>JAJHZJ010000688.1:0-2400000 GCA_023548195.1 Bettongia penicillata ogilbyi | reverse complement strand
GAGGAAGGAAGGAAGGAAAGAAGGAAGGGGAAAGGAGGAAGCTAGCGTATTGTCAATGAACTTTTGCTTAGTTTGAAGATCTTTTCCACCATTAATAGGCCCATGTGATCTGCTTAAATCACATGGAAGCCTAAGCCACACATGGTAGGAGGAGCTTGCTGAACAGGTAGAACAGGAAGGATGGAGAAAAACTGGGAGGAAGTTGGTGAGGGCAGTTACAGCAGAGGATAGAGGACACAGGCAGGCAGACAGCTGGGATTGTGAATGTTTGCTTGTGGGAAGGCTCCAGCCAGGGGTTGGGGATGGGGGAGGTTTGGAAATGGCATTGCCCTTTGCAGTGATAATATATGGTTACTATGTTGGATTTGGCTTTCTGATGTTAGCATTTGACTTTCTGATGTTAGCATTTGACTTTCTGGTGTCTGAATAAATGTTTTTCTTCTACCTTCTATATGGAGAGTCTGTTATACTTTGCGATTCAGAACTACACCAGCATATCCATAGTCACCATCATTGCTATGAATATTGCTTTGGCAATATAGCTATCAAGGAAAAAAGAAAAAAAATTGAAAGGGAAGGAGGGAAAGAAGAAAGGAAAGAAGGAAAGAAGGAAGTAAGCAAGTAGAGTACTGTTAATTCAAAGGATTTATTAAAATATAGTGGGAATGATGCTAGAGTTGGAATATTGAATGTGCCTTCAGATGACATTACTATATTGTTAATTTTACTTACTATATTGTTTCATTTAAATATGTTTATTGTTACATATTTATTTATATTAGTTTATTTTGTTATGAGAACTCACAAAATAGGGGCAATCTCTAAATGTTTATAACATAAAATTATATTAATAAAATTAAACAAAACATTAAGAAATAGATTCCTCTTGACTAAATCTTAAGCTGAAAGTTAAATGACCACTTGCCAATGATTATATAAAGGAGTTCCTTGTTCAAGTTGAGGTCGGCTTCGATTGCTTCTGTGGTCTCTTTCATCTGTGTTATTCCATTAATTTTTATTTGTTAATGCTTTGCTTTTAAATAGTAAATACCTCATAATAACTTGATCATTTTGGGGAGCAAAAGGCAGAACTTTTTCATTTTATAATCCATGTAGCATATTACTAACAATAATAACAGTTACTCATGGTTCTCATGGGTTGAGACTTTGGTTCAAAATCTACCTGCTCATTGTGTGACCTTAAGTAAGTAACTTCATCAGTTTGAGTCTCAAATTCCTTGCCTGTAAAATACTGTGAATATCTCTAATACCTACCTGTCAGTATTGCTGTAAACATTAAATGGCATTATAAAGTATATAAAGTACTTTGAAAACGCATATACATACATATACATACATAGATATATGTTAGCAATTCAATGGCTAAAGGAGTGGGGACTATTTCATCTTTGTACATGCATCCCCAATACTTAAGTGCCTGGCATTTCTTACATGATTCATAATTTCTTGGTGAATTGAATTGAGATGTGTGGGATAAAAAGAGAATTATTTTATATAATAAGAGATAATAAATCCATGTAGATTTGGTCATCAAACTACTTGCAATTTTGAAAAGTTATAGCCTCACAAGTCTCATTATTTTCTATTGTGCAGAGATACCCTGGAAGTAGTGAGAAAACACAAAGGGATATCCATGTTGACAAGGATACAGTATTGGAGGTTATCACTTTTATTGGCAAGAGTGAATCAAACTGAAAAAAATCTAACTTTTTTTTTTTATTTGAAGGATCAAGGAGCAGCATAGCCAAATAAATAAATAGATAAAGCCAGCCTGGGCTATTTAGTAAGGAAATAAATCCTTTTGCTTTGACCCCTGATTGACTTAATTGATCCTGTTTCATAAGATGAATCTAATGGTTATGATTATGATTAATAACAAATATTGAGTTTCTTCAGTGGAATGCTTTGGAGATCCATTCATAGTTGTAAAGAGCCAGAGGAATACTAAACTATCACTTTCAAATGTATTTCAGAAACGAGACTGAATGCTTGCAAGTCTTATTATTTTGAAGATTTATCTGTAGTAATTTTCCTTGTGATATCCCAGTAGAACAAACTAAACAGTGCTATTTTATGCATCTTACTTATCACTTTCTCAAAATGAATTTCTCCATGCTAAATCCCAAAAGAACACCAAACCAACAATAACCCTATACCATTTATGTTTTTAATTAAAAGCAAATGAAGACAAACCATAGCATTGATATAAGGCATAACCAAAGGGCTTTTGTACCTCACTCTTGTAAAATATTTATTTACCCTGAATATTATACTATTTTTGAACATTCACAAGTCAAATATATTTATTTATTTGCCCAAAAAATTAAGTTTACTGAGTATCTGGCAATGGAATATGAAGAGTTTAAAGAACTCAGGGGACCAAAGTAAATTTTATATATGAGATAAAACAAAACAAACAAAAACTCTTGCAATGAATTAATGGTAGATCTGTGTTTATAATCCCCAGAAAATCATTTAAACTTACCAAGTCTTGGTTTCCTCATCTGAAATATGGGAATAATACTGTTCATACACCCTACTTCAGATAAATGTTGTAAAGAATATGCTTCATAAACTGTAAGGCACTCTATAACTATGATTATAATTCCAGCACTCTAATGTTTTTACCATGATGCCATTGGTTTCCAAACTTTGGGATCCACAAATCTATATACAAATAAAATATTATTGCTTATATACACACATATTTGTGTGTGTATATATACATGAATACATATGCACACACATCATTAAGAATAGATACTATTAATGAGATAATACTATCATGTGGTACTCATTCTTTTTTAATATTAAAAAGGAATTTTCATATTCAAAAAGAATATGGAGCAACTGAATTTTGTTATCTTGCTTTCTTCAAGGCACTATTAATTTCAGGAGAATATAAAGACCGCAGAGCTGAAAACAGCAGTGTGTTACACAATCTTATAATTTTAAGACCTACTGAAGTCTATGATCCTTTATCCAGAGTGCTTGCATATTATAGATGAGGCTTCTCTCTAACAAGGTGATTTTGAAAATTTCAAGAGCTAAACTCTCTTGTTATGAATTCTCAGTCCAATCTGTTTCCTACCCAATTAGACTCCATTGTGCAATAAAATTTTTCCTTCTTTTAATTTTTCTGCATATGCCAGCTATCTTTGTTCTTCCCCTCTCTCCCAAACCATGCCAGATTATCCCCTTTCCCAATTTACTTAGTGTCAATGGCACCAGCATTCTTCAGATCATTCAGGCTTGAAACCTTGAATTCAACTTTTGATTCCTAGGTCTCCCTGATCTCATTATGTAAGAAAAGTATACTGACTTACTGGCCAGGATACCTGGGTTTAAATTCCACCCCACCCCCTTCCACCTCTGCCTCCTATACAGATTAGTTGTGTGATCTGCTGAAAGACTCAATTGAGATAGGTGGAAAGGACCTCAGAGGCCCAACATCCTTATTTTATGGATGAGGAAACTGAGTCCCCAAAAGGTCCAGGTCCAAACTTTGTAAGCATCATAAACTGGATTTGAATTCAAATCTTCTGACTTCAGAACCAGTGTTTGTTTTACTCTCCCATGCTAGGTGGATAGAGTGCCTAACTCCAAACCTGGAGTTAGAAAGATTCATCTTCCTGAGTGGAAATCTGGCCTCAGACACTTACTAGCTGTGTGACCCTGGGCAAGTCACTTAACCTTCTTTACCTCAGTTCCTCTTCCATAAAATGATCTGGAGAAGGAAATGTAGAACCACTCCAGTATCTTTGCCAAGAAAATCCCAAATAGGGTCATGAAGAGTCAGACATGATTGAAATAACTCAACATCAACCATGCCAATTCAACTCCCTATCAAAGAAAACCTTCTAAGTTTTATAGGCTCATAGTTTTAAAAAGGGAAGGGTCCTCAAGGCAGATTTCCTCATCTTAGGGATGAGAAAAATAAGTCCCAGACAAGTGAAGAGGCTTGACCAATGTTACACAAGTAGTGTCACAGGCGGAATTTGAACCCATGTCTTCTGACTCAAAATCTCACCCTCTGGTTGCATTAAGAAGCCAACTAACCAGTGTAATGCCATAATTCAATATTTTATGAACATCTTCTTGCTGAGATACACTAACTCTGTTTTCATTTATAATCCCACACCCTAAGGGAAGCATTCCAGAGCCCCTGAATTCCTTCAGATCGTCGTTGAACTCTGATTCAGTGAAAAAAGCATGAGATTTGTAGGGAAGGGACCTAGAGTTAAATCCCACCTTTACCATTCACCATCTGTTTAACCTTGGATAAGTCATCAAACTTCCTTGGCTCTAACTTTCCTCATCTCTAAAATATTGGGGTAGGGGTTAGACTGGATATCCTCTAAAATACTTTCTAGCTTTCAAGCCTTGTTCCTAAGGTGCAATGATGTACGGGGACTTGGAGAAAACTTCCTGAATTTTCTGCATGTATCAATCCGTAGGGTACCAAGTCTATCTGCACAGATTGAGATCTATCAATATTACTGAGCTACCCCCAGTTGATATGTATGATATGCAAATTGAACTCTAATAATGAATCTGGGATACATGAGTTTAGTCAAGCCAAATTATTTTGAAAATTTGACTCCTTTTTAAAAACAAACTTATAATCAGTGTATACATCAGAACTAGTTTCTATTCTAATTTCATCTAATCCCAGCAAGCCCCCTTTGGCTCTGATCCACAATAAAACGAAATATATTTCCCCTCTAATAGATTGACCTGATGTCAGAAAAGACCTGGTTTTCTGTGGAAATGCAGCAGTGCCATTAATAAGGCTGTGTGTTTAGAGCTTACAAATTACTGTTTTATTTTTGTCATTATTTCAGTGGAAACATGCATATTTCTCAGTGCCTGCTTTGCTATGGAGTAGCCCAGAAGAACAGCTATCTTGCCCAGTGCATTAGTTCACTAGGAGATTTCTCTACTACACCTGCTATAATCTCTAAAATACTGAAAATGCATGTTTTACCCCCAATCCCTTAAGACACTGAACTCTTTTTTCTTCTGGTTGATGGTTTAATTTTAAATCGCACCAGGAATCTCTCACAATTATAGATAATTTTGACATTTTCTTCCCCTTTAAGATAAAAACAACAAATAAAACTTAATAAATTCAGGTGACCCGCACACCTACCAACAAGGGGAAATTAACTCGTCTTCTGATTAATTGCACGTTGAATCTCACCAGTGCACCAGCTGATGAGAGTTGCCCTGGGCTCCCACATTTAGATAGACTCTGTTATCATGCCTGCCTAGAAGTCTGATGCACTGTCAAATGTACAATTTCAAAAATGCTTGCCACATGACCATAATCTATTTCTTCTTCTCAGTGCCAGTAGGCTAGTTGGAGTTAATCTTCTCTGGAACCCATTGGTAAAATATTTCCGTTTTCATTTCCTTTCCTCCCCTAGTTTTTTAGGCAGCAGTCACCAGCAGTGACAAAATTCTATGCCATACTGTCATCAAGAAAAAGGATTCTATTTGTACAGGCTTATCAATGACAGACATTCTCTGTTCAATAGTGTATCATCCTCTTGACAAAGGGAACAATCTCTTAAGTCAACGGAGGGGAGCAATTACAAAAGGGAAAATTGGTTTGTCTCTGTGTTTATTTGGACTATCCAGCTTAAATCTGCTGAATTTCAAAGAAAATTTAAAGAATGCAATGGTGGATATGGACAACTCCAGGACAACGTTTGGAGAGAGGAAGGGAGTATATGTATAAAATGGGAGATCAATTATCTTTCCACTGTCACATCACCTTCAAGCATCTTTATGTGGAGAAAAAAGAACTATAAAGCCTGGGTTCTTTCATTAGATTCAATCAATAAACACTTATTAACTACTTATCGAAATGCCAAGCAAACTGTCCTATGGACCATTTTATCTTCTGTCATCCCAGGCCTAAAATGTCTTTTCTTCTCACCAGCTCCACCTTCACAGAACTCCTATTTTCCATTAAAGAATAGCCCATCCATATGCCTCTTACAAGGGGCATTTCTTGAATCACCCCCCCCTCAGTTATTCATATTTTCCCTTTACACTAAAATTTTTCTTGTACTTATTCTGCATATATTTTATATAAAATTTTCTGTTGTACATGTTGCTTTCTCCCAGGAGAATAAAACCTTGTTGAGGGGCAGAGACAGTCTCATATGTATCTCCATACTTCAGCATTATGGGCAATGCCTTGCTCAATAAATGCTTACAGAGCTAAACTAAACAATTCCATCACTGAACTACAGAACGAAAAACAAAAATTTCTTCCTTCAAGGAACTTGTGTTCAATTTGAGAGATCAAGATACACATAACTGATGACAAACTATACAAAAATTAATAAAAGTTTTAAGTCCAGGAGAGGAGAGAGAGAGAGAGAGAGAGAGAGAGAGAGAGAGAGAGAGAGAGAGAGAGAGAGAGAGAGAGAGAGAGAACACTAAAAATAAGAAGGAGTCAGTGCAATCAGGAAAAGCAGTGGAGTTCTTATCTCAGTTTTCCTCACTTAGCAACCATGGATCTTTGGACAAGTAATTTAATTACCCTGGATCTCAGTTGTCCTGCTTGCAAAGTAAGAATACCATCATCAAATTTACCTGGAGGCAAGAGTGTGAACCAAATAATCTTGTGGTCCCTTTCCATTTCGAAAATTTATGAATTTCTTCTGTAGAAACATCATCTTGGCTGAGAAGGAGCATTCAAAACTTTTTCAATACATGTAACTGCTGCAACATGAACCTAGTGAATTCTCTCTAAGTATGCTTAGGTGATAACATATATTTAAACCTACTGTTTTTATTGTTTTTAACTACAGATTGAACTGTTTTAATGTATTTGAGATGTGGGAAAATAGCAAACCAAAAATCTGATAACTGGAGAGTGATGTTTATAATAATTAACATTCACCATTTCAAGGATCTGTGATGCTATCAATGGAGTCCTCCAGGAGTGCACTGTATTTTGGCTGTTATCTGAGGATTAGTCTAGCTAAATTTAGAAAGGTTGATCACTGTGGGGTGGGAGTAGGGGTAGGGAGAGACTCAGAATGATGCATTTTTCTAAAATAACAGTTGTTTCCACATTGTCAAGGTCCATAACTTGCCCTCTGGTGACTTTGCCCTCCAGAATTCAGGTGGATACAACTTCAGGAAAGCAACAGTACTCATTTTGTTTAAAAAAAATAAGTTTGGACATTGTTACTTCTTATTTTCTCTACAGTAGAGAGCAAAAAAGAGATTCGGATACTATATTTAGACTCAAGAAGACCTAGGTTTGAATCCTGCCTTTGACACTGGGTGCCATTAAGCAACTGATTCAAATTGTTCTAAGCCCCAATTTTCTCTTGGGTTCAAAATGAGGTGACAATACCTCTACTCCCCTTCACGGTTCTGATTTTTCTCAGACAAGAAAATCCTCTAATCCAATCCAAATAGCATTAAAGAACCTACTATGTTCAAGTCAAGTTGGGCTTTTTTTATTTTTGGATCAGACATTTGATTTCACTGATTTCATGTGGAACTCTAAGTAAGGAATGTATCTCTACCAAAACAGATTGGTACCTTTTCTTCAACTTATAGCATCGTGATGTTGCCAGGGGTACTGAGAAGTTAGCTAACTTTTTGAAGGCCACACTTAGTATATGTCATAGATGGAAACAAATCAAATTTTTTTGATTCTCAAGGCTCATACTTTTCTATACATGATAATTTTATGTATTTATATGTATATGTGTGTATGTGTGTATTTTTCACTTTAATGTAAATATTAGTTTATATTGTTAGTCCTACTACTAACCTTGGTGAATGAGTCAAGAAGTGTTTATTAAGAACCTACTTGCAAGCAAAACATAGTCCCTCCTCTGAAGGGGCTCACAATCTACTATCGCTACTACCACCACCACCACCACCACTACTACTACTAGAAGTCCCACTATTATTACTACCATTAGTACTACAACTACTACTACTTCATTTATGGTCTTTAGTAAATTAAAGATTTGTTTTACAGCAAATGTAGGAAAGGAGTAAAGAAGAAAAAGTTTTAAATTACAAAGAAATAATTAAAAAACAATTCTAATATCATAAAGGCATAAGAATATAAAGATCCTGAACAATCATCTCAATCTTTAACTCTGAGAACAATGTCACGCATTAACAAAAACATGGTACTGGGGAAAGGGTTGAAAAAAATACATTTAAAATAATAAATAGAATGGATCATCACCCATGATCAGCTGAATTCATAGCTTCTTTATCTATCTCATCTGTTTACACACAAGTCTCAGTGACTGGGAATTCTATTGTATATACTAACAAAAGCTTAGGCTTCAATGAAGCTTTAATCTCATACTGATGAGTATCATTTCAGTTTAATGTTTTCCCTATTTTTCTTATTAGCTGGTGGCAATGGTTTGCAGAATAAATTCTTCCCAAAGTTTCTTTATAGTCTTCCTTTATTTTCAAGGACCATTGCACTGTATCCCAAATTGACT
The DNA here is from genome assembly GCA_023548195.1 of Bettongia penicillata ogilbyi. Classification (NCBI taxonomy): domain Eukaryota; kingdom Metazoa; phylum Chordata; class Mammalia; order Diprotodontia; family Potoroidae; genus Bettongia; species Bettongia penicillata. Next base: position 2,391,475 of record JAJHZJ010000688.1, on the reverse strand, counting down.
GAATTAAAGAAAAGTCAGAGATCTTGATTAAGCAAGGTCTATTTATAAATAATCTTGAATATTTTCCTTGGAGTTCAGAAATATGCAATTTATTATTCCTCATGGATCATTATACGAAAAAGCTCTCTCTATGCAGCAGCTTTTCCTACAAATTCTAGGATACAAACAGGTTGTTTTTTTTTTTTTTAAGTAAGACTTCACTATAAATATTTTTGGATATTTTAATACTGTAAGAGCAGTCAAAATGATAAAGCACTTTATAAGTAAAATAAAGGGGAAACTTGGCCAGAGAACAGTTCTTCTGAAAAAAATATCTGTGGGTATTAATGCACATTAGTGCACATTATGGGTAAGCAATATGTCAGCTAAAAACACAATGGCATCTTAGGTTTCTTTCACTTAAGTTTTTTTTTTTAAATTTGCATGATTTTCAGTAATCCTATGAGAATATAAACACTCAGCATCTGGCACACAGTAAGAACTTAATAAATGTTTATTGATCTACTTATTGCCCTCACATTTGTAACTTTCAAAGTATTTAGCATGGGGTCTTTACTATAATATGTGCTCAATAAATATTTATTGAATGAATAAATGTATTCTAAAGTTAACAATAGTGAAAAGTATCAAGAACTTTAAGGGGGAAAATGTAAGAGGAAATACATGTGGTCCTCATTTTTTTTGACCTATGAAATATTTGAAAATGTGTCTCCTTTGTTGGTTTTCTCCTTCTTTAGCTTTGGAGAAGTCATGTTCTCCCTGGTCTCCTTCTTCAATCTGTTCCTCCTCTAACTTTCTCAACGGCTTCTTCAACAATCCATCAAGCATTTAGAAAGAACCTATTATATGTATATCAGTGCATTAGGTTCTGGGGACAAAAAGGCACAAATCAAATAGTCCCTGCCTTCCACGAGTTTATAATTTACTTGATTGATACAATATTTACACAAATAAGCATTGTTTAAGGGAAAATAATGAAGGGAAGAACATTAACAACTTAGGCAGAACAAGAAAGAATTCTTTGAGAACATTTTGAGAGTCAAAGATGAAGACAGGGGAATATTCAAGATTTTGAAGATTACTTGTGGGAAATTCAGTTCAGTTTGGCATTAAGTAATATGAAATAAGTCTAAAATGGAAAATAGGATAGATTGTTGAAAGTCTTAAAAACATGACTAAGAAGGTTATGTTTTGAACTTTTGGGGGTGGAAGAAAAATGAGAGTAGACAAAGCACTCAGTTGAGCTCTCCCAAAATTCCTCTCCAAATAATTTTAAAATAACTCCTTAAATCAAATTTTGGATTGTTAGAACCAATAAAAGTTCAGACTGAAAAATCCTTCTAGCCCAAGAAAATGTGGAGATTGTAAAGCAAGATCTGTGACACAGTGGCTGAGACTAGCTTAGAATCATAACAGATGAAATACAAATGGAAGGACTAAATGATGGTGACAGAAACAGCAGAAACTTTGGGGCCTCTCAAGACAGAAATAGTAAAGATACATGGCAATTGGTCCAAGATAGGTTATAAGGGACCCCTGTTCTATGACTGGACACAGGACCAGATGCTGTTTGGCAGTTCCATTGCCTATGCCCACTTGGGTTACTGTTGAAGAGTGGAGAAAAGCAGTTTGGGTAAAGAGGGAATAGAATCTCTGAGGGGCAGTATGACTTCAGATGCTAAAATATCAGGGACCCTGAGGAATAGGAACATTTCTGGTCTCAAGGGATGAAGGACCCTGAGGAGCAGTATCAGTTGCAGTCTCAAAGAGGTTAGGGACCTTGCTGGGTAAGAGCTAGAGTGTAGACTATGGGCAGGGACCACATATCTCTCCAGATCACAACACTTTGAAAGCACTGAAAACTTCCTAACCCCCAGAACTAGCTGTGAAAACGGCATTAAAAAAAGTCTGAAGCTTGATACAATGACCTTACCTTAACCTCCTAATCCCCACACCAATATTAACATGAAGTTTGAAATCAAGAAACAGAGTGGAAAAATGAGCAAACAATAAGAAAAGAATCTGATCATTAAAAACTATTGTGGTGACAGAAAAGATTAAGACACAAACTCAGAAAAAGACAATGAAGTCAAAAAAGCTAAAACAAAGACTGAAAAAAAAGTGAATTGGATAGAAACCCAAGAGGAATTCCTGGAAGAACTAAATAATGATTTTAAAAATCAAATAAGAGTAATAGAGGAAAAATTAGGTTAAAAATGAAAGCAAAAGAAAAAAAAATTATGAAAGTATAGGGAACAGCTTGGTAAAAGTGGCACAAGAATATTGAACTAAATAATAGCTTACAAAGAATAATTGACCAAATAGAAAAAGAAGCACAAAGCCTCACCAAAGAAAATAATTCCACAAAAATTAGAATTGGGCAAGTGGAAGCTAATGAGTCCATGAAAAATCAAGAACTATCAAAGTTATAAGAATAAAAAAGATAGAAGAAAATGTGAAATATCCCATAGAAAAAACAACTGACCTAGAAAATGGATGAAGGAGAGATAATGTAAGAATTATTTGATTGTATGAAACCCATGATCAAAGAAAGAATCTATATATCATATTTCAAGAAATGATCAAGAAAAACTGCCCTGTTTCTAGAACCAGAAGATAAAAAAGAATCCACTGATCAAAAAAGATCCCAAAATGAAAACTCCCAGCAATATTATAGCCAAATTTTGGAGCCTCCATGTAAAAGAAAAAATACTTCAAGCAGCCAGAAAGAAACCATTCAAATCCTGTGAAACTACTATCATAATAACACAAGATTTAGCAGATGCCTCTTTAATGGTGCAAAGGACATGGAATATGATATTTGGAAAGCAAAAGACATGGGATTAACAATTAAGAATAACTTATCCCACAAAACTGAGTATAATTCTTCAAAGGAAAAATGGTATTTAATTAAATAGAGGACTTGCAAGAATTCCTGATGAAAAGACCAGAGCTGAATGGAAAAAAAAATAACAAATATAAGATTTAATAGCAACACAAAAAGGTAAATGGGAAAGGGAAATAAGGGACTTAATAAGGTTAAACTTTTTACCTGTCTATATGGGAAGATGATATACATTTTTTTAAAAAACCTTTATCATTATTAGGATAACGTATAACTAGAAGGATTCTACATACAAAAAGGATGTGGGAGTGGATCGATCAAGTTGTAATGATGTAAAAAAAATGGATAGATAAAAAAGGGAATATTCTGAGAGAAAGATGAAAGGAGAGGGAAAATGGACAAAATTATCTCATATAAAAGATATGTTCAAGGAAAAGCTTATAAAGTGGGGAGGGAAATAGGTGGGAGGTGGGCAATGCCTCAATTTCACATCTAAATTGGTTCAAAGAGGGGAAAAATTTGCACACACACAGACATACACACTCAATTAGTAATAGATAGCTATCTTACCAAACATGGAAGGAAGGAGGAAGGGAAGGGAAGGGGAAAAAGAAAAACAGGGAGATGAGAAAAGAAAGACCAGATTTCTTTAAATGGCAATAATCAGAAGCAAAATAGACTTTAGAGGAGGAACAGGATAAAAAGAGAGCGAAGGATAAATAGAAGAAAATAAGATTGAGGGAAATTTAAAGTTAGTAGTCATAACTGTGAAGGTATATGGAATGAACTAACATAAAATAGAAGCAGATAGTAGAATGCATTAGAAACTGGAATTCAACAATATTTTGTTTACAAGAAACCTACTTGAAATAGAGAGGCACACACAGAGTTAAAGTAAGGAGCTAGAGCAGGCTGTTATACTTCAGCTGCTGTAAAATGCAAGGATAGCAAACTTGATCTCAGAGTAAGAGTAAAAATAGATTCAATTAAAAGAGATAAGCAGGGAAACTACATCTTGCTAAAAAGAACCAAAGACAGTGAAATGCTATCGATATGAAGCATCAAATAATGTAAGATTCAAATTCTTAAAAGAAAAGTTAATTACAGGAAGAAGTAGAGAGCAAAACTATACTCAACTTTCCCCTCTGAGAGCTAAATGAATCAATTCATACAATAGCTAATAAGGAAGTCAAATAGATGAATAGAAGCTTAGAAAAGTTAGATATGATAGTACTCTGAAGAAAACTGAATAGAAGTAGAAAAGATTATACCTCTTTCCAGTTGTAAATGATATTTTCAAACACAAATAACGACCATATATTAGGACATAATAACCTCACAATCAAATGCAGGTATGCATAAATATTAATATTAAGGCACCCCTTTCAGACAATAATGTAATAAAAATTACATTTAATAGTGGGGCATGCAAACATAGATTAGAAATTAATTGAAAACTAAAACAATTTAATCTTAAAGGAGTGGGCCAAAGAAGAAATAATAAAAAGAATCAATTTTTTTCACTAAAGAGAATGACAAAAATGAGACAATATTCCAGAATTTGTGGGATGTAGTCAGTGCAGTGCTTAGGCGAAAATTTATGACTTTACATATGCACTTAATAAAAGAGAGAACAGATCAATGAATTTTGCATTCAATTACAAAAAATAGCAAAAGAACAAATTAAAAATTCCCAAATACCAAAATAGAAATCCTGAAAATCAAAGGAGAGATTAATAAAAATTGAAATTAAAAAATGAACTAATGAATAAAACTAGGAGCTGGTTTCATGAAAAAAATAGATAAAACATTGGTTAATTTATTGAAGAAATGAAAGAAGAAGAACAAATTGCTAGTTTCAAAAATGAAAAGATTGAATTCACCACCAATGAAGATGAACTTAAAACAATTATTAGGAGTTACTTTGCCCAATTTTATGTCAATAAAACAGGCAATCTACATGAAATGATGAATATTTACAAAAGTATAAACTGCTCACATGAACAGAAGTGGAAATAGAATACTCACATAACTGTATTTTAGAAAATGATATTGAAAAAGCCATCAATGAGATTCCCCCCCATCCCCAACATGCCCAGGAATAGTTCGACTTGCCAAAGAATTCCATCAAATATTTAAGGAGCAGTTAATCCCAACATTATATAAATTATTTTTTACAAGTAGGTAAGGAAGGAGTTCTACCAAATTCCATTTATGACACAAATATGATTTTGATATCTAAACCAGGGAGAGCAAAAACAGAAAAAGAAAATGATAGACCAGTCTCCTTAATGAATGTCAATGTAAAAGTTTAAAATTAAATACTAGCAGAGAGATTATAGCAATAAATCAAAAAGATTATACAATTTGACAAGGTGACATTTATCCCAGGAATTCAGTGGTGGTTCAACATCAGAAAATCTATCTGCATAAATGACCATATTATTAACAAAACCAACAAAACTCTTGGATTATCTCAATAGATGCAGAGATAAGCCTCTGATAAAATACAACTCACATTCCTAATAAATTTTTATTAGGACTGATAGGTTGGTTGTTGTCCTTCATTTTAAGATAGGACCAAAATGACACCACTATGTTAGAGTCAAGTTACAGTGTGTCCAACTGTAGCTGATCAGACCATATTCTACCACAGGCTGGGCACAGATGGTCTATGGGAATATTGGGGATGGATTCTCTGTGAACATCTCCCATTTCTTTTGAGCTACTCCAGTTCTGCTTTGCTCATAGTCCACAGCAACTTCTCTGATGAAGGCACACCATGTTGGACATCCTATGCCAGTGTCTCCCATGTCATTCAATCAATTCCAAAGTTCTTACGAGAGACCTTGAGAGTGTCCTTGTATCACTTTTTCTTACCATTGTGTGAGCACTTGCCCTATGTGAATTCAAAAAATCTTTTTGGGAAGGGTTTATGTTTCGCATTTGAACAATGTGGCCAGCCCATCAGAGTTGTGCTCTCTGCAGTAGAGTTTGAGTGCTTAGCAACTTAGCTTGAGAAAGGACCTTAGTGTCTGGTATTTTATCCTGCCAGGTGACCTTCAAAATCTTCCTAAGATAATTCAAACGGAAATGATTCAGTTTCCTGGAATGACATTGGTATACTGTCCAGGTTTCACAGGCATACTACAATTAGTTTAGCAAAACAGCTCTGTAAACCTTCAGTTTGGTAAGTAACTTCTCTCCCACACTTTCCTTCAGAGCCTCCCACACTGAGCTAGCTCTGGCAGTGCATGTGTCAATCTCATTATCGATGCATATATCCCTTGAAAGTATGCTGCCAATGTAAGCAAATATCCACAGTATTCAGAACTTCTCCATTGCTGTAATTGATGATTCCACATATGAATGTTTGGCTGATGGAGTGCCTGTGTTTTCTTGGTGTTAATTGTTAGGACAAAATTAGTACAAGCAACAAAGAATCAATCCATACTTTGTTGCATCTCAGCTTCAGAGGCTGCATTAAGTGCACAATCATGGGCAAATCAAAAAAAAAGTATGTGCCAACACTCCCTGTAAAAAATAATACTAGGAAGACACATTAGGAATATACCTGGAAGAATAGAAATCAATGGAGTCTTTTTACAAAAATGATAAATAGCACCTATCTAAAACCAAGAGCAAGTATTATCTGTAATGGAGATAAACTTGAAGCTTTCCCAATAAAATAAGGGGCAAATCAAGTATAGTCATTATATTACCACTATTCAATATTGTACTAGGAATGATAGTGATAGTAATAAAATAAGAAAAAAAAAATTGAAGGAATGAAAATAGACGATGAAAAGCAAAACTATCACTCTTTGCATGTGATTTAATGGTAAACTTGGCAAACTGTAGAGAACTGATTAAAAAAAACTAGTTGAAACAAATAACTTCAGTATGGTTTCAGGAAAACAAAATAAACTCACATAATTCATCAGCATTTCTATATACTACCAACAAAACCCAGCAGCAAGAGGAGTAAAGAGAAATTCCATTGAAAATAACTACAGAAAATACCAAATCCTACCTGCCAAGACAAACTCAGTCATTGTATGATAATATTTACAAAACACTTTTACTATTAACAATTAATGCGTAGGGTAAAAACGACAATTCTACCCTAGTTAATTTACTTATTCAGTGCCATACATATTCAGTGCCATCAAATTACCAAAGAATTGCTTTGTAGATCTAGAAATGTCAACAACCAAAGTTCAAAAATATAAAGGGAACTGATAAAAAAGAATAAGGAAGGAAACCTAGGAGTTTCATATTTTAAACTATATTATAAAATAGTAATCATCAAAACAATTTGGTAAGGGTTAAGAAATAGTGGTGTGTCAATCAGATTGATTAGGCATACAACACACAATAGTATGTGACTATAGCAATCTAGTGTTTGATAAACTGAAAAATCCAAGCTTTGGGGTTAAGAACTAATCATTTGAGAAAAATGTCTGGGAAAACTAGAAAACAATTTGATGGAAACTAGATATTGACCAACATTTCAAACAGTATAACAAGATAAGGTCAAAATGAATAAGTGATTTAGAAATACAGGGTGATAAAATAAGCATATTAGGGAAGGATGGAAAAATATACTTGTCAGATCTATTGATACTGCAAGAGTTTGTAACTAAATAAAGGAGAGAGGATTGCAGGAAATAAAACAGATAATTTTGATTATTTGAAATTAAAAAGATTTTGTACAAAACCTAAAACAAATGTAGCCAAAATCAGAAGTAAAATAGTAAAGTGAAAAAAAAGAAACTAAAGCAAGGTTTTCTGATAAAGTTTTTGTGTGTGTATGTATGTGTGTGTATAAGATATATATGCATATTATGTATTTATATATGTATATGTATTTGTGCATATATGTATGCATTTATGGTACTGAGACAAATTTATAAAAATAAGAGCCTTTCCCCAGTTAATAAATGGTCAAAGCATATGAACAAAAACTTTTCAGAAGAAGACATCAGTTATCAATAGTCATGAAAAAATGCTTTAAATCACTACAGATTAAAGAAATGCAAGTTAAAGCAACTCTAACACCTCACACTTATCAGATTGGCTAACATGACAGGGAAAATGACAAATGCTAAAGGAAATGTGGAAAAATAAGGACTCTAATGCACAGTTCTTGGAGTTCACTGTTGGTGAACCAGTCTAACTATTCTGAGAACAATCTGGAAATACACTCAAAGAGATATAAAATTGTGCACACCTTATGATCCAGCTATACCAAAACTACTTATTCTCTATCCCCAAAAGGGTAACAGTAAAAGAAAAAGGACTTATTTGTATGGAAAAATGTATTTGTACTAGCTCTTTTTGTAGTGGTAAAGACTTAGAAATTGAGGGAGTATCCGTGAATTGGAGAATGGGTTACCCAGTTATAGTATAAGACTGTGGTGGAATACCACGTACTACATGAAATGAAAAGCAGAAAAACCTCAGAAGACTTATATGAACCCATACTAAGTGACATGAGCACAACCAAGAAAACACTGTATACAGTAATAGTAATATTGTTAGGATGATCAACTGTAAGAGACTTAAGGACTCTGATCAAGTTCAAGAATTCTGAAAGACCATGATGAAAAATATTATCCATCTTAAGAGAGAACTGATGAACTTTCACTCAAGATTGAAGCATAATTTTTTTGTTACTTTATTTTTATTTTCTTTTGCAACATGGCTAATATAAAAATATCTTGGATGCCTTAATGTGTATAATTGATATAAAATTGTTTGCCTTCTTGGAGATGATACAGTAGCAAGAGGGAGAGACAAAATTTGGAACTCAATTAAAAAAATTTATTATTATAATTTTTACATGTAATTTAGAACTATTAAATGAAACAATTAAAATGTTATTTTAAAAGAAGGTTATGTTTTGTTCTACAAGGAATAGGGAGGCACAGAAAGATTTTTTTTTTTCTAAACAAAGGAGCAACATAGTTCAGACCAGCTCCTTAGAAAGATTATTTGGTAGCTGTATGGAGAATGCATTAGGGAATTGGGAATGGTCTTCCAAACCCTAAAGGTGACTTCCCAAAGTGTTCTGGGTAAAGTTTCATATGCAATTGATTCAAGTTCAGGAAGTGTAATACACTACATTAATGAAACACAAAATTTAAAATAAATCACATACTATGAAAGTTTTTTTTAATAGAATTAGTAAATAAAATAATGTTGCTTCTCTCCTACTTCTCCTTTGTAAGGGCAGCAATGCTGGTTCAGAAAGACATCCTACAGAGTAGTAAGAATTCCGCCAAACCTAAGAATTCCACCAAACCTCTGGTACACCAGCTTCCCCTTTCCCAGACTTAGTATTCTGATGGCGACAAAAAAGCAAACCCTAAGGTTCAACCCGTATTCCTGTGGACATATCAAATCTGGAAAAGAGATTTGTCACTTAAGGAAAACATCCCAGCCTATGGTTATTTCTATTACCATTCTGAGTTTCTGTCTTTAGCCATCTTCTTTTCTCCAACCATACTCTCCCTGTATTCTGATTCATTTCCATGACTCCTCTTTCTGAATTCAGTATTTCTTTCAGAAGCACTACCGCTCTCAAATCTGACACCAACATTTTAAGGTTATCTTGGACTTCTTTTTTCTTCCTCACCAATCTTGTCCAATCAATTACAGAAATTCTGCTGATTCCACCTTCGTAGTATCACTCTCCTTGGTACCCTTCTCTTTATTTCTACTACAACCATACAAGCACAGGCCCTAACCACCATTGTAGACAACTGTAATTAGAATGGGACACTAACAGGTCTTTTTACTTCTAGTCTCTACCTGCTTTATTCCACTGTTCAGAATGCTACCTAATATTCATTAAGTATGGATTGGATTATGGAACATCTCTCCTCAAAACTTTTAGTGGCTCCCTATTATCTGTTAAATAAAGTTCAGCACCCTTTGCTGATGTTCAAGAAACTTCATAAACTTGTTCCACCGCATCTCATCTATACTCTCCTATACATATATGTTCTAGATAAATAACTGCTTTATGTGTGACATGGAATATACCTTCTCCTTGCTTACCCTCAATGTCTTTCAAATCATCATGTTTCAATAGCACTTTGTAAATTTTAAAATGATATATACTTGTCAATTATAATGAAATTGTTTGCATTTATTTTATAATCAAAATTCTATTAGAGATAACCATAGTGACATTCATTACTATCAATAGTTTGCAGAAAATGCAAATACAAAAAATAGAACACAAAATTTCCAATAATTGGTAAAAATACCCAGAACAATGTCATTTGATGATTATGTCTTAACTCTTATTCTAGCCCTGGAGAAACCCTTTTGATTGGCAGAGAGATAATTCCAGCCAATTTGAAAATGATGATTTTGACCCCTTGATGAGGCAGGGAGGGGGAAAGAAAAAAAATAAAGAGAAAGTAGGAATAATTTCTAGTCCAACAATATCTTCATCCTCATTTCTCATCTTTCCATATTTTAAGCACTGATGGTTCCAAATCTAGCTGTTCAAAAATGAACTAACACTCTCCTCTCTCTCTCTCTCTCTCTCTCTCTCTCTCTCTCTCTCTCTCTCCATATATATATATATATATATATATATATATATGTGTGTGTGTGTGTGTGTGTGTGTGTATTTGCCCCTATGAAATGAACTATCCTGGTAAGGTTTTTCATATAACATTATACATCCACAGAATTAATTGAAATTTTTACGTGGGATACATCGGTATGTAAAACATGGTCTAGATCAAAATATTCAGAACAATCTGATTCAGTATCTGTCACTATAGAAATATATGATGAAGTACCAAAATTGAAGAAAAGATCAAGCTTCATCAATTGACACAGTACATTTGCTGGAGAAAACTAGAGAAAGTAGGATGAAAATTTATTTCACAAGATTGGCTTTTAACTATTTGTATTTAAAATACAATTTGTATAGACTGAAGAAATTATAGCAAAATTACAAAATATTCTTGCATCAATTGATACAACTGGCATACCTAGTCCTTCCAATGTTAAAAATTATTTTTGATAACTTGATCTTTTGATGTATTAGGCCAATTTTATCAAAAATCATATTATCTATGTTGACCTGAGAAAAAACACAAGCCAGGGTGGCTGGGTAAGGTGGATTCTTGATTGGGATAGTGATTTTTATTTAAAGGATGTTGTAAATTTATGGACAGGCCATATATGATTCATAGCATAGATGTCTAATTTTTTCTTCCACAGGCAACTTTGTGTATTAGATAGAAACATAACCTCAGAGACAGAAAGTGGTTTAATTCCTCTGATCCACACCTATTATATGACATAGGCAAGTCACTTAACCTCTCAGTATCTAAGGAATTAAAGATCACAGATTGTAAAAGGTGCTATCATAGCGTGATAGAGGAAGTTTTCTCACCTGGGAGTCCCCTACATCATTGAAATCACAGGTCCAGTGACTATTCTATTTTTCAGTTGATGTGTACCTTACCTTTGGCTTATACAAGAGTTTAGCTGGCTGGTAGACTACTTAAAGTTCAGGTGCATGATCCTAATCCAGTTTGTTATAATCCACTGAAACAAGACAGTAAGGACAAGAACGAGTGGGGAGTTCTCCATTTCCAGGGAAATGGCTAACTGTTTGGGAGTAAAGCAATGGGTGAAGGTTGACAGCTGAAATTCCACTATATATCAGATTGGTGCTCAGAACTATGTTCATCCTTTGGATGGTATTGGAGGGCTCTTCTGAAGGCACATCATTTGTGCTAATGCCTTAGGTGAACACTATTCTCTGAATGAATCTGAGTTAGTTTCCAGACCCTACCAAATGCAGAAAATAAAATTCATGTGAAGTGACAAGATGATCCCTATATAAGAAATAAAATTATTCTAAGACCAAGAGAAAGAGATAATAGGAGAGAGAGAATCTGAGAGAGAATAAAAGATACTGTGAGAATCCTGAAAGAAAGAATTCAAAAATAAAAACCAAGTCTAATGTGGAGGTCTAGAGAAGTGTCTTGCCATTTGAACAAAATTTCTCTTCCTTTTTCCTCAAAAGCTCCAATTTCCTCAAAAGACAACTCCAATCCCGGGCAGCCAGGATTTTATAATACCACAAGTGTGTCAAGATAAAATCTGAAAGTTTTCCAGTAAAAATAAAAATAAAAACCAGTGTATCAACCTCTAAAAGTCTTATGAATGCCAACAGGCCCACTAGAACTTCCACAGAGGCCACCATTTACTCATCATTCTCTACTGAAAATTCTTCAGGTACCAGTAACCATGATTCATTTTTTAAAAAGTCATTTTTATTCATTTTCATTTTTTCCATTTGTAAAAAAAGGCTAGCATTGAAATATATTAGACAACTACCTTCAAAGTCTTTTAAGATATATTAATATGCTTAAATACATTTTCTTTTCTATAAAAATATAGTTATAATACACTTGTAACTTTAAAGCACAACATAAATGTAGTATTATGTTTAAGGAAATAGGTAACAATTTTCTCTTCCTTTTTCTAAGTTATACGTATAGCATTCTAACTACATTGTGTATTATGCAGATTTTGTGGGGTATCCTGGGGAACTAAGAATAATTACATGGGGAAATATGTTTCTAATTCCATAGTATTGACTTAAGCACTTTTGGAGTATAAGTTGGGGATTGCCTGCACAACTTTAAATAAGAATGGATCCATAGGGATGTGGCTGTCTTACACAACATTATCTGTCTGAATATTACTTTTAAATAATCACATCTATATAAGTCAAAGTCACCCATAATCAAGAAAACACACTTATAATTTGTGTTGTAAACTATTTAAATTCGTTATTAGATTCTTTTTTAGAACAGAGTTTTGTTTTATTTTAAAGACTGCCTGCTACTTATATCATAAGTGCCCATAGAAAGCTATTCCTCCTTTAAAATTAATCCATTCAAAAGTACTTTTATTTCTTTGGGAAAAGGTGATTTGTATCTTAATTAGAGTTCTTTGTTGGTGCTGTTTTTTAAATAACTGGACTATGAAATGAAGATGTTAGAAAAAACAGGTAGAAGAACACACCATAGTAGAAAAACATACCTTATCTTCTTTCTCTATGGACATATATGTGTATATGTATATTTGCATATATCCACAGATACATTGTAATTTTATATGTCTATAACTTTATCTCTGATACAGCTATATCTACATACTGAGGGAGAGTTAGAGAGGGGGAGGAAGAGAAAAGAAAAGGGAGGAAAAAAGAGGGGGGAGAGACAGTGTTTTCCATGTATATGTTTTTATACAAGGTTAAGAATTTCATAGAAATATTATAACAATATGCATATCCCAATACAACTTTTAACCAATAAATACTCTATTCAAAATTTTAAACCATTCATTTACAAAAAAACAAACATTCAATGCTATCCATAGCTTATGCTATATTTTAGAGACCTAAGTATTTTTAAAAGTTTACATCTTAAATATTACTCACAGTAGAACCACTGTATTATAACTTATTAAGTCATATATATTACGTCTCAAGAATAAAAATCATCAAGGTTTGATTTCTAGACACCACATTTAAAAGAAAGAAAAAAAAGAACCATGAAAATAATCCTCAGTATTATGACATCAAACTAGAAAAATTACTTCATAACAGTATATAAAATGTCTCGAGGACCAAGTAAACTCATTGCAGAGCCAATATTTTAAAACATTAAGATTGACCTAATAGAAAAAAAAGAGAAATTCAGAAAACCAAAAAGAATACCTTTTGATACTGATAAAAATGAGACAATTAAATGATCACCCTCCTGTAGCTTGAGTTAAGTCAAAGTAGTACTTTGTTTAAAGTGGTAAAATTTACCATTGTAATGAGACAATTTTGTAATTAGCTGTTACAAATGACAAATAAGTATATTATTGAGGGCTAACAATGGTTTAGATTGTAAATGAAAGTCAGTGAGGTGTATTTATTAAAAGTCCCATAGCATTCTGTTTCCTAAGCACCTTGCTTTATCTAATTTTGTATAAAGTTAGCTCTATAAACAGTGGAGTTTTATTACTTCCATATATATGGTTAGAGATATGAATTTAGATTATCACTTAAAAATGTATCTTCCACAGGACATTTAATATTTTTTTACAACTTTGTAGTTATAAAGTCACAAAATATGACAAGACTTTTACCTGAAAGACACCCAGTGACTGACAGAAACAGAATTAGTTTCCATGACGACCCCATCCTTGGTCACTAGGGTCTTCCTGAGTCCCAGTTTGTGTAACTGTTAGCAGCTTTGACGTTTCTTCATTAAAGTACAGCCTATTGAGACAGAAGACAGGTTCAGAAATAAAAGAAACAACTCACAAAGAAAACCCAGCCCACAGCTAATATTCAAAGGGCTTACAAAAAGATATAAAACCTTAGAGTGCTTGAGGTAAGAAAAGACTGATCATTAGTTTAAACATTGCAACAACTAGTATGGCTTCCACTTCCATGCATTAAACACACAATGCTAAAATTACAAAGAAAATAGCAAAACAAGTTTTTGTTTTTCATATCTCATTTATTCAGATCTTTCCCTAGAAGACAATAAAAAAAAGCATCAGGTTCCAATTTGGAATGATCCTTCCTCATGGGGAATTGGGAGAGGCACACTTAATACATTAGACAAATGATTTGGTTAGAAAAACTAGGGTGGATGAACTAGATACATTAATATCTGTTTCTCTGATACAGAACATAACTAATGATCAGTTAGTCAAGCACTTTACACATCGTGCCTGTAGCTCATCTCAACCTCCACAGGGAGCTATCCTCAATTAATTATTAATGTCAACTGCCTTTGTTTTTAAGTTCTGTGATAATCTGTGTTATGATACAGTTTCCTTGTTTGGTGAGTTATATTTCTCAGCATCGTACGCTGGCCAGACCTGAGGGAAATAAGAATTTTCATGAATATTTGACTTTTTTTGTCCTATGGTCATGATGTTTTACAATAAGCAGAGCATAATATTTATTTTGTTTGGATAACTTTTTTCCCTTGACAGGGATACATTAAAAACAGCCATGATATATAAGCCTAACCCTGAAATGACTGCAAACATAAGAAAGATATATAGGAAATTCCCAAAATAGAAGAAAATAAACAGGTTTAGAATGCCCAGGTGTGATCTAGATGTGTTTTACTTAGACAAAAGAGATTAGGGCTAATATAAAATAATTTATAGTGTGCCTAGGATGTTAAAACAGTAATTCTTTCTTCATTCTCATCTAGTCTCTGAAAACATATATAAAAAAAGAAAAGATGAAATTGTACTCCGCCTTGTAGAGCTACATCTTTAAAAGCAAACTAGGTGACTTGAAACTTATGAAAGTCATAAGAAAAATCCACAATTTGATTCATTTTGGGCTCACTATAATTTCTTTTAGACTCTGGGTAGAGGAGTCCATTTTAATTTCATGGCTAAGAATCTCTAATGGAAAAGGCAGATATTAAGATTGTTATCACTGATTTGTAATTTCTCTTTTAAAAACACACCCCTTTTATTACTCTTTCATAAGAAAATTGTAGATTTTCTCCCATATGAATAAAAAAGAGATGCCTTTGAACAAAAGTCCTCAGCATTAAATGAGGATTGTATATTTAAAACAATGGAATACTGGTTTATTTCAAAGTTGCTTCTTACGGGTTATAAACTCCTACGTGTAGCAGCAAGCACCCTAACACATTTAGGATGACCCAACTAGTACAGGTTCTTAGATCTCTTTTTCTAAAAGGAAAGTAACTTTTGAGGGGTCAAAGATCTTCTTTAATCACATATATCAACAGACAAAATACAAGCAGAGAAATAAAGATCGACAGACAGGATTTCTAACGATCTGAACATAAGTAATAGCTACATCACAGATCAACAGACAGATCCAATATAGTTACCAGAGAGAGAAGTACCAACATCTGGGTTTTCAAAGAGGGTGGGATGGAGGTGGAAGGGTGCTCCTTAATGGCTCCCCAGAGTCTCATTTGGCACATGAACTTTCTTCCAAAGAGTAAGTACCAAAGCAAAACTTAACCTCAGAGTAGTACACTTTCCAGATCTGGAGAGCATCACAACCCTACTGATCCAGTGCTTCATTAACAATTAACAAAAGGTGTGGACCTTCCTACAAAACAAGTTTCCTCTAATGAGCTGCACTTGAAGTCTATTGATGGGTTGGGAAGGTCTTTAACTCCCATTATTACACTAGGTCAAACATTCTTGTGTGACTTAGATAAGAGAATCCTAGATCTTAAGGGAAAAAATCTAGCTCAATTCACTGCCAATGAATACATCCTTGCTGACAATTAGTTAAACAGTACCTGGTTGGATACCACTAATAATGGAGAGCTCACCACTTTACGAAACATACTATTTCACTTTAAGCTAGTTCTATCTGTGAGATAGTTCTCCCTTATAATGAGTTACAAACAGGCTAATTCTAACTTACACCAGATTGTTCTAACTCTTTTCCTTGAAGCCAAGTAGAATAAGAACTAAATCATTTCTAAAACCCCTCTTAGCTCTCACTTTCTGAATCTATTCTCTGTTCCACCTGACAGACTTTTACATGTTTGAAGACAGACATTACATAATCCCCTAAGTCTTCCCATCTTCAGGTAAAGAGAAAAATTGATTTTCTTAAATCATTCTCATTGTGCCAAAGCTTGTTTTGGGTAGCATTGGCTCAGTATGATAACCCCAGGGACTTGATATATTATTTGCAATGGCAATAGCTTAAAATAATTAATAGTTTTATTTTACGTAAAACCTTGATTTGAGATACTTTTTAACCTGGAATATAAATATAGCTCCACACCTTTTGCAGGTTCCTGCAAGCCTACTTTAAATGTATGTGTTTGTAGGAGATTAGCAGTGCCTGGAATATAATAGACACTTGATAAATGTTTATTGATTGATATCATGACACTCTCGGTCATTAGGGTTCTCTTCTAAGATTACTTTTTATTCATGGTGTATATTCCTCTCATTTAAGAAGTAGTGTTATGTAGTAGATATACTCTGAGTCAGGAAGACATGAATTCAAGTACTATCTAGTTATACTTGCTAGTTATGTGATCCTTCTGTACTCTGCACAATATTTTATTATAAGATACCAAAGAAGATACCAATTGGAATTCGTAGAGAGAGCTGTTAATCTAGGAGTTCCCTATGCCCATAGTATATGCCCAACCCCTATCCATATATTTGGATACTTATATAGAATATAAGCACTGTATAGGGAGAAATTATTTAATATATTTCTTTGTATCAGTCATGTCTTTCCAAGTATTTGGCATGTAACAGAGGAATAATAAATGCATGGATTACAGTGTTCAATGAAACACTTTGCACTTAGAAGGCACTTCAAAAATGCTTATGGAAATAAGTTGTAATTTCACATGATGTAATGATCCCTACATTAAAAAATCAATAAGAAGCATTTATTAATTACTAAGTTCAAGGTACTATGCTAAGTCCTAAGAATACAAAGACAAATGAAAGTTTCTGTCTAGAAATTTTTACTAAGGTGCTTACATTCTGGCAGTTGAGAGCAAGAGGTAATCATATTCCATTCTCAAATATAAAAGATTCTGTGATGCAGATAACATTGCCCCACTCTAACACTCCTTAGAGCTGTATAGAAATCTAGATCCCATCACTGACAAGATCAACACTCCAACTTTATAATCATGTTTTCCTATAGTCATGCAATTGATGTATAGTATAGGTCTTCATTTCAGATGAAAATTTTTGCTCCACTAACTAGTATAGGCACATTCCAGACTTTATCATCACATGACAAAACTCCAAGTCTATAATCTTAAACTTGGTGACTGCCTCCTTCCAAACAAGAAAGGTCATCACTCTTACTTCTTTTTTTGTCATTAGCATTTACTGACGTCTATGAGATGGCATTTAGGATACCAAGTGGCAGAAGACCTGGTTTCCATCTTTGAGTGTATTATCTTTTAACAAAGAAGATAACATAGCCTAGTATTGAGCATAGGCTCCATACAGAATTAGTGCTATAAATCTTAACTGCTCTAGGATTTGAAAAAGGCAGTCATAAATTAGAACTACATAATGTGTTAGACAAAGAAGGTGAAATAAACTATGCCTTAAAGATATGTTAGGACTTGTACAAA
The DNA here is from genome assembly GCA_023548195.1 of Bettongia penicillata ogilbyi. Taxonomy (NCBI): domain Eukaryota; kingdom Metazoa; phylum Chordata; class Mammalia; order Diprotodontia; family Potoroidae; genus Bettongia; species Bettongia penicillata. Next base: position 2,373,445 of record JAJHZJ010000688.1, on the reverse strand, counting down.
AGCAAAAAAAATAATAGAGACAATTTATACTGCCTGTTCAAATTCAAGGAATACGTGGGATCAAAAAGCAGAGATATGGTTGGGGAATAAATTTTTTAAAATAGAACAAGGGAATAAGCATTTGTATATCACCTACTATATGTCAGGCACTGTATTACATGATTTTACAAATGTTATCTCCTTTCATCCTGATGACAACCCCAGTGTTACTATATCCATTTTACACTTGAGAAAACTGAGATGGGCAGAGATTAAGTAACTTGCCCAGGGTCATACACTTAGTGTTTGGGGCCATATTTGAACTTTTTGCCTCAAAGTCTAGAACCACAAAATGTCCTAAAAGATTATCTTGGAAATGTAAGTTGTGCACAGATCATGGAGGCTCTTTCATGTGAAGACTTTATCCTATAGGCAATGAATATCAATTGAAAGTTTTTGAGCAGCAATATAAAATGCAAAAAGTGGTAACAGAGTCTTAGAATGTAGAGCTAGAAGGGACACTAGAGATAATTTAACTCAAAACCTTAATGCTATGGATAAGGAAACTAAGGGTATCTCACAGAAATCTAGTAACTTTCCCACACTGAAAATAAGCAGTATCAGAGCTAGGATAATAACTTTGGATTTCTGATTTCAAATCTAGGTTTAAAAAATAAACTGTTCTATTTGGGGACTATTAATTTGAGAGGGATATTTGGGACAGGTCACAATTTGGGAGGTATGAGGGCCAGGAAGAACAGTCAGAAAGTCAGTGAAATAAAGATACAACCATATATGTGACCTAAATCCAAGGGTATTCTATTAAAAAAAAAAGAATAAAGAAGAGAATGACATCAGATATTTTTCACGGATATAGCTAAGTGAATATTTTATAGCCAAACAGGGAATGAAGTGGCTATGAAAGATAAGGTAGATCACTATGATTACATGAAATAGAAAAAATTTTGCATAAAATAAAATCATACCAATGGATACAATTGGGATAAGAAGGGAAACTCATCCCTGGGGGGAAAAATTTAAGAACTCAATCAATGCATGACCATTTGTTATTCCAGAGGATTAATGCCAAGACATAAACTCAACTTCCTGAAAAAAAGAGATGAATTATAGGTGCAGAATGAGATACACATAATATGCACCAATATGTATATGCACATGTATATATACATGTATATACACATACAAAGCACACAGACATATGTGTGTTTGTATACACACATTGACTATACATATACATATCCATAAGTACACACATAAAGAAAATATGGGAATTTGTTTTGCTTCACTATCTATACCTGTTTTTGCAAGGATTTTTTTTTTTTATTTTCTTTTTAATGGGGTGGAGGTGGGAAGAATTGGAAATAGATTTCTGGTCATTTAAAACAGCTTCAAAATGGAAGTTTCTCTGGTGTCAGAGACAGGTGTAGAGTGCTGCCTGAACTTTCATATGAGGTTTCTAGTTGTTTTGCTTAACGGTTTTGATAGTATAGAAGAGTTCTCACAGGATGGTGGTAATTCAGAGATGTTTGTAATGTAAAACCAAAGCACATTAAAATGTATAAAAATAGCATAAACTCTATTGCTTGTTCAATTTTGTCTTCAAATTTGTCCTGCTTTCAAGAAGTATGTTTCTGCAGCTGGGACTTTGCATAAAATAAGAAAGTTCTCCTAAAATATCACTTTTACTATTTACTATTTAAATAAATTTGTGAGCTGTTTTGCTTTACTTAGTAGTCTTTATTGTAAGCATAAATGTATTAATAAAGGAATATTTCAAAACCATTGCCTTTCCTCTCCTCTATTTTACTTGAAGATCCTTGTCCAAAAGAGAAAGAAGAAGAATTTTATATGATTTTCTTTTCACTTGTTATAAGTAAAATAAGATATATATTAGATAGACAATGGAAATCATGTATTTATACATACATTTATGTGTGTTTAGATGTTTACATGCATATGTACAGAGCAACAACTTTATGCAAAAGATAACGATGTGTGTTTAATCCTGTTAAAATGTCCAACATCTTACTAAAGAGCTGGTCTTATGAGGAAAGCATTATGTTTGAATTTGAGGAGCATGGAAAGGGCCTAGTTTCTGACCAAGGCCTAATCACTATGGAATTACTAAAGTGGAAATTTTTTTTGTATAGATATTGTATGAACAAAATTCTTTATTTTCAGAAGTGGAATTATTTTCTATCTATTCTAGGTCAGACTACACAGTCTGTTAGTTCGAGCTTGGGATAAAAACAAAATGAGACACCCACAGATATGTTAATATTAAACAAAAGAAATTTTACTCAGCAGCACAGAAAGGATGTTCAGCAAAGTTATAGCATTGGTTTAGTTAGGTGCAACTCTGTTTGATTTAGCATATGGACTTTTAGACCTTAGGACCAACTATTATCAACTATTTTATTTCTAATTCTAATTAACATATATGACAGGGAACTTCCAGTCTTCTGAATCCATGTGCGTTTTTCTGTGACTTTCATGATTTCCAACTACTTCTATAGTAGATATTACCACAATATCTTTTTTTAATTGTCTTCTTCCCAGTTTAATTCTTAAATGCCCTTGGCACGATATTGCTTTGACATTATCTTGCCAAAATTTTTAATTTTATTTTATCCTCTGCTTCTTCCCATTTTCTTTTATGGGACACCATGCCTCACAATCATCCTTCATTTTCCTCTATCAATTTTAGAAATTTGTTTCTACTTTAAACTGATGAATAATTTTTTAGGCACTTTTGATCTCTTTTGGGCAATTTACATAAGTTAAAATTCTGTATGATATTGTTACAAATGGGTATCTAAGTCTTTTATTAACCCATTTTCATATTTTTGGTATCATATCTTGTTTTCAGAGGTCAGGGTGGCATTATTTTGATTCCAGATCACATTTTTTTCTCATTTTTATTCTTCTAGTTTTGTATTTATGTCAATTTTTGCCCTAAATAGATGGTTTGACAGGACAAAGACATTTGTTTAGAAAAGGCTACCTCAAAAATAACAAGGTGTTTCTAGTAAGCAAGAATTCGTTTGATCTGTGTGTGTGTGTGTGTGTGTGTGTGTGTATGTGTGTGTGGTGCTGGTTTTTGGTAATTGCCATGTTCAGGGTCATTCAGTTCATTTCTTTAAGAAATTATTCACTGTACACACACAGATATGTATGTGTGTGCAAGTGGGGGGAGTGGGGTTGTGGGGGGGTGGGAGTGTATACACTCCCACATAAGCATATAGATATAGATGTATAATCAGTATGCGAGTCTTTGCCCTCTTTCATTCCTCACTACTGAAATAAATTTTCAAACATTTTTTCACTGTTCTCAGTAATGCCCAGCTTTGCAATGAATATCAAAGGTATAGCTCATGAATATGTCAAAATCTTAAAAGATTCCTGGAAGATACAACAGAGATAATTTGTTTGACAATCTTCTGGTTATTAATATAAGGTAAGGCACAAAACAAGGTGATGTATTCTCACCAAAGGTATTTGGTTCTGTCATGGAGAAGAATTTCTTGGATAGTTTAAGTGGAGGGGGATTATCTATAGATGGTAAGGTATAATAGCAATTGATGATAATAATATTGATAGCATTTCTATAGCACTTTAAAGTTTGCAAAGTGCTCTGCTTTGCTTTGCAAATCCTATCTCATTTTATCTTTGTAATAATCTTGGGTGACAGATACTATAATTAAACAGTGATTATGTGACTTGCCCATGGTCACATGTCTATCACATGTCTGAGACTTTTGGCAGATGATGATGTACTCATTTCAGAAAGTTCTGTAACTTCCTTACCTCTTAAATGTTGCTTCATTGATCAGAAGAGTTTAGCCTAACTCTAAACACATAGGTGTAACTAAATGGATGAAGAATGCCTATTCTCTAAACTATTATGTATCATTGAATGAATGGCCTAAAAAACTTTCACGCTAGAAAAAATACCATATACAGCCACAGCAAAAGGACAATAAATAATGCCAAGAATTGACCAGGAGGAGAAGGCCCAATGAATTTGCCTTTGAGACATTGCAAAGTTCTTTTAGAATCTCATGCTTTTCCCTGAAACAAAGGCCTGTCTTTTGTTTTTAACACCAATATTCTTACAGCGAAGTATTTGAGTGGCTGCACGTTATGGACAATTATAATCTCTAATTATTTCAAATTGTAGTTCATCCAACTCATGCTCCATTGGAGAAAGAAAGAGATCTACTCAGCATGTTGGGTAGACCCCTTCTGATGAAATTATTGGGAGGACCAGACGAGTTACACTGATGGAGAGGTATGAAAAAACTGTAATTTGTCGATAGGGATGACATATCACCAACAATGAGATTAAAGATCCAATGGGGAACAGAAGTTCTTTGAAATAGAGTTACGAAAATGGAATTAGGAATATTATTTGTATTATATATTTCAATATCATGTTTTTATTAAATTTTCTAATAATCTTTTAAGGGTTTAATACTCAAGTCTCATGAGGCATGGACTTTGGAAACTGGAAAAACTGAGAAGATGTAATAGCTTACAGTATGACAGCTAGAATTTTTATATCACTTTAAGGTTTCCAAAACACTTTGCATAAATGATGTTATTATATCTTTAAAACAACTCTGTAAGGTAGATAAAAATGGGATCCTTATTTTATAGATGAAGAAAGTAAGAATGAAAGAATTTAAGGGACTTTTCCAGGGTTCCAAAGCTAAGTTGTTTCAAATTTTTATCCTCCTGATTCTTAAGTCTAACATTCTCCATTGTCCCACCTACTTCCCTGACTACTTCAGAAATAGAATTTTTTCTTGTAATAAAGGGGACATCTGGAAATCTGTTTTGCCACTGTGATCATATGGAATGGTTCCATGGTTTGTGTTTCCTAGAAACTAGATCACTAATTGGAATAAAATTTGGGAATTCCATAAGCTAGATAAAGCCTGACATGGGATTTTGGTTCTCTGATATGGCTTCTGACGTCTCAAAATTAATGCATGATGAATGAAACACATTCGTTTACTGTTTAACACAAAACTACCTATTTAGAAGGTGCTTGCCATTAAACAGTGAACAAAAAATGAACAGGAAAATCTGATCCCCATTTACGCCCCTTAATTCTCAAACAAATGCAATTTTCATTCTTCTTTTCACATATGGATTTGTTTTTCCATCAAGGTATCTTGAGGGCAGAGACTATCATATACTTATTTATATCTTCTATTAATATAGTGCTATGAATATAAGGAATACTCAATGATATTCTGCCTTTGGGGCCCCTCCCTCTCTCTGATTGAAGAGAATGGAAAGTGGACATTGGAGGTCTTCTATTAGATCCTCCTTTTAGAGAAGGTACTCAGGTCACTATCCAGCTGCTGGACTTCATTCAGCATGCCCTTGCGCTGTCAACCCTCTTTACATCTCCAATAGATTAAAATCACCCTGAGAATAGGGACAGTCTTTTACCTTTCCCTGTAAAACCAGTTTTCAACATTTAACACAATGTCTGGAACATCATAGGTGTTTAATAGATGTTAATTGACTGACTGACTCAATATTTAATTGAATGAATAATTGCAATTGAACATGATGCAGAGTAAAGGAAGATGTTCTGCTTCTGTCCCTCTTCCTTAATCACCTTCCTTTTACCTGCCCCCTCCAATTATCAGTAAAATATATGCCTAGGGAACATTGTAATGATCAAACTAGCACAGGGATGAGAAACCTGTGACCTCAAGGCCACATGTGGCCTTCTAGGTCCTTGGGTGTAGCCTTTTGACCGAGTCCAAGTTTCAAAGAACAAATCCTTTTATTTAGAGGATTTGTTCTGTGAAGTTTAGCTTCAGTCGAGGGGCTTCACTTGAGGACCTAGAAGGCCACATGATGGGCCCCTGAGGGTGCATGTTCACCAGTCTTAAAAGTCCCACAATTTGACATCATCTCTGTGCTGTGGCACAGAGACAGATGGTTGCACATCGAATAGAGAACTGGGCCTGAAGTCAGGACACTATAATAGCAATTTAAATGGAAAGATCTTTCACATTCATTAGTAGGCCCATGTGACCTGCTTAAAACACCCGGAAGCCTAAGTCACATGTAGTGGGAGAAGCTTGCTGAATGAGTAGAACAGGAAAGGTGGAACAGAGCTAGGAGGAAGTGAGTGAGAGAGGTCAGGCAGAGGAGAGAGGATGCAGGCTAGGAGGCAGCAAGGCTCCTGAGTCTTTGCTTGTGGGAATGCCCTGGCAGGTGTGGGGAGGTTTGGGAATTCCTTTTCCCCAGCAGTGCTAATGTGTATTGACTTCTTGGCTACTATGACAGATTTGACTTCCTGGTGCTGAGATTTGGCTTTCTAGTATCCGAATAAATGCTTTTCTTCTTCCTTCTATATGGAGAGTCTATTATACTTTATGATTCAGAACTATGCCAGTATATTCATAGTTGCCCTCAGTGCTGTGAATATTGCCTAGGTGATACCCACACCTGAGTTCAAATCTTGCCTCAGATACTTACAATTTTTGTGATCATAGGCAAGATACTTAAAAGTTGTGGTATGTGATTATGATGGAATGCTATTATAAGAAATGATGAGCGGGATGCTCTCAGAAAAACTTGGAAAGACTTGCATGGGCTGATACAAAGTAAAATGTACTGTGTACAAAGTAATTAATAAGCATTAATATATAATTAATACTTAATTCCTCAACTATAAAATGGTGAAAATAATAGCACCTACTTTGAAGCATTGTTGTTAGGATCAAATGATATAATATTTGTTTTTACAAACGGTGCTTAGGACAGTGCTTGAAATGTAGTAGTCACTATACATGTTTATTCCTTTCCCTTCCTCTCTAGTCCCTTCCTCCATTAAAAAAATAGACCACATCCTTTTTTTGTGCATTAGAACAAATGCATGCCCTAAGTATTTATGTTTTCTTCATACTGTTAACTTAAAAAGAAGCCTTGTGCGTCTCTAAGGATTGGGGTGATGTTATTTATAGTTTTTAGGAAAATAGCATTATTCCCAATGTCAAAGCAGAGTGGGGCACTAGCTTTGATTCTCTAAAAACTATTTCTCTTCATGTATTTCTCTTCTAAGGAAAAAAAATAAGGAGGGAGTATACATCTCCGTGAACTTTCAAATTTGTGTGGTATTGCTTTGTCATCTTGAGCCCTTAGAACTTGCAAACAAAACATAAGCCACATCTTTACTTTTCCTGAAAAGCACTTTAGATGTGAGATATTCTCTCTTCTCAAGGGGATATTTGTGCTACTCTCGTTATGATCTCTTCAGTGAATTTTTTCTTTTCTTTTTTACTTATGTGCCAAAATAAATATGATGATTTTCAATAACCTTAGATTGTTCTATGTAAAATTTTTAAGTTCCAAAAAAATAACTAATACTGTTATCTCTCTGAACAAATCATCCCAATGAACTTATAATTAAACTATGTGAATTTCAGAGAAGACTACATGGAAGAAATGGAGAGTGATATAGGTATTTGGGGGATGCCTTAATAGGAGTAGGGGAGGCCAGCAGTAGTTTTATTAAGAAACACTTGCACCTCCAAGAATTATTTACTATGATGTATGTCATACACAGAACTCTCACCATGGAAAATCTTTCGATTAACACAGATCACAACCTTCTTATGACTTGATAGAGAATTCTTAGGGAGTTGTTTTAGAATTATAGGGGTTAAATGACTTGTCTAGGAATACCAAGTTAGTAAGTGTCAGTGTCAGAAATTGAACTGTCATCCTTATTCTGAACATAGTATTCTATCCACTATATTATGCTGACTCTGAAGGAGGGAAAATGGTAAAATGAAAAATGGTATGGGATTTGGATTCAGTGAACTTGAGTTCAAATCACAGCACTACTATTTACTACCTGGGTGACCTGGAATAAACTACTTCATCTCTATAAAATGAAAGCATTGTACTAGATCTGGGGTTCTTAACTTGGAATCTATAGGTCTGGGAATCAATTGCATGAACTTGGATGGGTAAAATTCATTTTTAATTTCTATAACTTCTAACTGAAATTTAGTACTTCTTTCAATTATGAAGTTTTTTCCCCTATTTTCTACAGGTATTTTAAAAGGAATTTCTCTTTCTCTTCCCTGCTACTGGGCTTTTCTGGTAGTATATAGAAATGCTGATTATTTGTGTGGGTTTATTTTATATCCTGCAACTCTGCTAAAGTTGATAATTATTTCCATTACATTATGAGCTCCTTGAGAACAGGGACTTAATTTTTTCCCTTTCTTTATATCCCAAATGTTTAGCACAGACCAAGCACAGAGCAGGCACTTAATAAGTGCTAGTTGACTGACTGAACTAGAAGGCGTCTAAAGTATCTTTCTAGTTCCCAATCTATAACCTGAGTTATTTGTGACATGCATGAACAAATATGACTCATTGGTGGATGGCACTCTATTTTAGTGCTAAGAACAAATATTACATTAGCAACTATAGTTGATATAGTTTAATACTTTGTTCAGGGAAATCTAAGCACCTCCCAATCTTTATCAACATATGCAAAATGTAGGAGGGAAAGTCAGGATGGAGGAGTACTAGCATGGGCCTGCAGGAGCTCTCCTCACAAGGCCCTTAAAATACCTATAGAAAATGACTCTAAATAAATTCTAGGGCAGCAGAAGCCACAAGGTGACAGTGAAAGAGATTTCCAATCTAAGACAATTTGGAAGGCCAATAGGAAGAGTCTATCACACTGGGCTTGGAATGGAGCGCATTTTAGGGTTAGGGTTAACCATAAATGCACTTAGCACAGACAGAAGTGGAACAGCCTTCAGGGTCCTGCATCACGGGCAGCTGCCATGGGTTCCAGATTTCTCAACTCACAAATACCAAAGAAAACTTCAAAGATGAGTGGGAAAGCTTTTTCATGTGGGTGAGAGGGGAGCATGGTCCAGGTTCAGCCCCAGACTCAGGGTGGTTGCAGTCACTGCCTCAGCAGCCACTTCTGAAGCTCTCTGGCTACAGACACTGAGGGAATAAGCACCTGATCTGAGTCTCAGTCCTGATTAGTGGTCCTGGAGTGAAAAGGAGCACTGTTAGGGCAGAGTTGGTAGTAGTTATGGAGAGGGAATCCTACTCACAGTTCCAGGGCAGAAAAGAGTGCTTGTTGTTACTCACAAAGTGCAGGCTAGGAGAGGAGTAAACACCTCTCCCTTACTTATGCCACCTTGGAGGTACTGAGAACTTACAGGTCCCTAGATGTATCTCACAGAACAACTCTGAAGCCTGGGGTAGTATACCTTCCACTTTACAAAGGGATCAAAAGTCAAGTAATTGGCAAAATGCCCCAAAAGGGGAAAAATAAGACTGTAGAAGGTTATTTTCTTGGTGAAAATGTATCTTCTTCCATCCTTTTGGGGAGGAAGATCAAAGCATACAACCAGAGAAAGAACAAAGCATACAACTGAGGAAAATAGCAAGGTCAAAGCTACTCCAAAGTCTCCCCCCCCCTAAAAATGTGAAAGGGTCTCAGGCAATGGAAGAGCTGAAAAAGGACTTTGAATATCAAATAAGAGATGTAGAGGAATAACTGGAAGAGAAATGAGAGCAATGAAAGAAAATCATGAAAAACAAGTCAACAGCTTACTAAAGGAGACCCCCCAAAAAGCTGAAGAAAATAACACCTTTAAAAGTTGACTAACCCAAATGGCAAAAGGGGTCTAAAAACCATTGAAGAAAAGAAAGCTTTAAAAATCGGAATTGGTCAAATTGAAAAGGAGATCCACTGAAGAAAATAGTTCTTTAAAAATTAGAATGGAGTGGGGAGGGAGGGGGAAGTAGTGGAATAAAATCTAAGACAAAATCTAAGACTTACAGAAATGATTGTAGAAAACTGAAAAGCAAATAAATTAATTGAAATAATTAGAATGGAGCATATGGAAGCTAATGACTTTATGAGAAATCAAGATATTATAAAACAAAATCACAAGAATGAAAAAATAGAAGACCATGTAAAATATCGCATTGGAAAATCAACTGAACTGGAAAACAGATCCAGGAAAGATAATTTAAAAATTGTTGATCTACCTGAAAACCACAATCAAAAAAGGGCCTAGACATCATCTTCCAAGAAATTATCAAGAAAAATTGCCCTGATATTCTAGAACCAGGGAGTAAAATGGAAAGGGAAAGAATTCACCAATCACCTCCTGAAAGAGATCCCAAAAAGAAAGCTTCCAGGAATATTGTAGCCAGATTGCAGAGTTCCCACGTCAAGGAGAAAATATTAGAAGCAGCTAGAAAGAAACAATCTAAGTATTGTGGAAATACAGTGATGTTAACAGTAGATTTAGCAATTTCTACACTAAGGGATCAAAGGGCCTGGAATATGATATTCCAGAGGTCAAAGGATCTATGATTAAAACCAACAATCACCTACCCAGAAAAATTGAGTACAATACTTCAAGGAAAAAATGGAATTTCAATGAAATAGAGGACTCCCAAGCATTCTTGTTGAAAAGACCAGAGCTTAATATGAAATTTGATTTTCAAATACAGGAATCAAGACAAATATTAGAACATAAATAGGAAAGAGAAGCCATGAGGAACTCATTAAAGTTGAACTGCTTACATTCCTACATGGAAAGATGGTATTTGTAACTCATGAGACCATTTTCAGTACCAGGGTAGTTAGCGAGAATACACACACACATATATATATGTAGGTATGTATGAGTATGTATGTGTATATTAGATATGTGTATGTATATATGCATGTATATATATGTTTATGTGTGTATGTAGATGCATATATGTATATACACATATGTATGTAAACATAGTCAGAGGGAACAGTGTGAGCTGAATATGAAGGGAGAATACCAAAAAATATAAAATTTACTTTTCAGTTGAATGTAAAGGGAGAGGTAGAATGTAGCAAATCACTTCACATAAAAGAGGCAAGAAAGAGCTTCTACAATGGAGGGGAAGGGAGGGAGATGAAAGGGAATAAATGAGCCTCACTCTCATGGGATTTGGCTTAAGGAAGGAATAATACACACTCAGCTGGATATGGAAATCTTTTTTCCCTTCAGGAAGGCAGGGGACAAGGGGATAGGAGACAGAAGATCAAAGAAAGGACAGCAAACTGGGGAAAAGGATAATCAGAAGCAAACACTATTGTGGGGGGACAGGTCAAGGGAAAGAATAGTATAAATGGAGGGCAGGACAGGACAGGACAGGGAAGTGTGGTTAGTCTTTCACAACATAACTGTTATGGAAGTGTTTTGCATGGCTACACATATATGACCTATATCTAACTGCTTGCTTTCTCAATGAGGGGGAGGGGAGGGGCAGAAGGAGGAGAATAAGGAAATCAAAGCTTTAAAAATGTATGTTAAAAATTGTTACATACAAGTAGGAAATAAGATGTACAAGCAGTGGTATAGAAATCTTTTTTGCCCTATAGAAAAGTAGAGGGAGGAGAAAGGAAGAAGAGGAGAGTGATACAAGGGAGGACAGACTGGTGAAAGGAGTGGATGGGGTGCACACTGTCCAGGAGTGGGAGAGACTGGGACAAAATTTGGAATTCAAATTCTTGTGGAAATCAATGTTGAAAACTGAAGAATAAATTATAAATATTTTTTTAAAAGTAGATTAGTTATTGTATTAGAGTATTGGCATTATCTTGAAGGATTAATTAAATTCTAAAGTCATAAGACAAAAAAAACACATCTTATCTTCGGAAATAAAATTAGTCAAATAAATTGTTACTTTAAATGCCACTGAATCATAATAAATTTCCAGTTGATTGCAGGTTAATTTTCTAGCTCTTAAAGGGCCAATATAAAAAATTTCTGTGGAATATAACAAGGCAGAAACACACAAACACACATATTCACATGCATCAAATGTATCTAGATATGAATTTGAATAATAATCCTGAGCATCCACATGGCAATATAGTAGCCCTGACAGACAATGAAGAGGAGAAAGCAAAACTCCCTTTAACCTAGAATTCTCTGTAGCAAATCCTGTTGAAGTCTATTTCATTCCTGTCTATGGAATGTTGCCCAGGATACTCGCAAATTAGCTCCTTTTAAAAGTATGAGAAACAGAAATGTGGGAATAAAAAGAAGAAATCACTTTTCTCCCACAAATAAATAAAAGTCTCAGTTCTGGAAGAATGCCTTCAAAATATTTAAATCTGAGTACTAACTCTACCTAAAGAAGGGTAAAAATATGGCTTGAAATTTCCTCTAAAATGAACATATATTTGTTTTTCTAGATGGTCAAGGTGGAATAAAACCCATTATGAAATTTATAAGCTTATAAAATAGAAGTTGAACTACATTTCTGTGTCCTAAAACTTGTGAACAAAGTGCTCCTTCTGGCAACTGGAAGCTTGCCTTAATGTGATATGCCATGGTGTGGACTGTAAAATAGAGCAGTATTAAGTTTTTCTTCTCCACTTGATAACTTAAACTGGTCTCATCTGGCACTGAAGGATAAGTCTGATAAACAAGCGTTTATTAAGTACATGTTATATGTCAAACACTGTGCTAAGTGCATAGTGTACAAAAAAAAAGATGCAAAAGACAGCCCCTGCTCTCAGATATCTCATAGTTAAAGGGAGAGACAATGAGCAAACTGCTAGGTATAAGCAAGACATATACAGGACAAACTGGAGATAATATTAGAGGGAATATTACTAGCATTGATCATTTGATTTGATTGCACCTGAGTTGTCGCAGTATCAGAGGAATTAAGGAGGCATACATAAGAGAAAAGATGAAAAGGTACTATTGATAGGCCTTGACAGAGGAATCAACGATTATACATAGTTGTCTAGGCTAAGTGACCAGGAAGACAGTGATGTGAGAAGTTAGGAAGAGAGGAGCATTTAGTAGGGAAAGATGAGTTTGATTTGGGACATGTTGAGTTTAAGAAATCTAAGAGAGATTGAATCTGAGTTGACCAATAGGCAGATGGAGATCTGAGACTGAAAGAGAGAAGCTTGGGCGAGATAAACAAATTTTAATGTTAGCAACATACAATCAAATCAAATGAGTGTTGGGGAAATCACCAAGCAAAACAGTATAGAGGGAAAATAAAAGAGACAGAGCCTTGGAGTGCACTCATAGCTGGTGGGCGCAAACTGGAGAAAGACCAAGCAAGGAATACTGAGAAGGAATGGTCAGATTAGTAGGAGGAGAACCGAGAGACCCATGTTACAAAAACCTAGAGAAAAGAGAATATCAAAGAGAAGATAGTGGTCCATAGTGTCAGAATATGCAGAGAGGCCAAGACAGATGAGGACTGGGAAAAGGCTATTAGATTTGACAACTAAGAAATCACTGGTAAAACTTTGGAGGCAGCTGCTTCTGTAGAATGGTTAGATTGGAAGTCAAACTAAAGAGACCTGGAATTCAGCTCCACAGAGCCAAGATGGTGGAGTAACAACAAGAACTTTCTGGAGTGCTCCCCACAGGCCCAGTCAAATACTGGTAAAAAATGGCTCTAAAATTCTGGAGCTGCAGAAACCACAGAATGATGGAGTGAAGTAAATCTCCAGGCCAAAACAGCTTGCAAGGTCACTGGGAAGTGTCTGTGGCACCACACTGGGAGCAGAGCACAGCCCAGTGTGGGCCATGCAGGCACAGAGGGGACCTGAGCAGGCCTTGGGGGCACTGAATCCCTCACACCTGTGGTGGTTTTCAGACTTCAGGACTCCAAAATGCTGAGGATAAATTGGAAGGTCAGTGAAAAAAATTAGTAGGAACAGGTGTGGGAGAGTAGAGTTGTCTGGCACCAGCCATGGGGCAACAGACTGAGGAATGGGCAGAGGAACCTGTGGGAGCCACAGCAGCAGCAGGGGTAGCTGCAGTCACTGTTTCTGGTGCTCTAGGCCCACAGATTGTGCGAGATTGAGCCGCTGACATTACCCTCTCCCACCCCCACTGGAAGCAGAGAACTGCCTTGACAAAGAACTCAAAAGCCAAATAAATGGCTGGGGAAATGAGCAAAAACCAAAAATAGAATCAGACTTTAGAATCTTAATTTGGAGACAAGGAAGACCAAAGCATGCAAACAGAAGAAAACAAAATCAAAATTCCTCCATCCAAAACCTCCAAGAAAAATATGAATTGGTCTCAGGTCATGGAAGAGCTCAAAAATAATTTTGAAAATCAAGAGAAGGAGAGCAAAAATTAGTAAAAGAAATGAGAGTGATGCAAGAAAATCACGAAAAAACAAGTCAAGTGCTTGCTAAAGGAGACCCCAAAAATGCTAAAGAAAATAAAGCTTTAAAAAATAGACTAACTCAAATGACAAAAGATATCCAAAAAGCCAATGAGGAGAAGAACGCCTTAAAAAGCAGAATTGGACAGATGGAAAAGGAGGTCCAAAAGTTCACTAAAGAAAATAATTCCTAAAAGAATAGAACACAGCAGATGGAAGCTAATGACTTTATGAAAAATCAAGAAATTATAAAAAAAAAAACCCAAAAAATGGAAAAATAGCAGACCATGTAAAATATCTCACTGGAAAAATAACTGACCTGGAAAATAAATCCAGGAGAGATAATTGAAAAATTATGGGACTACCTGAAAGCCATGATCAAAAAAAGAGCTTAAACATTACCTTTCAAGAAATTATCAAGGAAAACTGCCCTGATATTGTAGAATCAGAGGGCAAAATAAATATTGAAAGAATCCACCCATTGCCTCCTTAAAGAGATTTCAAAAGGAAAACTTCTAGGAATATTGTAGCCAAATTCCGGAGATCCCAGGTTAAGAAAAAAATACTGCAAGCAGCCAGAAAGAAACAATTTGAGTATTGTGAAAATATAATCAGGATAACACAAGATCTAGCAGTTTCTACATTAAGAGATCAAAGGGCTTAGAATATGATATTTCAGAGGTCAAAGGAGCTAAGATTAAAAGCAAAAATCATCTACCAAGCAAAACTGAGTATAATACTTCAGGGGAAAAAATGGTCATTCAATGAAATAGAGGATTTTCAAGTATTCTTGATGAAAACACCAGAGTTAAATAGAAAATTTGACTTTCAAACACAAGAATCAAGAAAAGTATGAAAAGGTAAACAGGTAAGAGAAATCATAAGAGACTAAAGTTGAACTGTTTACATTTCTACATGGAAAGATAATATTTGGAACTGAGACTTTTATCAATATTTGGGTAGTTGGAGGGATTATACACATATAGACAGAGGGTACAGGGTGAGTTGAATAGGAAGGGATGATATCTAAAAAAATAAAATTAAGGGGTGAGAGAGCAATATATTGGGAGGAGAAAGAGAAAAATAGAATGGGGTAAATTATCTCTCTCATCAAAGAGGCAAAAAAAAGCTTTTTCAGTGGAGGAGCAGGTGAGAGGGGAAAAAGTGAAGCTTTCTCTCATCACATTTGCCTTAAGGAGGGAATAACATGCACACTTAATTTGCTATGAAAATTTATCTTACACTACAGAAAAGTGGGGAGGGGGGGATAAGCAGAATGTGGGGGGGATGATAGAAGGGAGGGCAAATGGGAAAATGGGGGGCAGGATAGGATGGAGGGAAATATAGTCTTTCACAAAATGACTTTTATGGAAGTCTTTTGTATAACTATACACGTATAACATATCAAATTGCTTGCCTTTTTAGTAGGGATGGGTAGGGAAGGAGGAAGGAAAAGAAGTTGGAACTCAAAGTTTTAAAAATGAATATTAAAAATTGTTTATACACACAACTGGGAAATAAGATATAAAGGTAATGGGATATAGAAATCTATCTTGCCCTACAAGAAAATAGAGGAGATGGGGATAATAGAAGGAAGGGGTGTGATAGAAGCAAGTGCAAATTGTGGGAAGGGGTAATCAGAATGCATGGTGTCTTGGGATGGGGGAGGGGAGAGATGGGGAGAAAATTTAGCACTCAAAATCTTGTGGAAATGAATGTTGAAAGCTAAAAATAAAATAATTATTTAAAAAATAAACGTGACAAACTAAAGAGGGTTGAAAAGATAGTCAGATGAAAGGAGGTGGAGCGATCAAGTACAAATAGCTTTCTCAGAGCTTCCCAAGATAAGTTAGAAGAGATATGGAATAAAGCTAGTAGTGATAAATTGACTAAATAAGGTTTGTTTGTTCTGAATATGAGTGAGACGTGGGAATCTTAATAAGTAGTAGGGTCGCAGCTGGTGGTTTAGGAGAGATTGATGATAACTTAGAGAATAGAGAACCTTTGCTGGAGAAGACAGAATGTGCACTTGTGCATGTAAAGATGTTGGTCTTGGAAAGGAGAAGGCTATCTATATCTTCATATGAGATAGAAGTGAAGAAAGACACAACAGTCTTCAGAGGTTTCGGAGGTATGGGAGATAATGAGGGAAGAAGCAAGAATTCTTAGTTAAAGGGTCTACATATTTTTTAGCAAAATATGAGGTAGGGTTTTTACCAAGAAGAACAAATGGGAGGGAAGCCATGGGGCAGATTATTTTTGTGGGAGTACTTTAAAGGGGATTTTTGTTCTAGTGAGTTAAATACTCCTTTGAAATAATAATAATAAAACAGGAGACACTGGAGTATTATATTTTTTACTTAGAAGCAACTAGAAGACGGCTGAAATCAGGAAGACAAAAGTTCAAATTCAGCCTTAGATACTTACTATTTGTGTGACCCTAGGCAGTCACTTCCATCTTATTGCCTCAATTTCTTCAACTGTAAAATGGGAATAATAAAAGCATAAATCTCTGAGTTGCTGTGAGAATCAAATAAGATAACATATAGCAATCATTTAGCTCAGAGTCTGGCACGTAGTTAGTTGACACTTAATAAAGACTTGTTCTCTTTCCCTCATTTTGTATCTATGCCAAAATATATGACTATAAAAATGAAGGCTGTTATATAAAACTATCTATGAAAGCCTTGACTTCCTGTATTGTAAAATCAAGGATATTGACAATGTGTGCATTTAAAATTCTCACAAAAAGGGTTATAGAGATCAGAAAGTAGATACACAATATGGTACTTTCTGACAGGTCTTAAGTCACCCTAATACTTGAGTCCTTCCATTTATTCATAATCTTCCTTCTTCATGGTATCTCAAAAATATTATAATCACAAACTCTCAGAGTTTGATGGAACCTCACAAACTATCAAGTTCAAATAGAACATGACAAATTAAGCCCTCTGAGCGATTTTAAAATTGTCTCTCCTCTACTGTGTATTTCTTTTGTATCATTTGTTGAATGCCAGCTGCTCCCCCCAGCATCATCTTCTGAGGTACCACTGTCATTTCCCCATAAAGTGTATCAGATACTGAGATGGTAGAATCTACATAGAGTAGTTTCACTGTTGCTATTGATGAGAATAGCTCATCATAGAAACAACAAATTTGTTCCACTTCTGCCGTATTTATTGTCCTTACAGTTTCTCTTACAAAATTTCTCTTACAAATGCTCTCAGGATGATCTGGGGTATCTGGGTCTCACTCTGAGTTTGCAATTTACTTGTTTTCCCCTCACTTGATTTTCCCTGACTTGTAAGACTATAATATTTTATTTTTCTGTTCCTTTTCACTATTATGAATTTCCTTAATGATAGTTTAATCTTTAAAAGGTGGACAAAGTAAGAATATGAAACTGCAATTCTCGACTGATCTTGACAAGCAAAGAGGAAGTAGTTGTTGAAACAGAAATTACAGAAATTTTAAGGGTCAATAAGGATCATAATTCAAGATAAAGGAAAATTTCAGGCATAGTCTGACATATATTTGGATTTTGGAAATAAATGTTGCAGGAGGTTTAGCAAAAGGATAGGTAGGATTTTATGGCCTGGTATTTTTCAGAGTAAGTTACTCCATGAGAAATGAAAAATAAAAATGAAAATCTGAAAATACAATCAGAAATTATGCCAATGAGAAAGACATTGAAAAGTTGGAAAATAAATGGATATGGATGCAGTCACTAAGAAAAATAGAAAGAATTTTTAAAAATTAGGGACAAGTGGATAAAGAATAGGTAATTTCACTACTTAAGGTCTATGGGAAAAAATGATGATTATGGTAAGAAATCTGAATTAAATACTCTGATTTTGATTATTTTTAGGAGAACAATCTTTGAACTACTAAAAAAAGCAAAATAATTAGTAGGAAGTGAGAAGACAACCAGATTACATTGACTAGTTTTATTCAGTTGAAATTTCTCTAAGAAATAATGACCAAATCAATATCTTTACTCTTGTGCATTACTTATTTTTCAGTCTGTAACTTATTTTAATGGGTTAGTGTGGAGCTGCTGTAAAAACGTGGTATTTTTTTCTTATCTTCATCCTTTCTTCTGTTTGATATTCATTTAAACCTTTATTTTATATAGTTAGTGATCTGAGTGCACATCGACAGCTGATTCTGAAATGATTCTCACACCATTACACTAATTTTTATGCTAGTGCTTAAAGGATGATATTTGCTAAAGATTCTGTATGCTGTAAAAGAGATCAGACACACTTATTTTATAAGAAATACTGGGAAGACAGAAGTTTGATAGAAATTTATGGCTGAGGAAATTAAAATCTGAACACAAAATAAAACACTGGAGGAAGAGAAATATTAATTTAAAAAATTAAATGCACACATCTCCTTCCTTTGAAGATGTCCTATGTTTTATTGGTTTTCATGAGGAGACACAAAAATTTTTATTTCCCACATTTTTACAGGTGGGGAAAGGCAGACTATAAGTGATTTGCTATATTATACAGAAAGTAAGATGCTTACTACAATATTCATAGCAATATTTTTTTTTAGTAGTTCAAAGATTATTCTCCTAAAAATAATCAAAATCAGAGTGGCTAATTCAGATTTCTTCCCATATTCACCATTTTTATCCCATAGACCTTAAGCAGTCTTCAGAAGCAAAATTCTAGAAACAAAGGAAATACTCATTTGTTGGGGGGAAAAGGCGAGCTGAATTTTAGTACATAAATATAATCATTTGTCATTGTGCAGTAAGAAATTGCAAATATAAAGAATTCAGGGAAGCACAGGAAGATTTTTTAATAGATGCAGTGAGATAAGTAGAACCATAAAAATAATATACATAGTGACTACAAATGCAAATTAAAAGAATTCTTAAAGGATGACAAGTTCTAAGTAATTCTAGTAATCGGTATTGGTCAAGAAGAAAGAATAAACTTATTCCCCTCTTTTGTCAGAGGTGGAGCACATGTAGTCACATTACAATGAAGGGTTTATTATAAGGAAGGGTTCAATTTAATAGACCCTTACTCAGCATATACATTTGAGTCAGAGAGTCAGTAGGTATCTAAAAGCAAAATCAAAATACTCCCTTGCCTCTAGGAGTTTCCATTTTCCTTGGGGGCAGAGGTAGAGACATGTGAAGGCAGATAAGTTAATATAACATTTAAAAGAAAGAATTGTTGGGGGGAGCTCTAAGAATACTTAAGAGTTCTTTGAAATGGTAGCTAACTGGGAAAATCAAGGAAACCCACTTGTGGGAGGAATCATTTAGATTCCCATTACATTGTGACCTCCTTTGCCTTTTTGTTTTTTGTATCCTCAGAACTTAGCACAGCACCTGGCATACTGAAACTATTTAAGTATTTTTTGACTTACTGATTATTTAAGTTTCAATGGGAACTAGGGATTCTAAGAGGCAAAAGTAAGAAAGGAAACTATTCCAGTCATGGTGGACAGCCTTTGCAAAGACATTGAGGTGGGAGATGGAATGTTATATTTTTGAGGGAATATATTATAGGTCATAGTAACTGGAATGTATAATGTGTGAAGTATAATGAAGTGATAAAACTCATTTCAAGCCATTCTATTTAGCTAGCCCCAGGCCATACTTTTCATTCCATTCAGTCATTCGCCAGGACCTGGAGACCTTCTCACGATGAATATTTTTATTTCTGCTTTGATGTCCTCACTATTTTTATTACCATCACTTCCCAACTCTTGCTCAGGCAAGAATAATCAAATCAATATTACCATTTCAAGTAGAAAAGCCATGAAAATCGATTGCCTATGGCTCCACTCACAATCTTTGAGAATATCCTGACTCAAACTCCCCTCTGGCTACCATTCATCTACATGTTTTGTGTCCCTTCATAGAATAGAAACTCCTTCAGTGTCTTGGTTTTGTTTCTGTATTCCTAACATGTAACAGAGAACTTTGCTAGGTAGTGCCTTGGATTGAGCACTGGGCTTGGAATCAGAAAGTCATCTTCATGAGTTCAAATCTGACCTCAGACACTTAGTAGCTATGTGACCCTGGGAAAGTCACTTAATCTATTTGTCTCAGTTTCCTCATCTGTAAAATGAGTTAGAGAAGGAAATAGCAAATCACTCCAGTATCTTTGCCAAGATAAACCCAAATGGGAGTCACAATGAGTCAGACAGGACTGAAGCGACTGAACAACAGTAACAATATATACCTGATAAATAAGTATGTGTTTATATGTTTCTGTATATACACAATTGTTTAAATGAATTTGTAATAGCATAGGAAAGAAAAAATTGTATTCAGTTTTTTGGTACCTGTTGCACTAACAGGCAAAATGACTTGTGACTGGAAGCTTGAGGTCTCACAAAAGGGCAAAAATATTTAAATCATGAAAGAAGAGACATGTCGTGCTTACTGCCATATGGGAAATAAACACAGGAGACCATGTTGGTAAGGTTCCACACAGACACTCTGATTAACTGATTACTCTCTTAAAGGGTCCTAAAATCTCCCTCCAGCTAAATATACTCCCCATTGTCATAGAGTGAGAAGTAAGAGTGGAGGTTGGCAAATAAATCTGTATTCTGACAAATTAAAACTGGTCTGAGAGAGGCAGCCTAGTACAGGAATACAAGAAGACACTAAGGAAACCCAAAGGATATTAATTCTTAATATTTCTTTATGCATGACAATGTGATTTGAATAAATTTCCTAGGCTATTGTCCCAGAAAGATAGAGCTCAAGGGCTGCCTCCATTATAAAGCTCATCCTGACCTTTCTCCACTAGCTGCTAGTACCTGCCTGGATTGTATATATTGTGTTTCTACTTAGATATGGGTATATTGTTTCTGACATCCCCCTATCTTCACCCCAATCCACCAAGATACAAGCTTCTTGAGAACACAGTCTGTTTAATTTTTACTTTATTTCTTAAGAGCCTACTGCAATGATTGACATATGCCTGTTGAATGAGTGATTGATTGATGAACATCTTGATATATTTAGCTCTTTATTCTAATTCTTTTTCAAAAGAAAATTTCTTTCAGCCTTTTTGCAGACCAGAACAAAAGGTAGCACACTCAAATAGTTTGTGATCCACTGAAATGAATATACATACATCCCTTTTTATGTTTTACTTAGATACATGACTCCTGGGAAAGTTAATATTTTGAGATTAAATTCCTATTTGAGAGTTTAGCCCATACGATGGAATTTTACTTGAATAGATGTTGTTTTGAAATATCTAGGATTGGAACATTGATTCGGAAAACTCCAGAAAATATTGTGGAATCACAGAGTTAAGGATGGAAGGGATATTAGAGACCATCTAAGCTAATTCTTTAACTTTACAGAGGAAGAAACTGAGGACCAGAGAAGCTAAATAATATGCCTATAATCATAGTTGTTAAGGAGAAGGGAGGCAAACTTCTCTCTCTAAATGTAGTGGGTTTCTTCCTCCTCCCAACCCCCACGCATTGTATCAAGATGCTTCTCTCCTATAGTCATGGAAATTTGCTATTAAGTCTGACTTGTAGAATATTGCCTGATAGAATATTGATTTTAACTCAACCACAATCTACACATATTCTATCCATTCAATGGGGGGAGGGGTGCTGGTGGACAAAACAGACCCTGAAGAAATCCCAATGAAAGAAGGACAAGAGGGAATAGTAGGATGTGATGTAAGTGCTTTCATGCCTTGAACTTTAATCAAAATGATTGTTATTGATTTTTTCCAGACAGTAACTACTGAGCTGCAATGTGATAGAGTAGATAGGAAACTAGGGTAGAAAGCAAAGAACTTTGGCTCTTAAGCAAAGCTAACTAACTGCTCGACTGTCTCTGGTTGCATTTCAGTAATTTTGATCGGGATATAGATAATTCTTTTCTCAAGTATAAGGTTAAATTATGTGGGCTTAGGAAGCACTTTTTAGTTTCTCCAGAGTTTTTGAAACAAAATTGTCAGCTAGTGAACTAGCATTAATTAAGTGCCTACTATGTACAAGGTACTGTGCTGAGTTTTGAGGATATAAAGCAAGGTTAAAAACAGCACCTGTACTCAAGGACTTCACAGTGTAATGAGAAGGAACAAAAGAACAGAAGAAATGGAAGGAAGGAAGGAAGGAAGGAAGGAAGGAAGGAAGGAAGGAAGGAAGGAAGGAAGGAAGGAAGTCAGGGAGGGAGGGAGGAAAGGAGAAAGAAGGAAACAAGGCAATATGCATTTATATAGCACCTACTATGTGCCAGGCAATGTGCTAAGTATTTGACAAATACTATCTCATTTGATCCTTATAACAACTTTGGTAGGTAGGTGCTATTTTTATCTTCATTTTATAGTTAAGGAAGACAGCAGGAAAATAACTGCATAAGTGAGATACATACAGGATAAATTTAAGGAGTGTTAGAGAGAAGATGCTAAAATGAAAGCCCACTGGGAAAGGCTTCTTGAATAAGAAGGTAGGACTTTTGCTGAGACTCAAAGAAAGCCAGGGAAGTCAGGAGGCAGAGAAGAGGATGGAGAGGATTCCAGGCATGAGGGGAGTCAGGAGGCAGAGAAGAGGATGGAGAGGATTCCAGGCATGAGGGGCAAACAGTGAAAATACCCCAAGATGGGAGATGGAGTTTCTTATATATGATGTATAGAAAGGAAACCAGTGTAACTAGATCACAGAGTATGTCATCATTACAGTTTCCCACATGTTTTTATGGAATCAGAAATTTGTGATGATTTTTATCTATCTTACTTTGGAATCCCAGATTAAAAGAAAGCTATCTCAACTGACTGCAGATAAGTTGTATTTGGAGCTGATATAAATTTGAATCTACCACTTACATTCCAACACATTCTCTTTAAGGCATCATAACCAAGTATTCCCAAATTAAGTCCAATCATCCAAAAAAGACAGAGGACAAGTCCAACACTCCCTACTCTTTCTCTCTACTCAGGCTTGTTTCCCTTTCCCTCATGTTAGTCTTGACCTTGGGCAGTGCTGGCAGCTATGTTCTTGATCATGAACTGCAGACTCCATACTTTGGATAACTGGCTCTATGCCTTAATTGGCTCTTCTCTATTCAACTCCTATTCCTTTCCCCAGGGCTAACCCAGCTCCAACATCACTTCCCATTCCCAGGGCCATCAAGTATCTTCACATGTCAAACCTTCTCCCCCATCCCAAAATGTATATTTATTTTATAATAATGCTAGTGGGATACTTACCATCCCTTGGAAGGTTGTTTTATTTAAAAACATTAGATGATGCAAGCCTATGTGCTTTGTAATGATTCTAATTGCACTGAACACAAAAAGTTCAGATAAAAATGAGTAAATAGAAATTGACATCCTGAGTCATGGTCACTGAACTATCTACTCTCGGACAATGGTGCCAAGAGCTACTTTGTGTGACACCAACCTGGAAAAAAAAATAGAGATATGGCCCAAATAGCCACAGTTTTCCTTAATAACTCAGTCAAATAAGACTCTGTCCCCTCTTTTTCCAATTTTTCTTTAAACTCCCTAATTTTTGATTTTCAATGTCACAACCAAAAATTTAGCATAACTATGAGTTCAAGGAAAGACCTCCAGTTCCCTTTCCATAGTATTATCCTATATTTCCTGCAAACTTCATGCCCCAAGAAGTAAGTCCTATCTAGCACATAAAGGCAACAAATTCATTGCACAGGCTTTTACACTTTTTTTTAACCATTTAGTACAACAAAGAAACCATGCCTCTATATAATGTAATTTTTTGGGGGGAGTGAAGGGGAGATAGAGGGTTTTAGACCTGATTTCATTGGTATGAGGAATTTATGTGTAATCCTTCATTAATTCAGATCTATTTATGCTTTCTGACATGGTAGATGGTAATTATATTCCAAAATTCGTTCCAAACCTAAGATTTTTCCTGGAGTTGAAGTTGGGCGAGCACAAAATTGTGAAACAGTCAATATTCTCTAAATGTTCACAACATACAAAGGCAATGAATATTCTCATCTTAGAGGATTTCCTGGGGCACCAAAATCTTAAATGATTTACCCTGTACCCAGCTGATATTTGTCGGACACAGGACGTGAACTTGTCTTTCCTGCTCCAAGATCAGCCCTCTCTATAATATGCCAAGCTTCCAGTTAAAAAATGGAAATATCATTTCCAATTAATGTTTTCATTAATTTAACTTCTCCTTGCCCTAGGCAACTAACTAAACCTATGTTACAGTTGGTTTGAGAGGAAGAAGTTTCTATGCATAGAGTCCCTCTCCTAATGAACCTGCCAGTCTAAGTGACATGTGAAGGCATATATACATATACAAGCATGCACATATGCACACATATCACTATATATGCAAATGTATATATGAACACATATATATTCATGTAAATATATATCATTCATGTATAAGTTGACATGTTGCAATTTTATATATATAACTGTGTAATTTAATGTTACATAGACATATACATCTTTGTTATATATGTTTCCATATATTTATATTATATACTTATACAATAGCATATGCTTATACATACTGTACATATACATACCTATACATATGCAGTATGCATCAATTGCAATGTATACACATGTACATATATACATATATAGTGATATAGATATACATGTAAAAAGGACATATCTATTTAGTGTACTTTCTATTATGCCAGTGGTAACAGCAAAGTTAAATAATGTTCACACTGATCTTGGTGGCTGAACATTGATTTTACGTTTGACAGCATATCTTCATTGGTACATTCATTTGGTTAATTGTACTCAATCCCTGAGTAGATTTTTACTAGAATGTGAAAGTAAATCTGACAGTTTCTCTTAAATATACTTTTGACATGCACAGACCTAACCAAAATTGATAAGTATAGTATTAATGGATGTGATAGTCACCACCATAATCCATTAGAAACACCAAGAGTGCATCATGAGAATACAAAAAAACGAGAAAAGCAATGAATTAGCTAGTGACCCAAGTGTATGGCACACACGTGGAGAACTCGTCTGGAAGGTGTTTTGTAATCTTTCACAGCCAAGGTAAAATTGTTTGATTTTTGGTCTATTCTACAAATATACATCCTATACTTACATGTTCAGAAATTTAGTTCCTTAGTAGATACTGTTGATATACTGGCCCATATTGACCCCCTTCTCCCAATGTTGAATGACTCTCAGGATCTACATTTTGAAGAGGGGTAGAGATCAGCCTTCATCCATTCCTTTGGATTGGAAAGGATAGAAAAGAGGATTGTGTATTTGAGGATTTGCTTTGGATGTTCCAGACTGACAACATACCTCTACATGGACACCATCACTCAACCCCTTCTTTTTATTTAGCTGTCTTTATATGTTATCTTTCCCCCATGAGAATGAAATCTCATCTAGGACAGGGACTGGCTTCCTTTTAACTTGTATCTTCAGCATTTATCACAGTGTATGGTAAATAGTAAGCACTTAATCAATATTTGCTTGTAGCCTTGCTTTGCCTCCATGCTTCTGCCTTAAATTCCAATTAAAGTCTTACCTTCCACCAGAAACCCTTCCTAACTCCTCCTAATTCTAGTACCACACTTCTTTTAACTATTTTCTGTTTCTCTGACAAATAGCTTTCTGTGTATGTATGTACTTTTGCATATTGTCTCCCCTGTTAGCTCCTTGAGAGCTAATGTAAGTTTCTTGAGAGCTGGCACAGTCTTTTACCTGTTTTTGTATCCTCAGCACTTAGTAGAGTGCCTGGAACACAGTAGATAATAAATGGTTATTGACTGATCATTTGATGAATGACAGCCACTAAGGCATATATCAAAGGCAAGTTGGATGCTTGGTCACACTTGACTGGTTTTGACCAAAATCCATGTCCTTGTCTAGTTTCTTTTACCAAAAATATTAATATTTCATTTGACTTTAATATTAATGTTCAAATATTGGACTAAGTACCAAGAACTAAACTGACAAAAAGACTTTTTTTGTTTCTCTTTTTACATTATCTTTATTTTTTTCTTTACCTTTTATACTTTGATATTAATTTAAACATAAAGAAACAAGAGCATCTCAGTAAAGGAAAGTATAGAAAAGAGGATGGTGTATATACTTCTGCATTCCTTGCCCTACTTTTTAAATGTTTCTTAAATTTAACTGGGTAGCAATCAAACTTCCCTGCTCTGCTGTGTTTCCATCTGAAATTCCTTCTGCTCTTTTCTATGTATTTCTTTTTAATAATAATATTTTTTTAACCTAAAAGGCATAGAGACACAGAGACCAGAAAGAGAAAATAGAAAAAGAAATATAATCCAAGGCTTTTTTTTAGAGCTTTAATTTATATTCTAGAAACTAATAGAAGGGGGGTTTTTTGGTTGTTGATTTTTGGAAAAGCACCACTTTGGTGTTGGAAACTTGCTAGTTTTCAAGGCTTAATATTATAGTATCAGCTTTTTCAGTAAGGAGAATTAGACACATCATCATTAATTTGTTCCTTACTGATTTTTGTAATTGCAATGCAAGTTTCTTTAGACTAATTATGCTGTCCAAATCTGCACTGTTCTTAAAATGAAACACATCTTCTTGCTTACTTTTGGTATCAGGCTAAATTGTTCTTAGAAATGAGTGACCCAGCTAATAGACCTGCTCCTGGAAACGTAGAACTTCAAGATGAGGCTACGAAGACAGAACTGTGGTGGAAGAAGATCTTTAAAATGGTCGATGGCTGTTCTAAAAACAGTTATAGTAGCTTAAATGCTAGTAATTCTGCTCTTAGCTATTTTCCACTTGAATTACTCCAATACATTTTTAAAACCACTGTACTGAATGATATTAATGGTAAAACAAATTGACTCATCTTATGAGAATATATCTATTATTTTTATGACCATATTTAATTGCACATGTTTCTTTAAATTTCTAATTAAAACCAGCACTAAAAATGATGTCTTTGTGTTTAAGTGTGCATTTTTATACTTAAGCATACCTCATAATTATTGCTAATACACAGATAGTTCACTAAGATCTAATGGTAGAACATTAAAGAAGTGAATTAGAAGCCCCATTATTAGTTCTATTATTAAAATGGGCACTTGTCTCAGTATAGGAAGAGATAAATAAATAAAAGTCCTCTAACAAGTACCTCTTCAGCTCCTTTCACAAATCTCATGATAATGCAGGCTAAATGGCCCAGTGATAGAGCTGTAAACTGGTGGCCTCATCCCATTGAGAAAGTTCGCTCTGCTACATTGTATTTAATATGACATCAAACACTGCACATTTCAAATAAATTCTAGTGATGAAATTGAGTACATGAATTGTATCAGTTTAAAATAAATGAAAAAAAGACACAAAAATGCTCCCAGCCTGGTGTGACAATTCACCAAATAATCATTTTTAGCTGTTTTAACTCAGCATTTGGCAACCACCAATTACAAAACTAGACCATCTGAGTCTCGAAGGGCAGTTCCACATTTCAAGTTTTCACAGGCAAATTGTATTTGACATTTAATTTTGAGTCCAAGATACCATAATGTGAAATCTTCTAGGCCATTAATGATAACATATTAGAGAAGTTCCCCACTTTCCTGGTTACTGAAGCTAATTTCAGTATTTGCCAGAAGGCTGGGCCACTAATGCAGAATCTGGCACATGTAAAAGTCCACTTGTAAAGCCTGATTAGAACAGGTAACAAATTTCTCATGCAGAAGCTCAGTAATTCACTTCCTTGCTCACAATGATAGTTGTTTCTCAGCAACAACAGAGTAACTCTTCTGTAAAATCAGGGCTTAAAAAAAGTTTCACAACGGAGTATTAAAAATCCAAATTCACCCATGGGGTAACACAGAGAGCTATGATGGGAATGAGCAAGCTCTGGCAAGTAAACTCTAACACATCACAAATGAAGGATTATGAGGGAGAAGTGGTAATAAGGGCTGTCATTCAAGAAACAAGGGGGAATGAAGATGGTCTGATCACATGGCAAGAGTGAGGAATAACAGGTGAATAGCCTAAACATACTGATGTCAAGAGAAACAAAGGATGGCTCCTAAGATGGTGGGTGGATGTCCTGTGGCGAATTTCTGGGAGTACCTGCCCAATAGTTACACAGGATGGGCAAGTATGGCTGGATTATGATATGAAATATTGGAAAAGATAGAGCACTGGGCCTGGAGTTAGAAAGTCCTGAGTTCAAATCCGATCTCAGACCCTGGGCAAGTCACTTCATCCTGTTTGCCTCAGTTTTCTTATCTGTAAGATGAGCTGGAGAAGGAAATAGCAAAATCACTCCCATATCTTTGGCAAGAAAACCCCAAATGAGATGACAACGAGTTAGACACAACTGAGTAAACAATAACGGCAACATAGTCACGTCAAAGAGATTGCAGATCCCTGAAATGAATGGAGTGGAAAAGGGTGTGGAACAGAGCAAAGAGACAGAAATTGATTCAATTGTCAATGTTCCCTGCTTTACTTATAAATTTAATTAAACTTTATGAAGACTTTACACCAGTGTTTGCTCCTAATCTAGCTATTTGTTATTTACATAATTAATTTCAATAGATTCCAAAAGAGGTGGTTTAATTCTTCTCCTATAGCGTAAGTCTGCTATATTATTCAGACAAGTTGCACAAGTCCTAAACAAAAACTTGCCTGTCTCTCTGGTAATTCTTTTCCTATCCTCTGAATAGGATTGTGTGTGTGTGTGTGTGTCTGTGCGTGTGTGTGTGATAGGAGGTATATTAGGAGATAAGATTGTAAAAGAAAAGAGTTCTATTTCTAAGGCCACATATTTTCAGGAACTATTTCTGGTGGATTAGACTTGATATCAACTATTCACCACTCTAGATTTCCAAATATTTTAGGGTCTTTTCAACTATTTCAAGAAATGCAGAAATTTTAAAAAATAAAATAATTGGGTTTACTTCATAAATATTTTCAAAATGATTTATTTATTTATGACTTACTGATATCTGCCTTATATTCATATTGAGGATGCTAAACTACAAGGAAAACTGGTAGGTGTTATGAAATCCAACACTGTTCAAAAAAAAATTAGAAATGATCATCTTAAAGGTAACAAAGAGAAGTTCCTATAATTAGTAAGCTAACAGTCTAGTACATTAAAAGCCTACTAAGCCAGAGAGTCCATAAAGAGATGAAAACCTTGCACATCCAGAAATGAAATAAAGGTATGTTTTTGTTCATACTTTGCTCTGGGAGCAAAGTATATCATTGGGTAGTCAAAGTGTCTCATTCCTTATTAATAAAATATTTTTCTATATTTACTTTACCCTTACTATTCAGGAAATATCACTATGCTCTGGATGTAGTTATGTTCTCTGAACAAATTTTCTTATCTTTGCAAAAAAGAGCAACTTGGGTAGAAGAATATCAAAATGTCATTCCAAGGGGATAACATAAACACTGACTGTGATTAGATATGGAAGGCTGTGCGGCCTGTGCATATACTAAATGGAATCACCTTGTTTCAAGAAATCTCCTGGAATGAACTTCTGTATCATCAAAGCAGTAAAAGTGCCCCCAGGGCTCTTAGCTTGCCCACATTTACCCTTGTCCCTTAGCAGTGGCACCATGGGTCAAAACTACACCAGGGTCCAAGGCTTAAGCTTTTCTATATTTTGTGCATGTTTAACTACGGGGGCTCTCTCCACAAAGGTTACTATTCTAGGGTTAAATAGAAGTGATCTATTCACCTTTCAGGTGAGAAAGTTTGGTGCTTGTGTGGAAACACTGAATCACATTTTAGAAAGATTTTGAACAACACAAAGGCTTTTCTGGGCAACTGAAGATTAACTTGAATGCTTTGTTCTGGTAAATTCTGGAAAATTGGGTTGTGTGGTCTCTATAAAGGACTTACTTTCTAATGTCTTTCACTCTAACATATTATTGTTACGTTGTTCCACAGCAATATTTTTTTTTCCTTCTCGAAGTACAAATTCATAGAAGGCAGTTGGGTGGCATAATGCATAGAGTGCTGGGTCTGAAGTCAGGAAGATTCGTCTTCCTGAGTTCAAATATGGCCTCAGACACTTACTAGCTGTGTGACCATGGGTGAGTCACTTAACCCCTTTTGTCTGGTTTTCTCATCTATACAACAAGCTGGAGAAGGAAAGGGCATACCACTCAAGTATCTCTGCCAAGAAAACCCCAAATGGGGTCACTAAGAGTCAGGCGTGACAGAAATTGAGGTTTGGACTCAACAGCTAATTCAGAGAAAATAACAAAATCATTATTCATCTCTCTTAAAACCTTAGGCCAGGAAGCCTCTGAAGGCTACATATGGCCCTCTAGGTCCTCAAGTGGGACCCTTATTCAATCAAAGGGCTGCACTTGAGGACTTAGAGGCCAATATGTGGCTTCATTCCCCACCCCTGCTCTAGGCTTTCAAGTGAAGTTTCTCTGTTATACAGACACAAATTTGTCAAACCTAACTTTCTCCAGAGATCAGATCTTAATCATTCTCTGATTTAGATAAATCCCAGGAAATGCCCACAGTCATATAAGTAATTAATATGAGTGACTGGATTTTTAAAACCAGGTCTTTTTGACTCCAAGGCTAGCCATCCCCACTTCTCCCCTGCCTCTATTTTGTGTGTGTGTGTGTGTGTGTGTGTGTGGTGGCGGTGGGGGTCAGATCAAATAGTGTTGTCACAAAAGACAATCCTTAAAGGCTTAAAGGCAATACTAAAAAATCTTATTTTCGTCCAAGACAACAACTCTGAAAAGAAATGATGAATATAAGCAATTCAGAGAAACGTGGAAAGATTTAAATGAACTATATAGAGTGAGATATAAGCAGAATCCAAGAAACAATATACGCAGTGATAAAACAATGTAGATTTTATATCTAAAGATCACTAAAAGGAAATTGAACTCAGAGTAACTGGAAAACTAAGGAAATTTCCAAAGAACATATAATACCTACGCCCCCATTCATAGCGGGGATACAAGAGCAGTACTAGCACAGAATATTTACACATTGTCAGATGCAGTCTCTATATCAAACGGTTTCTTTGTCACATCAGAAGGTTCAGAGTAGAAATGATGGGATGTTATAGAAATGATTATGAGATAAAAACAAAAGGTATTATAAATAACAACTTAAAAAAATTAAAAGCTAACAAATTTTGGAACTGAAGATTTCTTAGAGAGAACAAAAATAAATAATGTTCAGAGACACTATTATTTGCATGAAACCTTGTGCAAGGACAATCAGTGGGAGGCCACTGAGGAATCCCCCAGGGGTCGGGGAGATAGCGATTCAGCTACAGGGAGAGATTTGGCAGATATTAGTATTGGGGACAGTAGAGCAGTCAGAAGCTTCAACACAATCAATAGTCAGAGGAGTAAGATTAGCCAGTAGCAGGAGCATTTAGGCCGAAAGCAAACAATCTGGTATTACAGACACATCAGCCCTCCCAGGAGAGGCTGGCGGCCTTATTCTTAGTTAAAAGGGCAATGGATCTCCAGGGACATTTAGAAATGTTCACATTCCTACCAAGCGAACACAGGTAATTGGGTACTTTGTGGTGTGCATGTGCATGCTTAATTACAAGGCACTGCTTATTCAATCAGGCCCAATTGAGGAACAGTGACAAAGGTTCTCTGTAGAACAATGAAAGCCAGAGCTGTTTCTTGTCCTTGGAAACATATTATAGCAGAGGTGAGTTTCTC
This sequence comes from Bettongia penicillata ogilbyi, assembly GCA_023548195.1. Classification (NCBI taxonomy): domain Eukaryota; kingdom Metazoa; phylum Chordata; class Mammalia; order Diprotodontia; family Potoroidae; genus Bettongia; species Bettongia penicillata. The sequence continues at coordinate 2,341,553 of JAJHZJ010000688.1, read as the reverse complement.
CCCAAGTACTCTGAGTTGTAAGGTTATACCTCTATATCTCTACAGTACTCAATGCACTCCAGGTTTCCCAGGATAGTCCTGACTTCAAGGAAAGAAAATAGATTTGGTCAAACTATGCATATGTCCCAATTCTCAGCTTAGAAAATATGGTCACCATATGTATACCTTCAGGCACCATCTGAAATAATACCTTAAAAAACATTGTACATTAACAACAGAAAGAGTGGATGAACAATTTAAAGTGATTTTCACATAGTTAAAAGGTTAACAATTTATCATCACATCAGTCAATTATGCCCTGAATATATGAATTCTTAATCGGAGGCCTATTAACTTAAATAAAAAGATAACTATTTCAGTAAAATTTGTTTCCTTTGTAATCTTACATATTTTATTTTATTCACTTAAAATACTGTTCTGAGAAGGGGTCCATGAGTTTCACCAGACTGCCAAAGGGATATATATATAAAACGCAAGACACTTTAAGAACCTATGCCTTGGTAGATATGTCTTAGAGAGTTGGCTGAGGTTTAAAAGAATTAGGTGACTTACTTTAATGTCTTAAAGCTAATAAATAATGAAAGTGGAATTTGAACCCAAAGTTGTCTAAGTGCAGTAGTCTATTTATTATTCCACACGGTCTTGTACACAGAATAATTGATTTCAATTGATTAGATTTTTTTGTACCTCATAGAACCTGTTTTGATAGCATAAATTTTTTTGAGATTTTTTCCTATTCAGTTTGATGAAATTCATTTAATAATCAGATATGATGAAGTAATTTGCATTCTAAAAATACTCATACATAACTATGTTCCCCCAATGGGGTACAGAAATCTTGCTGTTCTTATAAAGAGCTCTTCTTGTCTAAAACATTTCAGCTGACCAGACAAGTTCTGGATCTCTTTTGCTTCTAGATTTTAGTGAAAAAACACTATTTATAAAATGAAGTCATCTAATGGATTGGAAAGGGTATTTTGGGTAATCACTAGTGCCAGTGAGGATGGCCAGTGTCAATGGAACACAGAGACACAGATACAATTAAGTGGGAAGACCTATTTTAATTGAATGACAGTGATGCCCTAATTAATAGTCCTTAAACTAGTTATTCCCTAATATTAGGCAATTTTTAAAAAAATCCTCAGGCCCTTCACAGTGATCTTTGAGTATTTAATGGGCTATCTTTTCCCCCTCATGATGATTCATTTACAGTAACTTCAGCATGTTTCCTTGTCTCTGCCATATTTCACTCTTCTTACTAATTAGATAAGAGAAGTGGGAACCTTGACTGCAGCAAAATTATACCAAATTTTCCATCAACAAAGGTTTGGGGGAGGAGCCAAGATAGTGGAGTAGAAAGATTCACATATGCTAGCTCCGACCCCACAGCCCAAAAATTACCTATAAAAAGAACTCCCAATGGGTTCTGGAGCAGTGGAAGCCATGCAGCAATGGAGTGGAGGAGATTTCTGTTCCAGAAAGCCCTGAAAAACCGTCACCAAAGGTCCGTCGTGGAACCCATCCCTGCCTTGGTTGCATGGCACTGAGAGAGCAGACCCGAGCAGGCTTCAGGGATGGAGTCTCTGGAGGCCACGAAGATCCCTCCACCTACAGGTGCTACAGGTCAGTGAGACCCTATCTGACTGGCTGAGAGGGGAGTGGGGTGTCTCCATAAGTCAGGCCCCCTTGGGAGGAAGCGGCAGAAGCAGCAGAGGCCAGGGGCTCCCAAAGCAGACAGGAGCTCCATTGTTGAAGGTCTCCACATAAACCCCCTGAGGGAACTGAGCCTGGGAGGCAGCCCTGCCCCCACCTGAGCACCAGAACTTAAGCTCACACTGAATAGCAGCCCCATCCCCCGCTGAAAGCACTGAGTCTGGGAAGCAGCATTTGAATCTCAGACCCCAAGCACTAGCTGGGCAGATCTAGGCAGGGGTGGAGAGGAATCTCAGAAATCAAGTAACTGGCTGGGAAAATGCCCAGAAAAGTGAAGAAAAATAAGACCATAGAAGGTTACTTTCTTGGTGAACAGATGTTTCCTCCTTTCATTTCTGATGAGGAAGAACAATGCTTGCCATCAGGGAAAGACATAGAAGCCAAGGCCTCTGTATCCCAAACATCCAAAATAGATATCCAATGGGCTCAGGCCATGGAAGAGCTCAAAAAGGACTTTGAAAACCAAGTTAGATGGGTGGAAGAAAAACTGGGAAGAGAAATGTCAGAGATGCAAGAAAAGCATGAAAAATGGTTCAATACCTTGCTAAAGGAGACCCAAAAAAATGCTGAAGAAAATAACACCTTGAAAAATAGGCTCACTCAATTGGCAAAAGAGGTTCAAAAAGCCAATGAGGAGAAGAATGCTTTCAAAAGCAGAATTAGCCAAATGGAAAAAGAGGTTCAAAAGCTCACTGAAGAAAATAGTTCTCTCAAGATTAGAATGGAACAGATGAAGGCTAATGACTTTATGAGAAACCAAGAAATCAACAAAGGTTTGGGATTTGGGGGTTTGGGCACACTGAAGTACAAAAAGAGGAGATTAACTGGAATGCCTACCTGAAATCTATTCTGCATCATGAAAAAAATTCATTCTATCTTTTTATTTTATTTTTATTTTATTTTATATTTATTTCATTATCTATCTATCTATTTTGAATTCTAATTGCTAAGCCCTTGATTGCAGGTATCTACACTACAACCATTCCCACAATTTTTTTGAATTGCTCCCTAGTAACTTGATTATAAGAAATATAAATTATGACATATTCAAGGAGAGTAAAAGAAAAGTTGTTTATTTTTAATATTTTGTTCATAATGAAGGATTAATAAGGTGCCCTGATCACCAAATGGTCTTCATCTTTTACTCCTCTGTTTCCTCAATGCAATTACATTATCATCCTACTAGTCATTTATCCTTGACTCAGAATCACACTTTTCTAATATCATAGCTTTTATGTGGATTGGTTTTTCAGTTTCAGTTCACTGTTCCTTCTATTCAAAAGGCTCTAAAGTACTTCACTTTGAAATAAAATCACAAACAATCCCCAATTTAATAAAAAAAGTCAAAGATTTAGAGCCAGAAGAGATCTTAGGGGTCATATCATCATGGTTCTTCTGTCTAGAAGATCTCTTCAGATCTCTTAACTTTGTACTATTCTTATTATGCATCTTCCAAATACAGTTACAATACTATAAATTGAGCTACATTTTTAATCTTGGAGAAGCAATTGACAATGGCACCAGATAACATGTCCATGGTCCTCTTTCTGTCTTTGGCTACATAGAATGCCTTGGTCTAACACCAAAATACAGAGTACTGAGTAGTAGAAGGGACTTTAGCCTTAGAACAGACCTGATTATCCTTTATTTTACAGATGAGGAAACTGAATGTCAGAAAGCTTAAGTGATTCATCTAAGGTCAGAGGTAATAACAAAATTGGGATTTTAACACAGAATATCTGATTCCTGATCATTTTTGCCATTTGGAGGGCTGGAAAAGTGCTTGAACAGGAATTCTTGCTGAGGCTGAGTGGGAGAAAACACTGTGGGTGAGTACAGATAACTACTTAAATGTAACATTAGAAGGTCTTGGGGTGAGGTTGTAAGGCCACATTGCAGAAGAAAGTTGCAAAGGAAAAGTAAAGTTAGATAAAAAGGAATGAAAGTCATTTGTCAGCTCTCATTCAGAGGTCAACAAAAAGCAGTTCAACAAGAGGTTGTTCTTAGAGTCCAAGACCACCAAATCATATTGGACAGCAGCTTCCAGTCTCTGTGAACTAATCAAGAGCTTCCTTTTTTTCCTTCCTTCCTTCCTTCCTTCCTTCCTTCCTTCCTTCCTTCCTTCCTTCCTTCCTTCCTTCCTTCCTTCCTTCCTTCCTTCCTTCCTCCCTTCCTTCCTTGCTTTTACTTTTTGCAAATTAACAAAGTATAAATGGACATTTCTGAATTGTATGGAGAGGGAAACTTAACATTTTTTCGGGGGGGGCATGGGGAAGTAGAGTGAGATTCACCTGATCGGTACACTTTCATGGCACCCATGATTAGAGTGCATCCCTCTTCACTTTTTTTTTTTTCTTCAGGGCTTAGTTCAAGTGCTACCTCTTATGTAAAATTTTCCACAAACCTTTCAATTGTTAAAGCTTTCTTTATATGGGAATATATAATATTTTAAAACCAGTGACAACATGAAATCTATAGTGTACAAAATTGAGCATGAATATTGTTATTTTTTAAATTTAATTTTTTTCAATTACCAAAAAAGAAATGAGGAAGGCTACCAGTTTGCTGTGAGGCCCCTTACCAATGAACTTACTTGGGGATACAGATACAGATACAGATAGAATCTCACAGAAAGTGTATTAATAAGTTTTAAGTTTTAAGAATCAATGGATGGAACATGTAAATCGACATTACAGACTCATTTGAGGATGAGAACATAAAGTCAATCATACTTTAGATTTTATGTCTTTCTAATATATTTACTCAAGTTCTCCTTAAACTTCTCTAGATAATTTCATTCTCCCCTTTAAGAAACCAATGTTGAACATCAAAAAATAAAATTTCTGTGGACTACCAAAGGTACACTAAGTCATCACCTACATGATTTCTGTACATGATATCACCATCTGGCAGGGAGGTGACATAATGAAATATATAGTTCTTAACTTGGAATCAGGAGGACCTCAGCTGAGTAATGCCATAGAAACTTAATAACTATGTGAGTACTGGTCAGTCATGCAGCCTCTTTATTCTTCACTTTCTTTATCTATAAAATGAAAATAATAATCGCACCTGCCTCACAAGATTGCTGTGAGGATCACATGAGACAACAAATTGAAGCATGTTCCAAATCTTAAAATGATACACAATCTAGTAATTATTATTATCAATCATTATGTTTGTGAGAATAATGTTACCAAACACGATTCTTGATTTTTTAAATTTAAATCATGAGCACATCTTCCTTAAGGTCCAACACGATTGTCTCTGTTATTTCAAATCAAAAAGAATACTTTCTTTGTCCTTACAGTGCCTCAGTAATTTAGCACAATTATCCCACTTAAAGCAACTTCTAATTCCATTTAGGTGATGGCTGGAATTCCATAGAGGCTGATGATTTGTTTTTAACCTTGTCTTATATCTCACAAAGATACCATTGGATTAAATCAGTGTGTGAAAAGTGTTTTGATAATCTTGCATGAAAGTCACTTATCACGGGTGAAGTAGCATAATCAAAAATAACTGTTCCCTCAGAAAACAGTTGCCCAGTTACAAAGGAACAAAAGAACTAACCATTCCCTTATCCACTGAGATATAACACACATACCTGTACACCAGAGAATAGACTTTATTGTTTAAATGGGCAGATTGCCATCTCCAAGAAGAAGTTTTTCTCTACTGTTCAGCTACCATAAGGGCTGTTACAAGCCTTTTAACATTAGAGGATACTAGAAAAATAAACTCACTATGTTTTTGTCATGTTCCCTCACGCGGTTTGCCATGATGTGACCTATGCCTCTGTGGTCCTGTGGTTGACAGCCCCATGAAAGGCTACTTTCATTCTTCCCTGATTGTTATCCAAGTTATAAATCCCTAACCCCCACAAAGCTACTACTCACAGGCAGACACCTACTACAAAGCTAAAGATACCTCAACAACTTTCACTTTAAAATTTTGACGTGTTTTCCTTTCTTCCATCCAGTAAGAGAAAAGCTCATCGCCCTGGCCCAGTCTTGAAGAAATCTATTTGAGTGACCAGACAATATTAAATCAAACAACTCCTAGAGCTTAAGAATGAAAATGAAAAGAAAAAAACATGAGACACATAAGAGTGCAAACTGTTTCCTGACTTGAGAATTTTCTTTCTTAGCACAAGCTACGGAATCAAAAAATTGCTCATATTTGCCCTTGAGGCAATCTTGATTAAAAGGCAATACATGTCAAAATATAGGCAATGTGAGGGAATAAGTTAGGAAATATAAAGTTATATTAAATATATTTTACCTAGAAATATATTTTTGGGGAAAAAGAGAGAGAGGAGGAAGGCAGGGCAGATTAGAATAAATGTCCATTTGATCTTCCTGGAAGTATAGAATTTCAGAATTCAGAGGATATCTAAAGTCATCTAGTCATATCTATGTCTGAATAAACATATTCTTTTAGAAAAAGACCTAACATGTATATGGCACTTTATTTTTAATATATTTTGTGTATTTCACTAAATATTTCCCAATTAAATTTAAAATACATTTTTACCATTCTCTTTTAAAAACTTCAGTTTCAAATTCTACTTTTTCCACCTGCCCATTCCTTGAGAACTAAAAGTAAAACAAGAAAAATAAAGCAAATAAAAATAGATAGACCCACAGACAGACAGATAGATGGATACTTCACTTTTCATTCATAATTCATCACCTCTCTCTGGAGGTAGATAGTATTTTTCATCAATTTCCTTGTGAATTGTCTTAGATCCTTCTTGATCAGAGTAGCTAAGTCTTTTACAATTGATCATCCTTACAATATTATTGCTAGAGTGTACAAGGTTCTCCTGGTTTTGCTCTCTTCACTTTGCATCACTTTATATGTCTTCCTAGGGTTTTCTAAAAGCATTTTGCTTGTTATTTCTTATAGAAAAGTAGTTTTTCATCACAAACATATCACAACTTCAGTCATTCCTGAATTCATGTGCATTCCCTAGATTTTCAATTCTTTACCACCACAAAAAGAGCTGCTATAAATATCTTTGTACAAACGGATCCTTTCTCTTTTCTTTGATCTTTTTGGGATACAGATCTATGAGTGGTAAAAGGATGTTCATGATTTTATAGCTCTTTGAGTATAGCACCAAATTGTTCTCCAGAATAGTTGAACAAATTCATAACTTAACCAACACTTCATTAGTATCTCAATTTTTATCCACATTTCCTCCATCAGCATTTGTCATTTTCCCTCTCTGTCATTTTGACTCATCTCATAGGTGTGTCTCCGAACTGCTTTAATTTGCATTTCTCTAATCAGCAGTGATTTAGAGCATTTTTTTCATGTGGCTAATGATAATTTTGATTTCTTTTTCTGAAAATTTTCTGCCTGTATCTTTTGACTATTTATCAACTGAGGAAAGGCTTTTCTTTTTATAAATCTGGCCCAATTCTTTGAGAAATGAGACCTTTATTAGAGAAACTTGCTGTAATTTTTTTTGTTTCCTGTTTTCCTTCTAATTTTGGCTGCATTAGTTTGTTTGTTCAAAATATTTTAAATTGTGATCAAAATAACCTATTTTACTTCCCATAATCTCCTCTACCCCTTGTTGGAGCATAAACTCTTACTACATCTATATATCTGATAGGTACATTTTTCTATTCTCTTTTAATTTACTTATGATAACACTCTTTATGTCTAAATCATTTATCCATTTGACTTCATCTTGATATGTGGTGCGAGACATTCGTCTATCCCTTTTGTGGTTTACTTATTTTTCAGTCATGTCCAACTCCTCATGACTCCATTTGGGGTTTTCTTGGTAAAGATACTGAAGCAGTCTATCATTTCCTTCTCCAGATCATTCCTCCAGATGAGGCACCTGATGCAAACGGGCAATTGATTTTGCTCAGGCTCCAATAGCTAGTAAGGGTCTCAGGGCAAATTTGTACTCAGGAAGATGAGTCTTCCTGACTCCATGCCTGGCACCTTATCCACTACTCCACCTAGCTATCTCTAGTTTCCCCTCCTTATTTCTACCAACATACTTTCTAGTTTTTCCCAACAATTGCTGTCAAATGTTGAGTTCTCACCCACCAAAGCTTCGATCTTTGGCTTTATCAATAACACTAGATTACTGTGTTCATTTGTTATTGTGTGAATGTAATCTATTCAACTGATCTGCTACTCTATTTCTTAGCTAGTACCAGGTAGTTTTCCTAATTATTTCTTTGTAGTATAATTTGGATCATATTTTGATTTTTTTTGATTGCCTTGACATTCTTGTCCTTTTGTTCTTCTACGTGAATTTTGTTATTATTTTCTCTAACCCGATAAAATAATTTGTTAGTAGCTTGGTTGGTATGGCACTGAATAAGTAAATTAACTCCAGGTAGAATTGTTATTGATATTACATTGGTTTAGCCTACCCATGTACAATTAATATCAATCCAGTTATTTAGAGTTTTCTTTATTTGTATGAAAAGAGTTTTATAGATGTGTTCATATATCCCTGAAATTTTCTTGGCAAATAGATTCCCATGTATTTGATACTGCCTACAGCTATTGTAAATTGAGTGCCTCCTTCATATTTGATTTTAAAAATCATTGTTGAACAGCCCAGGAATTCCTGTTGGACTTGTACTCAATTCACATCTTATCTTTGAGGCTTTGCTTGTAGCTCTTATGACTTCATTTTCTTCTGAATCTGTCATTCCTTGACATTCCCTGTCACCTTAGTAACTTTGTGTGGTCAGGTTCTGCTTTTGTTTGCTCATTTTTCCACCTTATTTCTTGTTTTTGAAGTCTATGTTAGCTAGGCTCTGTTTCTAGTCGGGGAGGAGGGAATTGTCTCAAGTTTAAGGCTTTTTGTACTGCTGTTTTCAGAGCTACGTTCTGGGGGTATAGAATTTTTTTTTTTGGTCCAAGGTGGTATCATCTCATCAGTTATCAGTGTGGTAACTGCTCTCCTGAACTTCTCTCTGATTCTTAAGCATGAAGGACCCTTGATCACTTGGGATTGCAATTGATACTTATCTTCAGGGTCCCTGATACACTGTGACCAGAAGTGATACTATTACTCCAGGCTTCCACTCCCTCTTGACCAGGACAACTAGGTGGTGCAGTAGATAGAGCACCAGTGCAGGAGTCAGGAGGACCTGAGTGCAAATCTCACCTCAGACACTTCACACTCACTAGCTGTGTGACCTTGGGCAAATCACTTAACCCCAATTGCCTCATCCTGGGTCATCTCCAGTCATCTTGACAAATACCTGGTCACTTAATTCAGATGGCTCTGGAGAAGTGAGGATGGTGACCTGCACAGCACTCCCTCATTCAAAACAAAGTCAAGTGCAAGTCATGTCATCATTTCTCTGATGGCAGGGTCTTTTCTTTGACATGGAAGGACAAACACACCCTCTTGACAAAAGCGCTTCTCTCTGCTCTTGAACTATGATCTAGGAGTGGGTGTAAGGGAACGGATTTGACAAACAGCATCTGATCTTGTGTCCAATGCTGGAACAGGTTCCCTGTAATCTATTTCTGACTGATATTTCTATCACCCCTCTCCCCCACTTTTCTCCTTTGGGTTTACTGGCTACATTTCTTGCTCAAAGAACAATTCACTCTGGAACTCATAGACTGGACGAGTCCCCACTCATCTATCACTGAGTAAATTTAATTACTAAATAGTAATTGTTTTTCTTTTACCCAGGAACCCTGAGCGACTTCCCCTCCCAGTTTGATTTTTTTTTCTTAAAGGGTACATCCCTTGAGTAACTACATAAATTCTCATTGAGTGAGAATGTGTGTCTCTCACTCAAAATGAAAATATGATAAGATCTTAGCTGAAAAGGGCCAGGGTCTTACATTGTATCTTGGGTCATCTCCAGTTTTCCTGATGATTATCAGGTCGCTGGACCCAAATAGCTCAGGAGAAGAAAGTGAGGCTGGTGACCTTGCACAGCCCTCCCTCATTCAATCAAAGTCAGCTGCAAGTCATGTCATCATCTTGATGTTAAGGTCCTCTTTGAGAAAGGACAAACACAACAATCTACTTTTGGGCATTGCTAATTTTTAGGATGTTTTTTTCCTCCATAGAACCCAATTTTATTTTCTAGAAGCAGTGGTTCTTAGCACTTTCAGACATTTTGTTGTTGTCACTGAAGTAGAAAAAGAGGGCATAAACACCAAGTGCCATTTTCTATTTTTCTTTGTGTCACGGTTTGCTAGGGCCTAATAATTTATCACCAAGTAAGTCTATCCCACAGATAAACTTCTCTGTACTCAGGTAGACTGATCCTTGGAAGCAAGACATAATCTGTAACCAGATTGAATCTGACCCCTCCCCCCTTTTTAGTATGCTAGAAACTTCTGGCACTTATATTTCACTTGCATGGTCTTTGAGAACATGGTCATATCCATGCCATAGAGTGAAGCATCATGTAGTTTATTTACTACCCTCTCCCCTTCCTTCACATTTCAAAACTAAATGTCCTTTGAAGAGAGCACATATTACTTTAATGACCAAGCAGAACAGATCCTGCACCCATCAATCTTCCCTTAGTGGGGGTGATATTTGCCCCTACAGAGAGATTATTGATTATCTATTTCCAAACCATAACTACTAAACTACGTTCTCATCATACTTTTTTATCCTCCTTCAGCTAGAATTCAGATTCTGTCTCTGCATCTCTGGACTCTGATAGGTGAGTTTTTAACCTTATCTTTCCCAGAACAATGGCTTTTCAGCCGTTCCCAAACCAGGAACATCCCCCAACCTTGCCACTTCCCCCCAGCCCAATTTCTGTCTCTCCTAAATCTGTAATCTCTCCACATTAAACTCTTTGAGGAAACAATATGACCTTATTAGTTTGTATTTATATTCTGAGCACTTGACAGTGCCTGGCAAATAGTAAGCACCTGATAAAGCTCTTTGTTTATTCATTCATTTGGATGTGGTCTTTGTTCGCAACAAACATATATGACTCTGCCTTTAGATAATTGATTTTTCTCTTCTGTGCTTGGTTTGAAAACTGTAAATTCATTTTTCTCTTCTGTGCTTGGTTTGAAAACTGCATATTCATTTTCATACACTGAGACAGAGGGAAAAACTAACCAAAGCAGGAGTATTTTTTAGTCTCCACCACAACCTTCTATGCACTCAATTTCTTTACCCCATAGCCTTTATCTAAACCTTATTCCATGAGCTCCTTTACCCCTCTTCACTGGCTGTAACTCCATTCCTTTCCAAATATCTCTCTAAGAAGTAGACTATGCTTGAACCCCAGGCAACATGATGTCTTAGGAGGTCCAATTCTTTGTTTCTACAAAGTATTAGTAGTAGTAGTATTAGTATTAGTAGTAGTAGATTCTGAAAAGTTAGCAGGCAGTATGGAATAGTGGGAAAAGACATTAGATTTGGAATGAAAGGACCTGAGCTTAAATGTAATAATTACTACATACTATCTGTGTGACCTTGTGCAAGTCATTTAAACTTTCTCAGTTTCTTCACCTTTAGAATGATGGGTTTGGACTAACGGACTTGAAAATTCCTTCTACTTCTTACTCTAGAAGCATTAGGATAAGTTACTTTTATCTGACCCAATAGAAAGCAGGGTGCTTAGCAAAATACTCATGCAAACAGCACCCTACCACACCTCAATCATTCTTTCCATATAGCTACGAAAAGGTTTCTATAGATTTCTTTACCAAAATTTTGATTGCTTTCAGGAGATGAATTTGCCTTGGCGATATCATATTGAGCAGAAGGAATTTCGTTTGGGGACCACTACTTAAAAAGCCAATGTTTGTGTCCTGGTAAAACTAAGGCCAACTAAATGCTATACCTTTAGAACTTCTCTGTTCCAAAGAAAGAACACCAATGGGTAAAAACATGCTTATTTTTATATATTTCACATACTACTCAAAAAATAGAGAAGCTAAAATGTCAAAATTACATTTGTTGAATCTGAAATGAAAACTTTTACTATTCAGTTAAGAAATGTTCAGCATTGGAGATGACGTAAATAGTTTGATCAAGAATTCACTGAACACCCTGCCTAGAATGTAAGAATTGCTCACACACTAGAATGATTAAGATAGACAAGAAACAATGTTGTTTGAGAGTATTTAAATGTCTTGATTGAATGAACTGGCAAATACTATTAGTATAGAAATGGAGAGGGAATAATCTAAACAAATTGGAAGTTTATACGTGAAAGGCGTAATGTAGGGGATTAATCAATCAAGTATTTGTCAAGCACTTAGTCTATACCTCCCTTTCCAATCAATGTTTAAGGTTCAAAAGGATTAGGATCATGCAACTCTACTACTGAAATATACAAGACATTTAAAAAAAACTATTCATACCATGTTGGAAACATGACTACTTTCTTCATGCCATCCCTTCGCTTGAAGACCTTCAGGAATAAGCGACTTACTATGTTATAAGGAAGCCCATTCCTTTTTACTTTTTTTTTTTTTTAACATTTCTAATTAAATTTGACTCTGTAATTTGTACCCATTGACGCTGTTTACTTCTGGAACCAATGAAAACAAGTCTAATCCCTTCTTTAAATGACAATTCTTCAAATATTTAATAATAACTATTCATTCCTCTGAGTGGCAGCTAAGTAATACAACAGGGAAGACTCGTCTTCCTGAGTTTAAATCTGGTCACAGACACTTACTAGCTGTGTAACCCTTGGCAAGTCACTTAACTACTTTTTGCCTCAATTTCCTCATCTGTATAATGAGCTGGAGAAGGAGAAAAGCAAATCACTCCAGTATTTTTGCCAAGCAAAAAAGCAAATGAGTTCACAGAGAATTGGACATGATCGGAAAACAACTGAAAAACAACCTCAATTCTTCTGAAGCCTTTTCTGCTTTAGGTCAAACATATCCAGTTCTTCCAAACAATCCTCAGAGTCACTTGCCAATCCTACTAAGTCTCCTCTGAATCTTTTCTACTCTTAAGAGGCTCCTAGTACCTTAACTATTGATTTTAACAACAAATATTTATTAAGCACTTGTTATGACTGACACCTCCTTTTCTTATAGTCTTTTTGTGAAGGAATCTAATTAGACCTATTACCATCAACTCTGGACAGTAAAATAGGTCATAGAAAATGGAAACTGTGGAGAGTCCTGTAATTGAACTAAGGCAGTAGATTTCTATTGCTAGTAGGTAGGACATTCTCAATTTAAAATCAGCCTGTCTCTTAGAAAGGGAATAAAATTTCTCGTGACTATAAACTCTTGTATTGAATTTGTCATGCAAATGCTTAAATTTTTCCTTCAACCCTTTGAGGAGCTGAGTTGCTGTCTGAGGAGAATACCATTCTTTTTTTATTTCCTGGCTTCCTGATAGGTCACAGCCCATCTACAACACCTCTCCTTTTGCCCCCATGGCTTTCTGTCAAATAAGCCCAAGTTTAAAACTATTGATTTATTCCTATTAATTTTCATCCTTTTAGATTATGTTTATTACTTGTGGTCTGTCCTGTCTTTTTTTGGTTTCTGATTCTATCATCCAGTGTGTTGACTTCCCCCCACCCTCTCCCTAATATTTTACTATTTGTAGACTGATGACTGAAATAGAGACCTTACTTCCCTCTTTTGCTGTCATCATTCAACCTACAACAAACCATTAGCCTACTTCTCTTCCAAGGAAAGGGATCTAGAGAATGGAGGAGAGATCAGTCCCTATTTCAATGAAGTTCCTCCCTTAGTATCAAAATATAGTTTTATTTTATTTTTTTATCTAGCTAGTATTTTACACCAGAAACAGATATCTTGGGCAAGATTTTTGGGAAACAAACACAAAAACCTTGGATGAAAACGTCTTTTTCTGATTAAATATTCTTTCTGCTCCCTGGCTTGTTACAATCTTATTCATTTGTCTTGCCACCAGAATCAAAAAAAATCTCCTAATGTACTTTAGCTGCTCAGTGCTTTGTTCAGTCCAGGGCCTGCAGTTCTCTGCTGGAAGCATTGCCAATAAATGGCCTCCAGCTGTTTAGGCTCTTATGTGGCTTGGCAACCTCAGTATTTCACTGAATCTCCCTTGAAAACCGCCCTGCCTTTGCTGCCTACTTCCTCTAGGTATCAAGTCTTTAATTAGGTGCCTTCCCCAGCACCTTAGCTAACACCCTTATCTAAGACTGCCTTCTGTTAGACCCAGTAAGGCCCAGGGACAAGTATTTTATTCCACTGCCTCTCTGCCATCCTCTATCCATTTGATCTTTTTTTTTCTTTTAAGTCAAAATAGAAAGAAAATAGAATAGACATTTAAGGCTCTCTTTCCAATAGTGAACCCGGGCCAAATCTGACATTTTTTCCTCTTCCATTTCCACAATGGCCAGTTGCCTTCAGCAAACTGGCTCGTCCCCTCTTAGAAGTTAATCTGAATTTGACATCTCCTTTCTCACCTCTAGCCTTCCAGTTTTAGTATAATCCCAGCAGATATCCATTCCCTTTCTGGCTGAGAAAACTTTTTCATGTCTAAAGAAGCTAAAGAGATTAAAATGAAAAAAAGAAAGAAAAACAAACCTTGTTTTTATATCTAGTTGCTAACCAGTTTACAGATAATTTAAGATCAGAGAAACACACTGATTGTCAAATAGTAATAAGTGGCAATTGATACTTGGTTTCATAGACTGCTAATCATCACAGTTCTAGGATTAAAGCAAATTCATAAAAAGTGCTATTAGCTCGAGGACAATTTTCTTATGAGCACTTTAGATGAAAATTGAAACAAACACACTCAGATTTCTCATACTATTGTTTTATATATTTGATTGAATGTCTTTAAAAAAAATTCCAGAAATAATTCCAAAATCCAGGAAGCTTGAATTAAACCTAAGAATGGGAGAGCATCGGATTTAGAGCTGAAGTGAATGAATAAATGAAAAACATATATGAAGTCCTTATGTGTCAAGTAATGTGTCAGGCACTGGGAATATAATCACAAAAAGCAAGGCACTTATATTCTAGAAGTTGGAGATAATACACAGAAGGAAACGAAGGCCAAAGAAAGGCATATTGGCTTCTGAAGTCACCAGATAAGTAACTAGGATCATAGGGGAGGAAGCTGACATTCTTTTTCAGAAGCGAATTGTAGTATAGATATGAGATATTCCCAGAGCAAGCAGTAGAAAGTAGAGGTGAAAAGGGGAAAGGAGATTGGCATAATTATAGCCTATGGCTGATTGGGACATAAAGCATGGCCCAGAGTTTGGTTGGGTCATATACAGTAGGTCAGGTAAGTTTACATAGAACAACAGGGGATAAGGGTATAAAGGACATTAGAAATTGTCTATTGTAGTCCCTCATTTTACAAATGAGGAAACAAAGTCCCAGAGAGAGGAAATTTCTTGCACATGGTTTCTTTAATCAACCAAGCAATCAATCAGCATGAAATGAAGTGCCTACATTGTGCTAGGCACTGGAAATAAAATGATAAAAAAAAAAAGATAACCCATTCTTAATTTCAAAGAGCTTACCTTTTATTTGAGGAGAAAACACGTAAACATATAAGCACATGTATAAAAAGAATAATTAATACAAGGTGGTTTGGGAAGGAGGATACAAGTAGTTCAGGGCAGGAGGAGGGGCAGATGAGGAAAGGCTGCCCTTGGAAGATGGTGTTTAAGCAGCTCTCTTAAAGGACATGAGGAATTCTATAAGGTTGAGTTCAGGAAGGAGTATATTCCAGACATGAAAAGCATGGAGACAGAAGATGAAGTGCTGAGTGACAAAGAGTTTGGTGAACTGTGGAATTCAGGAAGGTGAATAATGCAGAATGAGACTGGAAAAATAATTTGGGAACAGGTTGGGAATATTTTTAATAACCAGAACTTATATCTTTATGCTGGAGGCAATAGGAAAGAAGCCAACTTGAGTTTATTAAGTAGAAGACTTTCCTGTATGTACTAAGGTAATGTATTAGGGTACTGTACTAAGGAAGACCACTTTGGCAGCTCTTTGGAGGATGGATCAGCATGGGGAGAGACCAATCAGGAGGCCACTGACATAGTCAAAGTAAGAGATGATAAGAAATTGAATTAATGTAGTAGCTGTAATGAGTAGAAATGAGGAGCCAGACATGAAAGATATTGTGAAGGTAGAAATAGCAAAATTTAGCAACTGATTGATTCTTAGGTGGTGAGGAAGAGTGAGGTACTGAGGCTAACGTTAAGGATACAATCTTAGGAGGCTAGAATGATTGTGTCCAGCACAGAAATAGGGAAGTTTCATAGCGGGGAGTGCTTTAGGCAAAGATAGTAAGTTCTGAGGCTGTAAAGTGTGAGGTGTATCTAGGACATCCATTTTGAAATGTCTAATCATTAAATGATGACTAATAATAATCAATGGGTGGACTGGATTTAAGGAGAGAGCCTAGGGTTAGCTATAGACATCAGAGAGATAATAATTAAAGCCAGGTGACACATGTGTGTGTGTGTGTGTGTGTGTGTGTGTGTGTGTGTGTGTGTGAGAGAGAGAGAGAGAGAGAGAGAGACAGACAGACAGACAGACAGACAGACAGACAGAGACAGAGAGAGATGAAGAGAGAGAATAGAAAATAATGAAATTACCAAATCTGAGAGTTGGAAAATGCCTTGGCAGTCATTTAGTCAACCCCATACATGAGAAATCCACCTTTTATTTAAGACTAGTGGAGACTTTGGGGTACAGCCACAGCTGTGTAGCATGGATGATAAGTGTAGACACTGAAAAGGCATAGTCAGATAGAAGGATTAGTTTTATAAAAATGTAGAAAGGATAAAGTATCCAGAAGGAGAGGGTAGTCAACATTGTCAAATAAAGTAGAAAGGTCAAGAAAGATAAGAATGGAACAAAAGACCATCTGCTTTCGCAATTAATACATCCCTGATAACTTTAGAGAAAACAGTTTCAGTTGAATGATGAAGCTGAAAACCAGATTGCAAAAAGTTGAGGAACAAGGAAAAGAATATGAAGTAGAGGTAATGAATATATACTACAATGAGGAGCTTGGCTGAGAAAGAGAGGAGAGATACAGAGTGATACCTAGCTTGAGGAGATGGTAGTAAGTGGACAATCCAGCATTTTGAGTTGGAAGTCCTGTGTTCAAGTACATCCTTTTATATATGCAAACAATCTTGTGACATTGGGCAGTCACTACCTCCTTGAGTTGAAGCCTCCTCATCTATAAAATGAAGGGATTCTACTAGATAGTAGTTTTAAAAACTCAGTTATGTATCAACAATTCTGTAATGCTATGAATTATCCAGTTCCTTTTAGTGAATGCAATAGCCCTCATGCTCTGGGTTAAGGTTTAGTGGAGTTTTATACATATATGAAATTCCCATTATTGACTTCTTTGTTGTTCTTACTCTGAATCTATAATTTCATGAAAACAAAAGGCCATTTCCTCCAATAGTAGGAGTTGGGAGACATTGGTAGGTAACATTGCCTAGTGGAAAGAATGCTGAGTTCGGGTTCAGAGAACTGAGATTTAAAATACATCTGATGTTTGCTGCCTACATGGTCTTGGGCAAGTCATTTAACCTTCTTGGACCTCAGTTCCCTTATCTGTTACATGAGGGGGATTGGATTGCATAGGTTTAGAAGTCTATTCCAGCTCTAGATCCAAGCTCCCTTGAACTTTTTGAATTACCTACTTGGTATGTTTTGTAGTGGTTGGTTTTCTTGTTTTGTGTGTGTGTGTGTGTGTGTGTGTGTGTGTGTGTGTGTATGTAGACTGGTTTTCAGAATTAAAGAGAGTGTGTGTGTTTACATGAAATTCATATTATTTACTTCTTTGTCCTCCTTCCTCTGTCTTGCGCCCCCAATAAATGAATTATAAAGTCTAAAAAATATCAATTACCACACGGAATAGAATACAGTTTTGAAAGCTACTCTTCTCTCATTCTATTTAGTCCAAAATGAGAGAAAAGTTAAATCTGAGTCAGCTTTGATTCTCCTGGCAAGGACAGCAATAGAATAATCATCACCTAGAGTAAAATGCTATGGAAATAAAAGGGAAGTCTAGAGTGTGACCATTAACACAATATTGGCGAAATTAACATTTTAACTAATGTTTATTCAGTATTGTAAAATGCTTTATACATTGAGATTCATATCTAACGAAAATTCCTCTCTTTTAAACTAAATTCAGAAAAAAAATCAAAAGGGAGGCTATTTGTGTGCATGACCAGATCCATCATTTTCTGGTCAATTACGTTTGTTGCTATTGAGCTGAAAAGGCTGAGGAGCAATTGATTGGAAGGCTCCAAAAATTGATCATATTCAGCTTAAGACAGGTGAAATAACTAGACTGTGGCTGGGTGGCGATCTGATTGACTGTTTGCTGATCAGCTATTATTTTGGCCAAAGAAGCCTAATCGACCAGAGAACAGTCCATTTGGCAGCATATGTAGCTACAGCTTTGGTCTCCATTAGTTTTAAGGAGCAAAAACCATCATAACTAAAATGCAAAGCAGAACTCCCTACTATTTCAGTTGAAAGAAAACATACATTATGATTAGCCAATGCTTATCCATTTTAGTGATGGAGACTAACAATTCATTTAAAGAATATTCATTGTGCAACCAGCTTTTTCTAAGCCTCAATAATTGGTCTGTAACCATTGTTTAAAGGCTACAGCATATATAGTAATACATACATTTATGGTTTATGTGCAAACCACAATTCTATTATGCTGACTATTGTAGATTAAGCTTTCATAATTTTAAAATGTGCCCACTTTGTGTTTTGTAAAGGGCATCAGCTTCCTCTAAGTGATTTTTATGGCCTATTAATTACCTCCTATTACCAGAAAAATGGAAAGGTTGTCTTTAAAAAAAGAAGGTAATAACAATAAGTAGATTAATAAAAAATAACTCGGATTTTAGTTTGGGAGAAAACACAAAATGACCCTCCCCTGTGAAAGGAAACGATCAGCTAAGAATCAGTGATTTTTAGGTGAATGAACAATTCCTCCTAGACAAGACACTAAGGACTAGATTTCCTTGGCTGAGTAACCAAGTGGTATAATGAATAAAGTACTGGACTTAGAGTTAATAAAATGCAAGTTCAAATCCTGCATCAGACACTTAGTTGTGAAATCCTGGAAAAGTACTTTAGTGTTTCAGTGCCCATATCTGTAAAAGAGGGATAATAATAGCCCCTATCTCCCAGGGTATTTAGTTGGGGAGATAAAATCTATTAACATATGCAATATATTTTGTAAGCAATAAAGCATGATATAAATGTTAACTATTGTTATTATTGTGGATTAAAATCCATTTTCATTTTGTTTCTGTTTCCTTCTAAAACATCTCCCAGCTACCTAGTCCTCTGAATTTACAGGTACAAGACATTGGACAGAAGGACAGATTTTGAAGGCAAGAGCCTGATTTCAAATCCTGCCTTTGACCTTATTTCATTGTATAATCACTGGCAAATATTTTATCCTCTTAGTACCCCAGGCAACTCTGACTACAAGATACTGACGAGCTGCTGATGTGTCTTGGCAGAGGGAGTTTTCATAATGAAAGCACACCACACTTAAGAATCTAATTTTCCATTATGTTATTGGATCAGTGCTAATATAGAGCTAGCTACAAATAAGCTATATAATTATATACATCTTTGGGATCCTTGAATGCCACAATAAGAAGAAATTCTGAGATTAGTCAATAATTTATAGGACAGCTAGGTGTTGTAGTGGATAGAACAGCAGGCCTGGAGTTGAGAAGGTCTGAGTTCAGATTTGATCTCAGGCAATGACATAGTTATTTGACCCACAGCAAGTCACTTAAGCCCTATTTGCTCTGATCTCTCATCTGTAAAATTGGGACATAGTGTTTACATAGCTGAAAACACTCTACTGATACTAATTTTTTAAATGAATATTTCATATGCAAGCGTCTGCCTAACTTAGCTAAGAAGGAAGAAAAAAGAAGCTAGGATTGAGTGGTAACTAATCTTTGCTTCCATAGAATGACAGCTTTTTCACTCAATACAGATTTTTCTATTCATAATATAATATTTAGATTTCAAAGGGTTCTATTTTTATGATGCAGGTATTTTGCAAGTCTTCTCAAACAGTTTTGCTGACCAAGAAATGATGAGCATGGACACAAGTCCCATTAATCAAGCAGTAGAATAAAAAACTCTAATATCAACTTTCAAGATTAGAAGTAAGCTTCCAAAGATGCTCTAAGCAGCAACTCAAAATGAATTATGCAACAGCCTGAAGTGACCTCTTGGTGAACTAAGTTTAAAGCAGAAAGTAAAAGCTCATGCAACTCATTGGTAGTGACTTTAAAAAACAAGAAAACCATGGACAGGCAGCGCTGACTTATCAATTAACTGGCCAACCTACAGTCTAGGGAGCTCCATTCATTCACAGACCCAGGCTCAAGTGGGTGATGAAGATTTCTTGTTAATTAGGCTCAGAAAGTTCTAAGTGAGGAGATGAAGCTACTACACCTGTATAGAGGCACACTAAGGCATATTCACTTGCTTATCTTCTAAAGAAATACAAAACTTTTTCATACAACAGAATCATGAAGTTTGGGAATTTAAATAGAATAAATGTGGGAAGGGGAGCAAGGAAGGAGAGGAGAAGAGCAGAGTTGGCATTGGAATTAAGAAAGTTCATATCTGACCTCTAAACCGTTTATCGCCCCATTTTGATATACGCTGGATGGATAAGTGACCCCGTAGGACAATTGGGTAACTCTAGTACTCCAAGAAACTGATAATAAGTTGCAGAAGGTAAGAGGCCAAGCATTTATTAAGCACTTACTATATGCCAGGTACTGTTATAAGTACTTTACAAATATTATTTCATTTGATTCTCACAACAATCCAGGGGATAGGTCCTATTTCTATCTCCATTCTGCAGTTGAGGAAACTGAAGCATGTAGAGGTTAAATGACTTGCTCAGAGTCACACAGCTAGTAAGTTCCTAAGACTGATTTTGAACTCAGGTCTCCCTGAATCCAGCGGCCAGATGTCTATCCTCTATACTACTTAGCTACCTCTAGGGATGTAGATGTACAATGGTAGAAAAATTTCTCTTACTATAGTGACCTATACCAATGAAATCATAGTCTACGTGTGAATGAAATATATATATGTATATATATATATATTTAAAACATTTTAGATCTATAATAAATTTTATAATTAAAACTAAAATGTTATGTATGGATACATATGTATGTCTGTGCATTTATTTATTTGCTTGCTTGCACTCAGAGTTTCAAGATTCTAAAGGCAGCTAGCTAGCTAGTTATATATGCAAACATATACATATATACACAAATACATATGCATATTTACACACACATATACATATATATATATAGCTGCCTTTAGAATCAGGAATCTCTCTTTGTATATATGCATATACATATATACAGAGACAGACATGTATACAGAGACAGAGAGAGAGACAGAGAGAGAGTTCCTCTACAGTTGGGTTATCTTAGGGCTTTATGGAACCTTTGGCTTTTTCTATGTGCCAGCCACATACTATAAACATACTGACAGTCAGAACAGTCCACTCAAACAATAACAGAAGGAAAGGAATGTCTCCAAGACTGGATTTATTCTGGGCTAATGATTCACTGAGACCTCTGATGATTGCAGTTATTTGGTTACACTGCCTAAACAATCAAGAGTGAATTATTTAAAAGTACAATTAACAGAATTTTTTTTTAATTACTTAGGTCTAGAAATAATCTATCCTTTAAACATTTACATTGTCCCAATGTAATTTCCAAGGCAACGTCTTTATAGACAGTAAGCAATGATACCAAGGGTCTCTTGATTGCCAGATATAATGACCTGCTCCTAATCATGACTTCTCTGAAGCTCAATTACCTTTTCTTTTCTCAGTTTTCTTGACGCTGATCTGTCCTTGTTCTTTTCCTGTGTCTGGCCTATCAAATATCGTCTCTTATGCTAGTTTTTCATGTCACTAAAGAGAGGCTCAGTTCTGGCTCCTCCTCGCTTGTCACCTTTTACTTGATTACTTAGTGATCTCATAAGTTTCTATGGGTCTGAATTATTATGTCTATGCAGATGAATACCAGATACACAAATCTAGTCCAAGTCTCTGTAGAGTCACACATCCCTAACTGCCTCTTGGATATCTCTCATCTCAGTGGAATTTCACTGAATGGTCCCCATGTTTGGAATGTTCACCTTCCTCACTTCCACCTCTTAGTTATCTGACTTCCTTCAAAACCTATCTCCTCTTACTTTCTATAAGAATCCTTTTTCTGCTCTTCCCAGCAGCTAATGACTTCCTTTTTTAGACTACACACACACACATATATACACATATATATATATATATATATATATGTATATATATATGTACAACATGCATAGGTAATGTTAAAATAATGGCGAAAGATATATATATATATATATATATAATCTTTAGTTAGTTATTTATATCTTTCTCCATTATTATAATGTAAGGCCCTTCAAGGAATGGATTGGGTTTTTTTTTTACCTTTATTTGTATTTCCAGAGCTTAGCACAATGCCTGAGCACATAGTAAGCCCTGAATCATTAACATGCTCCTATCATTCATTTTTATTCTGCAACAACATATTAACCAATGGGCAATGATGAGAAAACAAATAAAGGAAATTATGGTCTCTGATCTCATGATGTTTAAAATCTAGTAAAGACATAATCATTTTACTGCTTTTTATACCTTTAGTTTAATTATATGGGCCATTTTATACATCATAAAAGCAGAGTTGCCTATGTGATAAAATAAGGGAGCTACCAAAAAAGTTCTGTTCCCCAAAATCTTGTGATTTATACTATATACTCTACTATATACTATCAGAGATTTGGTTTAGTAAACTCCTCTTTGAGAATACTTTCCTCCTAACAGCTTAATAAGATCATTCACCCTAGGAGAATAGGAACTTTACTAAGGTTGGGAGGAGGGAGAAAGGGTAAGATTGAAACATGGATCCTGATTTATCTACTTGTAATCCCTGCTCCTGAGGAGACTGAGGCTGACTGATCTTTTGAGCTCAGAAGTTCTGAACAGCAAGAGGGTTAAAAGTCCATAAGGCAAATCTGACACCAATATGTTGAGTTCCTGAGATGGTGAATACTCAGCTTCCTCAGGAGGAAAGAACTGGCCGAGGCTACTCAAATCATCCATGCCTATCAGCATGATTTGCCTGAGTGGCCATTGTACTTCCTGCGAGAGATGGAGAAGACCCAGTCAGTCTCCTGTCATACAAAAAAAAAAAAAGTCAAACAAAACCATGAAGTAATGCCCTAGAAGACAAAGGACAGATCACAGTGTTGCCTTTAGATACATTGAGAAAGAAATAACATACAACTTGCCCCTGAATATCTGTTGTCAGAATAAAAGGGGAAATAAGAGAGGGGATAGGTTTTATAAAAGGAGGTGGGGAGATTGCGAAACCAAATTTGCCTCCTTAGGAATTAGAGTATTTCATAGCTTGATGGTATGTATTTGTAATCCCTTAGAAAGATGAATTCATTATGCAGTGCAGACATTGAGTCCTGTAAAGGTTGGTTGACTTCCCCATCATTTATTAGATAGTAACACATTTGGGAAAAGACTTTCCCTAACTTTCAGCCCATCATCCTAAAACTTACAGTGCAGCCTTATCATATAGCATCTTCCTTCTAAAAATTCTGAACTTCTAACAATTTTCAGTTTTATAAAAAAACAAGACCACCAGGTCTTACTTTGTCAATCCCTAATTTTACTAGTCCTTTTCCTGATTTGTTTTGTATTCAAAGTAGGTGGCTTCTGCTTGTCTTCACAGTTGAATTAGAATTTGTAAAATCAGCTGGAAGGATGGTGGCACTATCATAAAGTAATAGTTTATCAGAACTGGACAGGACCTCAGAGTTCACCTAGTCAAACCTTATTTTAGCCTAATCTTATTTTACAGATGAAAAAGAATTATCCAAGACCTCAGATGTAAAAGTGGTAAAGTCAGAGCTGCAGGCCAGATTTTTCAAGAAGCCACATAGTACAATAGAGAGGGAAAAAAAAAGAAAAAAAAGCCAGGGTCCAGAGTCTGAGGGCTGGGTACAAATCTTTCCTCAAATATTCTACCTGTGTAACTTTGGACAAGTCACTTAACCAATTTATGCCTCAGCTTTCTCATCTGCAAAATGAGGAAAGTGGATCAAATAGTTCCTTCTAGCTCTATATTTATTATCTTTTAAGTTTCTGCTCTTTCCACTCTACTGTATCATTGATCATAACATAGCTTGTTATGTCAAGCATGCCCTAGATTAGGTATTTTAAAAAGTCAGGACCTTGCCAGTTAGAGATTCATGATGCAAAGCAGTTCCCCTGAAATGGATGAGGAAAAGAGATGAACAGATAACTTAGACACAAATAAAAATTGCAAGTGGGGAGCAAAATATGGCACAAGACCATTATAAAAGGCTATATAATCACGCTGTGCCCTTATGTTTATGCCCCTAATCTACAGTGATACGTTTCATCTGTCTGCATTACTGTGATAGTCTATAGCAATTTAAGACAAAACAAATAATTATCAGCTTAAAATAAGCAAATAAATAACGACTTAAAGTCATATAATAAACATAATATATAAATATACATATGTAATAAATGTCACAGAAATAAATGATAATGTGTAATGAGTTTAAACACACAAGAATAGATTCCAACTTAAAATAAATTAAAATTTGCTTCTAATAGTTTTCATTGACACAGTATAATCATGGTGTTTTTCTGATGTATAGACACAGAAAAGTTCAAGAATTAAAAAAAAACAAAAAAGATCAGAAAAAAATTATCTTTCTTTGAAAATTTCGTAGCAATATTATTTTTAATTGGAAAAAAATAAAAGCTACCAAGATATCCAAAAATTGGATAATGGTTTAATAAATTGTGGGAATTTAATATAATAGAATACTGTGATATAATCAAGAGAAATTTGAAGAACATAAAGTAATCAAGAAAGATAAAGGCCCTTATGAAGTCATTCAATATGATATAAGCCAGGGTCCAGAGTCTGAGGTCTGGGTACAAATCTTTCCTCAAATATTCTACCTGTGTAACTTTAGACAAGTCACTTATATAATCTTATAATATTCTAACTACTTTAATAATTATAAGTTGTTTTTGTTTTCCTGACCACGAGCCCAAATTTTCCATTTTGCAACATCATTTCATCGCTTTGGGTTCTGCGCTCTAAACAGAACAAGTCTAATCCATATGATAGCTGCCTTCAATTATTTGAAAACAGTTATCATGTTCCCCCTGAGCCTCCTCTTCTCTAGGCTAAACATACCTTGTTCCATCATCCAATCCACATATGTAATGATCATTCATCATCCTGGTTCTTCCACGCACGTTCTCTAAGTCATCAATGGTTTTGTTAAACTGTGCTTTGTACAAATAAACAATACTAGTGAAAAGATATGATGAGACTAGAATATAGTGAGATTACAGTCTTATTTGTGAAGGGCTTTTTTTGGAGGGTGAGAGGTATGGACATCAAGTCAAGTCAGCTAGGATTTTTTTAAGCACCTACTATGAGCCAAGAATGGTGACAAGCTCTGGGGATATAAGGATGGTAAAAACAGTCCCTTCTCTCAAAAAGTTCACACTCTAATGTAGAAATATGTTTAATACAATTTTGCATGTATAGCCTTTATCAGAGGCATGCCATCTTGGGGAATGGGGAGTGAATATTGAAAACTAAAAACAAATTAAAAAAAAAGGAATTCACAGTCTGATAGGACAGACAACATGCAACCAGCTATGTACCAACAAGATATAGGCAGAATAAATTGGACATAATCTTGCAGGAAAAGCATTAAATTAACAGAGATTCAAATGGAAGTAAGATTTTGTATTTATCCCTATTGAATTTCACTGTAATAGATTCAGCCTAATGCTCAGGCTGTCAAGATCTATTTGGATTCTGACTTTTTCATTAATGTGTTAGCTATCCTTCTCAGCTTTGTGACACCTGCCAATACGATGAACATGCCACTTATGGCATTACCCAAGTCACTGATCAAAATTTTAAACAACACAGGGTCAAACACATGTCCCCAAGGTACTCCACTGGAGACCTCCTGTCAAGTTGACATCGAACCATTGACTCTTCTGAATCTAGTCATCCACCCTCTTCTGAATCCATCTAAGAGTATCTTTTTCCATCTTCTCCATAAAAACAGTAGGAGATACTCTGTAAAAGTATTTGCTAAAATCTAGGCAGACTATAGATTCAAAATGCCCATCATTTACTGATCTTTTCAGAAAAAGCGGGAGAGAGAATTAGTCAAGCATGGCCCTTTGCAATCACTATTTCTGTTTCTAGATGTTTAGCAACCACCTCTTTAGTGATCCCATCTAAAATTTTCCCAAGAAGGGAAGCTCACTGGTGTATATTCTTCAAAGTTGTTCCCTTTCCTTTTTTGAAAAGCTATGACAAAATTCGCTATTATCTGGTATCATGGTACCTTTCCTATTTTCCACACTTTCAAATATCACTGACAATGGCTAAGCTATCACGCTGGCAAGTTTTTGTTGCTATATTTTTTTGTTTTTGTTCTTGTTTTTGTTTGTTTTCAAGACACAAGAATATGGGTCATCTTGTCTAGGTAACTTGAATTCATTAAGGACAAGTAGATGCTCTCTTATTTACAAAGAGGCTGAGGTAAATATTGCACTTAGACAAAGAAAGAGGCTTACTTCTTGGCATTTCTATTATATCCTTAATTATCCTGGTACACAGGTGAAATTCAGAGGCAAAACTACCAGATCTAGCACTCTCCTTGACTGGAGAAGTAAAGGGAAAAAAAATGCCCTCAAATAAATTTCTTTAAGACAGTCAGCTGGTGGTAAGGATAGACTATAGAGCAAAATTTCAGGCCTTGGTTTAATAATAAATAAATAAAAGCCCTAGGGCAGAGGAAGCAAAGATCCTAACCTCCTTACCCCATGGGTGGAGATTCACAGGACACTTTGATTTGGGGGAGGCTGCTTCCAAGAATCAGAGACAGACCCTCAGATGAGAGCCTTGGCCTAGAGGGTAAGGGTGCCTTCTTATTTTATTTATTCATGACAACTGGGCACTAACTACAGGAGAAATCATATACTTACACTGATCAAGAAGATTCAATGACTCCCTATAGCATTTAGGATGAAAAACAAACTTTTTTTAAGCCTTTCAGTCTGACTTTATTCTATTTTTTTTTTCCAGACTGAATATACATTATCCTCACACTCTTTCTGCTTTAATACAGTGAATGCTACCAAATTCAAATAGAAATAGGGCCTCTAAACCACACACAAGAATCCCTGCAGGCCACATTATTCACTTAGAAAACCACGTATTAACATTTTCTTCTACTGCATTTTTATTTATTTTGTTAAATATTTCCCAATTACAATTTAGTAATTTAGGCTGCACACCAGCAGGTCACATATGTGGTAGCTCTCCCATCTTTTGTCCTCCCACAGGTAACATCGGATGGTCAGTCCCTCATGGCTGGAATGTTCTCCCTCTTTACTTCCATGTACTTTATCTTCCAGCTCCCATTGAGGTCCAGTTTAAGCACCACCAGCATGAAGCACTCTTTTTGATTCCTGTTGTTCTTAGTGCCTCCTCCATTATCTATTTCGCATCTAGCCTTGATTCACGTATCTCTGAACGTACTTTATCCTCACTCTCCAGCACAACCCTCCATGTATATTCCCTGAGAGCAAGGTCTTTCTTTTGTATTTGTATAACCAGAGCCTGCTTCTCTCAGTGCCTAGAATATAATGAGCTTGTTTTCAACGTTTTTTGATTGAATTGCTGGAATACAAGTGATCTTACAGTCCTGTAAATGTCAGCACTCTGAAACAAAACCCCAATCACCCGATTCTGTTACAACTGGTGAAGTTAGGTAGTCTTGAGTGTGAAACAATGCTATAAACCCTTTGCCATTCACTCCCTTTGACAAAGTGAGATCTGAGAATGACTAAGTTGAAAGGGATCTTGGCATGTATCTCTCTGGTCCAAACTCAATAGAAATTAATAGAAATTTCCTAAAAATTATTTAGGGATTCTTTGATAGGTACTACTTCCAATTATCAAAAGGAAAATCCTGCGTTTGGACTTCCAACCTGATTAAGGAAGTAAATAGGTCAAAGCAGCAACAGGTGGATGGGCTGATCACTGGAGATGAACAGTTGAGCGAGGGTTTCAAGATGGAGTCAGCTTTTATTGATAATTTTTGGAATAAAATAAAGACAATTTGAATTGATCCAGGTCAGCAAAAGGGGATTTTCTATCTCAGTTCTTCCCGAATTGCCTCATGTGATGTTTAACCAGTACAAATGGGTAAGGATGACTTCCTACGTGATAGATAGCAGGTAATACAAAACTGTAGACTGGGTGACTCCTCCCCCAAGACTGATTGACAAGTAGGACTGGGAATAATGGGTCACTGAGTCAGCATGACTACCAAGGCAATTTTTGATATTCTGCCATCAGCTAGGTAAGCATAATGATGTTGCTCAGTCATTTCAGTCATAGCTGACCCTCTGTGACCTCATTTTGAATTTACTTGGCAAAGATACTAAGTAGTTTGCCATTTCCTTCTCCAATTCATTTGTACAGAGGAGGAGGCTGAGGCAAACAAGTTTAAGTGACTTGTCCCAGGTTACACAACTAATAAGTGTCTGAGGGCAGATTTGAACTATGGAAGATGAGTCTTCCTGATTTGGGGCCTAGCAGGAGATGTACTGTACCTCTTAGATGTCCAAGTATAGTGATGCTTTTACATAAAAAATAAATAAACCACAGCAACAAAAAACCAAAAGCAAACAAAAACTTTCTCAAAATTTAGAAAGCAACTGTTATGTCCATACTGTCTTTCTACTCTAGGCTAATCAGTGGATCCTTTCAACCAGTTTTCATGTGATTCCCTCCCCTGACGGTTGCCCTCTTCTTGACCATCTCCAGCTTGTACAAACTCTTGCTAAACTCAGGTGCTCAGAACTAAATACAAATATTGTCTTCATGTGGAAGGGGATCTCAGTAATACTCAAAGTGAGAATCAGTCATTTTTGCATCAGCAAACACCCCTTTGATGCACGTGCATCATGGCTAGGCACTATGCAGGCAACAATTTCCGGACAGCTGTCTCCATACTGCAGATTCACTTAAAGGCAGGAAAAGCCTTGTAGGAAGTGAGATTTCAAGTCTTCTTAAACAAGCATTAATTAAATGAATTGAGAATGTGTAGGATCATTTAAACTCATTCTAAATTACTTTCATTAATTCCTACACCCCTCATGCCCCCCAATAACTAACTTGACCTAGACTCTATCTTTCTCAGGTAAAATCCTGAGAATAACTGCTACTGAAAAAGCAAGTTTTCTGAGTTAGAAATTTTCCAGTAAGTGTCTTAATTATAATCCAAAAGAATAGCAGATTCAAGCTAGGCTTTCTAAACTCAATTCTACATAAAGCCCAGGAAACCGTATACAATTATATCAAACTGAATTTCTAAATGAGAAACAATATTTTCTCAAGGCTATTTTCCTTCCCCAGGAAATACTACCAATATTTAATTCATGTGACCTGGAAGGGATTTAAACAGCATTACCTCTCCTCTAGAAATACTCTCCCTTAATTCAGTCTCACACTTCACTTTTTTTCCTTCTAGATTTCAAGGTTTGAAATACTAATGCCAGAAGGCATATATACAATTGAAAGACCCCTCTAAGATTATCTGAATAAATACAGCCCCAGGATGAATGTAGAAGGGTAGGCATAAGAAGAGTGTGAACTTAGGCTTTTGCCCTTAGACCAGGGAAATACTGAAGGATTGGGCTAGTTGAACTGACTCAGAACTAGATCTTAAAGGGATCTTCTTTACCATTCTAGGGACAGAGGAATGAAAAGGGGTGTTGGCATGGAGGCAGAAGGCATAGCATAACTGCAGCCTAATATAATAGAGAGGGTATTAGATTTATAATGTAAGTTAAATAGATGATATATAGGTAATCTGTAGATTGATAGAGATATACATGGATGCATCCATCCATCCATTCACTCATCCATCCATCTATCCATCCATCTATCCATACATCCACCCATATATCCATTCATCCATGCATACATACATACCTAGACACATAGGTAAGGGGAAAGAAATGGAATAAGCATTTATATAGCACCTAGAATGTACTAGGCACTATGCTAAACACTTTTTTGCAAACATCTTACTTGATTCTCATAAGGCAAGCACTAATATAGATAGATGATGTTTTGAAAGAGGCATCTATCTATAAGCGTAGTCAGCACTGGAGATACAAAAACAAAAAAAGCAAGACAATCTCTGCCTTCAAGAAGCTTACCTTTTAACAGGGGAAGACAATACATAAAGGGGAGATGGAAAGTGAATGTGTGAAGTTTCCTGGTTTCAGTATTATAAAGTGGCTTGTAGGTCTAGGCTCTGGAATAATGAGACAAAAACTGACTTATCATCATAGTCAAAGGATCTAGAGGTAGGGTCAAAGATCTAGATCAAGAACCAATTCTGGTTCTTGTCACTACCTGAGTGATGTTGGACATATAAATATACTTCTCTGGACCTCACTTCCCTCATTTTTGAAATGAGAGGATGACCTATAAGGTTCCTTTTCCTTTAAATGTGTTATCTCATAATCCCTTGCAAAAAGGAGATCAATGGAAAAAATAGCTTAGAAACACTATTAGCATCAAGTAGCATATGGTTTCAGGATTTTCATTCAAAGTGAGACTGGACATGCAATTGAATAGGACATGGGGGCACCTTAATTCACTTATTGTCCAGGTAGGATCTGCATCATGTGTGAATGTAACCATATCGATGATATCACAAATCTACTGAAGAAGTGAAGCGCTCAGGGTTTCAGAAACACAACGTTAAGAGTAGGAAAGGGTCCAGTATTCATCTAGTCCAACAGATCCAAAGAAATACTCATAATAACATTTTTGACAAGGGATCATTCATCTTTAGCTTGAAGACTTCCAATCAAGGTGAACTCACTACTGCCTCAGACAATACATTGGACTTTTGGATAGCTCAAAATGGTCAAGAACATTTATTTATTTCTTGACATTAAGGCTTTCTAATTTTTATCTTTTGCTCTTGATTTTGTCCTATAATGTAAAAAGGAACACTTGTTACCCAATGCTTTCTAGTCTTTTTATAAAACAGTATCATTGTTATCATCATTGCTGTCAATTAGGGCAGCTAGGACAGTAGATAAGATCGCTGGGTCTGGAGTCAGGAAGATTCACGTTCCTTAATCCAAATCTGGCCTCAGACACTTACTAGCTATGTGATCCGTAGCAAGTCACTTAATCCTCTTTGCCTCAGTTTCCCCTTTTGTAAAATGAGCTGGAGAGGGAGTGGCAAAGTATTCCAATCTCTTTGCCAAGAAAACCCCAAATGGAGTCAGGAAGAGTTTTGCACAACTGAATAATACTGAATGACAATAGCCACCACAACAATGTTGTTGTAGTAAAACAAGCAGGATGGATTAGCATTCTGAGGCACACAATCCTTCTGAAATATAGAGACCCACATCATTATCTCTGACAAATTAAGAGGCTCCTCATAGTGTAGGTTCATGAATGGTAGTCTACATATCTCATGCTGTGTTAAGCAGTGCTTCATTGATCTGATATGCTTAAAAGTTCAGAGTTAATGGGACCTTATTGGGTCATCAATTGTAAACAATTTTCACATTTACAGATGTAGGCTTTGGCCAAGGAAAGTCTCTCCAAATATGATTTGGGTCCTTTGTGACAAGGAAATTGTTGAGGCATGCTGAAGTGATGGAAAGTACTGAGGCTTGGAGTCATCATTTTTAATAGGAGCTTTGCCATTTACTATCTTTCCTAAATTGGGCAATTCATCTAACTTTTCCAGGCTCCAATTTCCTTATTTGTAAATGAAAGGATTTTACTAGATAGTCTTTCGGGTGTCTTCCAACTCTGAATCTATATAGTCCAGTGAGTCGCAAGGGTTATATGTGCCAAAGCAAAACTCACTGTTTTGTTCTATCTATAGATAGAACCAAATAAGAAATTGCAAGCTTGTGATGTGTTGTTTTAGCTTGGAATAGATATATCCCTGTTGTTATTTGTCTATTTGCCTTACAAGCAAATACCAGACTCATAGTTCAACTCTACAGCAACAGCTGGATAGAAGAGACGGTTACTGAAAAAATGGCACTTTTGTTTGTGAGGCCTTCAGAATTAAAATCCAAAATGTGGCTTAATGTGAATCATTCTTTTTTTTTAGTGGGTGCAGCTGGATGAAAAGTGCCAACAGGAGGAAGTCAATTCTGTTTATCGCTATTTTTGATTTTTCTTTCCCCTGCAGATGTTTTCAGGGTACCACAATGATCTGTCTAATTTGTCTCAGTTAAATCAAAGTCAGTAAGCTTGACTAACAAACCAATTAGTTCTTTGATCATTCCTCCTGCTATTGCGTTACTCTATAGGAAAGCCAAAAGGTAAAAAGCAAGTATTCATGTGTACTTATTCTCCTTTAGACAAGGCAGGGACTAAGCAGAAACACAATTAATGGAACATAAGTGCATGTTTGCCTCTAAATCCAGAAATGATAACTTTATTGGTGTCATATTTGTCAACTTTTACAATCAAAAGGAAGAAATAATTTTGATTCTTAAAATAATATTTATTTCCTGAGTTTAGAAACCTGTTCCTCTGGGTACAAAAGGAAAATCAAATAAAACTTCTTTAATATTACGTATTTGGCTATGTCCTATAATCCTGAATTAAAAAGAGGAGGGGACTGGGCTGGATTCCCTATGAAAAATTGCATTATTCCTTAGGAAAACAAACAACAAAGTTGGGCTGGAAAGAAGTTTCCTTAGTTTTAATCTTCTGATATTTCTGTCTGACTTCATATCATGTCTTCAGTCTCCAAAGCACTGAAATTGTGGATCATTCAGATAACAATGGAGAAATTCACCATGGATATGAGCAAAGTGTCATATGTTAAAATAAATTTAAATAAATTTTGAAAGACTAGTGGGACAAAATATCAGGCAATAAACGTATATGCAAAAATAATGGACTAGGTTTGTGGCTAGAAAGAGAAATCACTGATGCGTAAGTAAATAATACCAAGGAAGCATTTGCTTATCCATCATTGACTACCTCAGTGTCAAGATAAAGTAAAAAAGACCCCCACACAATGGGCAGATCTCTTGGACTGAATTTATGAGAACACTGACAAGAGTTGTGCAGGCTGGGTAGACACAAGTGGTTTAAAATTGACATTGGTGCTGATAATACCCACATTGAGGGGATTACAGATTCATTTGAATATTTAGATGCTACTCTATAAATTCAGTAGAATTCTACAAGTATCAGAAATCAGCAAGGGGCACAAAATCTATTGAACTTCCCATGGATATTCTCTGCTCATTAAGAGTTCAGATGAACATTATATGTGACAATGTCTAACTTTATAGAGGCTGTGTAGTACAGTGAATAGAGAGCTAGCCTCAAAGCCAAAAAGTTACTCCACGGCTTGCCTCTAATACGTACCAGACTTGGCTGGAAATGTTGACAAATATCAAAAGACTATACTGAAGATGTTGAGGAAAGAGGAAATCTGATGGAAAAACTTAATTCTAGATCTATCGTTTTATGAATATAAGATGCATTGAAGAGGAAGACTTGACTGACTAGGATGAAAAAAACAGTAGTAGTAGTAGCAGCAGCTACAGCATTAGTAGTAATAGCAAAAAGAAAAAAAAAACAGTTCAACCCTGATAACAGCATCTTGGCATAGTGGAAAGGCACTGTACTTGTAGTCAGAAAGACATAGGGCAAATGTCACCTCAGGCACTTACTAGCTATGTGAACTTGGGCAAGTCATTTTACTTCTCTAAGCCTCAGTTTCCTGGACAACGATGGGGTTAAATTAGATTTCATTAAGGAGTCCTTCTGACCCAATATATGACCCTGTAATTTCATTTAAGGGTTATAGCTTAAGAAGGTCCAGAGAAGAGTCACAATGGATAAAAGGGTTATTAATTATGGCCAACAAGCAGAGGTTGGAAATAATGTGAACCAAAGAAGTAAGTGGAAAGCTATATAATATGGGACCCTTTTCCTATCAATCATGCCAAGGATAAGCATATTGTAGAATCAACTTACTCTTCTCTTCCTACTTGAACACCTGCTTTTACCTTTGGGGAAATATTATGGGGATTACTGGGAAGTTAATTATAATGGAACAAAAAAGAGAGGAGTGTCAACTAAACACAAAACTATATAACAGAGATCGGAGGGAAAAAGGAAATAAAGACCAATAGGGCAGTGTTGGAATTACCACATGAAAATTAATATATTCTTGAAAAAATGAAGCAATCTACATGTCAAAGAGATTTAGTATTTCATTTATAATCTTCTTTTTCTGTTATTTTTTGTAAAGAAATGTTCACGTTGGTTCATCAAACTCATATTTTAAGTGAAAAAAATCATAGAGTAAAATAATACAAGATCTTGGAGCTATCTCAGAAACTATAAAAAGCAGTAGAAGGTTAAAAAACAGCTCTCTGTGTAAGTTGTGTAAAATAAACTAAACCAGAATTTTTCATTGGCCTTCATAATTGGATGGAAAGAGAACAACAAATAGATGCAAAAATGAATGGATTTGCTAGTTGCTTTTTTAACCAATATGTTTTCATCCTCGATATTGGTATGATCACTTCATTTGGATTCTGACAACTCCGTGTTAGACTGTTAGATAGCAAGTGGACATGGCACTATGGGAAAGGAGTCATGAAGAGTGACTGACCTAGACCAAGTATACACAGAAGAAACATATGCTGGCTGTAAATAATTTTAAGAATACTTGGAGATCTCAAATTGGGGAAAAAGATAAATTCAAAAGAATATAAAACATTATAGAGAATAATATTGAAAAGATCTCAGGAACTATTACTTAATCCATATGCCTTTCTTATCTCTATAAAATCTTTCTGAATTGTCCACACGCACATCAATGTCATCTAGGATGAAGATTACAGGTAGACTTCCAAAGATAATTTCCAAAAGCAGACCACACAGTCACATAATTGTCCAAAAGGTCTAGGAGAAACAACTTCCTATTATGTAATTACTTTGTTAAATATAGCTTAAATATTTGAATTGAGAGAGCAAAATAAACTTTTAAGTGTTCTCTTCCAAAATAGGTAACATTTATGTAAGATTGTTTGATACATGAAACCACATTGAACTTTGTTCAATGATTTCTGATTACTAACATCATGCTAAGCATAAAATAAGAAGAAATGGTAACCAAACATGTTCTCCTCTCTCATGGAAGATATCCTGTAGAGTGGAAATAGAAAATGACTTTAAAGTTTTCCAGATTTTGCTGCTTTCCAATGACTTTCTGTTGGTTTCATAAAGTTTCCATAATATAATAGAGTTTCCTCATTAGGATCCACAGCTACTCAAAATAGATGACCTAGATATCCAAAGAGGGAAAACAGAAACAAACAAGCAAAAATAAAGTGGTAGAAAAATAGCCATTTAACACATTATGATATGTAGATGGATAAGTAATTTACTAAATAAAAGAACTAGCACACATGTACTGAGGTAGTGCAGAAGGATAGTGAACTGTTCCTGAATTGTACAAGGTTACAGGTTGAAAACTTGAGTGCCACTACCAAAGAAATAGAAGATCTGGAGATATACTCTACAAAATGAGCACTTCATAATGCAAGAGGGGAGGGGGAGTTGGGAGTGTTCTTACCAAGGGATGTTATTAATACTTCCTCTTCTCCATAATAGCAAATATTCCATCATATGGCTTGTCTCTAAAAACAACCATCTTTATTTCCCAATGCCAACTCATCCCTCAAACTTGAAATTTCCTAACCTCTCCACTATTGAGTTGGCCACTCAGGTAAATTCTAATATAATCACTATGAGGGCACCCACAGTAGTAGCTGTCCAGGTACTGCAACTAAATTATGTATCTTCATGAGATACTCATCCCATTCCCCTGGACCATCTTGTGGCTGTGGTAGATACCCAATAAGTAAGTTTTATACAGGGCAGACTCTGCTTTTGTGGAAGTGAATGGTGTTTTTTTATTTTATAAGTGGGACAAAGTGAATCTTTTGGAATGATCAGGCATGGACAGGTGGTGATTTGTTATCATAGGTCTTGCTACTTTTTCTTTCCTCTAAAACCAATCTCTTCCAAATAAATAGTGTAGGTGATACCACCCATCCTTCCAGGTTTTCTTAACTTTGGTGCAATCTTCACTCACTCCCCACTTGCATTCAAACCACATATCCTATCAGTTACCTAATCTTGTGCTGCTATCTCACCAATATCTCTTAAATCTGCTCCCTTTTCTCTACTTATGCAGTCACTGCTCAGATTCAAGCCTTCATCACCATTTATTTTCCAGGTGGAAATAACATTCCAATAACATTCTCATTTTCTCTTTATTCAGATCTCTTCAGTCAGTACTCTACACCTATGTCAAACTGATTTTCCTAAAGGCCAAGTCTAACCATTTCACTTCCCTACTCATTAACTCTGACTCACTATTATTCTAGAATAAAATATTATGTCGTTATCCCATCCTTTTTAATGTATGTTTTTTTGTGTGTAAGTTTTAGTGAGCATATATTCATTAGTATAATAGTTCATGTGGATAACTTAAAAATAAATGTTTATGCATTGGTGGTATGTTTTCAAAAATTTCTAACCCTAAATGATAGGGGTGCATGATCAAAAAACTTTGTAAACCACTCACATGAAGACTTCCATAACATTAGGTAGCTTATCTATGGAGGATTTATGGTACAATAAAGGCAGGTATTGCACAGAATGATATGTGGGTAAACTATTTGTATCAATGAAATCATGTATCAGCTAAAGATAGGCAAGTGCATTGCATGTAAATATAAAGATAGATATATAAAGACAGGTAGAAACTTGTAGAATAAATCAGCCTCAGATTTCTAAATAAGATGTTGGGTTAGTGGTGCTAGTCATTCAGTCAATAAACATGTATTAGGAACTTTCTATGTTCCAGGCAGACATTGTGCTCTTAGGAGATTCCCTCTCCCAAGTAGTTCCTCGGGACTTAATGGCAGCTAGTAAGGGCTAAGGCCTGGTGTTATAATGGATATAGACCTTCACAAATCCAGACTGGTTCTTAGAACCAATCAAAGTAAAAGACCTCTGGGGCTTATGGTAGTGGGAGGGGCATAACAGAGAAAAGGCCAGATGCCTTGTGCCTTGTTGTTTCCCTACGCAGGGGAGAGCCAGAGGCAATATCAGAATATAATAATAATGATAACAGCATTCAATATCTTTACAGATTCCATTTAGGTTTGTTTAATGGATTTGAAACGATACTGGCCTTATTACACTATAATCTATAATTAATGATAAGCATAAAAGTACAAATATTTGAAAGGTAAATCCACTCAACTATGGTAATCAAAATCTTACAGCCCAGCTACACATAGCAGGCTGCCAAAGTTCAGAAGAAAAACTTCTATTTTCCACATTAGGTTTCTATTATTTCTGAGTCCTTAAGTATTTCTTCTCAGACTATTAAAGTAACACAGGCATCTTAGACCCCATTACTGGAAACTAACAAGATTTCCTTCACCTTTTAAACTTAAGATCTAGAGAATGTTAGTATGTATAGAAGTAATTACTTATTCCAATTAAGATAAAAGGTATATAGTTCAAAGGATTTAGCATGGGAGCTAAATGTGTTAGGCAAATGGATATATTTGGGATTGTCTACTCAAAATTTACTTGTATGTTATAACCTGGTAGGGAAACAAAAGGATATGGCAATTCCATTATTTGGGAGCTAAATCTTAAGTAGTGTTCACAGAAATAGAGGAGCAGTTTCTTTAATCCTTGGTTTGCCAGGAGATGCTGATTATTTCTAAATTTAAGGGTAGTGAGGAAATCATCAATACCAGGTGAGATTTCAAAATCCAATTCTGAAGCTAACGTCATAAAGAGCTATTGTGCTACAATTAAAATGAAGAGTTATATGCCTTCACAAATTTTAGTTTCCAAAAAAAAAAATGATTGCCTTGTAATTTGTTCTGCCTGCAGAAAATAGTGCAACCACTGAAACACATAAGTGCAGAGGTCACTAGTTTCAAACTCAGTGGAAAAATAAAATGAAAATAAATATATTTCTTTGTCATCAGATGAGGCTCTCCATGGTACTTTTGTGTCTCACTCTTTTTGGTAACTATCACCCATATGAAAACATTGTCTTTGGAAAATATGACCTCAGAATGACATGATCTACTAATCATATGGCAGAAGTGCTGTATTTTTTTTGTATTTGTATTTCACTTTAATGATGTGAAGACAAAAGGAACAAATGATTGACTTATCATTCTGACTTGGGGGATAAGTAACCTAAAACTAGTCCCAATCTTTTTGATCATCCATAAGCAATAACTTTTCTTCCCCAAAAAGGTCATGTTTATATACTGCAATAACTCTCCTTAGATGATTTTTGACAATTTCTATAAAACCTCCTCTGTTCTTTGCAAAATTAATTAGCTTCCAGTTAGCAATGCTAATAAACAATAGTAGCAGCTCCTTTCCTTTTCCTTTCCTTCCTTTCATAGGGATGTGAACAGACTATGGAGAAGTGGGGCATGACTCATGATAAGAAACTAGCAATGAGAAATAGCAACAAAATTAATCTTTACTTGACCTTGGCTATGATGATGCTAACATCTGGTGTTTATTTAAAGCACTTTAAGATAGAGCTTTTCAACATTTTCTTATGTGATCCTCACAACCTTGAAAGGTGGGTTCCATACAAGACCAAAGAGAGGCTATCTGACTTGCCCAGGGTCATAGGACTAAGAGCTATCTGAGGTGAGATTTGAAATCAGGTCTTCCTGACCTTTATCAATAGTGCCGCTGTAATGGTAAGGGAATATGAAGATCTTCCCTGCCCTCTAACAGGCTCATGTGGCTTGCTTTTGTCCAGTCCACAGCTTGAATCACATGAAGCCCATGGTGGGAGGAACTTGCTGAACAGGTAGAGCAGGAAGGGTGCAACAGGAAGAGAGAGTGACGGAGAGCTGACAGAGAGAGGAGGCAGAGCAGAGCAGCTAGTGTGAGTGAAAGAGGGAGTGCCTAAGGGAGCTTGTTTATAGGGAGGCCTGATGGAGGATGGAGATGACCACGTTCCCTTTATTGGTAATGTGTACAAACTTTGTTATTACCATGGTAGAACTGGCTTTCTGGAATCTGAATAAATATTGTGGTTTCATCTTTAAGGAAGAGAGTTTATATTTTGTAAATTTACCCTGGAAATACACATGCATATTCATAGTGGCTGCTGTGGGTATCACATTGCCATTGCAGCCACCTAGATGCTGTGGTCATAGCTACATCCCTAAATTCTGTGTGACTTATTAGGAGATTAGTTATCACATCCTGGTGACAACTATTCGTCCCATAAGTCACTATCTGATTTGTTAATCTTTGAAAAAGTAGGAGGGTGCCAAGATGGCGAAGTAGAAAGACTCATGTATGCTAGCTCCGAATCCACAGCCCATAAATTTCCTGTACAAAGAACTCCCCACAAATTCTGGAGCAGTGCAAGCCATGCAGCAATGGAGCGAAGGAGATTTCCATTCCAGAGAACCCTGAAAAACCGCCTCCATCGCGCACCAGACAGCGGAGCCCATCCCTGCCCACATGGCCCTGAGAGAAGAAGATCTGAGCAGTCTTCAGGGACAGAATCTCCGGTGGCTGAGAAGGTCCCTCCACCCACAGGCACTACAGGTCAGTGAGAAAGACTTCTGGGCTGGCCAAGAGGGGAGCGGGATGTCTCCATAACTCAGGACCCCTCAGGAGGAAGCAGCTGAGACAGGGACAGCAGCAGACCTGGACTCCCCAAGCAGACAGAAGCTTTGCTCCATTACTGAAGGTCTCAGCATAAACCCCCTGAGGGAACTGAGTACTGTGAGGCGGTCCTCTCCCCACCTGAGCACCTGAACTTAACCCCACTGAATAGCAGCCCTGCCCCCTGATGAAAGCCCTGAGGCTGGGAAGCAGCATTTGAATCTCAGACCTCAAGGACTAGTGAGGCAGGGGTGGAGAGGAATCTCAGAAGTCAAGTAACTGGCTGGGAAAATGCCCAGAAAAGGGAAAAAAATAAGACCATAGAAGGTTACTTTCTTGGTGAACAGATGATTCCCCCTTTCATTTCTGATGATGAGAAACAATGCTTACCATCAGGGAAAGACATAGAAGTCAAGGCCTCTGTACTCCAGACACCTGAAATAGATATTCAATGGGCTCAGGCCATGGGAGAGCTCAAAAAGGATTTTGAAAAGCAAGTTAGACAGGTGGAGGAAAAACTGGGAAGAGAAATGAGAGAGATGCAAGAAAAGCATGAAAAACGGGTCAATACCTTGCTAAAGGAGACCCAAAAAAATGCTGAAGAAAATAACACCTTGAAAAATAGGCTCACTCAATTGGCAAAAGAGGTTCAAAAAGCCAATGAGGAGAAGAATGCTTTCAAAAACAGAATTAGCCAAATGGAAAAAGAGGTTCAAAAGCTCACTGAAGGAAATAGTTCTCTCAAAATTAGAATGTTACAGATGGAGGCTAATGACTTTATGAGAAACCAAGAAATCACAAAACAAAACCAAAAGAATGAAAAAATGGAAGAGAATGTGAAATATCTCATTGGAAAAACAACTGACCTGGAAAATAGATCCAGGAGAGACAATTTAAAAATTATGGGACTACCTGAAACTCATGATCAAAAAAAGAGCCTAGACATCATCTTGCATGAAATTATCAAGGAAAACTGCCCTGAGATTCTAGAACCAGAGGGCAAAATAAGTATTGAAGGAATCTATTGATCACCACCTGAAAGAGATCCAAAAAGAGAAACTCCTAGGAACATTGTGGCCAAATTCCAGAATTCCCAGGTCAAGGAGAAAATATTGCAAGCAGTTAGAAATAAACAATTCCAGTATTGTGGAAATACAATCAGGATAGCACAAGGTCTAGCAGCTTCTACATTAAGGGATTGAAGGGTGTGGAATAGGATATTCCAGAAGTCAAAGGAACTAGGACTCAAACCAAGAATCACCTACCCAGCAAAACTGAGTATAATACTTCAGGGGAAAATATGGTCTTTCAATGAAATAGAGGACATTCAAGCATTCTTGATGAAAAGACCAGAGCTGAAAAGAAAATTTGACCTTCAAACACAAGAATGAGAAGAAGCATGAAAAAGTAAACCGCAAAGTGACTTACCAAAGGTGAACAGTTTACATTCCTACATGGAAAGACAATATTTGTAACTCTTAAAACTTTTCAGTATCTGGGTAGTTGGTGGGACCACACACACACATACATACGCACACACACATGTACACGCGTGTGTGCACACGCATACAGTGACAGAGAGCACAGAGTGAATTGAATAGGATGGGACCATATCTTAAAAGAAATTAAGGTAAACGGTGAGAGAGAAATGTAGTGGGAGGAGAGAGGGTGAAATGGAATGGGGTAAATTATATGTTATTCAAGAGGCAAGCAGGAGACTTTTTAGTGGAGGAAAAAAGAGGAGAGCTGAGAAAAAAACATGAAGTTTACCCTCATCACATCCAACTAAAGGAAGGAATAAAATGCACACTCTTTTTGGTATAAAAACCTATCTTACAATACAGGAAAGTGGGGGAGAAGGAGAAAAGCAGGGTGGGGGGATGATGGAAGCAAGGGAAATGGGAGGAGGGAGCAATTTGAAGTCAACACTCAGGGAGGGACAGGATCAAAAGAGAGAATAGAAACAATGGGGGGCATGATAGGATGGAGAGAAATATAGTTAGTCTTACACAACACGAGTATTATCGAAGTCATTTTAAAAACTACACAGATATGGCCTATATTGAATTGCCTGCCTTCCCAAAGGGAACGGGTAGGGAGGGAGGGATAGGGAGAATTTGGAACTCAAAGTTTTAGGAACAACTATTGAGTATTGTTCTTGCTACTAGGAAATAAGAAATACGGTTAATGGAGAATAGAAAGTCATCTGGCCCTACAGGACCAAAGAGAAGATGGGGACAAGAGAAGGGAGGGAGGAGAGAAGAGAGGGCAGATTGGTGGATAGGGGGAATTAGAATGCTCGGTGTATTGGGGTGGGGGGAGGGGATAAAAGGGGAGAAAATTTGGAACCCAAAATTTTGTCAAAATGAATGTAAAAAGTTAAATAAATAAATTTATGTTAAAGAAAAAAAAGAAAGAAAAAAGAAAAAGTACACCAAAAATATATAAATCTAGCAAAAACATCATTTAATTAAAATGTGAAACAACATAAATAGCATGGAACGGAATCAAACAGAACAGATTCTGGACCCGTAGTGCAAAGGGTCATATGTCTCCTATAGCTCTAGAAGAGTTTTAAACTACTTCCTTTCCAATCCATCTATCTCCCCAGCATTGTAATAGGGCGTAGTCATATTGCAAAGGGGTAGATTCTTAAAAGTGTTATATTTTATGATTCTCCAATCTCCTTAAGTTACAGATAAGGGAATGGAAGCTCAGAGAGATTATGTGACTTGCCCAGAGTCATACAGATAGTGTCTGAGGTAGAATTAGAATTCAAGTTTTCTTGCCTCTACATCCAGCACAGCTCTTTTTACTATACCACCTAGTTTCTTTGAGGAACCATGGAACAGATATGATGTGATTCTGAAGACAGTATTAGATAATGTAAAGATACTGTCTGACAACTGAGTTCCAATCCCATCTCTTACACTTATTACTTCAGTGACCTTGGGCATGTCACTTAATCTCTTTGGGACCCAGTTTCAGCATCTGTAAAATGAGGGAGTTGGATTCAATGACTTTTGAGTTCCTTTCCACATCTAGACTTATTATGCTAATATGCCCATGATACAAGAGTATCATCCCCTTATAGTCTTCTTTTGTCTCTATTCATATTAAAGCCCTCTCTTGCCAATACTTACAGCATCAAATTTAAAATAACGATAATAATACCTTTTTCCTTTTGACATTTCCGTCATGTCCTAGTATACCCATTGCTTCAACCCATTCAAAGATCCATCTCCTCTATTTAGAGCATTTACCAAAGAGTTAACTACACACCAGGCAGTAGTCTCAGCACTGAGAATACAAATAGTCACGAGAGAGTTCCTCCTTTCAACGAATTTACATTTTAAAGGAGAAAGACAGCTCAGAACATTGTAAATCTCATAGCAAATAAAAAAGAAAGAAAAAAGGAAAGTAGTTCAGCAAAATCTACCAATATATCAGTTCAGCTCCACATTCAATAGTGTTCCACACCCAAAGTTCCTCACCTCTTCAGAAAAAAGGATGGTTGTATTTTTTTAATCTTATCTTTGGGATTATATTTGGTCATTATAGTTAGTGCCCAATTTATATTTTGATTTTTTAATATGTATTCTCATTGTCATATATATATGTATATGTATGTATAGTGTTTTTTTTCAGATCTGCTTTCTTCACCCTGCATCAATTCATATAACTTACAGGGCTTTTAATTCTTTATATTCACCATTTCTTACATTCAGTAATACTCCTTCATTACTGTTACACAATTCACCATTATCTAATGACGGACATAGAATGTATTCCCAGTTCTTTGACATTACAAGTAGTG
This sequence comes from Bettongia penicillata ogilbyi, assembly GCA_023548195.1. NCBI lineage: Eukaryota > Metazoa > Chordata > Mammalia > Diprotodontia > Potoroidae > Bettongia > Bettongia penicillata. Next base: position 2,298,080 of record JAJHZJ010000688.1, on the reverse strand, counting down.
CTAAAGTTCTTTAGCGTACGTGAACCTTTCTTTTTAACTTTAATTTCCTTCAAGTATATGATTAGCAGAGGAAGATCTGTATCCAAAACAACTTCACTCTCAATTTCCTTCCTAGAGTCTCCTCACCAGAGCCCTTTCTTAATGACATCACTAAGTTAAGGGGTTGCGTACAACCCTGAAAAATGTCTTCTTAGCATGAAGAACTACTGGAAATTAAGTCTTCCAGAGACTTTCTAATTCTTACAGATTATTAATAGTATGAATTTACTCACTCAGTTGAAGGTAGGCAAATCACAAACTGTCTATTAAATGTATTATCCTGATATTTTCATCTTCCATAATGTAATATTTAGAGACTTTGTTTCTGCTTCTTGCCTCAAAGAGATGCAGTAAAAGGGTGTTTCTTCTACTGCCCACATTTTGTAATGATGACAGAAATCATAAAGATACCAGTGTCTCATGGGCCTGTCCTGTCTCCTTTCTGTAGTAGCACAAGAACACCTTGGAAATATGAGATCTAAAGCAGTCCCCAAAATCCTCTGTCCCCATAGGAGGGTATTAGGAGATATCTCCACCTATGAGTCTTATTAGTTCCTCACACTTGACAAGTCTAAAACTAAAACTATCTTTCTCCTACAACTTGCCTCTCTCCCTAATTAATCTATTTCTCTATCATACTCCTAGTCACTCAGTTTGGTAACCTCTTAATTAGGCAACTAGAAGATACTGTGGAAAGGAAAATCTGGATTCTGAAAAACCTCAATTAAAATCTTATCACAAATACTTACTAACTGTGTGATTCTGGACTTAGCTACTTAATCTCTTCTAGACTCAGTTTCCTTATTTCTAGAATGAGGAAAATAAGTAGTCCCTATCTCCTAGAATTGTTACAAGGATCAAATGAGACATTTGTTATGTGCTTCACAATACTTATAGTGCTACATAAATGATAGCTATCATTATCTTTGACTCTCAACTCTTTCCTCACCTCCACATCCAAACAGCTACTATGTCCTTTCAATTCTATAATGACTCATATCCAGTCCCATCATTCTGTTCTCATACCAATTCTAGTTTAGACCCTTGTCTCATCTTACTTTGATTACTCATGGCATCCTAGCCCATATGAACTACATCATTATGTGATGAAAGAACTGGGAGATGTGATTATTGAACCATTATTAGGGAGAACTGAAATATCATAGAAAATGGGAGATGTGGAATAAAATTGGAAATGAACAATGGTTTAAAGACTATCCTGATTGAGAGGAAGAGACGGGGAAGAGAATAGAACAGAACAGAATAGAACAGAACAGAACAGAACAGAATAGAATAGAAGTATATAATAACTTGAGCAGTGTACCACATGGTTGGCTTAAATTCTGGTGAAATTATAGCACTGATCATTAAAGAGATGATTGGAAAATATCTAGAAAGGAAAAAGTGATGACAAAATGTTAGATGACTTCATGAAAAACAGTTCATGTCAGACTAATCTCACATCCTGTTGTGAGATGATTGCTAGGACATAGTTTATCTAGATTTTAAAAGTGCCTCACATAGTCATGTGGAGAAAATGGAGAAATAAGTATTACATGACAATGTAATAAGATAAATTCAGAAAGGGTGAGATGCCCAGGTTTTGAGTACTTATTGACATGGTTCATTGACAATGTGACAAGAGATTTCCAATGGAGTACCCTTGGACCTTTGCTAATATTTTAATTTGCGGTTTTAGATAAAGGTATAGATGGTATAGTCATCAGATTTACAGATGAATTCAAGCTGGGAGAGAGTGTGAATATATATCAATCCCTGGGAATTTCTGGGCCCCTGACCTGTTCTGACTAGCAGTTTGTAACTGCACTCCCCACCCTCAAGGTCAATCCTGGAAACCTCTTCCTGAGAATTAGTTTCTAATGCCCATCCTACCCACCCAAGACTCCTCAGCAGTTTCTTTGTCTGTTCCTAGACAAAGATAATCCCAAGGATACTTTGGCAACACTCTCTCCCGCATTTGGGCGCTTCTATATATACCGACTATACTCCTTCCTTCTGTTCCCCATGAATAAACCCTATAAGAAACCCCTTTCTCCTCTCCCTTCCCAGACATCCTTGTCTAAAAAGATTGTATGTTGTTCCAATTTGTGATTCCCCAACCCTGACTAAATGCCTCATTATATTTACTAATCACCTAGTTGGTCTGAGTTTTTCCAGGTATGACGTATTCTAGATGACCAAATTTGAATACAAGATTGCAGTGGGCTGGAATAGTGGTGTCAAACTCAAAGAGAAATGGGGTCACTAAGTCATAATAAGCATCCCTGAAATAAGTATATTGCCTTAGGAAAAAATTAACATATCAATGTTCTATTGTATTTTCATTTATTTTATTAAATATTTCAAAATTACATTTTTATCTGGTTCCAAATATGTTTGAGAGTATTTTATCAATAGAAGTGGCATGTTTTACATCTCTGGGTTAGAGAAATGAGCTGAATCTAATGAAATGAAAAATAAAAGGGGAGGGGAAATGTAAGGTCTTGTACTTAGCTACAAATAATCAGCATTACAAGTATAAGAGGAGACGAGGAGAGGCAGCAGTTTTTCTGAATAGAATCTGTTGATGTTAGCGGGCAACAAGCTCAAGATGGGTCAGTAGCATCATGCAATAACCATTCTTTAGTTAAAGGTATCTTAGACTAAATTTAATAGCCTAGCTTCCAGGAAAAGGAAGGTGATCATCCTGCTATATTTACCATGCTTCATTTGGAGTACTGTTTGTTCAGCTCTGGGGCTCATAGTTTAAGAAGGATACTAATAAACAGGAAAGTTTCTAGGGGTCAAGTAGGATGGCAAAGGACCTTGAGTGCAGGACATATAGATTGAAAGAACTGGGAATGTTCAACCTTGAGAAAAGAAGAGTAAGGTGTACCTGATAGCTATTCTACTTTCTCTTCCTTTTTCTACCCCTTCCCCTTCTGTGCATTCACTCAGGCTATCCCTTATTCCTAGAATGGACTCACCTTCACCTGCCTATAATGAAATCCCTTCATTACTCCAAGGTCCAATTCTATAGCCCATGAAGCTTTTCCTGACCCTCTCCTTTCCTCTAATTCCCTATTTACAGTTGAAAGTTGTATCTCCTCATCAGCATAACAATTTATCCTCATCAGCAATTTCTAATAGTAGTTTGCCTGGACAGTTTATTTTTACCACACAGCATTGTTCCATTTTCCATCAGTTGCTTTGCTTGGCTTTGACTCTATGAAAAACTAGCTCTCCCCTACAAGATAAGCTGATCTTGTAAAATCTCATTACCATTAAAAAATAGCTCATGTTTAGGTAATTTACATTTTTTTTCCAACTCACTCCCCCAGTTGTCTCTCTCCTCTTATTGGAGGGCTAGAAGGCAGAGCACTAAAACTCCTTCCAAAACCCTCCTTTATAGAGAACTCACAACCTTCCTGGTAACTCCATCAACTGATCTCATTCGCTTCAGTCCTTTGAACAACATGCCCCAGTTCTGGGTACTCTTCCCCCACCATTTCCTTCAACTGTCTTTTGTATGTTGCCTTCATTCATTAGACTGTACATTCCTTGAGAGCAGGGATTGTCTCTTTCTTAATTGTATAGCTTAACACAGTACCAGACATATAGTAGTCACTTATTAATTGTTTATTGAATTGAATTGAATCAATGGGTGATTGCTGCATCAACTTGATTGCCTTTCCAAATTTCATAAAATCCAGTATATTAGAGCTAGAGGAAAAATAGAGATACCACATCCACCTCTCCATATTTTATAGATGAGAAAACTGTGACCCCAAGAGAAGAAATTATTTGCTCAGAGTCACCCTACTTAGAATTAACAGAGCCAGGATTAAAAGTCGGGTCCTTTGACCTTAAATTGAACACTCTTTCCAGTGTACCACAGTGCCTTTCCTGTAAATAAGGTATTTTGATAGCATAAATTTTATTTAAAGCAGGAACTGAGCTGATTTCAAATCAATCAAATTTGTATATCAAAATCCTTGAATGGCTGCCACATTCTTTAATTTTTTTCAAAGTTTTTTCAATGATAGATGTAAGCCCAACAATGAATAACTGTTATTTGACTAGTCTTTAATTTATAGATTGACATGCATTCCAGAAAGAAATGGTTACCCTCCCATCCCTCCAAGAGTAATGCATGTCACTGAAATACTATCTACAAAATGTAGAAAAGGATCCTAACTCTGGGAATGTTAATGTCCAAACAATGATGCTTATGGCTTTACATTTATAATTCCACTGAACATTAAATGTTAATAGCAAGATGCATATTTCAGTCTCTAAATGACATATTAACTATGCTCTGTGTTTCCAGTTTCACTGTTCTCTGGTGTTCATCCTTACTGATGGAGATATATGACAGCTTCTGGAATCATCTGGAGTGACTTCTACAGGTGTTTTACATCTTGGTAAGCTCAAAGCTTCGCATTTTATCCCATGCCACATAATTCAAACAAATTGTACCCTGGCAGGATCTCTGTTTTAAGAAGAATGCATATTGGAAAATCAACATGACGTTTCCCTAAAATTTCATAGGGATGTCATCTGGTAGAATATGGCTTCAGGTGATGAATACTTCATTAATCATAACTGACAACATTAGTAAATAAAGTTTCTTGGCTTAAAAAAAGAAAGAGAAGACTCAAAGTTCCACAAGTTATGGTCCCCTACAAAGAATGAAATAACAAGAGATATGGCAAGATCAGACATTCTTTACAGTAAAGATGCTGTCTGAAAATATTAAATTACCTTCCAGGGCACTGGAGGAAGAAAAAATCTTTTATTGATAAGATGAATTTGTTCTGTTCTGTCTTGTTTGCATGCATACATGTTAGAATCAATACCTTGTATTGCTTTTGGGAACTTGATTCTGTATCAAGTTACATGTCTCTCTAGGGTCACATAGACACATCTAACTGTCATCTAAGTGGGCTGTATATTATGGTCCCTTTAGGCTGGCAAGATTTGTATGAAAAGAAAAGGAATTAGAAAATTGTCAAATGTCACAGTTACAAGGGACGTCAGACACAATTTAATCTAAATCTTTTATGAAAAAGAATCTTCCTGACGACACACCTGAAAAGTGGTCATCCAAACTTTGCTTGAGGAACTCCTGGAAATCACTAGTTCCATAAGGAACCTCTATTTTAGAATAGCTCTGATACTTCAGAAACTTTCCCTGATGTTGAGCCTCAATTTCCCTAATTGGAATGTGTACCCATTGTTCCTGCTTGCGCCCTCCCCTCTGTAGCACAGTGCTTGACATATAGTGGCACTTAATGGTTTTTGACTGAAAAAGAGCAATTCTAATCTATTTTCTGCAGGACAGAAGGAACCTGAACATAGCCTTTTTCTTTACCACAACCATGTCTTCTCTTCTAGAGGTCAAACATGTTCAGTGCCTTAATTTTGTCCTAGTATAGCATGAACTTGGGGTCCCTCACAATCTTTGTTCCTCTCCACAGGTTGCTTTCCAACTTGTCAATATCCTTCCTAAAATGCAGTGCTAGGACCTGAATATTACATTCCAGATATGTTGTGGCCAAGGTAAAGCATGAAAGTACTGCCACTTCTTTATTCCTGCAAGGTATACCTCTGTCAACATAGTCTAAAATTGTATCACATTCCTTGGTTGCCATAGCATATTGTGCCTCAAAATAAGAATGATGTCTACTGTGATCTCTAGATCTTCTAATAGTAGCTATTTGAATGGCAGTTAAATTACTGCCCATGAATTAAAAGAAAGAATCTAATATTCATAGACTCTCAGAAGTGAACTCGGTGGGCATCTAGTCTAATTCATCAGAGAAGAATAATCACCTGTAAAACACACTAAATAGCCAGCTTTTGTTTGAAGACCTATAATGAAGGGGATCCTATTATTTCTGACACAGTTCTTTCCACATTTGGTGAGCTCAAGTTTTTAGTAAGTTTTTCCTTACACTGAATGAAAATCTTTTCCTACACAGATTGTATCCATTGTTCTCAGTTCTGTCCTCTGAAGACAAGTATAGTAGGTATTATTTTCCTTATTACAGATGCTCTATCTCTTTTACTAAGCCTAGGGTAGCAAGTATTTTTTTAAATGTTTTGTCACACTGTTCATACATTTTGTTCAAGAATTTCACTAAACTTCCCCCCTCCATTGCCATCCCCCACTTCATTTCTTTCATATAAACTATTGTTTGGTTTGCTTTACCCATTCTAGGCACCAGGTGGTGTAGTGGAGAAGGTGTGCTGGCCTTGGAGTCTAAAAGACCTTAGTTCAAATCTTATTTCAGATATTGAGCTGTGTGACCTTGAGCAAGTCATTTAACTTCTCTCTGCCTCAGTTGCCTTCTCTGTAGGGTGAGGCTAATAATATCATGTACCTTCTAAAATTGGTATGAGGATAAAATGAGACAGCATAAGTAAACCACCTTACAAATTTTATAGCACTGTATTGTTGTTAGTGGTCAATAGTGTCTGGCTCCTTGTGACCCCATTTGGGGTTTTCTTAGCAAAGATACTGCAGTAGTTAGCCATTTCCTTCTCCAGTTCATTTTACATTTGAAGAAATTGAGGAAGAGAGAGTTAAGTGTCTTGCCTAGGGTCACACAGCTACTGTGTCTGAAGCCAGATTTGACCTCAGGAAGATGAGTCTTTCTCACTTTAGGACCAGGACTCTATACTGGATGACCTAGCAGCCCCAGCACTGCATAAAATTTAGCTGTTATTAGTATTATTATTGACCTTTATACATAAATTTGATTTGAACTTTATGCATATCCTCCCTTAAATTTCATACTGTTAGATTCAGTTGATTGCTATAATCTATCATAATATACTTTGATCCCTACAGCTGTCATCTAATATATTAGCTATTCCTTTTAGCTTTCTGTCATCTGAAAATTTTATAAACATGTAATCTATGCTTTATCAAAGACACTGCAAAATAATTTATGGCCCGATGTTAAGGATATATCCCTAGGACACTCTACTAGAAACCTCTCTCCACATTGACATCAACTCCTTAATAACTTTATTTTGAGCCTAGGCATTCAATCACCTCCAAGGCCACATAAATGTACTACCATGCAGCTCATACATCCCCAGTTTTTCTACAAGTATAACTTTGCTAAAATCCAAGTATACTATTTACATATTATATGTGAGAGACAACATAATATAGTGACTAGAGTGCTGCCTTCAGAGCCAGGAATCTACTTCAGATACATATTAATTTTATAGATAGATCATTTACCTCTCTGAGTCTCAGTTTACTGATCTGTAAAAAAGTAATAATGATAGTAGTAGGTAGCATTTATATAGTGCTTTAGTGACTACAAAGTACTTTTCAAATATCTCACTTGATACAGCAACGGTTTTAGGTAAGTATTGTTCTTCACCTCAGTTACTGATGAAGAAACTGATATCAAGAAGTTCAATGACTTGCCCAAAGTCATACAGTTAATAATTAACTGAGGCAGTATTTGAACAGAGGTCTTCCTGACCCCAAGTCAAATGCTACATACATTGTACCACCTATCATGCCTTATACACATTGCTATTATAAGAATCAAATGAGAAAATATATGCAAAGCATTTTTCAGATTTAAAGTACTATATAAATGACAGCTAATTTTATTTCCCCAATACAGTGGTCTACTAACTATGTCAAGGTTAGTCTGGTATGATTTGCTCTTGACAAATTTGTGGTGTCTTTTTTTATTCACTTACCAGTGACTAGGAAAAAAAACATATAGATAGTAAGAGTCACAGTGAATATGAAGTTAATGAAAATTATTAAACAATTGGCAATGTAGTCAGTTGCATGAAAGAATCAAGAATTCACTCTGAGGTTTCAAAGTTGCCTTAAATGTAGAAGATCTAAGCACCCAAGGAATAATGCTTCATATCAATACCCATTTCCAGTCAGACTAGGTAAAACATATTTTGAGATCCACAGAATAGCCTACATACACTTTAACTTTTGGCCACAAGAACTTTTCATATCACCATGTGATCTAGAATCAACTAGAATTTGCTTCAGAGAATCCCAATAATAAACATGATTATTAGACAATAGTTTGTTACATGGTAACAATAATCACTGCATCAAAACCTAGAAATATTATAATGCTGTGACTATTTGTTTTGTTTCAAAATGTGTAGGCTATATGAAAAGTGACAGAAAGTTGACAAGTATTGATCTCTATTCAGCACAAAGGCTATTCCTACGATCAGTCTCAAGTAGTTCCTGCCATCTGGGGAAAGCTGTTTTTCTTGTTGTTATTGTTGCTGCTGCTTGGTTTTTAATGAGGAGATGACACAGACAACTGGGAGAGAGTCCATAAAATTGCCACCAAAAAGCCCAATTTAAAAATAGTGTCCCAATTCAGAAACCCTTGGTAGGCAATCTTAGAGTGATATATTTGAATTAGAGTTTAGATGTTGCTTAGTTCCTAGAATAAGATGAAGAATTAGAAAATACTCAAGAAACCCAGTGTCTTCTTGGAATGATTGGCAAGTAATGTGGCATCAAAAGTAATAATGAATTTCAGAGTTAAGAAGAAGTCTTTAAATCCATTTGGTTATATGACTGTGAGTCTTACTCTTGCAACATCTTTATTTATCAGGTGTCCATGGTATGTAAGATATTATAAAACATGTCAAATCCAAACATTGCCAGAGTGAGTACACAATATTGCCATGCTTAGTGTAGAATCTTGTACACCATGGGTTTGGTGGTTAACTTAGTCTCATCAGCAAGATTAGGCAGCAGTGAATCAGGGGACAGAAATAACAGGCTGGATGACCTAGGCAGATGGCTCAGTATGTGGAGAGTTATTTCAAAGCTCTAAAACACCCTCCATTTCACCAGTGTGACACAAATTTTAAATCCTCCACTTTTTAGTCTATGGTCTTCATTAGCTCTAGACCCCTTGAAATGGTCAACTTTTATTGCCACCTCTCCAAGCTTAGTTTGATATCACCAGAACAATATTTTAACCCTTTTCATCTTGATAATATATGCCAGATTTTTTTTTTTTATCACAAAGCTTTCAAAACACCAAGAAGAATTCCATGCCAAAGCAGTGAAGTTAGGTTAGGACGTTAGAGGCAGCAGCTGTTTCAAAACTGAAATGGATAGATAAGGAAAAAAAATAGATAAAAAGATAAACTGAAACACAACTTCAAAAATAGCATAGCTGTGTCCTTCTAGAAAACAACGGAAGAAGAAAGACCAGGCTGCCAGGCAGTAATCAGAATTCATTGACTTCTTGAACAAAGGAGCTTTCCACAAATCACAAAGGTAAAGTACAGGACCACGGATAGCAACCTCTGCAGATAGCAGTTAACATTGTCCAGGCCAATCTTTATGGCTTTTCCTATTTGATCAAATCGAATCAACAAATCATTATTGGATGTCTACTCTGTGTCGGGTGCCCTACTGTTCATGATAGTTTCCAAATGGTCAGAAAGTGAAAGCAGAGTTTGTGATTTGGTGTACAATAAAGTACTGATTCAGAAGCTGTGGGAAAGGGAGAATATTGATGCATCCACAATAATTAAGTAATTTGATCAAAAAGACAGAATAATTTCCTCCAAAGATACAATTCCATATTTTCTTCCTTTGAGTTAGATTTCTCCACCTTAATTTGATAATGAAAATGTTGACAGTGTTGCAAAATAAATAGAATATCTACATTGGCAGAGGGATTTTTCTTTATGAGGCAACTACCTCTACTGATAAATGACAATATGACAAAATGACAAAGGGAAAAAAGAGAGAGAAAGATATACAGACAGAGAGAAAAACAGAGAGAGGCAGAAACAGAGAAAGACAGAGAAGGAGAAACAAAAATAGAGACAGAGACATAGAGAAAAGGAGAGAGATGGAGTAGGTAAGAGACAGAGAGACAGATGAGAGAGGGAGATAAAGAAACATTATATTGAATGAACCCTTAGAGAGTCTTTGGTGTTCAGTAAGATTTATGGCCAGTGTGGAGGAAATATGCTATATTTTATCCCTGTTTAAAAGAAAATGCTTACTCCAGTGGAAAGGGCAATTGCTCTGGAGTTAGAGGAACAAGGTTCAAACCTCCTGTCTGATAACTACTACTTGTTGTTCATCCTTTACTTTCAAAGAAGACCAGTGACATCACAAAGGTGATGCATTGACTTCCACATGAATTAGATTTAATTGAGGAAAAGTTGTGCAAAGTTGTCAGCCTCATTCTCTCTTTTCCAAAGTCACTGAAGTCCAGTGGCAAGACAAAAGTCAAGACAATTGGCAATGACCAGGGATGCAATGAATGACACTGGTCTTTCTAAATTAACCTTTGACATGTCACAACTTCTCTTGGTTTCTGTTTCCTCATCCATCAAATGAGGGGAACTAGATGGTTTCTGATTTCCCTTCCAGTTAAAGATCTCTGATTTTATAATCCATAGATTAATCTCTAAGCTCACTTATTTAGGCAATCTATATACCGGGGCAGATCCCTACCTAGTATATCAATCCCTCCATATCTCCTTATCCTGTGGAAGTCTTTTTATCCATCCCTGTCTTCACATAAAATATTCATGGATTTCCCCTCACCCACACTCACCTCTTTCAAATAATTGTAGGCCCTCCTCTGCTTCTTTTAACATCTGAATGGTGCCAATGTTGCAATCTAACTGTTCATTTATTGTATCTCTAGTCAGAGGATCATAGATTGAGAGGTGGAGGGGACCTTAAAGCTTATTCATTTCAACCTCCTCATTTCACAGATAAGGAAAATGGGGGTTAAGTGACATGTTCAAGTTTATAAAGGAAGAAAGTAGGACAGTTCGTATTCCTTTTAAGGTGTTTTTTTTTTTAATTTGGGGAATACATTTTGGACAAATAGGAGCTTAGTTATAGTTAAATTCCAGATCTGAAACTTATAGCTACTCAAATTTTATCTATCTATATGAAAAGATGATTGTAAAAGCATGTCCTATTTAGAAAATAGATTCAATGTTTGTTTAAATCACACTATAAAAAGTGGTGCATTTCATATGAAAATGTGCAAAGACAAGAAAAAATAGCTTGGCTCCTATAAGCATTTATGGTTTTTGATTTTGATACTTTTAATCTTAAGTGATAACATTTTATTATTATGTTTAGATAGGAGGAAAAGGTAGAAACATAACCAAAAGGACATTGATGCTTTTAACCTACATATATTATAGAAACAAGTACAATTTCTTTGCCATTGAAAACAAAATATTATTGTTTGTTGTTCCTCTGTAGCACCAAATACTATCTACTTTGCCTTTGAGAAACTAAATACGTTTTCATAAAAACTGACATTTCTGCTAACTTGCTTAATTAGGTACATAATAGGACTCATCTTTCATAACACTATTTTGCTGAGTATCTGAATGAAAATGAAAGGTACAGTGAGTATGCTAATACAATATTTTAATTAAGCTTGTGCAATTTTTGTCAGTTTATACATGGATCAATTTAATACATTTAGATTGGTTTCCTCTGCCCTTTAACAATGTCCAAATTTCACCATTACTCTATCATTTTGCCAATCAAGAACTCTGATCCAATATATTGTCTTGAGTATTTTTCCAAATCATTTGTTTCTCTTCTCCCATATTTCTCAGGAGCTGAGGAGCAGATCTTCCTCTCTCAAAGGGATGTTGTGAAGGGTTTGATGTTTGTCAGATTTTCTATGCTAAATACTTAAAACTTCTACTATATTTTTATTTTGGTCCAGTCTTATCTGAAACTTTGCTACCTATCACCCCTAAATGTTTTCTTTTGAATACTATATATTCCCAATTACATGTAAAAACAAATTTTAACAATTTTTAAATTAAGTTCCAAATTCTCTCTCCTGCCATCTGCTTACCCCAACTTGAGATGGTAAGTAATTTGATGTAGATTACACATCAGCAATCATGCAAAACATATTCATATATTAATCATGTTTGAAAAGAAAACAGACAAAAACTCACAAAAAATAAGGCATGAGTCTGAGATCTGCTCTCAGACTCCATCAGTTCTTTCTCTGCAGGTGGATGACATTTTTCATCATGAATCCTTTAGAACTGTCTTGGATCATTGTATTTCTGAGAATAGTTAAGTCATTCACAGATGATAATCAGATAATTTTTCTGTTAATGTGTACAGTGTTCTCCTGATGCTGCTCATTTCACTCAGCATCAGTTCACATAAATCTTTCTAGGTTTTTCTGAGATCATCCTGCTCATCATTTCTTATAGCACAATAATACTTCATTACAATCATATACCACAAATTGTTCAGTCATGCCACATTTGAAAAACATCCCTTCAATTTCCAATTCTTTACTACCACAAAAAGAATTGCTATAAATATTTTTGCACAAATATGTCCTTCTCCCCCTTTTGAGAGAAATCCTTTTGGGATGCAGATCTAGCACTGATATTGATGGATCAAAGGGTATGCACAGTTTTATTTTCCTTTGGGTGTATTCCAAATTGTTCTCCAGAATGGTTGGATCAGTTTATATTCCTACCAATAGTGCATTAGTGTCTCATCCCCTCCAAAATTTATCATTTTTCTTTTCTATCATATCAGCTAATCTGATAGGTGTGAGGTGGTACCTCAGAGTTGTCTTAATTTTCATTTCTCTAATCAATAGTGATTTGAGTATTTTTTTCGTATGACTGTAGACAGGTTGATTTCTTCTTTTGAAAACTGACTGTTCACATATTTGACAATTTACCAGTTGGGAAATAACTTTGTCTTCTGATTAATATGACTGAGTTTTCTATACATTTGAGAAACGAGGCCATTAGCAGAGACACTAGCTATAAAAATTGTTTCCTAGCTTTCTACTTACCTTCTATTCTTAGTTGGACCCATAATTTTAAATTACCAAAAGAGTCTACTTCCTAAAGCATGGATGAATGAGGAAAAATTAGAAATCTGATGTAATTGGTTACATACTATAGATACTATGCAATGATAATAATATTAAATGTCTAGGTATTAGACTGAGATTATGTGTGAAATATCAAATTGGGGTTAGAATTAACAACAAGAGGGACTGTAGGCCATCAATTAGGTATATTGTATAGGGAACTGTTATTCAAGTAAGGGTTGGATTAGGTGCTTTTGAGGTCCCTTCTAAGTTTGGAATTCTGTGTTTAGCAATGTCCTTCTTTTAGTTCCTGAGTAAAATTTAGCTGCCAATCAAATCTTTGCTATAGAGGATCTGGAGGTCATTGGAGACTTCAAGATCAATATGAAATAACAGTGTGCTATGTGTTTATCAACTACTCACATTGATATGATTATAGATCCATTAAAACAGAAAAATGGTCAACCTTTAGCAATTAATTCAAATCTATTTTATTAAATATTCCAGGTCCATTGAGCCAGTATGTGGATGGAGCTGAGAGCAAATATATACAATAGTTGATTTTAGCCCATCTGGGGCAAGTAGTTGGTTTCAGAACCAGTCAAAGTTGAAGAGTGAAGAGGATAAGATCCTATTCAAGTTCAGATGTTATGTCACATAAAGAGATAAAAATGCCTCTAGTCTACTTGTTCAGAGGCTGAGTTTTTCCAAGTACAAGATTCTGGATAGTATCATTCACCACCGGAGAAGAATCTAACAGCATGAACCTTCAATGCCTTAGGAAAGTATGGTCGACTATACCTACAGATGGAGCTCTGTAATTGTCAAAATGGTACCTTATCCATTTAAGCTAAACCCAGTCCCTGTGGGTAAAGAGAGTGTCATCCTCCTATTGACTTTCCTACTCAGGACCTTCAGTAGGCAGGTGTAATGTAAAAGCTACATATTTTGGCTTAACCATAGATTCTGCCAAGATACCCATCTCCTTAGGAAGCTTATAATCCTAGCCAAGGAAAGAACCTCTTATTTTTCTTCACTGAATAATTCATTCTGAAGGGTTTCTCTTCCTTAAATCTGAGGAGGACTGACTCATGATTACAGAACATAGTATTAAGTGTTAATTCCGTATGTACTTGGATTTTAAATATCAGATAATAAGAACATATTTAAGTAGTGAATTTCAATTTTATGGCCTTATTTTTACTACTAAAGGAAAGTATAAGATAAAAGATATTTGTGTATATTATAGAAACAGTGTAGGCAAGTGTATTAGACAAGAGAACTTTAAGCAATATTTACATGTACAAGAGAGGCTTATATGGCCTGCTCTGAGAACGATCACTGCACACATAATTTGATACAAAAAGAGGTGTAGCAAAACAACGTGTATTCAGTGCTTATGAAAAAAATACATACATATATACATGCATATGTACACATACCTATATATGTAAATTCATGCATATATGTTTATATATGTATACATATACATACACATGCATATATATATATATACTTACCTACCAAGATATATTTTGAGATGAAGTAGTTAAGCCTATTGAGTATATAACTATATACATACATAACACACATACTACCTATACATATATATGTGCACCTATATTCGCACATGTATATATGTACACATATGTATGCAAATATTACAAACACGTGCCCATTCTCAGGACCTCAACATAATGATGTTGGACTTAGTGAGGACAGTCAAAAGTTTTAGTCCACTGCATCTCAGAACTTCCAAGTTCAAGTTATCCACCAACCTCAGCCTCCCCCATAGCAGGGGACACAAATAGAAAAATAGGATAGTTTCTTCCCTCAGAGATTTATATTCTATCCAAGAAAACAAATATACCTAAAGGAAAGTAGAAAGCAAATAAAAGGTAATGACAAGGTAATTTCTAAGAAGAGGCAATACTAGCTAGGGAAAATCAGGATTATTCAACAAAGTCAATCCATTGGTCAAAAAAATATGTATTTATTATGCCTCTATTAAGTGGAAATTGTATTCTTAGGTGCAAAAGTGGGGTTGGTTTCAATGACAACTAAAACCACCCATTCCTTCGATGAGTATAAAATCTAGCTGAAGAGTAGACATGTTTCTAAAAATTAGCTAGTCAATTTGAGAGAAAGATCTATGTAACTTAACGTAGAAAAAGATACAGAGATACAGAAAAAATGCATATAAATAATGATATACATATACACACATACTTGTAAGTAATAATAGAAAGCATCACATATGTGTGAAATGAGATGTCCACTTACAAGAAGGGCATCTCAAAAGGCCAGTACTCTAAAGAGTTGATATAAATCTATTTGTCCTCTCTTCCTCTGAGTTTTATCTGCAGGGGTACATGAAATTTGAGGAGAAACAGCATTGAGAAGGTGAAATAAAAAATGGACAAATCAATTACTTGACTGAGGTCACATATGTCAAATTCTGCTTAGGAATTGGGGAACTTTGTGATTTATCTTTGCTTTCAGCAAATGTTAGTCACTGGGCACTGAACAATAAAACAGGAGTGCATGGCATAAAATCCAGCATTCACCTAACTAGTCAAATGAGCTAATATTTGTAAAAAATCTTAGCCCATTTTCTGGCACATAGATAGGTGCTAAAGAAAGGCTTATGCCCTTATCTTTCTCCTCCCTTCCCTGCCCCCCTCCGCCTGCCAAGGTCACATAGCTAGTGAGAGACAGAGCTAGGACTCAAATCTAGGAACTGTGGCTCTCAATTTAGCACTCTTTTTTAACATGCCTTTCCTCCTACTTTACCAGCTGGCAAAGTAGCATTATAGCATTGCCTGGCACACTGAGGGGTTAAATGGTTTTTTCATTGTCATACAGATATTTTGTGAGAGATACAGCATTGGAAGTTGGACTCCAAAGCCAGTCCTCTATCCATAGCACTTTGTCAGCTTCCTGTCATTGCAGGTTTCATTAGCCTCATTTCAGAGATGCTGAAATGGAGGGAGACTAAGGTTCTTGGAGCTTCCCACACTTACTTTAGGTGATATACCTAACAAATGGTCATGATTTGAACTCAGGTCTTATGACTACAAATCTAGTGTACATTTCCATCCCCCACCCCCATGGGACCAACAAGGAAGATAAAAGAACCCCTATTCTTTACCTTGAATATTACCCATAAGGAAAAATGTGCTCAGCACTCATAATCATGATTCTCATTGAACATGAGTCCAGGAAGATTCCCTTGTGAGGAACTCTTGCCAAAAACGATATAATGAATAGTTCTAGTACCAGGTTTTAGCAGAGATATTAAAAAAAAAAAACAAACCTGGAGCACATCCAAAGACTTGCAACTAGAATTGTCAGAGGCATGAAATGTTTTCCTGATGGTCACCTAAAAGAACCAGAGCTGTTTAGCCTGTAGCAGACTTATGGATGATGATTGTCTTTAAGTAGCTGGAGGTTATTTTATGGAAGAGAGATTAAGTTTATTCAGTGTGGGTCCAGAGGGAAGATCTAGGAGCAATGGGTACAGAAGTTGCAGAAGAGTAGTATTAGGCTTTTAGTACAAGATAGGTAGTGAGGTGGACAGAGCACTGGGTCTGGAGTCAGGGAGACCCAGGGCAAGTCACTTGACCCCTCTTTGACTCAGTTTCTCATTTGTAAAATGGGGACATGTTGGAGAAGAAAATGGCAAATCGCTCCAGTAGCTTTACTAAACACACACATATACACACACAATTGGACAAAAGTCCACGATGACATGAAAAGTCAGACATGACCAAATAACAAAATGTCCCAGAATTCTTAGCATAAACCTTCACTATAACTTTTTGAGACACCTGTACAAAAAAAAAATTTTCAAACAATTATAATTATCTAAAGGTGGAATGAGCTATGACACATCAATGGGTTATCCACATTGCTGCAGATCTCTAAGTAGAAGCTAGATTTTCACTTATGAGGGTATTGGAGAAGGGATTCCTTAGTGGATATGGATTGGACTAGATAACCTGTTAAAAAACTTTGCAACTCTAAGAATGTGATCCTTTGAACGGGGACACAAAGGATTGGTAGCATTCAGGTGGAAGAGGAAGAAATAACTTCACATGAGAAAGTAGGCACAATGGCATAAAACTAAGAATATCTACAGTCATTGGAAAATTTTATGGTCAGAATGATTTTTGCCTACATCAAAGGATATTGCAATGTCTTCTAAATCCAATGTACAATCAATCGCAGAATGTATAGGTCCTAGCCACTCACACCTTCATCCAAGGTCAAATACATCTCAAATATTATTTGGGATGACTAGCAGCAATTTTAAAGACTATCTATTATAGATATTCCATGCCGCACATTGTATTTGTCTTTTCAGAAGAAAAAAAAACTGCGTCTACCACTAATGAACTTGGCTTACTTTTCCTTTGCTGAAAGGAATGAACTCATTCTAATAGCTCTTTTCCAACTCTAACAGGTATGAAAGTGAACTAGAGAAGAAAGGAAAAAGTGTTTTATAAAAAGAAGTCTTTTATAAAAAGAAGTCTTTTATAAAAGAGTATAATGGCCAATATGAAGCTCACTCACAAAACTGGAATTTCGACCTCAAGAACCCTATACCTCCTGTTAATTGAATTGAAAATAGCAATATTAAAAAAACCCAAATCATAACCAGTTTATTTAATCAGAAAATAATTCCATATGCGAGTGGAAGCAAAGTATACCATAGATAGGGGTCAACATCATTGTTCAGTTATTTCAGTCATGCCAGACTCTTCATGACCCTGTTTGGATTTTTCTTGTCAAATACACCAGAGTGGTTTTGCCATTTAATAGCTAACATGTTAGTTAGTAAATTAAACAATTCATAATTCTTAGATGGTATTTTCTATTATATTCACAGTGCATATTTAGTCTATGTGGTTTTTTATATGTTCTGCAGTTTTAAGTTAAATTAAGATTATATTAAGATTTTAGGGACATGCTGTACTTCTATATATATATATATACATATATATATATATATATATATACATACATATATATATATATATATATGATTCCTGCCCCAATAAAAAGTAAACTCCTGGAGGGCAGGGACTTTTTCATTTTAATCTTTTTTTTCTCTAGTACTACCTAGGGCCTGGCACATAGCCTTCTATGTGAGGTACTTATGTATTGTACTTGGTAACTGTTGATTGATTCAGTGAGTGGTATTTGTGATTTTACATTTTTAACAGTCAAATGTTTATTTCATGATGATGCCTGCCATAAAGCTCTTGAGTCCTGGAATACCACAATCTCAAAAGAATCCAAATTACAACTGGCCCAAAGGGCAATTGATCATTCAGCATGAATGATTTTGTGGGAAGAAATTTATCTTTTGGATCAATGGATGGGGGAAGAACTCTTGACTAGAGTGATAGAGAATATCATGTAAGATAAAGTAGATACTTTTGATTATATAAAATTAGACAGACTTTGCAAAATAAAATATAATGTAAAAATTAGAAGGGAAGGAAGTAACTGAAATCTTTTCAGCAGATTTCTTTGTTAAAGATTTCATTTTCAACATGCACTGTCTCAAAAGTTTTGATGTAATTTTAAGCTTTAATAATTTCAGAAATATAAGTACTACAAACTTACAAAAACATTTGAAAATGTAATTATCTTATTTTTAAAATATTAATTTATTTTATTACAATTCAACGTATTCATTTTCTTGTGCCACATATACATCAGTGCAGTCAATTTTCAAATCTGGTAAAGTAACCTCTGTTGATTTCTGTGAAGTGATTCAAAGAATTGCTTGTATAATCCTAGCTAGAGATTATCCAAATAATTTTATTTTTGTGTATATATGACAGTTCTGATGCGGCTTCACAAGTCTAAGGGAGACAGATCAAATGACCAAGATGGCTAAGGAAGAGGACTAGGACCATTTAATTCCTCTGAGATAGTGTCATCCAGAAACTTTTGCATACTTGATGCATAGTGACAGCATGCCCTATCTTATACATGTTAAATTAAAATTCACAAAAATAAATGTAAAAAAATTAATAAAATTTAAGTAATGCTTTTGTAAATTTGTAGCAATAATATTTCTGTAGTTTTAAAAGCTTAAAACTGCATTAAGATTTTGGGACCTCTTTATAAGGATCTAATTCAAATTAGTAAGTCGAAAGTCATTCCCCAACAGACAAAGAGTCAAAGAATATGAACAAGCCATAGGAAGAAATACAAGCTATCAACAATCATATGAAAAAATGCTACAAATCACTAATAATTAAACATGAAAATTAAAGTAACTTAGAGATTCCACCTCAAACTTATCAGACTTCTATAGAGGAAAATAAAAATATTAGAGGAGTTGTGGGAAAACAGGTATTTTAATGCACTATATTTCTTTCTTTTTGCATTAGTTAGATTTTTATTTCCTTTAGATCTGGGAAATAGTTTCAACAGTAACACATTTACAGATCTTGGAGGGTGGCTTTTTAAGAACTATGTTTATAAATTCCGGGGCTACATTCTATTTTGGGATTTGTATCCTATATACTAACATGTTCACTAATTTTATGAAATATTAAAAATCTAAAATGTTTAAATTTTATTGTTATTCTGACCTTAACAAACATCCACAAATATGATCATATACATTTACAAAGAATAGGAGTATTTTACATGAAACCACAAATCTCATTATATACAGCTTTTTTTTTTAAAAGCATATCCCAGTCAAGATAGCAGAGTAGAAAGATGCACATACACTAGCTCTTCCCTAACAGCCCATGAAATACCTGTAAAAAATGACTCTCAACAAATTCTAGAGCAGCAGAAGCCACAGAATGAAAGAGTGAAAGAGATTTCCTGCCCAAGGTAACCTGGAAGTTAGCAAGGTCACATGAAAAAGATCCACATGTTGACTATCTGAAAGTATTTGACTCATCCGGTACTGCTAGTGCATCACCATTCTACTGAGAGATGAAAAGCATGCTTTGTCTTTGGTCTTGTGGAGTCCGGGTTGGTCCTTTCATTTCATCTGAGACCCAAAGGCAATCAGTGACTTGTCCAAGGTCACAAAGGTAGTAAGTAGCAGTGCCAGGGTTTGAGCTTATATCTTCTAATTCCCAAGCCCAGGGCTCTACCTTCTATTCCATGCTCTCATTTTCTTTTTTTAAATTTAATTATGTATTTTTAGTTTTCAACATTCATTTCCACAAGATTTTCAGTTCCAAATTTTCTCCCCATCTCTCCCCTCCCGCACCTTCAAACACCATGCATTCTGAT
The DNA here is from genome assembly GCA_023548195.1 of Bettongia penicillata ogilbyi. Classification (NCBI taxonomy): domain Eukaryota; kingdom Metazoa; phylum Chordata; class Mammalia; order Diprotodontia; family Potoroidae; genus Bettongia; species Bettongia penicillata. Next base: position 2,277,876 of record JAJHZJ010000688.1, on the reverse strand, counting down.
TACCACTTCCCCCAATTAGCCCTCCTGTCTATCACACCCCTCCCTTCCCTTATCCCCATTTTCTCTCTTTTCTTGGAGGGCAAGATAGATTTCTATACCCCATTACCTGTATTTCTTATTTCCCAGTTGCATGCAAAAACAATTCTCAACATTCATTTCTAAAACTTTGAGTTCCAGCTTCTCTCCCTTCCTCCCTCCCCACCCGTCCCCATTGAGAAGCAAGCAATTCAATATAGGCTACATATGTGTAGTTATGCAAGACTGCCATAATAGTCTTGTTGTGAAACACTAACTATAATTCCCTTTATGCTATCCTGCCCCCCCATGTATTCTATTCTCTCTTTTGACCTTGTCCCTCCCCTAAAGTGTTTACTTCTAATTACTCCCTCCTCCCATTTGTCCTCCCTTCTGTCATCCTCCCACACCCCACTTATGCCTTTCTCCCCCACTTTCCTGTAGTGTAAGATAAATTTTCATACCAAATTGACTGTAATGCACTATTTTTCAAGATGCGAATTGATGCACTGATTTTGGGAAGAATTTTGAACTATGTCCTAAAAATCACTATGTATAGCTTTTGACTTCTTCTTATCATTAATCCTATTGTTATTATCACTAGGCCTATACCCCAAAGACATCAAGGAAAGAGCTATGCTCTCTCTATAGTTAGGCAGATTTACCTGTCTATGTATGTATCTGTCTATCTCTGTATACATTCATAGTAGATCTTTTCATGGTAGGCTAAACTTGAAAACTAAGGAGTTGTCCTCCTTTTGTATGATGAGTAGCTAAAAAAATGGATGTATGCATATAATGGAATATTACTATCCCATAAGAAATGACAAAATTGACAATTTCAGAGGAAACTGGGAAGATCTTTATGAACTGATGCAGAGAAAAGTAAACAGAACTGGGAGAACAAGTTTATGGCTGTAACGACATGAGAGAGAAAAAAAAATGAAAGGTAAGAATTCTGATATGTGCAATGATACTTGACCAATTTCAAAAGAATGAAGATGAAGTACACTATTCATGTTAAAACAGAGAAGTGATGAGTATAAAATGTAGATAGAGACATCCATTTTTGGACATGTCCAATGTGGGAATTTGTTTTGCCAGACTCAGTAGATGTGTACTGAGGAATTAAAAAAATATTGCTTAAGAGAGAGATATGTAGTAGGGCAGACTGATATTTTAAAAAAAAATATTAATGGAACAATAAAAACAGCAAAAACAATTTTAAATCATGCTGGACAAAAAACTACGCACAACATCTTAAGAATTGTGACTTGTATGAGAACACTAATTTAAATATATTATTGTACAGAAACATTGTGAAGAAAAGAGGGTAAATAATATATAATATAAAGAGTGTTGTAATGATGAGATAGATTACATAAACTGCATTCGTGTCACACTGTTGTCCTCATCTCACTAAAACAAACACAACAACAAAAAGAAAACTCTAAGAAAATCAAAGGAAAGTCTTCAATTTTTGAGGTAGAGCCCCAGGGAGGATTTATAGGAAGATATAGACAAGAATTCTATAGAACGAGAAGGCCTGTGGTTTGTGATCTCTGACAATGAAGGCTTTGCCCACACTGATGAGATCGAAGATCTATAATGCATGAGGGTAATTGGGTTGGTAGTAGTTTAAGAAAATCATACAGGCTCCTGCTAAAGCTCCCTGGGTGATAGAAACATATTTAACTGCTACTCATTCAATATTACACAAGTTGTTTCCCTCTTGAAATCATTGGAGACATTTCAAATATGTATTAGGCACAATGACCCTAATTTCATAAGACTTCTTCAGGCAAAGAATCTTCTCTTAAATTCAGATGTGGAATCATGTTCTGTGTAGGCACACATTTGAATTCTTACTTTAAGTCAACAAGATAGAATTTCTCTGTTGTCCATAACATGTTGCCTCATCTAATGCTTTAAATAAAATATTTATATTTCTTAGTTAAAATTTGTTTTCATATTATAAAGGAGAAACTACTTATCCTGTGGGATTCGTAGCACTCAAAAATAAGCCTTCTTTAATGTGCTTATCATGTCCCTAATATATTTCAGTTAAATGTTCATAGATTGCAACCCATGACTCTGAACCCCAAATCTGGCTTTATAAACATGAAATTCAATCTTGAGTTAATCGTACTCTTTGGCCTGGCCTCCATCCAGACACTGAAAATAGAAAATCTATCCCACTTACTTTCACTTCAGGTCTCAATGGGTTTGGTTACAAATATAATTTTAAAATAGAAACAGCAAATATTAATAAGTAATAATAAGAAGCCTCAGAATTCAGTTTTATTTATTCCTAACTCAGTGGTGTCCATGAACTTTTAAAAAGTTGCATTAATTTTTACCTGATGTTTTGTCCCTCCCACTGCCCCTCACAATTCAACAACAAAACAGAACTCTCATCATAAAAATGCATATTCCTACAAAATAAATTTCCATATTCACTATGCTTGAAAATCTGTCTCTCTCTCCACATTTGAAGTTTCATCACCTCTCTGGCAGGAGCTTAGTGGGAATTTTTTTCTTTTCAGTGTTCTGGACTCCTAGTTTATCACTGCATTGTCAGAGTTCTGATAGCTTTCAAAATTATTTTCTCTATAATATCATGTCTCTACTGTTACTATATATGTATGGTAACCTCCATAAGTTCATACGTCTTAGTTTCCTCTGAAACTCTCCTTTTTGTCATTTCTCATGGCACAACTATATTGTATATAATAACATATACTAGTATTTGTTTAGTTACTTTCCAGTAGTAAAATAGCCCTTGGTTACCAATATTTTTGGCTATTATGAAAATCACCATCACAATTTTACCCATATAAGTCCTTTTCCTCATTCTTTTATCTCTTTGGGTTACAGGTCTAGTAGAGGCTTGACTGAGTCAAAGGGTATGTGCTGCATTTTAGCAGCTTTGAGGAACCAAACTGCTTTACAAAATGGCTAGAGTTCATGAACCCTTGCCATTCTGCATATAAGACTCCGAGTATCACCCTTTGCAAGATGCTGCCACCCCTTGAGTCATATGGTGCTTTCACTTTAGGAGCTTTATATTTCCTTGTCTAGGAAGTGCCGAAAGGTTCTGCCACTGATTCTCAATAGCTTCTAGCCTTGTATGGCATGGATAAGTAGACTCTTCCTTCCAAAGGACCTGAGGGCCATACCATTTGGTTATGCCAAACTATGTTCCTGTCTCTATTTTTTTCTCTCTGTCTTTTCCTCATTCTTTCAGGAGTATTTTTGAATACCTAATAACACAAGCAGACCACAAATTCAGACTATCCCTTTAAGAACATTCAAATTCATTTGTATAATATTTGGACCTTTTAGAAACATTTCAAACAGGAGCCATTTTCTGGGAAAAGTATATTTTTATTATTATATTAATATATACTATTAATTATTTTAAAATAAAAAATAAAATCTATTCTACAATAAACATTTTTTAGCACTTACTATACCCTGGGGATACAAAAAAGAGACAAATGACAAAAGCAGACACTCTATGGGGGGAGACAATATGTGAACAAAACATACAAAGCAATCTATATACAAGATAAATAGGTAATAAAAGAGGCAAAGCACTGGAATTATGAGGTGGGGATGGCTTCCTGTAGAAGGTGGAATCTTCTTTGAAACTTCATGGAAGTCAGGGAAGTCAGTAGCTGGAATGGAGGCGGGAGAGCATTCCAAGAATGGAGGGTAGCCAAAGAGAATGCCCAGAGTGGAGAGATGGAATGTCTGGTTCATGGAACATCCAGGAGGTTAGTGCCACTGGATCCTACCAGAATGGTAGGAGGAGCTAGGTTATGAAGGGCCTTGAATCCTAAACAGAACACTTTGTATTTTCTCCTGGAGGCAATACAGAACCACTGGAGTTTATTGAGTGGGATGAGGTGACACAATCAGAACTGCTTTTTAGGAAAATCATTCTAGTGTCTGAATGGAGAATGGATTGAAGTGAGGAGAGACCTGAAGCAGACAGACCCATCAGCAGTCCATTGCATTAATCTTGGGCATGGGGTGATGGCAATGCCCAAGGAGAGAAGGGGTCATATTCAGGAAATGTTGCAAAAATGACCTGAAGAATTATGAAACAGTATGAATCATTTAAGTTTTCTAACAATTTAGTCCTTAGTGAATGAGGTTCTATTGGTTTAATACAGAATAATTTTATATAAATAAGTCTATAATTGCATTTATCTAGGGAAAGAAAGGGTGAGGATTTCTTTTCTCTATTGAAGGTCAGTAACTCACTGAAGAAATGAATTCAGAGTAATTCGCAAACATTTCTGGCTGTTTTTATTACTGCTATATTTTAATTAGGGAAATTTTAAATGTTCAGCTACTTGGTTAATACATTATCCAATGGGAATGTATGACTCACTCAAAGGCAGTCCGGGGGACATTGCTAACTACCAACCCATATGCCTATTTTCTCATCTCTATAAAATCTTTATGAGAATGGTATATGCAAATTGAGAGCACCATTAATAAAAACACAAATATGGAATAGTCAGGTTTTTTAGTATTCTGATTTTTTTACACAATATTTGGGAAATTTCTCAGGGCTTTCAAGGATTGTAAGATACTCCCTGCACCAAAAAAAAAATCTATTTAATATCAACATTCATTCCCTGGTGACATAGAGTTGTACATCATGCAATAATCAAGTCTCCAGAGAATCAATTTTGGTAGGGGAAGAAGAAATGTAGAGGAGAATAGAGGGCATGATAGGCATACATAGGCTACAACATATCATAAATAACAATTCACACGTATCAAGTACCATAAATCCTATATGGGAAATATGTGATCAGAAAAAAGAAATGGGTTAGTAACATACTTATGGCAAAGGATGTTCCCCTACTTCATACTCTGCATTCTGGTTTTCTCAGCATTCTTGAAATCTCAAGTTAAATTTACACCATCTATGGAAAATCTTTCCTGCTCTACTTTATTTGTAGAGACATTCCTATGTGACTATATTTGGATTATCTTGTAAACAAATTTTTATATGCCATTTATCTTTTGTCTCTCCCCTTAGACTGTGAGCTTCTTGAAAGCAGGGAATATTTTTTTTCCTTTTTTTCACTAGCATTTATCACAATGCTTTATACAGAACAATTACTTCATCAATGCTTATACTGAATAAAACAGGAATATTAAAAGACCTAGAAAAAGGTTTATAGTATGTGAATAATCAATAGAGTATTTTTTGGAGGTTATGGGCAATAGTTTCACAGAATGTGATGGGAATATAGGATTTCAATGTACATAATTTCAGAGACATCTTATGGTAGCTGGCATTTATATACTGCTTTAAGATTTGTAAAACCTTACTGTGCATATGCTATACGTATGTCACCTCACTTGATATTAGTAAGATCATAGAGCTAACAAAATACTGAAGCATAAATTAAGCAGGGTTTGATAATATTTACAAATTATTGAGCAATCAGTCCAAGGCAGCTAGGTGATGCAGGGGATAGAGCACCAGTGCAAGAGGCAGGGGTACCTGAGTTCTAATCTCATCTTAGACACTTGACACTCACTAGCTGTGTGACCTTGGGCAAGTCACTTAACCAATTTGCCTCATCCTGGGTCATCTCCAGTCATCCTGATAAATATCTGGTCACTGGATTCAGATGGCTCTGGAGGAGAAGTGAGGCTGGTGACCTGCACAGCCCTCCCTCCCTCAAAACAAAGTCAAGTACAAGTCATGCCATTATTTCCCTGATGGCATGGTCTTCTTTGGCAATGAAGGACGCACACACAGATTAGCAAGAAAGTAGTGAGTTGTTTTTGTCTTTATTCTATAAATTATGTTTTAAAGTTTATAAGACTATTTATGTTGTTTTGCTTATCAATGCTTAACAAGGATGTTAAGAGAAAAATTCAGGATGATCTAAATGAATTCGTTAAATTCAAATACAAATAAGACAACCCCAGCTTTGGTGGAGGTTAAAATCCATTGGCTAACATCTGGGACTCTCATTAAAGCCTATGCAGTATCACTGAGAACATGAGAACCACAATCAGAGCATTAGCACTCATCAGTGACATTTTATAGCAAAGTATCTGAAAGGAAATAGATGTTTTTGGCCAATTTTGAAAACCTATGTTTGTAAAAGAATGAACGAAAAACTGGATGATGGAAATCAATGCGTAGGCACTTACTATGTGTTAGGCATAGTATGAGCTTTGGGTATAGGAAAAACGCGAGCTAGCAGGGTGGGTGGGCGGGGTATGTGTGCACAGCTCCAAGGTTTGGAATGGTCAAAAAGTGGTGTTGAGATCTAGTTCCAGACAACACAAGGTGAACATTTATTTTTCAGAGCCCAGAGTCCCAAGGGTCAAATCTCAATTCTGACATGATGGGGATGATACAGGTAGTATGGTCTGGAAATGGCCCAAAAGTCTTGATGGCAGTAGGCATGACAGGAATGGAAAAAGAAAACAATATTTAACTTTAAAAAACTTCAGAAGAAATGCTGCCCAGTTGGTGTTTTATTACATTTAATTTAATCAATAACTTTACCCGATACTTTTCATAGCAATGCTAAAGTAATTAATTAAAAGCAGCCATTTATTAAACATCCTGCATACATTAAGCATTGTTCTATATGATGGGGATACAGAAACAAAAAAAAACCCAAAATTATCTATAATTTCAAGGAGTTTAAGTTTTATCAAAGTAATTATTAGATAGAGGAAGCTAGGTAGTGCAACAAATAGAAAACTAAACTAGCAGTCAGGAAAACCTGAATTTGAATCTAGCCTTAGAAATTTACTTGCTGTATGACTCTGGGCCAGTAGTTTAACTTCTGTCTGCCTCAGTTTCATTATCTGCAAAATGGGAATAATACAAGTACTTTCTCCCAGAGTTGTTGTAGGGATAAAAGCGGATATGGGTGAATTGCTCTGCACAACTTAGGGCACTATATAAATGATAGTTGCTGTTATTAGACAAGGGAACCAGAATTTTCCACCCTTCGACCACATCGCACGACACTTTGTTTTTTGCTAAATCTATTGAGTAAAAAGTAATCTGTGTCAACTATTTCTGTACTCATATGCTATTTGGATTTTTTTTTGGTTTATTTATTTTATTTCATGTTGTACTTGTCTCCAAAGCCTTTAGCAGTGGATGTGTTTAACAATCTGAAACTGAGAAATCATCTGCCGACACCAAGAAGAGAAAATCCAAGTCATTAACCTTCACTTTATATCTCAAAGGCCTTTGCCATGGATGTAATTACAGAACAACAAGAGCAAATGTGAATAAGTAATAGGAAAATAGAATTTGAATCCTAGGATATGAATTATCCCTTGTAGGGGGGAGGGGAGAATGCTCAACAAATGAAATAACCTCCCTAAGAAGAAATCTGTCAATATCACCTTTATTGACAGCGGTATTTAATTAGAATTCACTGTCAAAACAACTTGAAATCTACAGTGTCCAACTAAGGATGGGGTGAAGAATAAGGTACATTTATCAGCTATGAATGGATATTGTTGGTCTGTAGCTATCAGGATAGGCACTATAAGTGGCAGAGAGAAATGACCATCTCTTTAGAGAAAGAGTTCTTAACCTGGGTTCCATGGACTCCTCAGGTGGTCAGTGGCTAGATTTCAGAGGGTCTGCGAACATGTTTTACTTCTAAAATTTCAATAATGACATTTTAGTGTAGTTGGTTTCTTTTTAATAAAATGTATTTTATTTTATGCAGTTAAAACCAATTTTCTGAGTAAGAGTTAGTCTTTACCAGATTACCAAAGTGGTCCATAACACAAAGGAGAAGAATCCTTTTCTAGGAGGAGAACTGGAACAAATTAGAGGACTCAGTGGTCATGTATTCATTTATTGTGTTTCTGTTATGACAGCACTGTGCTAAGTGCTGGGAAGGCTTTTGTAAGGGAAAGGACCTAGTGTAAAGGGAGAAAATTTGGATATAAGGAAGAAAGGGGATAAATGACAGAACAAAGTTCAAGGATGAGATCAAATGTAAAAAGTAGAGGGGCTAATGTTGTAATTGAAGACTGACACTTCCTCCTCAAGGAAGAAAAGAGAAGCAAATGAAGAGAAAATGGAATTTGCACATGGAAAAAATGAAAATTAAGAAGCTCATGTCCAGAAACCTTACGCCTCTCAGTTGAGGAGGTGAAGTCATTTTCTGTGAGAGAAGGGGGAAATGACAGGACTAAGTATTTAAGGAGTATGTAAATACTGAGGAAATATTTGTGAGTAATTTGATAGTGAATTGCCAACAATGGCCTGAAGGGATTCTTGTGTATCATTTATTTGTCCCCCTTTTTATCTGAGTTTGACACCACTGGCTTACTGGTTTGATTCCTACACTTGGAGTCAGGAGAACTGGTTTCAAATGCTATTTCAAACATTGTCTACCCATAAAAATTATTTCTTACCCTTTAACCATTCCAAGCCTCAATTTCATCATCTATAAATGGGAATAACAATTCTTATTCTGCTTACTTCACAAGGATGCTGTGAAGCAAATATTTTGCAGACCTTAAGTTGCTATGTAAATGTGAATTATTTTATCATTATAAAAGCAAAGAGAATTAGAACACTGGATCGGTGTTTCACAATGTGTTCCCATACAGTGGTTACAGAGCAGAGTGCTTTCATAGGAAAGAGAACAAGGAAACTCTGTCAAAAGTTCTCCTGGGACTTAAACACAGAATATACCAAAAGCCAGACAATGATAAACAATGCCATGAAATCAGCAGCAACACGTTCTGAGTCTGACTCACGGCTTTGAGGCATGCCTTTGTCGGAGACTGCAGAACACGAGCCCAGAAAAGGTAACTGATAATGGCAAGTGTATTCCAAGAAAATTATTTCTATGTTATGTTAGATGTCATTTGAATGGTCATTCTAAATTATAACTTGGAGCACTCTCAAATTTAATTCATTTTTATAGACATTAAATCACACCATACTTATGGAACTGAATGATGGTTTTGATGCATGCATCATCATAATACAATTTTAAAAGTAATAATACAGAATCCCTGAATATCAGTTTTAGAAAGGCTCACTAGGCCCACCCATACCACCCTCTAAAAAAATCAACATACAGAAAAAATGGTCACTAGCATCTATTTGAAGACTATTTATTAATAGAACTGATATGCCAAGATGTCCTCCTCCTTTTCTTATAAAATATTTACTTGACCCTTCCATCCCCCAAAGCTATCTTGCTATGTCTCTCTTTCCCATTGCAACCAAATTCATAGGTAAAAACAAAACAAAATAGGAATGTTTTATGTTTGTTGTCTCCACTTTTTTACCTCACACTCATTTTTCCATTCTTTAAAATCTGTCTTCCAATTGCATCCCCATCATTTACCTGAAAATGCCCTTTTCAAGGTTATCACTGGTCTGTTTGTAGGTAAATTCTATGGCCCTTTCTTGATCCCTCTGCAGTGTGTGACAGCACTTAATTTTGGTTTTGACTTCTCTCTGAAACTGTTTTCTTCCTACATTTTAAATCAATTCTCCTCATTCTCCTTTTCAGGTTCATTGGCTTAGTACTCTTCCTTATAAATAGGCATACCCCAGGGCTTATTCCCAAACACAATCCTTTTGTTTCTATATATTTTTCTTGGTACTCTGATTAACTCTTGTGGATTCTAATAATTCTAGGCAAATGAATACCTCATCTCTCCTGATTTACTGTCATGGATCTGCAACTGCCTCTCCACGTAGAGATTCCATAGTCATCTCACATTCAAAATATCCAAAACAAAACTGATTATGTTTTCCCCCAAATCAAATCCTTCTCCTAGTGATGATTTCTCTTGAGGGCTTTATCATTCTCATCACTCAAACACCACAAGTCTTTTGTGATTCTTTACTTTTTCTTGGCCCTCCTTCCAATCAGTTGTCAATTCTTTCTCAGTTCTACCTATTCAATATCTCTTATATGTATCCATCCCCTTTATCTCTTCACGCATACGCACAAACATACACACACACACACACATACACACGCCCAAACTACCCTTGTCTAGTTCCACATCATCTCTCATTTGAATTATTACCACAGATGTCTAAATGTTAACCTGCACCCAGTTTCTTCCCACTCCAGTGTATCTTCCATGTTATTCCAAACTGACATATCAAAATTAATGTCAGTTCTCTACTCAGGAAACTTCAATAGCTCTTCTTTGCCTTTTAAATAAAGTACAAACTTCCCTGTTTGGCATTTAAAGTCTTTCATTATTTGACTCTAGGGTTTGTTTCAACACGTTACTAACCCTATGCATTCTATGTATGTTCAAGTGTGGCTAAGTTACTTATTGTTTCCCATTTATAATATTATAGCTGTCTCTCCTATGATTTTTAACAAGTTATGCCTCAAATGTAAAACATTTTCTTCCTCTTCTCTGCCTCATAGAACCCCTTGCTTTCTTCAAAGTTCACTTTACATTGTACCTCCTTCAAGTGATCTTTTCTACTATTTCTAGTCATTAGTACTCCTCTCTGAGCACTGTTTATTTCTTTTGCATATATCCTTTATTTATATGTGAATATATTAAATCTTCTTATAAGAATATAAACTCTTGGAGGGTAGGGGGTATCTAGAGCATTTTTTATCTACATCCATCATACTTGGTATGCACCTGGAACATAATAGTAAATAAAATCTTATTGTTTGGCTGGCTAACTTTATACAGAAATTTTTTTCTCAGGATCAAGTCTAAATTTTCTTTTATGTAAATTTCATCTATTACTCCTGGTTTTGTTCTTTCAGAACCAAAGTCTGATTTGCTTCCACTCAAAAGACTGAACTATACTTCAAGTGAAGTCTAACCAGGACAATCATCTATCGATAGTTATCTATTGATTCATGGGTAAGTTTCTTAGAATGCAGCCCAAGATCACGTTAGCTTTTCTGGGATGTCACATCACAATGTTGACCCATGTTGAGTTTGCAGTTCACAAAACACGCACATCTTTTTGTTTTCTGACAAATTTATGACTAATCATGCCTCCTCCATTCTCTCTTGATAAAGATTATTTTTTTAAATTCAAGGGTGAGATTTATTCCTACTAAATATAATCTTTTTCCTTTCAGCCCAGTACCCTTGCCTGTCAAGATCTTTCCATATGCTCACTCTGTCATCCAGTGGGTTAGTAAACCCTCCTAGCACTGTGTTATCTGCAAATTCGATAAGTAGACCATCAATGCCTCTATCCAAGTCACTTGTAAAAATATTAAACATGAGATGTGCACATATCCTTGAGGCACTCCATGGGAAACCTCTTACCAAGAAGATATTGAAATATTAAAATTATCCTTTTCAGTCTCACTATTTAATCAGTTTTCAATTTCTCTTAACTTAATTTCATGGTTGTCTAGGCTACATTCTTCCATCTTTTCCAAAATAATAGTTTAAATTTACTTCCATTTGTTTTTTATAATTTTTTATCAGAATGACATAATGAAAATTATTTTTCTGATAACATCATTTCATGATACTAATTATCTAAAACTTAACAAAGTGTTAACCCTTTTCCAAAACAATTTAGCAGCTGGAGGAAAAAAAAAAACACACATCACAAAAACACTTAGCCCCTAGTATGATTTATGTCCACCTCAGTCAATAAATGACAATTATTGCTCCAATCTAGAGGGTAAACAGGAATGCTAAATTTAGTTAGATTACACTGATTCGTGTACTCAGGACTAGACAAAGCATGCATGACCCATAAATGACTCAAACTATAACATGTATAATATGGATAGCTTTATACCAGGAAGTAGACTGCCATCGAAGGTTTCTAGTTTAGGATAACTAGATTAAATCATCATAGAAGTTCCACCCTAGTCTAGTAATTTAATATTTACAAAGGTTGAGATGTGTTCATCCTTTGTTGCTGAAGAAGCCATGTTATCAGAGAAATAATGACAACTTGCACTTGACTTTGTTTTGAGTGAGGCAGTGCTGTGCAGGTCACCAGCCTCACTTCTCTTCCAGAGGCATTTGAATCCAATGACCAGATATTCATCAGGATGACTGGAGATGACTCAGGATGAGGCAATTGGGATTAAGTGACTTGCCCAAGGTCACACAGCTAGTGAGTGTCAAGTGTCTGAGGTAAGATTTGAACTCAGATCCTCCTGACTCCTGCACTGGTGCTCTATCCACTGCACCATCTAACTGGCCCAAACAAAGCTTAAGGTATAAATGAAGCAGTTGCTAGAAATCACTTGAGTTATATAGAGGTAAGTAAAAGATATAATGAACATCCATTTACCAGATCCCCAAATGTTTACCTGGTTAGAATGTTACTATCTGGAGGTTGAATGGGAGTTAGGAAAAGCAGTTAAAAAGCTGAGCATAAATCTTTTTTTTCCAAGCCAGTTATATCACTTAAAACAAATAAAACAAATAAAAACCTCAGAGAATTTATTAGTGCAAACGCCAAAAATTGAATGTTTTGTATCAGAATCACTGAATCTGAAAGTTGAAAATAGTCACCTCACTGACCTTATCTTTCAACCTATATGCCAAAGGAATCCTCTGCCATATACTTGATAAGTGATTTTCCAGCCTCTAATTGAAATCATTCAAAGAGAGAGAATGTCCCACTGCTTGAGTTGTCCCAGGCTACTTTGAGAAAGCTCCAATAATTTAAATTTTCTTTGCCACTCTGTTCCTACTGGCCTTTTTTGTTTGTCTGCTTCAAGAATTGTCAGTGTAAGACAAGGAGAAATATTATGGCATAATGGATGGAAGAATGGTTTTGGAGTGAGGAAGACTGATGATCTATTTCCTACTTCTGAAACATACTATAGATGTGACCTTTGGTTAATCACTTACTTCCTCAGTGCCTGGGGAAGTTAAGGCTTAAAGTTACAAAGGAGCTGCCATTTGACTTCTTGGATTGAATAAAGGTAGTTTCCACACTGTTAATGGCATAATACATAGAATATCATATCATATTACGTAGAAGGAGGTACAGGTGCACCTTGCAAAGTATGCCAGAGGTTCCACTGGGATGATCCCACAGAGCAGAAGTTTATGGGGAAACAGCTGAATTGAATGAGAAGTGAATGCACCTGCAGTTCCGGCAGGATGTTCAAAGGAAAGGGATAATGAGAAAACTTCCAACTTTGAGCAGCTTATGCCTGGAGTGAAGGGGAGTAAGATAAGGGGAATGAACAGAAGGAGTGAAGAGGTGAAATTGAGCCTGCGAGGAGTATGACCATGACAGCTGTGCCAACTGTGACAGCTCCTGGGTCTATCTGCCTTGGGGGTTTTGTTGTGGTTATTTGGGGTTTTTGTTTCTCGGGGTGGGGAGGTTTACAGAAGTCTTTTTTCAGTCTGGTCTCACGGCTCATAGTACTTTAAAGTCCACACAGAATTAATTAAAATTTGAGAGGTAATTAATGATGAATGCTGAGATTAGCTCAAGCCTGACAGGAACTATTTGAATTTTACTGGCTTTATTCTCCTCACAATTTTGCATCCCTCATACAAATGTCCTACAGTAGGCACTGGACATTTAAAAGAAAATCAAGGGGAAAAACCTCACCACAGAATCATTTTTAATAGTATTTTATTTTTTCCAATTACTTATTAAGACAATTTTTAACCTTGAGTTTACAAGACTTTGAATTCCAAAATTTTTTCTTCTCTCCCTCCTTTCCCCTCACCCTCTTCTGAACATGGTAGGCAATTTGCTATAGATTATGCATGTGCTATAATGGAAAACATATTTTCATAAAGAAGAAACAGATCAAAAGGGGGAAAAATCACAAAAAAGAATAAAGTGAAAAATAGTATGCTTCAATCTACATTCAGAGTCCATCAGTTCTTTATCTGGATGTGGATATCATTTTCCTTCTTGAGTCCTTTGTATTTGTCTTGGATCATTGTGTTGCTGAGAAGAGCTGAGTCATCCATAAGTGATCATCACATAAAGTTACTCATACTGTATATGATATTTTCCTGGTTCTATATATGTGTGTATGTATATACACACATATATACATACATATACATATATATTCCTAAATAGTCTATGATTTAGCTCAGACTGTCAGCTTTATGGGCATTTAACTGGGCAAAATATTTCCTAATGATTGCAATATTTTTTACTTGATTTGATAGCACTGAAATTTGGCTATAATATTCCTAGGAGTTTTCAATTTAGGGTCTCTTTCCTGAGGTGATTGGTAGATTCTTTCAATGTCCATTTTGATCTTTGTTTCCAGAATATCAGGGCATTTTTCCCTCATAATTTCTTGAGCAATGCTGTCCAGGTCCTCCTTTTAATTATGGCTTTCATATAGTTCAATGATTCTGACACTGTTTCTCCTGGATCTATTTTCCAGGTCAGTTGTTTTTCCATTGAGATATGTTATATTTTCTTCCATTTTTCTTCATTCTTTTGAATTTGTTTGGTTGATTCTTGATGTCTCATGGAGTCATTAACTTCCACTTGCCCAGCTCTAACTTTTAAGGAGTTGTTTCCCTTAGTTATCTTTTGTACTTCCTTTTCTATTTGCTAATTGTTCTTTTGCAGGAGTGTTTTTCTTCAATGGATTTTTCTATCTCTGTTTCCATTTGGTCAATTCTACTTTTTTAACTGTTGCTCCCCACTGCCTTCAAGCTGTAGACTTTTTTTTCATAATTCTCTTGCATCACTCTCATTTCTTTCCCCTATTTTTCTTCAACCTTTCCTATATTACTTTAAAGCTCCTTTTTGAGCTCTTCCATGAGTTATTTCTGAGCTTGAGACCACTTCCCATTTTTCTTTGAGGCTTTGCTCATTGGTGTTTTCATATTATGGCCCTTTTCTGAGTGACCATATTCTATGGTCAGATTCTCTTTTTGATGTTTTTTCGCTCATCATTTTTGGTTTTTTCTTCCTTTCTTTTAAATCTGAGATCTGTTCCCAGGGTGAAAGTAGCACTATCTCAAACTGCTTGTGTCAGGAGCTGGAGACTCTTGCTCTTTACCTTGTGCTGCACTGCACAAGGTGTGGCTGCTACTTCTGGAGGCTGTAGGGGACTGACAGTGATGGTGCATTGTGTGTACTGAGGCCAGAATCATAAGATTTAAAGCTAGGAAGTATATCAAGAGATGATGTCGTTCATTCCTTGACTTCAGAGACATAAAGCATCATCATTTTAATGATGAAGCAACCGAAGTCCATATGGGTCAGGATCATTGTCTAAGGCCCCACAGCAGAGGGACAAAGATAAAAATTGAGGACTCTGTCCTAGATGAGTGCTCTATCTCCTATACCATTCTATGTATTGCTTCAATGATTTATAAAAGTATCATGCCATAAGAGGGTGTTAGAATCAGATTTAGGAAGACCTTTGTATAAATTCTGCCTCTGATACTTTATCACAGCCTCTCATTGCCTCAATTCCTTTATTGGCAGAATGGAGATAATGATGCCTATGGTAGGACCATAGGTTTAGAGCTGAATGAAACTTTGAAAGATCTATTTCAATCCCTTATTTTCCAGATGAGAAAACTGAGACTACAAATGGTTAAATGATTTTTTTCAAGGTCATACAGGTAGGTAAAAAGTGTCTCATTACTGAGAATCAATTCAGGTATGGTCTCACAGGTTGACTATAAGGTTTAAATGAAATTATGCATGCACAGTATTAGTAAACTCTAAAGAACTTTTAAAAATATCAATTTTTTTAAAAAAAATAGCTCTTTAGTAAATATAAACACCACTTAGTCAGCTCAATGTTAGAGTGGACAGAGTGCTGGACTTGGACTAAGGAATACCTTGGTTCAAATCCTACCTCAAACTATTATGATCTATGTGACCCTTGACATGTCACTTAAGCTCTTCTAGTCTCAGTTTCCTAATCTGTAAATCATGAAAAATAATAGCACTTCCATTCCAGAATTGTGATCATCAAACGACATTACTCATACAAAGTGGTTATGTATTTAATTCTAAAAAAAGAAAGCAAAGAGAAAAGGACAGTAAACTCTTACAAATTTATCTTTTGCTAAGTTGAAATTTTCAAAATTCTAACAGCTTTGCGGCATCTACATATCCTTGAAGTCCCTGGCTTTCATGTCTTGCAATGGTAGTAGACCTGGAATTCTGACGCAGCACACTGAGCATTGTATGAACCCCAGAGATCCTGGATTTGATCAAGTCTCTCTAGGCTGTCACAAGAGGAAGAAACTTTTCCTTTCTTATTCTAATTTTACACAGGAAACAAATAGGTCTTGTAATAGGAAGTAGTAGAGAGGGAGAGAACTTTCTCCAATCCTTACCTTCTCATTCTTTCCAGTATGTCTTTTATTTGTCTTTCCCAATATCTGAGAATGATGCAATGTTTATAGTTAGTAGTTGGAAAGCAGATGACCAATTGTCAAGGGAAAGTGTTGGGACATGACTAGAAATGAAAAGCTGTTTCTCCATATATGTGTCGTGTACCTCAAAGGGGAATGAGTAGCCAGTGTGAAAATGAGAACATTGACTTCCAGTTCCAGAATACCCATCATCCTACCCAGAGTTCAGCTGATTAGCTCTGAATTTACCTTTACCTTGATTTAGAAACAAAACAAAACACGCTATTTGGTGAAGCAATGATACAAGTGACATTTAGTTCAGCAAGAGGAAAACCAGAACTGGCAGGGCAGTAAATAAAATTTTAGAGCTGTCTTGGCCTGGCAGGGATCAGGAATAAAGTCTGTTCTGGCAAGAAACTAAAATTATTACTATGGTTCTAGGATAATATGGAAGAGTCAGATTGTGTTGTGATTTAATATGCCCTTATGAAATGAGTTTGGTTATGGCAATCATTATGGAGGGTGGTATTTATTTTTAAAAATCAATTTTTTTATGATGCAAGAATGACATTAATCTCAACTGTGGGATTTATTAATTAGAGCAATAATGGTTGTCTGATCTGAGGATATTTCATCAGCTTCTTGCTATCATTTTTGCTTTTTCTTTGTATCCCTGGCACTTTTCACAGGTTCCTGGTATATATTCTGCAATTAACAAATGCTTGCCATTTGATTGATTGTATTATAATGCATTTTTTTGTATAACTTCATCTCTTACTAGGAAAAAGCAGAACCACAAACGATGTCTCAGAAACTGATAAAGAACATTAAAATTACATTATCTAAAAACATATCTAAAGATTGGGATAAAAGTGTGAGAACATGAAGAGAATACAGAAGCCCTTAAGTAAAAGTTATTTTAAAATTTCATCTTCATGCACAGAATGAAAATGAGTGGAAGCAATTGTACCCACTAAAATCCCATTCTGAAGCCTCCTCTTGGATTAAATAAAATAATGGATGTAAAGTTCTCTGGAAACCTTAAAATGTTATGGGAATGTCAACTGCCCACATTATTATGTTTATAATCACCAGGACTATTATCTTATTATTACTATCAACATGGTTATAAACTTGAGTCTTAAAGCCTATGGCATCATATTGTGAATGCAGAGAAATCCTACTAGGTTGCAAAGACTTTGAATATAGAATGACTACATATTGCTGTCATCTAAGGATTAACCTAGCTCTTCTTTGGAGGGAAATGGGGTCATTGGAATATCACCAGAAGCTAGTCACTGAGTAATGACTTAATTTGGTCATAGAAATTCACCAAATCATCTAATCAGGTGTGAAGGGAGTGCGATGCACATTTTAGTAGAAAGAACCCAGATATGTGAAATAAAGCATGTGTTAAAGGAGAGATCACAAGTGTAGAATTTAAATCCCTCCTCAGACACTTACTAGATGTGTGACCGTAGGCAAGTCACCTAAGTTCTGCTTGCTTCCATTTTCTCATCTGAAAACAAGGATAATAATAGCACATACTCCCCAATATTGTTTTAAGGATAAATTGAAATAATACTTCAGAAATGTTTAATAGAGTGCCAGGCCCATAGCAAACTCTGCATAAATATTAGTTATCATCATTAACTATTGTTAATTTTAGCACTACAGTAAATGAATCATCAGAAAGGAGAATCTTAGCAAGAATAACTGGCATTAATAAACAAAACACTTTAAGGTTTACAAAGCATTCACATATAATATTTGATGTAGACAATATCCTGATCTAATTTTAAAAGTAATTACTCCATTTTATAGCTGAGGAAACTGAGGCAGAGAAATTAACTTATTTGTCCATGGTGACATTGCTAGTAAATGTCAGAGGTGTTATCTGAACCAATATCTCCCCAGTTCAGCATTCTATGTACTCTGCTAAATGCCATGGCACTGAATTTCTCAGGTAAGAAAACACACATAAACATTTTAGGGATATATGCTTTATAAATTATGAAAACCTTGTCATTGTATGTTCAGTGTTATTAATTTTCTTTAATACAGACACAATGGTTCATTTTTTTATTTTATAAGACAACCACATGGAAGACTCCAGAGGATTTTTCTCTTCTTTAAGAAATCTTAAATTTATTCAATTTTATTTAAATTTATTATTGACACATTATTTTTCCTTCAACTTCCCTTCTAGATGTATGTTCTTCCTCCTCCTTTTCGTTCAGTGAGCTATCTATTGAAATTAAGCAAAACAAAAAATAAAAAGTAAGAAGAATAAAGAAAGGAAATTTTTTAAAAAAATTAGTTATCAGTTTAGTCTGCTTCTCTATGCAAAATGTTTCATGCCCATAATCCCATGCTTCTCAAATGAAGGGAGGTAGGTTTTTTTAATTTATTTTTTAAGGCCAACCTTTTTAATCCATTCCACAATGTTGAGTGTTTTTTTTTTAATTTTATTCTTTCCACCTGCCTTGTTGTAGCCATATTATTTTCCTGGTTCTACTTCATTTCAGTCTACATAGAATTACATGAAGTCTTCCCCCATACTTCTTTCAGAAGACTGTCCAACACTTCACTGCTGTTTCCCAGAGACCAAATGCTCATTCTTGTGTCTGTGACAGGAAGGCAGCCTAGCACCAACCTCTCACCCCTAGGTATTTCTCTTCACCAAAGATCAGTTGCCAATGTCACTTGTGATAGCAGCAGAATTATCATTTGTTATATGCTGTGGAAAGCAGGAGTTGTAGGGGAAGCCTAGGGCCAATAATGACTAGCCCAAGCAAGAGAATGCCTACAAAGTCCTCTTCCCTAGCCAGACGGATACTTACCACAAGCCTGTTCTTCATATTTAATAATTAACATCAAAGACTTCAGCCCTGTCTTCTATGGTAATTGGTTCAGCTAAGTTTTGATAAAGTACATTGAATAGTGAGAAACTACAGAATTGGTATCTTTTCTGAGATAGATCAGTGCATTGCAGAGCCTTTTCATTTATGTCAGTTAATGAACTGCAGAGGCTTCTCTTGGGAAGCATGTAAACTCTAAGGGTATTAGCATGCAAAGTATAACAGAGAAAAAAGAAAAGACCTTATTCAATTCTGTCTTTGTTTTCACCTCATTTTCTTATTAAACATGGTGTCACCTTTCACTAGTTCTACTCATTATAAAGATATTTTAATTTAAGGGATTATTTTAAGAGCAACAGCAATATCTATTTAAAAATGCTAATAAGATTTTTCTTGTAAATGCTATAATAAAGAATATTTTCTTTTACTGGAGAAGCTGGAGCAACATCTGCAGTATTAAAGATTTTCTACAGCTCATTTGATAAATGTCCAAGACCCCAACAGTGATATGGAATAAAACCAAACAGAAATTAAAACTGATCAATTGAATGAAATGCACCAATAAGTCTGATGGCATCTGCCAAATTGTATTGAATACTTCAAAGAAGAAAGAAGGGGATCAAAGGATGTAAGAGATCAAGTTTGTGGAGCTGTGAGTTTGTTGAAAGGAGATGCCCTGGAGACTGAAGAAATTTACTTGGCTTTACTGAGAGATGACAGGGAGTTTGGTTGATGGCCAAAGGAAAGTCTCCCATTATTAGAATGTGAGCATTTGTGGAATATGGACTGTCTTTTTGTATCTCTAACACCTAGTAAATGATTTTTCATTTACATTCATTCATTTGCAAAGAATAAGAATGACCATCTAGATTCATCACTTACTGTTGAGGAACTGTAAATGTATTTCCATACCCAATAAAGCTTAAACTTGCTCCTTGGAACAATGCTGAGTTAAATACTACAGATGTAACATCCATTTTACCAATAGGAAAAAAGCAAAAAAATACCTGAAGTTCAGTTTGTACTCATGATCATACAACCTGTGAGTATCAGAAATAGAATTTGAACCCAGTTCTCTATTGATTCCACATACTTTGCTCTTATGCTGCTCTTAGTGTAAAACATGACATACCCGAGAGGCCATTTTGTCAAGTCTTGCTCATCAGAAGTTTAAAATAGGTTTATCTGATGGTGTGTATGTATATGTTTTCTAAATTTCTAAATTATAAATTATATATATATATATATATATATTCCATTCAAATCTCTGATCATCCCTTCTCTGTCTCCTTTGCTAATTCTTCTTACTCTTCCTTCATCTTAATGTGGTCACTTCCTAAGGTCCTTTCCCTTTGCTCTTCACCCCCTCCCCCAATAGCCTACACAGGAATGCTCATGTAATGTCATTTAATAGTTTTGTAACTATTACATCAATGAAGATATTTCCTATCATCTCCAACTCTGACTCATCATCACCATTGTAAAGTGAAATTTCAGTGTGTCCGACTGTCACCGATCAAATCAATATGAGCTCGATGCTCTACCACAGTTGTCTGATAGGAATTTTCACTTGGGTATCCTATTACCCCAACATCATGGTATTTATAAATATACAATGTCTCCCCTCTGCCTAAAAAAGAAGGTCCCTCTTTCTACCGTCAGGCCAGTGTACAATTTGACTACAAACTATCTTTCCCCACCGTGTCTCCTAATACTTCCCTAAATGATTTTTTTTTTCCTTCCACAATCACCATACAGGCCGTGTATATCACAGAATTTTAGAACCTCCAAGTTAAAAGGGACTTTAGAGATCATTTACATAAATTACTATCTGTACAAAAAATATCTACAACATCTCTAAAAAGAGGTCATCTGAGCTCTGCTACAAGGTCTTTAAAGATCAAGAACCTCTTGGGTCATTCCATTTCTGCTCTGGATGGCTCTGTTGGAAAGCATTTTCCCCCTTAATTCAATATAGATCTGTTTACTTATTACTCCTGTTTCTGTCCTTTGGCGCCAAGAAGTATATGTTGAACCCCTCTTTCACATTACAATTCTTCATGTTTAACTCTCTTGTTTCCTGCTAAATACTTAGTAACTCTCTTCAAAGGATCAATCTCTTTCACCCCTTTCCATCCCTCTGTAGGCATAGAATTCCCAATCTTTCCCCTTTTTACTGCTTTTTTTTAAAATTACGCTTATCCTTCAAGGTGATGTTCAATTTTCATCTCCCATCAGAAACTTTCTTGTTGACCAGCACATGTTGAAGTAGACTTTTAGATCAGTAATTTGGCATTTGTCATTTACTATTTTGTAATGTCATTTACTTTCTCTAGTATACCTTCCATACAACTTCTAAATTGATATTCATAAAAATAAATCTGACCATATCACTTTCTTGCTTAAATATATTCAATAGATCTTTGTCTTCACTAGGATAAAATATAGAATGTTAAGTCTGACATTTAAAGTCCTACACAAAATTGCTTGCACATATTCTTCCAACCTTATTTCCTATTACTGAGTTTTACATATTCTTAGTTGAAGTCAATTGAGCTGCTAGCTATTCCACATACATGGTATTCTATTTTCTACCTACATGCTTTTGACTGCACTGTTTCCTTACTTCTAGAATCCTTTCTTCAAAGAACATCACAGGTGTCTTATTCCACACAAAGTCTTTCCTGAATTTGTAGCAAATGGTAGAAGCTACAAAGAGGTCAAATGAGGCTTCATGTAAAGAAAAAAAATCCTAATAGGCACACTAAGGTATAATTGGCAATCTTATAAATTGATGAGTTTTCACTCATTGGTGATTTTTAAGTAATGTCTGGAGGATCAATTTGTCAGGTATATTATAGAATTTAATGATTTTTCTGCTTTTAGTAGAAAGTAAAAGTGTGAAACAAATTGAGTACCCCTTCTACTTCTGACCACTAATATATCATGTGTCTTTTCAGGATTTGTGATCTCTTCCCCAAACTCATTTATTCTTCCTTCTGTCTAAGTGGTCTGCAGTATATTCCAATAACAAATAACTTCTTTTTCTCCTTCCATTGCCCGATACCAAGTACTTTCCATCACATATTTGTTCTCAGATTCTCAGAAGGAAACTGAGATACATCATCGGTATATCTTCATTCTTGTATAGCTATTTAATATTCAATGCTACTCTTCCATCCCTCATTTTCTCTATTCTGTTTCTTTTGAATAATGTAATCTCATCCAAATTTGTCACAGGTTTCATTCCATCAAATCTTTAATACCTCTGAGAACAAATTTGCTCTTTTGTGTTAGGATATCTAGTTTTTCTTGTTGCCTAAACTTAGCTTTTGTGTGGAGACATTTAAGGCTAGAAATTTTACTAATAACACTTTTTATGATTTTTGTTCATTTTTAAACATCCAGGTTTCTAAGCTGTTTTCATTCTTTCGCATCCACTCTCTGTGTTATGTAACTTTGGGGATATACCCAGACAGCCTTCTTTTTACCCTTTTTGTTTTTATTAAATACTGTTTTGAATTGATTTTCAAGACAGATAGAAAATATATTCTTTCTATTTCTATTTGATGTTCTCCATCTCTGTCTATATATATGTCATTATTATATTTTAAATTATGTTCCAGAAATTCATGTCCAATTCTTGGATGATAGGTTTTAGTCAACTGTTTACCTCTCAAATTATTTTTTCCTCTTCTGTACCCCTTGCTTTCATAGGCAAATGTACAGAAAACATAACTTGGGGGGGGAGCCAAGATGGTAGAGCAGAAGGACAATCTGTAAGAGCTCTCCCCCCACAGCCCACATAATATCTGTAAAAAATGACTCTAAAAAATTCTAGAACAACAGAAGCCACAGCCCAACAGAGTGAAAGAGATTTACAGCCCAAGATAGCTTGGAAGGCCAACAGGAAAGGTCTATTGCACTGTGCACAGAGCCAAGTGCAGCCCAGCCTCAGCTGTATAGTGTGGCAGGAACAGGACCCAAACACACTGCAAGGCACCACCCACAGGAGGACTTCCCAAATTGCTCAACCCACAAATGCCAAAGATAGCTTCAAGGGTCAGTGAGAAAGTGCTTGCACCTGGGTGAGAAGGGAGCAGGATCCCCCTGCCCTAGCCCTGACCCCAGACAGCTCCAGGTGGCACCAGCATTCATTTTTGGAACCCTCACCCTAAAGGCCTTGGGGTAATCAAGTGGCTGATCTGGGTCTCAGGCCTGAGAGGAGAACTGGCTTGGTGGAGCTGGTAGAAGCTTTGGAGAGTGTCCTGGGCAGAAAAGCTTGCAGTAGCTCCCAGACCAGAGAGCAGGCCAGGAGAGGAGTAAACTCCTCTCCTCTGATTGTGCCACCTTGGAGGATCTGAGAACTTATAGGTCTCCAGAATATGTCCTCCTCTTAACAAATGACTCAAAAGTCAAGTAACAAGCTGGGAAAATGCCCCCCCAAAATGGGGGAAAATAAGACTATAGAGGGTTACTTTCTTGGTGAACAGTTATTTTCTTCCATCCTTTCAGATGAGGAAGCTTATAACCAGAGAAAACATAAAAGTCAAGGCTTCTGCATCCCAAACCTCCAAAATAAATACGCAATGGTCTCAGGCCATGAAAAAGCTCAAAAAGGATTTCGAAAATCAAATAAAATGGGTGGAAGACAAATTTGGAAGAGAAATGAGAGCAATGCCAAGAAAATAATGAAAAGTGAGTCAATAGCTTGCTAAAGGAGAACCAAAAAGTTCCTGAAGAAAATAACACCTTTAAAAATAGACTAACTCAAATGGCAAAAGAGCCTCAAAAAGCCAATGTGGAGAAGAATGCTATAAAAAGTAGAATTAGCCAAATGACAAAGGAAGTTCAAAAGCTCACTGAACAACATAGTTCTTTAAAAATGAGAGTGGAGCATATGGAAGCTAATGACTTTATGAGAAACCAAGCAATTATGAAACAAAATCAAAAGAATGAAAAAATAGAAGACAATGTAAAATATCTCTTTGGAAAAACAACTGACCTGGAAAATAGATCCAGGAGAGACAATTTAAAAATTATGGGACTACCTGAAAGCCATGATCAAAAAAAGAGCCTAGACATCATCTTTCATGAAATTATCAAGGAAAACTGCCCTGATATTCTAGAACCAGAGGATAAAATAAATATTGAAAGAAGTCACTGATCACCTCATGAAAGAGATCTGAAAAGAACAACTTCTAGGAATATAGTAGCCAAATTCCAGAATCCCCAGGTCCAGCAGAAAATATTGCAAGCAGTCAGAAAGAAACAATTTGAGTATTGTGGAAATGCAATCAGGATAACACAATATCTAGCAGCTGCTATATTAAGGGATCAAAGGACTTGAAATATGATATTCCAGAAGGCAAAGGAACTAGGATTAAAACCAAGAGTCACCTACCCAGCAAAACTGAGTATAACACTTCAAGGGAAAATGGTCATTCAATGAAATAGAAGACTTTCAAGCACTCTTGATGACAAGGTCAAAACTGAATAGAAAATTTGGCTTTCAGCCACAAGAATCAAGATAAGCATGAAAAGATAAACAGGAAAGAGAAATCATAAAGGACTTATAAAAGTTGAACTGTTCACATTCCTACAAGGAAAGATGATATTTGTAGCACATGAGACCTTTCTCAGTATTAGGATAGTTGAAGGGATTATACACACACACACACACACACACACACAGGACATGGGGTGAGTTGGATAGGAAGTGATGATATCTAAAAAAATAAATTTTAGGGGTAAGCAAGGGATATATTGGGAGGAGAAAGGGAGAAATGGAATACAGCAAATTATCTCTCATAAAAGAGGCAAGAAAAAGCTTTTATCAATGGAGGGGAAAAGGGAGGAGGTGAAAGAGAAAAAGTGAACCTTACTCTCATCATATTTGCCTTAAGGAGGGAATAACATGCACACTCAATTTGGTATGAAAATCTATCTTACACTACAGGAAAGTAGGGGAGAAGGGGAGAAGTGGGGTGGGGGGACGATGGAAAGGAGGGCAAATTGGAGGAAGGAGTAATTAGAAGTAAACACTTTAGGAGAGGGACAAGTCTAAAGAGAGAATAGAATAAATAGGGGGCAAGATAGGATGGAGGAAAATATAGTTAGTCTTTCACTCCATGAATATTATGGAAGTCTTCAGCAACACTACACATATATAGCCTATATGGAATTGCTTGCCTTCTCAGTGGGGATGTGTGGGGAGGAAGGTATGGAAAGAAGTTGGAGCTCAAAGTTTATGGAATGAATGTTGAGAATTGGTTTTGCATGCAACTAAGAAATAAGAAATACAGGTAATGGGGTATAGAAATCTATCTTGCCCTACAAGAAAAGAGAGAAGATGGGGACAAGGGAAGGGAGGGGTATGATGGAAGGGAGGGCAGACTGAGAGAAGGGGTAATCAGAATGCATGGTGGTTTGGGGTGGAGGAGGGGAGAGATGGGAAGAAAATTTGGAACTCAAAATATTGTGGAAATGAATGTTGAAAACTAAAAATCAGTAAGTAAATTGAATTGAAATAAAAATAAAACATAATCTATGTCTCTGTGGACTTTAGGTTTCTTGCCTAAAACTCCAAAGTCACTGGCAATTCTAAACTCATCCTGACAGCACAGGTGGTGCCCACATGATTCACCAAAAGTAGGTGTCTGTCATCTCATTTGACAAATCTTGGAGAAGTTATCAATTATGTCTTGGGTGCATTTCCCAGGAAGAAAAGAGACATCTTTTTTATTGTTATCAGGCTGACAAATAGCTACCTCTAGGCCCCTAAGGAAGCAATCACCAACTACTGACATTCTTTTCTTCTTGCTTATATCCTTACTGGAAAGAGTATACACATGTATGTCACATCCCCTGGGAGATTATATGTTCCTTGTAGGCAGCAATAGCTTTGCTTTATTCTTTGTTTTTGTCTCCTCAGTGCCTACCACAGTGCCTTGCATATAAGAGTCATATAATAAATATCTATAGAATTGAATTGATATACTTCCTTTTCTTATCATCTGTTTCCTAAATGGCATCTTTGTGCCATTCTTTGTCAATATTTCATACTTGCTGGTAACGTGCTATAACTTATTGAAGTTCATGATGTAACTTATCATTGCCTTTTAAGTCACATGCAATTTTGGTTCCTTAGATGAGGTCATCTGTGACTTGCTTCCATATAGCATCACAAGAAGAATGCTGTGGTTAAAAATGTAATTTTTTTTTTGTTTCAGGGAGAAGATTGGGACTCATTGACTACTATACGGTTTTCTAAATGTAACCCAACCCCCTCACTTCTTACTATTCAATGCTGTCTGCAGTTCATTGTTTAGCCAATGTGTCTACTTAGGAGACACAATAAATACTTGTTTGATTAGTGATTGATGGATTGATTAACTTGCAGTAGACTGTAGGGTGTGACTAAATATTAATACATGGAAACTATATATAATTATTTGAATTATGATATGACATCACATAGAATTATACATAATGTCTCAAACATATTAGAAATGTACTTGCAATATTCTGCTATGCACCAGTACTTCTTAATCTCAATAAACATATAATATAAGAAAACAAGAGCAAGTTTTATTCATATGAATCCCTGATTTCACAGATAAAAAGCAAAACATAAAATACTGTTTTTTCACAATAGAAATCTAGTTTGCTTTTCTCATTGTATAGTCCAATCTTCATATTCCACTTTCTTTATAATTAAGAAAATTTAAATTAATTTTCAAAGTCATTAACTAAGTTGCATTGGTATATGTGAAATATTTCAAAATGAAAAAAACACTCAATGCCACATTCTTAGGCAGAATTTGAGCAGTGAGATTTTAATAGTAGGCAATGATGGACTCAAGCTGAGTCACAATTTCCAGTCTCTAGTATTCAATCCTAACTGAACAAGGAGGTATAGAGGCAGCACCAGAAGTGAGTGTGTGAGAAGTGCCCAAGAAACTGCTACCTCTAGCTGAAGATGAACTCTTCTGTCATAATATCAAATTAAAGCTGTCATTTTAAGGCTTCTGAGTCTCTTACTCAGAAACATGACAGAGAGGTTTCAGTTTCATTTTGGAGATTGACTTACACAGCATGGTGCATAAGAGAGCAATTTGTTCTCATAATCATCCAATATGAGATGTCCCTATTCCTTCAAATGTGCTTCTCTTTTTGATATTTAATACTCATTCATATTCCAGGAGTAGAATTCAAAAACTATCCACTTAGCAATAGCTAGCTGTTCATCCTGAAAGCTTGTTGGGCATTACTGTTTGGAAAGATTTTGAATCAAGAAGCTTTTCCAGGAGAGAAATTTTAGTTAGGCTGCAATGTATAATACTGTTGGAGGGTATATCCACATTAACAAGACATAGGGTCATCAGGAGAAAAAAAGATGATTTGTTGAATGTTATTCACATTTTATCTCTCTCATTTTGGTCAATTTGAGTCTAAATTAATGAAGAGGCCTCTTTCCTAAAACTCTGACTTAAAAGATCAATTTCCATATAACTAATAAGTAAAAAGAAAGTCATGGGGGTATACTATAAAAATATTTAGAAGCTGTGGTCTGCCTGTGCTGTATATCTTGAATTCCTTCTCTAAAACGACACACATATATGTGTGTGTATCTCTCTCTCTCTCTGTCTCTCTCTCTCTCCCTCTCTCTCTATCTATATATATATATATATATATATATATATATATATATATATATATATATTCTGTATTTTGTCATAGTTCCTAGTGACCATGACAGTCATTCTAAAAGAGAGATACAGATGGACATTAAACCACATAAAGGGGCTGAAGAAAGGACTTTTGGGATGATAATGAATACTTCAGCTATTTCTATTTTGGGACTTCCAAGAGAAGAAACTTGAGAAATATCACTTTTCCCCAAGCAACAGTATGTGATACACTTATAGCAAACTATATCTCTGCACAATGGTTACAATTTATTTTTACCTTTATACTTTCATGTAACCTAGTTCTCTCTATAACTAGCCCCCAGACTGGGAAGGAAATAGGTTCTCAGTGGACTACCCTTGTTCAGTTCAACAAACATTTGTCAAGCACCCACAACAGACAGGATATACTACTAGGCACTGAGGATACACAGACAAAACCAAGATATACACTGTCCTTGTGAAGCCCTATTCTATTGGTTGAAAGTCTTATTGAAGGAGACGGATAAACCAAAAAAGTTTGGCAGATATCGTGATATATTTGAAAAGGTGTAGAAGACTTCTGGTTAAGAGAGTGATGCAAAAGGTCTTAAAGGAGATCAACTGTCCCACAAACATCCAATTAAAGATCAAAAAGGGCACCAGATGGAACAATTATCAAGAATACCATAGAGAAACCCCAGTGAGCTTACCTCATCTGGGTCTAGGATTATACAATAAGATGACCAGAAGCCTTCAGGCATTTAGAGAGGCATCCTTTCAAGAGGAAGTGAAAGTTATTACTAAGAGGGTAAATAATTCCTGTACACTGTGGAAGCTATAAGCAGGGATGAGGTTGGGAGTGGGAAGATACTGAATCCAACCTGATCTCTAGTAAACATGGCTTGAAACCTTTGAGTTCCTTGAGCTAGGTGGCATGAAGAAAGCACAGACTTCCATAATGCGTGATATATCCAAAACAATTTCAGTGTGAGTCTGTCTGAGGAAAAGCCAGGGGGAACAGGTTGGGGAGAAGCATCTTGACACAACACTGCCCTGGAAGAAAGGATCTGACAGGAAAGGTTGAGAAGCACTCTCAGTCATAGCAAGAGGCAAGGAGACCTAAATGACTAAGTATATAAAGATGTTGAGAATAGTGGGTAAGGAAGAACCTGATAGGATTCCTGACTCCTTCCCTGATATTACCAAATCTCACACTATTCTAGTCTATTCTCTCCTACTACAACATTTCTACTTATGTAACCTGCCATTGCTTCAAATCCAGTCACAGATAGTATTAGTTATATGGCCATGGGTAAGCTTAACTTAACCTCTGCTTCAGTTTCTTCCTTTATAATAAGAGTAATAATAGCACCTAACTCCCAAGGTTATGAAAATAAAATAAGACATTGGTAAATAACTTTGTGAAACTTAGAAGTTTTAAAATGT
The DNA here is from genome assembly GCA_023548195.1 of Bettongia penicillata ogilbyi. Classification (NCBI taxonomy): domain Eukaryota; kingdom Metazoa; phylum Chordata; class Mammalia; order Diprotodontia; family Potoroidae; genus Bettongia; species Bettongia penicillata. The sequence continues at coordinate 2,248,550 of JAJHZJ010000688.1, read as the reverse complement.
CAGTTATTGGTTTTAGTGATCTCTACTAATCAAAAAGTTAGAGAATATGAGTTAGAAGAGATCTAAGAAGTCACCTTCTCCAACATATACCTGAATAATCATCCATACAACATTGCTGACAAGTAGTCACCCAGACTTTGATTGAAAATATCCAACTAAGGGCAATCCACTAAATACTGATGCCTCTCATTTCCATTTTGGATGGTCCTAATTGTTAGGAATCATGTATCTCTTTAAAATTTCTGCCCATTGCTTTTAGTTTTATCTTCTGGGGGTAAGCAAAATAAGTCAAATGCCTTTTCTATATTATAGCCTTTCCAATGTATAAAGACAGTTTATGGCACTGGGAGGGGCAGAGCCAAGATCCAGAGTAGAAAGATGTATATACTCTAATGCTTCCCTGACAGCCCACAAAATGCCTGTAAAAAATGACTCTCAACAAATACTTTTCTGATGAGGAAGAACAAAACATATTGTCACAGGAAGTCAAGACCCCTGCTTCCAGGGCCTCCAAAGGGAACTTAAATTGGGCTCAAGCAATAGAAGAGCATGAAATTAAGTTATCAGCTTGCTAAAGGAGAACCAAAAAAATGCTGAGGAAAATAACACCTTTAAAAAAAAACCTAACTCAATTGGAAAAAGAGATCCAAAAAGCCAATGAGGAGAAGGAGGCTTTAAAAAGCAGAATTAGCTAAATGGAGGAGAAAATTCAAAAGCTCACTGAACAAAATAGTTCTTTGAAGGAGAAAATTGATTTCAGGGAAATGAATGACTATGAGATAAATCAAGCAGTTAAAAAACAAAACCAAAAGTTTGAAAAAAATAGAAGATAATATGAAACATCTCATTGGAAAAACAATTGACCTGGAAAATTGATCCAGGAGAGAGAATTTAAAATCATGGGACTACCTGAAAGCCATGATAAAAAAAGAGCCTAGACATTATCTTCCATGAAATTATCAAGGAAAACTTTCCTCATATTCTAGAACCAGAGGGCAAAATAAATATTGAAAGAATCCATCAATCACCTCCTGAAAAAAACCCAAAGAGAGAAACTCCTAGGAATATTGTGGCCACATTTCAGAGTTCCCAGGTCAAGGAGAAAATACTGCAAGCAGCTAGAAAGAAACAATTCTAGTATTATGGAAATACAATCAGGATAACACAGGACCTGGCAGCTTCAACATTAAGAGATAGAAGGGCTTGGACTAGTATATGCCAGAAGTCAAAGGAACTGGGATTGAAACCAAGAATCACCTACCCAGCAAAACTGAGTATAACACTTCAGGGAATAAATAGTCATTCAATGATATAGAGGACTTTGAAGGATTCTTGATGAAAAGGCTAGAACTGAAGAGAAAATTTGACTTTCAAACACAAGAATCAAGAGAAGCATGAAAAAGTAAACAGGAAAGAAAAATCATAAAGACTTTCTAAAGCTGAACTGTTTACATTCCTACATGGAAAGAAAATATTTGTAATTTTTGAGACTTTTCTCAGTATTTGGGTAGGTGGAGGGATTGTACATACCTACACACACACACACACACACACTTATATAGACAGAGAATACAGGTTGTGTTGAATCAGAAGAGATGATATCTACAAAAAAATAAAATAAATATTAAGGGATGAGGGAGGAAAATACTGGGAGAAATGGAATGAAGCAGGCTATAACTCATAAAAATGATAAGAAAAATCTTGTTCAATAGAGGAGAAAAAGGAGAAGGGGAGAGGGGAAAAGTGAAGCTACTCTCTCCACATATGGCTGAAAGAAGGAATAATATGCTCACTAAATTTGGTATGAAAGTCTATCTTACACTACAGGAAAGTAGGGGAGTAAGTGACAAGTGGGGTGAGGGGAATGATAGAAAGGAGGGCAAATGGGAGAAAGGAGTAACTAGAAATAAACACTTTTAGGAAGGGAAAAGGTCTAAATGAGGTAATAAAAAAAACAAGGGGGAATAGAATAGGATAGAGGGCAACATATTTAGTATCATACAACATGATTATTATGGAAGTCTTGCAAAACAACACAAATTTTGTCTGTACTGAATTGCTTGATTTCTCAGTGAGGAGGGGTACAGAGAGAGAAGTTGGAATTCAAAGTATTAGAAATGAATGGTGAGAATTATTATGGCATATAACTGGGAAATAACAAACACAGGTAATGGGGTACAGAAATTTATCTTGCCCTACAAGAAAAGAGAGAAGATGGGGATAAGGGAAGGATGGGGTGTGATAGAAGGGAGGATACATTGAGGAAAAGGGTAATCAGAATGCAAGGTATTAGGGAGTGAGGGGAGGGGAGAGATGGGGAGAAAAACTGGACATGTTACAAAGTGATGTAAAAGTAATTAGTATTAAAAACAATTGACTGAATTAATTACTGAGACTAAATCAAAGACATTTTTAGTTTGGGGAAAAGAATTTTAGTCTAAATTTCCTAAAGGAAGGTAACCTCGGGTAAAATTTGGCATTCATGGAAAAGTTAAGGCTTTAATGGTAAATTTGATTTTATGATTGCTATTTAATCAGGAACTAGAACAGGTATAGAAAGGCATGCAAGCCAATTAAAACTTCCCTCAAAAGGTGTTCCTTAGACAATGTGAAATTATAGTTGCATCTGAAACTGGTTATTGGAAGTTGCTATTTTAAGATTCTATGGGACTATTAACTGACTGTTCTTCTGAGTATGGGTAGCAAGGTATGGATAGCAAAAAAGGCATTCCGAGCCTCCAATCCATGATTCCACTAAGCCTGTGAGATGCTGATATGAACTGCAAAAGGTGATCTCATGGGAAGGGAGGAGAGAGACTGTTCAGCCTGGGCTGAGGTAGGATTCCCCTGACTCAATATCCCCACTCACACCTTGCAGACTTTAAACCTGACTGAATGCAAGTTGACAATCTACTCTTGTCTGAAATTGACATGAAGTTGGGGAGATATTGTTTCCCTGAAAAGCCCCTACTCTTAGTGGCAATTTCCTATAGTCAAAAGGTTTGTAAGCTTAATACCAGATCCATTAAATTATAGATTGTTGGTAGGGAAACATCTGAGGTTGTCCAAAATTAAGTTATTAATTAGGCTTAGGACTTTAGACCAACAACAAAAAGTTAGGGTCCTTTAATTCTTAGTAATAATGTAGAGACAATTAGGTCAAGGGCTTGTGAGGTTAGCATACATAGTTATTAGTGTATCAGTTGGCTAAGGTTAAAAAAATAATTGATTTGTGGTCTATATTGTAAATGCTTTAAAAGAAGTATTGCCTGACCAAAAGTTGGAATTGTTTTATATGATATGAACTGTGTTAAAAATGAAAATAAAAAAAAAACAAATAAATAAATGAATAAAAAATAAACATCCTTGGGCACAGTCAACCCACCTTTACCTTATGAAGTCATGAAAAAAAAAAGAGAGTTTACTTCCCTGCCCCACTAATACCCATGCAATGCCCACTGAACTGATAAATAAATCTAGGAGCTGGTTTTTTTGTGTTCTTTATTCCCTTGGGTTAAATATCTCTACTTCCTAAATTTTTTCTCATATGTCATGGTCTCAAGTTTCCACACTGATCTAGTTCCTCTTCTTTGGACCTTCTCTAGTTTAGCAACGTCCTTTCTAAAATATGATATGAAGCATTCCACAAGTACAACCATACTGTCATCTATGCTTCTTTAAATGTAGCCTAAGACTGCATTATCTTTCCACTGCCCATATTTCATTTAAAATAATCATATCAAAATTTCAGTTAATTAAAATACCATATGTAAGTGCTGTCTAGACATGCCTTTCCTACCTTCTACTTAAGAATTTTATGAAAATAAAAACAATTGAAATGTAGAATTGTACATTTATCCCCATTGAATTGACTCTTTTTAAATTTATCCTTTCTTTAGTAACCTGTGAAACCTTTTTTTGGGGGGAAGGGCTCTACCGATCCATTGTATCATCTATACCTATGACTTTGTTGGTCAACTGCAAATTTACATCTATGGTTTCATCCAACTTAATGATTAAAAGCAACATTAAACAGAACAAGGCCAAGGACAGTTGCTAGGAAAATTTCCCAAAAGACCTCTCTAGAAAGCATACCAGACAACCATTAATGACAATTTCATTGGTAGAATCACTTCTAACATTCCACTTCCTTGTTCATAAGAGATCTTGGTTTATTTTCTACCACAATAAGCCTAAAATTCTCTTCCAATCATTTAATGGTTTCCCTTTGTCTATATACTTCTCAAGTCTGATTTCAAGTCCTCTGTAATTATGAGCATTTATCTTACACTAGAGTTCATCACTTACTCTCTGTTCTGGACAACCTGGTTGCCTTGGTATCTGCCCTGTACATGTCATATTCTTTTAGGTCTCTTTTTTTTCTCATATTGGTCCCTCTTGTGTTGTAACCCTTGTTTGAGAAAAGTTGCAAGTGTTTTCCCTTTCATTTTTTTTCTAAAGGTGCCAAATGAACAGTAGTAGGTTTGGGGGAAGGTAGAACAACTCAACTCTAATCATGATACAGAGCACAGTGATGCTGCCTCATTTTGTCCAATTTTCTTGGCCATTTGTGGGTCAGAACCAGCAGCTTTTAAAGTGTTTTCAAGGGTCTGAAAGAAGACAGGAAACTCTTTAGAAGAGATACCTCAAAGGAAGAATGAGAGATAATGGAAAGGTTTTTGTTTTTTGTTTTGTTTTTTGTTTTATTTTCTTTCAAAACTCTTGCAGAATGCCAGTGGCAATAAGTTTTGATACTTTGTATTTCAAGTTTTTATTTCATTCATTATAAATATTTTACAGTGTGAGGGTGTTTTTCCTTTGTTGACATGATATCATGAAGGAAACAAGAATCTTAATGGGAAATGGGGGCAGAAGACAATTCTGATATATTTTTTAAATACTATAGACTAATGATTTTTATATTTTAAAACCTAGATAGAACCATGTGAAGGCAGGACAGGCTCTGGGAGTGCTTCCAAGTGAATGGACAGAGATCCAGGTAGGTGGAAAAATGTCTAGGTCTAATAGGCTGAGACAGCAACGCCACCCAGTGGCTCACACTGAAGTTGCATTCTCAGTATGATATAGAATGGGTCCCTGGAAGGCAACTAAGCAAAAATACACACTTAATAAGTAGACTTTTCATGTCATAAATAACTAGCAGTATAAAAGAAACTAAGTGCATGAATATTCTTAAATAGTGACTACACCTCCTATCCTCACTAATATTTACCTGTTGACATTCTACCCACCTTTCCATATTTGCTCAAATACTGCCTCCTCCATGAAGCCTTCTATGATATCCTTCTACTAAAATTAGAAATGAGGCTCTCTTCCTTGAGCCCAAGTTACAATTTGGCATTTTTTCCTACTAATGTATTTTTTTACTTTGCATAACAATCATTTTTTATTTGTATACATTTTGTATATTTCATATTTGATTGTAAACTTGATGAAGGCAAGGACAACCTTATTGCTTATTGTATCTTCCCCATAGCATAGATCATTGTACTAAAACAAATGCCTCCTTCTGATATCTTTCCAGGGCATGGCAACTATGTCTAACCTAATTTTGGAAAGGAAATTATCATATGAAAAGCTGTGTCTCTCTTAACTCTAGAGAACAGTGTGGGTTAAAATTACCATGTATCAACTTATACTACTTCTCTCATGTATATGACTTTACTGATTGGTCACCTTTGTCAAGGTTTGAATTCATGCTGAAAAGCAATCAAGAGAATTTTAACTTCCTTATTCATTCAAAGTTGGGACCTATTTAAAAGAGTTTAAATATCTTTTAGCAAACAATATCGAGCAATTCAGAAATATAAGCTGCTTTAATATTTCTACACTGTAAAACTCCAATTTAAAACTCACTCAAATGAGAACATATCTGTTTAAAGTTGTCATTTGAGTCCCATAAGACACCAGATTTTTAAGGTCCTGACATCAGCTCACTCTGCTCACACAGGCTGTCCTGTACCTAGAGAACTTCATTTTGCAGGACAGTTCCACACTAGTTCCTTCTATGTTTTCACAATTTTTGCTTTGGCTTTGACTCAGTCCCCCCACTCTTTGGGTTGTGATTCTTTTCTTTTCTTCCTGCGTGGATTAGCTGACCTTGTGCCTTGGCAGTTCACCATTATTTTTACCCTTCCTGTTAACCCTCAGCTGCCCCCAATGCACACATAGCTGGGGTAAGTCAATTATCTGTGAACTACTCTTTGTTCCCCTTTCCATCCCTCCCATTACGCCTAGGATCATGGGGGGAAAAAACCCTAATCACTCAGCTGATCAGTGCTACCCTCTTTTTACACTAGAAAACTCTTTCTGGTCAGAAAAAAAGAAAGAAAAAGAAAAACTGCTTCATATATCTTGTTTTGTCACTTTATGCTGTGTATGGCATCAGAAATTTCAAAAGCTCATAGACACACGTCATGATGATACTGCTTTGAATTCCAAAGTTCTGAAACTTCTGACAGCATTTTTTGGTTTTTGGTCAGGTTGACTTGATTTGTGAAAGCTGCTGTTTCCAGTGGGAAGATGAAGGCATGCTGGGACTTCGAAGAGCACAAGGTCTCTGCAAATACCCCCAGAAAAAGTTTAAAATATGCCACAAACTGGAAAAATAGGGAGAATCACCCATACACTTTTCCATTCAGCCTAGGGGGTACACTGGGATAGATAGAAAATGCTGCATAAAGTCCTCTAAAACAGCTGGGGAGGTCCAATGGTGGGGTGTATACCTGAAGTGCTCAGAGGCTAGGAGAGAATGGCCCTACCCTAGTTTCAAGAGAAGGATCCTAGAAAAGACCAACCTTAGTAATGTGACTAGAAACCCTGTGACAAGAAGGAACCTTGAGATGAAAGATTAGCATTCAAGAGCAGCAACAGTCCCTAGGCATAGTATCAGTGGGGAAGGCCCCAGCCAAAGTCTGATATAATGGGTAACCCAAGAAGCCAAAGACAAGGTAAACCTTAGTTAGACCAGTGATGGAGTATCTTGAAAGATGATCTAGTTTTGACTATTATAATCAGGCCAAGGAAGGGACTACTCTCTCCATTCAGAAGGGCAGAGTACAACCTAACCCAAACACGGTTCCTTTCCTCCACTCCCAACCTAGGTAACAAAGGTATTAAGATGAGCAATCTAATATTACAGGAAATAACCTCTATTAAAATAAACCCTGAGATAAAGAACAACCTCACAATTCTACTTAGAGTCTGAGAGGAAAAAAATAACAAAAACAACATGCTGGTTTAGGACTACAAAGTACCTGGAAGAAAAGAAACAAGAAATACAGAATGGAAGAGCTACGGAGGACAGAATGTCTTGGAAAATTGATGCTTTAAAACAGTTGATGCAAAATCTCATTCAAGAACTGCTTGCATTGAAAGGTAGAAAGAGGCAAATACAGCTCAATTAGATAACAAGAAATATTAAAACAAAATCACATTAGGAAAAAGAAAACATATGAAATATAGCATTAAAAACTGATCTAGATAATAGAGTTTGGCACAACACTTGGTGCAAAGTAAGGGCTTACTCAACCCCAGATGATTAACTGATAAATTAGAGGAAATTGACAAATACATAAAAAATATAAAATACATTAACAAAGGAATAAATATTTTTATAGCTCAATATAAGAAGTAATTAAGTCATTAGTGACCTTCCAAAGAAGAGAAACACTTCTGAACCAAGTACATTCACCAATGAATTTTAACAAATATTCAAAGAACTATTAATTTCAATGTTTCAAAAATTGCCTGCATTAATAAGAAAAGAAGGTACTCTTTCAGTCTCTTTCTATGATACATTTTCCTTGCTATATTTGTGTCATTGAAAAAAGATACAAAATAGAAAAAGAAATCTATAGAACAATGTATCCATTCTGCACTGAAGGAGAAATTTTAACTAACATGGTAGCAAACAGACCATAAAATCATACTAAAATGATGTTACATTATAACTAGTTTGTATTTATACAATGATTCCAGGGTTTCTTTAACATAAGAATGACTAGAAATATAATAAAAACATATGATTATACTAGTATTTAATAGTTTATTGTGATAATGTTGTGGAATATTTTTAAATATAACCAGTTCTGTTTAAAACACTACAAAGCATAGGAATCAATGGACTTCTGTTATTATATCTATATATGTATATACATATATATACAAATATATATGTGTGTGCATACATAGACAGACAGACAGACAGACAGATAGATAGATAGATAGATAGATAGATAGATAGATAGATAGAAAGCATTATATGTAAGGGAAAAAAGAACTTTTATAGTAAGAATAGGGTTAAAGCAATGATGTATATTATCATTAGTATTATTTAACACAGTACTATTAATACTAATTACAGAAATAAAAAAATTCAGTGGAATAAGTATAGACAAAGAAAGAAATGATGATCATTTTTCCAGATAATATGATGTTTAACAGAAAATTCTAGAGTAAACCAAAATTTAATGAAAAATATACATTCAAAAAGAGAATACAAAAATAAATCCATGAAATTATCATTATTTCTGAATGTTACTAACATATCAAGAAGATTTAGAAAGAATAATTCCATTTATAATTATAGAAGTTTTCTAAAATTTAGTAATAGATCTACTGACACATTAAAATAGTATGAAAATCAAAATATTCTTTGTATAGAGAACTGAATAATTTAAGAAATATTAACTGATTATTGGTAACAAAAGACAATATAATAAAAATGATAACACCACTTAAAGTAATTTACTTAATCAGTACTGTCATAACAAAGAAGCTAAAAAAATTATCTAGAAAAAACAGCTGGGAAATAATCGGGAAATTTGTGTGCAGGAATAAAAAGACAAGAATTTCAAGAGACATGATGCAAAAAAAATGATAAATTCATAAAGGAAAGGGGCTATGATCTCAGAATATACCATAGTGTGGCAATTATTTAAATGGTTATTAAAATTATTTGGTACTGAGTAATGGAGAAATTGATGAATAGAACATATTTGGTACACTAAATATAGAAACAAGCCAATATTGTAAAATATTATTTGATAAACCCAGATACCCTTGTAACTTACAGAAAGGACTCAGTATCTGACAAAAACTATTAGAAAAACTAGAAAGTAGTTTGACACAAATTGGGTATAATACAACATCTCACACTACATACCAAGACAAATTTGAAAAGGATATATGATTCAGACATAAAAGGAGACCTCATAAGAAATTTAGAGGAGCAAGGAAGAAATTACCCATTAGATCTAAATTAGAAGAAAGTTTAATAAAAAGAACAAAGAAAATAAATTATATCATCTGATTACATAAAAATTTAAAAGTTTTACAGTTAAAATTAGAAGAAAAAAATTAATAATTGCAAAGTTCTTTTCAGTTATTCTGATAAAGGTGTTCCTATCCCAGATATATAAGAGATATTTAAATTTTTATAAAACTAAGAGATAAATGATCAATGGCTATGAAGAGGAAATTTTCAAAGAAAGAAATCAAACTATCAATAAACATACAAAAATATATAATCATTAAGAGAGTAATACAAATTGAAACAACTCTGGGTTCATCTCTAATTTAGATTTGCCAAGATCACAAAAGAGGAAATGAGTGATGTTGGGTAGTATCCAGGAAAATAGACCCACTGAAGCACTATTGCTGAAGTTGTGAAATCGTCCCTCCATTCTGGAAAACAATGTGGAACTGTGATGGAAAATTTGCTAAAGCAAGCATACTCTATGATCCAACTGTACCATGACTAATTCTATTTCACAAAGTGAAAGAAACAGAAAAATTACCAATATATAGCAAAAATATTTATAGCAATTCTTTCCATAATAGCCTCAAATTGAGAACTAAAGGGGTACCAAACCTATTGAAAACCAACTCAACAAATTGCAGCATATTAATTTAACGGAATATTATTGGGCCACAAGAAATGACAAAATGGATAGTTTCAGGGGCAGCTAGAAAAATTTGTGGAGACTAAGGCAGAGGACAGCTAGTAAAACTAGAACAATTTAGACAATGATAACAGTATCATAGAGAAAAACAACTTGGAAAACTTTAGAATTCTGAATTATGTATTGATGAACCTCAAGTCCAGAGTACTAAAGATGCATCATTCCACCCACATCTGGCCATTGAAGTGATGAACTTCAAATCTGAAATGAGGTATGCATGTTTGGATACAGCCAAGGTGAGAATTTGCTTTGCTATACTATGTGAGTTTACTGAGAAAGGTTTTGTTTCTTTGTTTCATTATTTAACTGGGGATGAAGGGACTAAATCTTTAGGGGGCAGAGATAATTTAAAAAAAAAATTAGAAAAATGACATCTCTTATCTGTTGGAGCTCCTGCTGGCGTCAGGACTAAAATGAGTTCCTATTTTAGTCACTTTTCTACATTAGTGGAAGGAATGAGTAATTTAAGTAAAATAGCTCAAATACCTAAAAAGCAAAAATAGTTTCCAGGGAACTTTCAGGAAATGCACATAGTTTAAAGCTTGCCGAGTCTCCTATAAAACACCCTTAGGGTTTTTTTCCATTGATTGGAACTCTGAAAAATACGGAAACAATTAGGTTTGTTAGAGGGAAGTCAAGCCCATTTAATGTTTCTTTTCCTTTCACCAGCATATAAGCCATGGAAACGTGGCTTAGAAATTATATAATATTAGATGCCTTTAATATACTTAACTTTAAAAGGATTATTTTGGTTTCTTTTTAATTTGGCCATTTTATTTTTCTTAATGTTTCAACTTTGAAACCAATTAATTTTACACTGTACACTTCCTTTGAAGGATAGAAAGCAGCACAGATTTTCCTTACTTTAATTCAGGATTATATTATGAGACAAGTTACCTAGAAAACAGATGTAAGTCATTAACTCTCTTGACTAGGGCCTTACAGACTGTATATATCGGTTGGAATTTAAACTACTTTTCCTGACTTGGGGCTGCCTCTCTATCACACCATATTTTTTTTTCTTTCTCTGTCTCTTCTCTCTCTCTCTGAATTTCTATTCTTATCTCTATCTCTCTCTGTGTCTCTATTTGTATCTACATTTCTATCTCTGTCATCTGTTTTTGACTCTATCTAATATATCTCCATGTTTAAAACTTTAAATTTACATGAAGTTACAGCTGTGCAAACAGACTCTTAAATGCCTGTAATGTCTCAAATGCCTGATAGATTAGTAGCAATGTAAAAGGGACCAGAATGAGATGTCCCATTCCAGATCATACTTGACCTATCTAGACCTATCGTCTGCCTCTAACAATTGAAGTCAACAATTCAATTGATTCAACAAATATTTATTGAGCTGAGTGCCTCTTATTGATAGGCACCTGATATATGTGCATTCGATTGTGAGAGGTGACAGATGTGCTTTCCAGTGGAAGGGCAATCAGACCCACTGCCCAAGGCAAAAACTTGTGAAATAGGTAAAATTTTTCCTTCGATTTCTCAGGCTTCTTTTTAATAGGATTCATCCCCTTCTACCTCCAAAGGTGTTCCTTTGAATAATGCAATAAAACAAAAGCAGTGAATTTTACATACAGAAATTAAAGCTTGCAATATTTCACATATATTGTATCATATTATTATCATAAGAACCAAGTGAAGTAAGTGGAATGTCAGTTCCATGAGACAGATATTATTTCACTTTTGATTCTCTATCCCTAGTACCTAGCACACTGACTGGTAATAATAAATGCTCGATAAATGCTTACTGCTTGTGGATTTATTGAAGTGCTACCGATATTATTACCACTATTTTACAATGAGAAAATTAAGGCGTGTAGGGAACAGAGAGTAGATTCTAGCCTAGAATCATACAACATTAGTAAGTATCTGAAGCTGGCGTCTAATCTAGGATCATGATGACTTAAAGTATAGGATTATGACTCTGAGGTTACAGCATAGGGTGCAAAATGTTAGGCTGCCATTCGGAAGTGGGGAGTCAGGATGGGCAGGCATACATGAAGTGAAATCTGAATTACCAAATGGAATGCTCACATTCATGAAATCTAAAATCCATTGAAGCACTGGAGTGAATGCAAGTTCAGCCAATTACTTTTTTCCTAATGTGTATGCAAGATAATCCCATTACTCCAAAATTACATGGCTTTGAGACTTCAAAATTTTATAACATGCCTTTCTTCTCCAAAAGATGCATCACTGGGATATCTCTGGAATTCTCCAACAGGTACTCCCCTTCTCTACACCAGATTCCCTTCATTCCTTTTCTGCTTCTTTTTTTTGTATTTTCTTCCCTATTAGATTGTAAAGTCTTTGAGGGCAGGGAGGGGCTATCCTTTGAGGGCAGGGAGGGGCTATCTTTGTTTTCAATTTATATTTGTATCCCCACCCTTTAGTAGGGTGCCTGACACCTGGAAGGTCCTTAAATTTTGATTGACTAGCTGAATACTAGAATGTTAAAAGGCTGTGTTATCCATTTAAAGAATTTCAGACTTCTAGAAGTAGGTATGGGATGAGTGACATGAGTGGATAACATTTTTTCTGATCTCTTTCAACTGGCCATGAGGCTCATTTTTTACTCATTTATTCATCTATCTATACCTCTCTCTAACTATCTATTTGCCTACCCATGATTATTTTTTAAAGCTACTTTTTTTTCTCCAGACTCTCTGGTTTAAGATTTCTTGCCTCTGAAGTAAGACCATGACTAAACACCATTTCTGAGAACTTAAAACAAATATTTAAACCAATTTCATTGATATAGGACACCTAATAAAGAAATTCCCTTTTCCATTGCTAATCAGCAACTGCTTTGCAATCCAGTCTTAGAAATTTGCTTGTGACTCTGAGAGATTAAGTGACTTGTCCAGGGTTACATAGCTAGTAAATATCAGTAGTGAGGTTTAAACTGCAGCGATCTCCTAATCTCAAGTTAGTACTCTGGTCCCATAAGAACTCAGTTAGCATATGTCCTCAATGAAGACAAATATAGATTCCTATACCATCCTTTACTCAGCAGATTAGACTATGTGAGTGACATTAATCTTTTAAATGATATAACTAAAGACCTCAGACATAAGACTTGTTTTAAAAAATCCATGGAATCAGTTTATCAACAAATCTAGACTTCTTAACACCTTACTCTCCTCTACTTGCTCTGTGATCCAGCAACACTGGTCCCTTTCCTATGCCTTGAACTGAATACTTCATCTTCTAAGTCATCCTCCAACTAGAATGCTTTAGCTGTTCGTTGCAGCCTCCTGGCTTCCCTCAAGGCTCATTCTACATTCTATATCCTACAGGAAGCTTTCCTTAGTTTTTCTGAGTGTAAGTGTCCTTTCTCTGAAACTATCCCTTCATTTATACTGTATATATCTTGTTTGTACATATTTTTTTGCTTGTTGTCTCCCCTCACTAGACTCTGAGCCCCTTGAGATCAGAGATTCTTTTATCTTTCTTTGTATCCTCAGCATTTAGCACAGTGCCTGCTATATACTAGATCCTTAATAAATGCTACTTGACTGAAAGACAATACTGATTAGTATTGCAATACATTAAAATACAAGTAGAAAAATTAGACTGTAGCCCCCTGACTTTAAGGATCTTACTTTCTGCAAGAGGGATGTTCACAAATGGTAGCATATAGAGAAAGTAAATATACAGTGATGGTGAGGAGGAATCACTAACAACTGGGTGAATGAGGAAAGGCCTATTGAAAGAGATGAAATGAACCTTGAAGGAAGCTAAAGAAAAGTGAAAACTAATCAAAACAGAAAAAGACAACTTTAGATTATGGGGCTTCAGGAAATTCTATACGTTTTATATAACAGATGACACATTGTTCTATGGAATTCAAAATCTGCTTATTTATAACCTTTAATTTTCTAATGAGCATTTGCCAAGTTCAGACTTAGTTAATTTCATAGGCTAAGTTGGCATTAAGATAATCTATTGCACTCATTAGTATCCCTTATGGCCAACTATCATTGTACAACTTGTGTCTACTACCTGATTAATTGAGTCTAGTGTCTTCCCATTAGAAGTCATGCATTGTTGCTGATCATTGTAATTATAACTAAATGCTAAGCTCACTCTATATAAATACAAAGGTACCCAAGTGGCCAGTTCACCACATTAGGCAGGGGTATCATTGTTGTGGACTACCCAATATGTAACCCTGTTTAGCTTAATGTCCATCATTTTTATTCTTCAAGAGCCAGTAGAGTCTTTTTCTCTATAAGTTTATTTTACTCCCACAGTTGTGTATAGATTCTTTTTATTGTAGTTGACTATGTATACATAGCAATAAGGGGGTACTATCTTTCCTGGGTATTATCCCAAATAAGAGTTTTGTGTTAGCCTACTTGAAGATATGTTTTAATCATTGGTTGACATTTCTATCAATCTATCCAACTCAGTTTATTTCTCTGGATCTTTCTTGTTACCTACCCAAAGACGAAATTTAGTAGGTGACATAAGAATCCTCACTCTCTTGGATTAACAGAAATAAGGTGTCTCACTATTAGATCTATCCCAAGTAGGTTGACTCAAACAAACACATGAAATTTTATGGATAAAATAATTTGAGGGAGGTAGCTTACACATCATAAAAGATTGGTCTCCAAGAGGGCAGGATCTTATGGAATTATTTCAGTCATGAAATCACAGAACTCTTGCTCTACAGTTAGCCCCTCTCAGAAAGCTAACATGGATTTTCAATTGAATCCTAAACATCAAGTGACACATTTATAATTATATATATATAAACTAAGGCTAACTGTCACTTGTTAGATTAATGAATGATGTGAACAGGTTCTAGACTTTTCAATACATGCTATTCCTTCTGCCTAGTATGTTTAATCTTCTAGTACATTTACTGAATTTAATTTTAGGAGTGGAAATTTACACGCATGCACACACAAACACACACACTCCTATCCCTTGGTATACTGATGCATGTTCCATGAATTTTTATGATAACATATAATTTTAAGAGTAGAGACAGTCCCTCATTATTAATTACATTCTGTAATTAGTTGCTTGTTTTGTATGCAATTTGAATTACTAGGATACCATGTTGGGAACTGCAATATTATTCAAATGGACCATATTTGTTGAAAGATAACTAGTTTATGTTAACACTGAACAAGTTAAAAAATAAGTAAACACCATGATATACAGGAATTTTTTTAAAAAGTCTTTTAATTAAGAAATATTAACAACCTTAAAATATTTTTCAGAAAATATCACTAATTAATTTTCCTTTCTTAATATCTATTTTCATTTCATAGAATCTCTGAACCAAAGGTGCTTAACAAATAATCCATTCTTTTTAAGCTTTATTTCTGCCCTATGTTTTTTGCATTATAACCATTTGCGAATATGCCCTTCCCCTATCCAAGAATTTTCCTTATGACAAGGAAAAATAAAAGTTAAGCAAAACCAACTGACTCACTTACCACTTCCGATAGCATATTCAACATATACCACCTATAGTCCTCTACGTTTCTCAGAAGGGAAGTATAGTAGTCATTTCTTCTCTTGGGTCAGTCTTATTCATTATAATCCCAAGGCAATCAGTTTCATTTTATTATTCAATCTGTTTAAATTCTTAAAGGTACCATGTATATTGTCTTCTTGGTCCCATTTATTTCACTCTGTATTAGTTCATCAAGAACTTACCATGTTTTTCTGGTCTATGGTGAAATAAAATTCCATCACATACACACAACACAATTTGTTTAGGCATTCCCTAATCAATAGGCAATATCTTTTATTCCATTTCTTTGCTACCTCCAAAGATGCTATTGCGTATTTTGGTACATATGAAGACTTTCTTTTTAGCTTTACCTTCCCTGAGGTATATGCCTAATAGAGCAATCTCTGGATCAAAGAACATGGATATTTTAGACATTTTTATAAAGAGTTTCAACTTCTTTACCACAATGATTAGATTTACAGCTCTATTAATAATATATTGATACGTCTGACCTCCTGTAGCTCCTTCAACATTGACTATTCTGTCTTCTCTCATCTTTACCAAAATGCTTGGTGTAAGATGTTATTCATTGTAATGATAATTAATTGTAATTATCATAATTTAGATTTCTCTTGATATTGGTTATGTGGAGACATAATTGACATGGTTTTTCATTATAATTCCTTTGGGGAAATATTTTCTCATAATCTAGGATCATTTATCATCTGATTTTTGATCTTACGTATTTGTGTTAAATTCTTTGTCTCTGGTATCAGACCTTTATAAGAGATATATGACATGATTTAAAAAAAAACAAAACAATTGAACTTCCCTTATTCTGCTTGTATAGATTTTGTTAGTGCAAAATCTTTTTTTTTAATTTTATGTAATAGAAATTAGTACATGTTTTCTCTGTTTTCATCTCCTGAGTAAATTTTTTTAAGCATTTTTCTCCTACTCAGGTAGGACTTCCTCAATTTTCCTCTGATTATTTTTATGACATAACTTTCTATAGTAGATTATATCTTTATTTGGGCTTACTGTGGTATATGACAGAAGATAATGAGCTACACTCATTTTTGATAAACTTCTTTTTAGTTTTTCCTAGAGTTGTTTCAATATCCCCAAGAATTTTATGTTCTTACCTTGAACAAATACTTGCTTGCTGAGTTAGGTGGCTTCTATTCCTTTCTCGGGCAGTTTATGTTATCATTTTTTAACTAGCACCAAATATTGGTTTATAATATAATTTGATCTTTGAAAGCTTAATTGTCTTTTCATTTCTACTTTCCCCCCATTATATCCCTTGATCATCTACATCTTTTTCATCTCCATATAAAGTTGATCTTTAAAAATTTAACATTATAAAGTACCCAACCTCTCGGTAGCTTGATTGACATAGCACTAAATCAGAAAATAAATTTTTATCCTATCGGTTTGGCATACAATGAGCAATGAAGATTTCTCTAAATATTTGTCTCCTTTTATTGTTATACCATTATTAAGTAGCATTTATGAAATATTTAATGTCTTGGTAATATGAATTCCAGTTATTTATGCATTTTGAATTTTGTTTGAATGAGATTTCTCTCACTTCTTGATGATTTTTGTTATTGCTACATGGAAATGTTGACTGTGCATTTCTTTTATAGTTTGCTATTTTACTGAAATTATTGTCCTAATTACTTCAATTATTGATTCTCTGAGATTTTCTAATGAAATCATCATGTCATCTACAAATAGGAATTATTTTGTCTCCTCTTTGCCAATGTTTCTGCCTTGTCTTTCTTTCTCATTCATTATTGCTACAAATAGCTGTTCTAGAAAGATTTCAAATATTAGAGGAGGGGATCATTTATTGAGATAGTTTCTCATTTATCAATTAAAAATGATAGCGACTTTGAAAAGTATGTTTTATCATTCTAAAATGACCCTTCTTTGTCTCATTATAGAGTTTTCATTACAACTGAGTATTATTTTATCAAAAGATTTTATGTCTCTATAGATATAATCATAGAGCATTATATTTTTATTTTAATATCATTAATTATTTTCAGAATATTGAACCATCTTGAGATACCTATTAAAATCCAATTTGATCAATGAATAGTTATTGTACATAACAGCTATACTAGTGTTAGTACTAGAATTTTATTTTTTGCATCAATATTCATTAATAATAATGTTTTAAATTCTTTTTTTCTATTTTATTTGCCTATGTGTAGACATTAGGAACATATTTACTGTTGTCTTTTCCTTATGATTTGAGGGCTGGAGGGAAAAGCAATAAATGAATCCCAATACTTTCTTTTATAGAGGGTTTGGGGCTTTCCAGTATCTCTCCATTTTCCGTCAGCAGCTCTGCATGCAGTTTCAACTCCTGTAGGTCCCCATTTATTTCCTCTCCTTTCTTTTAAGCTTCCTTTTCTGTCACCACCCCCACCATTAGAATGTAAGCAACTTGAGGGCAGGGACTATTTTGTTTTTTCTTATTTGTAACCACAATGCGTAGAACAGAGTCTGGCACATAGAAGGTTATAAATAAATGTTTATTGTATTGTATTGCATATTTATCTCACAAAATTAAATTTTATAGTGTGCTTCCTTTGTCAAACATTGAGAATAATTTATAGAATATGGGCATTAACTACTCTTTAAGTGTTTGATAAAATTCAGCTATAAATCTTTCTGGAATAAGAATTTTTTATCAGTTTGATTTTTGTTACTTTGGTAGTTCTTTTCTGACTTCTTCAGTTTTAATAATAGATTGTTGAAGATCTCAATTTTATGCTTTATTTGGATATTTTATCTTTTGGAGGTAAGATGCCATTTAATTTAAATTTGCAATTTTGCTAGCATATAATTGTTACTATCTCTTCCTTTGCAACTGTGTGTGTATGTGTGTATGAGAGAGACAGACAGACAGACAGAGACAGAGAGAGGGAGAGAGAGAGAGAGAGAATTCTTTGGGGCTTTCAGTTGATGCTTGAAAGAAACCAGAACCAGGATAACCAAGAGGTAAAGATTAAAAGGGAAAGAATCCCAAGCATTGGAGACAATCAGTAAAAATTCCTAAATTGAGGAGATGTAATGTCTTATGGAAAGGCAGCTAGGTGGCCGAGTGGATAGAGTAGCACACCTGGAGTCAAGAAGACTCATCTTCACGATATCAAAACTGGCCTCAGGTACTTACTAGCTGTGTGGCCATTGACAAGTCACTTAACCCTGTTTGTCTCAATTTCCTTGTCTGTAAAATGAGCTGGAGAAGGAAATGACCAACTATTCTAGTAATTTTGCTAAGAAAACCCCAAATGGGGTCACAAAGAGGCAGACATGACTGAAAAAATGATTGAACAGCAAGAATGTCTTGTGGGAGGCACATAAGTGGGCTGGTGTGGAGGGGAGTTATAGTGTAAGAAAACTGGAATGGTAGTGGGGGTCAGGTTTTGCAGGACTTTCTATTTTCTATTTTATTCTGGAGTTTGCCAGTAAAGTTTATTAAATAGAGGGCCAGAAATGTAGAGGGTTAGTTGCCGCAAAGGGCAGGTTTGATATGGTCATATGAATTCTGTAGACAATCATTTTGATAGCTGAGTAACTGGAGTGGGGAGGAAATTCAGTCAGGGAAACCAACCAAACACTCAAGGGACATCCATTTGCCATGTGCACTTTGCTAAGAAAGGGGGTAGAAGTACAAACAAAAAGAAAGACAGGACTTGCATTCAGAGAGGTTACATTTAGACAAGAGAAGACAATATAGTAAATGAAGTTGGAGACATGGTAAAGCGGCAATGGAAAAAAGTCTGTAGAAGCAGAAGCAGACCCTGGGAGAGGAATGAAGGCATGAACATAAGTGGCCTGAGAACTTCCCTTTACAATGGAGGTTCCAAGTGGAACCTCAGGGGATGAGGCCGCAGGGATGGAGTGAGTTTCTAAGGTTAGAGAGTCTCAAGATGAAACTCCAGGGTATGACAGCTATTCTGGCCCAGTAAGGAGAAAAATCCAGAGTCAGAAACAGCACTGAGAGAAGAATGAAGGAGTGAAGGAAAGATGAGAAAACCAGAAACCTATTACAGTAGTCCAGATCTGAGGTAATGTGGGTCTATGGGTGGTGGCAACAGAGGTAAGATTTGAACCCAGGTCTGACTCCTTGGTCAGTGTTCTTTCTACTGTGCCGTGCTGTTTAGATTCAGTTTTAATTATTATTCATTTGGCACATGTTTCCATTTTCATAGTCCTTTAGGTTGGAGCAGAATTTGGGAAACAACTTTGCCATTAAATGTAATTGTCAAAAACACATCAAAATGAAGTTCATCTAGGTAGGCAATTTATCGATTTATTTGCTTTTCTGGAGAATAACATGGAGAGAAGAGCTTTCACTAATTTCTATTTAACTGATCATTTCTATTTAAGTCAGCATTCAAATTAATGTTCAAGATCATTATTCATGAAAGCGTAGTCCAGTTAAGAAAATTAATGCTTTAACATACTTCTTCTTAATGTGCTGTTAACATTGTAGATACTCATGAGAGATCCTGTTCTGCCTGTCTGCCTGCTGTCTTAATTATTATTTGTATTCGTACAAGACAAAAGATAAGGCAGTCAAGTAATTGTAAATTATGTTTAACATTGTGGGCTTTTTCTTCCTGTCTCTCAACAACTTCCTCTTCTGTTTTGTGTGCAATTCTGCATTTTCCCTCACACTTACATATAGTATCCCTAATTTGCTTTTCACTTGAATAACTTTAATTGGAAAAAAAATTTCCAATTTTTAGCTGAACAATATTTGTTGTGTTGAAAAGAACAATGGAATTAGAATGAGAACAGAGTTTAATTTCTACCCCTTCAACTTAATGCCTATATGTCTTTAGTGTTTCTGGTCCTCAGTCTCTTCATATATGTGTATGTATGTGTGTGTGTATGGATATATGCATATACATGGATATATATATATGTATATCCATACACACATAGACACATATATACACACATACATACATATATACACATATATGTGTATGTGCACACATATATGTGTATATATACATATACACACACTACATATATACATACATATGTTTTATAGAGTGCAAAAAGCATTAGATTTGAAGTCGAAAGACCTGGGTTCAGTCTTTTCAGTCTTGGTTCTGGCAAGTACTGTATAACACTGCGTAAGATGCTTGTCTGGACTTAAATTTTATCATCTATAAAATGAGTTTCACTAAATAACTCCTAACTTCCTTTTAGCAATAAACAGATTAATGTGTGTAAATTTTAAGTCTTGACTGAACTTAGCCCAGTTTATCAAAGCCAAATCAACTTCTTTTTCATAATACTCAGTGAAACTCAGAAAGTATATAGCATCAATACCTAATAAAAAATATAATCAAAACCAATCTATGACTATTGAGGTCTTACTATGAGCACAATGGTAAGTTGAGTGCTATAGAAGATGGAGGAAAATTAGAAAATGATTCCCACCCTCACAGGACTGAGAGTAGCAAATTGAAGAAACAAAATTTCATTGCCAAACTCCTAAAAAAGTTAACTATACTCCTTCCTTCTTCTTTTCCTGATGTCATGGCTCTCTTTGAGAACAAAGGAGAAACTACAACCTGTGATTAGTCCTAGCTGTCCAATGGGGATCCAACTGTCCAGTTCCAGTTGGACAACTCTGCTCCTCCTTTCCTTTCCTCTCCTTCCATCTCTCCAAGGAGTGTCATGCCCTTACCTGAGGGTACTCTGCCCAAAAGAAGGCAAATTTTGATGGCTGAAACCTACCTTGATATCTGGGGTTTACTAGGTAGATTTCTTTTTTAAAGACCATGCCTGAACTCCAATTCATTCTAACTCTCATTGATTAGCCAACAGTAGGTCCCTGTCCATGCACCATTTAATGGTTATTTTTTTTGGGGGGGGTCCTGATGGCTTCGAGTAAATGTAAATAGCAATTGTTTCTCTTTTGTCCAGAAACAACGCTGAAGATTTCCCCCTACCAGTTTTATTATTATTATTATTATTATTATTTTATTAAAGGGCCCTCCCCTTGGATCAATTTTTAAATAACTCTAATCACTAAATGGGCATCACCTCAAAGTGAGAACTTGAAAAGACCTTTGCTTAAAAAGGTCAAGGTCTCCCACTGCATCATGGGTCATCTCCAGTTTTTCCAATCTATATCTGACCACTGGACCCAGATGGCTCTGGAGGAGAAAGTGAAGCCAGTGTCTTTGCACAGTCCTCCCTCACTGTAATAAAATTCACTTGCAAGACATGGCATCATCTTCCTAATGTCATGGTCCTCTTTGAGAACGAAGGACAAACCATAAGCTTAAACTCTCACTCACTTTTTAAGCCCTTGCAGTCAAATTTTCAAATTAACCACTCAACTTCAATTGCCTTTGTTGTTGTTATTAATAATCACCAGATTGCCAAATCTTGCCAGATTTTACCTTCTTAACCATCTGTATCTTTTAACACTGTTGACCACTCCCTCCTACTCAACATTCTTTTTCACCTGTGTTTTCATGGCCCCATGCTTTTCTATTTTCCTTCTTACTGTACCTCCCTGTTTGTTCATACTCTGGCTCCTTTTCTGGATCATAATCTACATCTCTTCTTCCTTGCATAGTTGCATCCCAATATTCTATGTAGGGCCCTTTATTCTACTGTCTCTAAGCTCTCTCTTTCTTTGTGGTATCACTAGGTCCCACAGGTTCATTTATCACATCTATATCAATAACACTCAGATTTGCATATACAATTATAGTCCTCCTAACATCCATTCCCAACCTCCTACTGGATATTTCAAACTATATGTCCCTCATATAAGGTGCATTATCAATTAGGCTGTAAGCCTCTTGAGCTTGGAGATAATTTCATTATCATCTTTAAATCCCTGGCACCACTTCAGTGCCTGCCACATTAGGAACTCAATAAATAGTTACCAAATTGAACTACTAGAAGTCTATAGGTGAAATAAAAGAATGTTATACTGGTCAGAAGGAAAAATTCTGTGATATGAACCATACTAGGGAATTTTCGAAGAAATAGAAATCAAGAATTAGACAGGAAAGTCTGAAATGGGAAGTGAGGGAAGATGGCATGCTCTTCCCTCCACTTCAACAGGACCAGAAACCAATTGGACAGGTCCCTTCCACTTCTCTTTTCTCTTTTAATCAACTCCCCTCTCTTTTCCTCTCTCCTTCCATCCCACCCCCATCTCTCTCTCTCAATTGTTGTCTCTGTTTTTTTTCTTTACGTCTATCTCTGTGTCTATATCTTTCTCTCTGTCTGTCTCATCCTCTCCTGAATTTAAGCTCATTCTATAAATATTCTTGGTAATTTAAGCTTGAAAATGATTTTTCAGTAACAGTGAAAAGTTGAAGAAAGAAGAAAATTTTTTTAGCATAATGGACAGAGCATTTGATCAGCAGTTAGGATTCTAGAAACATCTCTCTCACTTATATATCCTTGGATAAATAATAGAAATACTCTGAGCTTCAATTTCTTCATCTGTAAAATGGGGTAATATGTATCCTTCAAAAATCTAAATTTGAAGATCAAGTAAGATAAAGTGTGTAAAGTCCTTTAAGAACTATTAAATAAAATGCAAGCATCTGGAGGACATAGGATGTTTCTTTTATTTTCATGATCCCAGCACCTAGCATGATATTTGGCACATAGTAGGTATGAAATGCTACATATCAAAACATTCAGAAATTTTATTATGTAGAACCATAAAATGGTGCTACTTTTACAAAGACAACTGATCTGATTTCTCCCACTTTAAGGAATCCAACAATGGTCAATCCTTTGTCTACCTGAAAAAAAGTAAGACAGATAATCTTCCAGGGAGAAATTCTTCATTAGGTGTTTTCACACACAGTTTTTTCTCACTAATTAAGTGATACACAAAAAGTCTTACCTCAAATAACATGAGTAATGTCAACCTTTCACATAGCCTTGGGAAAGGTCTGAATTTTCTCAACAGGAAAAAGGACTTGTTAATTGAACAGCAGAATATCAATTACAGCTGCCTACTGAATCCTTTTATTCTTCTGTTCAGTGTTTATGCTGTGTTCTGACTGATATATAATACTTGGCTTTGTAGCCCTTTCTATAAAATTCCATTTAGTGTCAAAAAGAAGGGAAAAATAATTTTGATAAAATCATTTAAAAGGGTAACTAGAAAAGTTTGTTAATTATGTTTCTGTATGTTCCAGAGTGGATAAAAGTTAACACCATTATTGTCATTCCTATTTGTTTCAGGCATTGAACAAAATAAATGATGCATAAACAGGTACTCTGAATAAATCCTCAGGTCATTAGCCAATGACCTGCTTCCCAGAAAGCCAACCTATTTTCCTTGGTTTCTCATTTTTTAATCTGGAAAATACTGTCTCAAGGAAAGCTTCTCAACACTAACCCTATGCATAAACAGACATATACTCTAATGGGTAGAGCAAATTTTGTTTGACCCATCACTATTAAATATTTATAAATTCATAATTTTCAAGTCTCTTACAAATGAGAAGTGACATCTATTTACATTTCTTTGGGAGTTCCGCTTTGGGCTGTCAGCAAAAACTGACTTGTGACACATATTGCAAAGTTTCTGTCAAAATGCCATCAGAATGTACAGGAGGCTGCCCATTATAAAAGTCAATGTTTAAATATTTACATAATAAAACATCCATAAAAAACAATTCTCAGGAGAACTGCATGTAGCTCTGAATAATTTACCACATTTACAAGTGTATAGTGAGATAAAAGGGAAGGGGCAACAGTGTAGCACTTCTGAATACCTTAAAATTCAGATCACCCTTACGTTAGAATCAAAGGGAATATTTCCATGTTTTCATTTGTCAGGGTATTTTCATGCCTACATCCTGAGTATATCCATGCACTGACTGGGACTTTGATTCCTCAGGCTCTCCTTTTCTTCCAACTGAGATCCATGGTTTACTTTCAGAGCACAACACTTCATTCACTCATTTGTTAACATATATTGAGTACCTAGGAAAGACAACATGATTCAAACATCAGTGAATTAAACTTATGTCAAAAAATCTTGGTTCCAGTGCTGACTTTTGGATACGAAATAAGATCATAGGCATTCCTTGGCCATACAGAGGTTTATCAAAAAGAAGTCGGTTGAATGAAAAGGAGAATTTGAAAAGACTAAATGTTTGGAATCTGAATGTTGGAAAAGTAGTTTGATTCATGAACACATAAGGGAAGACATGAGGCTGGAATGGTGAGGACAAAGGTGCTAAGATTAAACCACTTCATTAAAAGAAATGGGACAACTGAGGTCCAGTATGGTTGTGACACATTTTTTAAAATGCAATAACAGATCATAGGATCATAGATTTAGAGGTTGAGGGAATCTCAGCGGCCAAAGTCAGAGATAGTAACCTCAGAGGAAAGTTAGGAAATCACATCCTCTGACTCCAGAGCCAGTATTGGGCTAAGAGAGCATATGTCTTCTTAGCAGAAAGACTGGTGGATTTAGAATCTAAAAAGCTGAATTCAAATCCTGACTTTTTCATTTACTATCTGAAATGTATGAAGCACCCAGGGTTCAGTTTGCTATTTTTTTAAAAAGTTGGTCAACCCGAATTCTAAAGTTTCTTTTCTTAACTCAATGATCGGAGGGGGATGTAAGCTCCTTTAAGTCGGCATCTACTTTTTAAAGTACTTATATATTCAACATGACAAACTGCCTTACATATAATAGGCAGTTAAAGTTTATTTACTATTACCGCTCCTCAGTCTCCTTGATTGGTTCATCCACCACATAATATTCTATAAGCACGGGTATTCCTATGGCTTCCTTCCAGATCCACACGTCTTGTCTCTCTGCATATACTCTCAGTGACCTCATCATATCCCATAACTTTAATGATCATCTCTCTTTGTAGAGAACTCACAAACCTATATATCTGATCCCAGTTTCTCCCCTGAACTCCAGTCTCACTTCACCAAATCACGTAGTGGATATTTCAAACTGAGTGTTCTAAACACATCTAAAACTCAACATTTCTAAAAGAGAACATTATATTGCCTCCCAACCTCATCCTTTTACCAAACTTTCCCATTTCTATCCAACACATTTCAAATCTTCCAGTCACTTGGCATCACATTCAGTTCCTTATCCTGACTGACTTCACATGTCCATTCAGTTGCATTGTCATTTCTATTTCCACAGTACCTCACATATGAGCCCTTTTCTTTATTCACAAAGATCTCATCGCCTCTCACCTGGATTATTCCACCATCTTAACTGGTCTTCCTGACTCAGGTGGCTCCCTTCTCCAGTCCATCCTCTCTATGTGTTTTTCTTTAAGAGTAGATCTGATTCTACCATTGCCCAACTTGATAATATGCATGGAGCCTTTTCCTGCAGGAGAAAATATAAACTCCATTCTTTAGCTTTAAAATTTTTTAACTTCAACTTATCTTTCCAGCATCAATGATCATTACTGCCCCTCCAGCATTATGGAATCTAACCAAACTGACCTCTCTGTTCCTCTTATACTTCTTTACACAGACTGCACACCACACCGCCCCCCCATGCCTAAAATATCCCTGCTTCTCACCTCTGCCTCACAAAATCTTTCTCCTATTTGAAGGCAAGTTCTATCTGCTAAATGAAGCTTTTCCAAATAGTTTAGCTAGAAGAAATAACATGTGCATTGGAGTAACAGAAAACAAGGCTGAAGAAAGGCCTAAATGAGGAAATGACTTCCTGAAATGCAAGCTCTCATATTGCTATTATCATTTTCACATTTTAGCCTACATATGACTTACTAAATTAGTATGACATACAAATAAGTTTGTAGCTTATCCTTTCTAGTAGAGTGTAAGTTTCCCAGGGGCAGGAAATATGGTGGATTTTTCCCCTACCTTCATAACCTCAGCTAATTATAAAGAAAAGAGGGTATAAGAGATATTTAACATTTAGACTTTTACCAAAATCTAAAATACTAAGAAATACAGAGGGGTATGTGTTGACCATGTAGGCATCAAGTCATATGGGGGCAGCTAGGTGGTGCAGTGGATAGAGCACCAGTGCAGGAGTTAGGAGGACCTGAGTTCAAATCTCACCTCAGACACTTGACACTCACAAGCTGTGTGACATTTGGCAAGTCACTTAACCCCAACTGCCTCATCCTGGGTCATCTCCAGTCATCCTGATGAATATCTGGTCACTGGATTCAGATGGCTCTGGAGAAGTGAGGGTAGTGACCTGCACAGCCCTCCCTCACTCAAAACAAAGTCAAGTGCAAGTCATGTCATTATTTCTCCAATGGCATGGTCTTCTTCGGCAAAGAAGGATGAACCCACGCACACATACACACATACAACTCAGCACCTATTATTCTTCAATGTGTATATATATATATACATACATACACATATTAGCTATTTAATACATAATATATGAATTTCACTAAATTTCTCCAGGCCTCCTGTATAAGGGTAAATGAGTTTGAACTTTATTTTGTAAGAAACAGGGAATCTTTGGTTTATGAGAAGGGAAAGGGCATGAGTAGAATTGTGTATCAAAAATAGCAGTGTAGCAGTTGTCTACAGGATGGATTTGGTAGACAAAGAGAATGGGGTCAAAGAGACCAGTTAGGAAGTTATTGCAATAGTTCAAGTCAGAAGTAGTAAGAGATTGAATTAAGGTTGTTACAGCAAGACAGAAAGAATAGAGAGAATAGAAGGATACAAAAAAAATTCTGAAGAATTAATGGAAGAACTGGTGAATTATTACAGGGCATGAGGGAAGGGAAGGATGCAAGATTTAGAGCTGAGAGAGATTTTAAAATGGAGGCCACCTTGTCCAACCTCCTCATTTTGCAGATGAATCAATGAAATCCGAAGTGGCAGACCCTGCAATGAGAATCTAGGTTCCCTGATGCCAAATCCACATATCTTTTCACTGTACAGATTTCAAGCTTGAGTAATTGAGGAGAATGTTGAATCCAATAACTGAAAAATAGGGAAGTCAGTTCTTGTTTTCACAACAGCATTGTGAGTAATGATAACCCTGGGACAGTTTGACATTATCATTTTCATTTTACAGATGAATAAATTGAGTCACAGAAAGTTAAGTGGATTTACCAAATTGGTGAAGGTCACATAGCTAGACTGGGTCAGACTTATATTTAACACTTTTAGAGACACTCAATCTATTAGAGCTGAGAAATTGGATGACGATGTTGGTTGAACAAGTTAGGAGGAAAATTTGAAAGTCCTGGGTAGAAATAAAAGTTTTGAAGTTATATTATTTCCAGTCTTAGGATAGGAACCACAAATATGGTCCCCACTCTCACAGTCAGGGTGGTAGAGTGGTAAGCATTTTATCTGTAGATACAGTAAAGGCCCTATACTGGAACTGATCAACTCTTTACAAAAACAAACAAAAAACCCAAAAACCTATAATGACTTTCTATCAGACCTCAGATAGAATGAATACTCTCTCAGACTATAATTGTCTTAATTATTCTCTCTTTTAAAACTCATCAAAACACAGGGCAATTAAAGTGACACAAAATTTGATCCGAGAGCAACTGAAGAGAATAAGCATTCTACACCCTTCTCTGATGAAATGAGGCTCATCTCAGTCTTGATAACAATGCCCTTCTGGAGGAAAGGGCTCAGCTAGGCCAGAGGAGCAGGGGCCATCCTCCCTATCATTGCTTTTTTCCAAAGACTGGGTGCACCATTAACTTTGGTGTCACTCAGGCAATTGTCAAAACAGCGTCTAGTCTTCGCACTCTCTCTCTCTCTCTCTCTCTTATTTCATGATTTTAATGTTTTAATGAAATTTTCTCCCATTTAGTCTCATTATTCTGCTTCCATCTAGTCACTATTCTCATGTCCCCCAAATATACAACTATTGGCAACTCACATAATTTCTCTAATCTTCAGTTTCCTCATTTGTAAAATCAGAATAATGGAACTCGTCTAAAAAAGTTGTGATCAAATGAAATTATCTATCAATCTAACCTATCTATCTATCCATCACTTTAGAAGTCCTAAAGGACTCTATATGTTGGATATTGATTTGCACTGTCATTATTTCTTCAATTTAACTCTACGTGCAACAGTTCGATTGTAGTAAATTTCTCTCCCCTTCACTTAATAGTACTTATTTTTCCGATTATATACAGATATCTTTCAACATTCATTTTTGTAAGATTTTGAACTCCAAATTTTTCCCTGTCCCTACCTCACCTCAGCACTCCCCAAGACAGTAAGCAATTTTATATAGGTTATACACTATTGTGTTAAACATATGTCCACATTAGTCATATTGTAAAAGAAGAATCAGAGCAAAAGTGAAAAATTTTGAGAAAGAAATAACAAAAAACAAAAAGAGGGAAAATAATATGCTCTGAACTGCATTCGGACTTTATAGTGCTTTCTCTGGATGTGAATAGCATTTGCCATTATGGGTCTTTTAGAATTATCTTGGATAGTTGCATTGCTGAGAAAAGCTGGTATTGTTATTGATGATGATGATCTTTTGTCTTTCATTCTTGAAGAGGACCATGACATCAGGGAAGTGATGGCATAACATGCAAGTGAAGTGGATTTAAGTGAGGGAGGGCTTAGCAAAGTCACTAGCCTCATTTTCCCCTGTTCCCAGTTGCAAAATCTAGATCAGAATGATTGGAGTTGGCCCTGGATGCAGTGGAAGACCTTCACCTTTTAAGTTAAGGTCTTTAACAGGTCTCAGCTTGACTAAGGTAACACTCATTCAGTAAATCGTAGTTGATTATCACACAATGTTGCTGTTACTATGTAAAATGATCTGGTTCTGCTCACTTCGTTTAGCATCAGTTCATGTAAGTCTTTCCAGATTTTCTCAAAATCTGCCTGCTCATCATTTCTTATAACAGAATAGCATTCTATTACTTTCATATACCCCAGCTTGTTCAGTCATCCCCTAATTGATGGACATACAACAATTTCCAATTCTTTACCACCACAAAAAGAGTTGCTATAAATATTTTGTACATGTTTGTCCTTTCCCCTTTTTTTAAATGATCTCTTTGGGAAATGGACACAGTAGGGGTATGGCAGGATCAAAAGGTATGTGGAATTTTATAGTCCTTTGAGCATATTTCCAAATTGCTCTCTAGAATGTTTGGGTCAATTCAGAAGTCCATCAACATTGAATTATTGTTTCAATTTCCCCATATTTTCTTCAATATTTATCATCTTTCTTTTTTGTCATATTAGCCAATCTGATAGCTATAAGGTGGTACATCAGAGTTCTTTTAACTCTCCAATCAAGAGTATTTTATTGAAACTTTATAGGAAACTGAATGTTCCTATTCTTTGACAATTTATCAATTGGGATATGAATTATATTCCTATAAATTTGACTCACTTATCTTTATATTTGAGAAATTCAGCCTTTGTAAGAAATATTGACTGTGAAAATCACTTTCCAAGTTTCTGCTTTCCTTTTTATATAGGTTGCATTGGTTTTACTGGTGCAAAAACCTTTTTAGTTTAATGCAATCAAAATTATCCATTTGCATTTCATAATGTTCTCCATTTCTTCTGTGGTCATAAATTCTTCCCTTCTCCATAGATCTGACAGGTAAACTATTCCTTGCTCTCCTAACTTGCTTATAATATCAACCATTATGTCTAAACCATGAACTCATTTTGACTTCATCTTGGCATACTACATGAGATGTTGATCTAAGCTTAGTTTCTGCCATACTATTTTCCCGTTTTCCCAGTAGCTTTTGTAAAATAGTGAGTTTTTATCCCAGAAGCTGGAGTCTTTGCATTTATCAAAAAGTAGACTACTATAGTCATTGACTTACTTTGTCTTGTGTAAGTACCTAACCTATTCCACTTATCCACCACACTATTTTTAGCTAGTATCAAATACTTTTGATGTTTGCCACTTTGGCTAACCTACTTTTATTTTTTTCATTAATTCCCTTGATATTCTTGAGCTTTTGTTCTTCCAGATGAATTTTGTTATTACCTCTCTGAATTCTATAAATATTTTTTGGTAATTTGATTGGTATCATACTGAATGAGTAAATTAATTTAGATGGAATTGTCATTTTTATATTAGCTTGGTCTACTCATGAATAAGTAGTATTTTTCTAATTGTTTAGGATCTAACTTTATCTGCATGAAAAGTGTTTTGTAGCTTTGTTCCAGTTACTATGTTTTGTTTTGGCAGGTAGACTTCCAAATATGGTCACTGTGTATAATTATTTTAAATGGAATTTATCTTTCTGTCACTTGCTGCTGAACTTTTATTTTTGGTAATACATATAAACACTAATGGTTTATGAGGGTTTATTTTATATCTTGCAAATTTTCTGAAGTTGTATTTATTACAAGCATTTTTATTTGATTCTCTAGGATCCTCTAAGTATACCATCATAGCACCTGTACAGTGATAGTTTTTTTTTTTTTTTTTGCTTATTGCCTATTCTAAGTCCTTCAATTTATTTTTCTTCTCATTGTTAAAACTAGTAATTGTAATCCAAAACTGAATAATACTGGTGATAATGGGTATCATTGTTTTACCCCTATCTTATTGGAAATGTTTCTCTAACTTATTCCTATTACATATAATGCTTACTGATGGTGTTAGATAGATACTGCTTATCATTTAAAGGAAAACTATTCCTATGCTCTCTAGTGGTTTGTTTTTTAATATGAATAAGTCCTATATTTTGTCAAAAGCTTTTTTCTGTATCTATTGGGATAGTCACATGATTTTTAGTTAAGTTTTTTATTGATATGGTAAATTATACTCATAGTTTTCCTAATACTGAACCAGCCCTGCATTCCTAATATAAATTCTACCTGGTCTTAGTGTATTATCTTTGTGGTAAATTGCTATAATCTCTTTGTTAATATTTTTACTTAAAGTTTTGGCATCAATATTCATTAGGGAAATTCATCTATAATTTTCTTTCTCTGTTTGGGCTCTTCCAAATTTAGGTATTGCAATTGTGTCATAAAAAGAATTTGGTAGGACTCCATGTATTTTTCCAACTAGTTTATATAGTACTATAATTAATTGTTAAAATGTTTGGGAGAATTCACTTGTAAATGCATCTGGCCCTGGAAATGTATTTCCTTAGCGTTTGATGGCTTCCTTAGCATTGATGGCTTATTCAATTTCTTTTTTCTAAAACAGGGTTAAGTATTTTATTTCTTCCTCTATTAAGCTGGGAAATTTATACTTTTATAAATATTTTCCATTTCACTTACATTGTCTGATTAATTGGCATACAGGTGGGCAAAATAGCTGCTCATTTTTGCTTTACCTTCCTTTTCATTGTGGTGAGTTCACCCTTTTAATTTTTGATACTAATAATTTGATTTTCTTCTTTCTTTTTTAATCAAATTAACCAAAGGTTTATATAGTTATTGTCTTTTTCCTCAAAAAGATATTAGTTTTATTTATTAGTCAATCATTTTCTTAATTT
Organism: Bettongia penicillata ogilbyi; assembly: GCA_023548195.1. Lineage (NCBI taxonomy): Eukaryota > Metazoa > Chordata > Mammalia > Diprotodontia > Potoroidae > Bettongia > Bettongia penicillata. Next base: position 2,216,574 of record JAJHZJ010000688.1, on the reverse strand, counting down.
CAACTTTATTAATCTCTCCTTTAGTTTTCAGAACTTCTAATTTGGTATTTAATTGGGGGTTTTTAGTTTGTTCTTTTCCTAACATATACAATTACATATGCAATTCATTGATCTCCTCTTTTTCAGTTTTACTCATGTAAGCATTTAAAAATATAAAATTTCCCCTAAAGGGGAGGAGGAGCCAAGATGGCAGAGTAAAAAGATTCCCATAAATTACCTGTAAAGAGGAACTCCCAACAAATTATGGAGCAGTGGAAGACACACAACAATGGAGTGGAGGAGATTTCTGTTCCAGAGAGCCCTGAACAACCGCCACCAAAAGTCCATCATGCACTGGACCCGGAGCAGAGCCCAGCCCTGCCTTGGCCGCACAGCACTGAGAGGACCAGATCCGAGCAGGTTTCAGGGACAGAATCTCCAGTGGCCGTGCAGGTCCATCCACCCACAGACTCAAAATGTTAGTGAGTGAGAGAGCCTGTCTGCCTCACGAAAAGGGGAGCAGGGTGTCCCCAAATCTCAGGCCAGGAGGCAGCGGCAGAGGCAGCAGTGGACAGGAGCTCCCAAAGCTGACAGGACCTCGGATCCATTGTTGAAGATCTCCACATAAACCCCCGAGGGAATTGAGCTCTGTGAAAGGGGCTTGCCCCCACTTGAGCACCTGAACTTAATCTTATACTGAATAATAGCCATACTCCTGCTGAAAGCCCTGAGGTTGGGAAGCAGCATTTGAATCTCAGACACCAAACACTAGCTGGGAGGATCTGGAGGCTGGGTGGGTGTGGAAAGGAATCTCAGAAGTCAAATAACTGGCTGGGAAAATGCCCAGAAAAGGGAAAAAAAATAAGACCATGGAAGGTTACTTTCTTAGGGAACAGATATTTCCTCCTTTCCTTTCTGATGAGAAAGAACAATGCTTACCAACAAGGAAAGACATAGAAGTAAAAGCTTCGGTATCCCAAACATCTGAAATGAATATTCAATGGACTCAGGCCATGGAAGAGCTCAAAAAGGATTTTGAAAATCAAGTTAGACAGGTGGAGGGAAAACTGGGAAGAGAAATGAGAGAGATGCAAGAAAAGCATGAAAAACGGGCCAATACCTTGCTAAAGGAGACCCAAAAAAATGCTGAAGAAAATAACACCTTGAAAAATAGGCTAACTCAATTGGCAAAAGAGGTTCAAAAAGCCAATGAGGAGAAAAATGCTTTCAAAAGCAGAATTAGTCAAATGAAAAAGGAGGTTCCAAAGCTCACTGAAGAAAATAGTCCTTTCAAATTAGAATGGAACAGATGGAGGCTAATGACTTTATGAGAAACCAAGAAATCACAAAACAAAACCAAAAGAATGAAAAAAATGGAAGCGAATGTGAAATATCTCATGGGAAAAACAACTGACCTGGAAAATAGATCCAGGAGAGACAATTTAAAAATTATGGGACTACCTGAAAGCCATGATCAAAAAAAGAGCCTAGACATCATCTTGCGTGAAATTATCAAGGAAAACTGCCCTGAGATTCTAGAACCAGAGGGCAAAATAAGTATTGAAGGAATCCATCGATCAGCACCTAAAAGAGATCCAAAAAGAGAAACTCCTAGGGACATTGTGGCCAAATTCCAGAATTCCCAGGTCAAGGAGAAAATATTGCAAGCAGCTAGAAAGAAACAATTCCAGTATTGTGGAAATTCAATCAGGATAACACAATATCTAGCAGCTTCTACATTAAGGGATCAAAGGGTGTGGAATAAGATATTCCAGAAGTCAAAGGAACTAGGACTCAAACCAAGAATCACCTTCCCAGCAAAACTGAGCATAATACTTCAGGGGAAAAAAAAATGGTCATTCAATAAAATAGAGGACTTTCAAGCATTCTTGATGAAAAGACCAGAGCTGAAAAGAAAATTTGACTTTCAAACACAAGAATGAGAAACAGCATGGAAAAGTAAACAGCAAAGAGAAGTCATAAGGGACTTACTAAAGTTGAACTGTTTACATTCCTACCTGGAAAGATAATATTTGTAACTCTTTAAACTTTTCAGTGTCTGGGTAGTTGATGGGATTACACACACACACACACACACACACACACACACATACACATGCACACACACAGAGAGACAGAGAGCACAGAGTGAATTGAATAGATTGGGATCATATCTTTAAAAAATTAAGGTAAATGGTGAGAGAGAAATGTATTGGGAGGAGAGAGGGTGAAATGGAATGGGGCAAATTATCTCTCATAGAAGAGGCAGGCAGGAGACTTTTTAGTGGAGGGAAAAAGAGGGAAGCTTAGAGAAAAACATGAAGTTTACTCTCATCACATTCCACTAAAGCAAGAAATAAAATGCACACTCATTTTGGTATGAAAACCTATCTTACAATACAGGAAAGTGGAGGAGAAGGGGATAAGCAGGGTGGGGGGGATGATGGAAGGGAGGGGCAATGGGAGGAGGGAGCAATTTGAAGTCAACACTCTTGGGGAGGGACAGGATCAAAAGAGAGAATAGAAGCAATGGAGGTAGGATAGGATGGAGGGAAATATGGTTAGTTTTACACAACACGACTATTATGAAAGTCATTTGCAAAACTACACAGATATGGCCTATATTGAATTGCCTGCCTTCCCAAAGGGAATGGGTGGGGAGGGAGGGATGGGAAGAAGTTGGAACTCAAAGTTTTAGGAACAACTATACTGTTTAAGAACAGTATAGTGGGACCATTTTTTACTTTAGGCATCTAATTCACATATTACTTGCTCTGGAGACTGATTTAGAACTTTCTCATATGTTGTACGATACTTCATAAATTTTGAAGTGCTATTTAAATATAAAAAAAAAAATTCCCCTAGAACTGCTGTGACAGCATCCCATAAGTTTTGGCATGTTGTCTCATTATCATCATTCTCTTTCATGAAGTTATTGATTGTTTCTGTGATTTTTTGTTTGACTCATTTATGCTTTAATGTAAGATTATTTCATTTCCAATTAATTTTTAGCATGTGTTTCATGGTCCTTTATTGTATATAATTTTCATTGCATTATGATCTGAAAAGGATGCATTTAATAATTCTGTCTTTCTGCATTTACTTATGAGGATTTTATGCTCTAATATATGATCAATTTTTGTGTAGGTGCCAAGTACCACTGAGGAAAAAGATGTATTCCTTTACTACATATTCAAATTTCTGCGGAAGCCAAGCATATCTAGGTAACTTTTCTAAAATCCTATTTACCTCCTTAACTTCTTTCTTGTTTATTTTATGGTTATATTTATCTAAATTCTAAGATGGGGAGGTTGAGGTCCCCCACTAATATAGTGTTGTCTATTTCTTCCTATATCTCACTTAATTTCTCCAAGATTTTGGAGGCTATACCACTTTTTGTAAGTATTGGTATTACTTCTTTGTCTATGGAACCTTTTAGTAAAATGTAATTTCTTCCCTTGCCTCTTTCAGTTAAATCTATTTTTGCTTTTGCTTTCTCTGAGATCTAGCCCTGTCTTTTTAAAATTCAGCTAAAACACAATATATTCTATTTCAGTCTTTACCTTTACTATGTGTGTAATCTCTCTGCTTCAAATGTGTTTATTGTAAATAACATATTGTAGGATTCTGGTTTTTAATCTACTCTGCTATCCTTCCATTTTATGGAAGAGTTCATACCATTCACATTCACAATTATGATTACTTTTAATTTCCCTCCATCCTATTTCCCCTTGCTTATACTTTTCTTTCTTCTTTCGCTCTGTCCCTCCTCACCAATATTTTGCTTCTGAACACCTTCCTCAATCTGCCTTCCATGCCCTTCCTTTTCTTTCCTCTTTCCCCTCCTATTTCCTTACAGGATAACATAAATTTCTATTCCCAACTGAGTGTGCATGCTATGCCCTCTTTGAGTTAACTATGATGAAAGTAAGGTTCAAGCAATGTTCACCTCCATCCCTTCTTTCCTTCCACTGTAATAGGTCTTTTGCACCTCTTCAAGTGATTTAATTTACCCTAATTTGCTTCCCCCTTTCCTCTTCTCCCAGTACAATCCTTTTTTTACCCCTCATTTTGTATATCATCAAAGTAAACTTATACTCTTACCTTCTGTCTATGTATACTCCTAACTTCCATAATAGAAATACAGTTCAAGAATTACAAAAATTGTCTTCCCATATAGGAATGTAAACAGTTTAGCCTTACTGAATAACAAGTTGTTATTGTTTTTCTTTCCTATTTACCTTTTTATGTTTCTCTTGAGCCTTGTATTTGAAGACTGAAAAGTCTGTTCAGTTTTGAACTTTTCATCAAGGAAGTTTGAAAGTCCCCATTTCATTGAATGTCTATTTATTCCCCTGAAAATTTATGCTCAGTTTTGCTAGATAGTTGATTCTTGGTTGTAATGCAAGATCCTTTGCCTTCTGGGATTGTCTGTTCCTTTAATATAGAAGCTGCTAAGTGCTGGGTAATAATGACTATGGTTTTTTGATATTTGAATGATTTCTTCCTGTCTGTTTGTATTGTTTTCTCCTTGACTTGATAATTCTAGAATTTCGCTGTAATATTCCTCAGAGTTTTCATTTTGGAATCTCAGGAAGTGATCAGTAGATTCTTTTGACTCTTTTGCCCTTGAAGGGCAATCCTAGAATATCAGGGCAATTTTCTTTAATAATTTCTTAAAAATTGCTCTCCAGGCTGTTTGTTTTTTATCTTAGCTTTCAGGTAGTCTAATAATTCTTAAATTATCTCTCCTGGGTCTATTTTCCAGATCAGTTGTTTTTCCAAAGAGGTATTATACATTTCTTCTATTTTTTAAAATTTTGAGTGATTCTTGGTGTCTTATAGAGTTATCAGCTTCCATATGTCCGATTCTTATTTTTAGGATGTATTTTCTTCAATTAGCTTTTGTATCTCCTTTACCATTTAGCCAATTCTATTTTTTAAGGAGTTGTTTCTTCATTGGATGTTTTTCCCCATTTGGCCAATTGTATTTTGTAAAAAAAAAATAAAAAAAGTGCTTTCTTCATTCAATTTTTGTCCTTCCTTTTCCTAGCTGTTGTCTTTCTCTTGCATACTTCTAATTTCTTTTCCCAATTTTTCTACCACTTCACTTATCTGACATTTAAAGTCCTTTTTTGAGCTCTTCTAAGAAGGCTTTTAGGGCTTGTGACCAATTTATATTCCCTTTGAAGTTTCATATATTGGTATTTTGACATTATTTTCTCTTCTGAGTTTGTATTTTTATCTTCCCTGTAGCCATAGTAGCTTTCTATGATTAAGGCTTTATTCTGTTTTTTCCTAATTTTTTTTTAGCCTATTTCATGACTTTTAACGTTGATCTCTGCTCCTGGGGCAGAGGAACACTGTCCTAAGCTTCTTGTGCCCTGGACTAGGGGCCTTGTCACTGACTTTTGTGCTGGGGCTTCAGGTGCTGGTGACTTGTTCACTGCACTAGGGTGGTCCAGCCTGGTTGTGCCTGCTTTGTCAGGGAAGTGGGGAGGGTCCAGGACTGGCCATTTGCCTTCCGCCTTAGGGCTGGAGGCCTCACATCTAGCCTGCTGAGCCAGGACCAAGGGGCCTCAGTTGCTAATCTGTGCTGTAGCTAAGCCTTCCACTGGCTTGCCCAAACATTTCCTCTGCTGAACTGTACTCCCAGTTTACCCAAGTGAGACAGATATTTCCTAAAGTACTTCTAAATTATCTTAAGCTAGAAAATTGCTTCACTCTTTTTGTACTTTTTGGGGGTGATTTTGCTCTTTAAAATGGGCCCCAAGTGTACTGCTGAGGTGCTAGTTAGTGTTACTAAGCACAAGAAGGCTGTAATGTGCCTTACAGAGAAAAATATGCTATTGGCCATGAGTTCAATGTTAATGAATCAACAATATGATGCAAGAGGAAATTCACTGATGCAAGGTTGCTCCAGAAAATAGTAAAGTAAACACTGTGTCCAAAGACTCTCAGGAACCTAACTCTTCATTTCCCCTAGAAATAATGGTTCAATTCACTAAATCAGCATTCCTAGCCACTTTATATAACATAACTACTACCATGAATGATAAGCATATGCATATGGATATGTATACATAGGTATATATGAGTGTGCATGTATGTATATGTATATGCATATGTATAAATATATATGCATAAGTACATAACTGTATGTGTGTATGTGTGTGTATATATGTGAGTGTGCAGGTGTGTGTCTGTGTGTATAATATATTGTGTGTGTAACACACACTCACACACACACACATACACACACACCCAAATGACTTTTGGAATCAATTCAAAAGGAATAATCTCTAATGATTTTCAAAGACCTTTCATTTCTAATAATCTTTGATCATGAAGTGCTGAATGGAACCTGAAGTGTTTTGCCTAAAAATGGGTTCAACACTAACAGTAACCTTTTGGATACAGATGTGTTCATGTTCAAAAGAAATCTAAAACAAAAAAGTATTACCTCTACCTTCCAATGCCTAAGAAATGATCATTTCTTACTTTCTCTTCCTTCCTTCCTTCCTTCCTTCTTTCCTTCCTTCCTTCCTTCCTTCCTTCCTTCCTTCCTTCCTTCCTTCCTTCCTTCCTTCCTTCCTTCCTTCCTTCCTTCCTTCCTTCCTTCCTTCCTTTCTTTTCTTTCTTTCCCTCCACTTCCTTTGACTTCCAACTTCCTAAAGAGGATGTGTCATTATTCTTCTAATAGCACTTTCTCTTAATCATCAGTTCCCAGAGCCAATGATGACAAATATAGATGAGATATAAAGAGTGACAAAGCAGGACAAAAAATACTGAGATCTAGAAAAATCCATCAGCATAAAACGATATCTGAGAATTCTCAGTGGTTTCAAAGCCATGTGGCCTTTGACCTCTACAGATCAAAACACCAGGCACAACTGTAACATTTGGCTTTAATGAAATACAAACATCCCCTGAATAATGCTTAACTTTCCCAATTATAAAGGCCCAAAGTGTGAAATCAAGAAAGTAAGTTTCATGATAAAACCATAGTTGTTTAGACTCTAAATGCTGGCAGTCATTTCTGCTGTCATTTCAGTAGTTTACAAAGTTATTAACCTAATAAGGAAATTTTAACACGAAAAAATACCCTTTTAAACTCAGCAGTATCCCAATAAACCTAATTCACTAAAAATTAGCTTCTCTAATTTATAAGAGCACTTATCAAGATTAATCTCTTCTAAATGTAATTATCCTCATTTATTGAAAGTTATGGAAAAAATGTGAAGGAAATATTTTTCTCCCAGAGGGAAAAATACAAAAGTGAATTAAATCTTTAGCAATATCACAAATACTAAAATCTGCATTGCCTCATTTAATCGTTTTAATTTTTCAGGAGGCCCTCCACCATCTTTCTTTTTTCTCTTTATGTGCTGGCTTAATCATTTGTAGTTGTGTTATCTAATTTTTCAATGTACACTATTTTATATTATCGATATTTAGGTGCTAAACTCCTGAAATGAAATATTTTGTATTTAAACCTTTCATTTGACCTCTTACATGCGCTCAGCAGAAATGCAAAATGAGCATACTTTCCTTGGCATAGGTAGTTCATAATAATGAAAGGATACTGCTAATAGTTCCTTAATATAGATCAAGGGTTCTTAACCTTTTCTGTTTCATGAACTCCTCTGACAATACGTTGAAGTCTTATGGATCCGTCCTCAGAATGAGATTTGTTGCCTACATTCATAATTAAAGAAAATGTTAAATTTCAGCTCAAGGTTAGGTAATAAAGATGTATTTCTTGTTATTATCCAAGTTCAGGGATCTGCTGAAATCTCTCCATGGACTGCAGTTAAGAACCCCTACTCTAGATGAATATAGTATACATGTCAAATTTACAGATGGAAATTTCATGTTATATCCTCAGTGACTACTAGGGATGCTATGGGGGGGAAGGGGAGAATCAGGGATTCTTTTCCATGTATAAGATGTACCAAAAAGTGTCTTCTCCAACTATATCCTTATGTGATTCGACAACACTAAGACAATTATTTCTAACTCCCTCTCTTTACCACTTTACTTAAAATGTTACTGTTTCTTCCTATGGCTATGATCCTATGAACAAAATTTTGTCAACTGAACTTTCAGATTAAAACAGTTGCTCTTAATTTGAAACTGCCCTATTAAGAAAAACACCGTATTTTAAGTTATTTCCCTTTCAGGCCTAGCACCAATAAAATTAATGTGTGTTCTAAAATGTTTTCAGAATTACAAATTTTTCTCATTCTTATTTTATGAAGGAGGAAACCAATTCAAAAAAGTTATCTAACTCCCTGGAGAGAAAACATTAAATTTATTTATGGAGCACAGATTAAAGCAAAAATATAATGGACCTTTGTCAATAAGGCATCAAAAAAATGATTGTAAGACTTGCTGAGTTACCAACTATTTTCCAGAGCAGGTGGGCTGAGAATACTTTTGGCCAGTCTTATCATTTTCTGTAACTTGAGGATATTAATGAATGTACTTCTCTTTTTACAAATTATCATTCATTCCATCCATTCATTCATTCAACAGTCAATTCAACCCAATTCAAGGAGAATTCTGTTGAATGTAGCCTCTTTGAAGGCAGGGACTCTGTGTGTGTGTGTGTGTGTGTGTGTGTGTGTGTGTGTATGTGTGTGTGTATGGGTGTGTGTTTTCCCTACATCTGTAGCACCTAACACAATGTCATGTGAAGAATATAAATTGAATTCTTATTTTCACTGCATTATGATGTGAAAAGCTATTGAATATTTAAAATGTCATAAAGAACTCAGGGATTAAAGAAACCATTTAAAAAATCTTTTGTAAATTAATGAATCTTTTGATAATGCAAATTATTAGTCCCTTGATAAAGATCTGATCTTTGTTTTTGTTTTTTTGAAGAAAGGATTACCATATTAGGTTTTCTGAAAACTGGAAGCATTGCATTTTCTTCTGCTGACTTTAAAACTGAACTGTTCATTAATACATAGTGGTAAAATAGCTAAATACAGCCCGCATTTTCAAGGTCTAATTTCCCACATACCTAAGAAATGAAAGGGAAAAAAATTATCTTCATGTGATCGCCAATTCTGTCATTATTTACTTTACTAAAAAGGGAGAAGACAGACATATTTTTACTTACTCACAGCTCCTGGAGTCAGTGTTTCTCCAATATGCTGTGGCACTGAAGTCACCCACAAAACAGGAATTATAATGATGATGATTTAAATTATATTTAAAAATCATATTTGCATCAAGCTCTTTAAAGCACACTGATTCTAGTATTAATTTGAACATTCAAGTACGAGGAGCTTTCAATGAAGATACCATGATTTTGAAAAAGTTGTTACGACTCTGCTACATTGTCATCAGAATTGGCTGCATTTTATCTCAAAGTAACTTTTTCAAATAAGTTTATGATTCATTTAACAATGTACTTCTATTGTATAAACTTTAATTACATATTACTTTGTGCATGTGCCTTAAGGTGACTTTCCCATGAAGGCACAATTTTATTAAATCTAATAAATAAATTCATAAACCCAAATCAGATTAAGTAATAATGAACTTTGCTTATTTAAAAAACATTTAATAATACCTTCTTCTAGTACCGTAACATCTTCACAGAGGTAGACTTGAAAATTTTAAGATTATTAAAATCAGAATTGAGTTAGACAAGGAGACAAGTGGGTCATTCAGCCCAGTGTATTATTTCTTGTAATCTCATATGGGAATAATATAGGAAAATGCCATGAGTAGTCACTGTCATGGATACATTTTCAAAAATGAGGGATGCATTTTTTCTACTAACTAGTTCCATGTTTACTGCCCACTGAATATTCTACGTGTCCTAAATTGCACCATTTAGCTTTGGAGTCAATAACTAATTTGTGGGTTGAGGGCACATGTTTTGGAAAGAGTGGAAATATGAGGAGGGGGCAGATTATTTGCAAAAGATCTATGACACTATGTGTAAACTTATCAACAAGCAAATATTTTCTGTAGATTTAAAATAAGATATTTATAAATTTAACAAATGATAATTATAATGAAGTATAAATCTATTATGTATACTTCAAATATATGTAGTTGCTCCTACAAATAAGAAAATACAGATTTATAAGAAAGCATGATTGAATTTATAGTCACTTCTTTCATTATTTATCTTCTCCATATATGACCTGATGTGTGTTCGTCCTTTGTTGCCAAAGAAGACCATGCAATCAGAGAAATAATGACATGACTTTCACTTGACTTTGTTTTGAGTGAGGGAGCGCTGTGCAGGTCACCCAGCCTCACTTCTTCTCCAGAACCATCTGAATCCAGTGACCAGATATTCATCAGGATGACTGGAGATGACACAGGATGAGGCAGTTGGGGTTAAGTGACTTGCCTAAGGTCACACAACTAGTGAGTGTCAAGCATCTGAGGTGAGATTTGAACTCAGGTCCTCCTGACTCCTGCACTGGTGCTGTATCCACTGCACTACCTAGCTGCCCCCATATGACCTAATGCCCACATGGTTAACACATACCCCTCTGTATTTCTTAGCAGTTTAGGTTTTGGTAAAAGTCTAAATGTTAAATATCTCTTATACTCTATGTAAAGTTCTTCATACTAGGTTGGAAAACTCTTTTCTTTATAATTAACTTGACAACTACTTTTGTGACATCTCTTATGTTATTTTGTACTTTTTCTCTTGTGCTTCTATTTACCTTCACAAAATCCTACTGTGACACCCCATCATGGGATGCAGATGAAGGCTATTCTAAGAAAATACAAACGAGCACTACTTCTACAATGCCAGATAGGCTTCAAATAAAGACCTGGCACAGACTCTTTCTTAGGACCAGATAGTTAGGTGAGTGAGCTTCATCTCCAGTGGACTGGTCAATTGGTGATGAACTTTTCAGTCATGACACCGCAAGAGACTGAGAAAAAAATGGCCATAAACCCCACGTAGCCTTCTTATTCTTCATCTTGACCTTCATTAGGTTGAGTTTGAGGTCACTGGCCAATTGATGGGGATCAAACTTTAAATTATTGCTAAACAAGTGGGTAAATAGAAGGATTCCTTGTAAGCTCTCCTTGGAGAGGCAAGTAAGGGGGTCATGGAGTTAGTCTTACGAACTTGAAAGTAATAAGAAATATCACTTAATGGGATCTTTATCTCCTACCAAAGTGTTCACAGTAATTATTTGCAGAAAAACAAACAATAACCCCCGCAAACATGTGCAGCTAATATACCAATATCAGTTGCAGAAGATAGCTGAGAAATTCCATGAAGAATTCAACCAAATTCTCCAAATTAAAACACAATATCATGGCTTTAATTCTTAGATAGGAAAAAGTGAGGATAGCAAGAAAAGTAATGGAAAACAAAGTACAGGACTAAGGAATGAAAGACACTAAAGATTCACAGAAAATACAGACATCTTTGACCTATGTTTTGTTATTGATTTCTTTGGGGGAAAAAATTGGTAGGTCCTGGACATGACAAGTCTCAAATAATATAACACAAAATGTGTTGATTATTTTTAACAATCAGTAAGTGTCTCATGTCTACATCAGCTATCTTATGGCAATGGTCAGTCCAGTGGCTTTCATGAACAAAAATCAATATTAATAAAAAAGCCAGAAGAATAAAACTGAGAAAAATATAGAGAGAACAATTGAAACCATTTAATACGAACATATCTAAGTTATTGGGAAGATACAGATTGCATACAGAATAAAGGACAAGTCATAGAGTATAAAATTTTTCATTAATAAGTCTCACAAATGTAAAATAATCAATATAACAAGTGACTTTAAATGACTTTAAAAAGTGTTTTAGGAAAACCTTAATTTGGCAAATGAAGAGACAGAGACAGTTAAAGAAACCTTGGTGAAAGATTCCATCAAACCAAGTCACCTGGTGCTCATTTTAGGAAGAAAGTAGGAGGCCAAAAAGAGATGAGATATGGAAACGATATGAAAATGTTTGAATATTGATTTTTTTTCTACTGAAAAAGGACAATAAGACCACCATACTTTGAATCACTGCAAGTCTTAAGTAGCATACAGAAGAGTAGAAAAGGCACTAAAGAGGATAGAGAAGAAAAATAGATGAATTAGACCAAGGATATTTAAAAGAAATCCATGTTAGATATAACAAAGTTACAAAATTGAAGAATGTGTGTGTGTAAATATGTATATACATATGCAAATATGTGTATATATACACTCATTCATACATAAATGTATAAATAAAATATATCTGAAAGAGGGGAGAACATAATAAACATGCATATCAAAAAAAAAGACTGAAAGAATATTGGCTATGAACTTAGAGCCATACTTTTCCATGTATATAACATTTTATGAGACTCCTGAATGAGGGTGTTGATAGGTAAGAGGTAAACTTTTATTTTTGGTAATCCATAGTAGACAATATCTTTACCATCACACAGCTGATTTAACGAAATAGAGAAGATAACGTCCATCTGCATTGATCTTTGGTTATGTTAAAAACATGGATTTGGTGGAACAAAATATCCTATCTCTCCTAACAATACATCTCTCATTTTTGTAATCTACAAAAACTATTCTTTGATTATATTCTATGTACTTTTGCCTCAATTCATTCCTACAGAATTCTCCCCCATTCCCAGAGCAGACAATTATGGTACCACCTCTTCTTCTACGTGTAGCTGGGTTTTTATCCAGTCTTCCATGTCTTGCATGTAGAAGCAGATATGGCACCTAATTTGTATAGTAAATGCTGTGTATGATGTGATGCTCGGTACAGGAAGGGATTGAGTTGGTGCCACAGCTTCTTTTGAGAAAGATACATTCAGTTCTAGACCAACTCTTCAGTACAGCCTTGTAGAAAGACAGCTCTTCAACATATCCCAGATTTCAAGTTTGCCTCTCAAAGAGATCAATAAAATGGACTTTCTTGGGTAAGACTGTACCTTCTCCCCTGACCTGAGCTGACAAGAGCCATTTGTAAGGAGCAAGCAGACATATTCTTCTTGGGCAGTAAAGAAAAGAGCACCCAGCATCATGGCACTCAGACCTTCCTATCCCTCTCCTTGCCTACCTTAATTACCATGTTTGCAAGGTAGATGTTACTTTTGACTTCTTCTTCCTCATTGATGTAGGCCAGGCCTTAGATCTAATCTGTGCCTGATACCCACAAACTACATGTGTGTATTTAAACAACTCATGTTGTCATGTATATATTACATGTATATATAACTACTGTCACTTCTTCTATGAGGTAAAAATCTTAAAGGCAGAGGAAATTTCTTCTTCACGTCTGCGTTCCCATGGCCTAACACAAATATGTGGTTGCTATATCTGTTGAATGAAGTAGAATTAAACTTAAAAATTATACTTGTATATTTTATAGGCCTATCTATTCTTACTGAAGTTCAACTCTCATCTATTTTATCTATGTATAGATATGTATATGTATATTGAGTAACTGACATTATTTGAAATGTCACTCTAGTCATTTTTCTAAGTTGACTTTGAACTCAACAGTGTATACTCATCCTTAAGAAATACAAGTTTTAACAAGATGACTGAGAATGCATTTTTTGAGCAAAGAACACATTACTGAACTGAGAATAATATTGCTATTAAGTGTCAAAAGGAAAAAAAAGAAACCTAGTGCCTCAACTGCTAACTTTTCTGTGAACTCTAAGGTATATTGTATGTTCATTTCAGTTAAGGGAAAGATATTCAAGGGTCAAAACAATTTGCTCACTTAAGGCACTCTTCAAATACACACGCCATTTTCCCCAAGCAATCGGCGGAGGGGCACCTAGTATGTGGGATCATGATTCTAAAATGGAGCAGGAAAAATAAACACAGCTGTTGCTGCCAACTTGCTTTGGTTCTCCACTAGCAGTCTACAAACTGATAATGGCTTGTTTTTACAATACAAACTATAAAAATGTCTTGATTGTGGCAATGGCACGATGGCTGGAGTAAACTTATACTGAATTTCTGAACACATTTCTGAAAGACCAGGTTCCATGGATAGCGATGCTCTGTACGAGAGGAAATGGAAGTTGCATGCAATGAGTTTCCTTGCTTTGCTATCAAATTTACTATACTACATGCTTCATTGCAAGTGACTTAGTTTTATCTGCATTATAAAAATATAATGTAGTACACTGTGGTGCCCGAGATTAAAAACAACAATAGCAACTCTGAATCTGCCCTGACAGCGACAATGTAGATTTACAATGGCAAACTAAGCATGGTGACTCTTTATGACATCGGAAACATTCGGAGATTTCTTTTCAAGTGAGTCAAGGCCATCCCTTGCTTTGTAAACCACACACTCGGTGGTAAGCAGGAGAGGCACATGGCACCCAAACTTTTTTTCCCCCATTTTCTTCTTCACACTGAACAGGAAATGAAGTCCTAATAACAACTGCACTGCCTGTTGCTAATCCTGTTTCATTCATTACCTGCGGTAATGAGCTAATTAAGGTATAAAATAAATTAGACAACCTTCTCTGTCTGACAGAGATTGTAAACCCCCAGGGCTGGAACTGTATGATCTCTATGTCAGGTATAGCAGTAAGTACATTGGAGAGTGCAAGTCAATAAACCCTAGTAACAAAGCTTACTAGCCCCTTCTAGAGGTCTCCTTTGCCCCATTTCCTTGCACTTTGTAACTGATCCATTTTCTGTTCTTTTATCACTATAAAGCATAGTGAGCTAAATGCCACCTGCTTTATCAGTATTGCAAAGCCCTGGCATCCACTTCCTATGGAAGCACAGGGGGATTTATGATCAATGTTCACATTTCTGACCCCTCCCTTTTTCAGATCACTCTGAGAAACCACCTGCTCTGCAAATCAGCATCTGCTAACATTCTGTTTTCATTATGCCCACTGAATCCTGTGCCTCCATTTTTATTTAACCAAAGATAGTTTGGTTATCCTCTTATCCTCTTCAGAATAATCTCTCCTTACTACTTAAATGACAATGCCTCCATTAGATGTTACTCAAGTAACATCCCCAAACAATGACTGGATATTTGAATGATACTCTAATTAAATAGCTATAGATCAGCTACAGAGATGCAGATAACAATTTACCCCCTTTTTGGAGTTCTATATAATTAAAAATTCCAATAATATGTATGGGGGAGGGGGAGTAATCTAGAACTCTGATTTCTTCAGGGAAGGGAATTCCCAGTGTGGAAACTCCCTCTACCAATGCAGATCAATAGATACTCTGTAACTTATAGTCTTAAAGAACTAACTTTAAATACTAACAAGTTAAATGATTTAATGGGCCCAGGGTCCCATATGCAGTGTATGGCATGGGCAGAAGCCAGGTCTTCCTGAGTCTGAGGCCAGATGCCTTTCCTCTGTATTATGGTGCTTCTAAAACATATCACCAAAGAAAATAAAAAGGTCCTAAATTTTGAGTACAATGATATGCTCATTCTTGGTGTAGGAGATGAACTGGTGCCTGTGTCAGCTCAGCTCAGTCACAGAGAGGGGTGAGTGAACACCAGCCTCTCAGTGGTCCCAGGTAAGGCCAACAAGCCCCTAGGGGCCACAGTTTTCTGAGCCTCCCATCAGGGCCACTAGGACCAGACCGGTGACCTGATCCAGCTGGTGCAAGAAATTGGTGGAGGGCAGAGGCTGTGACTGGGTGGCCTGGTTGAGGGGCAGTCACCTGGCTCTCAAAGAGGGCTGCCCAGATCTGGGCCAGGGACAAGGGCTCCTCAAGGGCCCAGCACGGGGAAGAGGGGCCAGTCCCAGTGATTCTTGGAGTTCAGGGCCTCAAACCGCTGGGTCAGGGCCTCCAAGAGCCTCTGGGATCCTGAGCTCAGGGCTCCAGACCCAGACATCCTAGAGGTTGTACCTACCTGCCTAGTTTGCTGTAGTTGTCACCAGCGTGTCCTGCCCCACCCCCAAGTCATCATTTCCCCCAAACTAATAACTCTTCTCAATGTCTTTTACTGTGAAACTTAACCATTCACTGAACTTTAGTACCAGATGGGACTTTACAGATTATCTAGCTCAAATGTTTCATTTTATAGGAGAGGAAACTGAGGCCCAAAGAGGTAGAGTGACTTGCCCAAAGTCACTCAGCTTCTACTAAATGACTTGAGTTTAAGGAGCCTGGCTCCAAGACAAGTAAACCCCATAACCTTGTCATTCAAAAGGAAGGGAAAGGGAATAAGTATTTATACACCTATTATATTTCAGGTACTGTGCTTTCTCATTTGATCCTTACAACAACTCTGGGAAGAAAGTTCTGTTATTATCCTCATTTTACAGTTGAGGAAACTGAGGCAAAGAGGTTAAGTGATTTGCCTGAGGTCACATAGCCAGTAAATGTCTGAGGCTAGTTTTAAATTCAGGTCTTTCTGCGTTTAAGACCGGCTATCTACTGCAACACCTCACTGACCTTCCAAGTTCTTTGCGACCTGTGACTTTTTAAAAATTTTCACAGCCTTATGATGTTCCCCTTCATACACCCTGGGCCCAAGGCAAATAGATTATTCAGCACACTCTAAACACTCTGATCTCCAATACTTAGCTCATATCCTCATCATTTATACTTTAAGTGCCCTCTCCTTAGCTGTACCCAAATAAATTTTTGAAGTCCCAGTTTAAATGTTACTTTTCTCTTTAAGATCATACTTTAACCCCACACTTCATCCAAAATATTATTTCTCCTCCCTTTGAATTCTCATAGCACTTTGTACATCTCATGCACTTAAGTAAGTCTAGTCTGTGCATGTGTACTTGTGAATTTGTTGGAAATTTCTGAATTTATTGTGCCTTGAGAATAGGTATCACATAGTATTTGTGCTTGTATATTTCTAAAGACTTCTACATTGAAGGACTTATCTAACTAATACAAGAAGTAGAATAGTAGATAAAATTGCCTATTGCAATCCAGGAAAAGGCTTCTAGAGTGCAGGGTAGGCCATCTATGAAATATTTACCTAAAGACAAAGATAAGCATTCAACAGAATGCTAAAATGAAGAAGGAGGTGGGAGACATCCGCACACTGCAAAGTTATGATCAAAGACCCATTGAAATATCAAGATATTATTCATATTACTGGATGTTAAGTCAGAGAATCTAGATTCAAATCCTACCTTAGTCACTTCCTACATGTATCAACCTGGGCAAACTACATAACCTGCTTGGGCCTCTTTTTCATCATCCGTACAATGAAAGGACTAGCATAGACAATCTTGACTTCCATCCAGTTCTAAACCTATGATCACATGATTTCTTCACTGATGCACACTACAGCCTTCTCATTGTATCCCCACTCCCCCAAAAAATATATTACCTGGTGGCCAAGACTTTTAATTGAACATAGAAAGTGATCAATAAATGTTTACTGTTTTGAATCACTTTTCCTGCTTTATTGTATAATTGAATCCCTTAATAATTCTAAAAACAAACACCCCCCAAAGTTTTTTATTTGCTTAAAAGTCTATGGCAGGGGAGGCAAATATATGACCTGGGTGTTTAAACACAAAATTATTTTTGAAGAAGGGTCTTCATATTTAATACTACTAGAAGCAGCAAAGCCTAATGACTCCATACCACCTCTTTCTATTAATGCTACCTTTTCAAATTTCCTTCCTGACTTTTTCCCTTGTCTCTTTACCAGAGATTTTTACCTCTCAGTGGCTTGATTGCTCTGATGACCTCAATCAAAAGGCAATTACCCAGTGAGTGTGGAAGGTAATTATTCCCATCAAGGGGAGATTGAATGCACCTGAATAGACAGCTGCAGTTCTTTTAGGGATGACATTATTACTACAGAAATTGTCTCTGGAAATTCATGATGCATGTCAAATTTATGAAAAAATTGTTGATTTATTTGCAGGACAATTATTCCCCCTACTCAACTAAAAAAATTAAGAAAAAGGTGAAAGGAAACTGCTTTAGGAGGAAGGAAAAATTAACTCAAATCTTTAATTCAGAAATCATGAAATAAAGCCCAAAAGGAAATCTGTCTACCTCTATTTACTTTAAATTTCACTGAATCAAGACCATATTATTAGCATATGAAAGATATAGCTCTCAATTGTCTGAACCATGTGATGTATCATGAATGATAGAAAAGAAAAATTCGGTTACAGAAATTATACATTATTCACATTCCTCAAAGGAGTATACAGGTGCACTCCATTTAATAGCAGCATATTATCCAAAGTTACAGGACCTTGAATTAAGTAATGTATTTATTTTTATGAAAGATCAAAAGCCACTGCCACCTCCATGGAGTTCTAGGTAGTGTTCTACCTCCTTCTCTCTTAGAAGTGCTCATGCCATTACCATTATTTGGACTGAGGTGACCACTTTTAAACACCCAGAACTTTGGGCGCTCCTCTCATTTGCCCTTTGTCTCCCTTATCTAGAATCAATTCTGCTCTGTCACCACTTCTGCATATTTTAATATAGTATTATACATGACCTACTCCTACATCCATGGATAGCACAGTTAGTTTTGCAGAAAAGTTACTTGTATGATGGTCTTAGGTATCTTTCCTGATGAAAGGAACTGACATCTTCTGGCAATGAGGCAAGAAGAAAGAGAGTAAAGTGGTAGAGTGGAGAGAAAGTGACACTGTGGAAGAGGAGTGTTAATTTGCATCCTGTTGTACCTGGGGCTCTGGGATTTGGGTTGTGAGAACAGTACAAAATACATAAAGGAACTCTCTGATGTATGTAAGTTGTAAGTGCTAAGAACATTAAGGGAAGGTCAGAAAATAGTTCAGATCTTCTGTGACAGGAGCAGAAGTATTTTTCTGTCTGTTCTAATTGCATGTAAAATGAATGGCAATTCCAAGGACCAAGTCTAAATTCATCAGCTAACTCTTTCTCTTTCCTCTCATTAGGAACCATGATCTAGTGGATAGGAGAGTCGAATGAGCATCAAAAGATCTGCATCTAACACCTGCTTATTAGTTAGGCAGCCTTAGTTTACCCATCTACAAAACAAGATATGATGCTTGTATTTCTTACTTAAAGAGTTGTGAGGAAAGTGCTAAGTAAATGAGAGATATTATTTATTCATCTGTGATACATTTCAGAATGTACAATAGCGAATAAAGGATTAAATATTTTGCTATATTGTAATTTTTAACATTTTAGAAATAATTTTCTATGGGAAAATTTCTTTTTATGGTAGAAATTAATTAGAAACTTATTATGAGAATTCATATAATATCAAACCTTTGTAAATATTTTAATAACTAATGCTGTGGAGACTGTACATTCTTAGGTTTGTCATAAGTTTCACAAATAAGACAGCCTACAGAAGTCATTCTTATTCAGGAATGGGATGGCGTAAATGGGTTCTAAAGTCTCTTTCTCAATATGGTTTTGTTATTCTCTTTTCCATTTCTTTGGTATTTAACAATTTCAAAGACACTGTTTCCAGAATGGGCACATACTAAATGGTGCTTAACTGACTGTTGAATAATTTTATTTTCTCCAGACGCGTGGGTTAAAGTTACATTACTGCAATGATTGTAAAAGAGATTCCAGAAAAGCCAATTTTTAAAAATTTAAGGTGAAATAGTTATAAACCAGGAATTATTTCTAGAAATCAAGGAGAATCAGGTTGCATTATGAGGAAGAATGAGGGACAAGACTGTAATGAAGTCATATCATATGATATAAAGAACTAAATACATAGGGATCACAAGAACAACTCCATGGGTTGATCATTCAACTCAATATCAAATGGGGTACATATGTGTGGTTTTTGTATCAGGGTGGAGACCTCCTGGTACGCATATCCTTCTGTTAATACAGATTTTCACCTTATCTATAACTTGTAGAGAGATTCCAGAGATGATAAAAGTTTGCCTCATTTGTCCAGGGTCACAAAATCAGTATATATTAGCAGTGGGGCAAGAACTCAGTTTTCTTGACCCTAAGGCCATCTCTCTGTTGATTGTCAGGATGTCCTCAACCAAACTGAGGGAACCATTATTATTTTGGGTTGCCCATATCCGAGTCATAATCTTATAACCACAAGTCCTCATCTATGACTTCTGAGAAGGAGACTTTATATGGAATTCATAGGCATGAGGTTCTATGTAAATACTTTGATAAATTATCACTTGAAAATATATGCCTATACTTTGTTTCTTAAGAATGTATAAGCCAAAAATACTAAATAATTTATAATTTCACTATAACCAGCTTTATAGTTCTTAAAATGTAAATAGTAGCTCCCTCTAAAATCATATACTACTGCCTTTTTTGGAGTATGACAATGTACTTGTGTTCTTAAAGGCTATTCCAGTGGAGCCTAAATTCTGGTAGGCCTTATGTAGATAAAAGGGCTCCAAATATAGGTATTGACATATACTCTGTGCCAGTCATACAAGGACTAGCATAGGTAAATTCAAATAGTAAAGGATAAGGCAGTAATTTTTTTCAGCCACAATTTGCAAAGATTTTCAACTAAAATGAAAAGTAGTTGTGCCCTACATTGCTGAATAGAATGTCATAAGCACAACAGTGTGAACACAGATCTTTAAAAACACAGAAGCCAGTAAATATCTCTGTGTCCTGAACACAATCTCATTTTATTTTTCTTAACCTTCATCACCCTAGTTGGATTATATTCCTTCACAGAGCTTGCTATGGTGCCATTTACTTTTGCTGGAAAAAAATACTTTAAACTATGAAACAGATTTTGGGGTATGAGGGGAATGAGGAATTCTGCAATTTCCAAATGGGGGAAATAATAAAAGGTATAATGTAAAGTAAATGTGGAAGAGAAGGCAGAGAATAAAAACAGACTATATCATCAACTTAATGATTTTCCCAACATACTGTAAGTAAAGGACACTATAAAAAACTGAACATGCTATGTGTCACTCATTAACTACGCTCCATATAACTTTTGCTTAGTACTTTCCCTAATTTCTATAGCTATCAGACTCTATATTTAACACTTGCAGCCCTAATAAGCTAAAACAACCAATTAGACCTCAGCACAGCATGAGTTCAACATCCATTCAGTGTTCGTTAGGGAAGGAAACAGACCCAACTGTTTATCCCAGATATGAGAGATGAATATATAGCATTTTCTCAAAGAAAAACTGAATAGAAAATGGTTTTATAAAAATACCAGTTTCTTTTGAATGCACTATAATAACACATTTATATAGCACATTAAGCATTGCAAAACATTTTCCTCTTGACAGCTCTCTGAGAAAGATAGCATAAATATCATGCCCAAGTTACAGATGTGGAACTGGAGCTTTTAAAAGATTAAATTAATGTTGTCCAGGCACATAGTGAATATCTGAGTTAAGCTTTTGAACCTAAGACTTCTGACTCCAAATAAAATCCACTTTGAGCTGTCATATTGTCTCGTGTTTTAGTGCACACACACAAACATACACAAACAAACTTTTATATAAACAGTTTAATTAAAATAAATAACTGTACATTTAGAAGCTATTTATCTTTAGGAGTATTTATTATTCCACTAGGTTCCTGAACCCATATTCAGCAGTAACAGATTTATATACTACTTAGAGATAAATTATTTCTCAATAAAAACCACTTAGGTTAAAACAAAACCATACATTACAAAGCATTAAAAACAAAACTTTTTTTTTTTAAATAAGCAGAAACTTTAAAGTCCAATTAAAGGAATGGTTTTCCGTTAACTATACAAATAAGTTCAAGGTTGGACCTATGGGAACAAACCAACTGCATAGGACTCTGTTCAAAGAAAGGGGAAAATGACATAAAGAAACAGCAGTTTTTGCTCACCATAACAAATAATCATTGTGATCAAATTTTAAAATTTTCTGACCAGTTATTGCTACATTGAAGAGACTCATTCTAACAAGGGGGCAAGCTAGGTGGCATAACGGATGGAGTAACAGGTCTGGTATCAGGAAGATCTGACTCAAATCTGGACTCGGACAAATTTTCTAGTTGTATAACCCTGTGCAAGTCATTTAATCTGTTTGCCTCAGTCTCCTCATCTGTAAAATGGAGTATTAATAGCATCTGTCTCCCAGGTGTGTCCTTAGCAAGTAGGACAGTGCCTGGAACATAATTTGCATTTGATAAAGATAGTTCATGAGATAATAGGGGAAATTCTTAGCTCAATGACAAAGATACAAGATCAAAATAAGTTAATACAAAGGGAATTATAAGTTGAAACCTATCGAACAGATGACCTATAAGAGGAAATTTATATTCGTTATAGAGTCTGGACCTGTGAGTTTACTGGTATTCTCTAAATAAAGAATTCTCAGATGAGCACCCTCTCTATTACTTATAATCTTACAGTACTACCTAGAGCATGGAGGGGAGCAGTCATTTGTCTTGTGTCTTACAGAAAGTATATTTCAGAAATGGGACTTAACCTAAGGTCTTCTTGCACCTTAGGTCAATTCTGCATTCTCTACACCAGGGAGGTCAAACTCCAAAGGAAAAAGAGGCCACTCAAACATACATAAAGATCTCTGCAGATTGCATATTGACTTAGAAAAGCACATATTAATATTATCTATATTTTATTCTATTTTTTATTTTTTCTATTAGATATTTCCCAATTGCATTTAATCTGATTTGGGCCACAATCAGGAGTCTTGTAGCCACATATAGCCTATGGGCCATGGGACCATATGTTTGACCCCTCCCCTCTATACCATGGAATTATAAGCACATTAACCTATCAAAAATATTCCTCATGCCGTAAGAGAATATTAGCAATAATCAAAAATATAAAATAATTATTACTGAAAAGAGGATGACAATAGAATCAATTCCTGTCCTTAGACCCTAGGGACGTTGTTTGTGATTGATCACCATAGAAATGTGGTAGAACCAAGGAACATAGCTCGGTCACCAAGAAAAAGGGAGGCACAGGAGAGAAAGAGTCCTAAAGTTTCTGATTTTTAGCTACCATGGAGAGAAGTAGGTTTGCATAGGATCAAGAGACACACATACACGTACACATATAAAAACATATATATGTGTTTGCACATATATGTATACATACATATTGCAAATATATAACATACATAAGTGTATATGTTTATATATAGACACACATATGTATAATGTATTTTAATTTTCCTTTCTTCCCCTTCCCTAAGGGTTAATGTAATATGAAGCAAAATCTAAACAGAAAGATTGTGCATTGCAGCAAGGGCTCTAGATATAACTAATTAGCATTGACACACGAGGTCAACCAAGCTCCATTTCAGGTATATGTATCTATTTGTTGAGTCAACATAAGATCTAGTTATTTGTATTTAATTTGTTTTCTTGCCTGACAGTCTAGTTTTAGGCTGACCATAAATGAGATCACAGATATGTTTTGACTTGTTATTTATACATAACCAACAATATATTTCTTCTATTTGAAAAGTATTAGCTTTGACACAAGTTCAAATTATGAGTAAGTACTACATTTTGCCATCCAAGTTGCTTACTTCTCACTGTATTTAGTTCATACTTTCACCAACTTTAATAATTTTTTATGAGATTTACTGGTAGTAGAGACTCAATAGAATGTATAATAAAGATCTATGAGGAAAAAATCATTTACTGCCTTTTTTGTCCTTGCTACATCCCACGTCAGTGTAATATCTTATAACATTGTTTAACCTTTGTCCCTCATATCTATTTGTGAATAAAATATTTTATGCTTTTACATGATTCTACAGCTGTATTCTGAACTTCCTTCCCCACACCTCCATTTAATTTTATCCATTCTCTATTAGAGCTTCCCCCTTTCACCATTTTTCTCAAGATGCCTTGGTGCAAATTAATTTACAGAGCGATAAGTGACAGAAGCAGATGCTGCTATAATTTCTGAGTTCTCACTTTATAAAGCAGTGAAATAAAAGGTTAACAAGGAGCAAACAGGTATTCTTGGCCTTTCAATCAATCTGCTACTGCAAAACACACTACACTAATTCAAAAGACCAAAGACTCACCTTATTGGTACACTCTGTTATTCTACTTGTTTTATATGAGACCACTTAGTTGTTTATAGCTGACTTATATTGCACTGATGATCTTGTAAGAAGCTGGTTACCACAGCACAACTTATTAACTCCAATAATTTCCCAGGGATGCTATATGGCTAAAAAGATGGCAGAGGCCAACTCCACATCAGGTCACTGAAGAAAATCTTCCTTCTTAATATTGGAAGCCAGAAGTTCCGGAAGTAACTTGAAGTTCAAAGAAGAATGAAGAAGTCTGTGGCTCTCTGGACCTTGTCAACCCTTCCTCATCCCTCATGAAGGAAAAGACATCCATCTCCACCATGGCATTGGTCTTTGGGACTAGAATTATGACTAGAAAAGGAGCAGGGCTGGCCCTTTCGAAAGAGGGCAAGTCTGCAAACTTGAGTCGTGTACTCCTTGGTATCCCCAGATTACTGAAAGAACCAGAAGAAGGCATCTAATCACTGGGACACATCCTATTTGAAAAGTTTCAAGAAAAACATGGATGGGAATCACCCAGGATGGAGTGGAAAGGCTGTGATCACCAGCACTGAGAGTGGATATACATTAATGGAATGACAGATAGGGAGAAGAGTAAGTGTTCCAACACAAGCTAGGTTAAGGCTTTCCCTTACTTCAGTATTACTTCTTATTACTAAGTACAAAGTCTTTACATGTCAACTAATTGGTTTCTAATTGGTTACTAATTAGTCAACTAATTTGGTTACATAATGGTCTAGGAAATCCAAGTTCTGGTCTTAATTTTCCAGCAGTCTCTGATATTAAACATCTTCAGTTTCCTAACTGAACAAGGGACACAATATTTTTTCAAAGACTTCTATTATTCTGTGGATTTGTAAAATTAAAACATTCTCTTTAAAAATGTTTTCTCCCAATAAATATTTGTTTTTAAGACAAACATCATGAAATTACCATGGTCCAGTCACTATACTTTTGTTATTTTGTTTCTGTTTTTTAATAACCTGAGTCTACATTGAAAGGACATTTATTCCAGGAATTATTCAGGACATAGCAGACTCTGTTCCAAATTCCTTTATATACACTAACCTAGAGATGTTGTGGCTGTTTGTATATATGTGTATATGTGCGTGTGTTTTAACTAAACATGACTTTAAATTGCAAAGCATAAATTTAAATAGCAAGTTATGGGACTTGTAAATCTATTAGTAATCATCAAAATCCTAACCTTCACAGCAAAAGCCATTATTTATTCATGATAATCAGCTGGACTTGGGGAATTTTCAGGGCTAAGAGGAGTAGTGGCTAGAGTTCTTCCTCATGCTCAATGAAGTAGAACTAAGCCTGGAGGCAGTGGTGAAATGGATCCAGACATCTATCACCTCTCCAAACAACTTCCCTTTCCCTAATGGCTCTCCTCCTCTTCTACTGACTTTTTCCACAATACTGGAATTGTTTCTAGCTGCTTGCAATATTTTCGCTTGACCTGGGCACTCTGGAATTTGGCCACAATGTTCCTAGGAGTTTCTCTTTTTGGATCTCTTTCAGGTGGTGATCGATGGATTCCTTCAATACTTATTTTGCCCTCTGGTTCTAGAATCTCAGGGCAGTTTTCCTTGATAATTTCATGCAAGATGATGTCTAGGCTCTTTTTTTGATCATGGCTTTCAGGTAGTCCCATCATTTTTAAATTGTCTCTCCTGGATCTATTTTCCAGGTCAGTTGTTTTTCCAATGAGATATTTCACATTCTCTTCCATTTTTTCATTCTTTTTGTTTTGTTTTATGATTTCATGGTTTCTCAGAAAATCATTAGACTCCATCTGTTCCATTCTAATTTTGAGAGAACTATTTTCTTCAGTGAGCTTTTGAACCTCTTTTTCCATTTGGCTAATTTTGCTTTTGAAAGCATTCTTCTCCTCATTGGCTTTTTGAACCTCTTTTGCCAATTGAGTGAGCCTATTTTTCCAGGTGTTATTTTCTTCAGCATTTTTTTGGGTCTCCTTTACCAAGGTATTGACCCGTTTTTCATACTTTTCTTGCATCTCTCTCATTTCTCTTCCCAGTTTTTCCTCCACCTGTCTAACTTGATTTTCAAAATCCTTTTTGAGCTCTTCCATGGCCTGAGCCCACCAGACATCCCCCTGGGATGTCTGGAATAGAGAGGCCCCAACCTCCACGTCTTTCTCTGATGGCAAGCACTGTACTTCGTCATCAGAAATGAAATGAGGAAGGAACATCTCTTCCCCAATAAAGTAGTTCTCTATGTTCTTATTTTGCTTCCTTTTTCTGGGCATTTTCCCAACCAGTTACTTGACTTCTGAGATTCTTCTGCACCCCTGCCTAGCTCCTCCCAGGTAGTGCTTGGGGTCTGAGATTCAAATGCTGCTTCCCAGTCTCAGGGCTATCCGTGGCAGGAGTGGCTGCTATTCAATGTGAGCTTAAGTTCTGGTGCTGGGGTGGGGGCAGGGCCACCTCCCAGGCTCAGTTCCCTCGGGGGCTTTATGCAGAGACCTTCAGTAATGGAGCAGGTGGGGGCAGGGCTGCCTCCCAGGCTCTGCTCCCTCAGGGGATTTATGCAGAGACCTTCAGTAATGGAGTTCCTGTCTGCTCGGGGACTTCCGGCCACCTCTGCCTCTGCTGCTGCCTCTGCCGCTCCCTCCGCTGCTGCCTTCCAAGGGGGCCCACGGAGACACCCTGCTCCCCTCTCGGCCAGCCCAGACGTCTCTCTCACTGACCTGTAGCATCTGTGGGCGGAGGGACCTTCCCAGCTGCCAGAGATTCCGTCCCTGAAGCCTGCTTGGATCTGCTCCTCTGGGGCTGTGTGGCCAGGGCAGCACAGGGGTGGGCTCTGCTTTCCAGGGCGTGATGGACCCCTTGGGACAGCTCTCCACGGATCTCTGGCTCTGCTTTCCGGGGCATGATGGACCCCTTGGGACAGCTCTCCACGGATCTCTGGAATGGAAATCTCTTCCACTGTGTTTCTATGCGCCTTGCAGTGATCCACAATTTGTGGGAAGTTCTTCTTACAGGAAATTTATGGGCTGTGGATTCGGAGCTAGCATATGTGAGTCTTTCTACTCTGCCATCTTGGCTCCTCCCTCTTCTACTGACTTTTGAAAGAATGAATTCATTTAATTTTAAGTTGCTTTTAGTAGTACAATAAAATGTTTTTTATTAAATTTATTTATTTAACTTTTAACATTCATTTTCACAAAATTTTGGGTTCCAAATTTTCTCCCCATTTGTAGCCTATTTTTCAAAGTGTTATTTTCTTCAGCATTTTTTTTGGGGGGGTCTCCTTTAGCAAAGTGTTAACCTGCTTTTCATACTTTTCTTGCATCTCTCTCATTTCTTTTCCCAGTTTTTCCTCCACCTCTCCAACTTGATTTTCAAAATTCTTTTTGAGCTCTTCCATGGCCTGAGCCCATTGAATATTTATTTTGGATGTTTGAGATACAGAAGCCTTGACATCTATGTCTTTCCCTGATGGTAAGCATTGTTCTTCCTCAACTGAAAGGATGGGAGGAGATATCTGTTCACCAAGAAAATAACCTTCTATGGTCTTATTTTTTTCCCCTTTTCCGGGCATTTTCCCAGCCAGTTACTTGACTTCTGAATTTCCTCTCCACACTCACCTTACCTCCATATCCTCCCAGCTAGTGCTTGGGGTCTGAGATTCAAATGCTGCTCCCCAGCCTCAGGGCTTTTGGCGGGGGTGGGGCTGCTATTCAGTGTGAGATTAAGTTCAGCTGCTCGTAGGGACAGGGCTGCCACATGGGGCTTAGTTCCCTCAGGGGGTTTATGTGGAGACCTTCAACAATGTATCCTAGTTCCTGTCTGCTTTGGGAGCTCCTGTCCACTGCTGCCTCTGCTGCTGCCTCCCGAGGGGGCCTGAGTTATGGAGACACCCTGCTCCCCTCTTGGCAAGCTGAAAAGATCTTCTCACTGATGTTTGGTGCCTGTGGATGGAGGGACCTTTTCAGCTGCTAGAGATTCTGTCCCTGAAGCCTGCTCAGATCTGCTCCCCTCAGTGCTATGCAGCCAAGGCAGGGCTGGGCTCTGCTCTGGGTCCAGTGCACAACGG
Source organism: Bettongia penicillata ogilbyi (assembly GCA_023548195.1). NCBI lineage: Eukaryota > Metazoa > Chordata > Mammalia > Diprotodontia > Potoroidae > Bettongia > Bettongia penicillata. The sequence goes on along the minus strand of JAJHZJ010000688.1, from coordinate 2,188,546 downwards.
ACCTTTCGTGTCAGTTTTTCAGATCTCCCTGGGACAGATATCTCCTCCACTCTGTTGTTCTGTGGCTTCTGCTGCTCCAGAATTTGTTGGGAATTCTTCTTTACATGTATTTTATGGGTTGTGGATTAGGAGCTAGCATTTGTGTATCTTTCTACTCCATCATCTTGGCTCCCAGTATAATAAACAATATCAAAAAGCATTAGGTTGCAGGACAAAGAAAAGTTTCAAGGTAGTTATTACAATTATATAAAGTATTGCTTCATAGATTGCCAAATGATAAGATTCATTTGTTCCTTCATTAGGAGCTTTGATTCTGGATTTCACAGATTCTTTAGAAAACCAGAATTTATATGTGTTTCCCTCAAGGTTCTGCCCTGGGCCCTCTTTTCTTTCTGTACTACTTCATTTGGTGTTGTCACCAACTACCATGGTTTTCATTAAAAAATTATGTTAATGATTCTCAAAGTTACCTTTCCTGCCTCAACCATTTTGCTGGCTTCCAATCTCACATCTCCAACTGCCTTTCTGACATCTCGAATCAGATGTCCTGTAGACATCTTCAACTCCATATGTGTAAAATGGAATTCATTATTTTTTCCCCTAAAGCCCTCCTCCCCCACCTCATCCCCTCCTACTTTCTAACTTCCCTATTACTGTAGAGGCCAACATCATCTTTCCAGTACCATAGATTCACAGTCTAGGAGTCATCCTGGATGCCACATATTCCTCTCACTCTCCCATATCCAAGTTATTGCCAATGCATGACAATTTCACCTTTGCAATACCTCTATAATATGCCCCTTTATTTTGCCCAGCACTGCCACCGTCCTGGTCTAGGCCCTCAATGCCCCATACCTTGATCACTGCAATAGCCTGCTGGTGGGTTCCTCCATTCTGATCCATTACCCATTTAGCTACAAAAGTGATTTCCCTAAAACAAAGGACCAGTCATGTTACTCTGCACCCTACCTCCTCGCACACGTACATACACACACATACACACCAATACACACATACACACTCAGTAAACTACAGTGATTTTTGCATTGCTTCCAGGAGCAAATCAAAATGCTCTGTTTGACATTCACAGCCCTTCATAACCTAGTTCCCTCCTACCTTTACTACTTTCTTACACCTTGCTCCCCAACCCGTGCTTTTCAATCCAGTGACACTGGAATCCTGGCTGTAGCAAGAGATATTCCATCTCTGGGCTCTGGGAATTTTTTCTGGCTGTCCCTCATCCCAGAAACATTCTTCTGCTCCAACCACTGATCGCCCTGACTTAAAGTCCTGATTAAAATCCCACCTTCTACTGGAAGCCTTCCTTAACTACTCCTGTGCTTCCCCTCTATAAATTATTTCTTATTTATCCTACAAGTAGCTTGCTTTGTATGTTTGCTTACATGGTGCCTCCCCCCTTAGATTGTAAGCTTCTTGAAGGCAGAGACTATCTTGCATCTTTTTGTTTCCTTGGGAATTAGTCCGGTGGCTGGCACATAAAAGGTACTTAATAAATGTTTATTGATTAATTATTTGTACTTAATCAATCTCCATATATGTACCAATAAATAGACCATTGCCTGTTCCTGTTAACTTTTGACTTTCCATTCTCTTTTTCTTTAAAACCTAGAGGATCCAGTCTGTAAAACAGATAACTCATCTAAGATCAATATGTCACGATTACACCTTAATTCCTCCTTCTAAGGTTCTTAGTTCAACTCATCAAAATAACTGGAAATAAACACCTGTCTCGATGACTTATGACAGTTTCTACAAAATAGGGATGAGGATAAGCGCTGGATCAATAATTTCATTGTTATTGGGAGCTACTGGTTGAAGTATACCTTCTATCAATATAGGGTAGTAATTTCTTTGGAATCTAGAATTTGTTTTGTTTCTTCTCATATTTTGTGAACACCAGTGCAACCTCAGCTTTCCCACATGACCCTCATTCACACCATAAGACAAAACTAAATTCTTATTTCATCATACACATTCTTGATAATGTTTTTAGGCAACTTCTCATCTCCCTGGTAATATTTGGTTTACTTATGCCCAACATAACATTTTTGATTGTCCTTTGTGCCACCTGTAAATTGGATTCTTCTGAGATCATTCTGTGTCATGATTTGAAGACACTTAACGCAATACAAGAGAACGCTAATGTTAAAAAAATACACTTTTACATCACTGAGCAGCTTGTTGTTAGAGTTGGTGAGGCTGTCTATATCTTCCGATTTGTAGATGACATTTTGTTGACTGTATCAATCTCGAGAATACTCCAGGGCCTCTTCAATGAGAACTATACCCCTCCAAAGAAATAGTCCTAGCAAAATGTGTACACACACACACATGACAATTGATTGGTCATTATATGTCATGAAGAGTCTTATATGGAGTTTGACAGATGGTCAGCCCACTGAGGATGGACAATGAGCAGGACCCAAAAATAGAGCAAGAGCGGGGTCTAGATATCAGATCCCATTTGGGAAATTATGCACAGTTTTCAATGATCCCAGGTTCTTGATATCTAGAAATCATATGGGCTACCTAGTTGGATTGTACTTAGATAAACTCTGAGTTTAACACATCAAAAAAGGAACAGGCATAAAAATACACATTCACAACTTTTACAATAACAAAACTATTAAGCAAAACTAAAAGTCCTTATCAGGGAAATGAGTGAGTGATAAGTATAATGAACACAAAGGGAGCATATTTTCAGAATTATGCAATTATGCAAGTACTGTACACATCATTTATGCCACGTTTTGCAGATCAGCAGCCTCTTAAAGTTGTCTCTAATGAGATGCATGGTGATTGTTATCCAGGGAACAGGGTATGGGATTTGAATAGTGCTTTCTGAAGAGATGTCTTACATTTTTTTCATTTAAAAAATTAATTTAATGATCAAAAAATCACTGTAAGAAATGGAAGGATTCAGAGGACTCTCATTTCACCTGTAAAATAATATTTTCAAAAGAAGCTCCATGGTATAAGAAAAACAGCATTAGACTCAATGTGAGAAGTGAGTTTGATTATGAGTGCAGGAACTAAATAGCTCTGATTGTAAATATGTCACAATATCTCTAGGCTTCAGTTTAAGGAAATTGCTGTGTAAGTGTGAGTTGCTATTATAATAGGTTCAAAAATATGAATCAATTCTGGGGACTGTTTATAAGTGTAACCTAGGCTTGTCTGGGTCTGCCCAAATTGCCAAACATGGGGGCAGACTGAGAGGTTTGGGAGCATGTTCAGAATGTCTGCTATGGCGACCTCTGCACCTCCCACTATGTAGATGGGGTAGCTTTTTATGATTGGCTACTTAACTGGAACGAGCTGCATCCTTACAACTGGCAACACTAAGGAAGCTGTTTTACCTCCTCCCCTACTTCTCCCTTCCTTTTTCTCCCTCTCTCTCTCCCTGTTTCCCCTGATTTCTTCCTGACAATTCACCTACACTGAAGCCACCGTCAATTGAAAAGAGTGAAATGGGCAAGACTTCCTTCCCCTGTTCCCTCTTTTATCTCAGCTCAGAGGTATGGGCCTGGAGGAGATCATAAGAGAAAGTTAGGTGGTGCAGTGGATAGAGAACTGGGCCTGAAATCAATAAGACCTGAGTTCAAATTCTGCCTTAGATACTTTCTAGCTATGTGATCCTGGGCAAGTCACTTAAACCTCTACTTGCTTCAGTGTCCTCACCTGAAAAATGGGGGTAATAATAGTACCTTCCTCCCAGGGCTGTTGTGAGAAATAGTTGAGCTAATAATTATGAAGCTTTTAGCACAATGCCTGGCACGTTGAAAGCATCATGTAAATGTTACCTATAATTATTATTACTTCTGTTCTGTTTTATTAGACCTTTTCATTCTCAGGTGCCCCAGCAGCAATCCTCACAGGACTCAGGTATTTGAACCATGGTAACAATCTTAAAGACAGGATGGAAGAAGACTGGTATAGCCAGCCAGCCTGGCATGGAAGCAGACCCTGAGAAATCAGTCTGAGCTCACAGATTTGAACTTGAACTTGAAACTGGTACTGTGGTCCATAGGATGTGACTAAATTATGAACCTAATCCTCTTTTCTTCCCTCTTGAGATATGTAATTAAGGGGAAAGGAGAATGAAGGATTATATTTCCTACATGTTGGAAGACTGCTTATATATGTGATTATATTGGAGTAAATATTTCCTCATAAAAACTAATCTGTTACTGGCTAATTGAAGTGACATGTAGGGGTCTCACCCCCTGTACTTGGAAAAACATGATGGGCAGAACTACAGCCAATGTCAAAGAAACAAAACACTCACCAATCCCCTTAGGGGTGCTCAAGAACCCTAGGGGAGATGTGAAATGTAACCTACATGGCCTTCAGAATGTGGGGGCCACAGTAGCTTGTTATATGAGGAAAAGGATAGGTGGTTTTCTTTCACCATATGTCCTTTGCCCTAGTTGAAACTAAACCTGTTTGATACTAATTGAGTAATGTGTCTTCACTTACCACTTTGACCATACCAACTCTCCACAGAAGCACAGGAATCTCCTTGACATTATGGATCAAGATCCTCCTATATCCTTCCTCCAGGGCTCAGAACAATTCCTACCCCATATCCGGCCCTTAAGAAATGTTTGCTGATTAGCTGCCTCTTAGATCTCTTTCCCGGGCTATCTCATACTTCCTGACTTCTTTTCCTTTTTTATTTCCCAGAGTTCTGTTTCTCATGTTTACATCCTATTTATTCAACAAAATTCCATGCACATAACAGATATGCAATGCATCAAACTGAATTCTTAAAATGTTTTCTGAATCTTAAGCTGAAATGTCCTCTCCCATTCCTTTCCTCATTCAAACCACACTAGCAATCTTTTTTTTTTTTTTTTTTTTTTTACCATTGTTACTTCCTCAACCAAGTAGAAAATGGTTGATGTTTCAGTCCCTTTTACCTAACTCTACCAGTGCTTGGGCTTTCCAATATACTTTTTAAATTCAGATTTTCATTATTTGCCAATGTTCTTCAGTTCCACTTTGGTTAGTTTTGTCAAAATTAGACTTTAGTCTCCTAGAAAGTATGGACAATGATAGTATCAGTAAGTTTTACAGTTGGCATAGAACTATATATGATTAGCATCATGGCAATGATATTTATGATCACAGAACGAAGACTGAGACCTGGAAGGGATCTTAAAGGAAATTGTATTCAATCCCTGCATTTTACAGAAGAGGAAACTGAGCCACAGTTTGGTTAAGTGAGCTGTTCAAGATTACACAGCTAGCTTCTGAAGAAAGATTCAAACCCAGGACTTCCTGACTCTAAGCCTAGGGCTAGGACTCTGCTGAGAGTCAGCGAGATGGTACAGCGAATGAATGCTAGTCTAGGAGTTAGGAAGGCCTGAGTTAAAATTTGACCTCAGATGCTAGCTTTATGGCCCTGATGAAGTCATTAAATACTACCCCAGTTTCCTCATCTGTAAAGTGGAGATAAAAGTATCTGCCTTACAGCTGCTTTGTGAGGTTCAAATAGAACAATATCTGTAAAGCACTTAGCACAGTGCATGGCACATAGTAGGTGCTATATAAATGTTCATTCTCTTCTCTTTTCTCTTTTATCCGTTATACCATGTCATTTGTCTATATATGGCAGATCCACATAAAAAACTAAAGTACTAAATGACACTGTTCCCAGTTCAATATTTTTTAAAATACTGAATTCCTGGAAGGTAGCTTGCAAGCTTCAAATGATAGAGATAAGAAAAAACCCCAATAATCCATATTTGAATGTTTCAGACAGACCTGTGATTTCATTGATTAATGAAACTACCACTTAGGGAACCAATATAAATCTGCAATAGAGACTTACAGAAATTGTTTGGGGCAATGAAATATGAATGAAAGACTTGTCCTGAGTACCACTGGCAGTGTGTGTCATGAGCAAAACTTGAACACGTCTGGAGCCTCTTCTGCTTCTACTCATCATTCATGAAACTAAAGCACTGGTTTATCTTAAGATGGTATTAGTAGCAAAGCAAACAACTTCCATGACATACATTTACATAAGCATTCTTAAGTCTTCATTAGCTCTTTATTTTTAGCCTAGAGAGGAACAATAATTATGTATTTATGTTCCTTGCTTTGTAAAACTTTTTCATATTCATTATCTCGTTCAGAACAAGATAATTTTAACTGACTCACCAATGGTTAATAGAAAAAAAGACTTACTATGTCCTCTTTTCTATCCCTAATATTTGTTGCTTTTATTTAATGAAAATATCATGTAATAAAAAGTTTTCCACCATTTTCATTCAATTTACCAAATGATAATTAAAAAAGCTAACAGTCTGACAATACTTCAGCAGTACTTTACCTTTTTTTCATTGTCAGACTAGTAAAAGCTATGTATCCTTTTTTAGAATAATGTTTTAAGAGCATAAAATAAAACATGATAGCATAAAAAACAACACTAAAGTTAGTAAAGGTAAATATGGATTTGTTTTTTTCCCACGCAAGTTCACAGACTCCCTGAAATCTATCCAAGGATCCCTTGGGTATCCATAGACCTTACTTTAAGAGCTCCTGCTTTGGGTATATACTTCATTTAAATGACTACACAAATATGCAGCTTTAACTTGTGTATATTTCACTGTTTATTAGATCATCATTTTCATTGGTATTGACTATCTAGGAAATGAACTTTGTCAGTTGTAGTTGATATAATAACTGTGGCTGGGTTTCAGCTTTGAACCTTTCCACACTAAGTTATTCTGCCACTGGTAAAACAAATACATCAGCTGTGATGTTTGTCCTTTAATGAAAACTGGAACGACTTGTGTTTGACTGGCATAGCCTTTGAGAACATAGCACCAGCTCCAAGTCCTGATCAGATGCCACAAGAAGATTTTATGGGGGACCTTTTCTTAGGTAGGGAGAGGTGAAGTAAAATAACAGTTAAAAAACTCTTACATTACCTAACATTAATTAAGTAAAATGAAGAGATTGTTAGCACTCTATGATTACATAGGTTTTACATAAAAATCCTTATAGGAAGAGCCTAGATTATTGTCTTGTAAGAGTCATTATGATGTAGGTACCATGAAATGTCTGCCAAGGTTTAAATTATTGGAGATATTTCTAAATTCCAGGCCAGATATCTGTGTCATAATCTCTTCTTCATTTTTGGTATTCACCATTATTATCCATTCTTCCATTTCAGAAGAATAAAAAAAAATTCGTTACTTTTCTCACCCATCTCTATAAAATGTTTACTTAACTACAGCTTCTCTTTTATCCCTAAAAAATGCAGAACACTTCTTGAATTACTGGGTCCTCAGGCAAAGGCCCAGGACTGTTCTGAGTTGCAAGTGTAAGACAGAAAGCCAAAAGGCCCAGAGTTGTGAAATTATACCAGAAAAAATAAACTGATGACATGTTCCACATGTCAAAAGCCTTCTAGCCATACATGACTTCTGGTTCAGCCATGCCACCAAAATTTCACTCTCAAAAGTCAATAATAAACCAATGATTAAATCCAATGACTGTCAGTACCTGAGTTGTAATGCTGTTGACAACACACCTCCATATTCCTATCTCTCTTCTCCATTTTCTCAACATTTTGGATGACACTTTCATTTCTGATTCCTCTCATTATCTCTAATCTTTGTGTGCACTTTCTGTCTATAGTCTATTGTCTTCCTATACTGTCATTCACCAATATTATTCATTTTCATAACTTTGATTGTCACTTCTATGAAGACACCTCCCAAATCTATATCTCCAGCCGTGATTCTTCTTTTGTACTCATAATGCACAGGAAATTTTTATCTCAATGACTGATTGGTACTTAAAGTCACCATTAAAGAATGAAAATTTGGATGGCAAGGAGTCTTGATATTATGCTATCTAGGGTGTGCTTTAAGGAACAAGGAATGTTTAATCTGGAGAAGAAAATACTTTGAAGATATGAGAGGTGTCTAAGAATGGAAAATGTTTGATGTAGAAAAAGAACTATCCTTATTTTGTTTGACTTTAGAAGGAAGAACAAGTAACCATGTCTGGTAATTGTTGAGTGGCAAATTTTAGTACCACATAAGAAATTCCTAACAATTAGAGCTGGAATAGGATGCCCCTGAAGCCTAGAAATTCCTCAGCACTAAAGGTTTTCAAATAGAGACTTAATGACTATTTAGTTATAAACTGAACTAAATGACCTCTGAGAAACACAGAAATTCTGAGAGTATTGATGTCATATTGTCAGACCCTTTTTAATTCTTTTTGTAAACCTTTAAGACTTTAGTCCTTATATGAACCACATCACTTTTGTGCTAGTTCTTTGGTCTTGCCACTGGACTGTGACAACTCTGGAGGAGAGAGTGAGGCTGATGGTTTTGCACAGCCCTGCCTCATTTAAATCCAATTCACTTGCAATTCAAGACATCACCTCCTGGTGTCAATAGTTTTCTTTGAGAATGAAGGACAAACAATAAGCTAGTTCACTATGTTCAGCTGGCATGCTTGAAACAAGTTCTCTAGTAAACTGTTAAAGATGGTTCTCGCCTTGTGATGGAGTTCAATTTTTCCAATTCCTTTTTTCCCAGCATTTTAACTTGGATCTCTTATTAGCTTATTTTTTTTCCCCTAAGAAAATCTTAAAAAGTTAGATTGTCTACTTTCACTGACCTGTGGTCACTCCATTTGCATTATGCAATTAAGCAGGATGTGGTATGATTTACCTGTTATGGGCTTACCAACACTGAAAGCAAAGTCCTTAAGGAAACTAAAAAATAAACTCTTGGATCTTTCGAGTCTAATGTGCATGTAATGATAAATGTTATATTAGAAAATCTAGAATGGAACATTGATTTAAAAAAATTACAGGAAACTCAAGAATTTCAGGGGCAATATATATAAATGAAATGGAAAATAAATATTTTTTTCTGGCAAAATTTTTCTCACCTAAATTCTACTTGTTATCAAGACTATTGTGGCAATAGCGAATTAACTTTGACACTGCTCCTTTTCTCTTATATTTACTACATTTTCTTTTGTCCTGTGATTATACTATTACTTTTGGGAAGATGGAGATAGTTGAGTTTCATTTTTCCATAGAGTTGCTTTTGAAATTCTGTAGTCCTCATTTCTAGTTCTATTCATTTGATGGGATTTCTTTCCTCATAGGTCACAGGGTCAAGTTATCCCTACACCCATGTATGACTGTGAGTCAGATTGTGAGGGTGGAACCTGACCTTGGATTAAGATCAATGTTTTCTTTGACTTTGCTATAAACCAGGATTGCCTCAATGCTAAATCCTATTAGTTTTCTCCAGATAGCCCTGAAATGAAAATCTGTTTGGTGAGGATAACCACTACCTCTACATATTTTTATTGATTACCTTTTGAAATCTCTTTGGATCTTATATATGGAATGCATTTGTTCTTTAAATAAAGATTAGTTTGGTCACCCCAGAATTGAATCCAATCTTCTATTTTAGATTTATTCAAAGTCACAGAATTTCAGTTGATAAGGCTTTTAAAAGTCATCCAGCTAAACATCTTTCTGAATTGTGACTTTCCTTGCAGTATTCCTGACAAGTGACTATCAAGCTTCTCCTATAATCCCTTTTAAGTCATCCCATTATGTTTTGTTGGAGAGTCCTAATTGATAGGAAGCTCTTTCTTATAGTATAACAAAAAATGATTCCCTTTAATTTCACTCCCTCTTCCTCAAAGCCCTCCATTTGTACTGGTCTTTCCCTTTGGAGTCAAGCTCAATGAACCTATGATCTCTTTCACATGACAGACATGTATATATCTTACAGAAGTCAGCTTCCAGATGACAGATTTGTGGAAGGAATATTATAAGCTTTTTCAATAATTTTTTTATCTGAAATCATGTCAAGTTCCCTCATAATCCTAGCAAATTTTCTTCAGGAGGATTCCAATTAGTCAGTTTCTTTTTGAATGTGGTACCCATGTTCAAACACAGTTACAGATGGTATCTGAACAGTGTAGAATACAATGCAACAAATATCTTCCTTATTCAGGAAGATCAGAGAATATACAAACACAAACATAGATTTAACTTTATCCAAAATTTACTATGCCTCATATCCTTCACTTTGCCGGTTCAATTGATTCTTCCATACTTTGGTTTGTCTGTGCTACAGGTATAAATATCAAAGTATTTTAGAGGAAAAAAAGAAAGAACAAAGAAGAAAATTCCAATCCTGATGCTTGCCTAGCACCCTGATCCAGATGGCATATATAAAATTTCTAATTCCCTATAGTATACAATTAACCTATGACCTTTTAACTGTTTCAACTATAACATTATCAGGAGGTCATCTACCTCTGAGATTGTGGAAGGGGGTGAATAAAAGGGAATAGAATTATAATATTAACTGCCACATAGTTAAACTACTTAAAATCACAAGTCATTCATGTGAAGGATGTGAGATTCTCTTCCAAAAAAAAATGACCCGCATTTATATAATGTTTTAAAGAAACCAGCCGATAACATTGAAGAGAGTGTTATTTTCATTGGAAACTTAATCAACTTGTTCAGAGGAAGGGGAAGGAATCCTAGACCTATGATTTTATCAGTATGGGGAACTCTTTGTGTGGACTTGTCATCTACTGGACCAGCAACCACAATTTATAGCATTAGAATGCTACTTGGGATACTGTGAGATTAAGGGATTTATCCTCATGCATCACAAGTTAAAATCCAGTTAGCACAATTTTTAAAAGAAATTTATGGACCCTACTTAGGTTAAAAACCAATTATTGAATTGAAACTCTTAATTTATAAAGAAGAAAGCTGAGTCCATCCCAAAGAGGGTAAATTAATTTTTCATGGCCACACCACAATAAATACATCAGCCTGAATTCAACCTCAGGTCCTTGTGTTTAAATTCAGCACCATTTCCAAGGCAACCCTTAGAGATTATTTTTCACAACTACCTTCCACAGCATTCCTGACAGATCATCAACTAATTTTTTGCTTCAGCACTTCCACCGGCAGAGAACTTACTGCTTTTTGAAACAATCATTTTTATTTTTGTGAATGCTTAGAAATTTCTACCTTATATTTGGCCAAATTCTGCCTCTATACATTTTCTATACATTTTAGATTTTAGTTTAGTTTTAGTTTTAGTTTAGATTCAGTTTAGTCCTGCCTTCTTCTGTGATCTATAATCTATAAAGATTATGCCACTTCCCCCAAGCAAGTGGACCAAATATATCTGTAAAAGTCTCATTTGAGACTTTTAGTATTTTCCATAACTCTAAACTCATCCTGGGCTGCTGACACAATTTTTATATTTTTGGGTCACTCTTTCATATTTTTTCTCCTTCATGTTCTTGATTAAAGTCTCATCTCATCATAATATTAGACTACATAAATAGTGATAATTTGGTCAGCATGGTAAAACTTTTGAATCTAAATTCATAAGAAACCTAGATTTAGATCCAGACTCTGACACTTATTAGTTTTATGATAAATGGAAAATCCAGTTCTCTCTGAGCCTAAGGTTTCTTCATCTCTCAGATGAATATAATATTTGTACTACCTAGCTCACTATCTCACTAACAAAAGTTTATTGCGAGGAAAAAACTTGACAGTCTTTTAAGGTCTATGTCAATATGAATTATTAATCAGAATATATGTCCATAATTACATCTCTTACAGTAGAGTTTCTTAGCAATTTTTTTTGTCATGGACTCCTTTAAGCAGACTGTTGAAACTTGTGATTCCCTTCTTGGAATGTCTTTAAAATACTAAAAATAAAACAAAATATGTAAGGAAACCATTTATATTGAAGCAAAGATATAATATTTTTAAACTCACATTTAGGGATCTCCTTGATATCTATCCACATGAATTCCAGAATAAAAATTTCTGTTTGGCTCTAATCTTCTTGAGATATATTCCATTTTAGGAATTCTATTCTATTCAAGGTTGCCTTTCCTTCAAATGATTCCTTTATACAATCTTCCTTCCTAAAGTCTATGGGATGTCCCTATCTTCAACATTTCTTCTTTCTTTGCAAGATGACTTTATGACTTTCTCCTAAGGTTTCCATCACTTTCAACCATCTATCCACTCTTCCTTACTATTCAGGATAAAGTCTAAAGTAAAAATTTCTTTCATAGCTTCCTCTACTTCCTGGGCAATGAAATTGCTAGCAAGCAAGTCAAGAATTTATTAGATGTTTCATTTTTATCAGCGAGTCTTCTAGCAGATGTCCAGAGACTTTGAGGTTCCCTATCACCTCTCTGTCTTTCCTCTCTGCAAGTTCTATAATCTGTTAAATATAGCTTATATGGGATACTATGAGCATGCTATGGAAAACTCATGGAGTCTTGAGTAGCACCACAACATTGTAGGACTAGTAGGGGTGGAGAGTTCAAGAGACTGAAGATCTAGTGAGCTATACTATGAGCAAGGAATGTCACTTTTCTGTGCCCCATTTTCCTCATTTTACACTGTGATTATTGGTCTAATCCATATGGCCTTTCCTATAGTAAATGCTTGACCAAATATCATTCAGTATTGGAAAAGTTTATTTCTATGACTTGTAACTTTAGTTTTTATCAGTACTCTCTCCACCGATACAGATTACCAATACTCTATGAATAGAGCGAGAATCGTTGAGAGCATCTGATGACAAAAGACTAATCAATCTGTGACCAATCTGACAATGAGTTTCCTTGAACTTATCTAGGCTCATTCTTGGATAGCAGGCATATAACCTGTTTGTATCAAAATCTTTTAGTTGGGTAGAATTGGCCAAATCTTACTCTCCACTAACATTTGGAAATGTGCATAGAATCTAAGATAGAGCTGCAAGTGATTGGATATGACATCAAGATCAATACTGTTATATTACAAATGAGGAAACTTACTTGAACTCAGGTCTTCCTGCCCAAAAACCACTACCCTGCCCACTATGGTAGTCTACTGATTTAGTGCTACTTTAGAAATATTTAATAGCATAAAAGAAATCAAAACAATACCCATTTCCCCCCCCAAAAAATATACAATCTCACAGCTAGTAAGTTAAAGGCATCAAAGTATCTGTTTGTTATTCCTATTAAAAAAGCCTATGCATTTTTGCCATTGAATCTACTTGTATGATACTATATCCAGGTAATAAAGCCCAAGTTACCTTGCAAACTTATGATTAGTTTAAAAAATAATGAAGAACAATGGATTAGGGATTACAAGGTATAGATTCTACTCATAGCACTCTCACTAAGCTATATAATTAAGAGAAAATAACTTAGCTTCTCTGGGCTTTGGTTTTCTGTTAAAATGAGATCATTCTAGATGATAACAAGTTGTTTAAACCCTAAAATTCAGAGTCTTAAGGCAGCAATCCGGTGATTATTGGTTTTACAATTTATCTCCATTTACTTTTAAATTAATGTAGAATATAACATAGAGAATGAATTACACATTGATGTGCCTTAATGTGACTAGAGTAAATTTTTGGACAAAGTGTAAAATAATCATTTGCCTTTTGTTTGCTGATAGGATTTACATTTAGGACATATTACAACATCTTATATCACAATAATACTCTGAAGTAGGTACCATAAATATTATTTTCCACATTCTACAGATGATACTGAGATTCAAAGAGCTTAAATAACACACCCAGAGTCGCTGGGCTACTAAGTATTAAGCTGTTTTGTTGTTCTCCAGTCATGTCTGACTCTTCATGACACTGTATGGGGCTTTCTTGGCAAAGATACTGGAGGGATTTGCCTTTTTTCCCAGTAGATTAAAGCAATAAGAGGTTAAGTGACTCATCCAGGGTCACACAGCTAGTGAGTGTCTGGGGCAAGTTTTGAACTCAGGTCTTCTTGACTCAAGATTCAGAACTTTATCCACAGAGCCACCTACTAAGTATCAAAGCCAGGGTAAAATACATCTCTGACCAATGAGCTTTCTGTGCTGCAGACCGAAACAGCAAATGAAAGAGATATTTTACAACTCCACTCAGTTGAGGATCTTGATTAGACAGGAAGTGAAAAACAATATTTTGATTGAATTTGCCTACTTATTAGTGTGTGGAAAGTAGTATGTTGAAAGGCTATCTGTAATCTAACTTTTCATTTGTGTTTCAAATGCTTTATTTTAAAATTGAGTCATTAATTCTTCTTTTGATATCCATATTTCAGAATAAAATTAAAATGCAGAATTTTTAGTTTCCATTCAAACTCTCTAAGCAAAACATTCAATAATGCCGAATAAATCGAATTATCTCTTACCTTAAGGAACATGTTTTATTTTCCATTTTTGTTCACCACTTGTGAATTAAAGAGGTCACTTCATGCTATAGTTATAGGTATTTGGTTGAAGGTTTGTATTTTATGTTTGATTGCTTTTTACTGCCTAATAAAGTCTCTTACATTGTTTAAAAATATGTGGTGCTGAACATCATTTTGGCATTTTAAATTTGCTTAATCGTATAAAGGCTGTAAATGATTTTATTTGTGTGTGGCTTCTTTTTTTTGTGCTTGCATGCAAAATTGCCTCCTCCTTCTGTCAGCAACCAGATTTTTCTAGACTTGACTGTTCAAGACTTTGATGGCATTCCATAATCTATAATCTATTAATCAATCAATCTATACCTAACAGTCTATCTATCTATCTCTTCTTCTTTTATGTGAAACTCTTTGCTTTCATTAGTGTAGAGATGATGTGCTATATAAAGTCCTTCTTTTATATAATGGCCAACTGTTCTTTCATTTATAATCTCAGAGAGATGCCTGAGACACTGAGAGATCAAATGATTTACCCACAGTTGCAGATATAGAATCTTTCAGTCATTCAAGCCAACTGTGAGTTTATATCACATTGCCTCTATCTGTAGCCTATATATGTTACACATGCATAGGCATACTTCAGATTTCAAAAATTCATGATTGCATGTGAGACTGTTCACTTTACCAACATAAAACAAAAATCTTTTGTGTTTGCCTAAGAGGCCTTCACGACTGCCTGGTGGCCATTTTTCTCTTTATGACATGATATGCATACATTATTAGTCGTAGTAGCAGCACAATTTATTATTTTTAATTTTGGACCAATTTTGGATTTTCACCAATGTGGGTTGCTTTCTGTGATTAATTTCTTCCACCAATGCATGTCAGCTCCTTCTCTAAAACTCACTATCTGAGACAGTTGCTTAAGGCAATAAAAAGGACTTGCCCAAGACTGTTAGACAGTTAGTAGGTATCAGAGGTGTTCTTCCTGACTCTGAGGCCAACTCTATAATCACTATAATATTTTTCTGCTTTATGTGCATATATTGCTATATGTAGGAGGAGAAGATCAGGAGAGGGGCTTTCTAGGCCCATGCCAATTGATTGCTTAATTGCACTACTAATTTATAACATCAATGAAATCTATTTTAAGTTAAAAATTGTTAAAATTAATGTTCAGATTCAGACAATATCTCTATATTTTAAATTATTTCCAACTATATAAAGTTTCCTTTTTCTAGAACTTTAGCTTAATTGTTTAGTTTCTCTTAAAAAATAAACAGTATACATAGTAGCATGAGGAAAAAAATTTAAAAAGTGGTCTCTTGGGAGTAAGGTAAAGCTAATGTCAGAGCTAATAGTTAAGCAAAGCAAAGATAATTTTTTTCCACAATTCCTGTCTAATGTGTATTTTTTGTGCTTTATTGGAGAGTAATATTTCTAATGTGATTCAGAGGTAATTTCTTTACTTGTTGCAATGTAACATAGGCATATTAAACCTTTGTGATGAAATAGGTGTTACAACTCAGCATTAAAAATTCTTTGCAGAGGAATTGTATAATACAAAGCATAAACTAAAATATTTTAATGTAATCTCCCCTTGTTTGCTGTCAACTTTAATTTTGCTCAACCCCAAACACTCACAAGTTGATATTCAATAATACTAAACAGAGTACAACTTCCTGCTCTCTTGAGGAAAATGTGTCATTATCTACTTATACCCATCCTTTGTGGGAAAAGGACATTATTCCATATACAGGCAAAGATTGAAAAAGCATGAAACTTCCCTAAAGTAATTTCAGCTAATTAAACACTCATTAAGAGAGAAATAGAAATGAGAATTTGCCTTAGAACTTGCTTAAGTAATTTTAATTTTTAATCATTTTGTACTCCCACTAATTAAGGGCTTTGACGGGTACCTATGGGCTATGTGCCTAGCACTCAGTATGTTCTCCTGTATGGTGTGTACACACCAGATTTCTAAGAAATGAAGGTCTATGAAGGTCTTAAGTATCTTTTCTTAGATACTTTTCCCCTAACTACAATGGTTTTAAATATTTCACTAAGTTAATCATAAGATTCTATATTTTTCCTTTCAAATCCACAACGGTGGATTTGGTATTTTCTCTTTAGAAGCACAGTGACAAGGAGAAATACCCATCACATCTTTTCTCCTTACTTCTATCATTTGGCTGTATTATTTCGGTAGCCATGCTCAGATTACAAATCTCTGCAGGGGGAGGAGGAGAAGGTGGTAGGAAAAAAGAGCTATGTTTCCTTAAATCGAATACACTGTAGTTCAGCCAGTAAGCCAGTCAGAGCTACCACAGAACATTGGCAGTGGGTTGCAAGTTGGTTCTCTCTTAACTTGCTTCTTATTCTTCCTAATATCACTGAGAATTACACTTCTTCACAAGTCTGTGGTCTGAATTTGACCCAGTTGGTTTTTCATTGCCTACTGAATATTATACAAATTCCTTTGCTAACCATTCAAAGCTCTTCAAAACCTAGCTACAATCTTTCCAAGAGTATTTCACACTACTCCTTTTTCTTGAACTTTGATATTTTACCCAAGTTGGTTGAGATATTAGCCTCTGTACTTGTCCTGCTTTCCTTCATGTCAGGGTCTTTCCCCTATGGAAGTCATTAAATTTCTTAAGTCCTTCTAAATGGATCTCTCCCTTACCTATTATCTCACATATCATTCTTAGTTGGATATCTTTTTTCCCTTTCTAATTTTTAAAATCTCTGAGGAACATAGGCTGCACATAATTTCTTTTTATATCCTTATTCTTAGCTCTTCACTTAGTAGATACTAAATGAATGCATAGAATATAAGGCCATATTTAGTGGTTCTATTTTAAGTGATGCATAGTGGGGATCTTTGCCCTCCATATTTTCTATATAAGGAAATTTTTCAGCTTCCATCATACTGTTTCCTGGCTCCTGCAAAACAGGAATCACCATGTCCTTATTTAAACAGTTTAATGAACACAATTCAACAGATGATAGTAGAAAATGCAAATTATTATTTAGAATATGGTTCCTCTCTCCTGGGGTTTTTGTGCTATTTTAAAGCCACAAGTCAAGTGATGATGTAAATGTCTTCTGGGAAGAGCTTAGTTTGATATATTTTGAGAAGGGATATAGAAAATCACTCTTGGAAAATTGTATAACTCAAGATGATAATTCTACCAGATTAACTTAAATCTAGATCATGAAATCAATAGCTTGCCATATGTAACTGTACTCAATGCAAAATTACTGTAAGGGGTAGAGAGGTAAAGTAGTTGCCATTTCATAGCAAAGAAAAAACAAGTTGATTTTATTATATAAATCTCTTCACCATTAGATGCAGACAGATATGTCAAAATTGAACTTAAGTAATGAGAAAGTAAAAGCCATATACTTCAAAAATCATCTCCCCTTCAAATAGAGCCAGGACCAAAAAAAACAATTCTTCTGCACAGAGTAGTACTTTTTATCACTGGACTTTAAATCTGTATAAACCAAAATAATGATAATAGTTTCTGTAGTAGCAGAGAACTAGAAGCAAAGTAAATGACCATCACTAGGGGAATGGCTAAACAATTTTTGGTACATCAATGAAATGGGATATTTTTATGCTATAAGAAATAATATTAATGTGAATATAAAGAATACCTATAAACATAGGAGGATTTATGACCTCATGCAAAGTAAAATAAACAGCACCAGTAAAAGAATATGTACAATAATGCAACAATGTGAATAGAAAGAAGGAAAAAAATAATTGAAACTAAATGATGAAAAACTATGATGATCAAGATTGAGCCAAATGAAGTTAGATGAAAAGGCATCTCCCCCTACCATTTCTTTGCTGAAGTAAAACCTTGGGAGAAGAACATTCCATAGAATGTCAAACTTTTCCAATCTCTTTGTTAGGCTTGCTAAATGTTTTTTTTCCTTCTTTCAAAAATTGCTCTATTTAAATGGTTCTCTGGGAGAGTAGGAGAAATATAATGTCAAGTGGGACATCATATGGGAAATGTGATGTCAAAACAATATTAATAAAATTTATTTTAAAACAGAATGCTATTGATTTATTATTGAGATTCAATTATTCAAAGGACTTTTAAGAGTACTATTCTAAGGAATGTAATTTGCATTCTAGTTTCAGGTGACATGCAATTTTCATTCTGAAATGAAAAGAGAAGTTTGCATGTAACATGATAAATGCAATGGTCATTTGCTTTATTTATTGAATTAATGAAAATAGTCTTTAAATAATTTTGTAGATTAATATTATTAACTGAGTATTATATCTTTTAAAATTGAAAAACTGACTTACAAAATGCTGATAATACTAAGAACTGGACAATTACCAAGGCTTTCTGTAATTTACATTTTAATTTTGACATTTTCTATTTACAATTTAATGATAAGTTTCATGCAGCCTGTAAACAATCACCTCATTCTACAGTGATGAAGAAAAGATTCAACCACGATTGTATATATACCTCATTATAAAGTCTCCACACAGTAATTTTCATGGACAAACAATCTCAGGAATTTCTTTGAAATCTAAAAACAGTGTAAAATTAAATTAGCACAAACTACCAGAATTCAGCTGCCAAAAAAGAAAAAAAAATACATGCATAAAGGAATGTGACCTTAGGACAACTGAGCTAAACACTCAAAAAGAGATAATAGTGAAGATGCATTAAAAGAACAATTAATTTGACCGAGTCAAAGCCATCAGAGTTTCTAGGTTTGTGTGAATGAAAAAGACACTGCCTGCATTTATTTATTTATTTATGGCATGAAAGCAATTCCTCAACTCACCATGTTTCTTAAGAGTTTATTGACAAATGGAGAGAACCCAGTGGCACACAGCATCACACGTCCAAAAGAGTGACAGTTGATATTGTCAATTGTCCAACTCAAAAATTATTTTAACATACTTTTACATATGATGAAATTTTTGTGTTAAAGTATGTTCTTACATCAACAATGAATTTACATGCCAGTTTCTCATAAATAACAAAACTACTTCATGCCTTTAATTAATGTCTCCTCAGTTTCTTTCCATATTTTACTCCAGGAATTTTTTTCTTACTAAATTATTGAGATAGAGTTCTTCCCAGAGGTTTAGCTTTTCAAATAAACAAAAGTAATATTACCTTGATAAGACCTGATAGTAGTGGTGTTAAGAAGTATGGTAATAACTACTTTGAAAATTAAATTCTAGTTTGATTTCAAAAGTAATCAAACTTTCAGATTCAATTAAGAGGGGAGACCATACTGGTTAATGTGATTTTTATTAATTAAGAAATCATTAAGGAATAACTAAATGAAGTCCTGCATCATAAATTTCAGAAATAATTTCAATCTCTAATCATATTCTGTTCTTTTTGCTTAGGGGCAAATTCCAGGTTTTGATTTACATCTTTGTGCATCTTGAAATTTCATGTATTAGTCATTATGCTGCCTTCTTTTCAAATGTCCTTGTCTCTGATAGAATATGTATCACAGACACATTCTTTGTGTATAATAGTGATTTAAGTTTATAGAGTTCATGTCTATATGAATCATTCACTTCTGAATTAAAGATTATTGTATATATGCTTAATCAGAATACTTGTGCCTTAGCACAAAAGCCAGTGGTCTGACCAGGTATCCTTGGTTTGCTAAAGCAAGTAGGATTTCTAAACTATAAAAGTCATTCTAAAAAATTAATTGCCAGAAATTATTGTTTTAACCTAATGGAGAGCTACATCTCTGAGAGTTAATCATGGTTAGCAGATCACAGCAGCAACCTGTAAGTAAAAATACCACCTGATATCAGAACATGAAAAACATTAAATATCAATTACCTTAAGTACTATTCTAGCGCTTGAAAATGGAACTGAAGTTATCCTGACTTCAGTGGAGCAGGAGCTCTGGCAGATCCTACTAAACTGGAAAGTCTTTGAGTATAGACCTGATAGTGGATAGTAATCTGTCTTCTGAAGACTAGCTTCACTAAGGTTGAAGATATTTTTCTCTTGATGCTCACTATCCATCTGTTTATTTATGCCCTCTAGAATTTTCCCAGGAATCAAAATCAAGTTTATTGGCCTATAGTTTCCTGAGTGGATTCTCTGCATTTCTACCCATTTTAAAAACAGGGTTCCAGAAAAAAGTGCAGCTACTCAGTCAAGAGAAATTTCCCATTTACCAAGTAATGACACTCTTTTTACCAGATAGAGCTGAATTCTTTTGCATTTTAATCTCAACCAACAGCTAATTTAAAAAAATGAACAACCCCCTCAAAAAGAGCTTATTACTGAAAAGGAAGTAAAGTCAGGCCATCTGTATTTTAGGGGAAGTATGAGTCAAGATCTTTGTTCAAGAGAAACACTATATATATATATATATATATAATACTAATAGAATTCAACGAGCTATAAAAAATTCCAAGCTTTAATGAACTTTATATGATCTTAACATATGGATCTTATTATATGGCATTTCATCTCAATGTCTACAGGGATATCTCCCAAAGCATTTGTTGTAGGAACTACAGGGACTATTTAGTATTTAATGAAATGTTAATACTCTTCAGACTTTGCTTTGATTAGTTGAGGAAAAATGTTCCCACTTCCACAGTCCAGCTGCGTTCCAGTATAGAAAAGCTCCTAGTCAAATGAAAGAAAATATCCTGAACTAGCCCTCCCCACTACCTCTTCTGCCAAATAGATTATTGTGCAAAGGAAAATACAGTTGACTTTTTACAACTTGAACTAATTTTGTCTAAATTGTTTAAAAGGGGCTAATGCCATCCCTAGATGCATTATTTACAGGAGTTTTGAAAGCATTAGGAAAACAGGCTTGGAGTATTGCTGCATTTGCATCAAAGCACTGCTTTACTGCCACACAAAGAGCGCCTCTCTTGAAATGGAAATTGTTAATAAATCTCACACTCTATAGCTTTTACAGCAGCAAAAAGCTTTTTTGAGGGGAGGAGGGATCATTTTCCCTTGATGGAACAGTGCTATCATTGTTCAGCCACAGCAAATGAAAGAATGACTAGGGAATCAGCAACATGCTGGTAATGTTTCAGATTGATGTGTTTTATCACCCATGGAACTCTGGCAAAACCCTCCCGGTCCTTTTAAGACTATTTCTTGGAGGTTGAACTTCAAATTCTCTCTGTTATGTGAAAGGAATTAAAAGAGAATTTAAAGTCTGGGTGCATCAACCATGGCAGTGCCGTACCCAGCAGTCCTGACATCTGTGCAGCCCTTCTGTGTCCCTGGTAGATTCCCTGCCACTGTTGGAGACATGTCATTATCATCAAACAGCCTTCCATGTGGAAAAAGCCAAAGGAAGGCAGCTTCTGCCTTGTTAAGACAAGCATCTCCATACGCCATGCATTAAATATTACAGTAGCTACAGAAAATTACAACGATATTTGAAGCAAAAGAGCGTCTCCCCCTTACAACATCCCCCCAACATAACTGAGCAGAAATGTTATTTCAATTTACACATCCAAGTCTAAAGCAAAATGTGTTCTTAGTCTCAAAAATATTGTCTATTAGCAAATGCATACTATGTGCAATGAGCAAATCAAATTTCCTCCAATGGGCTGCTTTACCACCTGTGGTATAACCTTTGTTTCATCAAAGTTGAGAAAAACTACTACTCATATAAATCACACTTGGGTGACTTTCACTTCTGCTTCCATTTCTATATATTTTTTTCCTCATGGCCAGAATGATTGAATTGATCTCTCCATTGATAGAGAATGTCTATCTGTTGATGTTGCTACTCTAAAATGCCACTGAAGACCAAACAAGGGGATATTGGATGAGATTCCATCTGTGCGGAAAATGTTCTTCTGAATAATGTCCAAGATATGCTAACTTTGCAGAATCTCATCCCTACATAATGTTGAGAGTTAGCCTCATAATTGCTAGAAATGATTTTTGTAGGTGGAGAGACTGAATAAAGCTAAAGATAAATAGCCAGGCAAAAGTTTTATGTCAAATGGCTTACTGTTCTCTGCTGTATAAATTAGCTTTCTCATATGAATATTGCCTGTATGTTTTTTTTTTTCTTTCTACTTCTGGTGTCCAGCACAATTTCAAGTCCAGAGTAGGTACTTAATTTATGCTTGCTGAACTGAATGATACATTCTATCACTAGTAAACTAATTTCTGAGGTTTTTATATTTCACAGTTTTATCTGTCCTACAGAATTAGCCTGCTCAGCATAGAGGCAAAGACTCAGAAGACTAGCCTGTCATGAAAACATAAAAGCTATTTACTCATCATTTCTTCTGGTCTGTTGCTTTCTGTTGCTTTAGGGGCTTTAAATATTAAATTATGAAAAGTCACCACATCTTCCATTTTAAGCTGGGAATAGGAATAAGCAAATGAAGGCCAAGCCAATACATGAATTCATTGTTTTTCTCATTTGCACTTTCCCCCTTTTTCCTGTAAATGTGTTATATGACTAATAGTATATGATCGTGTGTGTACTCTGCGCATAGTGTTTGTTTGAATAATGCCTGTCAAATACATGTATATGTAACTTCTGTCATATGGATAGCTCTGGACTCCTTGAAAAAAAGATAATGCCAAAAACCACATCAGTGGCAGTGAAGGACTTACTCATTACTTTAATACCTCATAACTTCTCTAATCTACATTTTTGACACTAGCCTGTGTTTTCTCCCCCGACTCCCTTTCACATTCTTGAGGAAGCAACTAAACTTTGCCCAGGTCCTCAGTTTCCTTTTTTGTCATATGGATACTAGAAGAGTTATATTACCTACCTTTCAGGGTTGCTATGAAAAAAAAAGCTTGATGCAAATTATTTTAAGCATAATGGAAATATGTTAGCTTTCTCATGTCAAAGAGGATGAAGGGTAAAGAATATTATTGTTACATATTATTTGAATATGTAGCAACTCAACAGGACTTTTAGTTTATTACTCTCTCTAGTTTTTCTCTAAAATGGGAAAAATGAAGTGGGGAAAAAGCAGAAGAAATATTCTAAAGCAGATCAAGAAATCAAAATATAAACATCAGAAGGGAAAATCATGACAGAATTTGAGAAAGAATAAATGTGCTCTGGGTCCTACTTGAAAATTCTACTTCTGTTCCCATTTCAACTTCTGCTTCTGTTTCCTTTTATTTTTCCCTCATGGTTAGAATACTTGAATTTATCTCCCCAGTGATGACCACTTTCCATCTGTGAGTTTTTACTATTCTACGTTGCTACTGAAGACCAAATAAGGGGATACTGAATGGGATTATGTTTATGCAGAACAACACTTCTAAGTGAACACTATGATATGCTAACTTTCCCTGCAGAATCTTTTCCCTATGTATGTTGAGAGATGGATAGCCTCATAACTGCCAGAAAGTATTTGGATATAGTAGGGAAAAAGACTGAATAAATATGGAGACAAATAAAGACACAAGGGTTTTGCATCAAGAGATCTATTTTTTTGAGAGGAAAACAAAACCAAACTATCTGAATGTTCTTCAACTTATTGATATCCTTAAAATGTAGCACCCAGAACAGAATTCTTCAAATATCGTATGACCAAGTAAGAAAGAATATATTAGAATTCTCAATCATCTTGTCTTAGACATGATTTCAAGGGACCTCAGATAAAATTTATACCTATACCTGAAAAGAATCCATTTTATAACATACAAGGCAAGGAAACCATTAAATAATCTTTCCAATTGGTTATAATAATATTGAAAATCATCACTGTTTTTCACTGTCAATTTTTAAAATTGCATCATTATTTTTATTATAGTTTAAATTTAATTATATTTTATTTATGTATTTATTATATACATGTGATCCCAACAATAACAATGATAACTGTATTATATCTATATATGCATGTATATAAAGCAATATATATATATATAAAGCATTTATATGATGCTTTAAACTTTCAAAAATCATCTCATGTGATTCTCACAACTCTCTGAGGTAGATGCTATCAATATTATTATTTTCATTTTACAGGTACAGAGATCAAGGTTTAGAAAGGATAAGTGATGGACAAATTCTCAAAGCTAATTGATATGATGGAAGAATTCAAACCCAGGTCTCACATGACTCCATGTTCAGCATTTTTTCTACTATGCTACAACACCTCATATTTTGTGGGTACTTTAAATAGTTCCTTATTTGTTATGTTGCAACTTTCCATATGTTTTTTTTTCATTTTTTATATTTCAGAATCTATAGTTTGTATTTTAATATATCACTTCCAAAAAGTTCTGAAATTACCATACCCCCTTCCACTGAAAGCAAAACCCTCTGAGAGGCCCTCAGGGAAGTTACGTGACTTGCTCAAGCCAAAACTTTCTCTTGTTTTAAATAAATGTTTTAGTTTTCATGTACTATAATTATTAAATTTTTTATTTAAATAGTGATTTTAAAAGCACACAGAAGAGAAAAATGCCAGGACTACTTATATATTCAAACATGATACTTAGGATCTATGATTGTATTAGTGAATTCAGCAATATCAATATTTTGGGTGTCAGAGAAATTAAATCAACTTAATTCAAGTGATCATCACATATACTATTATGGGTAAGAACCCCTCAGAAGAAATGGAGTAGTCCTCATGGTCAATTAAAGGATGATAAAAGCAGTACTTGGGTATAATCTAAAAATATGATAGAAAAATATGTTTGAATACAAGGTAAACCATGCAATATTAGAGTAATACAAGTCTATACACCAACCACTGACTCCAAAGAGGCCAAGTGAAGACCTATGAAATCTAGAAATAGAATCAAATAGGATATCACATTCATCATAGGGGATTGTAATACTAAAGTGGGAAATTAAGAGATAATTGGAATAACAGGCTAGTTTGGCTTTGGAGTAAAAAGTGAAGTATAGCAGAGATCAATAGACTTTTGTCAAGATAACTAATGGGTCACAGCAAACACTTTTCAACAACCCAAAAGGCAAGTCTACACATGGACATCATGAGATAGTCAACACAGAAATCAGATTGATCACATACAGTCAAAGGTGGAGAAGCTTTATAGAATCAGTGAAAACAAGACCTTAGATCATGAGCTTCTTACGGCAAAATTCAGACCTAAATAGAATGTAAATAGAGGAAAAACCATTAAATTATATAGGTATGACCTAAATAACATCCCTTATGAATATGAAGTGGAAGTGATGAAGAGATTTAAGGGATTAGACCTGACAGAGTGCCTGAAGAATTATGGGTAAAGATTTGCAATTGTACAGGAAGTAGCAACAACAAAAAAAAATTCTGAAAGAAAAATAAGAGCAAGAAAGCAACATGGCTCTGATAAGGCTTTATAAATAGCCAAAGAAAGCAGGAAAAGGAAAGGGAAAGGAGAAAGGGAAAGTTATACTCAAATGAAAGCAGAATTCTAGAGATTTCTTTTTCTTAAATGAGCAACACAAAGAAATAGAAGACAATAGAATGAGAAGAAAAAGAGATTTCTTCAAGAAAATTAGAGATATCAAGGGAATGTTTCATGCAAAAATGGACATGAAAAAGACAAAAATGTTAGGGACTTAATATAAGGAGGAGAGATTGTTAAGATGTGGCAAGACTATACAGAAGAAATACAAGAAATATCTTAACATCACTGATAACCTCTATGGTGTGACTCCTGATCTAGAGCCACACATCCTAGAGAATTAAGTCAAGGGAGCCTTAGAAATTATTGCTAAAAAAATAAAACTGGTGGAGGTCATGAAATTCCAGCTGAGCTATATAAAATCCTAAAAGATGATTCTGTTAAGAGATCCATTCAATATACCAGTAAATTTAGAAAATGCAACGGTAGTCATTGGATTGGAAAAGATCAGTGCCAAGACTAAAGAAGGGAAATGCCAAACAATGTTCAAAGAATTTCTCTCAACAACAGCAAGATTATGCTTAAGACTTTGCAAGCTGGGCTTCAGCAATACATAAAGACAAAAATTACCAGAACAGGATGATTTTTGAAGAGGTGGAGGAAGTAGAGACCAAATTGCCACCATTTGCTGGATTATGGAGAAAACAAGGAAGTTCTAGGTAAAAAAAAGAATCTATCAACTTCTGCTTCACTGACTGCACTATACCAGACCATCTTACTTGTCTCCTGAGGAACCTGTTTGCAGGTCAAGAAACAACAGTTAGAACTGAAGATGAAATATCCACTTGGTTTATGATTGGAAAAGGAGTATGACAAGGCTGTCACTTTATTTATATAACTTGTATACAGAATACATCATGTGAAATGCCAGCCTGGATTATTCAAAAGCCAGAATTAAGGTTTCCAGGAGAAATGCCATCAATATCAACATGCAGACAATATCACTCTGATGGCAGAAAGTGAAGAAGAATTAAGAAGCCCCTTGATGGAGGTAAAAGAGAAGAATGCAAAAGCTAGCTTGGGGCTTAACATAAAAAGAAGGGCTAAGATCCTGGCAACTAGTACCTTTAGTTCTTGGCAAATAGAGAGAGAAGAAATGGAAAATGTCAGTTTTATATCATAGATCTAAAGAAGACTGCTGATGGTGACTGCAAGAATTCACCACCTTAGTCACATCTTTGGTATATCAATGTCTTTCCTAAAATATAGCATCCAGAACTGACTAAATACTGAAACATTGTATAATTAGGACAGAGTACGATAGAATGATCAGTTCCTAGTCTTGGATACCATGCTTCTCTTCATGCAATTTAAGTGTACATTATGCGTTTTATTTTGTTCTTGGTTCTGCCTTTTACATCACACCTTTGACATAGTGAAGTTGAACTATACTTAACCCCTCACATGAACTACTATCTTTGTACAAAGGGGCAGCTAGCTGATACAGTGGATGGAGCAATGAGACTGAAGTCATGCCTGAAGTAGGTTTCCTGAGTTCAAACTTGGCCTCAGATAATCACTAGCTGTGTGACCCTGGGCAAATCACTTGACTCTGCCTCAGTTTCCTCATCTTTAAAATGAGCTGGAGAAGGAAATGGAAAACCACTCTGTCATCTTTGCCAAGAAAACCCCAAATAGAGTCATAAGGAGTCAGACATGATCGAACAACAACAAAGCTGTGTAGACATGATTCCCCAATGTTATATTTATGAAGCTGATTGTCCCAATGTGTAAGACTTTACATGTATCTCTATTAAATGTCATTTTACTAGATTCAAATCAATATTATGGCCTATCAAGACCACTTTGAATGTTAACTTTGAAATGTAATGTTGCTAACCACTCTCAATTTTCTTTCATATATAAATTTGTCAATCACTTGATAAAGATTCCTTTGGCTCTACTGAAGTCCTCTATTCATGATGACATTCAACTACATGTCATGCATTCAATGACATGTCAACAAAGATGACATTCAAAGTAAGACTACTCTTCGGGTTCTGTCATTTGGCCATTTTGAATCCATCTAACTGAATAATCATCTAGCCTGCATCTTTTAATCTTTGCCCTGAGAACAGCAAGAGAAATATTTCTAAATGTTTTGCAAAAATCTAGTCAGTTTTTTACAGTATTCTTATAATTTGCCTCTCTAGAAACCCTGCAAAAAGAAACAAAAAAAAATAAGATTAGTTTGGAAAGAACTATTCTCAATCATGTTTCTTTGTGATAATAGCTATCTTTTTTAGGGGATGAAGATCCTGCCCATGACTTCTGCTCCAGCTTTGCTGGTTAAGTCATGGGTTACCTCTCTCGACTCACTTTTTCAGATTTATGGTACGGTACATTTAGCCCTTTTTATCTTCCTTGCTCCAAGTCCATTAACAACATGGTACATTTCAATATGCATAATACACTTCCCAAAATGTTACATTTCAGTTGGATTCACCTCTCCCAAGTACTTGGATATGACATTCTTCCAATCACTCACTCACCTTCTCCCCATGGGAATTCTTACTTTCCCCTATCTCTGCATAATAGCTGCATTTTCAGATTTCTTATTCTGCCCATGTTCTTATTTTCTTTTACAATGTGATGTGTGCCAAAGTTTTCCTCATGACCTTAACCATCTGCTACATTCCAAGTCTGTGTACATTTTATAGCCAATTCACCAACAATCCTCCTCCTCATTCTTGCCTTTTCTTAAACTGGTGCCACAGTGGTCTGTGGGCTTCCCATGTTGGCCTTATGTCCACCTACTTGTTTCTTGTTCTTTATTTTAGTTTTCTATGAAATTATTAGAATAAAGTTGAAATAAGGATAGATAGGATTTTATTCTAGAGTATAAAATCTATATCTGTGTTATTTTCTCTGCAGAACACTTATCATAACAATTAATGGCAACTAGGATATGAATAAGACTTCAAATCAACTCTACTCAATGGAACTCTTTTCTGGTCTCTAAGAAATGGATGCATTACCAGAGTTATGAGTTGAGACCAATGCAATATTTTTACAAAACTGCCTACAAAGCATAGCAAAGAAATCAAGTCTTAGCTGTTTGTTTTGGCCCTCATTAATCAACTGGGGTAAAAATTTAATATTGAGGCTGCTGAGCATTACACTAGGCGAAAGCTCTTCATTGGACCATCTTTCTAAGGAAACTTATACCTCTGTTATTTGAGATTGTTGCTTCCTATATTGAGTCGATTTTGCTCTAGGCCAGATCCAGAAAGCAGCTCATTAGCAGCATATATAGCCTCTAATGCTTGGAGGAAAAGGATCCCTTAACAGACATCACTTTATTGATAAATTACTGTCTGAAACAGTAGGAATTTTTAAAAAGTGTGTCTTTCTTTGGTCAATTACCAAAGGTGAAATGTCAGTGATATTGTGACTCATATTAGTCTTTCTACAGTGTTATGCTCGAGTTTCATGGTTCTGAGAGTCCATTTATAAGCACCAAAAGAAGCAAATTGAGGAGAAGAAATTACTACAGACCCAAATAAATTAGGCAGTTAACATATGTTAACCATATGTTTTTGATGATGATGATGATGATGATAATGGTAATAATTATGATGATTCAAAAACTGATCAAATGGGTCATCAGAGTATTTTGAAATGGCTAACAAAAATGATGAAATTGAAATTTGTAAGCAAATGAGATAGGAAATGAGAGTTAGCCCTTTGGATATAAATTCTCATAGAATGTGTAAATATGTGAATTGTGTCGTTAACTTCCATCATTGTACAATGGACAATCATTTAATATTAAGTACATAAAGTGACATTCCAAAATTTTATGTATCAATAGTTAAATTTATTATCAATTTATTATTTATAAAGCAATATTAAAATATAATAATTTCTCAGCTACCTACTGATACACTACATATACATTATGCTATCTTTTACCCCAAACAAATATTGCAGAATTGAGTACAAACTTCAACTCTCCTCACTATAGAAATACCCTTAATTATAGTTTACCTCTATAGATTTTAAAAGCCCCAGTAAGAGAAAAAAGAAACATTTTATTGTGGGTCCCTAAAGGAAAGACCTCAGTATTACAAAATACAGACACTATTGATTACACTTTAGGTAGCTGTATGGATTGGGGAATGGGGTATCACGTGTGCAAAATGTAGCTTGTTACATGTATTCCCAAACAAAGTTATAAATAACAAGCCATAGCAGAAACACCAGCAAGCACTCAGGCTGAAAATGAAATCTGAAAACAATCTGACACCTAATGTCTGGTCCATTTACTTATAAATCACAATAGACATGTTTCCTTGTTTTGATGTGTATGTCTAGGTACACCCAAGATATCAGTCAGCAAAAGAATCTGTCATTCATATAGCCCTACCTCAGAAACAAATTCTACATTTGAAATGTAAACAATTGGAATTAAAGAACCCTCTTTCACCTCCAGAAGGGCTGAACATACATGTCATTTTGATAACAAATCATCCCATTAACAAATATGCTGTTAAGAGAAGGAGATTCATAGGTAAGAGATGAGATGTAGTTTGGTCTATAAAACTCCTGTTTCCATTCCTACAAAATAAACCTACAAAAATAGAAACATGATGAGTCAGACTGCCTCTCACCTCTTTGGAAGCTGCTGAACCAATTAGGCTAGTGGGAGCAGGATGTTCCTGATCTCTAGTCTCTCCCCAATATGTGATGGCTGTTTGAGTCTAAACATCACTGTAGCCCTAGGGGGGATTTGTTCTCCCTGGCAAAGTAGTGGAGAGGGAATAGGCTAACAAATGCCTACAGGCATTCATCCTTCTATTATTGTGGCAATCATTTCAATCCTTAACAGAGTAGTTCCTTTATAGGCTCACTAACTCATTTATGTTTCAGTCTCCTGTGGTTTTCAATGATTACCTCTATGCCGACGACTGTGCCCTCACCCCCATTTCTCCCCCAGGTTAGTTTTTTTCCATCCCAAGATCTAAATATCTTCTTGTTGTTGATATTCTACCCAAGACTTAAAATAGATTCAACTTGTCAAAAATAGAATTGCCCTCTTTCTTTCCCCAGTATTTAAATCAAACCTCAAAAGTCATTAGGCTAGAATGACTAGAATTAGGCTCTACCCTAATTTAGAGAGAGAGAGAGAGAGAGAGAGAGAGAGAGAGAGAGAGAGAGAGAGAGAGAGAGAGAATGAGAATCTCCAAATGTAATCTATTTGATTTGATTTTTAATTCCAAAGTTTCTCTCTTCCACATCCCCACCTCCAACCATTGAGAAAGATGGAAAAAGAAAATCCTGTATAAATATTTACAGTCAAGAAAAATAAATTTCCACATTAGCCATGTCAAAAAAACATTCCAAAAAATCCATCATCCCTCAGTTTGGAGATAAATAGATTATTTCATCATGAATTCTATGGAACTGGGTTTGGTTCTATTTTGTTAATCAAGGTTCTTAAGTCTTTCAAAGACCTCTTTACAATATTGCTGTTTTTGTATTTTTCACAAGGTCTTAAAAACATATCATTGACCAAAAGGATAAGACCTTCTCCAGTTATCCTCAAAACTGGTGCCTCCTCTGTGCTATTACTTCTAATGTACTTTCTTTATATCTTGCAGTTATTTTCATGTTTTCTCCCCATTAGAACATAAGTTATGTGAGAGCAGAGGCTGTTTTTGCCTTTCTTTGTATTCCTAGAACTTAGTACAGTGTGTGGGCAGAAAGTAAGTATTTAATAAATGTTTGTTGACTTGACTCTGATTGGAAGAATTAAAGATATATAAGCAACTCTAAGAAGAAGTTATAGGAAGAAATAGATGAAGCAGAGAATTAAGGTCAGTGAAGAGTCATAAGAAGCTGGAGACATAAGACTGAGAAGGCTTTCAGGTGAAACAGATGACTTTAGCTGCTTTGTTTGGAACTTTCTGATAGGAAGAGATAAAGTGATTTGCTGATTGACTACAGCAGCAGTTAAAAAGTCATTGGAAGATAATTCTGTGGCTATATAAAGAGCTCTCAGGGCTTATTGCTATTTAATGCTATGTGCAGTCTGGGAAAGAGAAAAACTCATAGGTCTATCTGTGCTCTTCTCTCACTGATGCCATGGTCTCCTTGGAAACAAAGAATAAACACAACTTGGGAGTAGACCAAGTTGCCTGAATGGGGACCCAGCTAGCTAGGTAACTCAGCTAGTCCTCCCTCTCTCCCTCTCCCATTCCTTCACTTCTCCAAAGGAAGGTAAATTTTAGTGGCCAGAAGCTACCCAGTTAACTTGGGGAATAATGGCTAGTTTTCCTTCCTTCCTTCCCTCCCTGTTTCCTTCCTTCCCTCCTTCCTTCCTTCCTTCCTTCCTTCCTTCCTTCCTTCCTTCCTTCCTTCCTTCCTTCCTTCCTTCCTCCCAGTTCACTCTGAAGCAACAGCAACCTTGAGGGTCTTTCCCTCTCAGCTTGATTTTTTTTCCAATTAAGAGGCCATCCTTTGTCTACTTCTTAAAGAGGCCTATCCACTGAATGTATATTACCTCCCTCTAAGTGACTATCTGAAAAGACCTTAGCCTAAAGAGGCCAGGGTCTCCCATTGCATCCTGGGCCATCTCCAGTCATACTGATAAATATCTGCTCACTGGAACCAGATGGCTCTGGAGGAGAAAGTGAGATTGGTGACCTTGCACAGCCCTCCCTCACTCAGATCAAAGTCAACTACAAGTCATGTCATCATTTCATTGATGTCATGGTTCTCTTCCAAAACAAAGGACAAACACAGCAACCGGGTTTGAGAGAGAAGGGTAAACCCAAGGGAAAGAACAGGCTTTGTATCAGTGTTTTGTTATGGGGGGAAAAAGACTTGAAGCTGATTGGACAAAAAAAATTCTTTGCTATTTGTAGGTCTGAGACACTTAGCAGTTCTTTATCTTTACGAAACTGCTTGTCGGGGGTGGGGGGATGGGGAGGAGGAGCCAAGATGGAGGAGTAGAAAGACTCACATATGCTAGCTCTGAACCCACGGCCCATAAATTACCTATAAAAAGAACTCCCAACTGGTTCTGGAGCAGTGGAAGCCACGCAGCAACGGAGTGGAGGAGATTTCTGTGCCAGAGAGCCCTGAAAAACCGACCCCAAAGGTCCATCGGGCACCGGAGGTGGAGCAGAGCCCAGCCCTGCCTTGGCCACAGGGCCCCAAGAGGAGCAGATCTGAGCAGGCTTCAGGGACAGAATCTCTGGTGGCCACAAAGGTCTCTCCACCCACAGGCACTACAGGTCAGTGAGAGAGCCTTCTGGACTGGCCAAGAGGGGAGCAGAGTGTCTCCATGGCTCCAGCCCTCTTGGGAGGAAGCAGTGGAGGAGGCAGCAGACGGGAGCTCCCGAAGCAGGCAGGAACTCAGGGCTATTACAGAAGGTCTCTGCATAAACCCCCTGAGGGCACTGAGCCTGGGAGGTGGCCCTGCCCCCACCTGAGCAGCAGTAGTTAATCTGTCACTGAATAGCAGCCCCTCCTCCAGCTGAAAGCCCTGAGGCTGGGAAGCAGCATTTGAATCTCAGACCCCAAGCACTGGTGAGGAAGGGGTGGAGAGGAATCTCAGAACTCAAGTAATTGGCTAGAAAAATGCCCAGAAAAGGGGAAAAAAAAATAAGACCATAGAAGGTTATTTTCTTGGTGAACAGATATTTTCTCCCTTCCTTTCTGATGAGGAAGAACAATACTTACCATCAGGGAAAGACATAGAAGTCAAGGCCTCTGTATCCCAAACATCCAAAATAGATATCCAATGGGCTCAGGCCACGGAAGAGCTCAAAAAGGATTTTGAAAATCAAGTTAGACAGGTGGAGGAAAAACTGGGAAAAGAAATGAGAGAGATGCAAGAAAAACATGAAAAATGGGTCAATACCTTGCTAAAGGAGACCCAAAAAAATGCTGAAGAAAATAACACCTGGAAAAATAGGCTCACTCAATTGGCAAAAGAGGTTCAAAAAGCCAATGAGGAGAAGAATGCTTTCAAAAGCAGAATTAGCCAAATGGAAAAAGAGGTTCAAAAGCTCACTGAAGAGAATAGTTCTCTCAAAATTAGAATGGAACAGATGGAGGCTAATGACTTTATAAGAAACCAAGAAATCACAAAACAAAACCAAAAGAATGAAAAAAATGGAAGAGAATGTGAAATATCTCATGGGAAAAACAACTGACCTGGAAAATAGATCCAGGAGAGACAATTTAAAAATTATGGGACTACCTGAAAGCCATGATGAAAAAAAGAGCCTAGACATCATCTTGCATGAAATTATCAAGGAAAACTGCCCTGAGATTCTAGAACCAGAGGGCTAAATAAGTATTGAAGGAATCCATTGATCACCGCCTGAAAAGAGATCCAAAAAGTGAAACTCCTAGAAACACTGTGGCCAAATTCCAGAATTCCCAGGTCAAGGAGAAAATACTGCAAGCCACTAGAAAGAAAAAGTTCCAGTATTGTGGAAATACAATCAGGATAACACAAGATCTAGCAGCTCCTACATTAAGGGATTGAAGGGCATGGAATAGGATATTCCAGAAGTCAAAGGAACTAGGACTCAAACCAAGAATCACCTACCCAGAAAAACTGAGTATAATACTTCAGGGGAAAATATGGCCTTTCAATGAAACAGAGGACTTTCAAGCATTCTTGATGAAAAGAACAGAGCTGAAAAAAAATTTGACTTTCAAACACAAGAATGAGAAGAAGCATGAAAAAGTACACAGCAAAGAGAAGTCATAAGGGACTTACCAAAGTTGAACTGTTTACATTCCTACATGGAAAGACACTATTTGTAACTCTTGAAACTTTTCAGTATCTGGGTAGTTGGTGGGATTATACGCACACATACACACACACATGTACACATGCACGCACACACAGAGACAGAGAGCACAGAGTGAATTGAATAGGATGGGATCATATCTTTAAAAGATTAAGGTAAATGTATAAGAGAAATGCATTGGGAGGAGAGAGGGTGAAATGGAATGGGGCAAATTATCTCTCATAGAAGAGGCAGGGAGGAGACTTTTTAGTGGAGGGAAAAAGAGGAGAGCTGAGAGAGAAGCATGAAGTTTGCTCTCATCATATTCCACTAAAGGAAGGAATAAAATGCACACTCTTTTTGTTTTGAAAACCTATCCTACAGTACAGGAAAGTGCGGGAGAAGGAGATAAGCAGGGTGGGGGGGGATGATGGAAGGGAGGGCAATAGGAGGAGGGAGCAATTTGAAGTCAACACTCAGGGAGGTACAGGATCAAAAGAGAGAATAGAAAGAATGGGGGGCAGGATAGGATGGAGGGAAATACAGTTAGTCTTACACAATTACACGACAATTATCGAAGCCATTTGCAAAACTACACAGATATGGCCTATATTGAATTGCCTGCCTTCCCAAAGGGAATGGGTGTGGAGGGAGGGATAGATGGGGAGAAGCTGGAACTCAAAGTTTTAGGAACAACTGTTGAGTATTGTTCTTGCTACTAGGAAATAAGAAATACAGGTAATGGGGAATAGAAATTCATCTGGCTCTACCGGACAAGAGAGAAGATGGGGACAAGGGAAGGGAGGGATGATAGAAGAGTGGGCAGATTGGTGATAGGGGAAATTAGAATGCTTGGTGTATTGGGGTGGGTGAAGGGGACAAATGGGGAGAAAATTTGGAACCCAAAATTTTGTGAAATGAATGTAAAAAGTTAAATAAATGAATTTATATTTAAAAAAAAAAAACTGCTTGTCTCTGAAGTACCATAACAATTTTTCAAAGTATTCTGTAAAGAGTAGCTGTGAACGAACGACTTTGACACTGTTGCACTGACTTGAGAACAAATGGGGAGCAGCTACAATCAGGAGAATGGTGAGGACCAGAAACTGAACAATTACCAAAGAAGGAACTATGTATACTGCTGATTGTTCCTGAAAAGACGAAGCACTTCAAGGTCTGCAGTCTAGAGCTATGAGAGACACATGGGTTTTCCTACTCATGTACTTCTTGGCTAGGTTTCTGTAACTATATATCCATTCTCCTCCAAAAGTATTGTGCTGCAGGACTCACCACTGTTTCTATTGAAAACAGAACGAAGATGATCAATTGAATTTGTTTTTGCTCACCTTTTCTTAAAATAAAAATGCTCCGTAGCACTGACATTTTGATGATCCGTACAAATAAAACGGGATGGAGCTCAAGTTATCTCTATGCAAATAGTTCTGCTGTTTCTCTGAGCGTCGTTATTACTGTATCATTAAATACTACAATTGTCTTCTCTGTTATATATTTAGGTATATAATTCCAGGATTACTTTGTTTCTTGCTACCTCCCCTTGATAACCAAATAAAAGTGTTGTCTTGTTTCCTATAAGCAATAACTGAACAATGTAGAACATCAAATTGTGAGCCCTAAAATTTGGAACTTATTTAGTATATCCCCACCTTCCGGCTGAAAGGTGGGGGTCAAGCCCTGAAAAATCTTCCAAAGTTAATAACAGTATTATAGCTCATGGTATTCTTGTAGACAGTTTCTTTCTAGATTTCCCTGGTGACCTGAACATTTTAAAGTGCATTAATAGGCAACAAGCACAGTGACACAGTCACATGTATTAGATAATGGAAGGAGGTTTTGGGCTTTGATGGGCTCGATCCATTTAAACACTGGAAGATGCCAGACCAAGAGCATATCAATAACAAATAGAATCCCATTCCTTTTTTATATATACTCATTGTTGAACAGTCTCATTACTGGGAAACCAAGACTATAAAACAGATATACTAATAAATAATCTGTCACTGGGAGCTTTGCTGTTCTAGAATTGCAGGATAAAGCCTATAATCAAAAATCCATTTTGTAGCCAGAACAATCATCAAAATTTGAATCTAATTCAAAATCCTTGGCCTTCAAGTTCCGAGCAACACTACTGACGATATAATCTTTTTTTCTATAGTGTGACCCAATAGCAATCACATTCATTGGGGTTTGGAGGGAAATATAAATAGATGCCAAGCAGCATGGGAAAAAAAAAAACTCAGTTATTTTCCTTTATGCTTGTCTTGCTCAAACAATACAAGTCGTAATCCCTTCAAAGATTTTAGCTGCATTAAAATCTCTTGAAATATGTGGTATTTAAAGATCAGGAATATAATATATGTCATGAACTACTCTCAGGGGATATGACCAATCTTTTCTTTATTGAGAAATTTGGTTAACTGGCCCAGGTCAGAAATTGGGATATTACTTGATTGGCAAGCAATCTATCTTACCCTCTGTATCAAAGCAAGAGACCCCCTGAACTTTTTCACACTGATGTCATTTCTCTAAAAGGGGTCAAAGATGGCTTAGTGTACAATAGAGATAAGTATATTATTCTTGAATCTCTCCAATAGTCTTTAAGCCACAGAAACCACAAAACTTCAGGTGTGCTTTGACTATACACCAGCCTTTTCATTTTTTAGGCATTTGGATAATTCTCTTTTTATAAATCCTTGATCTTACCCTATTAATATATCCTAATTGCATGAATAGTAATATGGCTCAACTCAATAGAACTTGAAATATGCCTTTTCTATCCTCTTTTAATTCTGTTATCCTGCTTCACCACTCAGTTTTAAATCACATTCCATAAATTGTACTCCCCATATTAGAAAAATAAAATTAAAGAAGTGCCTTCTCATTTGGAAGAGATTTCAAAAGTCCCAGTCCATTTCCTATCTATAGAAATATCCCCTTTACAGCATACCCTGTGCTAATCTGTTTTTTGCTCAAAGACCTCCACTGGAAAAGCCATAACGTCACAGTTTAGAGGCAGTTTATTTCCTTTTGGGGACAAAATTGCTAGAAATTATTTTCCTGATAGTTAGCCTAAATTTGTCCCTGCAGCTTAGATTCATCTTTCCTGATTTTGTTCTCTGGGGTCAATCACATCAAGTCTATTCCTTCTTCAATATGAAAGTCTTTAATATACCTGAGGACAGCTCTCAGGCCTGCCCCTCACTCATCCTGAATCCTCCCTGTGTCCTCTTCTTTATGATAAATATCTTAACTAAATGATCCTCAGCAGGCTAGAACTCAAGGTCCTTCACTAACCTGGAAACCCTACTCTGATCACTTTCCAATTTATGCTTCATCTGATATTACTAGTTTTATGTGCAAGTTAAAATTCTTTCACATGCAAAGAAGCTGAAGTAAATATAAAAGCATTATTTCTGTCTCTGGGTAATTTCAAAACAGAATTATTTGGTGCTGTTTTTAAACATACAAGTTTTGCATAATCAATGCAGCCTATTTACAAGGATAATTTTGAATTGTTAGAAAGTAGCAGTGTATTGAATGACAAACCAGGTACTAAGTGACAAAACAGGTTCTTTAAAATACCAGGAAATACAGAATGGTGGTTGTTTGTTTAAAATGTTGATGATTAAAACGGTTAAGAGTATTTTAGAAATTGTGATTAAATCCTGTCAAGTAATTTTAAGCTTTTATAGACACAATGCTTCAAAAAGCACTTTAATATCTCTGATTTTCTTTTATTAAAAACAAATTAATTTTGCAATCGAAATATATTAAATTTCCTATGAATTGTATCTGTCAATATCACACTACGACAAAGTTCAAATGCTCCTTATCAGTAAATGCCACACATCTGCTCTTTTGTCACTAAGCAACACTCAGCAACAACTTTCCTTTTTCTATTATTATGCAAAATGCATTCAGGAAGAGAAATGCATACAGAGAAAATTATTCCTGTGGTGAGATATTTTGACACATAAAATCTTTTCTCATCAAAAATGAAAAGCACCTTGTCACTCATTTCTAATTACAACCTTGTTTCTGTCAATGCAGAGAGATGCCAGCTCCCTGTGGTGATGTCATAGAGAGACATTTACCACACTAACTGTGTCAGATTTGGCCTATGTGCAGTGTTTCCTGAACATACGCACCCTGTGTCTGCACTGATTGACACTGTTAGAGGTGATTTATAATTACAAGTGCTAACCAACTTTAAAAGTCAAAGAAAGGACATTGCGCCTTTCAACATTCCTGTACTCCAGAGGCCTCTCACAGTGGAGACATTCATTGCAAATCTCTCTTCTGAACTGCTCAGATGTTAAAGGGCACTAACAACAAATCTTCTACACCACAAGAATCAATATCAAAGTTGTAAACTTATTACAGACGTGCTTTGTAATTAGTGTTAACATCATAACCAGGTAGGAAGATGAAAGTGGGGAGAGGAAGAACAAGCCAATGCAAGGTTAGCAATCATGTGGAGAAAGCCTCTCCTTACAGGATTCCTCATTGCAATGACTTGTCATCAGCAGGGTTTCCTGGAAGACCATTAGAAAATACAGACAATCCTATGATGGATGACGTGCCAAAAGACATACATTTTCAGATGTGTTAGTGTGGGAAGTTGTTCTGCTTCACCATGCATATTTGTTACAAGGGTTCGTTTTACTTTCTTCCCCTATCCCTCCAGTGGTCACCATCTGGTTTGATGTGTTTTCTTCCCTTATTAGAATATAAGCTCCTTGAGCACAGGGACTATGTTTCATTTTAGATCTGTATTTCCAAAACTTAGTATAGTGCCTGGCACAAAGTAAGCCTTTAATAAATGTTCATTCATTCATTCATTCATTTGTTCATCTCCTTAAGTCAACAGTTACCTTCAAATTATTTATTAATTACTTGTGATTATAAACTTTGTGTCCCCGAAGTAGATCATAAGTTCCTCAAAAGTCGGTTTTGCATTTTGTGGTTTTTTTTTTAATTTTGTCCAAGTCCTCTGGCCTATAAGTAAAGGAGAAAAGATCATAATTTGGATCTATGAGTCTTTTCTAAAGTCAATAAAATATTATTAGGATCACAAGATTGAAAAGAATTTAAAAATGTCTTCTGGTATTCAGGATGCCTGTATTCAATTCCAGACTCTGTCGCTAATCTATCATATCACACAAGGCAAGCCATTTAAACTCTATGTGCTTTAAACATGTATAAAACCAGATGTTTGGACTATCTGGTGTCCAAGTGTATTACTTTCTGCTTTTTCTGCTCACATACTACAGAAAAGTTCTGGAGAAAGTCAGAAAATAGTTGATTAGGTACATTACAAATTCATTATTCAATAACAAGTGAGCCCTCACCACAGAAAGATAATTTTTATTCCTTCCCAACTAATTTTCTATCCTACTTCCTACAAAGTTATTCCAAATCTACTCCTTTATCCTCAAGACTTTCACATTACTCATTCCCCCACCATTTTTAGCAGAAGACCTCTTCTCTTTATTTTTTAAAAAATATTTTACTTTTTCCCCAATTACATGTCAAGACAATTTTTAGCATTCATTTTTGCAAGATTTTGAGTTGCAAATTTTTCTCCCCGCTCCTTCTTTCTCTTCTCATCTTCCTAAAATAGTAAGCAATTCAATATAGGTTATACGTGAGTTGTCAGATAAAACATATTTCCATGTTACTCTCAGTTGTAAAAGAACAAACAGATCATAAGGGGTAAAAGATACAAAAAAAGAATAAAGTAAGTGGAAAAGGTAGGTTTCTATCTGCATTCAGAGTCAATCAGTTCTTTGTCTGGATAGCATTTTCCTTCACAAGTCCTTTGTACTTGTCTTGGATCATTGCGTTGCTGAGAAGAGCTGAGTCATCCATAGTTGATCATCACACAACCTTGCTGATACTGTGTTCAATGTTCTCCTGGCTCTGCTCATTTCACTCTGCATCAGTTCATATAACTCTTTGCAGGTTTTTCTGAAATCTGTCTGTTCATTATTTCCTATTGCGCAATAGAATTCAATTACACTCATTTGTTCAGTCATTCCCCAATTGATAGGTATTTCCTTAATTTCCAATATTTTGCAACCATGAAAAGAGCTACTATAATTTTTTTATTTTTGCACATGTAGACTCTTCTCTCCTTTTTTATGATCTCTTTGGGATACAGATCTAATGGAGATATTGCTGGATCAAAGGGTATGCACGCTTTACTTTGGTTACCCTTTGGGCATAGTTCCAAATTGTTCTCCAGAATGCATGAATCAGTTCACAACTCCATCAACACTTATTAGTGTCCCAATTTTCTCATATCCTCTCCAACATTTATCATTTTCTTCTTTTGTTGCATTAGCCAATCTGATAGTTGTCAGTATTTTAGAGTTGTTTTAATTTGCTTTTCTCTAATTAAAAGGTATTTAGAACACTTCTTCATTTGCCTATCAATAGCTTTGATTTCTTCATCTGAAAACTGCCTGTCAGTATCCTTTGAATGTTTATCAAATGGGGAATGGCTTGAATTCTTATAAATCTGACTCAGTTCTCCATATCTTTGAGAAAGGAGACCCTTAGCAGAGCCACTTGCTATAAAGATTATTTCCCAGCTTCCTGCTTCCCTTCTTACCTTGGTTGCATTGGTTTTGTTTATACAAAATTTTTAAATTTAATATAATCAGTTATCCATTTTGCATTTTGTAAAGCTCTTTATCTCTTGTTTGATCATGAACCTGTCACTCACTTAATTTCTCCTTTAAACTTCTCCTTTGGATGCCACCCCACTTAGTGCATACATGTTTAGTATTGATGTTGCTTCATTGTCTATGGTACCTTTTAGCAAGATGTAGTTTCCTGCCTCATCTCTTTTACTTACTCTATTTTTGCTTCTGCTTTGACATAGATCAGCATTGCTACCTCTGCTTTTATTTTTTTTAACTTCAGGTGAAACATAATAGCTTTTGCTCCAGTCCCTTACCTTTCCTCTGTGTATATGTCTCTGCTTCAGGTGTTTCTTGTAAACAACATATTGAAAGATTCTGGTTTTTGATCCATTCAGCTGTTACCATTTTATGGGAAAATTCATTCCATTCATGTTAACAGTTACACTTACTAACTATATATTTCCTTCCATACTATTCTTCCTCCAGTTTGTCCTCCCTCATTTTATCCTTTTCCTCCTCACCATTGTTTTGCTTCTGTCCACCACCTTCCTTGTTCTGTTCTCTCTTCTGTCAGTGTTCCACTCCCTTTACTATCTACTCTCCTCCTTTCTTGTCAGGTAAGATAGCTCTCCTCCTTTCTTGTCAGGTAAGATAGATTTCTATATTCATCTGATTGTGTATATTGTTCTCTCTTTGAGCTAATACTGATGACAGTAAAGTTCAAGTTCTAAGAAGGCATACTGTTTTTGCCCTTGTTTTACTTCTACAAATGTTCTTAAAAAATAGTTATTGAAAACTCCTCGGATGATGGAAGCTTGTGATAAGATAAGCATGCACATACCCTTTGACCCAGCTATATCACTTCTGGGACTGTATCCCAAAGACATCATAAAAATGGCAAAGGGTCCCACATGTACAAAAATATTTATAGCAGCTCTCTTTGTAGTGGCCAAGAACTGGAAATTGAGGAGGTGTCCATCAATTGGGGAATAGCTGAGCGAGTTGTGGTATATGAATGGAATGGAATACTATTGTGCTATAAGAAATGATGAATAGGAAGACTTCAGGGAGGCCTGGAAGGATTTATATGAACTGATGCTAAGTGAAAGGAACAGAACCAGGGGAACTTTGTACACAGCAACAACCAGAGTGTAGGAGGAATCTTTCTGGTAGACTTAGCCCTTCACAGCAATGCAAGGGCCTAAAAAATTCCCAATGGACTCTTGAGGCAAAAAGCTTTCCATATCCAGAGAAAGAATTATGGAATTGAATTGCAGAATGAAGCAGATCATTTTCTGTTGTGTTACATTTTGTTTTGTTTTGTTTTCATGGTTTCTTCTATTCATTTTAATTCTTCTGTGCAACATGACTAAGGTGAAAATATATTTAATAAGAATGTATGTGTAGAACCTATATAAGACTGAATGCCATCTCAAAGAGGGAGAGGGATGCAAGGGGGGTAGGTGAGAGAGGGAAGGTGAAAATCTAATACAAATAGAAGTGATTGTAGAAAACTGAAAACTAATTAATTAATTTTTAAAAAGATAAACATGCATAACCTGTTCTGCAAGGATGCTGGTCAAGCATATTTTGACCTCAGAGGGAAATTAGAAGGGTGGGGGCAAGACAAGCAGCTCAGACCCTTGCTTCACTACCAAGCCTCTATAATCTTCATAAGAGGGTAATGTAGGGAAATAAAGTGAGGACTCTAACTAACCCTTACTCTACCAGAAAGGGCAGAACTGCATAACCTCACATCTGCTTCTTTACCCATGTGGGTGTTCCAACAAGCACCATACCCACTTCTTCCAGAGAAGTATGAAAGTAAATATCCTTGCCCACTCTCAATTCTTTTGGTGAGAATGGGTCTATCACATGGGTCTTCCAGAGGGCACTCTGGGAAGGGAAGCAATGGGCAGTGGTAGCTTATGCCAGGCTAACTCCCTGACCTTCCCTGGGACACTCTGTGACCTCCAGAGCAGTGTTAAGGAGCATATCACGTGGATTCTCCTAAGGACACACTACCCTGCCTGGGAAATCCTGTGATCCCCACAGTCATGCTAAGGGGCATATCACATGGATTTTCTTTAAGGTCATGCTACCTGAGAAACAGTGGACAGCAGGAAGCTAGTCCTGGCTAACTCCCTGACCCTGCCTAGGAAGTCCTGTGATCCTCACAACTGTGTTTCTCACAAAGTGATACCCATTGCCCACCCTTCCATTTTTTTCTCCACTATAAATTTTTATCATGCCTCTTCTTGTGAAATAATTTCCCCCATTCTACGTCTTCCTTCTTTCTGCACCTAGTTTACTTCTCATTCTCATCCCTTAATTATTTTTTGCTATCATTTCCTCAAAATCAACTTATACCTGTATCTTCTATGTATATTCCTTCTACTATACTATAAGTGAAACAATTTTTAAGAATTACGAGTATCATCTTCCCATGTAGGAATGAAACGGTTCAGCTCCATTGAATCCCTTATATTTTCTTATCCCTTTTTTCTCTTCTTAGGCTTCTTTTGGATCTTGATATTGGAGACTATATTTTTTTTTGTTCAGTTCTGTTCTCCTTATGAAGCCTTGAAATCCTTCTACTACATTGAATTACCATTTTTTCCCTTGAAGTATTATGCTTAATTTTGCCAAGTATTTTTGGGATATAGTCCTATTTTGGGTTATAGTCCTAGCTCCTTTGCCTTCTGGAAAATCATGCCCCATAACCTCTAATCCTTTGATGTCGCAGCTGCTAAATTCTGTGTAATACTGATTGTGGCTCCCTGATATTTGAATTGTTTCTTTCTGGTCACTTGCAGCAATTTCTACTTGATCTGTTATTTCTGAAATTTTGCTGTAATGTTTCTGGAGATTTTATTTTGGGATCTCTTTCCTGAGGTGATCAGTGGATTCTTTCAATGTCTATTTTGCCCTCTGGTTTCAAAAAATCAGGGCAGTTTTCTCTGTTAATTTCTTGAAAGGCACTATTCAATTCCTCCT
Source organism: Bettongia penicillata ogilbyi (assembly GCA_023548195.1). Lineage (NCBI taxonomy): Eukaryota > Metazoa > Chordata > Mammalia > Diprotodontia > Potoroidae > Bettongia > Bettongia penicillata. The sequence continues at coordinate 2,144,449 of JAJHZJ010000688.1, read as the reverse complement.
TTTGCTTGTGACTTTTAGATAGTCCAACGATTCTGATATTGTCTCTCTTGGACCTATTTTCCAGTTCAGTTGTTTTTCCAATGAGGTATTTTATATTTTCTTCATTGTTTTCATTCTTTTGAATTTCTTTGATTGATTCTTGATGTCTCACAGTCACTAGCTTCCACTTGCTCAATTCTCTTTTAAGGAGTTGTTTTCTTCAGTGGATTTTTGTATTTTCTTTTCCATGTGGCCAATTCTACTTTTTAAACAGTTGTGTTTTTGTTTTTGTTTTTTTTTTGTTTTCCAAGCTGACTCTTTTTTTCATAATTCTTTTGCATTACTCTCAGTTCTTTTGCCAGTTTCTCTTCTACCTGTCTTATGTGATTTTTAAGCTCCTTTTTGAACTCTTTGATGAGCTTTTTATGGGCTTATGACCACTTTCCATTTTTCTTTGGGGCTTTACCTATAGCTGTTTTGACATTATTGTCTTCTGTTTGTGTCTTGATCTTCCCTATCACCAAAATAACCTTCTAGGGTCAGATTCTTTTGTTGTTGTTGTTTGCTCACCTTTTTTGGCCTTTTCCCTTTCTTTTAAATTTGAACTCCACTCCCAGTGTGGAAAGGGTACTGTCTCAGGTGTCTTGTGTCAGGAGCTGTAGGCCCTGGATGTTTAGCTGGTGCTACACTGATGTTTCCCTGAGGCCTACCAGGAATCCTCATGTCTGGTGTTGTATTGAGGGGCTGTGGTGAAAGGATGGTTAGCACTCTTGGAGGATGTAGTGGTCTGACAGCTATGTATTGCTAAGCCAGGGTCCTGATGCTAGTGTATGGTATGTTCTGAAACCAGTGGGGGCTTTCTGCACTTTCCTGGGGCCACGCTGAAGCACATGAGACTCTGGCCACTGTAGACTCTCTGTCTATGGATATGCTGAAGCATGTAGTGGGTCCTAGCAGTAGTGGCTGCCTGGTTGTTTAGGCACCTATTGGGTTGGCATCAACCTGTTTGCCAGGGGCTATGCTAAAGCATGCAGTATTTCTTGGAATTGGAGTCTGCCCATTCCCTTGGCTATGCTGAGGCATATGGGAGGTCCTGGTGTTGGTATCTCCCTACTCCATTGTACTACGGTTCAGCTAATTTGCTGAACTGGGGTTTGCTGCTGGGTTGTTGAGATGCCTCCTTTCCTGGATTGTTCTCCCCTTTAACCTGAGTAAGACAGACCTTTCTTGCCAATCTTCCAAATTGCTTGGGCTAAATAACTGTTTCACCCTGTCTTTTTGCTGGTTATGCTGTTCTATGATGTGTTTGGGGGCACTATTTTATGACTGTTTTGAAGGTTAATATGGGAGAGTTGTTGCAATTTACTGCTTACTCTACCATCTCAGCTCCCAGGCACCCTTTTAGTGATAAAACGAACATTTGATAAGAATCCCCACTTCCCTCCTTGTTCAATCATTTTTTGGTCATTTCTGACTCTTCATGACCCCACTTGCAGTGCTTTGTCATTTCCTCCTCCAGCTAATTTTACAGACAAGAAAACTGAGGCAGAGACTTGCTCAAAGTAAAATAACTAGCAAGTGCATGAGGTCAGGTTTGGACTCAGGAAGACGAGTTTTCCTGACTCTGGGCCTTTCACTCTATCTACTATGCTACTCCATCCTCTTCTCTCCTTCTATTCCTCTCAAAACTCTGAGGAATCACACTCCTGCCCCCACTGCTTTATCATGTCCTTTTGTCTGATTTTGAAGTGACCCTTCTCTTTGCTACAGTCAATCCCATTACACACACCGTTGGTCCCATACCACTTGCCTTTTCCAACAGATTGATTCTTCAACATTCCTCCCTCTCTAGCTTTCAGTCCTCTCCTATCTTTTGATTCCTACCCTAGTCCCTTAAAACATGACCAATTTTCTCTAATCCTTAAAAAACCCTGACAAGGTCCTACTGTTCCCTCAAGAAAATATACTCTATCTCTCTCTTTTATGAGACAAAAACCTGGAAAATGCTAACTACAGTCATTGTCTCGCCTTCCTCTCCTTTCATTTGCTCCTCAACAATTTAGTCCATTTTCTGATCTCAACACTCAACTAAAACTATTCTCTGAGAAGTTCCTAATCATCTCTTCTGACATGGAATAATCTTTTCTTAACCTCCATTCTTCTTAACTTCTCTCCTGCATTAGACACAGTTTACCATATTCCCTTCCCGTTAATCCACTCTTTTATGGGCTTTTGTGACTATTCTTTTTTTATTATTATTATAAATTTATTTATTTAACTTTTACATTCATTTTCACAAAATTTTGGGTTCCAAATTTTCTCCCCATTGGCCCCTTCCCCCACCCCAATACACCAAGCATTCTAATTCCCCCTATCACCAATCTGCCCTCTCTTCTATCATCCCTCCCTTCTCTTGTCCCCATCTTCTCTTTTGTCCTGTAGGGCCAGATGACTTTCTATTCCCCATTAACTGTATTTCTTATTTCCTAGTAGCAAGAACAATACTAAACAGTTGTTCCTAAAACTTTGAGTTCCAAATTCTCCCCATCCCTCCCTCCCCACCCATTCCCTTTGGGAAGGCAAGCAATTCAATATAGGCCATATCTGTGTAATTTTACAAATGACCTCCCTAACAGTCATGTTGTGTAAGACTAACTATATTTCCCTCCATCCTATCCTGCCCCCCATTGTTTCTATTCTGTCTTTTGATCCTGTCCCTCCCTGAGTGTTGACTTCAAATTGCTCCCTCCTCCCATTGCCCTTCCTTCCATCATCCCCCCCACCCTGCTTATCTCCTTCTCCCCCACTTTCCTGTACTGTAGGATAGGTTTTCATACCAAAAAGAGTGTGCATTTTATTCCTTCCTTTAGTGGAATGTGATGAGAATAAACTTCATGTTTTTTTCTCAGCTCTCCTCTTTTTCTCTCCACTAAAAATCTCCTCCCTGCCTCTTCTATGAGAGATAATTTGCCCCATTCCATTTCTCTCTCTCTCCTCCCAATGCATTTCTTTTATACATTTACCTTAATTTTTTCAAGATATAATCCCATCCTATTCAATTCACTCTGTGCTCTCTGTCTCTGTGTGTGTGCATGTGTACATGTGTGTGTGTGTGTGTATGTGTGTGTGTAATCCCACCAACTACCCAGATACTGAAAAGTTTTAAGAGTTACAAATATTGTCTTTCCAGGTAGGAATGTAAACAGTTCAACTTTGGTAAGTCCCTTATGACTTCTCTTTGCTGTGTACTTTTTCATGCTTCTTCTCATTCTTGTGTTTGAAAGTCAAATTTTTTTTCAGCTCTGGTCTTTTCATCAAGAATGCTTGAAAGTCCTCTGTTTCATTGAAAGGCCATATTTTCCCCTGAAGTATTATACTCAGTTTTTCTGGGTAGGTGATTCTTGGTTTTAGTCCTAGTTCCTTTGACTTCTGGAATATCCTATTCCACGCCCTTCAGTCCCTTAATGTGGAAGCTGCTAGATCTTGGGTTATCCTGATTATATTTCCACAATACTGGAATTGTTTCTTTCTAGCTGCTTGCAATATTTTCTCCTTGACCTCGGAATTCTGGAATTTGGCCACAATGTTCCTAGGAGTTTCTCTTTTTGAATCTCTTTCAAGTGGTGATCGGTAGATTCCTTGAATACTTATTTTGCCCTCTGGTTCTAGAATATCAGGGCAGTTTTCCTTGATAATTTCATGAAAGATGATGTCTAGGCTCTTTTTTTGATCATGGCTTTCAGGTAGTCCCATAATTTTTAAATTGTCTCTCCTGGATCTATTTTCCAGGTCAGTTGTTTTTCCAATGAGATATTTCACATTATCTTCCATTTTTTCATTCTTTTGGTTTTGTTTTGTGATTTCTTGATTTCCCTGAAAGTCATTAGACTCCACCTGTTCCATTCTAATTTTGAAAGATCTATTTTCTTCAGTGAGCTTTTGAACCTCCTTTTCCATTTGGCTAATTCTGCTTTTGAAAGCATTCTTCTCCTCATTCACTTTTTGAACCTCTTTTGCCAATTGAATGAGCCTATTTTTCAAGGTGTTATTTTCTTCAGCATTTTTTTTGGTCTCCTTTAGCAAGGTATTGACCTGATTTTCATGCTTTTCTTGCATCTCTCTCATTTCTCTTCCCAGTTTTTCCTCCACTTGTCTAACTTGATTTTCAAAATCCTTTTTGAGCTCTTCCATGGCCTGAGCCCATTGGATATCTATTTTGGATGTTTGGGATACAGAAACCTTAACTTCTATGTCTTTCCCTGATGGCAAGCATTGTTTTTCCTCAGCAGAAAGGAAGGGAGGAAATATCTGTTCACCAAGAAAGTAACCTTCTATGGTTTTATTTTTTTTCCCCCTTTTCTGGGCATTTTCCCAGCCAGTGGCTTGACTTCTGAGATTCCTTTCCACATGTATCTAGCCTCCAGATCTGCCCAACTAGTGCTTGGGGTCTGAGATTCAAATGCTGCTTCCCAACCTCAGGGCTTTCAGCAGGGGCAGGGCTGCTATTCAGTGTGAGATTAATTCAGGTGCTCAGGTGGGGGCAGGGCTGCTCTTCAGTGTGAGATAAAGTTCAGCTGCTCAGGTGAGGGCAGAGCTGCCACATGGGGCTCAGTTCCCTCAGGGGGTTTATGTGGAGACCTTCAATAATGGATCCGAGGTCCTTTCTGCTTTGGGAGCTCCTGTCTGCTGCTGCCTCCACTGCTGCCTCCGGAGGGGACCTGAGTTATGGAGACCACCTGCTCCCCTCTTGGCCATCCATAAAGATTCTCTCACTAACCTTTGCACCTGTGGGTGGAGGGACCTGCGCTGAAGCTGGAGATTCTGTCCCTGAAGCTTGCTTGGAACTGCTCCTCTCGGTGCCATGAGGCCAAGGCAGGGCTGGGCTCTGCTCCAGGTCTTGTGCATGATGGACCTTTGGTGTCAGTTGTTCAGGTCTCTCTGGAACAGAAATCTCCTCCACTCCATTGTTCTGTGGCTTCTGCTGCTCCAGAATTTGTTGGGAGTTCTTTACAGGTATTTGATGGGCTGTGGGTTGGAGCTAGTATATGTGAATCTTTCTACTCAGCCATCTTGGCTCCTCCCCCTGTGACTACTCTTTTCTAGTTCACACACTTGTTTCACCATTCTTAGTTTTCCTTGCTGGCTCATTATCCACAATATGCCCAGTAAGGGTCGGTATTCCTCAAGGTCTTCTACTTTGCTAATCTCCTGTCTTGATGAACTTATTAGCTTCCATGTATTCAACAATTATCTCTATGCAGATGTCTCCATGAACTATGTATCCAGTCCAAATCTTTCCACTGAGCTTCAGGCCCGCATCATCAGTTTCATATCAGATGTTTAAAAGTGGATTTCCCTTAGACATCTCAATACAACAATAAAGTATAGAAATCTTTCCCCCCAAATCTGCCATCCTCTCAAACTTGCCTGTTTCTGCTAAAGGAACCACCATTGTTCCAGACTCCCACATTCATAACTGTGGCATTACCCTTGACATCTTACTCTCTTTCAACCCCACATGTCCATGCAATTAGTTGGCAAATCTTATCTTTTCTACTTTTAAAACTTCTATCACATGTCCTCTCTCCTCTACATTCACACACTCATCAATTTAATGCTGGCTCCACAACTTCTCACCTGGATTCTTGACCTCCCTGTCTCAACTCAATCTCAAGTCTAATCATCCTCATGTTGTCATTTTCTGTAAGTTCATATTTGAACATATGTTCTTTATGTAATCAACTTCAGTAGCTCCCTATTTCTTGTACAATAAAATATAGACTACTCTGTATTGGTTATAAAGTTTGTTTGTAACATGGCCTCAACCTATCTTAACAATCTCATTGGACATTATTACCCCTTCCATACTCTGTAATCCAGACAAACTGACCTTAACTGTACTGATACATTTGTCTTTGCACTGCTTATTTTTCATGCCTGGAATTTACTCTCTCCTCACCTACCCTTCATATAATTCCTCATTTCCCTCATTTGAGCTTCACAAGAACCCTGTGAAGCAGGGGTTATTGTTTTTATTCCCATTTTATAGTTAAGGAAACGTAGGTAAAAATAAGTTAAGTGACTTGCCTAGGGTCACACAGCTAGTAAGTGTTTATGGTATAATTTGGACACAAATCTTACTTAACTCCAAGTCTAGTATTTGATCTACTTTGCCAGCTGGCTGCCTTATAAGGAAATAAACATATGTCTGTACATACATACATATATATATATATATATACACATACACATACAAATATATATTTGTGTGTATATACACACACATGTGCGCACACATGCATATATCTAATATCAAGATATTAGGAGATATTCTGTTTTCTAGAGCTAAAGCCCAGCAAGCAGACTGTACTGGAGCCTGGCATAACAACAATCCTTTGCACTTACCCTCTGAATGATCTTACCCTCTGCCAAAATCCAACATAATTGTTGTATTGCTTTCACCAGTACCAGGTATTCTCTGAGTTTGGACAAGAACCAGACAAGTACCCAGGTTCCAATCGTGAAGCCCTGTTAATGAATCAAATTTGTCTCATTTTGCTGTTACCCCTAATTGTCAGGGCTACAACTCAAGGCGCAACATTGATATAGATATTAAGATTCATCATACTACCTTGGTTCCCCCCACCAAACTCGGGGTGGGTCCCTGGCACATGTGTCTAGATCCCCTCCTTGCTTACAAACCATTTCCCTCACTTTGAAATTAAACTTCTGTTTAATTCCTGTCTCGCCAGTTGCTAGCTCTGCTCAACTCTAGTCATCCACAGGTTAGAATTCCAGAGAGAAACTGAGTTTCTCTCCTTAGATCATCATATATCATATAAAACTGAAATAAAATTATAGGAAACTTCACCATCAAAATGGGGTAACAATATATTAGTTTAGCTAGAGAAAATAAGTATATTATGTTAAACTTAGAGACCACTTGAGTATTCTAGAGGAAATGAGATTGTATTACTGCTGAACCCTGTGATACTAAAGAATGTTAACACAACATATTGATTTTTCTGAGCTTTGCAAACAAGCTATTCAATTTAGTTAAAAGCTGCTTAATTAAAAAAAGAACAAACACAATGATCACATTAATTAAAACTTAATTGATCTCAAACTATGCTTTTATAACTATGCAGCCCAACATGTATTTCAGGACAATCTAGAAAGTGTATCATTTCCCTGTATTGACATCCCTTGCATCTTTTAGTTTTTTTATTTAAATTTTTAAAAATTTCTGAATGTCAGAGTTCTTGATTGCTCCTCATGGTCTATGTAATTCACTTGATTCAATAAAAGACTTTTGTTTCAGGTTGCTCCAAGCACTCAGCAAATGTTTCGTCATTGTCTTTTTGAGTTTTTTTGAAGAAGACTTTCCTATTTCACTGATACAGAAAATGAATGCAGATAATTTAATGGTATATCTTCAAGATAACCAGCAACAGTACCCCCAACTTCAAATATATAAATGGTAAAAATTCTTCCCTTAAAAATTTACCCTTTATGCTACATGCCCCTTGAGATTAGAGTGTCATGTCAATTTATGCTTCACATCTGAAAGAATCTTAAAAACACATAATTTTATTCCCTGTGGGTAAAATTGGTGGTGTTGCACAAGAAAGAAACCTAACCAAACCAAAACACCACAATCATAACCCATGCCCAGTACTATAAATTTCGAACCAATGAGGGTTTATTGAGTTAGCCAGCAATGGAGCCCCACCATCATGAGCCAAGACTCTTCAAACGAATAGAAGGGAAAAGTTTATAGAGGTTTAAATTTAGATAGAATGTGAATTGAGTACATGGTAGCTCAGGCTTGGTACAGTAGTACCCAGCTGTTGTCTGGGGGCTTACAGGGAAGCATTAAGAATGATGGTATACTATAATTGGGCATGCCTGCTGTTGTTTAGTTGTTTCAGATTCTTTCTAACTCCATTTGGACTTTTCTTAGGAAAGATACTGAAGTAGTTTGCCCTTTCCTTCTCCAACTTATTTTATGGAAGAGAAAGCTGAGACAAATGTAATTAAGTGACTTGTCCAGGCTCTCACAGGTAGTAAGTGTCTGAGGCTGGGTTTGAACTCAGTTCCTCCAGAATCCATCCCAAGTACTTTGTCCACTGTGCCACCTAGCTGCCTTAGGACTCTTGATGGGGGTAACTAACAGGAAAGACTCTGCAAGTTATCTATGTCTTGTACTCCACTCTAATAGGTAAGACTGTCCTTGATGTTTCTGTAATAAGGAAGGCTGCAGACTGGGTGGGGGGTGTAATAAAACAGGGTCAGGGACAAGACAGACAGAGGAAATACAGACAAAATGGAGTGGAGGACATATGTGGGGAGAGAAAAGAGGGAAGGAAAGGGAATGAGAGGAGGGGAAAGGAGAGGCAGGGAGAGGAAGGGAGGAGAGAAGAAAGAAGAGGAGTAGAGGATAGGGGAAAAGATGGGAAAGGAGGTGAAGGGAGGATAGGAGGGGAAAAGACAGGATAGTTTTGAACTTCTTTTTGAATTTAAGATATTATTCCCTTTTTATTTCACATCAGTATGATCAAATTGTCATTCTAGTTGTTCCTCACGCATGACACTCCCATGTCTCCTCATGGGCTATTCCCCATGTATAGAATATATACATTCACTACTTCAGCTTCTTGGAATTCCTTGTTTCCTTTAAAACTCTTCTCCGGGGCTACCTTCAAATGAGATACTTCCCAGTTTCCTCAGCTATTACTTTCTTTTCAATAAAAATTTAATCTTGTATTAATTTTATGTGTACTTTCAAATTTTATACATAATTATTTCTATGTATAACAGACATGTTGTTTCTCCTGATAGAATTTAAGCTCCTTGAAGGGACTGTTTAACTTCTGTCCTTATATTCCTAGTGGCTAGCTCATTACCTTTGACATAGCAATTATTTAATAAATATTTGATGACTGAATGATAGATAGCAGATAGCATATTGTCCTGGGAGTAAGACATAGATCTAAATCCTGCCTAGAACACATTATAACTGTGTGACTAGAAACAAGTCATTTATATTGGCTCAGAAAACTCACTGAGACTCTAAATCATAGATAAATTGCCATCCTAAATTGGTGAAGGAATTTTCTACACCAAGAATTCTGCATACCAATTAAATCATGTTGATATCAAAGAGAAAAAGAGAAATGGCTATATCTAAAAACTCATCAAGAGATGATTTGTATTTTCTACATGCTTATACTGTAAGTAAAATCATATTGGCAATGTATGTAAATCATAATCAGCATTTATCTCATCAATGCTTCTCTCTACTGACTTTTGTGTTAGAATGATACCCTAGAAGAGACAAGACTTCAGAGATCACCTATTCCAATTTTCTTATTTTACAGATGAGAAAACTCATTCCTTTCAGTTAAAGAAGAAAAAGGTTAAGTGGAAAAGTTAGGTATACAAATTGTGGTTTAACTTTTATGGAAAGTTAAAGTGAAAATTGACAATGTATATTCCAGTAAAACTTGTAAATAATTTAGAATACTTTGAGAAAATTATATACTTCACCAAATTATATAAGGATATACTGAATTGAAGTGTGAAACTAAATTTTCTAGATCTTAAAATGATAATTAAAATGGTGAATCATAACCATAAAATTTGTCTTAGCTAAAAACTTATTAGTACTATTTTATTGAACCATTAAAAGTGCTTAAATATTGAGAGACAATATATACAAAAATAAATATTAAACCACATACCACTGTCCAGTGTACTCTTGAAACTTTCACATTTTAATCAAACCTCAAAACTAATACAATGACTAGAGTCAGAGGAGAATGATGGAAGCAGCAAAGGAAAACAAAATGTCCAAAGCTATATATTAATATTCTAGAATAGAATTAATTTTAATGGGAAAGAACTGATCTTGATTACCTTATTTTTTTCCATGTCAGTCTCCTTGGGAAGGTTGGATTTCATTCTATAAACTCAATTGTTAAATGCATTTAGCCATTTAATCAAATAATATTGGAAATTTCATTCCTACCTTCAGATATACCAATAAAAACTAGTAGACTTTACAATAATATTTTTTCAGGAGTCTAATAGGCAGAATTCGACAAAGCATGCTTCCCGATTTTCACATTCAAGATTTTTGATGGTTTTTGTTATCCTTTGATACCTACTTTCTACTATTGTTGTGGTCCTACTTCCTCAGAGTCAGAGACCCAGAACCTAGAGTTTCAAAGGCATTTTGAATGGAGCTTTCACAACATACTCCTGAAGTAGTTATCTAGCCTTTACCTGGAAACTCTCCATAGACAGGGAACACACCATCTCCCGAAACAGCCTAGTTAACTTGTAGAGATCTCTAAGTGTTAAGAAATTATCATTGTGGTGCATTACTGTGCTATGAGAAATGATGAAGTAGATGATCTTAGAAAAACATTGGATAGACTTTTATGAGATAATGAAGAGTGAAGTGAACAGTCAAGAAAACAATGTATATAATAACTAATATTGTTTTAAAAACAATTTTGAGCAAATAAGTCATTTTGCTTATTATAAATACCCAAATTAACTCTAAAAGACATATGGAGGAAGACACTATCTGCATCCAGAGAAAGAACTGATAAATATGAGTATGTATAGAATGATCTTATTTGTGTGTGCACGTGTAGATGCACACACGTGTGTATAAATACATATACATATACATGCACATATATATTTGTGACTAATGGTAGCCATCTCTAGGGTGGCAGGAGAGAAGAAAAAAAGGAATTCACATGATAATTGCATATTTCTTTTTTTTAATAAAAATTTATTTAACTTTTTACATTCATTTTCACAAAATTTTGGGTTCCAAAGATAATTGTATATTTCAAAGGAACAACAAGTTTCAATTGCAATCATCTTTTGTATTACACTGTTATGGAAATGATGTTTTTATTCCATAATTAAAAATGAAATAAAAATTTTAAAAGTTATCATAAACCCAATTTTGCCTCTTTGTAACCTGTGTCCTTTGCACTTAATTCCACCCTCTGCGCTTAAAAAGAACAAGTCTAGTGCTTCTTCTTTTTAGCTACTGAATACAGTTATCAATACCTTCCAGATTCCTTCTGAATATCTTTATGTCGTGTGAACTTTAGTGTTAAATATTTAGCATCCTGGCCACCCTTCTCTTTGATACTCTTGACCTTTATCAATGTTCTTACCAAAGTGTAGTACTCAGAACTGAATACACTATTCCAAATTAGTACCTGACCAGTACATACAGAGTACAGTGGGAATCACCTTGATTATAAATTTTCTGGTTCCTTTAATGAAATCAAAGAATGAAGTAACTCCTTAATTGCTATATCACAGTATTCACTATATTGGGATATACTTTGGTTTAGCTATGTATTTTGGTTTTCACATATGAAGGTTTTTTCTTTAGCTCAAGATAAGACTTTCTATTTATTCTTATTTTCATCTTGTTATTGGGTAACCTATACATTTAGCATATAGCTATCTAAATATGTATCTAATTCATAGATAAAATGTTAAACGAATCTGTACCAACCATAGATCCTTGGGCCACTTCCCCTGTGTTCTTCTTTCAAAGTTGACATGAAGTCATTTTATTACTCTTTAGATATGACTTCACCTAATTTCTAACTCGCCTTAATTTACTATATTACTTTACTCATCTATTTTCCTCTAACCTATGTAATGACCAGCCCTTCTTTGTCTCTTTCTCTGGATCCTCTTTGAGATAAATCCCTCTAACCATAACTGTCCCTCCTTGAACCTCTTCTCTTCTCTCTATATATGACTTTACTTGGTGATCTCATCAGCTTCCATGTATTTAATTATCAGTCCTGTTGCTGAGGATTCTCAGATCTGCCTGTCCAAGCCTAAACTCTCTGTTGACCTCCACTCTTACATCCCCAACTATCTTTCAGACATCTCAACCTGGACATTTAGTAGGTAGCTTAAACTCCCTATGTCCAAAACAGAATTCATTATCCTTCTCTCTCAATCCTACCTGCTCCATCCTCCATTTCCTATCTTTCCTATTAATATAGAGGGCAACAAAAAAATCCCAGTCTCTCAAACTCCCAGCCTCCCGGACTCCTCGTCATCTCTCACCACCACCTCCTTCCCATATCCATTCTGTTGCCAAGATCTGTTGATTTCACCTTCAGAACATCTCTTGAATATGTTTCCTTGTCTCCTCTGACACTGTGACCACTCCAGTGTAGACCTTTATCACCTCATGCCTGGACTGTAGTAAAAGCCTGCTGCTGAGTCTGCCTGTTTCAAGTTTCTTCTCATTCTAATCTGTTCTCTAGTCAGCCAATAATGTGATTTTCCTAAGTCACCAACCACGTTGCAACTATGTCACCTTCCCTGCTCAGTAAACTCCAGCCCTATTGGCCTCCAACATCAAATATAAAATTGTCTATTTGGCATTCAAAGCCCTTTATAACTGAGCTCTTCCCAATCCCCCTCCTACATGTAGACACTTTTTCAGTCTTCTTACACCTTATGGTCAAAGAATATGAACAAAAAATTGCAAATGAATTTCAGAGAGTGAATAAGCATAAAAAAGAATTATCCAAATCAGTAATAATAATAGAAAGGTAAATCAAAACAACATGGAAGTTTCACATCATGCCAGAAAATAGATAAAATGACAAAAATTAGTAGTAATTAATAGTGGATGGATTATGGAAAGTGATAATCATTTCAGATCATCTGGACTCCAATAAGAGAAAAGCTTGAACTAATCAGCAAGAAGAAAAACCTCTTCCTGACTGACACACCCTTCTTTGTTCTCTGGATTTACTCAGAGAATGCTTCTCCCTGTCAACAATTAGGAGGCCAGATGAAGCTAAGAGCCTTCTCCATTTATGGCCATTAAGGATGAGATGCCTAAACCTAAGACACTATATTGAATAACAGGACTTTTCTTACCTTAATATTTTATGGATATATATTTTGCTGTGTCATGTTAATGGTAAAGGAAACACAGATATCCTGGGTTGTATTTTCAACTGACATTTTGCCAACTCTCTTATTATATTTACAACCTATTCAATTAAGAAAATTCCTTTCTCATGCTATGGTTAAATATGTATGTGGATCATAAATCTGAGGGACACAGCCATTCTGAGTTGGGATTGTTCTAAAATGTATAAAAGGTTTGTCATTCTTTTATCAGTCAGAGTTAAAAATCTGATTCCATGTATATGTGTATTAGCCAGCTTTAAGGAAATAAACTATCTATTATACATATATATGTATAATAGTTTATTTCCTTAACGTGTATTAGCTAGCAATATATATATATATCTTATTTCCTTAAAGCTAGCTAATATAATATATATAGCTTATTTCCTTAAAGCTAGCTAATGTAATATATAATATTATATTATATATATACATATATATATATGTCACCTCATTGGTTTGCCTCTTTTAATCAAATTTTCAGATTGACAAAAGTCAAGCACATCAATGAATTATTGGTGAAAATGGAAATTGGTACAATGGTCTGGAAGATCATTTGAGGTTTTACAAATAACAGTATTAAAATGTCCATGTTAATTGACCTGAAAAACTCACTGCTATGTATTTACCCTAAGAAGGCCCAAAAAAATAGAAGACCCAGATAGATAAAAATATTTATAATATAACTTTTTGTGAAATCAGAGTAATGACTAAAGAAATTGTAACATGAGTGTAATGGTATATCACTATACTGTAAGAAATTATGGATATGTTTAATATAGAGAAACAAGGAAAGAACTGCATGAACTGATGCAAAATGAAGTTTGCAGGGGTAGGAAAACAATAACACACAATGGGTACAATAATGAAAAAGGAAAGGATAACAAAAACCAAAACATTCTAAATTGAGTTCTGCAAAATATTGTGACCATACCTGACCCCAAAGAAGATTTATGTTATTTAAGATATCTCTAATATTTTCTTTGCAGAGCCATAGGACCATAGGTATCAAATATTGCAATCACAGATTCAATATGCTGATTTTTACTTAATGAATTTTTTAACTTCCTCTTTCATCAAAAACATGTTATGATGGTTCTTTGGGAGGAGTGGTGGAAAGATATATTAGGAAAGTAGGTGATATTTTACAAAATAATAAAAATAACTCATATGTATTTTAAAAGTAATGGCACAAAGGAAACAAATTTTCAGATCAAATATTTCTAAGTGTCTCCTATCCAAAATATATAGCAAACCAATACAAATACATCAGACCAAAACCTATTCCTCCATTGGGTGAAGAAATGAACAGAGTTTTCATAACAAAAATCTCAGCCTATGAAAACTCTATGAAAGATCCTCATCATTAATAACAAGAAAAATCCAAATTAAAAAAAGCACTTTTTCTCCTCTCATCAACAAACTGACATACTGAGAAATGTAGGTAATATAAAAATGAAAGAAATCAAAATAAATATTGAAAAAAGAAAACCTTTTATTTGTCCTTAGTTTTCTTTGCAAGACTTAGCTTATACTGAGCATGAGCAGCCTTTACAATATTCTTATAGGACCAAGCCATGCTTTTGTATTCATCCTCTGTTACCTAGGCCCCTGCTCATTGTTAAAAGTGAGATTAGCAGATATTAGAGAAAAGTGTCAAAGACCATTAAGAACTAATTGAGGCTTTTTATCTGAAAGGAACAAAACTGTCAGAATATCAAAAGATGTATAGTTTTGGTGTTAAAGAGGTCACCTGTCAGAAGCATTGTGTGCCTTGCCTTTCAATCAACTAATATTTACTTCACACCTACTATGTGCAAATTACCCTTGGGCATTCAGAGGATGATAAAAGGAAGAAAAAGACAAAACCTTTGAAAGTTTCACAATGTCAAAAACAATTACTCACCAATCTGCCCATTCTCAGAGAGCTCTAGAACTTTCTCATTCAAATTAAGATCCCATCTTTAACTTCAGAATCTTGCTAGCACTGACCAGTCCTGAATATATTTAATGCACAATAATTATTTATTAAGTTATGAAAATTTACCTTGACAATAAATCACATTGACATTATTTTGTTTTCTTTTTTTCCCCTTTCTTCTTCACAGATTCCCCCTTCTGTCATCCCCATTCTTTCATTTATTTTCAATCTCTCCTTGTCTACCAGCTAATTTTATACTGCCTAAAAACATGCCTACGTCTCCCCCAGTCGGAAAAAACCCTCATTTTATCCTTTTGTCCCCACTAACAGCATACATCTCCGCATCTCTTTGTAGCTAAACTCCTCAAAAAAGGCTTTCTGCCACAGACACACTTTCTCTCCTCTTAACTCTCTTAAATCCTAATATTCTGGCTTCTGACCTTGTCACTCTTCAAATACTGTTGTTTTTTTTTCAGAGCTACTTAAGATTTCTTAGTCCACCAATCCAAAAGCCTTTTCTCAATCCTCATTCTCCTTAACGTCTCTGCAGTCTTTGGCACTGATCATTCTTTCCTCCTTCGTACTCTCTTCTCTACAGTTTTTCAGGACCAATACTTTCTCCTGGTTTTCCTCCTACCTATCTCACCACTCCTTTGCTCCATCCTCTTCCAGATCATATACTAACCAGAGATGTCTCTCAGGGTTCTTTCTTGAGCTTTCTTCTTTTCTCCCTCTATACTACACTTGGTGATCTCTTGAGCTTCTGTGGATTTAATTATCTCTAGGCTAATGATTCTCAAACCTACCTATCCTACTCCAAACTTTCTGCTGAGCTGCTCTCACATCCCCAAATGTTTCTTAGGTATCTTCAATTGGATGTCTCAATTAGACATCTCAATATGTTCAAAAACAGAACTCATTATCTTTCTTTCTAAGCTTCATAATCTCCTTATCTTCACTATTACTGAAGAGGGTGAAATCAATCCTCCCAGTCCTCAAACTCACAAAGTAGGATTCATCCTGGATTTCTCACTATCACTTACCCTGCCTATATTTAACTTGTTGCCAAAGGCTGTCAGTTTCACCTTTGCAACATCTCTTGAATGCGTCTCTACTCTTCTCTTGACACTGCTACCTGTCATTACCTCACAGTTGGACAATATATTGTAACAGTTTGATGGTGGTTCTGTCTGACTCAAATCTCTCCCCACTCAAATCCATCCTCCTTTCAGCCACTAATGTGATTTTCCTAAATCACAGGTCCAATCTTGTCACCACCACCCCCGCTGCCACACTCAATAACCTTCACTGTCTCCTTATTGCCTCCATGATCAACTTTTTTTAAAAAAATGTATTTGTTTTCATGTTGTCTCCCCCATTAGACTATAAGCTCTTTAAGGGAAGAGATTTTCATTTACCTCTTTTTGTATGCCAAGTGTTTAGCAACTCAGTGACTGGCATATAGTAGGTGCTTAATAAATGTTTATTGATTGGTTTAATTCTAATAGGCTTATGACTGATGGATAAAATTTAATATAATTTCTTAGTTGTCTGAAAACTTGTCTAAAGTTGCTGAGGGCATCATAACCTTGTAGTTTCAACTCCTCAATCTCTCTGTCACCCTACATATCCATCTGTTGCCACATTTATAACATCTCTAACACATGTTTACTTATTTCCTCTGCAACCTTGGTATAGGCCCTTATCATCTTATAAATGGATTATTGCAATAACCAATAATTGGTTGGTTTCCCTGTCATAAATCACTCTGCACTCTAGCATCTCATCCAGTTAGCTATCAAAATGATCCTCTTACCTCTATGTTCAATTCCTGTTCAATCAAAAAAAAAAAATCAGTGACTCCCTATCATCTCCAGTATTAAATATAAAATATTTTCTTTTGTTGTTAAGCATGTTCATAACGTGTTCCAACCCCAATCTTTCTAATTGTCTCATACCTTACGTCTGATCTTCACCCCCACAGTTATTTTACCAAGCAGTGACCCTGGCCTCCTGCCTGCTCCTCTAAGACATTCCAGCGCCATAGTCTGGGGTTAGCCTCCATGTTTGGAATGTTCTCCCTCCTCATCTCTGTCCTCTGATTTCCTTCAAGTCCCAACTAAATCAGGAAACATTTACCAAACTCTCTCAATTCTAGTGCCTTCCCTATGTCAATTATTTCCACTTTATCCTATGTATAGAGTAAGGACAGTCTTTCCCTTTCTTTGTATACTCATTACTTACAGTGCCTGACAGATAACATAACTTTAAATAGTGTCTACTGCTTAACTGAATTTTCTCAAACTAAGTAAAGATATCCCAAAACTTTTAGATCACATCATTATCAGTTTTGTTGTTGACTTTCCTACATTTCCACAAAACTCAGATTCCAAAACTTTAATACCTTAAAGGAAATTCTCACTTACTTTTGCTCAAATGAAATACTAATCTCAGTTTGGAGATCTCATTGTTAGGGACAGCATCTATGGAGAGGAAGCTGTTAGATATTCAACTGGGTGAAAGATTTTGTTTTTCAGAAGTAAATAAAATGAAATAAACAAAGAAAAATGTTTAGAAATCTCCAGAAGTCTCCTGATAGATATATGTTCCATACAAAAATGTGTTCACCTAGAAGTACACTTTTGAGATTCATTACCAGTGTTAATGGATCTTGTGACCTCCCTGAAAACTTTAAGTCTCATTTAAAATCCTAAATCTTTATTAATTCCCCAATTAATGCCATTTTTCTTTCATTTATGGGTTATCTCCAATTTATCTTATCTCTATCTTTCTTTGCCTGTTATTTCACCTTATTAGAATGTGAGGTCCATGAGAACAGAGAGTACCCCCCCATTTGTTTTGTCCCTTTCTTTGTATATGCAACTGTCAGCATTATACCTGGCACATAGTAGGGGCTTAATAAATGCTGCCAAACTGACCAATAAATGCATATTGACTTGACAGTGATGGAAGGGATTTTTGTAAAAAATATAATTTAGACTAAATGGTAAGGTGAAGACTGGTCCAACAAAAATCTATGAATTCTTCCCTCTTTTCTCCTATGTTTGGTTAATGTGCTTTGTCAAATGTGTGTTATTATACTTCCCAACCTCCCCCATTATAACTGTTTCGAAGTTTGTGCAGAAGACCTGTGATTTCATTCACAGTACCTTTTATATTTCCCCATGTATTTGTTTTCAATTGTATAAGAAACCTTGTCCCAAGACTGTCAACAACATACGTATAGCAAATCTTCCCAGAGTTCTTCCTAATTCAAACTCTTATTTTGTATTTATGCTTGTCAGTGATTTAAATAAGGATACTTTGATTCTTTTCAATGTTGTTGTAGGTTGGCATTTAAAAGTAGAAGTTTAATTTAAAATCAAATAAAGAATCTAATTATTTTCTTGCATCAAATCCTGCCAAATTAAAAAAGACTTACACTGAAACTGTAACTCAACTAATATGACCAAATCTGGATAATGTTATATTCTCCATTGGGTTCCTGATAACATTTACACAATAAAATTTTTGCTTTAGAATTTAGTATAGTTGAATCTTAGTTACCCTACATTTGTCTGTAAAAGAAAAATTGAGCCCTAAGGGAGTTGCAATAGCTATTACAAATAGCTATTGCTATTTGTCTGTATACAAATTAACTGCACTTTTTTTAAAACTTTCATTTCCTTATACGCTGAAAGCACCTAACTGTCATTTGATGAGGATAAGAATGATAATGATATGAATATAAAAGTTTTGTATAAAAAAGAACAATTTCTAGAATTTAGCCTTCAATTATTTAAAATGGTGAAAATATGCATAGTGTCCACACTACATATTGGAGGAGCAGTAGGCCTTTGAGGTTATGAGTGATTTGAAGGGCCCTCAAAGTTTCATTTCCTCAAAGGTATTTTTATCTCTAACCAGTCGGGGGATTGAACTTTAGCTCATTATCTCTTGCTTTCTGAGTGAAGGCATTTTGACTCTAAGAGGTTCCAATGTAAGTATATGGGAGGGGTTAGGAAATTAACCCACTATTGAGTTTTTATCACCAGAGTAGGACCCTAAAGCAATGGGACCTGACAGTTTTATTTTAAAAGGAAAAGTGAGAAGAAAAAAAGACTGCAGAAAGCATACAGGCTGAAGGCAGATCTAAGTGTTCTTTCTCTGTTAAAGGTCAGACAGAAGACATCAGAATAGTGAAGATGCTGGGTATTAAAAGGAGGAAATTTCCAAAAGGGAAAAAGAATTAGGTCACTGAAGCCAACACTTTTTTTTTTTAATTTTAATTGCTATCTCTCACGTTAATGAATCCATATTGGATTTTTACTGTTCTCTAGCTCTTTACTCTGTTTTTGTATAAGCATGCCATCCTCATCGCCTCCATTTAAGATCTCTAACTTCCTTCAGTGATAAACTTAAATTGCACCTTCCATAAGATGCCTTTCCTGATCTCTCAGCTGACAATGCCTTTCCTCAAAATTCTCTTGTATCTATTTTTGTATTTATACTGTATATTTAAGTTTTGCTCCCTAAGAAAGTCAATAAGCATTCACTAAGAACTGAATATGTTCTGAATATTGATCTAAGTCCTAAAGATATAGAGAAAGAAACAAATCCCTATCTTCAAGAAACTTACATTCTAATAGAGGAAACAATATTTAAATAACCAGGGAGATACTGGATATACAGGGTAGATGGAAACTAATCTCAAATGGTAAAAATCCTGGAGAACAGGGATTGTTTCACTATGGTTCTTTCATTCTCTAAGGAGAAAGTGAGGCTGGTGACTTTGCAGAGCCCTCCCTCTCTTAAATTCAATTCACTTGCATGCCATAGCATCACTTCCCTGATGCCATAGTCTTCTTGGAGAACCAAAGATAAACAGCAACCTGGCATATATTAGGTTTGATTATTGATTGGTTGATTAATGATAAATGACAGAGGTAAGATCATAGCTTGAGCTATGAAAGGGATCTTAGAAGTTATCTTATCCAACTCTCTCCTCATTTAACTGATGATCAAAGTGAGACTCCAAAATACTAAGCAACTTTCCCAAGAGTCACTCTGGATCCTTTGATTGTAATCTCATGTTCCTTATGCTGTTTCAATGTGATTATGTGGATATGCCAACTGTGCACTAGTTTTGGCAGGTTTTAGGAAGAGATAAAAGGTTTTTTTCTTTTAATTTAGGCTCAATAATGGATTGTATTTATGTCTGCAATCCAAACATCAACCTAGTCAAGTTCATCATCTAAAGAATGCTCACCTTTTTGATGTTGTTCTTGTAGGCAGCAACTCATAATGTTAATCTACTGAAATGGTGACCGTCATGGGCAGACCACCAATGAAATAACAAATCCTTTATCATACTCAAGTATTGAACCTGTTTGAAAAGATTCTCTCTGTATAAATTGTTACTTTTTAGAACATAGGATCTGGGACTTACATGTTTAACTATCATTCTATGAGGTCCTTCTCCTTGTGTTACCAGAGTATGGTGCGGGTAGGGGAAGTAGGGGTGTTAATTTGCTGTATGAATACTTCTAACGTATTGTGGAGAAAATGAGAGAAGGAAAGTGAGGATAAACTTCTTTCTTGTTAGAATTGTCTTAACTTTTATTGTTTGAAGAAACATCATAAAGGTAATTTAATTTTTTGAGGAGCAAGCCTGAAAAAAAGGCTGATAAATAGTGAGGGCTTGAAAAAAACAAAAAAAAAAAAATGAAGAAACTGTTTTCCCCATTTTAGCTGGAAAGATTCAGAGAGGACACAGAGAAAGATGAAGGTAAGGCCTTTCTTTGTCCCTAATAAGACCTTTCTTTATGAAACTGTTGTGATTTTTATTTTGGAAAGAGAATAAAGAGACTCTTTAATTCTGATTGAACCAGAGTATAAGATTGCATTTTCACAAGTGAAAATAAATTGATCTACCCATTATGAGGAGCATTTGAGCTGACTTTGGCTGTGAATATTTTCACAAAAGAAATATTATAATTATCCATGTCTGCTTTATAATTGATTTAATGGCTAATAATTTTAATATTTATTTTAGGAGGTTAAGGGCTTTATATAGAGTGATAACTCTATTCAAAAAGGAGGTTTTTACAGCTTATTGATTGAAAAATATTAAATGAACTTGGGTTGGGACTTGAGCTAAGGTTGTAATTTTATTAATTAATCAGCAAATATACAAACCTACCCTTGAACTACGCTAGAGTTTAGGATGATAAAATTAAATATGGAAATAAGTCCAGGAATAATTTAAGGGGGCTACCTATAAGTGAGGTCAACCAATGTAATCCTATTATTAAATATGCCCCTGTCAGCCATAGAACATAAAAATGCATGGCATTTTGGTGGGTTCTAGACTTTCCAAGACTAAACTATCCCCTATGTTGGCAGGGCAGACTAATTATATAGTAGGATCAAAAGGGTCATGGGAGCAGATTTTATATAGGGTTTTTCCTCGCTAACTCCATTTTTCCAGCTAACATATAAAATTGACCTTAGTGAGGAGAAATTACAAAATGCAGAATCCTTTCTGTGGATTATAAAGGCTGTAATTTGTTTTGGAGAATGCTAGAAAGTTTTCCCAGGATTCCCTTAAAAGTTCTTAAATCCTTAGGGGAAGGGAAGCTTACAATCAGGTCTACCAGAGGCTCTCCAGATCACTTTTAAATGTCTGGGGCTAAATCATATCTTCTAAAATAGTAATAAGGGACCAAAGATGTAGTAGTTTAAATTGGGAGAAGCGCAGACTCTAGATCAACAACAGTATTGTCGAACTGCGCTGAGTTTGGAGCTAGACACTTTGATTTAAGATCACAGCCCTGCTATGTGTGTCACTGTCTCCATGTATCATTCTATTCTGCATTTGCTGCTCAGCCTGGTTTCAACTCTGTGAAACAAGATACCCCTCCCAAGATAAGCTCATCACTTCTAACCTCATCATCAGCCCGCTAATTCAAACCTTCGCTGACTCAACCTCCTGCCACTGCCTCTCTCTTCTGGTAAGTGGGCTGTAGAGCAGAAAACCAAACTTCTACAAATGCCTTCCTTTTAAAGAGGGCAGTGAAAGAGACACAGTTCTCCCTGCCTTGCATCTGCTGATCTGCCTGTTTTTAACTTCATGGAACAAGATGCCTCTGAGCTGGGTACCCAGAGTGTCCTGTTCTAGCCCCTCCTTTCCTCCCTCCTTTTTATATGTTGTCTCCCCCATAATACTGCAAACTCTTTGAGGGCATGGATTGCTTTTTTATTATGATTATTAATTGCATTCCCAGTGCTTAGCACAATGCCTGGCATATAGCAGACAATGAATAAATGAATTGGATTGCTATGTGACTCTGGGCAAACCACTTAACCTCAGTGTCACTAGATCTAAGTAAGAGTATCCATTGGGGATTAAGTTGTGAGATGACTGGAAAGTAGGAGGGGGTTAGTTGATGAAAGACTTTGAATAACAAAAAAGCATTTTGTATTTGCTCCTGGAGGCAATAGGGAACCACTGGAGTTTATTGCTTAGAGGAGTAACATATATGAAGTAGAGACAATGAATCAAGCCCTTTGGCTATGTGTATTCTGCATTTACCAATGAGTTAGTAGGCACCAAAGAACACTCATTACACAGATGTCCAACTCCATAAGTAGAGAATAAACTCAGCCCCAGAGTACACCAGCCAAATGATGCCTTTTCAACTTGGTTTTTGGAAACATCTGTGAGGGAGCTGGAAGAGAAGAGTAAAATCATCTATCTTGTACCACATGGGAGGTAGTACTGATGGTGGGTGAGGTAAGCCATGTCTACTTTCTCTTAATTATAGTACAATTAATATTTATCTCTATTTCATAGATAGGGAAACTGAGTTCCAAAGGGTTAAATAATTTCCCCAGTGCCACACAGCTGATAAACATCAAAGTTAAAATCAGAGTCTGTCTTCTGATGACAGGGTCAAAGTTCTTTCCAATATACTGTACTGTGTCTCACTTAAGAAACAAAAAAAAGATCAAAACCAAAAATCTCCGTAAGTTAACATTCACGACTTTTTCACCATCTGTTACTATCTTACCTTTCCAGGTTTATCAGTCTACTTCTGCCCTACTTTAAGATGCAGTCCAGTTGGTTTATCCACTATCTTCTAAGAATGTCTTGGACTTCCTTCCACTCATATTTACTTCTTGTTAATATTACCTTCTAAGCCTATAATGTATTCTTTCCTTTTATTTATCTGTTTAATCTTTACTTTCCTTTAAACTCAACTATTTGACAAAAACTTCCAGGAAAATTGAGGAATGGTTTGACAGAAACTAAGTAACCACCAACATCTTACATTGTATACCAAGATAAGGTCAAATTGAGAACATGATCTAAACGTAACGGGTGATACTATTGGGCAAATTAGGGGAGCACAGAATAGTTTACCTGTCAGATCTATGCATAAGGGAAGAATGTATGACCAAATAAGAGATAGAGAATAATGGAATATAAAATGGATGATTTTGAAACTTTAAATTAAAAAAAAAGGTTTTGCACAAACAAAACCAATACAGCCAAGATTAGAAGAAATGCAGAAAGCCTAGAATTTTTTTTAACAGTATCTCCGATAAAGGAATCATTTCTGAAATATACAGAGACCTGAGTTAAATTTATAAGTATAAAGCCATTCTCTAATTGACAGTCAAAGGATATCAACAGGCAGTTTTCAGATGAAGTCATCAAAGCTGTCAATAGTCATAGGAAAATGCTCTAAATGACTATTCATGAGAGAAATGCAAATTAAAATGATTCTGAGATACGCCCTCATACCTATTAGATTAGCTAATATGACATTAAAAGGAAAATTATAACCATTGGAAGGAATATGGGAAAATTAAGGCACTGATGCACCATTGTGGAGTTATAAACTGATCCGTTGATTCTGGAGAGCAATTTCAAACTATGTCTAAAGGGCAATTAAACTGTGCATAACCTTTGATCCAGCATTACCAATATCAGATCTGTACTCTAAAGAGATGATATACAAAATTATTTATATCAGATCTCTTTAGAGTTCCAAAGATTTGGCTATTGAGGGGATTGGTAACAACTGGGGAATTGCTGAACAAATTATCACATATGATTATGATTGAGTACTAGTGTATTATAAAAAAAAAATTATTAGTAGGAGGGTTTCAGAAAAACCTAGGAAGACAAAAAAAAATCCTGATGCAAAGTGAAGTGAGTAGAATCAGTAGAACATTTTACACAGTAACAGTAAGATTGTCCAATGATTAACTGTGAATGACTTAGCTATTCTCAGCCATGTCATGATCCAAGCTAATTCCAAAGGACTCATGAAGAAAAATGCTATCCACCTCCCAAGAAAGAAATGATAGAGTCTGAATCCAGATCACTGTTTTCACTCTATTTTTTTATGGCTGTTTTTTTTTTCTGGTCTGTGTTTTCTTTTACAATATGACTAATATGGAAATATGCTTTGTACAATTGCACATATATAACCTATATCATATTGCTTACCCTCTTAGGGAGAAGGTAAGGGAGAGAATTTCAAACTCAAAACTTTTAAAAATAGATGTTAAAAAAACCCTGTTTTTACATTCAATTGGGACAAATAATATATCATTTAAAAAACCAGAAAGAAAATAAACTCCATTTACATATCTACTACATGAAGTCTTTCCTAACCTTCTCTTTTCCAGGCCTCACAAAACTCTTTGTTATACATCTCTTCAATACAATTGTCATGTAGTATTATGATTAGTTGTGTATTTTTAGTTTGACCTTCTTAGACTGTAAATGGCAAAGGGAGAAGGATCCTGTCTCATCAAAATTTACACTTCCTTCCAGCACCTAGAACAATGTTCTATATATACTACAAGCTTATTAAGTTTTTGATAAATTTAATTGCATCACCATTATTAGACAAGAAAATTCTCTTACCAGGAAAAGCTTTTGGTCTACTAAATATATTTACTTATAAATAATTATCTACAAATGATTTATGTGACAATTGGTCATATATAGTATCTTCCCCTGCCATTTAACATACATCTGAATCCCAAGATGACAATGGAAATTAATTTGAAAATTGTTCAAAACAAAATGTAAAGACTATTGAGGTAAATAAACACCATACTTCTGAGTCAAAAGGAACAATTTAGAGGTTATTTATTCCTTTGAAATATCTGTTTTCCAGGGGGAGGAGCCAAGATGGCAGAGTAGAAAGACTCACGTATGCTAGCTCTGAACCTACAGCCCATAAATTTCCTGTAAAAAGAACTCCCCACAAATTCTGGAGCAGTGGAAGCCTCGCAGCAACGCATGGAGGAGATTTCCATTCCAGAGAGCCCTGAAAAACTGACCCCAAAGGTCTATTGTGCACTGGACAGTGGAGCTCAGCCCTGCCATGCCCTGGCCGCATGGCCCCGAGGATCAGATCCGAGCAGGCTTCAGGGACGGAATCTCTGGCGGCCACGAAGGTCCCTCCACCCACAGGTGCTATAGGTCAGTGAGAGAGACTTCTGGGCTGGCCGAGAGGGGAGCAGGGTGTCTCCATAACTCAGGCCCCCTCGGGAGGCAGAGGCAGAGGCACCGGCAGAGACAGGGACTGCAGCAGACCCAGGACTCCCAGAGCCGAAAGGACCTCAGATACATTACTGAAGGTCTCCATATAAACCCCCTGAGAGAACTGAGCCTGGGAGGCAGACCTGCCCCCACCTGAGCACCAGAACTTAAGCTCACATTGAATAGCAGCCCTGCCCGCTGCTGAAAGCCCTGAGGCTGGGAAGCAGCATTTGAATCTCAGACCCCAAGCACTACCTGGGAGGATCTAGGCAGGGGTTCAGAGGAATCTCAGAAGTCAAGTAAGTGGCTGGGAAAATGCCCAGAAAAGGGAAGAAAAATAAGACCATAGAAGGATACTTTCTTGGTGAACAGATGTTTTCTCCTTTCATTTCTGATGAGGAGAAACAATGCTTACCATGAGGGAAAGACAGAAGTCAAGGCATTTGTATACCAAACATCCAAAATAGATATCCAATGGGCTCAGGCCACAGAAGAGCTCAAAAAGGATTTTGAAAATCAAGTTAGACAGGTGGAGGAAAAACTGGGGAGAGAAATGAGAGAGATGCAAGAAAAGCATGAAAAACGGGTCAATACCTTGCTAAAGGAGACCCAAAAAAATGCTGAAGAAAGTAACACCTTGAAAAATAGGCTCACTCAATTGGCAAAAGAGGTTCAAAAAGTCAATGAGGAGAAGAATGCTTTCAAAAGCAGAATTAGCCAAATGGAAAAAGAGGTTCAAAAGCTCACTGAAGAAAATAGTTCTCTCAAGATTAGAATGGAACAGGTGGAGTCTAATGACTTTCTGAGAAACCAAGAAATCACAAAACAAAACCAAAAGAATGAAAAAATTGAAGATAATGTGAAATATCTCATTGGAAAAACAACTGACCTGGAAAATAGATCCAGGAGAGACAATTTAAAAATTATGGGACTACCTGAAAGCCATGATCAAAAAAAGAGCCTAGACATCATCTTGCATGAAATTATCAAGGAAAACTGCCCTGATATTCCAGAACCAGAGGGCAAAATAAGTATTGAAGGAATCCATCAATCACTGCCTGAAAAGAGATCCAAAAAGAGAAACTCCTAGGAACATTGTGGCCAAATTCCAGAATTCCCAGGTCAAGGAGAAAATATTGCAAGTCACTAGAAAGAAAAAGTTCCAGTATTGTGGAAATACAATCAGGATAACCCAAGATCTAGCAGCTTCTACATTAAGGGATTGAGGGGCGTGGAATAGGATATTCCAGAAGCCAAAGGAACTAGGACTCAAACCAAGAATCACCTACCCAACAAAACTGAGTATAACACTTCAGGGGAATATATGGTCTTTCAATGAAATAGAGGACATTCAAGCATTCTTGATGAAAAGACCAGAGCTGAAAAGAAAATTTGACCTTCAAACACAAGAATGAGAAGAAGCATGAAAAAGTAAACCGCAAAGTGACTTACCTAAGGTGAACTGTTTACATTTCTACATGGAAAGACAATATTGGTAACTCTTAAAACTTTTCAGTATCTGGGTAGTTGGTGGGACCACACACACATATGCACACACACACACACGTACACGAGTGCGCACATACACATACAGAGATAGAGAGCACAGAGTGAATTGAATAGGATGGGACCATATCTTAAATTAAGTTAACCATATCTTAAATTAAATTAATTAAATCCTTAAATGGGAAATTAAGGTAAATAGTGAGAGAGAAATGTAGTGGGAGGAGAGAGGGTGAAATAGAATGGGGTAAATTATCCCTCATTCAAGAGGCAAGCAGGAGACTTTTTAGTGGAGGGAAAAAAGAGGAGAGCTGAGAAAAAAACATGAAGTTTACCCTCATCACATTCGACTAAAGGAAGGAATAAAATGCACACTCATTTCGGTAGGAAAACCTATCTTACAATACAGGAAAGTAGGGGAGGAGATAAGCAGGGTGGGGGGGATGATGGAAGGGATGGCAATGGGAGGAGGGAGCAATTTGAAGTCAACACTCGGGGAGGGACAGGGTCAAAAGATAGAATAGAAACAATGGGGAGCAGGATAGGATGGAGGGAAATACAGTTAATCTTACACAACATGACTATTACGGAAGTCATTTGCAAAACTACAAAGATAGGGCATATATTGAATTGCCTGCCTTCCCAAAGGGAATGGGTGGGGAGGGAGGGATGGGGAGAATTTAGAACTCAAAGTTTTAGGAACAACTGTTGAGTATTGTTCTTGCTACTAGGAAATAAGAAATACAGTTAATGGGGAATAGAAAGTCATCTGGCCCTACAGGACAAAAGAGAAGTTTGGGACAAGGGAAGGGAGGGATGATAGAAGAGAGGGCAGATTGGTGATAGGGGAAATTAGAATGCTCGGTGTATTAGGATGGGGGGAGGGAATAAATAGGGAGAAAATTTGGAACCCAAAATTTTGTGAAAGTGAACGTAAAAAAGTTAAATAAATAAATTTATATTAAAAAAAAAAGAAGTATCTGTTTTTCTTCCCTCCCTTAAGGGGGATAATTGAGATTTGGCACAAACGTACAATTGAGAAGCTCAATATAAATATATGTGCATATATATATATATATATATGTATATATGTATGTATGTATATGTGTTTTTTTTTCTGTTTTAGTCTCTTAAACACTTTCCTACACACTTTAAAGATATGCAAACTGATCTTTTATATATATTTATTAAGATCTTTGTAACATCTGCTTTCTAATTATAAAGTTAATGGGTAAAGCAGAAGGAGAGGCACAAATCTAGTTGATCGAAATTACTCTACAATCTCCAATAATCTAATCTGACTAAAATTCTCACAATGATTAATTCCTCATTAGATTTACTTAGCCACTCTCTAGCCATTATTGCCATGATGACTAATGTGGCATGACATCATAGAAAGAAAAGTGATTTTGTCATCACAAGGCCTGAGCACAAGTCCTATTTTGCTTTGGACCAGCTCTTTGAAACTGGACAAGCCACTTTTATTCTCTGTATATCAAGTTCACATTTGTAAAAAGAGCATGACAATACTTCCATTTCCTACCTCAAAAGATTCTGATCAAAGTCTTTGGTAAAACATAAAAACGCTGTACAAAAGTATATTAGCACTATTTTTGCTAGCAATAATAATAATATTAAGTTGCAAGCTTCTTGAGCGTAGGCACCATCTTTTGCTCCTTTTCATATCCTAAGCACTTTACATAGTCCCTAGAACATAGCTGGTACTTAATATTTTTTTAATTTACTGATTCATTTAGCTATTCATTTATTTATTATTAAGCCTTAAAATACTATATATTGTTTGGTCTTTCAGGAGCCAAGTCTAATTCCTCTTTCATATGATGATTTCTTAAACTCATTGAAGATAGCTATCATTTCCTATCTCTAAGTCTTACCTTCCTGTGGCTAATATCTACAGTTCTGTTAGCAGATCTATGACATATGGAGGGAATTTTGGTACCCTCCTTCACCATCCTGGTTGAAATTCTCTGGATAATCTCCAGATTATGAATATCCTTACTAAATTGCAATCCCCTTACTGAACACAATATTCCAGATATTGTCTGAAGGAGTCCAGTACAGTGGACCTGACACTCAACTACCGTTTTTGAACATTATCCTTCCTTTAATGCAGCTAAAGAGAATGCTAGTTTTTAAAATAACAGTGTTAGTATTTTCAGTTGCTCTGTTTGCTTTCAATTGCAGAACATTAGATTTTCCTCAGGATAAGTTTATCACCTGAAATCTCCTGTTCATAAAGATTTCTAGGCAGGTTGCTAAGTATCTCAGTAGATAGAGCCCTGTGCCTAGAATCTGGAAGACCTGTGTCCATATGGGATCCTAGCTGTGTGACCCTAATCAAGTCACTTAACCTGTTTGCCTTAATCCACTAGAGAAGGAAATGGCAAACGAGTCTAGTGTCTTCCAAGAAACCCCCATGGACAGCATTGGTGTACTGTGTTGCACAGCATCATGAAGACTCAGAAAGGACTAAACCACAATTCAACCCCTCCTCAAATATAACTGTTTCTTCCCTCTGACTGGAGGGCTGGAGGGTAGAGCCATGAAATTCCTAAGTCTCTCTTCCAAGTCTTCATTTCACATCTCCTGCTATGCTTGGTTTCAACTCTTTAAAAATCACACCTTGATCCCACCACTTGACACCTCCACCCCAGTACCCTGCCTCTCTGGTGGCCCTTTTCCCCTCCTTTTCAGTTTTTTTTCCCTGTATTGTCTTCCCTCATTAGAATGTAAAGATCTTGAGGGCAAGGACTGTCTGTATTTTTCTCATTTCAATGCCTAGTGTTTTACAATGGTGGTATTACACAGTGGGTGCGTAAGGACTATTTACTGCCTATTAACTAATTTAGCTGCCACCCATAGTGTAGACTCATATTAAGCTTGCAGTCCAATAGAAACTAGAGATTCCTTTACAAAAGAACTGATTGCTAGCAGTGTGCAGTTAGGTGGTATAAATCTGGCCTCAGACATTTCCTAGCTGTGTGACCCTGAGCAAGTCATTTAATCGTGTTTGTCTCAGTGTCCTCATCTATACCATCAGCTGGAGAAGGAAATGGCACACCACTCCCAGATCTTGGCCAAAAATAACCCCGTACCACAAAGCATCAGGCATGACTGAAAATGACTACACAAAATGCCTAGATTAGTTTCTCAGATGCTTGAGATCCCATTGGGTATGGAGTGAGCTCTTTCTTCTTTGTGAAGTTACCCAGTTTACCCAATGCAAATGTTGCAAGATGTAAATAGGGAAAGGGAAAGGAAAATAGTTCTCAAAACCACTTTTTAAGACTAGTTCATTTGAGAATCACTGATTCATGGGAGAAACTAGTGCTTTGTTCCTGCTAAACAATAGAGTTTTATGTCTTTTTTGATGTAAATGTTATTCATACCATGCAATCACAGTTTAATTCAATGTGAGATTTATTAGTCAGTTTATACTTGTATTCTTCCATGTTCTATGACTTACTTTGTTCCTTTTTTTCAAATAAACTTATCTTCGCATTTTAAAAATGGAGTTCAGGTTGAAAAAATAGAACATTTTAGTTAAAATTACATGTTGTTTCAATGAATGATGGTGCTGAATTAAGCAACAAAGCAAAGTTTTGTAGAGGATCATTCTTAAATGGGAATTTTCAAATTTTCTTAAATGGGAATTTTCAGACAAAAAAGCTTTTAGCTTTCCTTATTTAAAAATAGAGATAAATTGTTGAGATTAAATGTATTTTGAGAACAAATATATGCCTCATTGCCTCCAATCCATCACTGTTAGATCATGAATAAAACAAAACCATTGCTGTATAGGTGGTGGAGTAAAGGTGTTAAACATGTTGCTGCGAAAGTCACAAGCAATTTAAAGCAATGACATAAACATAACTGAGAAACATTTTAGAAAATAAATTAAAATACAATAGAACATAGATTATATTAACATGTGGTTTATTAAGCCAAAATGCAGCTCATAAGGATGTTTCTATACAATTTAGTGGCTTCCATTTCTTTTTCTGTTTGATATCACTTCTACAAGAGATATTCTGTGGTCAAAAAGATTCCTTCCCACTCTAATATTCTTTGATTTTGTACCAAAATTAGCTTCTTTAAATGTTTTTCCCCATTTATCTGATTTCAAATTATAAGAAGATATAAAATTACTAGATACATGTTTAATGTATAAAGATATATTGGAGGAAAAAGGCATTTTTGCTTTATTATGAGATGATTTCTTGGAAAAAAAATTCACATTTTGTGAAGGGGAAGATAATGAGATGGATATATTTACTTATGTCCCTTTTACAACTTTTACAAACACTTTTACAAATATTACTGCATTTGAACCTTATAACAATAATGCAAATTAGGTGCAATTATCCCTTTTTTTTTTTTTTCAATTGAGAAAATGGAGGTAGAGATTAAGTGACCTGCCCAGGGTCACATAACTGTTAAGAATCTGAGGATGAATGTAATTCAGACTTTCCTGACTCCAGGCCCAGATATTCCATATACCGTACCTTCAGCTTTCTCCTGAAGGGAGATTTATGATTGAAAATTTAATCAAATTTTAAAAAAAAGTATTTATTTTTTAATTTTTCTTTTGCTTTTCAACATACACTTTTTATAAGACTTTAAGTTCCAAAATTTTTCTCCCTTATTCCCTCCCTTCTCCCTTCCCCAAGATGGCAAGCAATCTGATATAGGTTACAAGTATACAATCATATTAAATATATTTCCACATTAGCCATGTTGCAAAAGAAGAATCAAAACAAAAGGAAAAAATCATGAGAAAGAAAAAAAATAAATAAAAAATGAAAATCATATGCTTTGATCTGCATTCAGACTCCACAGTTCTTTCTCTGGATGGGGATAGCATTTTCCATCATGAGACTTTTGAAATTCTTAGATCTTTGATTGCTGAGAAGAACTAAGTCTCTCTTAGTTGATCATTGCACAATGTTCTCCTGCTTCAGCTCACTTCACTCGGTATCAGTTCATATAAGTCTTTCCAAGATTTTCTGAAATCTACCTGCTCATCATTTCTTATAGCACAATAGTATTCCATTACATTCATATACCACAACTTTTTCAGTCATTCCCCAATTGAAGGGCATCCCCTCAATTTTCAGTTCTTGGACACCACAAAAAGAGCTGCTATAAATAACTTTGTGCATGTGGATCCTTTTCCACTTTGTAATAATGATCTCTTTGGGGTATAAATCTAGTAGTGGTATTGCTGGATCAAAGGGTATGCACATTTTGGGCATAGTTCCAAATTGCTCTCCAGAGTGGTTGGGTCAATTCACAATCTACCAACAATGCATTAGTGTTCCAATTTTCCCACATCTTCTCTAACATTTATCATTTTTCTTTTAGATCATATTGGTCAATCTGATAGGTGAGAAGTGGTACCTCAGCGTTATTTTAATTTGCATTTCTCTAATCAACAAGTTAGAACATTTTTTCATATGACTATAAATAACTTTAATTTCTTCAAATGAAAACTGCCTGTTCATATCCTTTGAACATTTATCAATTGAGGAATAACTTGTATTCTTATAAATTTGGCTCACTTCTTTATATATTTTAGAAGTGAGACCTTTATCAGAAACACTGGCTGTAAAAACTGTGTCACAGCCTGCCTCTTTAAGGTATCTATATTTAAACAAACCTAGGGATGGATTCTTTGTCAATGTGAAAATGTTTTCTGCATATACTTCTCCTATACAGTAGATAAATTTTAGATTAATATTGGGATAGAGATTAGATCTGCTATGTCAATCATTTATCAGGAATTCCCAGGTAAAACATTTTCTCCACCAATTCAGGTCAGCACCCTCTCTGCAACTTATAATTTTAGAGTTGTAATTAAAAGGTTAAAAAATTTAAGGGTCACATAGCATGTCAGAGACGAAACCTGAACTGAGGTTTTTCTAACTGAAACCAGCACCCTATTAACTATGCTTCATTGCCTCTCTAGATTCTTATACATGAAAAAAATGAATCAAAAATTTTTGTTGTTGTGTGTATACATATGTATGCTTTATATATATGGGTATACATATTAATACGTGCATATATATACACATATGTACACATATGACATTTGCACACATTCATATATATTTTAAAACAGCATTTATATAAGTATTCATGTAGAGCATATTTATGCTATAAGTATATACATGTGCATATAAGCATGCAAACAAGTACACACATAGCATGTCCTTTGTACATACATGTGTGTACACATAAGCATGTCTGTCCATATATAAACATACCAAACATACTATCTACATTAATAATCACATGAAGAGGTGTATTTTTCAAAAATACAATTAAAACATCATGTATTCTATATGTTATATGAATATGTACATATGTATACATATATGTGTATATGTAAATGTTGACAAAACAAAGAAGTACTTAAAACAATATACTTCACTTGGGTTACTCCGCTATGATGTTTTAATAGTACACCATGGCTAACACAGTCGAGAGAATGAGAGAGACTAAGAGACAGAGTAACTGAGAGACAGAGTTAGAGACAGAGATATACAGCAAGAGAGAGAAAGAGATGACTTGATTTTTGAAAATGCTATTTTGAATCTCTCCTTAGAGGCATTGAATGCTCCTAAAGAAATGAACTTATGTTAGTTAACAGTTCAGCTCAAAGAACTGAAAAAATCGGTTATTTTTCACCCATTTTCTATTATTTTTATTAATGCATATGATATGTGTAACATCATATATAAGTAAAAGAAGCGGGTTCAATATACTCATTAGTTAGAGCCCCACCACCCATGCATTTGTTCCTTTACCTTTAGTTGTCCTTCAGTGTTCTTTCAGGAAGTGAAAGCGGTTCTGGATGCCATGAGCCTGTCTTACTACTGACTCATCTATTAGTTGGCACACCCATGAGCATCACATCCTGAATACCAGCTCAGGCCTGTCAGTGAGTTGAAAAATCCCTACTCAGAAAGAGGAAGAGTGGACGAATGATGGGATATCCCCAGTCTATTCCACTGACTTCTTAATAGCCCCATTCTCCATGCATCCAAACTACACTCAAACTATGATGGTATTCACAAGGAAGTGTGGCTTTGTCAGGACATACCAATTAAACAAACAGGAATGGCCGAGGAATTACCTAAAATGACAGAGGATTCGCGCAACCCTATTCTGAGCTTGTTTCACACCTGTACCTCCCATTAGTGGTGATGTGCAAAGTTAGAGTTTAATTAATAGTTATGGAACCAATGAATGAACTTGTTGAATGACTTCTATGGAAAAGTGACCACAATTTCATAAGTATTAATAAAAATAACCCTATAGGCTAGAACTCATTTTATATGAGTATGATAAGAAATACATTGTAAGGAATAGTACTTCTTCCCTGATTGATTTAGCTTATAAGAGAAACCCCGGTTATTCAATTCTAATAGCATTTAAACTAATGTTTATGACTTACAGTCACAACTGAGTCAAGGGTTGAAATGGACTAAAAGTAAAATTAATTGCATGTTCACAGTCCTTAGTACTGAATGTATTCCTAATCTGAGCAAATCTCTTAAATTAATCTTAATTCAGTCTCCTTATCTTGAAAATGGAAATAATTATATCTGTGTTCAATCTGAAAGTAGAGTACTGGCAATGGACAAAAGTACAATGAAATGAATAATAGCCATTGGGGATGTGACAACTGTCTTAAAGTATGTGAAGGTCCAACATTTTATCATCTCCTTATCACCATCTCGGCCACCCCTTGCTTTTTTCCTCTTGATCAAGAAACAATAATTAAATCAATCAAGTCAATACAGCACTACCATTACCCTTAGAAAGTATATAACCCATTGACCTATGACTGATAAGAGCAGGGTTCTCAAACTTTTTTGTGCTCAAGTTATACAGTGGAATATGGCATACTGTTGGAGAATCAAGTAGTCAAATTAATGAACATTTATTAAGTACCTGATATGTGTCAGGACTTGTGTCAAATTTTGAAGATACAATGAAAGACAAAAAGAAAAATCCAACTTTGAACCAGTTCATGAGCTAAAGGGTGAGGTAACATGCAAACAACTCCATAAAAAAGTAAGCTACACACAGGATAAATTGAAGATAACCACAGAGAGAAAGCACTAGCATTAAGAAGAATTGGGAAAGGCTTCTTATAGAAAGTTGTATTTTACTGGGACATAAAAGAAGCCAAGAAAGCCAGAAGATGGAAATGGACAGAATATCCCCAATGAGACTACAAATTTGCAGTGGGTAGATTGAATATCTTGTGCAAGAAAGAGCAAAAAAGTTAGTGTCACCTAATTGAAAAGTACCTTGTAGGAAGGAAGGTATAAGAAGACCAGAATGACAGAAGGGGGACACATGAAGTCCTTCAAAAACCAGAGGATATTATGTTTGATCCCGGAGGTGTTAAGGAACTACTGGAGTTTACTGAGTAATGAAATGACATGGTAAGTCTTGTGCTCTAGGAAGATCAATTTGACAAGTGAGTGGAGAATAGAATATAGAGAGGAGAAACTTGAGGTAGGAAGATCAATCAGAGGCTATTACAATAATCAAGGTGTTTCCCTTTTGATTCCAAGTATAAGTTTCATACAATTAGAAGGATATTTGTGCTTGAGCATGGGATGGCAAATGAAAGTTCCATTAATTTTGGCTCCTCATGCATAAGTGCACTCTTTTAGAATCACTGGTCTAGATCAAAACCTTTTTCCTCAGCTGCAACTCCATGATGTATGGTATCCAGTTCCATCTTGAAGGTAAGAACTGTTTATCTTTCATATTTGCATCCTCAGCACCTAGCACTTAGTAGGTCCTTAGTAAATTGCATCAATCAATGAATTGATTGATCAATGATCACAACACAGAATAAGATTTATTCTACTTGATCCTAGGTGAAAATTGTAGAGGGGTAGACAGTATTGATTTAATGAAATTTCGTAAAAAATTAGTTATCAAAAAATGGAATGGGCTGCCTTATAGGGTAGAGGATTTCCCCTCCCTAGAGATCTTCAAGCAAAGGCTAACTTACCACTTGCAGCTTAAATTGTAGAAGGAATTCTTATTCAGGCTCAGGGTGGAGTAGCTGGCCTCTTGGTCTCTTTTATATCTGAATTTCAGTGATTCTGTGAAGAGTTCCAATTTCATTGTTTAACCTAATTCTAGTTTTTTTAGTTCTTCCTTATACTCAGTTGAAATATGCTTACTTGAAACTTCCAGTCTTTGTTTCTATTTCTGCCTTCTACAGCTGCCCAGAATAAATATATTCCCTTGTTTACAAGAATACTCTTCAAACATTTGAAATCATCTATCATATTCCAACTCAGACTTCTCCATTTAGTTGTCCCATTCTGTCATTTATTTCTTCTATAATCTGATTGCTGGGTTGTTTACCATATTGGTTGCCTTTCCTAAGAAACAGTCCCACTTCACAATCTGCCCCTTAAATTGCAGCGCCTTGAACTGAGTTCAATTTCCAGGTGTGGTCTGAATATCACAGAGCACGGTGGACAAATCACACACTTGCTCTGGGCGCTCAACTTTTATCAAAGCAGCCCTGACCACAATAGCTGTTTTAGCAGTTATGTTACATAGTTGGCTGGCATTGAGTCTGTATCCAACTAAGACCCTGAGGCCGTTTAAAAATTTCATTGTTTAGCTTTGTTTCTACCTACACATAAATATCTCCAGAGTAATTTTTTTCTTTTTCCTCAGCTGACATTCAAACTAAAATAGAAATTTTTTTGCTTTTATTTTGTCTTATGCACGTTTCCACAAATGAAATCTAGCCATTAAAAGACAAATAAGTGGCATGATTACCTTAATTGAAGACTGACATTAAAATCCACCTGGCATCTAGAAATAATGTGAAAAGAAAACAATTTGCCATATGACAACTCGATCTCCCTCCTTCGTCCCTTCTACTATATCCTTTGGAATCTCACACTATTGTTAACAAACTACCCTTAATCTTTCATCTCTTATTGCTACATTCTGCCTCCTCTAACTTTCTTATATTCATTGAAATATTTCTAACATCAGTGCCCACTTCTTTTAATGCTATAACCTTAGAGCAGACCTTTCTTGAATCCTGCCTGCCTATCATACCAGCCCCCTAACTGGTTTCCTTATGCCTAGCTATTCCTCCATACAATCCATTGTTCATATCCCTATGAAATAATTGTCTTTAGTGAAAAGTTCTGTTGTCACTGCTTTGTTCAAAAACTTTCAGTGGGTCCCCATTATGAGTATCTGTGCATGGTTCCATCTGTCTCTGTGTGTTTGTATGAGTGAGTGTATTTGTGTGTTTATGTGTGATTTTATTTTTAGTGATTAAAATAAAATTCCTTAGCCTACAAATTCAGTGTTCACCATAATATGGTGACCTTCCTTCTATCTATAGTATATCATACTCCTCTTCATGTGCTCTATGTACCAAAGTGAGTTGTTCATTGTCTTCCAATCCTGTCCTGTCCTCCCTTACACCTTTACTTACCTCTTCTCTGATTCCTAAAATTTACTTTCTTTCCCAATTAGAATGGTTTCACTTCTTCAGTTCATATTTAGATCTCCCTGATTCCCCCATCTGGAAGGGATTCCTTCCTCCTTAAATCTCTTGGCCACTCTGTGACATTTCCTAAACACTTATTATATTCTAATGAGCTGTTGTTACTAAGGTAGGTATGTTTCATCTCATTTACTGGACTTGTCTGACCTTGAAGTCAAACATTCCCTTTCTAAATGTAGTGCTAGTAGCAAGCACAGTATAAATAGCACCTTGTAGACAGTAGGTGCTAAGTAAATGCTGGTGAATTGAATAGAATATGGCAGGGAATGTAATGATTTGAATGCAGCCAGTTTAAACATCTTTGGAAGACATTTAGATAGCTAAAAGCATGGGGGGATTTAATGTAAGAAGAGCTCCCCATAAGTTCTGGTTCACTGCAGGGGGTGCAGAAACATAGTGGAAGAGATCTCCATTCCAGAGAGCCCTGGAGAGCAGATCCCAGGGTCCATCGTGCCCCGGAAAGAGGACCCCACCCCAGCGCTGCCCTGGACATGGCCTCAGAGAAGCTGATCTGAGCAGGCTTCAGGGAGGGAAGCTCCGGCAGCCGGGAAGGTCCCTCTGCCCACAGACTCTACAGGTCAGTGAAAGACACGCGTGGGCTGACCGAGAGGAGAGTGGGGTGTTTCCGTGGTTCGGCCCCCTCGGGAGGAAGTGGCGTGGCCTCGGTGGCCTGGGACTCCTCCAGCAGCAGGCAGGATCTTCATTACTGAAAGTCTATGCATAAACCATGTGAAGGAGCTGAACCTGGGAGACAGCCCTGCCCCACCCGCTCCATTACTGAAGGTCTCTGCATAAAGCCCCTGAGGGAACTGAGCCTGGGAGGCGGCCCTGCCCCCATCCCAGCACCAGAACTAAAGCTCACATTGAATAGCAGCCGCGCCTGCCGCTGAAAGCCTATTTGAATCTCAGACCCCAAGCACGACCTGGGCGGATCTAGGCAGGAGTGGACAGGAATCTCAGAAGTCAAGTAACTGGCTGGGAAAATGCCTAGAAAAGGGAAGAAAAATGAGACTATAGAGAGTTTTTTTGAACAGATGCAAATGATCCCGACCTTCGGATCTGATGACGAGGACATATTCTTGCCATCAGTGAAAGACATTGAGGGCGGGGTCTCGGTACCCCAGACATCCCAGGGGGATGTCGGGTGGGCTCAGGCCTTGGAAGAGCTTAAAAAGGATTTTGAAAAGCAAGTTAGACAGGTGGAGGAAAAACTGGGAAGAGAAATGAGGAGAGATACAAGAAAAGCATGAAAAACGGGTAAATACTTTGCTAAAGGAGACCCAAAAAATGCTGAAGAAAATAACACCTTGAAAAATAGGCTCACTCAATTGGCAAAAGAGGTTCAAAAAGCCAGTGAGGTGAAGAATGCTTTCAAAAGCAGAATTAGCCAAATGGAAAAAGAGGTTCAAAAGCTCACTGAAGATAATAGTTCTCTCAAAATTAGAATGGAACAGATGGAGGCTAATGACTTTACGAGAAACCAAGAAGTCACCAAACAAAACCAAAAGAATGAAAAAATGGAAGAGAATGTGAAATATCTCATGGGAAAAATAACTGACCTGGAAAATAGATCCAGGAGAGACAATTTAAAAAATTATGGGACTACCTGAAAGTCATGATCAAAAAAAGAGCCTAGATACCATCTTCCATGAAATTATTGAGGAAAACTGCCCTGACATTCTACAACCAGAGGGCAAAATAAGTATTGAAAGAATCCATCGATCACCACCTGAAAGAGATCCAAAAAGAGAAACTCCTAGGAACATTGTGGCCAAATTCCAGAACTCCCAGGTCAAGGAGAAAAATCTTACAAGCAGTTAGAAAGAAATAATTCCAGTATTGTGGAAATAAAATCAGGATAACTCAAGATCTAGCAGCTTCTACATTAAGGGATCGAAGGGCATGGAATAGGATATTCCAGAAGTCAAAGGAACTAGGACTCAAACCAACAATCACCTACCCAGCAAAACTGAGTATAATACTTCAGGGGAAAATATGGTCTTTCAATGAAACAGAGGACTTTCAAGCATTCTTGATGAAAAGACCAGAGCTGAAAAGAAAATTTGACTTCCAAACACAAGAATGAGGAGAAGCATGAAAAAGTAAACAGCAAAGAGAAGTCTTAAGGGACTTACCATAAGTGAACTGTTTACATTACTACATGGAAAGACAACATTTGTAACTCTTAAAACTTTTCAGTATCTGGGTAGTTGGTGGGACCACACACACACATGTACACACATGCACGCACACACACATACTCACATGCACATACATACAGAGACAGAGAGCACAGATTGAATTGAATAGGATGGGACCATATCTTAAAAGAAATTAAGGTAAATGGTGAGAGAGAAATGTAGTGGGAGGAAAGAGGGTGAAATGGAATGGGGTAATTATATGTCATTTAAGAGGCAAATAGGAGACCTTTTAGTGGAGGGAAAAAGAGGAGAGCTGAGAAAAAAAAAAAAAACAAGAAGTTTACCCTCATCACATTTGACTAAAGGAAGGAATAAAATGCACACTCATTTTGGTAGGAAAATCTATCTTACAGTATAGGAAAGTGGGGGAGAAGGAGATAAGCAAGTGGGGGATGAGGGAAGGGAGGGCAAAGGGAGGAGGGAGCAATTTGAAGTGAACACTCGGGGACGGACAGGATCAAAAGACAGGAGAGAAACAATGAGGGGCAGGATAGGATGGAGGGTAATTCAGTTAGTCTTACACAACACGACTATCATGGAAGTCATTTGCAAAACTACACAGATATGCCCTATATTGAATTCCCTGCCTTCCCAAAGGGAATGGGTGTGGAGGGAGGGATGGGGAGAATTTGGAACTCAAAGTTTTAGGAACAACTGTTTAGTATTGTTCTTGCTACTAAGAAAGAAGACATACAGTTAATGAGGAATAGAAAGTCATCTGGCCCTACAGGAGAAAATAGAAGATGGAGACAAGAGAAGGGAGGGATGACAG
The DNA here is from genome assembly GCA_023548195.1 of Bettongia penicillata ogilbyi. Taxonomy (NCBI): domain Eukaryota; kingdom Metazoa; phylum Chordata; class Mammalia; order Diprotodontia; family Potoroidae; genus Bettongia; species Bettongia penicillata. The sequence continues at coordinate 2,103,919 of JAJHZJ010000688.1, read as the reverse complement.
AAGAGAGGGCAGATTGGAGATAGGGAAAATTAGATTGCTTGGTGTATTGGGGTGGGGGAAGGGGATAAAAGGGGAGAAAATTTGGAACCCAAAATTTTGTGAAAACGAATGTACAAAGTCAAATAAATAAATATTTAAAAAAAAATAAAAATAAAAATAAAAGCATGGGGACCTTCACCGTTATGGAACTCTAAGAAGTTGTCTAAGACATTTCCCCACTCTTCTAAAAATCCTTTGTAGAAGCTCAACAAAATAATTTAAGAAATTGATTAGAAGGGGCCTTCTACTGTTATTTCTCTGACAGACCACAGGAAGGTCTCTATTATTATTTTTTAGATAAGATCTCCCAGAGATATGGGATAGGCAGAAGTAAACTAGGAACTTTTTCCTATGTATCAGAAGAAGGGCTTAGACAACAGAAAGTAAAGCAGCTAACTATTCATAGAGTCAAAGGAAAGAGTTCTCAAAAGATTCTCTGGCCAAAATTATCTCCTTCACTCACTTGCCATGGTACCCCAAACTTCCCATTCACTCATTTGTCATTATGTTTCTAAGATGCTTCCACCGAACTACAAGTGAAGGGTTAAGAAGTGAGGTCATTTTATGTCTTAATCCTAGAACAAATGGGGGTGTCTGATTTTCTTTGTAGCTGGGACATTTTTAGAGTTAGAATGTTGTATATAGTGGATAACCCTTGACTGAAAGTCAGAATACCTGGATTCCAGTGACATTGTACAAAAAACCCCCCAAAACCAAAAAAACCAACTTATATGATATCAGATAAATCAGATAAATCAGAAATGTTTCATCTACGCAATGAGAGGTCTATATAGCCAGGTCCTGATTAGTATAAAGAATGAATTTCCCAAAGTGTTGCCACTACTTGGTTTCACATTGCATATTTCCGTTGGTCTGGAATCAATGACCATATTTTACATATTTATAAATTTAAAAAATGCAAATTTGAACACGTAACCACTTCCAAGGATTACATTTTTGAATTAATTGGGCTAGAGTTATAGATGTTCTTCCAACTCTATGAATCTAGGGTGATTTTGTTTTTATTTGGAGAGATGCCCAGCGAGACCTTCTTTTGATTGAGGCCTAAGAAACATATCTTCTCCGACCCTGATCCCATATCATGTCTACTTTAATGCCTTACAGATGACCTCTGTGCACATACTCAGAGGATGGGAAATATGGAAATATTTTCCGATGTATGTATCTCAGTTTGTAATTGTTGACTTCAATAAAGAATAGTCCATGTTTAAAGGCCCTCCTTTGAGGTCAGGAGGGGAGGGGAGAGAGAGAGAGAGAGAGAGAGAGAGAGAGAGAGAGAGAGAGAGAGAGAGAGAAAGAGAGAGAGACAAAAAAACTGAACAGTATTGTAATTTCTATTCTCATTAGTTCAAATACAAATAAAATCATTATTTCACACATCCAAAGTAAATTTGTGATCTACAAACATTTCAATACCTTCCTTAAATGATTTCTCAGATAAAGAATATTTTAAACAACTAAAATATTTCTAAGCTAGTGCTGGACAAATCTCTTTCAGGAATTAATGTTTAACCAGTCAGGTCAAAGAGGAAGACACTTAGAATTAATCTCCTTTTAGAAGACCAGGAAGTAAAATTTTCTTAAAAGAGTGACCTTCAAAAGGTGACAGAGCTGACAGACCAGAAAGAAAATAGCTTCCAGAGGAAACAGGATCTTCATTTGCAGTTTTAATGTTGTCAAATATAGATTTATGAAATTGTGGCAGCAAAACTCCAGTGTCTTGTCCAATTTGCCAATTTAATTGGTCATTTCTACTTTTCATTGCCATTATTTAGTTTTAAAACACTTATTAATTGCCTCCTCCGTGCAAGGTTTTTGATATATTAGCAATGTCCTATTACTTGTATGAATGTGAAAGGACATGTCCATCACCACTTACCTAAAACATTTCCTACATGTTTATATGGGAGCATTTAGTCTTATAAGTTAAACTAAGGCAATCAGGAAAATTTCATGCTGAAAAGTTAGGAGAAGTGCCACATCAGCTTTCTAGGATTTCTGAAAGATCTGAGAAAGGCTAAGAACTCATTTCCCCTACAGCACAAGGAAAGGTAGCAAAGAGAAAGGAATGTATGCACCAAAAATATGTGAAAAGAGTAATTAGCTTAACACTATTTAAAGACAATTCAAGAACTCACCACAATCATTGCCTTCAGACAAGTTAGTTCACGGGAATTCCATTGACCCAGTTCAGTATGTCACCATTTCATGATTCAAACTATATATCATAGATATAAATTGATAACAATGGAATTTGAAGTTCAATTATTAGATGATTAAAAGTTGTAGAACCATGTTTCAAAAATATAGAGGAGCAGTCTTCTGTGTTAGAGGCATATAAAGATACCAATCCAGTGTCAAAATGAAGTTAAAAATTAACTATACAGAAATGCTCTCAATATCTAAAATATGAATATTTTGAGTTAGTAAATTCTCCATTGGGGTTATTATTATTGTTAATAACAATAACAGCACAAATTTAGATATCAGTTTTAATCCCTGCAAAAAGCACTATCTTTACCAGAATCTTTTGAGAATGCTCATAAATAGAATGCTAATAAAAAGTTTGTGAGCCCTTAATACAAACACCTACAACTTGTAGTGTTAGAGGGCTGTCCGACCTAGAGGGGTTAACTCACTACCTGCATAGGTAATGTCCCTGGTAGGATTTGAATTCAGGGGTTCTGATTCAAAGTATGGCTCTCTACTTTATACCTTACTCTCTCAGTGTGAGAAAAGTAGTATAACGATAGGTGCTTGGGTGACTGAACCCCAATTCTAATATCACATTTCTCTCTAAATTCACATTTCCCCCTAGCCTCAAAACATTGTCCCTGACAGTTTCTCCCCAGCTCCAGGACAGTGTGCCCCAGCAAAACACTTATCTCTCTTCCTGATACAGTAGCCAACTGCACCTATAGAGTTTATTAGTTTGAACTGGCGGTGTACTGGCCATAAAGATACTTACTGCTTGGTGACCTACCATATGTATCCTGGGCTCCTCATTATGTGTATCCTAGACATAGATACATGTAGACTCCCTTCCTATAACTTGCCTAACAAGACATTGATGGAGGCCAGTCTGGTTATTTCTCAGTCAGCCCTGACCGTTACTTGACTTAGTGACTTTTCAGGCCTAAAACCACACCTCCACATAGCAGTGCCCCCTTGGGCTGTTTCCCTAAGGAACTCTGGCTAGCCTGTGCAATAGATACTAGAAGTGCACGTTTTTTAAGAAGAGATCACTCCTTAACCCCTCCCTAACCCCACCTTGAATCACCTAGTTAGCATATTTGGCACTTGTTATATTATAGTTTAACTTATATAAACTTTACCTCCACCCTGTTTTAAATTGAAGGTTCCCTAAGAACTCTTGTCCACTGAAAAGTATAATAATAAATCTTTGCCACCTTGACTTCAAGAATGTTTGAGTCAGCAAATTCATTCCAGATGACCCCCTTCTGTACTCTGGTCTTTGGAGGGTCCTTGAATCCCAACTTTCTAGCCCTCATCATAAGTATCATTCTTATTTTCATAATTTACTGATAGCAGCTGGTATTTATGCTTCTGATTAAAGTTTGCCAAATACTTTTAAAAAATCCATTATATCGATCAGCTTTCACAATAATTCCATATGATGGCTCCTATAGATATTAGTAATGCCTGTTTTTACAGATGAGAAAAGAGATTCAAGATGCTAACGCACACACCTAGTAAGCAGTAGAGGTAGTGTTTGAACCAAGGTGTTTGCTGACTCCAATTCAACTCTTCCTTTGTTTTTTTTTTTTGTTTTTTTTTTTTACTATAACACACTAAATGATAGTCATTTTGAAGTACAAAGATAACAAAATGCAACAATGTCCCAGGCTTTCATTTACTCCTTTTATAAATTCAGCTGCATAATATATGGAATTGAGTTTTAAAATCTCTTTTAAAAAACTATACTACTGGGGGGCGGAGCCAAGATGGCGGAGTAGAAGGACGCACGTTTACGACCTCCAAAACCAAAGCCCATAGAATTAATGTAAAAAGAGTCCCCCATAACTTCTGGGTGAATACAAGGTGTGCAGAAGCAGAGTGGAAGCGATTTCCGTTCCAGGGAGCCCTGAAGACCCGTCCCCAGGGTCTGGCATGCCCCGGAAAGTAAACCCGACCCCCAGCGCTGCCCTGGCCAAGGCCCCAGAGAAGCTGATCCGAGCAGGCTTCAGAGACGGAAGCTCCAGCAGCCAGGAAAGTCCCTCCGCCCACAGAAGCTACAGGTCAGTGAGAAAGAAAGCCGGGCTGAAGGAGAGGGGAAGCAGGGCGTCTCCGTGACTTGGGCCCCCTCGGGAGGAAGCGGTGGCGGCGGGGACGGGGGCAGGAAGCGGCGGAGACAGAGGTGTGGGCGGCGGCTGAGGCGGCAGCGGCCTGGGACTCAGGAATCCCCCAACAGCAGGCAGGATCTTCATTACGGAAGATTCCCACATAAAACCGGACGGAGCTGAGCCTGGGAGACAGCCCTGCCCCCACCCCCGCTCTGTTACTGAAGGCTTCTGCTTAAAGCCCCCAAGGGAGTGGGATTTGGGAGGCGGGCCCCCCACCCCCGCCCCCCACCCGTTCCATTCCTGAAAGTCTCTGCATAAAGCCCCCGAGGGATCAGAGTCTCGGAGGCGGCCCTGGCCCCACCCCAGCACCTGAACTAAAGCTCACTGATTGACAGCCAGCAGGAGGAAAGCCCATTTAAATCTCAGAGGCCAAGCACTAGCTGGGCGGATCCAGGCGGGGGTGGAAAGGAATCTCAGAAGTCAAGTAACTGGCTGGGAAAATGCCTAGAAAAGGGAAGAAAAATAAGACTTTAGAGAGTTTTTTTCCAACAAATGTAAATGATCCCGACCTTCGGATCTGACAAAGATGAGGACGTATTCTTGCCATCAGGGAAAGACGTGAGGGGCGGGGCCTCAGTACCCCAGACACCCCAGGGGGGTGGTGGGTGGGCTCAGGCCCTGGAAGAGCTCAAAAAGGATTTTTGAAAAGCAAGTTAGACAGGTGGAGGAAAAACTGGGAAAAGAAATGTCAGAGATGCAATAAAAGTATGAAAAACAGGTCAATACCTTGGTAAAGGAGACCCAAAAAAATGCTGAGGAAATTAACACCTTGAAAAATAGGCTCACCCAATTGGCAAAGGAGGTTCAAAAAGCCAATGAGGAGAAGAATGCTTTCAAAAGCAGAATGAGCCAAATGGAAAAAGAGGCTCAAAAGCTCACTGAATTTAATAGTTCTCTCAAAATTAGAATGGAACAGATGGAGTCTAATGACTTTACGAGAAACCAAGAAATCACCAAACAAAACCAAAAGAACGAAAAAATGGAAGAGAATGTGAAATATCTCATGGGAAAAACAACTGACCTGGAAAATAGATCCAGGAGAGACAATTTAAAAATTATGGGACTACCTGAAAGTCATGATCAAAAAAAAGAGCCTAGACATCATCTTCCATGAAATTATCAAGGAAAACTGCCCTGACATTCTAGAACCAGAGGGCAAAATAAGTATTGAAAGAATCCATCGATCACCACCTGAAAGAGATCCAAAAAGAGAAACTCCTAGGAACATTGTGGCCAAATTCCAGAACTCCCAGCTCAAGGAAAAAATCTTACAAGCAGCTAGAAAGAAACAATTCCAGTACTGTGGAAATACAATCAGGATAACCCAAGATCTAGCAGCTTCTACATTAAGGGATCGAAGGGCGTGGAATAGGATATTCCAGAAGGCAAAGGAACTAGGACTCAAACCAAGAATCACCTACCCAGCTAAACGGAGTATAATACTTCAAGGGAAAATATGGTCTTTCAATGAAACAGAGGACTTTCAATCATTCTTGATGAAAAAAACCAGAGCTGAAAAGAAAATTTGACTTTCAAACACAAGAATGAGAAGAAGCATGAAAAAGGAAACAGCAAAGAGAAGTCTTAAAGGACTTACCAGAAGTGAACTGTTTACACACATACAGGAAAGACAATATTTCTAACTCTTAAAACTTTTCAGTATCTGGGTAGTTGGTGGGACCACACACACACATGTACACGCATGCACACACATACACACATGCACACACACACACAGACAGAGAGCACAGAGTGAATTGAATAGGATGGGACCATACCTTAAAAGAAACTAGGGTAAATGGTGAGAGAGAAATGTAGGAGGAGGGAAAGGGAAGGGGGTAACTATATGTCATTTAAGAGGCAGGTAGGAGTTTTTCTTAGTGGAGGGAAAAAGAGGAGAGCTGAGAAAAAAAAAAAAACCAAGAAGTTTACCCTCATCCACATTTGACTAAACGAAGGAGTGAAAAGCACACTCATTTTTGGTATGAAAACCTATCTTACAGTATAAGAAAGTGGGGGAGAAAGAGATATTGCAAGGGGGGGGATGATGGAAGGGAGGGCAAAGGGAGGAGGGAGCAATTTGAAGTCAACACTTGGGGAGGGACAGGATCAAAAGACAGAAGAGAAACAATGAGGGGCAGGTTAGGAGGGATGATAATCCAGTTAGTCTTATACAACACGACTATCAGGGAGGTCATTTGCAAAACTACACAGATATGGCCTATATTGAATTGCCTGCTGTCCCAAAGGGAATGGGTGGAGAGGGAGGGATTAGGAGAATTTGGAACTCAAAGTTTTAGGAACAACTGTTTAGTATTGTTGTTGCAACTAGGAAAGAAGACATACAGTTAAGGAGGAATAGAAAGTCATCTGGCCCTACAGGAGAAAAGAGAAGATGGAGACAAGAGAAGGGAGAGATGACAGAAGAGAGGGCAGATTGGAGATAGGGAAAATTAGATTGCTTGGGGTATTGGGGTGGGTGGAGGGGATAAAAGGGGAGATAATTTGGAACCCAAAAATTTGTGAAAATGAATGTAAAAAAATTAAATAAATAAATTTAAAAAAAAACTATACTACTTTAATTTTTAAAATTTATTCTTTGAAATATGTCAAGGATAAAAATGACAGCTTCTGAATGGTAACTCATATGATATATATACATATATATGCACACACACATATATGTATATATTTTACTTAAAAACTTAGAAAGTCATTCATTATTTCAATCAAAATTTACTTATTAAGCACCTAAGGGTTACAGAGCATTGCTCTGGTTTCTGGGAAATGCAGTTTAGATAGAACATGATCCCATATCTCATGTACTTTATAGTTTACTAAGAGGGTAAGACACAAAGAGATATACCATAATAAACTATAATGGGCTATATATACCATAGTAATCTATAATAGACAATAAGACATAGACATACTGTTCACCAATTTAAAATCTACACATAAATGTGTTTCTAAACTCTCATTTCATGCACAAATATAAGTAAAATAGGTCCTAATGGTTTTCTTTTCTTCTGAACAAGCTAGTAGATATGGGTGATGTTATCAGAATGGTACCCTACAATTTAGCAATTCAATTCTAGGAATTCCTAAATAGAGAAATAGGAAGAGTGTACCTATCTGACATTAAGGAGTTCAAGTCATCATTTCCAAATGAATGGTGAGACACTGAAAGAACGCAATTGTGTTGGTGATCCTGTAAATGGGAGAGATGCTCCAAGCCTGGAGAAAGTCAAATATTTTGCTATTAAAAATGATTAAAATATAGAATTAACAAATAAAGGTCAAAGGCTTAATTTTGATTTCTGGGGAAAAAAAATATCGAATGTGTTATCCAAGGTATTTGAAAAATAATATATAAACAAGCTCATACTTAGAATTCCTATAAAAGAATTTCACTTTTTCCTAAATTTTTTTTGTTCATGTCTTATGTACACTATATGAAAACTGATTACTTATAATGCATTCCAAAAATTATCTAGGATTTGCTACAGGGAATATGTCTACATGACCAAGATGATTTGACACTTGCTGGTTCTATTCATGTATCCCAATTACAACTTATTAAAGACTCACAAAGTTTTTTGCTTTGGTCTGTTAGCATGTGCAGCTATGTCCTCCTGAATAATTCCTTATATAGAGAGAGTCTTAAATTAATTAAAATTTCCGGAGTGGGTTTCTACAAGTTGGTGGCAAATCACTATTGATTTCTGCATGCTTCACTAGGTAATAAATTAGAAATTCCTGAGACTTACTCTAAGATCTTTTCAGACAATCTAGAAAACAAAATATGTTCATATACTTTAAAACAGCAAGGTGTGGTGCAAAGAGCATAGTACAATATGGTGAGGATACCTTGGATCTAGTCCAAGCTGTTTTGTGACTTTGGGTTGATCATTTCACTTTTATGGGTCTTTGAATCTGCATCTGTGAAATGAGAGTATTTGGCCAGATGAAATCCAACTGAAAATTGAATGAATATATAAAGTAAAATATGAAAATTAATAGTCAAATATAATGCACTGACAATGATCTCCTTACATATGACTTGAAAGTCCAATTAATTCGTACTCTTCCAAAAGGAATAAATCTTTTCACATTATATTCTCTGAAGGACAGATTGGGGTGTATGCCTATAGATGCTGTTGGCAAAACTGAGTATTTTGTGTCTCAGTCACTTAAAGATAGCATCAGCTCAATACATTTTTCAAAATCGATCAGTCTTTCTTATTATTACATATTACTTTATCCTCTGGCTATTGTATTTCTCCAAGAATTCTAGTTACATCACCATATATCAAATTATGCTCCATAGGTGCTTAAAGTATTTAGTCTGCATGTTTTGCATTCCTTTGACCTAATCTCAAATTACCATAAAACAAATTTTCAGTATCCTGCATATGCCATAATTATTGTTTCATAGTGAGATGAGATCTCAGAGGTCATCTATGCAGATGTGTAGTTAGTAACCAGAGAATTATCTACAACATCCTATCATGGACAGATAGGAAAGAAAGGGAATAAATATTTAGCATCTCCCATACTCCAGGAACTATGCTAATCATTTTTACAAATATTAGCTCATTTAATCACTGTGAAACAGGTATTGTTGTCTTTACAGTTGAAATTAAATTTGGCTTGTAAGGGTCAATTTGTAAGTCTCTGAGGCTGAATTTGAACTCGGTTCCTCCCGATTCCTGATCAGGGCTCTATACATTAAGCCAGCTCCTGCTTTCTTCCTTGACTTGGAGTCAAGCAGACCTAAATTCAAATACTGCCTTGGATACTTAGTAGCTATGTGACTCTAGGTACATCCTTTATCCTCTTGGAAATATAGAAGTTGCACTCAATTGCCTCACCGCTCCCTCCTAGCTCTAAATCTGTAACGTTATTATCCTCGACAAGTGGCCATCCAACCTTTTCTGTCAACATTTCATGCAAGTAGAGTGAGGAAGCAAGCTTTCCTCCTCTTATTTGCCTGGAACATAGTAGCATTAACAAATGCTGTATATTGATTGTTTTTTCTGGCAGGGACTCCAGGTTTTAGCATCCTTGTTAATAAGCTATTCTAATCTTAATGGAAAATGTGACTATTGATGGAGATGACAGCCCTCTGGCCAGAAAGGACACATACAACAAGGTACATACTAATTGGGTTCCCTCTGCTGGCTCAGCATTGTGAGAGGCTACATTAGCATTTCTTCAGCCAGAGTAGGAGAGGAGGAGTGTGCTGCCTTTTCCTTGGTTGTCAGTACATCCTTAATGCACTGCCTGGATAGATTTCAGTGATTGCTGTCAAGCCTGAATTACCAATTAAAATATTTGACCACAAAGTACTTTGTAATTATGTGTGTGTTTTAAGACTAGCAGTGTATCTAACTGTGTCAAAGGCTCTGGATGATTTTTACTACTTGTTGAGTTGAAAAAGAACCAGTGGCAATGGCAGAGTAGAGAGACATTATAGTCTAGATTACAGGGATGGGAAATTGATGACCTCGAGGCCCATGTGGCCCTATATGTCCTCAAGTGCAGCCCTTTGAATGAATTCAAATTTTACAGAACAAATCCCATTAATGAAAGGATTTGTTCTGTAAAACTTGGACTCAGTCAGAAGGTCACATCCAAGGACCTAGAGCTCCACAGGCTCCCCATCCCTGGCTCTAGGATAGAAAGAGCATCTCAGAGAAAGAAAAATCTGGGTTCAAGTCCTCCTTCTGACATCTTTGGGTTTATGACCTAGGTCAGACTCCTAATGCCTCAGGCACATATCTAAGAAGATAAATTAAAGTTGCCCCTTTGTGTTGGTGGAAGAATTTTCCTCACTGGGATTTTCCCATACCAATGAAATTAATTTCAATCTCTCTCTCTCTCTCTCTCTCTCTCTCTCTCTCTCTCTCTCTCTCTCTCTCTCTCTCTCTCTATCTATCTATCTATCTCTATCTCTCTCTCTCTCTCTCTCTCTCCCTCTCTCTTGCATACACACATACACACATACACACATATGCAGAAAATTAGAGAAATAAAGAGTCTGTGAATTTTGGTGGAAAAATCTGGTCTGCTATAACAATCTTGACTCTCAATTTTGTGTTCTTTCAAATAGTATTCAAACAAATGATCCTTTCCTATATGAATCCTTGATTTTTTTATAGAATAAATCTTGACATCCATTAAGCCCAACTCTTCTCAATTCAATTTCCACATATCTCCCTTTCGTCCCCTTCTTTAGACTCACACAACCATCACCTTAAGACCTTCATCACCTCTCACTTGGACTATCATATTCTTCTAAATGATTTCTCTTCTTCTATGTCTCTTCTCTCACCAATGCATCTTTCACTCAGATGTAAAGAAAGTCTTTTTTTAAGAAACAATTCTGGCAAAATACTCACTGGTAACAAATCTTCTTTATCGTTTCTTGGATAAAGTACAAGATCATATGCCTGGCATTCAAGCCCTCCAAAATATATAGTTCTAATTATAGCTTCAGTGGTTTTATAATGTTTCATTCATGCTGTTCCAGAATATTAACTGTTCCCTGAATTTAGCATTCGGGGAAAAGGTTAAGGTCTGGGTTAAGGAGGCAGTGTAGCAGTGACTTGTATAATACAGACCAGCAGTTAATTTATCCAAAATACAAGCCACGATGTCCTGAAAGCAAGGGAGCAACTCCTTTAGCAGCTATGCTACTCTTGGAAGTTAATTTGGCAGGACAGCAGTTTGGCAGCTATCATTTTAAGTATGACTTTACTTTCCCACAGACCAAGCTTGTAGAGGGGATAATATACTCTCTCTTTTTTTTAGAGGTGGGAAGGAGGGGAAGGAGGAGATGTTTTTGTACTTCGGTTCTTGTTTCATCTTTTTAGTGAATTTTGTTCAGTAGTTTAAGTTGTATCTGACTCGTCATGGCCCCATTTGGGGCTTTCTTTACCATGTCTTTCTCCCACTCATTTCATAGAAGAGGAAACTGGGGCAAAGAGAGTTAAGTGACTTGTCCAGGGTTACACAGCTCGTGTCTAAGGCCAAATTTTAACTTAGTTCTTTCTGACTTCTGGCCTGGCACTCTATCCTCTTCACCACCTATGCCTTTCTGTAAATGTTAATGATGGTGACTGCTGGATGATATTAAGACACAAAGAGTACTATCACTGACAAATTATTTTAGGGCAGTGATCACTGGTGATTGAGACTAGGGAGAATGCCCCAGAATGCTGACATTATCTGATAGCATCATTCTTCTATTGCTAAATTACTATTACAAAATTACCAAAGAATTATTATTAAAGGGTACTCCTAGAATCATTAATAGGAGTTATAGACAACCATACTATACATGCCCAACCTGCCAGTGTTCATGTGGGTTAGGAGAATAAATCCAGAGTCTCTCAACTACACAGTCTTAACGACTATAAATTTAGATTCAGAAGAGTATTAATGAATAATGATGCTCTTAATGTTATACTTCCTTTTTATATCAATTTCAGGGAATGAAGTATTTCGTATAAATGAATTTTTCAGAAAACTGAAGCTTTTTTCCTTTATGCACCAAAATTTCTTTATTTTTTCTTTTTAAATAGGTATCTTTCTAAAATACATTGCATCATTCTCTGCCTTCTTTTACAAAATTCACTAAAAATAGTTTAATTTCTTTGTTATTTTTAGAATGTCATATTGATGCCTTCAGTTTTTACATTGCATTCATTTCTAGATATCCCCAACCTCATCAATGAATTTAGATATATTTAGTTAAGTTAAAAACAAAAACAGCAAGCATTTCATTTCACATGACATTTTAGCCTTGTCCTCTGTCTCTCTTTTTTAGAGGACAGTGTTATATTTCACTAACTGTCTGGCTTCTTTTAGTATTTGTTCATTTATATTAATATAGTAACAGTGCATATGGTTCTTATGGATTCTAATTCACTCTCTATCCATTTTAGACACCCTTTCTTCATGATAGATTAACATTAGAAACATCAATTATTGTACACTTGGGATATTTTTAAGAGATACTAAAAGTGTATAAAACCTTTTTTTTCATATTAAAAGCCCTCAAACTACTGTGATCACTCATTTCTTTTGTCTACTTTTTACAGTTTATCTGTCTCTTTTTTGTTGTTTCCTGTGTCCTTGCTTCTAGTAGTTCTGTCCTCCTCTTTTCCACCCCTTTAAATTTGTTTATTCTAATTTTTTTGAACAATGAGACTAAATAATAAAGATCTGAGGAATTTTATTAATAATTAGCTGAGTATAGACTGATGGAGATTCCTAAAGAAACACTGTATCAACTCTAGGATATAAACATTATGATGCCTGTGCTGGCTGCTCTGACATATTTTGGTTCCTTTGGTTCTTGGTTGTATTTTATGTAGTTTAAGTTTCTGGGCAAATGACCTTCAGACCAGTGAGGTGTTATTTTCTATATAAGTGTGTGCATGTGTGCATATTATAGTAAATTCTTAGAAAAATCCCTTTGTTTTTATCTATTGCTTTGTGAAAGTAGAATTTTTGTCTTCCATCCAAACAGGTCACCATGAGGATGATAATGTGACAATCTGTTATCATTACCTCTGTTGGAGCAGTTATGAAGACACTAGAGAGAATTAAATGACCTGGAAAACTCAGTCTATGGAAAAGTCTATTGTACTCATCTCCGTTATTTCCATTGCTACACATCACTGAAACCATGGGACAACATGATTTGCTATAGTGACATATAAATACAAGGGTCATTTCTCAGCTTCTGTTTTATCTCAAATAAATCTTTGGAGGTTCTTTAATAGTTTCTGTGTAAATTCTATTTTGCATTTTTCATGTACTCAAAATGTTGATGGAAATTATGATGTCTGACATGAATAATTGAAAGTTACAAATATAACTATGATAGGTTTTCCTTTAATTAAAAATATTTCAGTTGTTTACTTTTAAGTTCAAGTCATGTAATATAAGTATGCACTATGTATATATGTAAATACCTATATTATATGACTCAAAACATTTTAAATGCTTCAGCTAATATGTGTGTGGAGAAAGAGAGAGAGACAGAGAGACAGAAGTATGAGAGGCAAGGTGGTATAATATATAGAGAAATGGATTCAAAACCAGGTTGATCTGTGTTCAAGGGCCACTTCTGATATATGGATGCATGACCTAGGGAACTCACTTAAACCCTCAGTATCCTAGGCAATTCTATAAGACTATAATTCGCAAAGAAGATACTTGGTTGCATTGGTAGAAGGATCCCAAACAAGAAAATCTCAGATCTAGTTCTTTCCCCCTAATATAGATATATTTTATGGGTGGAGGAAGAAACATGTAAAATAAGGAAAGTATAGATAAAAAGGAATACAAATTAAAACTTCTTGGGATTAATTATTTGATTAAAAAATCCAGAGTATTTCTGAAATAGAAGAGAAGATTCTGATTAAGTAAGGAGTATCATCTCTATCTTTTAAGAATATGAAGGGCTTCCTAGTAATGCAAGGACCCAAAACATTTCCAAAGGACTCTTGTTGCAAAATGCCATCTACATCCTGAGAAAGAACTATAGAATCAGAATGCAGAATGAAGCAGATTATTTGCTTTTTTGTAATGTTTTGTTTTGCTTTTTCTCATAGTTTCTCTCATTTGTTTTAATTCTTCTATGTAACATGATTAATATGAAAATATGTTTAATAAGAATGTATGTGTAGAACCCATATCAGATTGTATGCCCTCTTGGGGAGGGAGGGGGGAGAGGGAGAAAATTTAAAACCTATGGAAGTGATTGATGAAAATTGAAAATAAATAAATTAATAAAAATGGGGAAAAAAGAATTTGAAGGCCTATAACATAGAAGACTTATTATGCTTAGCTCTAGAGGGAAGAAATAGAGGTAATGGGTGAAAACTGTAAAGGGGCAGATTTAGGCTTGAGGTAAGGAAATGTTTCCTTACATTTCAGAACTATCCTGAAGTACAATGGTCTGTCTTAGAGAGTGAGATGTTTAAGTAAAGGCTGAATGAACACTTGTTGGGCATGTAGCAGAGGGGATTTTTATTCAGATATAGTTTAGACTAGATGGCCAATTAAATCTTGCCAACATTGAGATTCAGTGACTGTCTTACAAAGAATAACAGAATCTCAGTTCCTTAGGATCACTTTCTTTATCTGCAAAATGAGGGTGTTGAACTTACATAAGACTTATGTTCCTTTCAGATCTACAAACCTATTGTTATACATTTTCAGGGAATCTTTTTATTTTTCTTATAAGCCTACTTAGATAAGTGGAAATAGCACCGGATTTGGACTCAGGATTTGATTTCATTTTTTTCTCTGTGTTCTGTTCTTTAGATATCTAGTAAGTCACTTACAGGATTTAGATCCATAAGGAACATGAAATAATTTAATTTTGTTTCACAGCACTGGTGAATGTAGCAGGGAGTATTGGATTGAAGATCAAGACCTGTATTCAAATATGGCTTCTACCAAATACTGACTCTATGACAAGACCCAGTACTTAATTTATCTGAGCCTCATTTTTACTGTTATTCAGTTGTTTTAGTCTTTTCTGACTCTGTGACCCCATCAGGGGTTTTCTTGGCAGAGACACTGCAACACTTTGTCATTTCCTTCTCCAGATCATTTTACAGATGAGGAAACTGAGACAAACAGAGTTAAGGGACTTGCCCAGGATCATATATCAAGAAAGTGCCTGAGGCCAGATTTGAACTCAGGAAGATGAGTCTTCCTAACTCTAGACCCGTCACTCTATCCACTATGCCACCTGGTTACCCTTTGTAAAATGAAAGGGCTGTACTACAAGGTCTCTGAGATCCCTTCTGCCTCTAAATTATATGATGTTGAAACTTATTTCAGTGCCACATCAAGAGCTTCAAATTGGAGGGCATTTCAGAGCCATCTAATCCAAACCATATCTGAACATACTGGGCCTGCAGTCAGGAAGATCAGAGTTCAAATTCAGCCTCTGATACTTAATAGCTATGTGACACTGGAAAAGTCTTGTTTGCCTCAGTTTCCGTATATGTAAAATTGGGATAACAATAAGAAGTCCATAATTTGTTGTCATAATCATCAAATCAGATAACTGTTAAGTGCTTAGTACATAGTATTATATAAATATTAACTATTATTATTATCACAATACTTCGGAGAACTCATTTAGCAAGAGATGAGAGACACTCCTTCCCAACATAGCCGATTTCTCTCTTGACAGAATCTCAGCCTCAGGTCCTTGCTAAGAAGACAGACCTCCTACCACCTCTAACCAGGAAGTCAATAGTTAATATCCAGACTAGGAATACAGATGCCAGCTTTGTAAGGATCCTCAGTTGGTTCTCACCCAGTGTTGCTATGATACCATTGGCTTCCAGTTCTCAAGCCTCTTGACTTCCTGCTATTCAACCCTTCTGTCTTTTATCTTAAAACTCCTCGACCTCTCTGCAGTCTTGTTGATAAACTATGAGACTTTGGCTTTAAAGTGCTATTGTTAGTGACTTTGCCTTCTGGTTTACTCACTATTATTGTAAACTTATCCTCAGAGAATGTGCTGCTGAGAGAAATGTATATATGTCTAGTTTTTTTTTTCCATATACACTATAGGAAACCTTTTTTATAATATATATTTGCTTAATATTTTGTTCCTCATTTTGTTTTGTTATACTTTGAGGTACTTTTGAACCTGTATTCCCATTTTGAGGGAAGGAATTCCCAGTGAAGACATTTCCTCTATCAGTGCATATCAGTGAGTTTTTTGCAGTTTATAGACATAAAGAGTTGGCTTAGACAAGGAGAAGTTAAGTGATTTGTCCAGAACCATTAAGTCAGTACATGCAGGATGAGACGGGGACCAAGTTGTTTCTGACTCCAAGGAATACTCTTTATCTTCTATACTATTATGATTTAAAGTACTGTGTTTCATAATAATAGACATAGAGCCTTAGGCACAATTCTCATCATGTCACTTATGATCAAAAGTTTTCAATAGCTCCCTATTACTTATACAGAAAGTCCAACCTTTTTGGCCTAGCATTAAAATTTCTCCACAATGTGGCAATATCCTTACTTCCCAGCTTAATCTCATGTTACTGTCCCTCAAATACTCTATATATCAAACTAAACTTCTTTCTCCCACTTGTTCCTATCCTATTCTTCCAAACATGAATGCCTTTATACATATTTATCTCTCCATCTACTATGTTGTCCCTCCTTATTCATACCTGCAGAGTCAGGGCAGTCTTGTGAAGAATGCCAAATTTAGAATCAGGAGACCTAGCTTAAAATTCAGGTTTTGCCACTTACAGTCAGTTCTACTATAATACTTGCTTCAAAAACAGAAATTCATTCCAACATCATTAACATATAGAACATTTGGAGCACAATTTGAATTTTCAGTTTGTTCCTGAATGATATCTTCCTTGTAAAACAGCAAGAATTCAGAAAACTTTACCACTTCCAATAAATTACCATCTGTAACCCTACTTACACCTTCTTCTACAAGCAAACTTTAGCAAAGTGTCATATTTATTGCATAACTTCTTGTATCATGGAAACTGTGAACTGAGAAAGGTTAGTACATACTATTACCACCTACTGCCATTATTTTACTACTTCTACTGCTGTTTATTGAAGTATTTATGTATTTTTTAACTATATAACAGATATATAATATGTGTATGTATATGTACATATACATATATATATGTATATATATATATATATATATATATATATATATATATATATATATATATATATATATATATATATATATATAAAGACACTAGTTTGGATTGCCATTTCCATCTCTAGTAGATTAAGGCAAACAGAAGTTAGAAGTGACTTGCCCAAAGTCACACAGCTGGTAAATATTGAGGCTGGATTTGAACTCAAGTTTTGATGACACTAGCCCAAGCACTCTATCCACTGAGTCATCTAGGCATCCTAATATGGAATTGACATGTACTATTTTGCATTGAAGTTCCTTATGTATTTCATTAACTGCTAGTAGATTATGAAATCCATGAAAGTATATGTTTAGGCGCTGGACTGCTGAAATGTATGGAAAAACTCAGGGAGTCAACAGAAATGGCTTTGTGAAAGGAACAAGACAGAAAGGTTGCCAAAGCATGGTCCTTGGGCAGGCAGCTTGCTCCTATACCGACAGTCTTTATCTAAGGAAATATAGGGTCAACTCTCTATGTGCCTATAACAAAGATTTTCTCACAGGGGCCTACTGAGATTCTGGACAAGGTCTTTGCCTTTTGGGCTCCAGGTCCCATCAACCCATCAGGTAGGGACTCTGTCTTCCTTAATCACTCCCTCTCATCTAAAATAACCTTTTACCCATGGTAGGTTCTTAATTAAAATTTGCTTAATGTGAGTTTTAAAATTTCCTCAAAATACACAACACCCAATAGTTTAATGGAATAGGATGTCCTCAGGCAAGCATAATCTCTCTGAGGCCGCTTAATTCTTTCTACAATTCAGTAACCTGATCAGCTGAAGGTCCAATAGCTAGATTCTGTGGACACATAAAATTTCTCTGGCCACTGATTGGTGAGGAACCAGTAATATTCATGGTTTGCCTAAAACTTGAAAGTAAAGATGTTTTGAGCCTTCTCTCTGTATGTTGTTTTGAAAAGTAAGAAACCACTACTTTAGAGTCAAGAAAAAATGAAAAGTGATATATCTCAATTTAGTGACCAAAAATAAAATAAAATAAGACTATTTCTCATGTAGTAATATATTTATCAAGTAGGAATTTAGAATATTCTCTAAAAGCTTTTTAAATCAGTGATGCATTTCCCCCAAATATTTCTGGGATAAATGTATAAAATAGCTTGTTCAGCACTCTCTGACTTCAGAGTGCTGAAAAGATAATATGGTATAGTGGAATGAATAAATGAACTTTGAATAAGAGATCTGAATCCTGGCTTTTCTTGTCACTATCTGTGTGACCTTGGGCAAATCATTTAGTCTCTCTGTGTCTCAATTTCTTCATCAGCAAAATGAAAAGATTGAGTTAGATGACTTCTAAGGTTACTTCCCAGTGATGCCATACTTCCCCATGTGATACCATCTCATAGGTAGAATTTATTCATTTGTCTTCTCTGACACTTAATACTTTTGTGATCTGGAACATGTCACTTACCTTCTGTGGGCTTCCATTTTCTTATCTGTAAAATGAGATAGTTGAACTAGATAGCTTCGAGGCCCCTTCCAACTCTGGATCTATTATCCTATCCTTTTTTTTTTTTTTAACATCCCATCCTTAGAACTTGAGGTCAGTCATTAAATAATATTCACAAATAATCTCTAGACAGATGAGTCTCAACCCTATTTTTCCCCAGTATTCATTTGACCTAGTCCTATAGCATATTTTAACAAAAGGACATCTAGAAGTGGATGTGTCAATAGTGAATTTATCACAGATCAAATTCCACTACAAACTAGGGAGGACTGTCCAAATCCTTTGTTTGCTATGAACATGATATATAATAACAATTACTCACCCATCTACTTATTTATCCATTCATTCAATAATACTTATTGATGCCTATTACACCTAAGACTTTTTGTTAGAGCTATATAGGGATGAAGGGGCCATGTGAGGCCAATGTTACTAGAAAACAAAAGCATCTGTAATGAGTACAATGTGAGTGATATTAACTACACTCTTTTGAAGGGAGCAGAGGGGACAGGATTACTTCTGGTGGGGATGATGAAGGCAGGGAGGTAAGATTTATGCTGGGTTTTTTGAAGGCTGACTCTTGTCTTAATTGGTAAATCTACTTGAGATTTGCGCTTGAGAAAGCAATCCAGCTATAGTAAAAACGAAAGATGAAAAGGCAAGAAAACAAAATGAGTATTAAGAGAATGACAAACTGTTCAAATTGACTGACTAGAGCTCAGGGAAGTAGTGAGATGCTGAACTGGAAAGTAAATAGAGGACCTAGTTTCAGAGTACCTTAAAAAATATCAAGTTTAGGGGTTCATTTTGTTCTGCTTGGTTTGGTAGCACTTTACAAAACCGCTTTACATTCACTGTCTCTTCTGATCAATATATGAATGATTACTTGGAAGTGTGAAATCTGATAGGGATTCTTTTTTTTCCCTTGATATGTCTTATACATAACATGGCATAATAAAGACTCACTCACAATGCCAGGAAGACAGGTCATGCTATCCTCATGGAGGTATTTTTCTATTCAGAAACATTGTAAAATTAGGCTTCCGTTATGATAAAGATAAATGTTTTAAAACCCAGTGCCTAATATAGTATTAGAGAATCTTAGCTATAGCTCATAATTATCTGACCATGTCACTACCACCACTCCCTGCCTCAGTAAATTCCAGTATGTACCTATCTATCATGTCTAGGATTAAACATAAAATCTTCTGATGTTCAA
The DNA here is from genome assembly GCA_023548195.1 of Bettongia penicillata ogilbyi. Lineage (NCBI taxonomy): Eukaryota > Metazoa > Chordata > Mammalia > Diprotodontia > Potoroidae > Bettongia > Bettongia penicillata. The sequence goes on along the minus strand of JAJHZJ010000688.1, from coordinate 2,084,073 downwards.
AGTCCTTTACAACCTGTACCCATTTCCCTAACCCTTTCCTTTCCCGTTTTCTTATACTTTACTTCCTTCCTCTCATGTACGCTTTGCATTCTAGGGAATCTGTCCTCCTTACTGTTTCTCCAATAAGACACTCTATCTCTCCTGAGTATTTTCAGTGTCCACGCCCTATTACCTAGAATTCTTTCTTTCTCTCTTCATCTCTACCTCCTGGCTTCCCTGGCTTTCTTCAAAAATTCCAGCTAAAATGCCACCTTCTTTGGGAAGCTACTCCCAGCTCCTCTTAATTCTAGGACCTTCCCTCTACTGATTATTTATCCTGTATGTATCTTCTTTGTACTTAGATATTTATATGATGGCTCTTCTATTAAACTGTTAACTCCTTGAGATGAGAAACCTATACCAGCACCTGGTACACATTTGCTACTTAATAAATATTTATTGCCTATTGATTGACCACTCCCTTTTCAAATGGGAGCGAGAAAGTGGGGAATGAAGAGGAGAGGGCTAGAGATACGATAGTAAGAAAAGAAAGAAAGAAAATAGGCTCATTAAGGCATTTCTTCAAATAATACAGAGAACAGAAGAAAGTTCATTAAAAAAAGTTCAAGGATGATAGTTTCAAAAATGATAGGTTGATCATATGAAAAAACATGCTAAAAGATCTGTAATTTCATGTATAATTTTCAATTTATGTGTACATAAATATACATACTTATGTAGAAATGACCATATTTTGGTATTTAAGTTCATACAAAAATAAATTTTTAAAATGGTAATATAACATATTCATAAACTGCATATTGACTGTTTTTTTTATGCTAGCTGATTTGGGGGCTCTTAATATTAGATGAAATGAAATTTCAGGAAAATAAAATTAGTTCCTTGAAATTATCTGTGACAATTTTTAGTTGACATAAAATTTGAGGATGTATGTGTATTTTAGGATAGATTTATTATGAAATCCAGGTGGTGAATTCCAGAAATGTAAACCGCTCAATGATGCATATTATGCATATTCAATGATGCAACTTCTGCAATGTTATATCAAGTGAGATGATAAATGTGTGTATGTATATATGTGTGTATGTATATTTATAAACACACACATATTTCCATACATATAAATATTGTTTTGTAAACCTCAATGCCAGTTATCTCATATTAATAGTACGGTCTGAATATTTAATCCTAAAGCAAATGTAATTATTAAGTATAAATTCTAATACAATTACTCTCATAAAAAGTTTGTTAGAATACATCCGCTGAGAGGTCAGAAAAGAATAGAACTTCTAGCTTTGATAAAAGAAATTTATTTTAGCAAATAAAAAGTGATACAGTCTCTAGCACTGAGTTCCTCAGGCTTCTGGAACTTATAAAAGAGAAGATAACAATAGCTAATGACACTATTAAAAGGCACAAAACACAAAACTGGTCAGCTTGTTTAGATGGAGACACCTAAAAAATTCTACATGAACCCTAGGCCAAAGTAAAAATGGAAGTAGGGATTGAACTGGGACTGTCAAGCTAGCTCATATTGCCTTGTATTATAATTTTCCAGCCTCAGGAAATAACTTGTTTTAAGGGCAGTGGATCTCCCTTTTTGGGAACACTACAGTGTTTTTTAGTTGTTCATATTAATATGGAGGAAAGAAGCTTTTCCCTCATTAGGTGATGAAAATTAGGCCTCTAACAAAATAACACTAGACCCTTTTCCAATGCGCTAAAACTTTCACTGGAGCTGAAACAATCCCAACTGAGAATAGATAGACACATTATTAATGGAAACGGTACATTCTCAGAGGCTAGGCTCAGTACCGCCTTTTCTATGGATTACCTCTCACAGTAAAAGGGATGCAGTTCAGGGGGAGGGCCAAGTTGAACCTGTCAATCTTTCAGTGGAATGTTTTAAGTGATTGCAGTGACATTTCAGGTACAGTGAATGAGACTAAGCCTCATTTAAAGTGACACTATGAATCTACTCTCATCCGAATCATCAATCCTAATCATTTATATCTGTTTTGAGTGGCCAGTGTGTCTCATTTATTTCAATTGTGTACAACAGTACCAATATGCTTTTCAATTAGTTGGGGAGACCAATAAGATATCTGAATTAACAAGAGTGAGCTATGGGCTGCTGAACCCACTTCCATAGGTTCTCTGTGGAGCTGAGCAAGCTCCTTTTTCTCAACCTGTGTCTTGGATTTATTAATAGGTTGACAAAAGGCTCTTCTCAAAAATTAATTAGAGTTGTGTTGAACTCCAGGAATATAATTCATTTGGCTGGTAATTGATGGAGTACACCAGTTCACAGGTAGCAGAGACATTTACTCCATTCTATTTCCATCTGCTGATACTTCCACAATAAATTTAAATTGCTTATCCATCATCCATCTGGAAAATGAGCACCAGACCCCAAATATTCTACCTACAGCTGTGATGTTACATTGGGTTGGCTTGCATTATAATGTCAGATAGATCATAAACAACCTGTTTCCCACATTGCAAAAGCAAATTCAATTAAGGTACACAGATATGCATTTAATTTATGGCTGGTAATCACAGATATCTTTGCACCAGCTGACTAATATATAGCCAGATGTGTTAAAAATAAAGTCAGTGACTGATTGTTAAAAACAACACTTGTTTGGGAATGAGTGTAGAGGAAATATGCTGATAAAACATATCGATAATCAATAGTTCATTTTATTATAAATGAATTATGTTCGGTATAAGATTGTGATCTGACAATCTTACAAAGTAAGATTTTTGGTGTATCCTGATTAATATTGGAGCATCTAAATAATTTAGCTTAGGGATTCCCTACCAATTGATGATAAAATCCACTTTGGTCTACCTTATGATAGCCGTTCTCAGTGTGTCCCACTTTCTATCATTCACAAAGGCTCCTAACCAAGAGAGGAGTCCAGCCATTCACCCTTTTACAGGCATTATGGACAAATACTGCTATCCCTTTCCAGGAAAGATTTCACTTAGCACTTTCATGTTTTTGGTGACTTCTGATTGATAGCAAAAAGATAAACAAGCAGTTACTTTACAAGAAGAGAATGGGAACAAATGACCTAGCTAGGCTATTTATTCTCAAAAATCTGCTGTGTCTATTGTATAGATGTCATGAAGCCTGGCTTGTTATAACACACAGATATACACATCATTAAAGAAGTTTCTTGGGATTGAACATTTTCAAAAACAATATCTCAGAGTTTGCGTGTGGTAAATATAAATAGCAAGCAGGAAATGAAAGCAGTAACCATTATTGGTCATTTCACAGCAACTGTGTCCTTGAAATTCCTGACTTTTAACCTTCCACAAATCACTGTCTTCAAACTATTAGGACTTTCCTGTGTAGGAGGGAGGCTTGAAGATTAGAGAATGAATCTTCTCTCCAAGTATATGAATTTACTTAACCACTATTTCCAATATGGAGATGCTTATAATTTGAGAGAAATAACTTGGCAGTTTTGAAACTAGATATGACAATCTTGAGACTTCATAAAAATCAAAGGAAAGTAATTTATTTCTAACTGGGGAATGAATTGGCCTCCTTCTGACATGTAGGGTATCTAAGTAGGACTAATTACATCTGTCAAACAACCCATATTGGATTTGAACTTACTTCCTGTTTTTAAAGGTTTATTTTAAAAAATATTTTTTTTTCAAAAGGAAGGAAAAGTACCAGAGTAATGAGCAAGATACAGAGTTTTCTTCACTGTATAGATTTCCATAACTCTTGGCATTCCCCTGCTGATCTTATCAGCTTACTAATGAGGTAAACAGAACTAACCAAAAATAAATGACATTATTGAACTTTTGAGGACATTTACATGTTTGGAGACTTGGTATGGAAGTCATGATGTGAATATTATAGGCAAACAAATTGGGTCAGTGGTGTTCATTGTTTTTAAGTATACCATTATTTTAAATTCCATTTAATCATCAGTAAAGATGATTATTTCTATACTAGCTAAGGAATCACAAAAAGTAAAAATAATGCCACCAGCTACCCAAATATCTCCTTTGTATTTCAGAGTACCTCTAGGAATTTGATTATGGCACAAACATCATTTGTTATTCAATCTGAATTTTTCTATGCACATATGTAAGGCACATATACTACAATGCACAGTTTAATTCCTTCACATTCTAGCTCTTTGTCCTTTATACATTCATTTTGGATTTCTTGGAGACTGAAAGAAGCAAATGATTAAATGTTCACTATACCTGTGTCTTGAAAACACTCTTCAAAGGGAAGTAGTTTCTGCAGAGTATTCCTTGTACGATAATAGTAAAAAAATCAAAATAAAAAATCCCAGGATTCTGAGTTCTTGAATGGAGTCAAATTTTAAAGTCCTCACAGGTTATCTGTATATATAAAAACAACAACAGAGAATATTATTACAATGGTAGATTCTCCTTATTTCAACTTCTAGCCCATTTACTTTGAAGCTATTTGTGAAATCACAAACAAGGGTGGCTATGATATATTATTGTGCTAAAAGATAATGAGATTTGCTGTCACGAATTATGTCTATGCAATCTCTTTGATACTTAGTTATGCTTTATCATTTACATGTATTAGAGAAAAACAGAAAGAATATTTCCCAAACTAGTATGTCCTAGACCCTGTACTTCCTGAGCTGAACAAGTTTTACAAAAATTTGGAATTCAAATCCTTGAATATACACTTAAGCAAATATGGACATTTAAAGATCATCTCTATAGAACTTAAAACCTGAAGAAATTTGAGAAATTATTTGATCTCAACCTTTCATTTTTCAGATGAAGAAACTGAGGTAGGGAGAGGTTAGACATTTCACCCAAGCTCATACAAGTAGTAAGGAAAGGAAACAAGATGAACAGAGTTCATCGCTCTGCCTTTGGAAGGAAGATATGATTTCGTTAGAAATTTCGTTCACCCTTTTCATTTTTGCAAATGGGAAAACTGGCCCAGAGAGGAAAAGTGTGCAATAAAACTTATATTTCCTACATCCTTATTTCTGATAGATTTCTATGTGCACAGACTATATTGCTAGAGTACAACCACCTAAGCATATCAAATGTTTCACCTCAAATCGCTACGCAGAAGTGCAAGTTGTTGGCGATGGGGTGACTTGGGATTCCAGTGACTCTAAGTTCTACATATTAGTACACTATTGAAATCCTAAAGAACACTAAGGGACATTTCATATAGTTGAATTGGGAAATAGAAGTGCAGTCTTCGGCAAGCTTCAGCCCCAAATGACAAATGATTTTACAAATGTCCCTTTAAAACTGCAAATGAACCTAGATCAGCTGAAATGTCAAAGTAATACCTGAATTTCACTACACTATAGAAGCTGATTTATTCAATACTATGGAAACTTAATCTGAATTTAAAGATAAAACTAAGCAAGTAGACTATGCATATAATAACTTTGTAGTTATAAATATAGTTATATTCATGACTATGTATACATAATCTATATATGATATATATATATAACATATACTTTACATGTGTGTGTGTGTATGTTTGAGTGTGTACATACACCATACAGATAGGAATCTAGGTCTTAAGATCTCCTGAAGAAAATATACTATTTTTCTTCTTATCTGGAAAATGGGATATACGTTAAAAACGTATCATATATGCCTTGGTTTCACCCCAATGGCATTGGGAAAAATATAAATTTTGAGGCTGCAGCTGGATGAGAATCTTTTATGGTCATGCCTGTAGTCTTCCAAAGCAGAATAATAGGTGACTACAAGACTAGCAGCTTAGGGGGTGACAGACTAAGGGAGAATCAGGCCCTGAGACTTACTTGTTTTGTTTTTAGGGCTGCACTGATATATTTTATTTTCAAACAAGTGTAATTCTCCGACATACTACTTGGTCCACCACAACTCATTGAGCTACCATTATAACAAAGAAAAACAGCCAATAAAACCAACTGACACAGTATGTCTCTACTATCAGAGGTATTTTATAGTGTTTGTTTGTTTTTTGCTATTTACTGATTTCCCTTTTGATTCTAGTTGCGCTTTGTTCACGAAAATTTTTTTTTAATGTAGTCAAGTTGACTATTTTATCTTTTGTGATCACCTCTTTCTTTGGTTGGTAAATTTTCTCCCTAAATAAAACTCCTAAAAATTCAAGCATTTTTCTCTTTTACGATCTTAAGCTTTATCACATTATCACATTAACTTCAGTTTTCCCATTCATTCTTGTCAAAAAAAGGTGTACTCATCCCAACAATTTGTCTCAATATATATATCAAACACTACTAAGCTCAAATTTGATATGATTCTTTGTTTTCCAATACATTGCACTGATTTATTTTTTTTATTTTTTATGAATTATTTTACCATATAATTTATTACTCCTTTATGTTACAGTTTTAGGTTGGAAAGTGCTATTCTTCTTTTATTCCCATTATTTCATTAGATATTTTTTTTTTTTTAGAAATTATTTTGTTTGTCATATGCACACATGGAACCTTATATTCATTTCACATAGCTATAAAATGTAAAACAAAGTTTTAAAATTATTTTATGTAATATGGTCATTTTTATTATATTGGCAAGTCTAGTGATAATTATCCTGTCTCCATCACTAGAGAGAATGTATTCAATTTGAGGATATCATAACTTTATCATTTTGGAATGATATTCTTTCTCTGACCTTTTTTTATGCCCAATAGTTTTGTATTTCTTTAAGTTTCAAGGACAAGGATTTCCATCTGGTCCCATTGATTGATTGACCTGCATCCCAAAGCTCTTCTTAAAACACCTCAATAAATCTCAGGATTTTCTTAGACTTACTGTACAGTATTGTTCATCTGGAAGGTGTCTAGCTCCTTAAGCTCCTCTGGGTCTTATTTATATATTGGAAACATCTCTGCTGCTGCTATGCAGTGCTCCTAAAAGGAAAATTGTGCCCACAAATACTTTTGATCAGTCTAAGTGGGATAATTGTGGTGGCTAAGATATGAATACTTTCATCAGTAATTTATATCTGAATTGATTAAATGTACACATATATGCACATAAATACATCAATATATTTATAGTATAGATATAGAATAGCAGTTACATATAAATGTGACATACAAATAAAATATACAGTATATTATAGAACTATTTATCATAACATTATAAAATGTGTTTAAATGTTTAAAGATTCAGATGTAAATTACTGATGAAAGTATACAAATCTAAGTGTACATAATTATATACCCACACACACACATGTATATGTGTGTGTTTGTTAAAAACCTCTAATTAAAAATGTATTAACTACACAGGAGAGGTTTCCATATATTTTTGATCCCGGCATACATGATAAATCAATCCTTCCTGTGAGATTTCTAAAAAATCAAATACTCAAATGGCCTGAGATCTTATTGATTTGAAAGTTCCCTCCCAATAGTATTCCTTAGGTGATGCAGACCATTGCTGCCCCTCTCATATAACTTCTGTCCATGACCATAAGTTCTACTATTTTTTAAAGCATCAAACCCACTATTTCAACCTATGTCTATCTTGATTCCAAATTCCAGTGTTTTTCCATGTTGCCTCTCTGATTATATGTAAAATAATGTTTGAGTTTTCATTTCTGCTTTTTAAACTTTTTATTTGTTTAATAATTGTATCAGTAATAACATTTATTTAGAGTCTACTATGTACAAAGAGCTTTACAATTACACTTGATCTTCATAACAGCCATGGGAGGTAAGTGTGATTATCTCCATTTAAATTGAAGAAACTGAGGGAAATGAAAGCTAAGTGACTTCTCTATGGTCTAAGGCTGGATTTGAATTCAGATCTCTCTCCTAGGTTCAGCACTCTCTCCACTGTATTACTTAGCTGCTCGCTAAGGAGGAAGCCCCTAACTGCTTTCTTTCTTGATACCAGACTGTCATTTCTACTGTGTTTAATTTGCTTCTTGAAACCTGTTGTAAACTGGGGAACCAGAGAACTGTGCTCATTAGACTCGTATACAGAAAGTAAGTAAACAGGACTTTAGAAATTGCTTTAGAAACTTTACTATACATAAACTTTAGTGTACAAACTTTGCAACATTTTTTTGTTACTAAGTGCAATTTTTGGAGGGAGAGAAGGACTAATTTCTTCTTTCTTGGCCATATGTCAGACAAATGAGATTGATAGAAAAACGGTCTCTAAGTAATTAAGCCAAGTCTGTATTTGATTAGCTATTGTCATAAAATAGGGGTAAAAAAAGACTATTTTCATTGCCTGTCATATTCTGAATTTTATTTCAATTATTTTTAAAAAGATTGGATTTCCAACATAGCTTGTTAGATCATATTTGACTCCTTGTCATCTTAAGTTTGTCTTTCATTATACATTAATATTCATAATATACATATATAAATATATTAATTAATGAAGCACTTCTATCTTTTTTTTTTCCACTGGTCTTTCCTTCATAGGTCCTTTGTGATTAAATCTTTAGAGAGAATTGTACTTCAGTGTAAATTTTGTGATCTGAGAAAATGTACCCTAAGTACACTAGAAATGTAATTTAAAGATGAGAGTGGAATGATTTCAATACTAGATAAGAGAATCTTTTAACATATACTTCCTTAAATAAAAGCTTATCTAAAAAAAAGATTTTCACTTTTCAAATGTCATGTCAATAAACATTTACTAATCACCAACCAATCACAAAAGCATAAATAAAAAGTATAGCCCCCACAAAAATTCGAAAATGAATGTTGCAAAATCACAAAAAACCAACTATGGCTTCAAAGAATGTACATAAGAAGATACCTTACCCCCCGACTCATTTATGGAAGTGAGAGTTCCATGTATGTTGCATAATGGACATACTGTGACTTTTTTTTGATGTACTGGTAAGTTTTGCAGATTTTTCTCTGTAAATTATGATTTGTTATATTGGTTGAGTCTCTGGGAAGGGCGAAAGGAGGAATGGGATGAATTCTGATAATGTTTAAATATAAACACCAATAAAATGTTATCTATGTTTACACGCAATATAAATTGAGGGTTATTTTAGAAACAAGGAAATAACAGTATGGGGGGACTAGGAAAGTCCTGGAGAAGGTGAAATTTCAGCAGAGACTTGAAGGAGTCCAGGAGGTGCATGAAATGTCATTTGCTTATGAATATAGTTGAAGCATATTAAACAAACCTTTAATAACACATCAGTGGTGTCAAGCTCATATAGAAATGGCAGCCTCAAAACCATAAATAATGAACTCTGTGGGCTATATACTGACTTAGTTTTAAAATATAAAATTATCTGTTTATATTGTTAAATATTTCCAAATTATATTTTCATCTGTTTCAGGTTGTACTCAAGAGTGTGGCAGGCTGTCTGTAGTGGGAGATGCACCTCTGATAAAGATATACAGGGCCATTAAGTGCTCTATGTACCTAAACACATGAAAGATCTGATTTCTTCAGCAAGGGAAACTCCCCATAAAACTATAGGTTAGTGGAAACTGTGACTTAGTGGATAAAAGTCCTAGGGAGCTGTTTAAAAAATACTCAGGTAAATTGAACTCTTGGTAGTGAAATAGCTACCATTTCTGAGACGTGATATCAACCCAGGTCTTCCTGATGCCAAGCCCAGTGCTGTACCATGTTGTGTTAAATATGCCAGATGAAATGAATAAAATGGTAGATGCAGTGGGTCTAATTGGCAACAACAAATATGTATTCTTTCATAGGGGTAAAGAAACCATAGCTATTTATCCCTATTGATTATATGGCAGTCTTCTGTAGTCAGAAGACCTGGGTTCAAATTCCAGCTTAATCACTCATTAGCTATGTAATCATGGGCAGGTCACTGATCTCTATGAGCCAGTTTCTCCTTTTAAGAAAGAGAGACCAAACTTGCAGTGTTTTTTCACTGGGTTTTTTGAAGATCAAGCTAGGTGATGTATACCAATGATATAGATATACAGAATACACACATATGTGTGTATATATACATATGTGTGCATATGTGTATATATATACACGAACACAAATATATTTATATATAAACCCACACACTTAAATTTGGGAGGAATAAAGAATGTGGAACCATTTCATCTCTTTAAGGAACTCCTGGTGTGACAGCAATGTCTGCCAGTGAACATCAGTTATTCCCCTGTGATTTCTAGTTTTAGGGAGTTGCCTGGGCCAATGAAGGTAAGTGACTTGAAAGTCATCTCTTTGCTTGAATGTGTCAAAGGCAGGACTTGAGTCTAGGTCTTTCTAATTATAAGACCCAGCCTCTGTTAACTTTATTGCTTTTCACTGAATCTACTATTCCTTCTCTGATGATTCATGTTGCATATAGCAAGCATTTAATGAATATTTGTTGAATGAATGAACAAATAGTACCAAATGACACGGATGTTCAGTCCCAAGACAAGAGAAATCATTAAATCACACTGTTAGTAGATACAGAATTTGAAAATTCTTCATACACATGCAATGTGCTGACCACTTAGCAACCTCTCATGTAGTACTCTGAATGATTTGGGAACTCGATATTGCTTGTCAACCAATTATAACTCCACTCTGGAAAGGATAAGCTAAAATATCAATATATTTCTAGGGAAAATGAAAGAATTGAAATGAAAGTTCTGGGTTTTAAAACATTTTGGCCATTGTAAAAGATGCTAGATTAATAGAACAGGGTATGAAACAGACAAATGCAGAGTTGGTTTTACTATCCCATTCTTCCAGTCTGTTTTAACTCTATTCTGAAACAACCTCCCATGGAGATGAGAAGCTCAGCTATTGCTCTGCCCCACCATCTGATGGTTTCTTTACTGAAATGATCAAAAGGGTGTCAATCACTCTGGTAGGCTTGTGAACTGGATACCTCCTCACTAGGGAAAAAGGACACCCATTGTACCCCATCATTTCTGGTAACCCCTGGTTACCAGAAAGCTGTCAAATAATGACTCTCAGGCCCCATAAATTGGATAGAATTTAAAGAAGTCAGGAAAGCAAGTATTTGAAAGTCTCAATTCAATTCATTAATCTGAAAATGGTTCAAAATATATTTGTTCAAGAAAGATGAAATGCCTTCTGTTTCTATCAATTGGATTATAAATTCCCTTTGTTGATCAACTGGCTTAAAATGCTTTTTGTCATCCTCATTGAAAACAAAAGAATGAAAAAAAGTCTAATCTTCTGGGACATGTCAGGGAACAAATATCAATTTCAAAACAATTATACAAATCGGGTATTGATCCTAAGGTCTATTGAAATGTCAAAAAAGATTTTTTAATAAAGACTTTGAACAGAGTAAAAATAGGCACCAAAGAGTCACAGAAAATACTACTTTTCTGATTCATCTGTTAAAAGATATAGTTGAAACAAAGAAAATTATAACCCTTTTGAAGTCAGCTTCAACAAGTTATGAAAGACTTTTTTATCTAAGCATAGATGGATTTGATCACATGTATTAATTGGGACTGTTCTTCTAAAGCATCTGGATAACATCAAGCCATCATGGTTGGAGGCAGGACACCAATCTAATGGGACTAACTCTATGATGTGTCATGTCAAATCTTGTTGTTTCTAATTAGTCTGCATGGGTCTAATGCTGTATACTGGGGTTAACTTAGGTGACCAGATCCATCTGGCATTGTCAGCCAGCTGCAGAAAGGAAGCATCACGGGGATCTCCTTCCATAAATTACAGTTCTGTGAATATCCTGGCATGCCTTTTGGGTGTTTGTTTTAATATGTAGACAAATTTGAATAATCTCTGGGGATTATCCTAATTCCTGATTAACTATATCTCATTGAAACATTCTTTTCTTTTTTTCTGATGCCACCTGCCTGGTACTGGAACTATTCAGCTGTGGCAACTGACAGCTGGCTTTTGAAGAGTGAATGGTGACGGCAAGAAAGAGGTGAAATGGACACATGAGCAATAGAATGGAAAAAAAAATGTAAATTTCCATGCTGAGGTTGTAGATGATGCTTTCTTTTTTGTTGACTTCCAAAAGATATGTTCTCTTTTACCCTAGAGCTTATTAATCATGGAAAAGTGGGAAGAATATTATATTTATAGGCAAGGGATCTATGTTTGCTTTTACCTGAATGACCTTGGGCAAATCACAATTTTGCCAGGTCTCAATTTTTTCATCAGTATAGAGGGGGCTGTACTAAATGACCTCCAACATCATTTCTAGTTCTTTATTAAGTCTGATTAGATTATATATACATATATATATATATATGTAGTAGGCATTTAAATTTTTTTTAGATATATAATGCAATTTGGTAGATTATTATAATGCAAATTTGAGATTTTCATTTTCAAAATCCTTATCTTGGTGATTTTGACGAGGGAGTCATGTTGCCAAGACAAGCATATTGTAGGCAGGGGAATGTGCCACGTTCCCATGTCCACAGTATTTTTGAATTCTGGTATATTTGAGAATCTGCTCTCTTACTTTGTCCTTTTCTATATAAACCAATAAATCTGTCAAAAATTATTCTTCCAAGTAGCTCATCACTTTTATTTAGATTAGTGTATATTTCTAAAGTTTATGCTAGTGTTTAATGGTACATATTAAAATGCCAGTAAGGACAATACTTAATAATGGTTTTCAGACAGCTGGTATTTCAGAAAACTCCAGACAGGAAAAATCCAGTTAGCATGGACAAACCCATGTGAGTAATTGCAAAGAATTTGAGATAGTTTTCACAACAGTTATTTGGACTGCATCATTTCCATATGTAGAAAAAAACAAAGCAGTCTGATCTAAAAAAGAGATGAGCTACCTTTACTTTCCATGTTTCCTTTTCTCCACTGATCCTTCCTATTCATTTGCTTACAAACATGACTGGGTCTCCTCAGTCTTATAAAATCTTTCTCTTAACATTTAAGACCTATCTAGTGGCTATTTTCTTTCTTGTATTCCCTGAGTCACCTAGCTGCCTCCTATCAGCCACTGTACTACACTTAAAATCTTCGGATAATTTGTCTCCTCTCCTACCATCTCCAATCACTTATCAAGCCATATACATGCTACCTCTACAACACTGTTTGCATTTGTAGTTTCTATTCTTTTTTGCAATGTTACCACTTAGTACAGGCTTTTGTTATAACCTGCATGAACAAGTTGAAACATTTTCATTCTCTTTTTCTCTTCACTTTTCACCTGAATTATTATCTACAACAATGGTGTCAAACTCAAATAGAAACAAGCACTATGAAAAGTATACATAAAGATCCCTTGGGGGCATATATTGACTAAGAAAACCATAAATTAATATCTCTTTTATTGTAATTTTTATTTATCTTGTTAAGTATTTCTCAAATTATATTTTAATTTGTTTCGTATTGCACTCAGGAATGTTGTAGATTACATAGGGCTGTTTGATACCTCTATTTCCAGTACTCCCAAACTTCCTCCTGCACAGATCTGATCATATTTCTTCTCTCCTCAAAATCCTTCAATGGATCCTCTCCCAGCTCTGCTTCTGACTTCAGGATTTTGCCAGTGTTCCTTAGCTGCCCTCAAATACTGAAGTTTCCTCAGCACCTGGAGACTCCAGGTTTGAGAATATCACTGCACCTCTCTGGCACCCTTCTCCTGTTGGCATATTACTCTTGAGGTCTCCAGGATGCAGACCTCCAGGCTGGCCCAGACCAACCATACTTCATTCCCCTCCTGGCTTTACATCTCACTCCTTGTCTACCACTTCCAAACTCCACTTCTCTTCCCCTTCTATGTATTTCCTACCCCACACACCTTTAAAAATGTAAGGACCTAGAGAGCAAGGACTAGCTTTCTTTTTGCAGTTGACATCATGTCTGGCATATAGCAAATACTTAATAAATAAATGCTTTTTGCTTTGCTTGACTATTGTTAACCAAGAAAATTGCAGACATTTTTATTAGCCTTCAAAGACCTCCTCATAATGACATCAGTTTATGAATCACTCAGTAAGTATTTGTTAATCATCTACTATATAACCAAGCACTGTGCTAGGTCCTGGGGAAACAAAGACAAAAGTTTCTGTTCTCAAGTAACTTACGTTCAACCAGGATGAACAAGCACATCTATAAATAGGTATATGGCAAATAAAGACAAAATTGATTCCAGGCAATTTAGGAATGAAATGCATTAGCAGATGGGATGAGGGAGGACTTTGGTGTTGGGAAATCAGAAAATGGTCTCATATATAATGTGGCATTTAAGCTGAGTTTTGAAGAAAACCAATGACTCTCTAGATGTAGTTAAATCTGCACTACAGGCATGAGAAAAAGACAGAGAAGAAACCAAGACAATAGAGTGTCATGGTTAAGAACTACGAAGAAGACCAGTATGACTCCACTGCAAAGTGTGAGTTAGGGGAGTAATGTGTAATGAAACCAGAAAAGTGAGGGCCAGATGGTGGAGAGTTCTGAATGCCAAAGGAGTCTGTGTTTGATTTCGGAGGTGATAGAGAACCACCAATGCTTAATGAAGACAGGAGTGACCCACTAACATCAGCATCTTGGGAAAATCATTTAGGCAGGATAGGATATACTGTAGAGGGGAGCAACTTACAAGGAAGGGAAATCAAATTAAAGGCTATCGTAATAGTCCAATGAGGGTCTAAACTTGAAGAGTGGCTGTATGTGTGCATGTGGAGAGAAGGATGTAGATGAAGGGAAGGGGAAAGGAACAACATTTATAGTCTACTAGGAGCCACTTACTGTGCTAAGTGCTTTTTCATAAATATCTCATTTGATCCTCACAACTCTGGGAGGTGGGAACCATTATTACTGTCATCATCCCCATTTTAAAGTTGAAGAAACTAAGGCAGACAGAGGTTAAATGACTTGCCTAGGGCACACAACAAGTATGTCTGAATCTGAGTCTGAGGCTCGATTTGATCTTAGTTCTTCTGGGCTCCACACCCAGAGCCCTATCCTCTGTTTTGTCTTGCTCAGATGCCGTGGAGCTAGAAATGGCAAGATTGGAAACTGACCAGATGTGGCAGAAGAGAGACCAAGGAGTTAAACATAATGTGTATCACTAGAAGGATGTGGTGCCCTTCACAGAAACAGGGAAATTCTGCCTCTCGATCATTTTCTTGGATTATTTCCCTTCCCATACTTCAGGCTCTAATCTATCAGGAATATTTGTTGTTCCACTTACATGCCTCATATTTTCCCATTTCTACACTCTTACTTACATTATTTACTATGCTTGAATCACATTCCAACAAAGATTTCTGGTTGAATTTCTACTTGTCCTTTAAAGCCAGTTTCAAAATTGACCTCTTCCAGCAAGCTATGCCTGGTTCTCCAATTAACTGTTAATGACCTTTTCCTTGGGAATCTCAGATAGAATTTTCCCAGGACTTTTCTTCTATACTTATCATACATCATTTAAAAAATATAGGTATTTGTGTCTGTCATACCCCCCTTGTAGAGTCCTTAAGGTCATGACCAGCATCTGACACATGCTATATATTATACCTACTACCAAGAATAGAGATCTGAACCCACCAGTTTCTTAATATCTGTTCAGTTTTAATTTCACAGCCCATCTTTTAATCATTTCAATTAAGCGAAATAAACATTTACTACGCACCCATTCTGTGCAAGTCAATTAGGATCTGAGGATACAAAAGCAACAAAGAAAAACAATTCCTACTTTCAAACAGCTTATGTTTCATGGAACAAAACACCAAAAGTGGATTCAGCTTTGAATTATTATTCTTTCTATCTTCGTTTCTAATGACACTATGGCTAAAATGATAACTTGATTGAGGCTAATTTATGAAAGTACGTATGATTTTGGTTCAATACCACCCACAGGGATTTTGTAAGAATCTTAATTTCAGAGAATGATTCAAATAACATTTTAATGAGATAACTATGATTTCTCATGAAAATGGCAGGTTATAAAGAAAAAAATATGGAATTTTCATTTTTTTTATATTTATAAATACATCCACATATGTATGTGTGTATAATCTCCAGTTTACCCTTTATCTTTTCAACTTCTTTTCTCACAAATGCTCAGGAGCTTCCTGACCTTTATGGCTTCCAAACAGTTTGAATCTCATCTGTTTGTGGCAGCTTCTAAAAGTCATACTGTTACATTTGTCACTATTAGTTAAGAATACCATAAAACTTAAAGATAACTAGAATTTTCTCTCATCGTGCTTTTTTGCCTCACTCACTCTGAGGTCGAAAGGGTTGCCTTGAGCAAATCACTGAACACTGAATTGTGTGTTGAAAGATTTCATTTCAGAAAACCAGGAGCTCCCAGACCAACCTTGTCGCTGCCATTTGTCACACATTTACCACATGCATCTTCTATCTCAACAAATTCTTTTCTCCCCTAAGCCCAATGTCATGGAATAAAACTTGATCTTAGACACTCGCTCAAAAATCTTCACAAAGGAGAGCTCCAGGCTGAAGTCAATATTATAGACTTTATTCCCTTAGGATGTTTAGGATCTGTGAGAAATGAAAAGAATAGTGCTGCTGTTTCCCACCCCTGGCTCTGCAGCTGTTAGCACCTCTGCGGCAAGAAGCAAATGTCACTGAGGCACTGTCAGGAAAGTCACACCTAGGAAAAATAGCACTGTGGTCCAGCTGGTTGCCAAAGTCAGTAATCATCATGTAATGGACTGCTTGGAGCTAGACTTCTGTTGTGACCATTCCCTCCGACTGCTCTTCATTGAAACAGGAATTTGTTTCAAGTTAACTGGACATTTTTTTAAATTCTTGAGACACAATGACATCCTTATGTTTTAAGGGGTTATTTTCAAATTAAAGTAGAAGCCAGAGTCCTTGAAAATTTATAGGAAATCTTCCTAAAGGTATGTATCACTGAGGAAGGTGTTACAGATTAAGTAACTTCCCCTAATCCTCCTCCTCTCCAATATCAAGCTTCATGGGATTGACCTTTATGAAGAGAAGTTTCGGGGCAATAAATGGAATTTTGTTTATTAGTGCTATTACAAATATGAGTAGAACAAAGGAAAAATGGATGGATTTTAAGTCAGAAGACCTGGGTTTGAATCCTGATTTTGCATGTTACTACCTTTATGGCATTGGGCAAGTTCCTCAACCACCCTGGGTCTCAGTTTCCTCTTTCCCAATACCTATGTCACAGAGTTGTTTCAAAGATCAAGGGAACTGATCTTCCTACACCTCTGCACTTGCTGTCTTTTATACCCAGAATGCTTCACTTCCTTCATCTTTACTTCTTGACAAGCCTATCTAAATTCCAGACTCTTCTTAAGTCTTTTCCCAGTTGCCCCAGTGGTTTGGCCAACTAGCCCTCAGTCAAAATGATTTCCTATATAATTCCCAGCATGCTGTAGGCTTTTTGAGGGCAGGGACTATTTATATATTTTTTCTTTTATATTCTCACTGCCTTCCTTAATTTATACTTATTTAACTGAATTGAATAACTGCATGTAAAGCATTTTGTAACTTGAAAGAATGTGTGCATGTGTGTATGTGTGTCTGTGTGTGTATGTTCAAAGCATTTGCTTAGGTGCTATGAGGATTACAAACATGACTCTGACCTTAAGCAGTTCATAGCCCAGTGGATATGGGAATGAAAAAGAAGGAAAATTTATATAAATAAACTAAAAATAGTCCTATGCAATAGACAAAAGGACAAAAATTGTCATCAGAAACTCTGGGCTCCAAGAAAAAAAAGTTTGTATCACTAATACCTATGTGATATTACCTTGGGCAAGTTACCTAACCCATATGGGTCTGAATTTCCTCATCAGTAAAATGAAGCATATACGATCGTAGAACTGGAGGGTGGTAAAAGGAATAGAAACCTCCTATTACAGATGAGGGAATTGAGAAAGTTGGACTAGATAACATCTCAGGTCCCGTCCAGCTCTAAATCTATGATTCTATTAATTTTTTAAAGTGATAAATTGATGATATCTGAAAAATCCCCGTAAAGAAAAGAGATAGTACAGAGTAGGAGATGGGCATTGTACCAATTTTCAAAGCAGAGAAGGTACATTCATCAAACTAAAGGCTATTGCCCTTGGTTTCAATTCTTGGCAAAATTGTAGAATGCATTATTAAAGACACTTTGTGAAAACTTTGGAAAGAGAAGTGGTGATAACTATGGTGATAACCTGGATTCCAAAAAGAAAAGTCAGACCACAGTAATTATATTTCCTTAATCCTAGAGGGTAACTTAACTGGTTATAATGTAATTGGATTTTAGAGAGACATTTGACAAAACACCCATATGATACCGTTGTAAAAGTATGGATGATCACTTATTGGGAAGGTTTTAAAAGTGATTCTTGTTCAGAGAAGGGATGACCTCTGTCTGGGAATTAGATGACCTTTCTACTTCCTTATTCCGTCGTTCAGGTGTTTCAGTCATGTCTGACTCTTCATGACTCTGGTTAGGCATCAAGAGTGATTTACCATTTACAATTTTCCAGCTCATTTTACAGATGAGAAAATGGAGAAAAACAGAGTTAAGTGACTTGCCCAGGCGCAGATTTAAACTCAAGTTTTCCTGAGTCCAGTCTTGGAGTTTTATTCATTGTACCATCTAGCTGCCTGCATTCCCTTCTGCTCTTTTATTTGGTGACTGTGCTTTCAGATATTTGTGACTGGTATATCTTCCTTATATTAAACAAAGATCTGCCTCTCTACAGCTTATTTTCCTTGCTCTTAGTTTTACCCACTAGGATTAAATGAAAGCGTGAAAAAGGTCCAATCCCTTTTACATAAATTAATCCTTTCAATATTTAAATACATTTAGCAACAAGGGTTTTGAATGAGGTATATACTCAGAGAGGACCTCCAGAGCAGGTGATATGAGTTCAACCTTGCCACACACACTTCTTACGCATGGGACTCACTACTATTATAGTCTGTTTAAACTTACTCCTCCAACGGATGTTGGTAAGGAGTGAACCAGGTTCACAGGAGAAGGTTTTGTCTTAACTTGACCATGTTATCCAAGAGTAGTAGTAGCAGTTGCCCTCTGGGCACCCAACCTGCCAAATTCAAAGAGAAGTTGGGAAACACTACTATTACTACTACAATAATAAACATCATTATTTATCCTCCTCCTCCTCCTTCTTCCTACAAAGATAGTATGGGTTATTTCTTCAACCTTAACATTTCTCTTCCCTCAACTTTTTAAACACAGTTCTCTTTCTCTTCACTTCCTACTTATCTAACCATTCTTCCTCACTCTTCTCTGTTGGATGATGATCTTTCTCATGCATCCAAGCATTGATGCTCTTTAAAGCCAAATCCTGGGACCTCTTCTCTCTCTCTCTCTCTCTCTCTCTCTCTCTCTCTCTCTGTCTCTCTCTCTCTCTCTGTCTCTCTCTCTGTCTCTCTCTCTGTCTCTCTCTGTCTCTGTCTCTCTGTCTCTGTCTCTGTCTCTCTCTCTCTCTCTCTCTCTCTCTCTCTCTCTCTCTCTCTCTCTCTCTCTCTCTCTCTCTCGGTAATCCTATCCCATGGATTAAAATACTGTTTAGATACAGATGACTCCTAAATCTGTATATCCAACCTTAATCTGGTTCCAAAGGTTTTGGCCTACCTATCCTACTGCCTGCTAGACAGTTCCACCTGGTTGTTCCAATTGTATCATATACTATATATGTCCAAAAATTGAGATTACGATAAGCCTTATACTCCTAAAACCTCTTGTGTTTCTCTTGAAGATACCACCACCTTTCTGGTTATATGGATTCACAACCTTAGATTTGTACGTAACTCTTCATTCTCCCTCACTCCCCATATATATGATCAGTTGATAAGTCTTGTTGATCCTATCTATGTGTCTCTTACATTAATGCTCTTCTAATTCTAATCACATAGCCACAAAAGTCATTAAAGCACTCACCACCTATTGTTAGAGACTGCTAACTAGTTGTACTCCTCCTCAGCTTCTAGCCTGTCCTCCTCTTTGATCCATCCTCCACAGAGCGGCTAAAATAGTCTCCCTAAAATACAGGAAAGACCATGTGATTCCACTCCCATGAGTCTTCAAAGACTCATTATTGCTTTGAGAATTAAATAATTATTCAGCTCCAAATTAATGACCTTTTAAAAATCTGCACCCAGCCTGCCTTTCCAGATATTTCATATTGTCCCTTTTTATTCACTTTATGTTCCAGCTAAACTGGCCATCTCTCAAACTTCCCATTTGCCTTTATTTAGAATGTGGAATGAATCTTGCCTATGATTGGTAGACAAATTTTGCAGGAGGAGACCTCTGCTCTTCAGTTTTTATTCCCATTTGAGCTGTTTAAATTGCTGCCCACATTTAGCAATCCCTCTCAAAACATGGATGGAAATCTCTTAGGGCAAATCAAACTACCAGTGGGTGATGTGGCTGTGATTAATTTATTCAAATATCAGCAAAAGTTCTCCTCCTCTTACAAATTTAGTATAGTTTGAATAAATATTAACTAACAGAGTTCTTGGGATTAAAAGATCCACATGGGAGCTCCTCCCCTTCCACTTCCTATGTGAGTCATATCATTTCATCTCTTTAAGCCTCAATTTCTTCTGCAAAATGAGAATCACAGTTATACTACCTACCTCAGAGGTTATTGTGCAGAAAGTGATTTATGAACATAAAAACAGAAATGTGAGCATGTTATCATTTTTCTCTACAGAATGAGAGAATGTCCAAAAGCATACCAAGCTATCACTTTTCTTAATCCAACAGTAATTATGAAGTCATTCAAAGAGTAATGTGGTCATCAGGTCCAAACAATTACAGTGATACCAGTTCCTTTCTCATCTCTGATTAAAAGTTATTGTCATAATGGTATACCTTAATATTTCACAGTGATGTGATGGTCATTTTGTGGTCTTATGCCGTCATTTTATTGGAGCACCTCCTCTGAGTTCTAACTCCCAATCCTTGCTTGAACTGACTGGTTAAATCCCCAGAGAGTGGTTGAATAATTCTACCCTCAGGGTTCTAGTGGTAGCCCTGAGGGGTTGAGAGATTCTAGTATTATTGATTGCAAGTCCCTATCCAGTGTACTTGCCATAAGCATTAATCAATCATTTAACATATCCCTAAAACTCTGCAACTCTCCTTGCCCTTACACACATGATGTCCCTAGGGAGAGTTGGTTCAGGCTTAGAAAATACATATGGCAAAGGAGTAACTCATAGCTCCAAGTCAAATATTTCTTATTCTTCCTTAATGGAGTCCTCAGGGAGTTCCCTTTTGATGTGCATAGCCCTCTACCTATGTTCATAGTCCCTGCAGAATTCTGAAGCTCCTTTTCCTTGGTGTATCAGCTCCCTATATATCATCCACTGCTCTTCTGAACATCCACTGATACCAAGAGGTAGTCTATACCTAACCCTTAGAAGTTTGTAAGATTGATCTCTGGTCAAATGGAAAGGGAAGAGTCAGAGACACTCCCCTCTCCCTCCCACATATGATTCCCTCTCAAGGCCTTGACCAGGGCTGCTTTATCACCAGGCTGGTCTGTTTTTGGAATGCCAGATTCTTGTTTTCTTGTCCAGTTTCAGCAGGGAGTAATTGATTTTCTTCAACAACCATTAGTCATTTTCTGGGTAGTATTATGTACTTTCAGTCAATTACACAAACATTTCACTATTCCCAAATTTATGAAGAACAAGTTTGTACCTAGTTTATATCTTTGGTAGATTAATCAGTCTTTTAATTGATTTTACAACTCATTGTTATCAAGACACACAGTATTTTTGTTAATTACATTAAGGTAGAGGTATATGAGACAACTCTCTTGTATTATTTTTATTATGTGCATTAACAACTCTACGGCGTATGGAAACTCATGCCAGGTCCTTAAAATATCTTCTTTTTTTTGACATGTTTGTTGCTGTTTTTTTACCAAATTTTCATTTCTGAATTATATCCATCCCTCTTCCTCTATCCATTGAGCTATCCTTGTAGAAAATATTATACACAAAGAGAAAAATCAGCAAAATCAACTTATCTATCAACAATGTCTGAAAGCATGCACAGTAATCCATACTCATAGTCCCCTCCACTTCTGCAAAAGCATAGAGGATGAGTTTCATTTCTCATCTCTTCTCTAGAGGCAAGGTTTGTTACATGCATGGTTTTAGTCATTAAATATGATAATTTTATTGACATAGTAGTAAATGTGTGCTTAATTTTAGTGTTATTAATTTCATGGCAGTATGGAGTAGGGAACAGAGAGTGATCTTTGGTGCCAGGGAGCCCCGATCAAGTCCTTACATTTGGTAGCTATGTGATCCTAGGAAACTCACAACTTCTCAGTGATGCAGGCAACTTTCTTACACTCTAAGGAGCAGAGTGGTACTAATCTGCCTTTCGTTAGGAAGATTCGCGTTGAGAGCTCCCTATATTAATGTTTTATCAAGTAAGGTTAAAAATAAAATCATTGTTATTATAGTGGTAAAGCCCAGCTAGGAACAATGAATATCCCTCTAATTATTTCCATATTTATTTAAAGAGTGTTTGGTAACTGCATGTATACTTATATATATATATATATATATATATATATATATATATATATATATATGAGGATATATTTTTCATGTACATAATATTACATATTTATAGATAGTTATGGATATATGTGCATGCATCATATCTTAGTAGACTGAGATATTTTATGCATTTTTTAGTTATTTTTAATGTGATTTCCCTTTTTGTTCATCTTCAGTTCTGTTTTGATATAGGTAATTATGATTTTTTGTGTGAATTTATTTTCAAGGACCATTTACTTTCTGTTTGGGGTCCTCAGATAATTGTAAGACTCCTTAGCAATGCTCCAAGTTCTTTAGCCATTGAGTTAAAGTATCATTTTTTGCCCATTACGGAACCCTCAGGATGACAGAGGAAAATGGCTCAATTCAAACCAATCAGATAATCCTTCAGTCAAATCTGTCATCATAAGTCAGTTCTCTGAGTGATGTTTAATCAACACCAGTTTCTCACATAGTCTACTCTCATAAACTACAGAAAAGACTTGTGGGGGCTTCCTGTTCTCATTCTCCTTGAGATACACAAAGACAGGGTATCCTCTTTAGTTCCCAAGGACAGATTCTCCAACATGTCACACAACTAACACACACCTCTCTCTCTCTCTCTCTCTCTCTCTCTCTCTCTCTCTCTCTCTCTCTCTCTCTCTCTCTCTCTCTCTCATATGCACACACAATAAAAAAGGACTGAAAATTTATCGCACTCAGGACCGTGGTCACACATCCAAGTCTTAGACTAAGTCTCAAATCATCATTCACAGTCTTGTAGTGATAACATCCTATGTCTTGGAAGAATTACTGAGTTTACTTTTGCCATGCCAAGAGGACTGCTAGTGCTCATTGTCTTTTAGCTGTTGACTATAATTGTCATTAGTGCTATAATTACCAGCAGGTGACCCTAGACTAACAACATATGCATTCATGTACTTGTATATGTGTTTCTTTCCATTAATGGTCCCAAGGCAAAGACAGAGGTACCTCTACTCTGGATCCATTGGGTTCTGTTTATTGCTGACATAAGCAAGTACTTTGTCAGTCTCTCTAATTTTATAGGACTTTAAGATGTTTCATCATCGGTGGCCTAGGTGCTCAATATTTTTTTTCTTTAATAGCAATGACTGGTTAAAAATGTGCTTCATTCATCTACATCTATCAATGCATGGAAATTATCATTCCATGGAGGAACTTGAGTTTACATGGGGGAAAAACAGAAAAAGTCAGAAATACATATATAATCTGTATGGAGAGGTTCTTTATCATGACTGTCCTGACTAGACAATGATTTCCCATATTTTCTAGTGTGATAACGTAAAATAAATTTTGCCCTTGTTAGGTATGCTATTTGTTAGTGTGATATTGATATATGTGTGTCTGAACACACACATATATATAAATTAATGTCTCACTAACATAGCATACCTAACAAGGTACATATAACCTAGAATGTTGGGCAGTATCTTGCTAACTTTAAAAAAAAAATCTGGGTACAGCCACAGAGGTTGGTAAGCATAACTATTAGTTGATAGTGTAATAAAAATAGAGTCAGAAACTGTGATTTGCACTAACCTCGGCCCCAGTAAGACTTGAGCAAGAAAAGAGTAAAGGATATAAAGGCTGCAAATATAGAAGTCTGTGTGTTCTCCATCACTCTGTCATCACATTAGCTTTTCATTCAGTTGGTATTTCCCTTACTGAACAGGACGAAAGAAATACATTTTAAGCAGATGTTGTGGTGAATATTATTAAATCCAAGAATATAAATTATTCTTTAATTTTCAAGTCCTGGGGAAAATACTGATCCAGTGAATTGCCTGCAATTTTGAGCACTGAATCAGTTTTATGTGTAGACTACATACTAGGCAGGGGATACATATGCTTGACTCCAGCAGGTCTGTGCACTTTCAAAATTGCTCAAAAGTGTGTGAAAAGATTATCATTGCCAATCTTGTAAAATATGACAGCCTGACATTTTCTTTAATTACAAGACCTGATCTGTTTAATAGCACAAAATTGGCCTCCAATTTGACAGGTCTCCCCCTTAAAATCAATGGTTAGACTCTAGGGCACCAGCTTGGTCATCAAGATCAATATTAGAAAAAAATATATATAGCTTGTCAAGACCTCTCAGCCTTTTATTGATTCAAATGGGGAGCAGTGAGCAGGTTGAATAATGATATTAAAGCTCTGATCCAACAAACAGAAGGCTTTTTCATCGATTTCATTATAGGCAGATGGATCTTTGATGAATGACACAGGCACTCAACAATTACCCCAGTTACCATAGCCAGATGCAGGTTCAAAGTTTTCAGAGAAAAATAAAAAACTCTATTTTATTCCATTTCAATTTCTGGAGGTTGCTGAACAGAAGAACATTGCAATAAAAGGTACATACCTTGGTCATTTAAAAAATACTTTTAAAAGTAGTCTCACTTTCCTCAAGCAGAAATGGAATAATTTCCATTTATGTGTGATTCTGACCACGTTGCTTCTTTAGATTTTATTAATAAGCAAGGATGGATTTTTAAACTCAACATGATCTCATGGAACAACTAGGTCTGTGACTTTGGGCAAATCATTTAACACTCCCTAGTCTCAGTTTATCATATGTAAAATAAATAATTCTGTTAGCCATACCTATTTTTCTCTTATCCATCCTTCATATGACAGCAAATATGATCTTTCTTCTCACAGATCTCACAATGTCAGTCATTTGCTCAGAATTCCTTATCAGCTTCTTATGGACTTATGAGTAGAGTTTCAATCCCCCTTTTGACATTTAAGGCTCTCCACAAGTTGAAATCATCCTTTCTTTCCACCTGTAGTTCATATTATTCTCTTCCATACACTCTCTGCTGCAGCTAAAATGGACTATTTCTTGGCACTAAACATACATTCCTTTTTCATGATTTCATGCGTTTGGTCAAGCTAGGCCCTATGCCAGAAGTACTTTCCCTTCTCATCATGGTCTACTGAACTCTGACTTGTCTTTTAAAACATAGAGCAAAATCCCCATCCTCCACAAAGCCTTCGTAGATGTCACATGGCATTTTACTCTGTAATTCTGAAAAGTATTTATCCCATTATACGATATATTATAGTACTGTATGTTGAGATCTCTACTAGATTTCAATCTCCCTAAGTTCAGAGAGTATATACTACCTAATGCCAACAGTTTTCCCACTGGATTTCACTGTAACTTTTGTTAGGAATTTCAACAGGAAGAAGAAAAAGAAAACAATCCAAAACAAAAGCCTATTAGAAGTTGAAAAGCACACGTGAAGCAATATTTATGTGTTGGTCATCTTTGTTTCTTGTGGGATATTGGATCATACAAGTAAGTGATGCTGCTAAAACGTATTTCATTCAATTCAATTCATATATTTTCAACAAGCATTTATTAAGCATGTATTATATGCCTGGCATGGTGCTGGATATATGCAGCAAAAAACAAAGCAGACCCTGGTCATACAAGGAGTAAGTGGTAGGGTCAAGACTGAAACCTATTGGTCTGATCCCAAGTCCAATAATTTATGCACTGTACCATGGTATCCTTGGTATAATGTAGCTCCAAATATTTTAAAATATTTTATTGCTATGTAGAACTAGTCCGTTATATAAAATTTACTTCCAATGATATGTGTTGAATTAGAATCCTATTGGAAATCTGGAAGTTTTCCAATAACTTATCTACATCACTGAAACCTCTTCAGCCATAGTTGAGTCACAGCCACTTGAAGGTAGGGATTTTTTTATTCTTGTCTTTCAACCCCTAGCACTAAACACACTATCTGGCACATAGTAAGCATTTTATAAATGCTTGTTCATTCATTGATCAATAGTATCTATTCCTGGAAGATATCTTAAAAATCATGTAATCCACCTACTTCATTTTACAACTAGAAAACCTGCAGATAGAAAAATTTAAAGATCCTTTTAATGTACCGCAGGTTGCAAGCTGCAGAAGCAGAATTCAAACCTCAGTACTCAGCTGCCAAATTCAATGTTCTTTTCTATGCTCACCACAGTCACCTTTAGGGGTTTGATTTCTTATCTAGGAGACAATTGCTGCAGTTGATAGATGAAATATCTACCACTTGCTCAACTCTCAGCACAGGTTTTGCAACACACCAGGTGCCTCTAATTTTCTGTTATCTCAAGAGGTGTCACAAATTTTTCAAAATACTCTCAAAGCAAAATTAATTTTAATTCAATTTGATTTAAAAATAAATGTAGTTGGAGAGTGAGGAGTAGTGTTGCTAAAACAAGCTAATAAGCAAAGGCATAACAGTTACATTCAGTTTCAAAATTATCGATCTATCTTCACAACGCATTTTAATTTATAATTTAAGATTCTTATGAACAAATTCTTTAAGGCTTAAATATGAGTTGAAGGCCCAAAGTATGATCCATTTTCTGTAGTGCAACTCCTTGTCTCCCACCGTTCCATAACACAAACTGACTACACAGCCCTACCAATCAGTCCACTTGCAATCCATCAAGCATTCCATTTCCTTCACTACTTCTAATCTTAGGGTACAAGAAGATGATCTTGTTGTTCTCTACCTAGATAGAGTCTTTCTCCTTTTGCCAGATACAGCTCAAGTCCTGTCTATTCCTTAGAGTTTTCTTGTCCTTTGTCCCTACTAATTTCATTTTTCTTGAAATTTCCAAGATTACTTAATAATTTGTACTATACACATTAGCATTTAATCATGAACTGTCTTACGCTCCTACTTTTGTTTTAAATTCTTGAGGTTCTCAGATGGCAGGGTAAGAACTTAGTGCTTATACCTTGCCCTGGATTATCTTCTCAGTGGGTCTCAGGCCCTCCACCATCTTGGGATGAAGCTAACAGGCAAAATTTTGTGAATACAAGTTAAATTCTGGGGACCCAATTCACCCATCTATTCTGTTGCCAGCTGGGTCCTAGGACCTTAATAATCAGAATCTCAGAGAACCAGAGTTGTTAAAGGGTGCTGTTCCAAAGGAGATTCATATCCACTACTGTTACCTTGCCTCAGGGACCCAGTAGAATTAGAGTCTCATGATTTTTGGAACTTAAAGATCCAGGTCCAGTGTTTGCTTACTGTCATTCACAAGGGTTCTTTATTCATGATCTCAAACTCTAAAATTCTCCTTTATGATTTATAATCTCCTTTCCATCCATTTCTTCACTGTTATTATTTCTTCTCATAATGGTTTCTAATCCTTCTGTTTTATGTTTTCCCAATCCAAAACACTGCCTTGGCCTCACTCTTTTCTCTTGAATGTTTTGTCCATATTCGTAAGTAGTTCAACCACACCATGTCCTTTAGTCCTAAATTCCATTGACATCTTACCTGCTGTCAATCCTGGATCACCTTTACCCAGTGCTCTAACTACAGAAAATAATTTTGGGCTTTTTCCAGGGCATCACAATTTACATGGTACAAACATTCTGAATAAATACTTTAGAAGATGGCACAATTTAAAATTTTGTTAATATATATTTAAATGGAAGGGTTTAAGTCCTTTGGTATTATAGAAACTAATTAGCAAAAATCAAATAAACTAGAAAGCTATCAGATGTCCTTTCCTTTTCCTCCTCTTCAATCCTCTCCTTTCTCTTCCCTCCTCTCCTCCATACAGTGGCACATCAAATTAGATCCTTCCTCAGATTACCCCCAGGATAGATAGGTAGTGCAATGGATAAAGTGCCAGGCCTAGAATAAGGAAGACTCATCTTGGTGAGTTCAGATCTGTCCTCTGACACTTAATAGTTCTGTGACCCTAGGCAAGTCACTAAAGCCTGTTTACTTCAGTTTCCTCATCTGTAAAATGAGCTAGAGAAGAAAATGGCAAACCATTACAGTATCTTTGCCAAGAAAACCCCAGATGGGGTCACAAAGAATCAGACATGACAGTGAACGCCGAACAATAACCAGAGTTCCCCTTCCCTGAACTGGTTTTCATTGTCTTAGGTTTTAACGGCATCACATACAAATTCTCCTTCTCACCTTCCTTAGGTTTTACATTACCACAATTACCTCACTCTTTTTTCATTTCTTTATACCCTCCTTTCTTACTTTTACATGGACATCTTGTCCTCTCTTTGACCCCTTAAGGAAGATATTATACCTTGATTCTTTCCCTAACCTCTTTTCTTTAAACCACTATTCTGCCCTTGGCAAGTAATCTTAATAAGAACTTTTCCAATTCATTTAAGTACTATTCTAGTTGTCTGTTTTTGCATCACTTCTCCCCATCAAATTATAAGCTCCATGAAGGTTGGGATTGTATCTTATCTAAAATTTGTATCTCCACTACTGTGTAGCACAGAACTCTGTGTAAGGGAGACACTTATTAAATGTTTCCTAAATTGAATTTCATTGAATTATAGAATCAAAGAATGGCATAGCTGAAAGGGATCTCAGAGGTTAAAAAGTCTAAACCAATCACTTCATATATGGGGAAAATTAAGTTCAGAGAAATTAGGTGACTTGCCCAATATTACACAGCTAGCTGGTGTCTAAATTAGGATTAGAACTTAGTTCTATAACTCTTACTCCAGTTCTTTTTATAATACTTCATGCTATACTACCCATTTTCTGTATAGATTGGATTATGCTTAGAAGAATGACACAAGACATGTCATCAACAAATTTGAATCAGAAAGAGGTAGAGGGGAAGGGGTAGGCATAAGATTCCACCTGGTACAAGCACTTGGTGAGAAGGAAAAATGATCAATCTGATGGGACCCTTTTTAAAACCAATTATCCTTGTCAATTAGGTGTTCAGCACTCTTGTTTCAGCATAGGCTGAAGGAGTACAAGTGCTTTCAGTCAATATCTTCTCAATTTCAGTGTGCTTGGACACTAAATTATGCTATCACAGTTATGACATAAACAGAAGGATAACCTTAAATCACATAATTCACAGAAGAAATGTTTTGTTTTGCACAGGAAAAATAAAATGTCTAATAATTCCCTAGTATTTCATGCTTAAGCGATCTTTGAGATAGACTAGAACTATAGATATTTGGTAACATTTAAATGGAATGTTATGAAAAATGCAATAGATAAACAATGTGTACCACCTTCCATGATTCTGAGTGATTGGTCTGAAGAATACCTAGAAATTTAATGGGATAGAGAAAAAGGAGGGAAAATGCAATGGAGCAAGTACATTGTGAAAAGGAAGAAACTGAAGGATCTCTTAACTCTGTGATAATCACTTTTCCAACGAAGGACATGAGTATTAATAGACAGTTAGGCAACTGAAGAAGAAGAGGATGTATAAAGGAATAAGGGTAGAAGAATATGGGTAGAAGGAAGGATGAGATGATACTTGCCTGTATCAAAAGGGTTACCAGGATCTATAGAACTGAGGGGAATTGAGGGGAGATTCAGAATGTGCTAGATTATGCAAGGGTGAGCTGTACACTAAATATCGAAACAAATTTTTATATCATAAAATATTCAAGTTACTCTAGGTAATGGGTGACAAAGGGTCAGAACAACTATGGAGAAAGAGTTGATAAATTAAAATTCTTCATAAGCTAAATTCTCAAGCCTGTGGGAATTGAACCAAAGACAGCAACATTTCTAGTCCCAAATGAAAAATAAGAAGGTGGGAAAAATTACTGAGTAATCTCTTACATGAAAAAAGTCAGTGATGGCTTTTATCACTATAAAATTGGATGTTAAACCTGATATTTTACTTTATGTAATGAATCAGAGACAAAAAGAATCAATAAAAAGCATAATTATAGACTCAAAACCACAGGCAAAATCATATCATTTCCATGTATGTGCACACATATGCACACAGATACACACAAACATCACAACTGCATAGGCATGACTGGTCCAGTATACAGAATATGCTTTGAAAAGTGACCCAGAATTTAAGAGTTCTAATGTGTTTGCCAACATTCCAGGCATCTTGCAAAGTCTCAAACCACTTTGTTATTTGATAGTAACATTGGAGAGTCCAAATTTTAGTGTTTATGATTATGGAAATGACAACATTGTGATATTTATTTTTTAAATGCTATGTCATCAGCATTATCATCAACAACAAATGATTGTTTAGTCCCTTATTTTGTATGAGGGACTCCTGATAGTGGAGCTACAAGAGGACAGAAGATTTCTCCTACCTAGAAATTATATTTGGCTCTCCCCTCTGCCTTCTCCCTCTTCCCACTCTGATAACTAAATTGCTGGCAATATACCTAGTAATCTAAGCTCTCTTTTTTTCTCCCATTCTTATCCAAGCATTTATATTCTGACTTAAATGATGTTAATAGTCTCCTGATTGGTTTAATTAACTCCAGCTGAAACCACTCTCCCACCCTATCCTTTCACATCATTTCTGAAGTAACCTTACTGATACTTTGGTCTGATCACATTAAAGCCCTTCTTAAAGACCCAATTAACGTTCTGCCTCTCACCCTCTTTCCCCCAGCTGAAATATCTTTTCTCTTCAACTGTTTCTCAATTCTTTACTCAGACCTCTCCTCCACACTTATCACATACTCCTTCTTAGTGCAATGATTTCACCATATTTAGAATCTCCCAATTAGAAAATCAGATCCATGAAAGGTCAGTGTTGTATCTGCCTTTGCATCCCTGTTACCTAAAACAGCACCATATGCATGCATAATATATGACTGTGTGTGATTTGCCAAAGACAACCGCAACAAAGAGAAGGCTTTATGGAGGAGCTGGAGTTGAACTGGACTTGTAGGGAAGATAGGATTCACTTAGCTTCCTGTAAGTCATAGCCCTATCCTCTAAACATCTTTCTCAAGAAGCCAGTTCTAAGCCCCTTTCCCACTTTGTTAGTATACTTTCCCTCCTCAACTTATTTTGTATTTACTTATTTTATATATATGTATATATGAATATGTATAAATGTAATATATAATTGGATATATTATACATTATATGCAAATATGTACATGAATATATTGTATATATTGACATACATATATACATACGTATATATGCATATATACATACATAGACAGGCCTATCTATCTAGTTTCTGCCAATAGAATATAAACTCTTTGTGGTCAAAGACTATTTTGATTTTTAATCTTTGCATTCTTAGGTGCTAACATAGAGTAATCAATTAATGTTTGTTGAATTAAATTGTACTGCAATAGAGAAGCATAAAGAAGGAACTCCAAAGAGTCTGGACAGTGCATGAACAAAAGACATAGAAGTAAGAGTACACATTCCATGTGCAGTGAACAGTGAGCAAATGTTTTGTTAAAAGGGGAGGATATGGGGGCAGATAATAGAGTTAAGGCTGGAAAGAAGCATGTGGGTGAATTACTATCACCCTGTTGGCTCCTATAATGTACACTGTAATAGCAGGAACAGATTCAGACAAGGCTGAATAAGCATTTAAATATTCTCAAAGCCTGAAAGGACAGGGCCTTCATAGAATCCTGAATAATGCTACCTGTGCCAGGATTCTGGGGGCAGTGTGTACTACCCTGGCCCTAGATACACAAGATACCTGGGGACTAGGTGAGGATGGACTGCCACAGATACCATCTGCTTTCTAGGCCATTTTCCAGTGAATGCTGACATACCAGCAGAGCACACCAAAACACAGAGATAAGCACAGACCACCAGGGCCCTAAAACAACAAGCAAGCCATCTTAATACAACTGAGATCCTATCTCCTTCTTAAACATTTAATCATTCTGTACTTGCAGAATGATGAAGGGGTAGTTTCATATACAAAATACTTGTATTGCATCTCCTCCCTCAATTCCCTTGCTTAAGCAGCCTTGGATAAGAGAAGTGACTGAACATTCACATGATGAATTGTCCCTACCCCTGACCTACCGAACAGTTATGCTATCTCTCCTCTATTAACTGAAAACAAAAAACAAATCAATTGAAAACATACATATGTATATATGTGGGTATGTATATGCTATGTATGTACACTACAAATATAAATACTATATATACTATACTATATTATGACATATGTGTGTTTATATACATATATAATGGGAAGAAGAACTGGAATCCGTGATTTCATTCCTTCCACCAAGAAAGTCTGAAAAATATTCTACAACGTCTATTCTTTGAGAGTTGGCTAGCGCACAGAGATGTTCATTAGTTTGTTCAGGGTCACCACAGCTACTTGGTGACGCTCAGTCCTGGATCATCTTGATTCTGAGATCTGCTTGCTATTCAACTGCTTCTCATGCTATCATTTAGTCTTCTTTGTTTGTTTGTTGGGGAGTATATAGCTCAAAAATGTAGCCTGTCCTCAAGAGAAGTCCATGATTTGACAAAACAGGACAATTATAAATGCTGAAGAAGATGTGGAAAAATTGGAACACTAATGCATTGTTGGTGGAGTTGTGAACTGATCCAACCATTTTGGAAAAGAACTTGGAACTATGCCCAAAGAGCTACAAAAATATGCATACCCTTTGACCCAGCAATACTAGTTCTAGGACTGTATCCCAAAAAGATCATACAAATGGGAAAAAGATTCACATATCCAAAAATATTTGTAGCAGCTCTTTTTGTGCTGACCAAGAAATGGAAATAGAGGGGATGACCATCAACTGAGGAATGGCTGAACAAGCTCTGGTATATGAATGTACTAGCTTGCTCTAAGAAATGATGAGCAGATGGACTTCAGAAAAACCTTGAAAGACTTATATGAACTGATGCTGAGTGAGGGGAGCAGAACCAGGAAAACTTTGTGTACCACATTGTGTGATGACTAACTTTGACAGACTTTGCTGTTCTCAGCAATGCAAGGTTCTAAGACAAATGCTCTCCACATCCAGAGACAGAATGGTTCTAATTCTTCTTTGCAATATGACTGATGTGAAAATATGTTTAATATCAATGTATATGTAAAGCCTGTATTGGATTGAATTGGATTGAATTGAGATCCCCATCTTAGGGAGAAGGGGAGGGCAGGAAAATTTGGAATTCAAAAGTTTGTGGAACTGAATATTATAAACTAAAAATAAATTAATTAAATATTTTTTTTTAAAGAAGGGGAGCCCATGCTTGAGGTAGAAAAGAAGACGTAAAATTGTGGAAATGTCACAGAGTTGAACAAGGTTCATAGAAGACCAAGAGGGAAATGATTGTAGGGTACATTTTTTTTTTGCATCTCTTTGGTCCTGACTTGAAGGAAAGAAACACTGATGAAGAAGGACTGGCATAAGGATACATAAGGAAAATCACTCTCAATAAACCTTCCTAGAACTCAAAGATGGCAGTCTCAAGAGAGTGGTTTAGCCTATTTTCCTCACTGTTAATGGCATGTGTAGGTGATCATTCTACATGAATAACATTTATGAAAGCTATTCATTTGTAGGACTTAATTGATCAAATAACACGAAGTTAATATAGTACCTTAATGGTGTGTTAGGTTGCTGGCAGCATGTATAGTGGATAAAGAGCTAAGTCAGAACAACCTGAGTTCAACTGGCCTCAGATATTTGCCAGTTGTGTGAAGCTTGGCAAATGATTTAACCACTCTGAACCTTTGTTTCTTCACTTGTAATTTTAAAAAGGATAATAATAGCAGTGAGCTCAAAGACTTGTAAGAATCAAAGGAGATAATATATGTAAAGTACTTTGCAAACCTTATGTACCATGTAAGTGTTAGCTGTTATTCTTAGTAGTATGAATGATCATTACCTCAGGATGTATTTTTTCAAACATAACATCTCTGATAGCCTTTTCAGAGGTCACGGAGCTGCTAGGAGTTACATTGGCAGAAAGAGCACCTTCACCTACACCCATGAAATCACAGTTTGTTGAAACAGATACATGAAAAAAATCTTTATTAAGCACTTAGAAAGCACTTGGATAAATTCTGGGAATCAAATAAAGAGCAGTTCCTGCTCTTAAGGAGTTCACCCTCTAATTAATGTAATGGAGGACATAATACATAAAGGAGGGTTCAGTTGCAGGGCAGATGTAAAAGTCCAGTGGTCTTTAGGTTGAAAAGGCAAAGCAGAAAATAATGAATCTTCTTTATTAGTGTCATTTCCATTGATTCAAAATAGATCTATTTCTGATGTTGCACTCTGTGCGGTGCCAAGGACTTTGGAAGTGGGAACTTTCATTTTTGGGTGGCATGTTAATTAGGCATGAGTGGGAAGTTAGTCCAACATTTCTTTTTTTTTTTTTCACCTGCACTTACGATTTTATGGATGTAAGGAACCTCTGGCAAGGAAATTCCTTGCCAATGCAAATTTGCACTATCCTTCGGTTAAGAGTCTAAAAAAATAGGGGTGGGATGGGGGAAGGTTGGGGTACACTAAAAAGTTAAGTGATTTAGACAAGGTCAGATAGCCAGTTAGAGGCAAGTAAACTGAAGCCAGATTCTCCTGCCTCTGAGGTCAGCTTTTTATCATTAATTATCACATTAGACTAGAGCTACCTTTCATAGATATTAACATAAATGACGAATATTACTTTTATTCAGTTGAACCAGACATATCTAGGTTTAGTGAGATGGATAAGAGAAAAAAAATAATACACACACACATATTAAAGGAAGGCATCTTTGAAAATTCCAGATACAAAAATTGTTGGGACCTAGACATTGAAAATCCCCTGTTTTTATTAATAAGGACTTCTGTGGTCCAAGAGCTCTGAAATGTAGGAATCACAGAACTCCCATATAAGCATTTTTACCTCAAATATTGGAAATGCTACAAACCAGGACTTGGTTCATTGTTTTATTGATTATCTAAACCTAAAATTATGATGAAAAATGTTAATAATGTAAGTTAAATCTAAATGTGTCATGAATTTTTTTTTTAAGAACTGATTGTTAAACATTTACTGGGTCCTCCCTTCCCCACCTCGATTAGAAAACTGCTTGGACAACTCCCCTCGCTTCAGAAAGGAAGAAATTGGGAACAGTTTGATAGTATTATCTGGCTCTCTTCCATTAGATTCTCACCTGGAGTCTGAGATACAGATTATATCACTAAAATGGTGTGGCGCTGAGTAATTCACACAGCCGAGGAAAGGAGTTCAAAGACTCCTAAGTCAGTCATAGCACTTTAGTGTCTTGCCTTATATGAATGAGAGAAAGAATAGAAAGCATATTAAAATTGAACCTGTAAATGCAGATTGATAGGATTATTAGTACTATTATAGCTTTCTACAACTTGGGGGCAAGTACTTCTGTTGGCAAAATATTCCAGGAACACCTAAGATGGGCATATTCCTTACCAGAGATATGAAGAAATAAAAAATTTGAGATCCTTTGTACTATTGATCTAGACCCCTGCACTAGCCAGTATATACAGCAAGGGAGTTCTCAATGTATCAAAAAAGCTGAATTTGCATGTATGTATACATATATATGTATACATACATACATATGGACCTATCACTGACCTAGGAAATTCGCTAAAATGAAATTGCAGATGAGTTCCTGATTAGCATCAGGGAAAGGAATTTCCATACTAGGAATTCCCTATGCCGAGGATATCACTGGTTCAGACTGTAACATCAAAAATTATATATTTGAAGTTAGTTCTAGAGAAGTGAATTAGCTCCTGTAGGATACACATTGTACAAATTTTCATGTAAACCATATATATTTAAGGGAAGAAAAGGGGAATTATAAGTGGTATCCATATTAAAATTCCATTTTAATGAGAAAGAAAATAGAATCAAGCCCTTATCTTTTTCCCTTTGGCTTTATAGGACTCAGTTGGAGTTTCATTTTTTGTTTTTGTTGTTTTATTTTCCTCATAGGAGTCAAATTCCTTTAGTTATCCATGCATAGATACTCTAGCACAAAAACCTTTTGGCAATGTTTTGAAACTCTCCTTTTCTTTTAGCACCAAATAAGCTCTGGTGTGGTTTTTGGGGGGGTTGTGTTTTTTGTTTTTTTTTACTCTTTTAAAATCCTTTCAGCATCTACCCCTTGCTATTACTTTGTAGGTAGCACCTCCTTCCCTGTCGCTAGCCATCTTTTTTCTTTCTGTTTTAAATCACAGTTCTATTTCTATTCCAAACTCTAGAATTAATAAATTCTACATCCCTTGATAGAAAGGTTTCTCTGTATGCTCATGTACTCCTGCCATCCACCTCCACCTCCCACCAGTTTTCTCCAAGTCGCATTTAGCCTCCCTCTAATCTCTTGGTTTTTGTTTTGTTAAGTCATTCCATGTATTTGGATATATCTTGCTTTGATTTCACAGAAAGGCTCATCTTCCCTCTTTCCACTAAGTCTATTCTTTTAATTCCCGGTCCATTTTCATCTTTTACAGATCTCTCTTCTCAAGGACTCCCCTCAACAAGTGCCAGACACTGTGCCAGCTCTATTTATACATTCTACATCACTATGGATGTATTTCCCCCCTTCTATTTACAATACTACTTTGTGAACTCACTCTAGTTAATTTACTTGGCTGCTAACATGTGAATTATCCTTCTCCTCCTGCCAGATTCAAAGGGACAGAACCAAACAGAATTTAAATTCCATTAGGATGAGCTCCATTTTCTTTTATGAGTTTGACATTACTGGGAGTACCTTCTTATCGTCCCTATCGGCAAATGCAGCAACAATGAAGTTAACCAGTAGAGTTGCTGGATCAAGTATTGTAATTACCTTAAAAGCAACAGTAGCATTGATCCTTTCTGCAAATCACAGCACGATTCAGACCTTAAGCATTGCCACTTATTTGCATTCTCTCTTCTCACCTGCCTTTTTCTTAGTATGAATAAATCATCAGAACAGATGGTGGAAGATTATCAATAAAAGGCGTTGTTAGCCTCAGTGTGAATCCACTACACTCAGTCAATATGGATTGCTTCAGCCACCTGCTCATTTGTTACACTCAAAAACAACTCATTTCCTCTTTTAGGCATTCTGTGGTCAAATTGTTAAGTACCTTCACTTAAGGATCAACTAACAGAGAAATTATTCGTTGGGCCAATAAAGTCTCGAATTTACAACATCTAAATTTCAATTTATTGTTGAAATGAGGTAAGTCTTCACCTTCTATGTTCTTAAGTCACAGAACTGATACTCCTAACCATGACTTTCCTTACTTCCTTCAAGTCCCAGCCATCTAAGAGAAGCCTTTCTTATCACCTTTAATTCTCTTCCCTCCTCTCTGTTGATTATTTCCAGATTATCCTGTATATAGCTTACTTGTGTGGGATGGTTTGCATGTTGTCTCCCCCATTAAACTATGAGCTCCTTGAAAATAGGTATCATCTTTTGTCTTGCTTTCTATCCCTAGCACTTAACATAGTGCCTGGCACATAATAGCTTCCTAACAAATGTTTCCTGACTTACAGAGTCCCTCTTGACATTTTTGGTCATGGT
The DNA here is from genome assembly GCA_023548195.1 of Bettongia penicillata ogilbyi. NCBI lineage: Eukaryota > Metazoa > Chordata > Mammalia > Diprotodontia > Potoroidae > Bettongia > Bettongia penicillata. The sequence continues at coordinate 2,046,228 of JAJHZJ010000688.1, read as the reverse complement.
AATTTTGCTGTTCATTTTAAAAACATGATTATATATGTATTTATATACACATACTTATTAGAATCAAGTCAGAAATGGCCTTCTTGCTAATGTGGAGAAAAAGTGGGGTGAAAGGCACCCTAAAAGAGAAATAAATTGCAGCTTACATAAACTAATAGTCATTCTGGGTGACTCAGTTCATCCAAGAGACGCATATTAGCTTTACAGGCCTCTGTGTTTCATTTTAGGGTTGGAAAATAAGATTTTATAAGAAATTCACAAAGGTGATGGACATAGAACCAAATAAGAAGCATCTGGCACGAAGAGATCATAGATTTCAAACCTTCAATCTCACAGCCAAGGTAAGTGTGAGCCCCCAAAATTAAGTGGCTTGTCCAAAGTCACAAAGCTATTTAGAAGATGGAATGTTGATTTATTGCCAGTTTTTAAAAATGAAATAATTAGTTCATTTCTGTACTTAGTTCTGTAATTTCTGTAATTAGTTCAACTACAGGAGAGTGTAGAGGTGGTTGTGGAGGGGACAAGGTCATGATAGCTGTTTCTATAATGTACAGTGGTCTTCTTATCAACTACTCATTTAGGCATTCAAGTTATTCATACTTCTCGAAGGTTAAATTGGCATAAATTAAAAACCAGGGCTGGGATCTGATGATTAAAGAGTTACATTTATGGGCAACTAGAACTGAAACTAAAGGACTAGAAGTAGAAGGGGAAGGAAGGGAAAGGATGAGCAATAGTTTTATAGATCTTTTTAAAAAATATAAGTGCCAGACAATTCTTCTCCCCACAGCAAGTACATATTTTCTGGCAAATCAAGTTGAATGTATTAAAGTGAATGCTCATAGCTTCCAGTAGCTAGTGACATACAGAGGATACCATTGAAATGCCCCAGGGAAAGGCACACAATCCCTGTTTCTATATTCTGCTTTTAACTTATGTTTCAAAATAAATCCACAAAATATAGATCAGATACACAAACAATTATATGCAAAAATAATCCTGTCATCATGGCATTTCATCATAGTTGCAAAGGAGGTAGGATGGTGTAAGCTGCAAGCAACCTGGGCCCATCCAGGATGGCCTGCTAGCTCAGGTTCTTAGATCTGCTTTTCTAAAAGGAAAATAACTTTTGAGGGATCAACAATCTTTTTAAATTACATATACCAATAGAGAAAATACAAGCAGGGAAATAAAGACCAACAGACAGGGCTTCTAACTGTGACCACTAGCAATGCCTATATCACAGATCAACAGACAGATCCAACTGTCTGACCATCACAGACATACATAGTTATGAGAGAGAAGCACCAACATCTGGGTTTTCAAAGCTGGGGTTGGGGGGAGGTCCTTAATGGCTAACCAGAGTCTTATCTGGCACAGGAACCTTCTTCCAATCAGTAAACCCCAAAGAAAAACCTCACTTCAGAGCATATAGAGAGCCAGAAGTTCTCACAACCCACATGCTTTGGTGCCTAATTAGTGAAAGGTGTGAAAGCCTTCAAGCAAGCAAACCTCCACATAGGCACACTTTCCCTTTGAACAAGTTCCTCGCCCACTGGGCTCCACATGAGGTCTATTAATGGATGGGGAAGATCTTTAACTCCCATTAACATAAATCCAATTAACTTTATACATGGTATAGCAGATGAAGTATTGGCCTCAAAGGCAAGAAGACCTAGGGGCAAATCTCAAGAGTTTCCTATGTTGATAAAATCAAATGTAAGTCCCTTATCCCTGTAATAAAATGTGAAGGTAATACATATCATAGTGAAAATATGTGGTTAGAAAAGTGTCAAAGTTGGCAAAAAGCTTAAGTTCATCAGAACTGGGCATAATCAAAGCATCCTTGCCCTCAAACCACTTAGTCATTAGGAACTTGGGGACCTGATAGAAGTTTCAGCTTGAGGATTCAATGGATTAAAAGAGAGACACTTTTCTGAGGAAATTCCATTGAAAATGAACATCCCAGTGAGAACAAAGAAGAGCAGTGACAAGAAATATGTATTAAGGACTTATGTCTACAAAGTAATTTGCTAAATCCTGGGGAACACACACACACACACATATACACACACACACACCTGCCTTCAAATAATTTATACTGTAATAAGGGAGAGACAATGGACTGGGCACTGGGGGACAGATTGATCATTCCCCATCTAGGAATAGTAATAGAGCTGATTTGAACATGAGCCAAAGCTTCAGGAGGGGAAGAAGTAGTAAAATGAACCATGACTGAGACTTTCCAGAAATTGAGTTTTAACATTGTACCATTGTAGAGAATAAGGTTCCAAGACAGATATTCTTCCAGGACTTAATTCATGGGAGATGAATGAAAAGATCTTGAAGATGACTTTATGATTTTTCCCCCCTTAATTGACAGGAAGAGAAAGCATTACGAAATAGAAATATAGGAGAAGAAGGAATTTTTGATGGTTGATGGGTTCAGTTTTAGACATTTTGAGCTTGTGGTGCTGGCAGTGGAGATAATCAAATGACAATGGGGTCAGGAATTCAGGGCAGAGGTTGGAGTTGGAGTCTCAGAGTTTGGTACTACTGATGGAAAAATCAAAGTGGAAGTAATCTGATTGGAAGAGGTGGTTAAGTGAGAGAGTACAGAGAGATGAGATGAGAGCACAGATAAGAATAGAGCAGAGAATATAACCCTGTGGGAATGGTTAAATTTAGCAAAAAAAGAGAAGACAAGGAAAAGTCACTGAAAATATCAGAAAAGGAATAACCAAAAGAGGTCATAGATCAGAAAAATACAATGCTAAAGAAGGATAAGGATGAAAGGATAAACAAAGTGAATTTTGTTTCTAATAGGGCAGAGAGGCAAAGAAGAATGAGAAATTTAAAAAAAAGGTCATTAGATGTTTGGATTAAGAGAATACTGGGATCTTGAATACAGCAGTCTCTGCATAGAATTGGAAGTGAGGGAGCTGGGTGCTAAGGAGTAAGTGGGTGGTAAGGAAAGTGAAAGCAACAGGTATAGAGAATTTTTAAGAATTTTGTCACTGAAGAAAAACGATACTGTCCATAAATTAAGATGTGAATTTAGTGTGCAAAGAGTAAAAGGATAGTAATAGGGAAAAAAGTCATGATTGAATGGGAAAGTTTTGGAAAAAAATAACTGTGGGAAGGACTGTGATGGAAAATCTGCTAAAGATATGTAATAGGATTGCCAAGAACTCTTGAATGCCCAGCTAAAGTAAGGAAAAACTATAACTTAGAGTCAATCGGCTTAATTTTTTATAAGGCTTTAAAGCCCAAAGGAAAAGGATTAGAGAAAGCTTGTGGAGGAGGTTGCCCAAAGCCGGGGAACATGATAAAAAATATTATAAAAGGACACAAGTATTAAGGGAAGCAGTGCTGACCAGGAGATTCAGATTAAATAGAAAGGCAAATGAAACCAGAAGCAGTCTGATAGACTTGGAAATTAAGGAAGGGGTCATGGGACTGACCTGGTCAGGTTACATTGGAGGTAGTGTCCATTTTTAAGTATAACAGTTTAGAATTCTCTACAGAGAATTTCTCAAGGAGTGCAACCAGGATGAGGAAGGGCCTTAAACCCATGTGAATATAACCTGGAGGAGCATGGGATGTTTAGTCAGAAGAAGGAAAGACTGAAGATAAAGTTACTTAACCCCTTAGGCCTGGTTTTCCTCATTTGTAAAATGAATGTTGTTCAACATGACCTCTGAGATCACTTCCAGCTTCAGATCTTTGAATAATGAATGTCCTACAGTGTACTTCATTTTATTGCATTTCCCTTTATTGTACTTTGCAGATACTGCATATTTTAAAAACTGAAGGTTTGTGGGAACCCTACCTCAGGCTAATCTATCAGGGTCATTTTTCTAACAATGTATGCTCACATTGTGTCTCTGTGTCATATTTTGAAAATTCTCACAATATTTCAAACTTTTTCATCATTATTATACCTGTTATTGTGATCTGTGTTCATTGATCTTTGATATTTGTATTGTAACTATTTTGAGGAGCCATGAAATGAACTTATGTAAGACAGAACTTGTGTGTTATGACTGCTCCACTGACCAGTCTTTCCCCCTCTATCTCCTTCTTCTGAGGTCTTCCTATTCCCTGAGATACAACAATATTGAAATAAGGACAATTAATAACCCCACAATAGCCTTTAAGTGTTCAAGTGAAAGGAAAAGTCAATCCATGTGGCAAACCTCATACTGTCTTACGTTAAGAAATTGCCACAGTCACACCAACCTTCAACAACCAACTGTTGGCAACTATCAACATCAAAGGAACACCATCCACCAGCAAAAAGGATTATAGCTCACTGAATGCTCAGATGATATTTGGTTAGCATTTTTAAGCAATAATATTTTTAATTAAGATATGTACATTTTTAAACAATACTGTTACACACTTAATAGTCTCAATATAGTAATGTAGCTTTTATATGTGCTAGGAAACAAAAAAAATATTCATGTAACTTGGTTTGTTGTAAAATTCATTTTGTTGCAGTAGTCTGGAACTGGACTGCAATGTCTCCAAAGTATGCCTTAATCTTTGGTATTTCAAAGGCTGTTGTATGGAATAAGGACTGAATTTATTATGTTTGGTCCTGAGGGAAGAACTGAAGAGGAATGGATACAAATTAAAAAGAAAAAAAAAAGAAAATGTAAGCTTCATTCCTGGCAAAACTTTTTCAACAAGAGCTATCCAAAAGTAAAATGAGTTGTCTTGGAAGGCAATGGCTTCCTTGTCATTGAAGGTCTTCCAATAGAGGATGAATTAAAATCCCATCTTCAATAGGTAGCATTTCCCAATCTCTCTTAATTCTAGTGTCTTCCCTCTCTCATTTGCTTTCTATTTATTCTAGATGTTACTTGTTTGTACATATTTGCTTGCTGTTTCCCTCTTTTGATTGTGAGTTCCTTGAGGTCAGGTATCACACTCCTTTTTGTAATCCTAGTGCTTAGGCTCAAGGCAGATGCTTTATAAATGGATAATGAGCAACTGCTTGGCTTAGATTACCACTTGTCAGGCATATTATGGAAGGGATTCTTATTTTAGGCATAAGTTGGAAAGGAATGGCCACTAATTATACTTCCAAATCTGAAATTTTAGATTTTGTGATATTATGAGTTTGGTTTTCATGAGGTGAGAGAACTAAAGCAGTAGGACTGAAGGGTAGAAAGAAGTTAAGAGATGAGAGCATTGTCAGGAAAGAAAAAAAAATAGTATCCAAATGGGATTGGGTGGGGAGAGAGCTGCGGTATTTATAGGATTTTAATTATGGAATTTGGAATTCCTAGTTTCTTTCAAAGTTCAGCTCAAACATCATGTCCTATATGAAATCTTTTCTGATCTGTTCAGCGACTGGTGTTTCAACTCTCCAAAAATAACCTTTATTTATTTTGTTAACACATTTTTTATTTTCTGATTTGTGTGAAAGCCACCTTGAGGGAAGGGACCATTTTCCTCTTTGTTTTTGGCTTTGGATCCCAAGAACCTAGCACAGTGCCTGGCATATAGTGCCAGGATTTTTGTTCTTTTCTCCATAACAGGAACTTTACCAAGAATAGAAATATCCCAGACATGAATCATACAAAGTCTATTACAGAGGATATAGTATCCCTATATTATTTTCCTCCTGAAACACCTTGAAATTTTCTGATTGGGGTTCACTTTCTAACTACTGTGGCAACTTCGAAGGACTCCATGCAGTACAAATCATCACTTACTGCTGCACTGTGGGGTAATCTCAAGGTCTGTGGGGGTGCACATCTGTTATACTTTTCCAGTCACATCTGTACACCAAATGGATAATGTGTACCATTTGGAGCTTCAGTTTCAAATGTACACAACTGTGCAGCATTAAAGAATGTGAAGAACTATTATAAATTATGAAAGGAAAAGAGGTTCTTTTCTCAGAAAATAAAGAGATTCTAAATAACAGATCTTAGTGAAGAGAATGTTATTGTCCATCTGAGAAAGGAGCAGTGAGAGTCTTTACTGGCCGCAATCATGCTCCAAGAGCTCTGTTGACAACATTGGCTATTTTAAACTGCTCACTATTCCAATTCTTTCACTGCTCGATTCCTGGCAATGTGAGATGAAATGAAAGTAGTGGAGTACCTGACCCTTGTTGAACACTGTCCTTGAACAGAAAGCATCTACCTGTAAAAGATGTAAATGAGCCAGGCAAATAAAAGAATAGCTGAAAAGAATAAATTACGGTCCTTCAGTGAAATCAGTGCAAGATAAATCCAAGTCCAGAAAAATCTTAAAGGAGAAAGGTGTCAGAGGGAGGCTTGTATATGACAAAGGATTACACAATTCAGAGACAGAAAACATTATAGTGACACTCTCTGCCCACAGGTAGTATGAAGCCCCCAACACTCCTGAGTAGGCAGAATTGGGTTAAATATAATTGGAAAATTTTAGTAATATGAATAAAAATACAGTTAAACATGGGTAAAGTTAATTGGTGGTCTTTTTAAGTGACATGCAGTCCTGATTCTATTTGAGCTTGCAACATTGCTATTCTAAGACCCTCTTTCAATAAATGGGGAAAGGGAAAAAATAAAAAATAGTTTCATTTTATATATTTTATAATTGTATTTTTAAAAATAAAAGGAAAAATGAAGAGACTTTCCCAAGGTCACACAGCTATATAGATTCAGAGCTGGAATTCATTCCTACTGCCATGCTCATTCTGCTAAGCCACACAGGAATTCAGGTCATAGAACTGTAAATAGACACCTACTGAACTATATGACACCATGCATGGTTGGTTGAGGCAGCTAGGTGGTACAGAGGATAGAGAACTGGAACTGGAATCAGGAAGAGCTGAATTCAAATCCAGCCTCAGACACTTAGTAGCAGGGTGACCCTAGGCAAGTCACTTAACTTCTGTTAGCCTCTATTTTCTCAACTGGAAAATAGTGATAAATGAGAGGAAATCTCAGAGTTAGTGTAAGCATCAAAAAATATAATACTTTTACATAGCTTTTCACAGTGCCTAGCACATAATAGGTGCTAAAAAGATGCTTGCTTCCTTCCTTCCTTCCTGCTCATATAACTGTAGGTGTGCAGTCAAGACATGGATATAAATGAAATCAATGTGTGGATACTTAAATATAGAATTAATAAGCACAAATAATCATTTGCATTATGTAAATGGAAGAATTGCTTCAATGGCAAGTGAGTTAAGAAGGAAAGATGGAAACTTTATTTTTCAGGACTCACTAGTATTACTCAAACTATGGTGAACCTCTTTCTTAGACTAGTAAATAGAGTTTCAATGTATAAAGTCACTAGGCCCTACTAGGTACATAGGGCAAAAGTAAAATGAATGGAAGGATTTTTCCCTAACAAAATAATCTTTTCTTAATTCATACTTGTGAATGACAGTTTTAAATACATGCAAAGTTACATGGCTAGCATGTGGGTGTATAGGACAAAAATGACTACCTTGTAATGGCCCTAAATGCTAGTAGTAACGGTACTTCAACCAAATCTAGGAAGCCCAAAGCAGAATCTGAAGTCTGAACACATGCAACATACTTTATGATATCTTCAAACAATTAGAGATCTTAGGATCATATCTTCAAGAGCAACATAATAGGATATGGAATCAAGACAAACTTTTCACCTGCACCTTCTATTTTTTAGGTATTTCCAAAACAAATTAATTTAACCATTGTTTGTTCAATTGTCCACCTTTTCAATATCAATGGCGTTCGCCCTTCATTGCCAAAGAAGACCATGCCATCAGAGAAATGATGACATGACTCAGTATTCTCCTGGTAATACTATGTAGTTTCAAATCATAGGGCCCAATGATATCTGAAGAATCAAATGACTAGAAACAGAAAGGGAGATCGTCAGGGTGAGCAGGAGCTGGTCAAAATCCATATCCAATGATGACTTTTGTGTAAGAAGTCGCATAAATTATTATATCTTTTACGAAGAGCATTCTGGTGCTGACTGATAAAACACTGCAGTAGAATATAGTTGATTTTGGAACTAATAAAGCATCTGAGCATTCCAGCAGATCTTTTACATAAGAAGCTATGAAAACAGGATCTGATTGGCTAAGTTTCACTGAGTCTTCTAATAGGCTCCAAAATATGCTTCAATGTTAATATAATCTTGCAAAACTGCTTATAAGCAGCAAACAATTTTCTTGCATATATTCAGCCAGATAATTACCCGTAATCATTTGCCTCATTTGCTTTCGTATCTTTCCCCTTATGTTAGTGTGTCATCAAGGAAAAATACAAAGAAAACAGATTTTGTCTGTTCATTTTACCATGTAAGCATGGACATCTGCAGTACAGTTGTGACTGACAAAATCCAGGGAACATACTTCAGTCAAAGGAAACAAAGGGGAAAGGACAGAAGAGTGGGAAGTGAAGCTATACTAAGGCAAGGATGCAGTGAAATGGAAGGTTCCCTTTTAAACCTTTACTACTGATAGACATACATATGATAGTGACACGTTTTTAAAGAAGATTTCATTTTTCTGAGAAAAATACTAGAGCTTGCAACCCTTCTGGGCAATGAGAAGTGAACAAATGATACATTCTCTACCTTCCTCCATCCAACCCTGTCTATTAGATCAGAGGCATATTTGATCATACATCTAGTCCTAACTTTTCGGATGATGAAATTGAGGGCCAGAGTAGTTAAGTGACCGGACCAGAGTCAGAAGGCTCTAAGTGTCAGTCAGATTTGATTTGTTGAAGTGAGGGCCTAGTTGAAATCACATACCATAAATTTAGAGTGGATTCAGGCAGCAAAATTTCCTGATTTTCTTCAGTTTCGTTCTGCAACGTGTGATTATGAACAAAGGCAGCAGTTGCTGGGAATAATCCAAAACTAAGGTTTGGAGAAGCAAGATCAATGATAAGATAAAAGGGCAGGGGACTTCAGAGCGGAGGTCAGGGAAAAATTAAACTGGTTCACAAGGAGGTCAGGATCCAGAATGGAGAAGAGTGTAGTCTGTACACAGGGTGTGTGGTGGAGGGAGAGGGGGGTTTTACTGGTGGTGGCAATACCCTGGGAATGATCATGGGTCCATAAGCTTCACTAGACTATTCTAAAAGTTAAGAACCTATGTCCTAGCTCTCTTGACATGGTACAGATGTTCCTGAAGGATAGATGCTTTACATATAAAATGTTTAGGAAGTGAAGTAATTAAACATACAAGAGTTATTTCTGTACTCTGTTTAATCATAAGCATCTTCAATGTTATTAAAGAAGTATGAGGTAAAAACTCAATTTTATGTTACTTTTAGTTTCAAATTCTCTCTTTCCTCTTCTACTCCCTCTTCCATTGAGAAGGCATGAAAAACAAAGTCCATTACAAATATGTACAGTCATGGAACTCAAAGTCCCACATTGGTCATATCAAAAAAAAACCAAAACAAAACAAAGAAAAAGGGAAAAAGAAGAAGGAAGGAAGGAAGGAAGGAAGGAAGGAAGGAAGGAAGGAAGGAAGGAAGGAAGGAAGGAAGGAAGGAAGGAAGGAAGGAAGGATAAAAAGAAAGAATGCCCTAATTTTCCATTCTTTTGCCATCACAAAAAAAGATGCTATAAATATTCTCATACATATAGGTCCTTTTCCACTTTCTTTGATCTCTTTGTTTTATGAACCTAATAGTAATATATTGTTGGATTGAAGGGTATGCACACTTTAATAGCTTTTTGAGTATAGCACCAAATTGCTTTACAAAATGTTTGCAATAGTTCACAGCTCCACCAGTAGCACATAAGTGTATCTATTTTCCCAAAGCTCCTGTAGCATTTATTTTTCTCCATTTTTTTCATCATAGGCAATCTGATGGGGACTTGACTTGGGCACGATATTGATTAAGAAGATTGTTTTTACAGTGACCTAGGGGTGGATGGTGTGGTACTTTGACAAAGGACTTTACTTGGATACTTGATATTGATTAAGGCTGTTGCTATTGATATGAGATATATGAATGATGTTTTACTTAAGGATGTTACTATATTTTATTGAACAATGTTTATTTAGTTGATGATAGAGAGTTCATTATATTATGTGATTAGACACTGTTGTGATTGGTGTTACAGTGTGAGATGATACCTCAGAGTTATTTTAATTGGTATTTCTCTAATTTTTAGGGATTTTTTTAAATATAAATTTATTTCCTTAACTTTTTTTACATTCATTTTCACAAAATTTTGGGTTCCAAATTTTCTCCCCATTTATCCCCTCCCCCCACCCCAATACACTGAGCACTCTAATTTCCCCTATCACCAATCTGCCCTCTCTTCTATCATCCCTCTCTCTTGTCCCCATCTTCTCTTTGGTCCTGTAGGGCCAGATGACTTTCTATTCCCCATTAACTGTATTTCTTATTTCCTAGTAGCAAGAACAATACTCAACAGTTGTTCCTAAAACTTTGAGTTCCAAATTCTCCCCATCCCTCCCTCCCCACCCGTTCCCTTTGGGAAGGCAGGCAATTCAATATAGGCCCTATCTGTGTAGTTTTGCAAATGACTTCGATAATATTCGTGTTGTGTAAAACTAACTATATTTCCCCTCCATCCTATCCTGCCCCCCATTGTTTCAATTCTGTCTTTGGACCCTGTCCCTCCCCAAGAGTATTGACTTCAAATTGCTCCCTTCTCCCATTGCCCTCCCTTCCATCATCACTCCCTCCGTGCTTATCTCCTTCTCCCCCACTTTCCTGTACTGTAAGATAGGTTTTCATACCAAAATGAGTGTGCATTTTACTCCTTCCTTTAGTCGAATGTGATGAGGGTAAACTTCATGTTTTTTTATCAGCTCTCCTTTTTCCCTCCACTAACAAGTCTCCTGCTTGCCTCTTGAATGAGAGATAATTTACCCCATTCCATTTCACCCTCTTTCCTCCCCTACCTTTCTCTCTTACCATTTACCTTAATTTCTTTTAAGATATGGTCCCATCCTATTCAATTCACTCTGTGCTCTCTGTCTCTGTGTGTGTGCATGTGTGTATGTGTGTGTGCATGCACATGTGTACATGTGTCTGTGTGTGTATGTATGTGTGTGATCCCACCAACTACCCAGATACTGAAAAGTTTTAAGAGTTACAAATATTGTCTTTCCATGTAGGAATGTAAACAGTTCACCTTTGGTAAGCCCCTTATGACTTCTCTTTGCTGTTTACTTTTTCATGCTTCTTCTCATTCTTGTGTTTGAAAGTCAAATTTCCTTTTCAGCTCTGGTCTTTTCATCAAGAATGCTTGAAAGTCCTCTTTCATTGAAAGACCATATTTTCCCCTGAAGTATTATACTCAGTTTTGCTGGGTAGGTGACTCTTGGTTTGAGTCCTAGTTCCTTTGACTTCTGGAATATCCTATTCCACGACCTTCGATCCCTTAATGTAGAAGCTGCTAGATCTTGTGTTATCCTGATTGTATTTCCACAATACTGGAATTGTTTCTTTCTAGCTGCTTGCAATATTTTCTTCTTGACCTGGGAACTCTGGAATTTGACCATAATGTTCCTAGGAGTTTCTCTTTTTGGATCTCTTTCAGGAGGTGATCGATGGATTCCTTCAATACTTATTTTGCCCTCTGGTTCTAGAATATCAGGGCAGTTTTCCTTGACAATTTCATGAAAGATGAGGTCTAGGCTCTTTTTTTGATCATGGCTTTCAGGTAGTCCCACAATTTTTAAATTGTCTGTCCTGGATCTATTTTCCAGGTCAGTTGTTTTTCCAATGAGATATTTCACATTCTCTTCCATTTTTTCATTCTTTTGGTTTTCTTTTATGATTTCTTGGTTTCTCAGAAAGTCATTAGCCTCCATCTGCTCCACTCTAATCTTGAGAGAACTATTCTCTTAAGTGAGCTTTTGAACCTCTTTTTCCATTTGGCTAATTTTGCTTTTGAAAGCATTCTTCTCCTCATTGGCTTTTTGAACCTCTTTTGCCAATTGAGTGAGCCTATGTTTCAAGGTGTTATTTTCTTCAGCATTTTTTGGGGTCTCCTTTACCAAGGTATTGACCTGTTTTTCATGCTTTTCTTGCATTTCTCTCATTTCTCTTCCCAGTTTTTCCTCCACCTGTATAACTTGATTTTCAAAATCCCTTTTGAGCTCTTCCATGGCCTGAGCCCAACGGACATCCACCTCGGATGTCTGGGATGGAGAGGCCCCGACCTCCACATCCTTCCCTGATGGCAAGCATTGTACTTCTTCATCAGAAATGAAGGGAGGGAGGAACATCTCTTCCCCAATAAAGTAGCTCTCTATGGTCTTATTTTGCTTCCTTTTTCTGGGCATTTTCCCAGCCAGTTACTTGACTTCTGAGATTCCTCTCCACCCCTGCCTAGATCTGCCCAGCCAGTGCTTGGGGTCTGAGATTCAAATGCTGCTTCTCAGCCTCAGGGCTTTCCGCGGTGGGAGCGGCTGCTATTCAGTGTGAGCTTAAGTTCTGGTGCTCAGGTGGGGGCAGGGCCACCTCCCAGGCTCAGTTACCTCAGGGGGTTCATGCAGAGATCTTCAGTAATGGAGCCCCTGCCTGTTCAGGGAGTCTCGGGCTGCCGCTGCCTCTGCCTCCCGAGGGGGCCCGAGTCACAGAGACACCCCGCTCCCCTCTCGGCCAGCCCAGAAGTCTCTCTCACTGACCTGTAGTGCCTGTGGGCGGAGGGACCTTCGCGGCCACCGAAGAGTCTGTCCCTGAAGCCTGCTTGGATCTGCTCCTCTGGGGCTGCACGGCCAGGGCAGCACAAGGATGGGCTCTGCTGTCCGCAGTGCAACAGACCCCTGGGGACGGCTTTCCAGGGCTCTCTGGAACAGAAATCTCTTCCACTGCGTTGGTGCGTGCTTGCTCTGCTCCAGAATTTGTGGGGACTTCTCTTTACAGGAAATTTATGGGCTGTGGATTCGGAGCTAGCATATGCGAATCTTTCTACTCCGCCATCTTGGCCCAATTTTTAGGGATTTTATGGATAATAATGGAATAGAATAAAATGGCTAGTAATTGAACATTCTTTTCATTGGCTATAGATAGTTTTGATTTCAGAGGAAGACTTTCTTAATAACAGTCAAAATGCCAAGAAAGTCTCAGTAGCAGCACAATTTCCCAGGCAAGCTGGGCTCTTAGAAGAGGCTTTAAGAACATTACCAAGACTACTCTTCAGTGCATCTGTCTTCAAAAGTTCAAAGCATTCACTGAAATAGAAGACTATAATACGATATCATAAGGTCAAGAACATCTAAAAAACCATTCTCCCTTGACTCTACAGATATTTCAGCAAATTCTTGCTTACTCTAGCTTAGTTAGAATTTTCAAGCTCTGATAATGTGTTCTCTTTCAAATTTAGTCTACAGGATCTGAAACTTTGTTATGATGTTTATCTTATGTGCTTTAGTTTCAAATGTCTTTCAGGGTACCGTATTTTTGTAAAATGTTCATTTTTATCTCTAAGATAACCTGTTATTTGGTTGTCTCATGTTTGGGAATTGGAGGTAGTAGAAGAGAAAATTTCATTTCTATGTAACTTACTAGTGAAAATCAAATATGCCTATGTTTCCAGGTGCTGGGGATCTGTAGAGATTAAAGTTCTTTTGATCTCGTTTGATATTAGCTTTTGACCTAACATTTCAAGGACTTTTAAGGACATACATATTCTAATGTATTAAAAGAGTTTCCCAGAGGACTCCAAATACATTTTAACATCATCTTTAACATCAGCTCCTTTCCTTTGCATTTGATCATTTGACAGATCTAAGTAGATTATTAGCAAACTGGGTCTAAGACACAATTATTCTGTTCATCTGCCTTTAGAAAAATGAGTCACGTCTGAACCAACTATGTGAGCTTCCTGGGAGACACACTATATAAAAAGACTGTGTCTTCACATTCTGCTGGTGACCTAGGCCCATCCCTGTCCATCATTTACCTGCATCCCCAGATCCAACTGATGGTAGCAAATAAGTCATAAAGGAGAGAACATGGGGCTATTCAGAGATGCTGTGGCAGGAGATATGAGCAGGCAGAGTATAGAGGACAAGTACCTTGCCCTGAATTTAGGTCAGCCAAATCTGGCTGTTCCAAGACCCCTTTGTACATCATCTTTCATGTCAGCCCTCTCATGCAGTGCTCTGGGTTTCAGAATTGCCTGTCAGTCTTCATTCAGGCCTACAAATCTATCTTTCCTTCATGACATGACAATGGGGGTCTATTTAATCAACTGGAATTCCTAATATACCTAAGTCTCTAAATACTTTTTACATATTTCTTGGAAATCTTTTGGTTAACCAGATGGAATCTGTAATTGGTTAAATAATTCATGAAAGTTGGAGTGAGTGACATTTGGTGGCAGGATCTTCCTTTAAATCATATCTCTTAATCTATTCCATCCACATGCAAGGCATGTATCTTTCTCTAAGAAATGGGAAAGGGAAAATCTCCTCTCTGTGAGGGTAGGAGTGTAGTCTAAACTTTTCTTCATAATGGTGCTAAGTTTCTGCTTTACATTACATTGTTGTTACTGTTGTTTTCCACCTGGATAGAAGGATCATGAATGATGTAAAGGTATAAAAAATTTGAAAAGCCACTGAATCCAATCACCTGATTTTACAAATGAGGAAAGTGAAATTTTTGTAGGTTAAGTGATTTGCCCAGCATTATAGCATGAGCAAATGTCTGAGGCACAATTTAAATCCAGGTTTTTCTGACTTCAAGTCCACTGTGCCACCCAGTAAGTTGATTAGTTTTTTTTTTTTAATTTCCAAATAAATTCTGAGTCCAGTGTTCCTCCCTGAAGGGAAATATCTAAAGATTTTTGTTCTATAATTTCTGTAACTCCAACGGGAGAAGGTTAAGAGAAACCTCTACTACCTCTGCTAAGCCAAGTATAATAAAAGAGGTCAATATCTTCCTTACTTTAACTCCTATTGCTTGGTGACAAAAGTATCTATCATGTTAAGATTCTTCTCAGAGCTGGGACAGAGCCATTCCCAGCCAGGAAAAGAGAAAGTTCACCTTTTTGGCCCTTCTTAGATTATGAGTCCAAGATGATTCTGAGAAGTCTCAAAGTAGCTATGCTGTGTTCTTTTTTAAACTAATTCTCCAAGTAACCCTAAAAAAAGCTTAGTCTGATTTAAAGAAATAAAAATGTATTAGATTAACATTATTGTAAGGTTAACTTGATTACAACATTGACTTATGTTTACAAATATCAAATATTCATAATTGTTCATCATAGGATGGTCATCCACTCATAATTTAAAACAGAAGGAACATTAAGTTGTTTCTTGAAACTCTAAGAGGTAAGTCCTTAGATATAAGGACAGAAAACAAGGACAATCATGATGCTAAAAATTGAAAGAAATATGAAGAAAAATTAAAAGTAAATTTACCAACTTCAGTCATCTTATAATTGGTTTCTCTGCCTCTAACCATGCTCATAGCCAGTCCATTATATAACCACTGTCAGAATCATCTGCCTGAATCATAATTCTTCTTACATTAGCATCTTTTAAAAAATACTTTTTTTAAACAATGTTTTATAATTTTCCTCAATTACATGTAAAATAATTTTAACATTATAATTATTATTTTGAGTTACAAATTCTCTCCTTCCATCTCTGAGACAGTAAGTAATTTGATATGGGTTATATATCATGTAGACATATTGATTCAAAATAATAAATGAACAGAAAAAATTAAATTTAAATTTAAAACCACCAAAACTATCACATTTAAGAAGTTCACATTCATTTCCAAATAAAGTCTCTATTCTTTTCCCCCTAGTACTCAGTGACTCCCTCAGTTTGGCTCCAAGCTTCCTTCCCAACTTCAACTCCCACTGCTCCAGTTCATAAATCCTATATTGCATTTAAACTGGAAACATACTATCTATTGGACATATTCTCTAGTCTCCTATGTCTTGTGTGTAGTTCATGCTATCTCTCCTGAATACCCTTACCCCGAGCTCTATCTTTCATGGCCTAGTTCAAATGCCATCTCTTCTATTAAGCCTTTTCCAATTTCCTCAGTCAAAATAATCATTACTATCTCTGAAAAAATTACATTATATTCATTCATT
The DNA here is from genome assembly GCA_023548195.1 of Bettongia penicillata ogilbyi. Classification (NCBI taxonomy): domain Eukaryota; kingdom Metazoa; phylum Chordata; class Mammalia; order Diprotodontia; family Potoroidae; genus Bettongia; species Bettongia penicillata. The sequence goes on along the minus strand of JAJHZJ010000688.1, from coordinate 2,030,166 downwards.
TATCCAATATCATCCACTCATTACATATGTGCTCTGTACAAAGCACTATACTGTATATTTGGGAAAATGGACTTTCACTTTCTCAATTTACTTCAGATTTCATGGATGATTTCAGTGCAACTTCATAAGGGCAGGATCCATCTCTTTGTATCCTGCACAGTGTATTTAGCAATATTCCACATCTACTTTAGTATATTTAACATTAGTTGATGAATGAATGAATGAGGAACTCAAATGAGGGGAAATAACATATAGATAAGGGTAAGTTAGAAAATGAACAGAATATACTTGGATATCTGTGTATCTTAAATGGTAGATGAATAGCTATATCATCATTATCTTGGAGAAGCAAGAATGGAAATCACAAAAACCAAAGCCAAGAAGGATTACTGTTTATTTCCAAGAAATGCCAAAGTACTCATTATCCATTAATACCTTCTACAGCATGTGTTCAAATGTTGAATGAAAGGCAGCTGGAAAAGTGGTTGTTAACAGTCAATGCTCTCTAAAAGTAACATTTTCCTTTAGTATGAGTTGAAGCAACATCAACTACATACAATATGGAGTTCCCTAACAATGCAGTTAATGCTTATTACTGCCAACTGCTCACAGAAACTCTCTTTATGAAGAAGGAGATGGAGACCTGCAATCTGCATGCATGTACCCTCTGCACAAGGAGAAGAAAAACAGAAATCTAAGAATGCATTCATGTTTATGACAGCCTGGGACCATTTAGTTTTTTACTTTATGTCCCCAGTGTCTAGCACTGTGCTTGGCACACAGACGGTGCTTAATAAGTGTTTATTGATCGATTAATGCTGGTATCCTAACTATAGCGTTAACTGCACAAGACACCGAATGTATTCATTCTATGTAATGCAATCTTCCCTTGTAGGTTACAACATTGATGCATTTGAAGACTATTAACAGTGATGCTGATGATGGCAATATCTTAAAAAAACCACCTTGGAACCTTAAAGGATAGCCTGTATTGTAATATGCCAGAGGAAATGTCATTTTAGATGTGACTTTTTCAATTACATTCCAATGTGTATTAACAGAATAAAATAAAAGACAAAATGATGTGTTATGGTTGGATGGGAAGTATTGACTATATATTTCGGATGAATAAAGATGCTCCCAGTACAATTTTGTAAAGATTTTTTTTTGACCTGAGTCTGCACCCATTGAAATTGATCATGTTATTTAAACAGCTTGAAGGCTTGAATTTAAGCAAGGTCCTTGAGTGAAAATCCTGCTGATTTTCACAAATGACTATTGACTACTAAGAGTTATAAAAGTCTATTGTCTTGATCATTTGGAAATGCAAGGTTGACAGATAACATTATTTATAATCTACTAGAATTCCCTGGGATTTTATTCAATATTTACCAACAAGGCAATTTAGAACATCTCACTTAACAAATATTTTTGGTCTACTTGTAAACAAGGTGTCTAGGATTTAATGGCCCCGAGCTGCCTGAGAATGGGAAAAAAGGGATTGTTATATGTGATAAAATAAAGCCAGAGTCTTAAAGTATCAACATGCCTGCCGGCCAGATAATGCATACGTTAAATACAGCTGCATAGGCAACTGCTAAGCTAGTGTTACAGAGACAGAGAGAGAAGATATAGTGCCAACTAGAGAAATGTTATGTCAATCTTTTCAAATATCTTTAAGGTTCTTTATATTCTTATTTGTCGGGTTTTTTTGTTCCACTTAATTCTATACATTATGCTTAGACTAACTTTCCAACATTAGCTCAACAGATTTTTTTTTTCTTAGATTAGAAAGATACAAAACAAAACATTCTACAACTACACCCCAGCTGCAGATCACTGGGATTTTAGACAGAAAAGTTTGATATTTGGTAAGCTCAAATCTATTTTATAATTACATTTCTTTTTAAAACTAAATTTTGAATTTTTATCCATATAAAACTCCTTGAGAAGGATGACTGATGCTTCTGCTTTTCTTCTTAATGTCTTCTTAAACTCTCTTCATTCTGACTTTCTGTGTTCATTATTCAATCCAAAATGCTCTCTCCGAAGTTACGAATCCATTCACAATTCCTTCCATGTCTTTATTGTTTCTATTTTACAATGTCTTGGGAAAATGGATACCTTGATTTCCTTGAGACCCCCAGGTATTTTGGTAACCAAAAAGAGCTATATGAGTACTGGCCCTATTAGATAAGACACAGAATAACTTGATGTACCAACAATCCTTTGTGACTATGGAGAGTAAAACCAGTAGGTTGTGCGGAAAATCAGCAACTCTGAAGCTAATGAAGTCCAAGCCAACTTTAAAGCAGACCCTGAGCCATTTAGTGGTTTATGGATCTTCACGAGACATCCTCTTCAGAGATTCCCCTAATTGTTAAGGCCCTTGGAAACATCCTGTTTTATGTTTTTTTGGAGACATTCCCTTATCATTTGTGCTCAAGTCTTGAACCATGGCCTGTTTATCACCAAGAATACCTTGTGATTTGTATATTAAAGAGGACATCTCTGGCACCTGGAATTCCTCATTCTCCCTGTTTCCTGGATCACCCCCCTCTCTTTGGAATGAGGCTCTGCCTCATTCTTTATTAGGACCAGCCTAATCCCACCTTTCTTCCCAATTCTCTGCCTTCCTTTGTTTGAAAAGTATAAATACCCCACCCTTTCCAACTGGGCTTCAACAGATGTGGACTGTCTTACTGTGACAGTGTTCATGTTCCTTCTCAGGCAGTAAATGCATGTATAATCTTTGTAAACTGTGGCTGGATTCTGGGTTCATTCCAGGTCACCCTTTTTGGACCTGGAGTTCCTTCCATTTTAACTGTTCACAGGGGTTTTTCATTTAACAGTCTATTAACTTAATACTATCTGGCAATTATATACCACATTAACATTTTCAAAGTGTTTTAAATTTATAATCTCCTTTGAACTTTATAATAAGTCCTAAGAGATAAGTACTCCAAATATTACTTTCCATTTTATGTAGGGGAAACTGAGGTTTGAGAAAGTTAAATGATTTTCCCCAGGTACAATAGCTAAAAAATCTCACAAGTAAGACTAGAACTCAGGCTTTCTAATTTCAAGTGCTATTGGATAACTACCCACTTCACCATATTGCTTCTTGACATTTTACAACCTTTTATTGTACAATCCTTAATACTCATTGGTTGCATCAATTATCCATATTTTGGGGTTTTCTCCCCAAAACTGTCACTGGAGTCTCAAGTATATCTATAAATAAAATTGGGTAGGTAGGATAATTATTTTAGTTTGTTTAAATCTAGAAAAACAAAAATTGAATCTGCATAATAACACTGGCCAACCTCAACTGCCAAATTTGACTCAATCTCTCAATGTAGTGAAATTAACAGCTTTCACAATATTCTAGTACAGGAATGATACTGATGATGACATTATCTTAAAAAAGATACTAGGATTATGCAATGCATACACAGAATTTATGGTGATATTAGAGTATGCCTGTGTTTTTCCTTCCATTCTCATCAGTGTTGGGGTTGTGTCCCTGTTCTTATTACACATTTTGGTTTTACCATAATGGAGTGAATATAAAAAAAAAGCAATCTCTTTTGATTGTTTTTCAATTCAAATTAATTTTTATTCAGAGTTGGGAAATGTACTTCAAAACCACTGAAAGTGAATTATTCATGCTGAAAAGTATAGGCTTCAGGGAAACTAGGCAATATCAGTCCCTAGTTCAAATTAAGGCCCCCAGAATAATACACTAGTATGTTTTCAAGCCATAAGAACATTAACAGATCATCTTGGAAGGGAAATAAAAACAAACAAAATACCTTTCCCCATTTAATTTTTCTGCAAGATAGAACTGTACTTCAGTAGTGAATACAAGGTATCCCCAAAAGTCTCAGTGTACATTTAAGCTTCAATAGCTCAGAACTTTTAAAAGCTTTAACAGTGTAAAAATACACTGAGACTCTCTGGGTGATTTTCTCCTTGAATATTCTGGTTCAGCATGTTGCTAACCATTTGTATTGTGAGTTTTTTTCAGTGTCCTCTTCTGTTTTAAAATCATCATCATTATCGTACACAAATTCTCCCAGGTTCTCTAAGGTAGGATTAATTCAGGGCACAAAACTGGAATTTTCTGACTTTTCTAGGTACAGTTTGAAAAGATAAGGGGCTTTCTTTTTGGAAATTCTGCTCAGTGGTTAAAAATCATATGGATTGAATAGTCCTTTGAAGAGCTGTATCAACTCAGCTCCACAGACAGCTTTCTGCTCCTTCTCAATAAGGCAATGGGCTACAAATCATTAATGGACAGTACAATCTCACCATAGAAAGGACTGTTATTTTTAGTCAGGTCATAAAATTAATCATACTTTTTTCATGACAGTTTATATAAAAATAAATTTAAGGGAGGGGGAAAACAAAAATTTAACAGACTTTAAATCTTGCATCAAGTACATTCAAAAGTCTCATAAAAATAGGTGAAATTAAGAAATAAATTAATTTTAAGATATATTTTAAAGTTTACTGAAGTGTGAAAATCCTTCTTAAAGGATGAGTTTCTATGACAGCCACAGCAATTCAATGTAGTTCCAAGATGCCCCAACAAGCAAGTTAAACTCATTTGCAAATGTCAAGCAGTCCCTTTAAACTGGTTCGTTAACTCAGTTTTGAAAGGTAGTGTCAAGAACTAGGAGCTACTGGCGTTGCTCATTAGCGTGTCTTCTGGACAGGGTAAATAGGTTTAGATGGAATTGGATTGATTGTTCCCTCTTAGAATGCAGGTCAGTACAGCACATTTCAACCATTGCTGCTCTGGTGGGTGAGCAGAAAATATTTCCAGTCATCGAGGTGCCTCATGGCAACCAAGACCTGCCTTAGCTAATGAACAAGACCAAGTTCTCTATCAGAATCACTTAAGCATTTCAGTGTGGCTTCCATTTCTGAGTGACTGGAAAATAGGGGCTAGATCCAAGGAAATGACCGTTCTCTGGGTTTAAATAATGACTTAAAAAAAGAGAGCCCAGGATAAAGAAAACTGGAAGGTGTTGAAACAATAACAACAGCAAAAATAAAATAACAAAAAATAATTTAAAAAAAAAACAAATGTGAACACACAGGCAGATATTTATTCTGAGAGAGTTTTAATACCTAAGCTGCTGGCTGTATTTTGAGAGATTTTTAAATTGATCACAGGTGTTGGTTCAGGCTGCTTTCCAGTGGAAATAGATTGAGAGAAGCTAGGGATGGGTGCTAGGTTATTAGGATACACAGATATTACATTAAGGATTTGTAATTACCTTGAATACAAGGAGAACATGCAGAGATGACTAGCCTGACAAAAGTGATATTAATACAGGATAAGCATTATATGCTTCTTGATGGACAAGGGTGATTCCTTTTCACATCAATGACTAACACATAAGAAAAACAGGAATGTCATTAAGTATTGTTGAATTTATTATTCATTGATTAAGTTTCTCTCTCATATTTTTATTTTATAGAAATGAAGATACTTTAAAAATAATTAGTTGCATTCACTAGGATTATACATATTTACCATGTACTTTCACAATTAACAATTTTTGCATGATAATGTTCATTTTGTTAATATTTCAAATTAAATTTTCTCAATTACATGTGAAAACAAATTTTTAACATTCATTAAAAAAAAATTTGAGAACCAAACTGTCTTCCCCCACCTCAAGCAATTTATTATAGATTATACTTGTGTAATGTAAAACATACTTCCATATTTAATACAATTTTTAATATTTAAAATCGTTACTATCTACTGTTTTATCCCACAATGTTTCACAGGATAGGGGATGGTAATTGATGCTATTATTCTCATGGGAAACCAATGCCCACTGGAGTAATCGTATGCACTCAAGGTCACTCAGCAATGTATAGGTTGAAGAGGAGGTAAGTGGAGGCAATAACTTTGACCTTTTAGAATCACAAAATCTGAAAGGTGAAAGGGACCTCAGAGCCATTTGGTTGAGCTCATACCTGAATCCCCTCCATACATTCTTTTTATTTATTTTTTTTCATTTTAATTAATTAATTTTAAGTTTTTAATGTTAACTTCCACAAGATTTTGAGTTCCAAACTTTTTCTCATCTCTTCCTTACCTACCATCGCTAGACAGCATACATTATGATTACCCCTTCTTTCCCCAATCTTCCCTCCCTTCTATCACACTCCATCCCCTCTATTTTCTTGTAGGGCAAGATAGATTTCTGTACCCCATTACCTGTATGTCTTATTTCCCAGTTGCATGTAAAAACAATTTTCAACATTTGTTTTTAAAATTTTGATTTCCAACTTCTCTCCCTTCTCCCTTCTTATCCCCACTGAGAAGGCACACAATTTGAAATAAGCTATATATGTGTAGTCATGCATAACACTTCCGTAACAGTCATGTTTTGAAAGACTATATTTCCCTCCATTCTATCCTGCTCTCATTTTATTCTATTCTCTCTTTTGATCCTGTCCCTCCTCAAAAGTGTTTACTTCTAATTACCCCATCCTTCAATTTGTCCTCCCTTCTATTATATCCCCCTCCTCCAGGCCCACTTATTCCCTTCTCCTCATCACTTTCCTGTAGCGTAAGATAGATTTTCATACCAAATTGAGTGTGAATGTTATTCCCTCCTTAAGCCAAATCAGACAAGAATAAGGTTCACTCTACCTGCCTTTTTCTGCCCCCCACCATTGAAAAAGTTTTTTCTTGTATGTTTTATGTGAGAGATAATTTATCCTCATTCTATTTCTCCCTCTCCCAATAAATTCCTCTCTCAACCCTTAACTGTATTTTCTTAGATATCATCCCTTCATATTCAGCTCATCCTGTGCTCTTCTTCTATATTTATATAATCCCTCCACTACCCTAATACTGAGGAAAAGTCTCAAGAATTACAAATATTATCTTACAATGTAGAAATATAAACAGTTCAAATTTAGTAAGTCTCATGATTTCTCTTTCCTGTTTACTTTCTCATACTTCTCTTTATTCTTGTGTTTGAAAGTGAAATTTTCTATTCAGCTTTAGTTTTTTCATTAAGAATTCTTGAAAGTCCTCTATTTCACTGAATGACCATTTTTTCTCCTGAAATACTGTTATACTCAGTTTTGCTGGGTAGTGATTCTTGGTTTTAATCCTAGCTCCTTTCACTTCCGGAATATCATATTCCAAGCCCTCTGATCTCTTAATGCAGAAGCTGCTAGAACTTGTGTTATCCTGATTGCATTTCCACAATACTCGAATTGTTTCATTCTAACTGCTTGCAGTACTTTCTCCTTGATCTGGGAGCTCTGGAATTTGGCTAAAATTTTCTCGGAAGTTTTCCTTTTGGCATCTCTTTCAAGAGGCAATGAGTGGATTCTTTCAATATTTATTTAACCCTCTGGTTTTAGAATATCAGGGCAGTTTTCCTTCATTACTTCTTGAAAGATGATGTCTAAGCTCTTTTTTTTATCATGGCTTTCAGGTAATCTGATAATTTTTAAATTGTCTCTCCTGGATCAATTTTTCAGGAGTTGTTTTTCCAATGAGATATTTCACAGTCTGCTATTTTTCATTCCTTTGGTTTTGCTTTATAATTTCTGGATTTTTCATAAAATCATTAGCTTCTATTTGCTCTATTCTAATCTTTAAAGAATTATTTCCTTCAGTGACCTTTTGGGTCTCCTTTTCCATCTAGTCAGTTTTGCTTTTTAAGGTATTCTTCTCTTCATTGGCTTTTTGGATCTTTTTTGCCATTTGGGTTAATGTATTTTTATTTTCTTCATTATTTTATAATTTCATAATTCATAAATTATTTTCTTCATCATTTTGGGGGTCTCTTTAGCAAATAGTTTACTTGTTTTCCATGATTTTCTTGCATGACTCTCATTTCTCTTCTCAATTTTTCCTCTATTTCCCTTACTTGATTTTGAAAATCCTTCTTGAGCTCTTCCATGGCCTGAGACAAATTCATGTTTTAATTGGAGGCTTTGTGTGTAGGACCTTTGACTTTGTTGTCTTCCTCTGTTTGTATATTTTGGTCTTCCTTGTCACCAAAGTAAGATTTTTATAGTCTGATTCTTTTCCCAGTTTTTGCTCATTTCTCCAGACATTTACTTGACTCTTGAGCTCTTTGTCAAGGTAGTTCTCTGCTTCCAATGAAGGTAGGAGGTGGTAGTGTCAGCTGCTGGATACTCCCACAATCTGTGGGCTTAGAGCTCCAGAAACAGCCACTGTCACTGCCACTACCCCTGCTAATACTGCTATTGCTTGGGTTCCTCCACCCCCTCCACCATCCTGGGGGTGCAGACAGACTACTTTATTCTCTCACAGAAATGCAACAGGTTTTTTCCACTGACCTTCCAATTTTTCTTCGGTGTTTTGGGGTCATAAATTCTGGAAACTATGACACATGCCAGAGATTCAGTTCCCCTGAGGTCTCCTCAGGTCCCATCTATGCAGGTGTAGCCCACACTGAACTGTGTTCTATTCCCTGTATGGGTGCGATAGATGCTTCCCATCAACCTTCCAGGCTGTCTTGGTCTGGAGATTTGCTTTACTCTGGCATTCTGGGGATTCTGCAACTCCAGAATTTGTTTAGAGTCATTTTTACAGGTATTTGACTGGGTTTGAAGGCAGAGCTCTAGCAAGTCCCTCCTTTTAAGTCCCTGCTTTTACTCTGCCATCTTGACTCTTTCCCCCATACATTCTTAACAATCTCTAATTCAACCTTTATTTGAATACCACTGAAGGGGTGCCAGTCCACTACTTTATAAGGCAGCACTTTCTACTTTTGGATAGTTCTCATTGATTAGTAAGCTTTTTCTGACAACAAACCTAAATTTTCTCCTTTGTCACTCTCACCAAACCAACCCAATTCTTCTGTTTCATTATTATCCTTCTAATATTTGAAGACAGATATAATGTTTCCAGCTAATCCTTGTCTACTTTAAGCTAGAGTCCTTTTAATTAATTCTTATATGGTATGAACCTAAGGCCTTTGACCACCTTATTTAAACATACCTGGAAACTCTTCAACCAAAGGTATTACCATTCAGACTCCTTGTTTTTCTCTCAACATAACTTCCGAATAATGATAGATTTTAAAGTCCACTTCCCTCATGAAGTTTTTAATACAATTTCAGACCAAAGCAACTTTCCTGTTTTTGAACTGCTATAGCACTTATTATCTGAATAGCACTTTTGATTATTTTATCATATATTGCCTTGTATTATCTACTGGTAAGATTATTTCAATCATTCAAAGACTTATGTATTGTTTCCCTACCTATATTGGAAGATTTTCTGGGAAAGTAACCTTTATCTTATTTGTAACCCCCAAGAGTAATGAGCAGAGTATTATTGGGTATCATCACCTAAATCCATTGAAATATCAGCATTATGAACAGAAAGTGGGCCTCTATGCCAATAAGAAGTGGGTTCAATTCCTGCTTCTGACATATGCTAGCTATATGATCCTAGGAAAGTCATTGAATCTCACAGGGCCTCAAGCAATTTTTTCAGTCGCAGAGTAGATGTTAATCACATTGGCAGAGGTACTTTCCTCTCTGACAGTGCTCTACACCAATGAAATCCCAAGTTGGGTCCTCTATGCCTCAAACAGGAACAATAACAATACTCTAAACTTGAAAAGCACTTTCCTTACATAATGCATATTTATCCTAATGTTGAAAGCTTACCTATTGACCAGAAGAATTACTTTGGGTTCGTGAGACCACTGCATATCACACTGAGCCCACAGAAACACAACTTTGTATGGGTAGAATTAATTTAAAATAAACATAAAAGGCAACCAGAAAAGCCTGCCACAAAAGGATAATACACCTTTGGGGATTGAGATAGGAGTGTTTTGTGGGAAAGGGATTGGATGGATGTTTTAGAGAAGAAATCCTGTACAGGTGAGTTTTAGCCTAGATAAAGACTAAGACTGATTCCAGGATCATCCCATTTCTTTGCTTTATAGATGATGGGCAGAATTTATGGACTGACTGTACATATTCATTCAATAAGCATTTATTGTATATGGATATATCTGTGTATATGTGTTCAAATAAACTTCTTCAAGCCTCTAATTGATATTTATTAAAACCCCCCTTTTTTGCACCTCTTTCTTTCTGAAGTGTCACTACTGAGCTCAGTAACAGAGGTGTATTTTTTTTTATTTTATTTCTTTTCTTTTTTTCTATTACATGTAGCATAGAAGAATTAAAATGAATGGGAGAAACCATAAAACAAAACATAAGATAGCACAAAAGAAAAAGGTCTGTTTCTATCTCCGATCCAATTCCATAGTTCTTTCTCTGGATGTGGAAGGAGTTTTGCCTCGAGTACATTGGGAGTTTTTTAGGTCCTTGCATTGCTGTGAAGGACTAAATCTAACAGAAAAATTCCTCACACACTGTGGTTATTGCTGTTTACAAAGTTCTCCTGTTTCTGCCCCTTTTACTGAGTATCAGTTCATATAAGTCTTTCCAGGCTTCTCTGAAGTCTTCCTGTACACCATTTCTCATAGCACAATAACAAGCCATTACATTCATATACCACAACCTGTTCAGCCATTCCCCAATTGATAGGCATCCCCTTGATTTCCAGGTTTGGGCCACCAAAAAGAGAGCTGCTATGAATATTTTGTACATGTGGGACCCTTTCTCATTTCTATGATCTCTTTGGAATAGAGTCCCAGAAGCAATATTGCTGGGTCAAAGGGTATGCACATTATTGTATCCCTTTGGGCATAGTTCCAAATTGCTCTCGAGAATGGTTGGATGAGTTCAAAGCTCCACCAACAATGAATTAGTGTTCCAATTCTCCCACATCTTCTCCAACATTTATCATCTTCCTGTGTTGTTATGTTAGCCAATCTGATAGGTGTATTGATTTTGTTTCTTACAGTAACAAAAAATTCTTCCTATTTGCAACATTGTGTTCTTCCCCAAAAGATGAAATGGAAGAAATCTAATTCACCCTCCAAATGACAACCCTTCATCCTTTTCATGCTTCTCTTGATTCTTGTGTTTGAAAGTCAAATTTTCTATTCAGTTCTGGTCTTTTCATAAAGAATGCCTGAAAATCCTCTATTTCATTGAATGACCATTTTTCCCCCTAAAGTATTATACTCAGTTTTGCTGGGTAGGTGACTCTTGGTTTTAATCCTAGTTCCTTTGACTTCTACAATATTCTAAGCCCTTTGATCCCTTAATGTAGAAGTTGCCAGATCTTATGTTATCCTGACTGTATTTCCACAATACTCAAATTGTTTCTTTCTGACTGCTTGCATTATTTTCTCCTTGATCTGGGAGCTCTGGAATTTGGCTACAATTTTCTTGAAAGCTGTCCTTTTGAGATATCTTTCAAGAGGCAATGGATGGATTCTTTCAATATTTATTTTACTCTCTTGTTCTAGAATATCAGGGCAGTTTTCTTTAATATTTTCATGAAAGATAATGTCCAGGCTCTTTTTTTGATAATGGCTTTCAGGTAATCTGATAATTCTTAAATTGTCTCTCCTGGATCTATTTTCTAGGTCAGCTGTTTCTTCCAAAGAGATATTTCACACCATCTTCTATTTTTTTCATCCTTTTGGTTTTATTTTGAAATGTCTTAGTTTCTCATAAAGTCATTAGCTTCCATCTGCTCTCTTCTAATTTTTAAAGAACTATTTTCTTCTGTGAGCTTTTTAACAACCTTTTCCATTTGGCTAATTCTACTTTTTAAAGCATTCTTCTTCTCATTGGTTTTTTGGGCCTCTTTTGCCATTTGAGTTAGTCTATTTTTAAAGGTGCTATTTTCTTCAGCATTTTTTGGTCTCCTTTATCAACCTGTTGACTCACTTTTCATCATTTTTTTGCATGGCTCTTATTTCTCTTCCTAATTTTTCCTACACCTCTCTTATTTGATTTTCAAAATCCTTTTTGAGCTCTTCCATGACCTGAGACTATTGCATATTTATTTTGGAGGTTTTGGATGCAGAAGCCTTGACTTTTATGTCTTCCTCTGCTGGTATGCATTGGTCTTCCTCATCCAAAAGGATGGAAGAAAATACCTGTTCACCAACAAAGTAACCTTCTATAGTCTTATTTTTTCCCCTTTTTTTGGAATTTTCCCAGTCAGTTACTTGACTTTTGAGTCCTTTGTCAAGAGGAGGGTATACTCTGGGAACCTGTGAGTTCTCAGTTCCTCTAAGGTGGGACAATCAAGGGAGAGGAGTTCACTTCTCTCCTGGCCTGCACTCTGGTCTAGGAGCTACTGCAAGCTTTTCTGCCCAGGATCTGTGAGTAGCATTCCCTCCCCAGAGCCTCCACCAGCTCCACCAGTTAGTGTTCCTCCTCACCCAAGGTCCACTACTCAGGGCTGAGATCCAGATCAGGGGCTCGATTCCCCCAGGGTCTTTAGGGCAAGGGCTCCAAAAATTGACACTGCTGTTGCTGCTGCCTGGGGCCAAGCTAGGGGAGGATCCTGCTCCCTTCTAACCTAGGTGAAAGAGCTTTCTCACTGACCTTTGAAGCTGTCTCTGGCATTTGTGGGTTGAGAGATCTGGGAACTGCACCTACTGCCTGGAATTCCATGCACCTCTGCCTGCTCTGGTCCTGTTCCTGCTGTGCTGAAAGGCCAAGGTTGAACCGTGCTCTGCTCTGAGACATGTGTCTTCCAGGCTGCCTTGGGCTGAAAATCTCTTTCACTCTGTTGCTTTGTGGCTTCTGCTGCTCTAGAATTTGTTAAGGGTCATTTTTTACAGGTATTTTATAGGCTATGAGTGGAGAGCTCCTAGAGTGGAGGTACTCCACCATCTTGGCTCTATTACTATTATTATCTTAAAAGTGAAAAGATAGAGGCCTGGAGAAGTTAAATGATTTGTCCAAGGTCACACATAAGGCAAGCAGGATTTAAACCCAGATCTCTGACTCATATCCAGCATGTTTTCCATTCCACCCCAACTAAGACATCCTGCTTTATCTTTTTGGAGTTAACTAAGAATCTGAATTTCAGTACAAATCTCTGAGCCCAGTTGTTACTTCTACTTCCTTATTGCCACCACACACAGAGACAGAACAGGGATTCATCATTTATTTTCATTTCATTGAGTGGGAAGAGGTATATTCTCTACTAGACAATTCAAAAGGTGGGAAAAAAAAAAAACAAACCTTAGTTTTTAGGAAAATATTTGCCTTCTCTAGTACCCTCTTAAATCACTTAGCAGATTATACTGTGCAAAGCCATCCCAACTAATTGAAAAAGTGGTGTATGGTTTAAATGGTTTTAAATTGCTTTTCGTGGAAGGTAGACTCTGAAACAAATCAAAACAAAAAGTCATTCTCAGCTAATGATCCTAATCAGCAACGCTTGGCAATGTCTCGTTAACTACATACCTACAATAATTCTGGCCAGAGAGAATATGTTTGATGAAGAAATATTTCAGATACTCTTCTGATTATAACGCAAAAGTTTCTGTAAAAGTAGTGCAACTCTCCTATAATAAAAGATGTGATCTATCTACTAAACAATTGTCAGGAGATGTATTTCTCTATTTGGCAAGACAATATTACAAAATATATTGAGTCCAAAATTAGATTTCTGAAATGTATCATCTGTTTTGTAATTAGTGAGGTGTGGAATGCCAGAAAACACTAATATAAAACTTATTTTAATACATTAAAGAATATCACAATCAGTTCAGTATCAGTTTCTTTGAGGCAAAGTCTTTTCATCACTATAGGAAAGGAAGATTTTGTAATTATTCCATGAGTTTATTCAGTTTAACTAAGCTATAACTAAGCTATCTTAATCACAAAATGACTTTGTTAAACCATCCACATTCAATCAGCCCAGAAATATTTATAGGCAAGGGCTGTGGGAGGTGTTCTGGGGATAGTATCCCTGTCTTCAAGTAATTTACAATGTATTCATATAAATACTACTGTGTATATATGGGCTTGAAAATCTAACAATACAAAGCAATTTAAGATTTATCAAAAGGTTTTGGGTGTGTTGAGGAGGGGACTTGTGTGCTATGTGTAAAGCAGTTTTGTGAGATGGCACTGTATCAAACTCAGACTTGTATGTGGTAAGAGGGAGAAACAAGAATTTCAGGTACAAATCTATTTAGTAGTCTAAACATGAAGGGCTAACAACCTGTAATATTATGTTAAAAGTAAGAAAATGGAAGGGAAGTGAAAGATTAAAGAAGTATTGTGAATGAAAACTAGACAGAATTTCATGACTGAACATGATGAAATAAATGAGGAAAATTAAACTGTATAGAAGAAAGGGAGGGAAGGAAGAAAAAATGGAAGAAGGGAAGGCAAGAGAAGAAGGAAAGAAGGAAAAGGAGAAAGGAGACAGGGAGGAAGATAAGTACACTTAAGATGCAGTCTTTTAAAGAAAGTTTTAAAATCTATTTTAAACTTAAATACAAAATAAGAAAAGAAAATGGAATATCACCACGTGCACAGCAAAACATATGAGAGGATTCGATATAAAGAAATAAATTTCTATCTCAAGAAAACATATATAATGAATACTACACATTATTTTCAAAGCTGTCCATCTTTTCCTTGCTACCTTATGTTTTCTTTTGTCCTCTGCTATGCACTTTTTACTTTTTTCTCCCCTCCAATCCCCTCCCTCCAAAAAAGGCTATAATTGTGACAATATATTTAATGCATACACGGATATATACCTAAATATCCATAGACACACAAATACACATATGTACACCCAAACACATATATGTAAGACTGTATTAGGCTTATTTATACTTGGCATCTGTTACTCTGAAGCTGTATAGCATCTTCCTTCATATGTCCAAGTCTTTCCATATTTTTCGAAATTCATCAGTTCATCATTTCATATACCATAATATTCCAACCCAATCACATTCTGTCTGGGACATTGTCTAAGACAGTTGCTCCCTCTGCATTCCCTCTATTCTTGCCTGCATAATTTTTATTTATATAGGAAATTTTTAATTTAAACAATCAAAATTATCCATTTTACATTTTGGCACTGCTCTCATTTTATAATATGGTTTAAGGTCTGATATCACTGAATCTACTTCCTTCCTATCCTTCTCACTATCCGTCTCACCCTATTCCTATCCCTCCTCACACCTCTACTTTGCTTCTACCTGCTATCTTGCCCTCCTATTCCTTAAACTACTCCCCTTCCAAAAATCCCTTCCTCTCAAATATCCTCTCTCCCTCTACTTTTGCACTCACCCACTTATTTCTTTCTGAATTTAGAAGATTTTTATCCTCTTCTAAATATATATGTTGTTCCTTCTATCCTATTATCATTAATTTACAAACCCTTCTATACTCACTCTTATCCTATTCCTTATCCTCTCCCTCCTCCCTATCCCCTTACCCTCTTCTTTCTAAATTTAGATGATCTTTATACATACATATGTACATATGTATGTATATATGTACACACACAAACACATTACATGTGTGAGTCTCTTTTCACACACACACATACATATATATATATATATGTAAGAGAGACACAGAAAGAGAGAGAGAGAGAGAGAGAGAGAGAGAGAGAGAGAGAGAGAGAGAGAGAGAGAGAGAGAGAGAATATCTTAGGATATATACACTTCTTAACTCATTCCTGTGAGAGTAGAATTCGAGAATCACCATCTAATTCTTCTGTATTGGTTTTTCCTTATGTGCCTCATTTGTAAGAGATAATTACTCTTTTAACTTTTCTTATATCATTTATTGGAATCACAGTATACTCACCTCTACCCCACTTTTTTCTTTTGAACTACCTAATTATGGATAACAATCTTAGACATATGGTTTACATTTCCATATATAAAAAGTAATCAATTTGTCCCTATTGAGTCCCTTGTAATTAGTCTTTGATATTTACCTTTTATTTCTCTTGAATCTTGTATGCTAAGTTTCCTATTAAGTTCTGCCCTTTTTGCAATAAAATTCTTAAAGTTTGTCAATTCATTGAATTTTTTTTTATCTTTTCATTTAGGATTATACTTAACTTTACTGGGTATGATATTTGTGGCCATAACCCCAGTTCTTTTTCTCATTGATATATAGTGTTCGAAGACCTGTGATCTTTTATTGTCACCAGTGCTGTCTTGAGTAATTCAAATTGCGACATTGCAATATTTGAATCTTGTTCTCTTGTTGCTTGTAACATTTTCTGCTTAATCTGGGGGTTTCAGAATTTGGCTAAAATATTCTTGTAGGTTTTCCTCTGAGAATCTCTTTCAGGTGGTAAACAATGCATTTTTTCTATTTCTACTTTCCCCTCATATTCTAACAGTTCAGGACAATTTTCTTTAATTTTTTTCTGGTATTATTGCATCAAAATTTTTGTTTTTATGGTAGTTTTCAGGTAGTCCAGATGTTCTTATGCTTTCTCTTCTTGATCTATCTTCTGGATCAGTTGTTATTCTTATAAGATGCTTCACATTTTCTTCTATTTTTTCATTCTTTATATTTTGTTTTATTATTTCTAACTTCACTGACTTGTCCTTGCCCAGTTCTAATTTTCAAGGAATTGTTTTCTTCCTTAAGATTCTGGACCTCTCCAACAACTGGGGAATGAATGACTGAACAAGTTGTGGTATATGAATGTAATGGATACTATTGTGCCATAAGAAATGATGAACAGGAAGACTTCAGAGAGGCCTGGAAGGACTTATACGAACTGATGCTGAGTGAAAGGAGCAGAACCAGGAGAACTTTGTACACAGCAACAGCCACAGTGTGCAAGGAATTTTTCTGGTAGACTTAGTCCTTCACAGCAATGCAAGGGCCTAAAAAACTGCCAATGTACTCGAGGTAAAATGCCTTCCACAAGCAGATAAAGAATTATGGAATTGGATCACAGAATGAAGCAGACCATTTGCTCTAATGCTATTTTAGTTTTATGATTTCTTCCACTCATTTTAATTCTTCTATGCAATATGACTAAAGTGAAAATATATTTAATATGAATGTATGTGTAGAACCTATATAAGACTGCACACTGTCTTGGGTCCTGGGATCTTCTGATTTTTTCCTATTCTCTCAGGAGGAATATGTTTTGCCCCAACTATTGTTTATTTTTGACAGTCTACTTTTACCTTGAGGTGCTATTTTATCTTGTCTGGGGAGGAAATCTGAAGAACTTGGAATTTTCTGGACTATTTCACCATCTTCCTAGAATCTTAAACATATGGCCTTTTCAATGCCCAAAAGGAATCATAAAAAGATATCTGAATGATTACTCTCTTACATTATGAAATATTTATAGTGCACTGGGTATTGTCTATGATACCCTTTCTTGCCACTAGGACTTTTCATCCTTTAAACATATTGTTGTTTTTAATAAGCACTTGATTTCACTAGAGCCTCACAGAGTCTAATGCCAATAAATGTTCAATCATCAATTATGGTTTTGTGAGAGGAGGGATGGCTGGGGGCGGGTGCACTCTTGACACACATTTAATTTTAATCTGCATCATTAATATTTTTCCATCACTTTCTTAAGTCTTGACAATCAACAAAACAGTAAAGTCCTGATTTGTGATTGTCCAGTTGCAGAGATGTAATACTAAAATTTAACAATGAATTCATGAACCTGGGCTAGAGCTGTCTCCAGAATTCTTCAGCACTCAGAAGAAAGATACAGGTTGCAATTTCTGACTCATCACGAGGAAGTCACAATCAAAAAATGTCAAAACTGGATTCACAAAATATTTACTCTCTGTGAAAACGTAAGTCTCAGTAACAGAAAAGAGTGGGAAGGGAAACTACTGTAGTTCAGGAACAATTTTAGGTTTGAATGATGAATTGAAAAGCTGCCTAAAGTTTACACACACACACACACACACACACACTCCTAAGATCCTGCAACTAATAAAGAAATTCATATTCCTTAGAATATTTTTTCAGATCTAGGGCAGATTTATAGCAATATTTTCATATTGCCTTTAAAAGCCTGAAGTCCAAGAGACCATCCAAAGCCCTAACCTCAGAATTCTTCATGTCAGTGCACTTCTGTTCTCTAAGACACAACTGGCTCATGGAATCATTGGGCAGAGAGCTACTAGAATAGTGGCATCTGATCTGACCTATTACAGTTGAGACAACTGAGGCTCTGAAAGGTTGAAGCGATTTGCCATGGTTATACAGATTGGAAATAGCAAAGCCAAGACTTCAAACCAAGTCACGTTTCCAAATCAAAGATTTTCTCTAGAATGCCACATGGGGAGAGAGACATAATCAAATGTATGTGAAATCCCAGAAATATCCCTTACAGTATTCCTCAAAGATCCAAACTAAGGTTTTATTTTTTGAGGATAGTATTTTTGTCCCCCTCTTCCATGGAAATTGTTAGGCCTGAATTAACTGAAATCGTGGATGCTCTGAACAACCGAGGAAAGCTGGCTGAAGAATCAATCAAGAAATTGATAACCTTTTAAATTCTCTACTTATGTGAGAGGTACTGTTAAATATTTTTCAAAGAATTGAGGAAATAAGAGCACTCACTATCTGACCTTCACATTTACCAAAAGGGTAAATGTAAAATGAGGGCAGCTTGGTGACACAGTGGATAGCGTGCCAGACCTGGAGTCAGGAAGACACATCTCCCTATGTTCCAATCCAGCCTCAGACAACAACTAGCTGTGTGACCCTGGGCAAGTCACATAACCCTGTTTGCCTCAGTTTTCTTATCTATATGAGCTATAGAAGGAAATGGTAAACCATTCCAGCACCTTTGCTAAGAAGACCCCAAATGGGGGCACAAAGAGTCGAACACAACTGAACGATAACAACAGATATGTAAAGGAAGAATAATGCTAAGATATAGTATTCAAGTGACTTTCTATTCAAAAGATGTTGCCAAAAAAGAAACAAACCATTCATTATAGCAGTCATCGACATGAGACCAATCTTAATACTGACAAAAGCTTATGTACACTGCATGCCATAAAGCAACCAGTCTCATTCAGGGACTATATAAGTAAAATTAGATTTTAAATGGAGCTTTCCTACCCCCATTATAAAATCTCCACAAATTAGGATGCATGAAGTGATCCACAGACTAAATGAGATATTTTCTAACACCCACACCTCCTTTAGAAAAGCGAAAGCAAAACAGCATTGCAAACAAACTGCTAGAGGCTTGGGAACAATTTATTTTTATGGCTTGAATGTGTGACAGCTTAGAAAGGAAAGGTCAGAATTCCTTTTCTCATTCAGATCTCAGTGTACTTCAGTGGGAAGCATGAAGAAGACACACAATGGGGAGAAGAATAAATCAATAGATTTCCTTCCCAAGGAAAAAATAGTTTTCTCAAACAAAACAGACTCCTCCCATTGTAAGATACAGGAGAGGCAAGCCCAGCACTTGGTGGCAATTCATGCTCTGTTTAAGTGGGCTGACATCTTCGTATAGAGAACAATCTGCTCTGGGGTACATGGATTTCATTTTGTTTGCTGATTCTGTTTGTTACTACCAGTGAATGAATGGCTTTGGACACTCAAATCATTAATATGCCATATTTTACAAAAGGATCTCAAAACTAGGACTGTATAATATTACAACAATACAGACTTGATTTGCATAATTACCTTAGCAGAATGCTCTGAATGTCATGGCTGGCATGGTGTTGTTTTGAAAATTATAGGGTCATCATTATTTGTTCATTTGATGTCACTGTTAGTGTGGGGAGCAGAAAGACCATTGAACAAGGGGTCAGAAGATTCCAATATAATGCTCCATATCCCACCTCCTTACATTTGTACTAGGTGGTCCCCTTGCCTGAAATGTTTTCCTTCCTCTCTGCTTCTTGGAATCTGCAGCTTCCCTTAAATCTCAGGCCAGGTAACCTTCTGTGTGAAGCTGAGCTTTTCTTTGTCCCCTAAACTTCTGATACCTTCTCCCTGGAGGTTATATTGCATCTGATTTGTAAGTGTTTTGTATATGCTCATGTTTTTGTCGTTCATTAGTTTTAGTCGTATCTGACTTTTTGTGACTGCATTGTGGTTTTCTTAGCAAAGATACTAGAGTGGTTTGCCGTTTCCTTCTCCAGATTATTTTACATTTGAGGAAAGTGAGGCAAACATGAGTAATTGACTTTCCCAGGGTTACATAGCTAGTAAGTATCTGAGGCTGGATTTGAACTCATTTCTTCCTGACTCTAGGCCCAGCACTCTAGCCACTGCGCCACCTTGTATATGCACATGGCATTTTATGTAATAGAATTTAAGATCCTTTTGGACAGGTACTGTTTCACTTTTGCCTTTGTATTTTCAGGACATTTTAGAGTACCTGAAACATGAAAGTCTCTTGATTCATTCATCTTTGTATTACTTCATTAACAAGGTAACTATATCAATTTTACAATTAGTAAAACCTAGAAAGATGCCTAGATTCCTCTTCAGACATTATGCTAAAATAAGACACTGGGCTAGAAGACAGTCAAGACACCTGAGTCCCAGTCTCATTTCTGTTGCTAACTGTGACCCCAGACAAGTTATCTCCTTTCTCATACTTGTTTCCTCTTCTATAAAATGGGGTGTTAAATTAGATGACCTCTAAGTTGTTTTCCAACAAGTCTGTGATCATTCCTCTCTAGGACCTCGTTTCTTGTGCTTCAGATCCTCATCCTGAAACCTCACTCCAACACTGGAATTCATGCATTGGAAGTACCCTCTGCTCCTTTGTTCTCTTACTCTGATTGTAGGGCTTTTCCCAGAACCTCCTTTCAAGGAGGGCCTCCAGGTCACCCTTGTCTTATTCCTCTCTAGAATGCACTTTTGACTTTCTCCATGATGCTTTAGCTCCAGAACTTTTACATGCACATACATATATGCATGTATATGCGTACTCACATATATATATATATATATATACATGTATATAGTTATATTTTTTCTTTTGCATTTTTTATTATTTTTTATTTTTTTCTAATAAAAATTTATTTATTTAAATTTTTACATTCATTTTCACAAAATTTTGGGTTCCAAATTTTCTCCCCTTTTATCCCCTCCCCCCACCGCAAAACACCAAGCATTCTAATTTTCCCTATCACCAATCTGCCCTCTCTTCTATCATCCCTCCCTTCTCTTGTCCCCATCTTCTCTTTTGTCCTGTAGGGCCAGATGGCTTTCTATTCACCATTAACTGTATGTCTTATTTCCTAGTAGCAACAACAATACTAAACAATTGTTCCTAAAACTTTGAGTTCCAAATTCTCCCCATCCCTCCCTCCCCACCCATTTGCTTTGGGAAGGCAGGCAATTCAATATAGGCCCTATCTGTGTAGTTTTGCGAATGACTCCGATAATAGTTGTGTTGTGTAAGACTAACTATATTACCCTCCATCCTATCCTGCCCCTCATTGTTTCTATTCTGTCTTTTGATCCTGTCCCTCTCTGAGTGTTGACTTCAAATTGCTCGCTCCCCCCATTGCCCTCCCTTCCATCATCACTCCCTCCCTTGCTTATCTCCTTCTCCCCTACTTTCCTGTACTGTAAGATAGGTTTTCATACCAAAAAGAGTGTGCATTTTATTCCTTCCTTTAGTCGAATGTGATGAGGGTAAACTTTTTGTTTTTTTTCTCAGCTCTCCTCTTTTTCCCTCCACTAAAAAGTCTCCTGCTTGCCTCTTGAATGAGATAAAATTTACCCCATTCCATTTCACCCTCTTTCCTCCCCCTAAATTTCTCTCTCACCATTTACCTTAATTTCTTTTAAGATATGGTCCCATCCTATTCAATTCACTCTGTGCTCTCTGTCTCTGTATGTGCGTGCATGTGTGTGTGTGTGTGCACATGTGTACATGTGTCTGTGTGTGTATGTATGTGTGTGATCCCACCAACTACCCAGATACTGAAAAGTTTTAAGAGTTACAAATATTGTCTTTCCATGTAGGAATGTAAACAGTTCACCTTTGGTAAGCCCCTTACAACTTCTCTTTGCTATTTCCTTTTTCATGCTTCTTCTCATTCTTGTGTTTGAAAGTCAAATTTTCTTTGCAGCTCTGGTCTTTTCATCAAGAATGCTTGAAAGTCCTCTGTTTCATTGAAAGACCATATTTTCCCCTGAAGTATTATACTCAGTTTAGCTGGGTAGGTGATTCTTGGTTTGAGTCCTAGTTCCTTTGCCTTCTGGAATATCCTATTCCACGCCCTTCGATCCCTTAATGTAGAAGCTGCTAGATCTTGTGTTATCCTGATTGTATTTCCACAATACTGGAATTGTTTCTTTCTAGTTGCTTGCAATATTTTCTCCTTGACCTGGGAATCCTGGAATTTGGCCACAATGTTCCTAGGAGTTTCTCTTTTTGGATCTCTTTCAGGAGGTGATCGATGGATTCTTTCAATACTTATTTTGCCCTCTGGTTCTAGAATATCAGGGCAGTTTTCCTTGATAATTTCATGGAAGATGATGTCTAGGCTCTTTTTTTGATCGTGACATTCAGGTAGTCCCATAATTTTTAAATTGTCTTTCCTGGATCTATTTTCCAGGTCAGTTGTTTTTCCCATGAGATAGTTCACATTCTCTTCCATTTTTTCATTCTTTTGTTTTTGTTTGGTGATTTCTTGGTTTCTCAGAAAGTCATTAGACTCCATCTGTTCCATTCTAATTTTGAGAGAACTATTCTCTTCAGTGAGCTTTTGAACCTCTTTTTCCATTTGGCCAATTCTGCTTTTGAAAGCATTCTTCTCCTCATTGGCTTTTTGAACCTCTTTTGCCAATTGAGTGAGCCTATTTTTCAAGGTGTTATTTTCTTCAGCATTTTTTTGGGTCTCCTTTACCAAGGTATTGACCTGTTTTTCATGCTTTTGTTGCATCTCTCTCATTTCTCTTCCCAGTTTTTCCTTTACCTTCTAAGTTGATTTTCAAAATCCTTTTTGAGCTCTTCCATGGCCGGAGCCCGGCGGACATCCCCCTGGGATGTCTGGGATACAGAGGCCCTGACCTCCACGTCTTTCCCTGATGGTAAGAATATTTCCTCCTCATCAGAATTGAAAGGCGGGAACATTTGCACCCCCTCAAAGAAGCTCTCTATAGTCTTACTTTTCTTCCCTTTTCTGGGCATTTTCCCAGCCAGTTACTTGACTTCTGAGATTCCTGTCCACCCTGCCTAGATCCTCCCAGCTAGTGCTTGGGGTCTGAGATTCAAATGCTGCTTCCCAGTCTCAGGGCTATCTGTGGCGGGAGTGGCTGCTATTCAATGTGAGCTTAAGTTCTGGTGCTAGGGTGGGGGCAGGGCTGCCTCCCAGGCTCAGTTCCCTCAGGGGGTTTATGCAGAGACCTGAGCTTCTGCCTGCTGTCCAGGCTGCTGCAGCTGCCTCTGCCTCTGCAGCTTCCTCCCGAGGGGGCCCCGAGCCACGGAGACACCCCGCTCCCCTCTCAGCCAGGCAGACGTCTCTCTCACTGACCTGCAGAGTCTGTGGGCGGAAGGACCTTCCCAGCCACCGGAGGTTCTGTCCCTGAAGCCTGCTCAGATCTGCTCCTCTGGAGCCGCCAGCCAGGGCATCTCAAGGGTGGACTCCGCTTTCTGGGGTGCAACAAACCCTGGAGATGACTCTCCAGGGCTCTCTGGAACGGAAATCTTTTCCACTCTGTTTCTGCACTCCTTGCAGTGCTCCAGAATTTGTGGGAAGTTCTTCTTACAGGAAACATATGGGCTGTGGGTTCGTTGCTAGCATACATGAGTCTTTCTTCTCCGCCATCTTGGCTCCACCCCCTATATAATATTTTCTATAAAGAAAACTTACCTTTCAGGTTCTATGATCAATTACATACTCTGTCTCTGTATTGCAGCAATTATGAAACACACACAGGTTTTAAGTTTGGTTCTTGACTGTATGTCAATTGTAGCACCATTTAGTGTGTGTGTGTATGTATGTGAATGTGTATGTATGTAGCAAATGCAATGTGCAGTACCTAATATCACATCACAAATAACCAATGCCTAGTGTTTATTTGCATGAATCATCAATATGATATATTTCATAAATGATACAGAAAAACATAAAGTTAGTTTTTACCATTATGACTTCTCAATATCCTCTGTGGTATTTAAAGTAAGTAGAAAATACACTATTTCCACTTGCATTTTACATCATCATTTTATCAGGTATATAATTACTCCCAGTGTTAAGAATGCATAGGAAAAATTCATAAGTCTAATTACATTAGCTTTCTTCCTCCATCCCTAGACACATATTAACTTCACTGAAACATAAGAATCCTTTTGATTACACAAAAGATTAATAATTTAGGAATGGGGGAGGGGAAACAATAAACTCAGGCAGTCAATTTCTATGCACAATGAAAGGGATAAATGTGAGAACAATGATTTTTCTATGTTATATTCTGAAAAGTCACAGCCATTTTTACAAATTGATATAGTTTGAAACATGAGGTAGGTACAAAGCCTGGGAATCATCTGATGATTTTGACAGTGTCACCAAAATGTTTAATTCATTACAATGTCTCAGATTTGAATTTGGCAGCAGGCTGAGCCTTATGTTTAAGCAGAGTGTGCACTCAAATGCAATGACTTCCGTGATGATGAGAAGGAATTCTTTATCTGGACTTCCTTGCCTCATTTACCAATGTCTCAATTATAAATCACAAAGGAAAAGATCCTTTCATTCTACAGTTGAAGATTGGGGTTAAAATGCAAATTTCTCTGGGAGATATTGCATTTGCCATAATTCATATTAAATATCTCTCACTAGTATGAAATCTTTAAAAGCTTTCACTAACTGAGATCACATTTTGATAGAGCGGGTAAAGGGAAAGGCAACAAACAAGAAATTGTGTCTTGGCAGCTAGATGGCATTATGAATGAATCATTGTAACAGAAATTTGAACTAAGTTCAAATCCTGCCTCAAACAGGATATGCTGCCCTGGGCAAGTCACTTAATCTCTTGGCCTCAGTTTCCTCATATGTAAAATTTAAAAAAAATAGCACCTCTCAAAGTACTATCAAATGAGATATTTGTAAAGCCCTTTGTAAACCTTAAAATATTCTATAAATGTCAGATATAGATTTTGAATTAGAAATGAGACAGCAGTAATTAGAGTTTGAAAAGGATAGAGAAAAAGAATGTGGAAAGACAGCAAAGACAAATTTGGTCTACTTCTTAGTATTTCTTAGTCCTGGCCTTGGTGGGGACTGATAAACCTGAAACTAACTAAATTACAGAGATCAGCTTCATGATATTGATGGGAGTCATTACAGCAATCCTGAAATACACACAGGCTTTAAGTCTGATTCTGGATGATGGGTGAATTGTAACCTCATTTAACATATGTGCACATGCACACATACAGAACAAAGAGAATGCAATCTGCAGTGCCTTGCATCATACCATAGAGCTTCTCAATGTAAGCCCACCTCCAGTGCTTACGTTGCCTTACTTATCCATGGCAATCAACGTCAGACCTCAGCAAAACTGGGATGTATGTAAAGGGTCATTGGTATCTTTCCATCTTTCATTTCTTTATCCTGTTCCTCCTTTATGTGAGTATACACACATATACATAGTTTATCATATACAATCTATGATATATAATTTTCTCACTTCTCCCCCTGTATATGTATTTTTTACACACACACATATATGTACATAAAATATATACACACATATTTCTATACTGTATAGTTGTAGTTGAAATACATATGCATGTGTGTGTGTGTGTGTGTCTGTGTTTAAGCTTCCCAGCATTTGTGAAAAGAGAAGAGACTATTATTATTATTCTGCCTATAACATGTTAGGTCCTTAATAAATACTAGTTAATCAGTGCTGCTTCACTAGACTGCCCCCCTCTCATTACCCAATCTGTTGCCCCTACAAGCATAATTCAGACTTAGATTTAGAGTTGAAAGGAACCTTGGAAGCCATCTAGACCAACACCACAGTTTACATGTGAGCCAACTGAGGGTCAGAGGAGTAAAGTGAATGGTGCAAGGGTGAAGATACAGTAAGTGGCAGAACCAGAATTTGAAAGTAGTATCTTTCCTTCCAGCACCCCTTTATGTGTCAAAGTCCTTATGGAAAGAGATGGTCATGGTTAATTGTATTTAAATTTCAGTCATTACTTAGCCTGGCATATAATAAACACCTAATAAATGTCCTCTCTATCTCTGACATGAATGTCTCTTTGTGTTTATCCACAATAGAAAATAGTACAGATGATTAAAATCCTTCAGCAATCTAAAATACTGCATTAAGCTACACCCACATTCCGAAATTAAATTTATATCAAAGCAAATTAAGAAGGTATATAGAGTACTAGATAAAAGTTGCAGAGGGGCAGCTTTAAGATTCATGCAAGGAAATAAATGCTTCCTAAATACTGGACCTATCCTATAGTCCATCATATCCCTATATCTAGCGCCAAACACAAGTAACTTTGTCTAATAAATGCTTATCTAATTGAATTATTGAAATTAGTAGCTGGTTATGTAGCATTGATGAATCATTTAATGTGATCTGTGAAATGGAGTTAATAACACTTCTACTCACAAAATTATTGTATGATTTAAGTGAGATAATATAGATAAAGCAAACTGTAGCATGATATAACTACATGATACTACTACTACCAAGACTAATATTATTAATTATTACTTAAATTGTTGACCTAGGAAAAATCTAAGTCAAAGACAGATCCCAGTCTGTACTGGTGGAGGGAGTTCCCACTCGGGGGTTTCCCACTTCTAATAAAATCATAGATCCTATGTTCACTCAGAACTGGTGGTGGTGTTGTACTTCAGAGATGAAATGACTCTTTTTCAACAATGTTATTATATGAAATAATTTGCCAAGTAAAGAAAAAGAGCTGCAAATAGTGACTCTGAAAAGTTACTAAAATTGATAATGGGAATACAAGGAAAGTAGAGTTCACTGAAGAGTGGACTTCAAGCTATTCATTTAAAAGCCTTTGTAACACAGTTCCTCTAGGTATAGTAGTAATAGTTATAGTAGCACTCATAGATAAGGTAAATGAATGTCATTGCTGAATATAGCCATCAAATATCACATAAAGATAAATAATAGCAAACTTTTTCATGTTCGATAGAACTATAAGGGAAAATTTTATCCCATTTTGAAAAAATTTATAATGAGAAAAATACAAATTTTTCACTTGCATAATAGAAAGCCTTCAGGTAGAGTCTTATGAGAAATTTTGCCTTAAGTATTCTGTTTTCAAACAAAAAGATGAGTGTTCAAACTTTCATTATTAGATAAGCAGTCTCCAACAAGCTTTGCTCAATATGACTACCATCATTACCAAAAGTGTCATTAATACTGTGGATGTCAGAGAAAAGATTCATATCTTGATTAAAAAGAATTCTATCATATTATCTTCAGGCAAAGGTATTCAAAATATAGTTTGAAAGATGTTGTAAGGATACAGTGTTAACATTTCTAAGTTTACTTTTTATAAGTACCATTTTTTTAAACATCAAATATTTTTTACTTCATTATTTATTTATTTAAACATTCTTTTCTTTTTAAAATTTGAATACTGACTTCTCTCCCTTCATCCCACATCATTCCTAAATCTACTGAAAAGGCAAGCAATATGATATCAATTTTTCATGTGAAATCATGCAAAAACATATTAGCCATAGTTTTTAAAGCAAGAAAAATAAAGTGAGAAAATTATGCTTCAATTTGCACTCAGAGTTCATCAGTTCTCTCTCTGGAGATGCGTAGTATTTTTTTCATCGTGTGCCATTTGGAATTGTCATGGATCATCCTATTGATCAGAGTAGTGAAGTCTTTCACAGTTGATCATCATTACAACACTGCTATTACTGTACACAGAACTGTCCCAATTATTCTCTCTTTCCTTTGGGTAAGTTCACGTAGGTCTTCCCATGTTTTTTCTGAAACAACTCTAACATTCCCCACAGCACAATAGTACTCCATTACAATCATATTCTACAACTGAAAAATGGCTCTTATTTTTATAAATTTGACTCAATTCTGTTGTCATTATATATTTGAGAAATGGATCCTTTATCAGAGAAACTTGCTGTAAAATTTTTTGATATTACTTCATTTTCTATAGTGCCTTTTAGTAAAATGTAGTTTCCCTGGTTATCCTTTTGAATTATTTTAATATTCATTTACTTATTTATTCATTCATTCATCTATTATTTTTTATTAATCTATTTTCATTATTTATTGTATTTACTTTGTCTGAGATCATAATTGCTATGTCCCCACCTGTTTTTAGTTTAGCTGAAGCATATTAGATTCTACTCCACCCCTTCATTTTAATTTTATGAGATCCTTTCTGTTTTAAATATGTCTCCTGTAAACAGCATATTGTTGGATTCTGGTTTCTAATCCAGTTGATTCTTTTGATTTCTATTTTACCCTCTTGATCTAAGATACTGACACAATTTACTTGGAATATTTCTTGAACTAGGTTTCTTTCATCATGGCATTCAGGTAGTCTAATAATTCTTACATTTTCTATCCTTAATCTATTTTCCAAGTAAGTTATTTTTCCTATGAGATATTTCATACTTTCTTACATTTTTTCATTTATTTTACTTTGTTTTATTGATTCTTTGTGTTTCATGAAATCACTAGCTTCCACTTACCAAATTCTAATTTTTAAGAAATTATTTTCTTCAGTGATATTTTGTACTTCTTTTTCCATTTGGTAAATTTTATTTTTTAAGGAGTTCTTTTTTTCAGTAACTTCTTGTGCCTCTTTTACTATTAGGTCAGTTCTGTTTTTTAAGAACATTTTTTTTCAGTATGTGTGTGTGTGTGTGTGTGTATGTCTCTTTTACCAAACTTATTTTTTTCTCCTTCTTTCCTTTCTTTTCCCATTTTTTCCTCTGCTGCTCTTATCACTTTCTTTAATTCTTCTGGGAATTC
The DNA here is from genome assembly GCA_023548195.1 of Bettongia penicillata ogilbyi. Classification (NCBI taxonomy): domain Eukaryota; kingdom Metazoa; phylum Chordata; class Mammalia; order Diprotodontia; family Potoroidae; genus Bettongia; species Bettongia penicillata. Next base: position 2,001,264 of record JAJHZJ010000688.1, on the reverse strand, counting down.
TTATTGAGCTTTTGTCTACTTACTATTTTTCTTCAAGGCCTTGTTTGTAGCTATTGTTGTCTTCTTCTGAGCTTACATCTTAGTCTTCCCTGCCATTGTAGCAGCCTTTTATGATCAAATTCTTTTCTTTTTTTATCATTTGCCCATTTTATAGTCTATTTTTTGACTTTTAACTTTATGTTAAAGTTGGGCTCTGCTCACCTACAAGTAGAGAAACACCAAAATTAAAGATTTTTTTTTTCAAGTTGGTGCTTTGTAGTCACAAATGATAGTACTCCTCTTTGCCTTGAAACTGCGAGCAGGGCCCCTGCTCCCTTATGACTAGATTACTGTGCTTCTCTCTGCCCTGGAACTGCAACTCAGAACTATGTATGGGTAATAGAGTTGTCATACAGTGCCAGCAGAGTACCCTGTAATCTTTTTCTGATTAGTAGTCTGATCCCCTTACTGTCTCTGAGCTGAGAGCTCTGGCAGCTGCTGCTGCCACTGGGTGTTTTGGGTCTGGATAAGACCTCTACCCTAGCATCATAAAATTTTTGCTCTGATTGAAGTTTTTGGAGGCCAGAAAAAAATATCTCAGTCTGATCTTCTTTTAGCTCTGATGCTCCAAAATTTAATTTTAGGCATGTTGAGAGACTTCAACTGGGTTGCCTCCAATTTGCCATCTTGGCTCTACCCCCTTCTCTTTTATCAATCAAAATAAAAATTAATCAAATTTATAATTAACACTTATGGAAACTCATTATCTCTGCCCATCACTTAGAATCTGGAACCCTAAATGGCCTATTCATTTGGAAAGATTAGTCTATTTTAGTAACAAAAGTTTCTAAGTAGAAATTCTATTAACTTCCTTATGCAAATGAGAGTTTGAATCTTTTCCAAGGTTTCTATTAAAATTAGGTAATATTTCACATACAAATAATATGTGAATTTGTTTTGCTTAACTATTCTTATTTGTTAAATGTAAGGGCTTTCGTTGGGTGGGTAGAGAGTGAGGGAGGAATAGAAGGATAAGTTATTGATATAAACAATGACGGAAAGAAAAAAAGCATGAATGAAACATTTAAAAATATGATGAGAGAAGGAAGTTCAGAAGAGAAATAGAATAGCTTGTTGTGTTCCCTTCTCCTACTCATGACTCTGAACTTCCTTCTCCATCATGCTTCAACATCCTTCAAATTCTAAAGGATACCTCTGCCCAAGGAACCTTCTTACTCTGAACTATCACTCTGCTCCTGCTGTCCCTTCCTCTCAATGGTCACTTCCTCAAAGAACATCTATTATAAGGAAAGGGAAGAGAGAGCCGTTTTCACCACCTCATTCCTCTGTAAGCCCCCTTCCTGACTCACCAGCCCTCTTTCTCCACTTTTACCATGCTTTTCCCCCTTGCTTTTATGTGTTTTCTTTCATTAGAATGTAAACTCTTTGAGGGCAAAGTAGCTTTTTCTTCACTTTGTATTCATAGCCATTGGCAAAATGCCCCTTCACATAATAAATGCTTAATGACTACTTGTTGACGTATTCGTTGACGTGAATTTGGCAGATAGTTGATAACTACCTCTAAAAGAATTCATTTGAAATTTGAATCTGTGATAAGATAGTTATGAACGCACTGTGCTGTTCTTGAACTTTGAATCTGTAACTTTATGTTTGAAAGGATGCTGCTGGTTTACTTATTTGGCTTTTGTACTTGCTTGTGAAGTCTACATATTAAATTAGATGCCTTTTTAATATCTTGGCTTGATACATTAACTTGATACAATATATGCTAGCTGTTGTTGTTTTAAACCTAATTATGTCTTGTACCCTGATTTTGCCTCAGACGTAAAGAAATCAGAGATTAGCTAGAGAGATATAAAATTTTAAATAAGGACAAAGAATCAAACCTTTATATGAATGATAGGAATTTCCCAGACTGGGGTCTCTAAATTATTATGATTATAACTGTAAATATTTGTTTCATATAAACTGAAGGAAAAAAATTAATAAACCTATAAACACAGACACACACACAAACACACACACACACACACACACATACTGAGCAGCTTTTGTTGGGAATAAATAATTCAGTTTCCATTCTCTAAAGTCAGAAAGGAGAGGAGGCAGTTTTGCAGGTGAAGCCCTGCCAGAAGGAAGAAGGGACAGAAAAGACAGAATAAGTTCCATAGCAATAATCATGTGTGTCAAAAAAGTATGACTATTACATTTGAGGTCATTTGTATTTGTAAGGACCCTCTGGAGAGATTTTCTAACTAGGACTTTCGTTCTGGACATCTTGTTTTCAGGGATACTCTAGGGGAAGGAAGATAATATACACACACACATATGCCTATATTCGATGTGTATACAAATTGTGTTGTATATATACACATAATTTTTATTAATCTTTTGTTTCAGGGTATGATTAGGATTTTTAATTGTGTTCTCTTTATAAGATAGAAAAATTCCTTTGAAATAACTTTTCCTTGTTTGTGTGAAAAATGATTTTTCTTATTAATCATTATTTTGGAGACTTAGAGCTTTCCTTGGCCCCCTCTTCCAAAGTTCAGTTTCTTCTTCAGAAGGACATTACTGATAATATGACTGCACTGAGTCTCCTTATCCCCAACCCAGGCTCAGATGTAATTTAAATCTCTCCATTGCGTTGTGCCTAGGCATGGGTAAAGGCAGATTCTTCTTTCTAGACAGCCCAAGGCTAGGAGTGGTCTGGGATGGTTGTGATGATGGGGTGATATTAGCTCCTGCTGAAAAGGTATATAAACTGTTCATCCCAACCCCTAAATGAGCTCAGTTCCAACACTGCAGCTCCATGCATCTGAATGCTGCCCACTTTAAGAGAAGTGACTCAGATAATCTAACTCTGTTTGTCTTTTTTAGACCAAACTCTTGTAGGTTGACACTTGCATGCCTACATAGTGACATTTAATGTAGTACAATAACCATTTGTTCAACATCACCCAGATTCTTACTAACACAATGCAGCTATGAATTTTGCATTTCTAAGACACTAGTACCCAAAAATTCACCTAGAAAGCACTGATAGCTCATAAATATTCATTTTCTTCTTTTTCTTTTAAGCAGACCTAGATTTATATAAAAATTCTTAATCCCTTTTGGGAGGCCCACATGTGTCCAGGGTTTACCTGACCTTGTTTTCTTCCTGCCTGAATTAAGCCTGTTTGTTTTAATGAGGAATGAGTTCATAGCTCCAGTTGGAATTTCATAAATGTAGCAAAGATCTTAGTAGAAATTTGGAGGGCCATATGTTGTTGCAGGGACCCAGAGGATTTTGCTACATCTCATGTGTAATGAGGCACCTGGAGATGTTTTTGTCTGGAAGTCCAGCTGGACTGCCTACGTGTTTTAGGAATCCCTGAAGAAACTTTTGTTGCCTAATGTTGTTTTTGAGACTAATAGGAATTTTCCATTATTAAACTCAATCTGTAAGTGAGTGTATAGAGTACAGTGAGGGAGAATGTCTCAGACCTCCCATGGACTCATTGTCAGTTTGTGGTAGCACATGGTACTCTACTGAGTAAAGGGATCCCTCAGGGGGAAAGTGAGAAGACAAGTGCCTTGGTCCAAACTAGATCCAATGGGTCAGTGTTGTTATATAAACAAAAACTAGATCAGATTGACTTCTCACCTGAACAGTGAATAGGTTATTTGCACTAGCTGTCAGTTCATTATTTCCTGTGGAGAAAAGTTCATGTTCTTTGGGAAACACTAAAGATAGTAGGATTTGCTTTCAGATTAAAGATTGATTTCTTAACTTTTTTCTTTTCTTTATTGTCTCTGTGTTGAGGAAGGCCCCTGCAAATACCAAAATGGGTCCTTTATAAGAAAAAAATCTCTAATATGCTTTGCAAATTCTTCCTTGGTTACTGAATCTTCACAACTCTGCATTTCAAGGTAACTATGGTTTCCCCTTCTAAGTTTAATGAAAGGATAAGATTGGTGCCATGTGGATTTTTTCTGAAATTCTTTAGTAAAAGGAACAAGAGTATGCACTCAAAAAAGACAAAGCCTAAGCCTCCTTGAGATCCCATTGAACTATTCTGAATTAGGGATATAGGTAATAAGTTCAAAATGCACTCTAGAGAATTAGCAGTTGACAGCTAAAATGTTAAGGGAGGGAGAAGAGGGGAGAGTATAATGTGGAGGTGAGGTGTATTGGCTGATGAGAGCCTAATCCTTGAAGCATTTGCCAGTCCACATATAACTTTGGAAAGTCAGTTTCCAGAAATGATGAGTCAGGGCTAAAGTGATAATGAAAAGTCCTTTAATTAGTCATGGAGCCAAAAAAGAACAGATGATTCAGGAGTAGCTGAGACAAAACTGAGCACACATACAAAAGGTGTGACCCACTGATTTTTAGGTCTCCTTCCTTTAGTAACTTAGAATGAGGATTACTGTGACCTCCTGGGTGGAAGAGTGGCAAAAGGCTGTCGTTTTGTATCTAGTAGTCATTTGTCCTTAAGTACATGGTAGCTCTATTTCTTTTGAATATATTACTTGCTGTTTAGGCAAATTAATAATATGAGATGAATGTGAACAGACATCAACCTTGTGAATCTGGGCAATTCAGAGATCCCGTTAGAGCTCCCACTGGCGGATCAGTCAGTAGAAAAGTCCTCCAAAGATGGTGACAATGGCTACCAGAGCAGTAGGGGCTTTAAGGATCACAGCACTTCCTTATGAAAAGAAAGATGGGTTCTAGACTCTAGAGAGGCATTGACCTTCCAGCTCCACAAATTGCTGTACAAAAAGAAGAAGAAAAAGGCAATGCCTGTAAAAGACAGGAACAGACCTACAGCAAACAGAGATATGAAACTGACTAGATGCAAAAAGCTGAAAGTACTGAAAATGCTGGAGGCAGGGGGGGAGATTGTATGAACTTCTGGAGAAATACACACAATTCAAAAATACTATTTTTAATCGAGTTTTATATAATTATGCAATTTTTTTCTTACTTTTCTTATAGGCATTGGTGATCTAAGAAAAAAAAAACTGACATAGGACAAGTCTTGGAGCACAGCTGTAGTTTTGTTTACCATTTCAATAATCATCAACTGCGGCAGTAATGCTTCATTTCTGCAGAGATTTACTCTTCATGAGATATCCCTGTTGGGAAGAGGTCGATAAATGCATTCCTCCTAAGATCTGATGTGATAACAGACTAATGTTTTTAGGCATTTATAAAAATTTTATGTGGGTATATGCATTTCAATAGGTATTATTTAACACTCACAAGTCATCAATATTCAGGACTAAAACTTTCTTGGCAAAATGTCAGCAAATATTACATGTTAATGAAAGAGATCTAGTAAGTCAAGAAAGAATTTTCGTGGGACCCCACTATTCTTAGCACATAGGTAGGATCTGTTTCACCTCTTTTAAAGGTGAATTGTGATTTGTAGACTACTGTTTCCTTGATTCTTTGCATAGGTGTGTGTTTCTGTGTATGCATATGTATGACTTCCCGGGTTGAAATTCCATTGTATAAATTCCCTCTATTGATGGACATTAGCAATAAATGTCCTTTGTAGCTTAAAGCCTTTCAGACTTGCCTAGTGGAAAGAGGGTTTCAGTGACATGAGTATAGTCTCCCAAGTTAGTATGTGTTAAAAGCCATACTTGAACCAAGGTCTTCCTGACTCCAAAGTAAATATATTCACATAAAAATCCCAAAGAGAAACTGCTCATATATTCTTTCACAATATAGGTCTCTAAATGTAAATGATAAAAGATTGGATTAAATTTTTTATAACATATATATTTCTATGGAAACTTTTGTATTAGTCTTCTCATTCTATTATTTTCCAGCTACAAACAAATTATGAGAATTGTTTTCTTTCTTGAGGAGTGTGAATAGAAGAGTACCATCTAGAGTAGAAGGAACACTTGGAGTCAGACAACCTGGATTCAAATTCTAACTTTTCCTTATGTTCTCTATGTGATCCTGGGAAATCATATCATCTCCCTGGGACTCAGTTTGCTCATCAGTAAAGTGAGGCAGTTGGGTTAGATGAACTCTAGGCTTTCTTCTGTATCTAAATCTAAGGAGAAACTTCAGTGTATTCAACAAAAATAACTATATATATAATGATTCAAGGCTTGTCGAGTCCTTCTGCTAACAACAGCTCTAAGAGGAAGATATTTAGATAGTCCTTCACAAATATTGAAAAAAGTCATAAAGCACAGCATATGCACAGGAGATAATTATTAATTATCCCATTTTAAAGATAATGAAAATGAGAGTGGTAAATGACTTCAACAAAGGTCACACAAACAAGTATGTGGCAGGGACAGAATTAGAACCAAAATGCCAGGCAGCTCTCCAGTGCCTAACACCACAGTACTTTGGCACTTGGACAGGATGATTAACTTTGACAGGTTAAATTAACAGAAACATAAAACAGAGGAAATCTATCCTCTCTTGTCTGTGTGCCAGGAAACACAAGGCCATAATTGCTACGATTCAGCTCCTCAGCATAAAACAAGTCAAATGCTTGCTTCAAGAGATTGATTTTGCGGGACAAGCTTCAACTTTGACTTCCAAGGTCATGGGACATGAATATCCTTTTCAAAAGGAAGTCTTCCTCAGATATTATTCAGGCTAATATGACACAGTTAAATGTCACATGTCACCTGCAGAGTGGGTGTTATTGAACCAAAGTCTGAAGATAGGCCCACTGCATTACAAAGAAGTAGACACTAAAAGAGAAATAACAGCAAAGGACCTTTGGCATGCATTTATACAGCTCGATACTACTGTGATTGTGCTTCCTGTATCTGTGTATTGGTTCTTCCTGATTTCGGAGACCTCTGATTTCATTACTGTGGATGCCCTTTCCACAAATACAAATTACAACACTGTTACGGTTTAGTAAACTAACTTTAATAACTACCACAAATATGACCAAACTGGTGATGAATTTCTTCACCCTTGTTTTTGCATTAACAAATACATTTTATCGATATTGTTTGTTTTTTCATCTTAAGCAGTTCTAAATATGAAATCTTACCCATCTACCCCTAATGAGCTCTACTTTGCAAAAAAGAAAGAAAGAAGGAAAGAAAGAAGGAAAGAAAGAAGGAAAGAAAGAAGGAAAGAAAGAAAGAAAGAAAGAAAGAAAGAAAGAAAGAAAGAAAGAAAGAAAGAAAGAAAGAAAGAAAGAAAGAAAGAAAGAGAAAGTTGAACAAAATCAAGAAGCACAGTGGGCATATATATTAAATGTAACATTCAGCCCCGCTGGTTGCCCATCTCTTTATCATGATGAAATGGAATGACATAAACCTTTATGAAGCATCTGCTATGTACCAGACACTGCGCTAAGCGCTTTACAACTATCTCATTTGATCATTCCAAACAACTCTGGGAGGTAGGTGGCACAATGATCCCCATTTTATAGATGAGATAAATGAGGCAGAGTTAAGTAACTTGCCCAAGGTCACACAACCAGTAAGTGACGGAAGTAGGATGTGATGTCTGGTCTTCCTGACTCTAGCCATTATACCACCTTGCTTCAAAAAAGGTTATCTCATTTCACTATGGAGTCCAAGATTTGTCATTACAATTATTCAGTATGCACAAGCTTCTCTAAATGGAAGTAGACTGGTCATTGGATAACAGAAATGGGACTGGTCAGAGCTAGTACTCCACTAGCATTGCCTTTGGGAACCCAGGGTTCTGGGTAACCTATATGCTGCAATGAAAATTCAGAGCAAAACTTCTGTTTTCATCAAAAAATGCTGTGGTGGGGGAGGAGCCAAGATGGTGGAGTAGAAAGACTCACATATGCTAGCTCCAGGACCCACAACCCATAAATTTCCTGTAAAAAGAACTCCCCACAAATTCTGGAGCAGTGGAAGCCATGCAGCAACGCAGTGGAGGAGATTTCCGTTCCAAAGAGTCCTGAAAAACCGCCACCTAAGGTCCGTGCGCACAGGACAGCAGAGCCCAGCCCTGGGATCCCGGTCCCAGAGGAGCAGATCTGAGCAGGCTTCAGGGATGGAACCTCTGGCAGCCAGGAAGGTCCCTCTATCCACAGGCACTACAGGTCAGTGACAGAGACTTCTGGGCTGGCCTAGAGGGGAGCGGGGTGTCTCCATAACTCATGCCCCCTTGGGAGGAAGCAGCACAGACAGGGACAGTGGCAGAACTGGGCTCCCAAAGCCGACAGGAGCTCTGCTCCATTACTGAAGATCTCTACATAAACCCCTGAGGGAAGTGAGGCTGGGATGCGGCCTTACCCCAACCTGAGCACCAGAACTTAAGCTCACATTGAATAGCAGCCAATCCCACCACTGAAAGCCCTGAGGCTGGGGAGCAGCATTTGAATCTCAGACCCCAAGCACTAGCTGGGCGGATCTAGGCAGGAGTGAAGAGGAATCTCAGAAGTCAAGTACCTGACTGGGAAAATGCCCAGAAAAGGGAATAAAAATAAGACCATAGAACGTTACTTTCTTGGTGAACAGATGTTTCCTCCTTTCATTTCTGATGAGGAAGAACAATGCTTACCATCAGGGAAAGACATAGAAGCCAAGGGCTCTGTATCCCTAACATCCAAAATAGATATCCAATGGGCTCAGGCCATGGAAGAGCTCAAAAAGTACTTTGAAAACCAAGTTAGACAGGTGGAGGAAAAACTGGGAAGAGAAATGAGAGAGATGCAGAAAAGCATGAAAAACGGGTCAATACTTTGCTAAAGGAGACCCAAAAAAATGCTGAAGAAAATAACACCTTGAAAAATAGGCTAACTCAATTGGCAAAAGAGGTTCAAAAAGCCAATGAGGAGAAGAATGCTTTCAAAAGCAAAATTAGCCAAATGGAAAAAGAGGTTCAAAAGCTCACTGAAGAAAATAGTTCTCTCAAGATTAGAATGGAACAGATGGAGTCTAATGATTTTCTGAGAAACCAAGAAATCATAAAACAAAACGAAAAGAATGAAAAAATGGAAGAGAATGTGAAATATCTCATTGGAAAAACAACTGACCTGGAAAATAGATCCAGGAGAGACAATTTAAAAATTATGGGACTACCTGAAAGTCATGATCAAAAAAAGAGCCTAGACATCATCTTGCATGAAATTATCAAGGAAAACTGCCCTGAGATTCTAGAACCAGAGGGCAAGATAAGTATTGAAAGAATCCATCGATCACCGCCTGAAAGAGATCCAAAAAGAGAAACTCCTAGGAACATTGTGGCCAAATTCCAGAATTCCCAGGTCAAGGAGAAAATATTGCAAGCAGCTAGAAAGAAACAATTCCAGTATTGTGGAAATACAATCAGGATAACTCAAGATCTAGCAGCTTCTACATTAATGGATCGAAGGGCATGGAATAGGATATTCCAGAAGTCAAAGGAACTAGGACTAAAACCAAGAATTACCTACCCAGCAAAACTGAGTATAATACTTCAGGGGAAAATATGGTCTTTCAATGAAATAGAGGGCTTTCAAGCATTCTTGATGAAAAGACCAGAGCTAAAAAGAAAATTTGACCTTCAAACAGAAGAATGAGAAGAAGCATGAAAAAGCAAACAGCAAAGAGAAGTCATAAGGGACTTACCAAAGGTGAACTGTGTACATTCCTACATGGAAAGACAATATTTGTAACTCTTAAAACTTTTCAGTGTCTGGGTAGTTGGTGGGACTACACACACTCATACACACGCACACACACATATACACACGTGCACGCACACACACACATACACAGATGCACGCACACACAGAGACAGAGAGCATAGAATGAATTGAATAGGATGGGATCATATCTTAAAAGAATTAAGGTAAATGGTGAGAGAGAAATGTAGTGGGAGGAGAGAGGATGAAATGGGATGGGGTAAATTATCTCTCATTCAAGAGGCAAGCAGGAGACTTTTTAGTGGAGGGAAAAACAGGAGAGCTGAGAAAAAAACATGAAGTTTACTCTCCTCACATTAGACTAAAGGAAGGAATAAAATGCACCTTACTTTGGTATGAAAACCTATCTCACAATACAGGAAAGTGGGGGAGCAGGAGATAAGCAGGGTTGGGGGGATGATGGAAGGGAGGGCAATGAGAGGAGGGAGCAATTTGAAGTCAACACTCAGGGAGGGACAGGATCAAAAGACAGAATAGAAACAATGGGGAGCAGGATAGGATGGAGGGAAATATAGTTAGTCTTACACAACACGACTATTATCTAAGTCATTCGCAAAACTACACAGATATGGCCTATATTGAATTGCCTGCCTTCCCAAAGGGAATGGGTGGGGAGGGAGGGATGGGGAGAATTTGGAACTCAAAGTTTTAGGAACAAATGATGAGTATTGTTATTGCTACTAGGAAATAAGAAATACAGGTAATGGGGAATAGAAAGTCATCTGGCCCTACAGGACAAAAGAGAAGATGGGGAGAAGAGAAAGGAGGGAGGATAGGAGAGAGGGCAGATTGGTGATAGGGGAAAATAGAATGTTTGGTGTAGTGCAGTGGGTAGAGGGGACAAATGGGGAGAAAATTTGGAACCCAAAATTTTGGGAAAATCAATGTAAAAAAGTTAAATAAATAAATTTATATTAGACTTCTCTTCCAAAAAAAAATGTTCTGGGGATTATTTGACATACATTGAACTAATGCCAAGCATTTAATATCTTGTGTGGTCATTATGAAGGTACTAGGTAGCTCAATAGGTAGTGTACTGGGTCTGAAGTTAGGAAGATCTGAGTTCAAATATAACCTCAAACACTTGCTAGGTATGTGACCCTGGGCAAATCACAGTGCTGTTTGCCTTATTCCACTGGAGAAAGAAAGAGCAAAACATTCCAGTATTTTTGCCAAGAAAATCTCATACGAGATCATGAATAGTTAGGCATGACTCAACAGCAACTAGTGGCCATTATGCTCATTGGTCAGAAAGGAGAGTTCATTATGGGAGGCAATGGAAGATAGTATTTTTCTTGTGTTTATCCTTTCTCGTAATGTGGTATTTTTTTCTTTAAGCTTTTCTCAAAGCAAACTAACAGCCTAAAACACTCAGACAGCCGACTCTGAAAGGAACGACGATGTGTAACCATTCTATTTTGTCTTTTAATAAGGATTCTTCCATTTTTTATTATATCAAGTGCTTTTTATATTCAGTATCTTCTGTCTCATTCATGATGTACAGATACGGGGCTTTTGAGTAACCTTCTTGATTCTAAACTATATTTTCCATCATAGCTTTTCTTCCTCTCTAATATTAGTCATTGACTATGTTGGTATACAACACTTTAGTTTGAAGGATCTTTTCAAAATTTTAATATAATTTCAGTTTCTTTATCCTTTGCCTTTTTTGGTCTTCTTACACCTTATTCTCCTACATATTCTCTTCGATCCAGTGACACTGGCCTTTTAGCTATTAACTGAACAAGGCAATTCATCTCCCAGCTCTGGGAATTCTCTCTAGTACTCCATCATGCCTGAAATGCTCTCCTTCCTCCATTGCAACCATTGACCTCCTTATCTTTAAATCCCAACTAAAATACCACCTTCTAAAGGAAGCATTCCCCAATCTTTCTTAATGCTAGTGCCTTCCCTCTGTTAATTATTTCCTATTTATCATTAATATATCTTGCCTTGCATATATTTGATTTTAATATTGTCTCCTCCATTAGATTACAAGTTCCTTGAGGGAAGGGATTGTCTTTTGGCTCTTTTTGTATCCCCAGTGTTTAGCACCATGCCTGGTAATTAATAAATATTTTATCAGTTGATTGAATATGCTCCCTTGTCAGAGGAGACTCTTCAAGGCATCTTGTTTGTACATGATTATTTAAATCTAATCTTTCTTCATTAGAATGTGAGCTCCTTAAGGGAATGGACTGGGTTTTAGCTTTGCCTTTTATTTTTTAAATCACTAGTATTTAGCATAGTAGCTGACCCACAGTTAAGTGATGAATAAGCAAGTGTCTTTTGTTTTTGTTTCAGTTTCTCTGAAAAGGAGGGACTCATAGCAGATTCTACCCCACTTTCCATACTGTGAATATCAAAGGGGAACATGGGCCCAATAAGATGTATAACTAGTTCATATGTTGTGACAAGTCATGATTTGCTGTTGCCAAAAACCTTTGTTTATTATTCAGTGGTGAACCTTATGGCCAGAGGTTAACTAGAGGGCTTAACATAGACAAGTTAACTCTTCTCAACTAGCAATTATGAATTTTTCTTACTGGTAACTTAAAGTGATTGTGACAGAACTGAAATCTTCCAGACTAAATTAAATACCCTAAAGTCAAAGCAGAAGGAACCATGTGCACCTTACGTACCATTATTTTTGCCCTCTAGGATTAAAATGAAAAAAAAAATAAAAAATATATATATATATATATATATATATATATATATATATATATATATATATATAGTAATAGGGTGCTATACTCATATTAGTAGATTCACAGAATGTTAGAACTGGATCAGATTTTAAAATTAATCTAATACAAATTTCTTATTTAAAATGAGGGAATTGTTGCCTACGGAAGTGAAGTAATTTAACAGGATACATATTTTATCTAATTGGCATCAATCTCCTTAGAACATGGTCCATGTCTCACTCTATTCAGAAACACCTGACACAGTGTCTAGAGCATTATATGCACATAATAAATATATATTTAGTATTAATTAACTAATTAAGTTTTGGCATCACATTTTAACTCACACTAAGTCATTTGCACATAATGGTTCATGCTAGTTGATTTTATCACCTTAATAAAATAAGTTAAACTAAATCCAAGGTTCTTAAGCTTTTCGTTTTTAAATAGATGGGTAGGCAAGGCAGGAAGAAAGATATGAAATGTAAAATAAGTTTAAATCCATATATGTGTATTATATATGTAAATATATATCTATACATATTTGTTTTAAAATATGGTATATATGTACATATATAAGACCTTTTTCTTCTGTCACTAAAAATAGTGAAGAATAAAAACTTCCTTAGCCTACAGAAAAGAATGGAGATGCTACAATAAAACAGTTGTACTAATGCAGTAGGAATCTGATTGCCTATTACACAGACTCATACTAGGATTACTTATTATTTCTCCCCGCAGATGTAGCTCAATATTTTGATAGATTCAGGATCTCAATGATATGGACATTTTCTCCACAAGTGCTGTTTACATCCCATTCATGCTTTTTTTATTATGTGTGATTCTCATCCTTTACTGTAGAACTCAATGCTCTGAAGCCTTTCCTGAGTTCTTTTAAAATTTTATGTTTGTCAACATGGCACTCTAGTTATCTGTAAGGTCTTGCTCTCTATCAGAACACAAAAATTTACTGTTAATCCTAGGGATAATAGTGAGCCACTTCAGAGTGTGTGTGTGTGTGTGTGTGTGTGTGTGTGTGTGTGAATATGTGCATATGTGTAAAATTTGGGGTGGACAGAGGTTAAAGTCAGACCTACACTGTGTTTATTGGCATGTGATCTTAAACGAATTTTATGGGAGGAAAAATATTCCATTCCAGTTGACTTACTTTTTTTAAAAAAATAATTCATTGATCAAGAAATCATAAGCTTACATTTATTAAGTGCCTAATACGTGATCTAAATAGCATTAGGTTCTAGGGATACAAAGATAAAAAAATAAATCAGTTCCTGACTATAAAGAGATTACATTCTAATAATGGATATAATGTATACATGCATCAGGTACTAATAGATGTTAATCTTTGGGACTGGAAGAGCATGAAAAGACAGGAAATCAGGAAAGGTTGCATGTAGACAATGATATATGAGATGAGCCTTGAAGGAACCAGTGATTCCAAGACAGGGAGTTGAGGAGGGAAAGTATTCAAGATAAAGAAAGCAGGCAGTGCTAAGGTGGCACAGAAAATGAGTCCTGTGTGTGGATAACAGCAACCAGACCAATCTGCCTGGTGTGTTAGAATGTGTGGAGGGGAGTAATGTACAATGAAGCAAGAAAGATAAGAAGGGATCAGGTTGTAAAAGTAACAACTCTTTAAACAGAACAGAGTTTATTTTTTGTTCCTAAACAAAATAGGCAATTGCTGGAGTTCATTGAGTAGGGGATGGCAACTGGAACTCTGCTTTAGGAAAATTACCTTGGTGGTTCTGACATGGATTTTGTCGTGGAAATTATTAGGGACACAAGAAGGTCATCACTCAGCAATCTGGGTTCTTGAAGTCAGGGTTGCTTAACAGCCATAAGGAGTCAATTAAGAGCAAAGCAAGAGGATGTTTCTTCCTGTCTGCAGAGGAAAATTGCAAAATGGATGGCAATCTATCCTAAGGATGATATAGAAGTATCTATATCTATATCTATCTATCTATCTACGTAGGTAGATAGATAGATAAATAGATAGATAGACAGACAGACAGATAGAATTTCAGGGCAGCATTCATAAGGTAAACATTATTCAAAGTAATATTGTTTGAAACAAAGAAAAGGAAGATATCTATTCGTAAAACGTGAATATATATATATATATATATATATATATATAATATAACAAATACAACAAAATGTATATTCTTAACTAAAGGAGATATATAATGGGTTTATTATCCGAATATAGCTGATACCACTTAAATAAAAAAAAAAAAAACTGCCCATCAGGCCAGACAGGTAGAATTTTCCCAGGATTCTAGGGTTTTTGCTTCCAATAGGAGGTGAGAATAGGGAACTAAAGAATACAGCTGCATTCACTGTGTCATTTAGGTCATTTACAACAAAATAGCTAAAAGTGTTCTTAGGGTTCATATTCGGGGGAAGAGTATCTTTTTCCACTTCTCTTACATCTTCAAAGAGGCATGTGTGTTTGTGTATGTGGATGCATGCACATGTGTGTATGTTGGAGAATGGATCCCATGCTAACATATTATTTCTATGTACTAATGCTAATACAATGACCTGATCTCAGCTTCTGAATTTGCTTTTAACAGTATAAAAGGAAAATAAAAAGAGTTATTAAATGCTAAAAAAAAAAAACCTGGACTATTACCAGGGGAATCAACAATTTTTAAAATATATTGGTATTGTTGTGATAAAAAACCAACTCAGTTTTAGAAAATATAAAAGGAAAACTAGCACCATTATGTACAATAAGATATTTTCTATAATCTGTACATTTTTTCTAATAAAGATGGAGGTAGGTGGCAGACCTTCCCCACCCCCCATCAGTTATTAAACATTAACAAAGTCTTCTGTACCCAATCACTAGGTTAATATTTCATGCCACACTGCTTGGTATATTAAAAGGCTTCTTTATGAAACCAAGCAGAAAAGGACTAAATACAATCTGGCCATGTTTGCATGAGACAAGCATTTCCTACCAGACAGACAGTGGGGAGCAGTAATCAGATATGGGAAGGGCTCCTTTGAACAAAGACTTGGCAAAATTTGATCCCGAGAGACGCGCAAGGCTAGGCGCTACAACAGTGACTGCAGTGACAAACAAAAGGACATCTTTCCTGGAGCTTAATAAGGAGAAGTTTGGATGTTTTCAACCACAAGACCTAAACACACAGAGGTTAAGGACAGCTTTATTGCAAAGGGTAACAATGCATCATTGAGCTCAAAGGTGTATATTAAAAATATGTAAGGAAAAATAGTAATATGAGGATGTATAAATAAAGCAGCATGTACTTAAATTCATTCAGTATTCACATCTGACTCAAAAATAGCTTCCTAATCAGAAAACAGTACAACAAAGAGTGAGGCATCATCATTAGCAGCCAATTAACTGTTTTAGCTAGAAACTTCCCCTCAAGGCATACCATTTGAAAAGCAAGTAAATGAAAAGTAACACTGTCAGAAAAATACGTTAAACTTTCATTAGGAAGGTTCAATTTCTAGTTTAACTATTACCTAAATCCATAGAATTCCTTTCCAAAACATCTAGTTTCACTGATAAAAACAAAAACATATATACTGAAAAGCAAAAACAAAACAAAAAGCTGTAGTCTCCAGATCATATTTATGTACTTTAGAAGCCATTTGATACAACTCTCATTTTGCAAATGAGGAAACTGAAGCTGAGAGAAACTAAGGAACTTGCCCGATGAGAATTCCTGACAATACATGTCATGCTCTCTCCCACTGTACCACTGATCTGCTTTATCTCATTTGTATCCTGTAATACATTTCTGGCTTTGCTACATTGATAGGAAACTTCCCTTGAGTTTTCTTTTCACTTTTTACACAGCAAAGTACTCCAATACTACTTAAAGAGCTAATGTAATAACCATATGGGTGCATTTCTATAAGGATCTTAAAATGGGCCAAGCCTTTTACATGTGACCGTCTGTCAGATAGATGGCAAGTGAGATTGCCAATTACTGTAAGTGACAAATTTTGCCTCAGATTAAAATTAACGAAAAAAACAGGAATAG
Organism: Bettongia penicillata ogilbyi; assembly: GCA_023548195.1. NCBI lineage: Eukaryota > Metazoa > Chordata > Mammalia > Diprotodontia > Potoroidae > Bettongia > Bettongia penicillata. The sequence goes on along the minus strand of JAJHZJ010000688.1, from coordinate 1,984,875 downwards.
ACATTTACATGTATGATCATTTATTTATAGCTGAAAGGGTTCTTGGAGGTCACCTATTCTAAACCCCTCAAACTAAGGCCCAGAGAAGAAAACAGATTCACTCAACTAAACAAAGAACTGGATTCAGTCAGATGCTTTTATTCTAATCTATTCCTCTTTTTATTATTCCTCATTTGTATCCTCTTAATGTAGTTGAATTGCACTTTTTTATCTTTTTCTTTCCTTAAACTATCCTACAACAACTTACGCGAGAGCAAAATATGTCCCAAGCCTCCCAGTCCAGTACTAAATTATATTTACCGTTGTTCAGTTGTTTTAATCATGTCCATGACCCCCGATTTTCTTGGAAAAATGGAATAGTTTTCCATTTCCTTCTCCAATTTACTGTACAGATGAGAAAACTGAGGTAAACAAGGTTAAGAGACTTGCCAGGGTCACACAGCTAGAAACTGTCTGAGGTCAGATTTGAATTCAGGAGGATGAGTCTTCCTGAATCCAGGCCCAGCACTTTATCCATTAGGCCACCTAGCTGCCAAGACATTAGTTGATGGTGATGATGATGATGATGATGATGATGATGATGATGATGATGATGATGATGATGATGATGATGATTTGCTGTTGCTGTCCTGATCACTGTTGTAGTTGGAATTTCCTTGGCTAGAAAGAATTCATTTATTTTGTTAGTGTTTGTTTAATTCTGTATTCTGCTTCGCCAAATATCTTACACAAAGAAGCTTGAATCTTCTTTCCATAACCAGGAAACTGTCCAGGAGAGGGAAGACACCTCCTATGGTCTCCCTATGGAGACCATCTACACTAACTAGAAAAAAACCACACTCATCATTTCATAACAATTTCTGAAGGAGGATCAAAAATAGACTGCACTTAAACATGCACAATTACGTTTTCCTCAAAGATGACAGCATTCTCCCCTGGATAGTAATCTTTTGAGGCCATGTATCATTGGTGACAAAAACTGTCACTCAAAAAAACTTTAACCTATCAAGCAGCTTTTCAACCCCAGAAAGGCTGTACTACAATGAGCTGGATGGAAGCAACTCAAGAGACAGATGCACTGAAACATAACTTAAAAGGATGTAGCCTCCCCACAAACTACTGAGATATAACTGGGCCCAGAGTTCTGTGGACCAGAGGAGTGAAAACAAGCTGCATCATTTTTGAGCACAGTCATCAGGCAGAGGTTTGGGAGACTTTATGTGTTTGCTTGTTTTTGTATTTTCATAGGAAAGAATCAATTTATATGTATAGAAATGGCAATCATTTTAGCTGAACATGCATAACAACTTGAGTCAGTGACATTATTTCTAAATTATGTCAAAAACAAAAAAAGGTCAACCACAAAATAGCTAAGAATGCATATAAGAAAACAAAAAATAAGCTTAAAAGGAGACACCAATAGGGCAATTTTTTAATTCTGTTGAATTTTACCTATGGTTAAAAACTGCATACAACAAAGGTTCACTGTTTTATATGTTACCCTTCCTTCTTGTTTGTATGTTGAAATATTCATGTTTGGGTGATTGATAATTGACAGTAAAAAGGAAAAGAAAGTAAAGAGGATAAATGAGAGTACAAAATCGAAAAATGAGGGGGAGGATGAGAGAGTCTCGAAATCAAGTCATTTGAACCACTTATCAAACTATCCAGTCTTAGGTAAAATTTGGAAGAAGCCAAAGCTTCTTGGGAGAAGCTTTGGCTTCTTCCAAATTTTACCTAAGACTGGATAGTTTTGGTATATCTGAAACCTTTTTCTTGTGTCTTGGTGACTCTCACTTCTCAGGAGTTCAGTGCCTTCATGTCCTATTAAAATTTAATTTTAATTTAAATTTAAAGTCTTAGATTCTTCCTTCATAATGAAGTATGACTGCCAACTATTTAAAGCACTATTCCTTCCTAGAGGTCTATTTATCTGAATAATCTTAGACAATAAAATAGAAAGAATTCAAGATATGCTGTGAAAGGACAGATGAAACATCTCAGTGCTGCTCTTTGTTATCTGTGTGAACTTGAACAACTCATGTCAATTCTCTTGAACTCAGTTCTTTAATCTGTAAATTGAAGGAGCTGGACCATAAGATCTCCAAGATCTACTTCTAAATTTGTGATACTATTAAAAGAGATGATGAACCCAGAGTGAAAGTGATATGATCACTTGATGGGGGTCAAAAAGCTTCTTTTCTTTTCTTTTTTCCTTTGTTTCTTCCTTCCTTCTGCCTGAGGACTTTCCCAGAAGCCTTAAAAACATACCATACTTATCTCCTCTGCCTGTGTATATGACTACTTTACATTCTTACCCATCACATTGCAAAAATAAAATAAAATAAAAAATCCCCAACTAATAGAAAATAAGGAAGGATATCATATGAAGATATCCTTAGAGTAATGGAGACTGTACTTACATCCAAAGTAGCTAGGACATTTTTAAATGAGGAAGTCAAATACTATAGATTCAATAAGGTGAGGGCAGGACTAGCACTCAGGTTATCATTGAGTCAGATTATAGTGTTATTTTGGATATTACTGGGATGATAATAGTATGATGCACTGACAAGAACATTAGATTGAGTCGTCAACAATTCAGTATCTAGTCCTAGAACTTTCTCTGTCTGGTTCAATGACATGTCAAGTCTCATACTCTGAAAACTACAATTTCCTCATCTCCAAAACAAGGAGATTAGATAGATTTAGGGCATGGCACTTGAGTTCAATTTTTTTAACTGCATAAAAGCAGGATTGGAAATTTAGCTCTAGAAAGCAATTTAATCAAAAAAGACTTGAGTGTTGGAGTGGATAATGTTTCATGTAATCATACTCAGCAACAACAAAAAAAATGTGATTTGGAGTTACATCAGTGCAAAGTGTTCAGCAGAAGGAATGTGATTATTCACCCCTCCCCCTGCCCCGACTCTCCTCAGGTCACACCTGGAATACTCTCTCTAACTCTTGGATGCCTCTTTTCAGAGGTGATGTCGAAACTGGAATAAACCCAGAGAAGAGTATTAAGATGATCCCATATGGGGATTTTTAAAAGTTTTGGAAATTTTTATCATGAAGAAGAGAAGTCATGATTGGCATTCAGCATATTCACCCTTTTCTTTACCACAGATGAGAGAAATGTAATGAACCGGTCTCAGAGGACTGAATACAGTATTTGTCATTATTGACCATCTTTAATGACTAGCCTTTAAAGGTCAGATGACCATCTGCAGGAATATTAGAGAGTGGATTCATGTTTTAAGAATGGAGATGAAATCTGAGATGCTTTATAACTTTGAGCTTCTTTGATTTTCCTGGTTCAAAATTCTATCAGCCTTAAAAAGCATAATCCTGAACAAACACGATCCCATGAAATGGGTTATCTGGGAAGGAAGTGAGTTTCTTCCCCTTACTAGAGGTCTACAATCAAAGATTGAAAAAAAACATTTGTCAGATATATTAAAGAGGAGAATTACAGGTTTACAGATACAGAGTTGGAAGGGGCCTTCAAGGTCAATAAATTCAACTCCTTCATTTGACAAATAAGAAAAACTAAAATTCAGCAACTCTTGGTTGTATACAAGTTGTACTAGGAGGTCTCTGTGTGCTCTCCAAACTCTGAGTCCACAAAACTATATGAAACAAAACTTTCTGATATTTGAAATTTCTTCGAGCTTCATTATCACCAGTATTTTTTGTGACAATATCTGATGAAGAAGGGAGCAACTACTGTACTTTTATATATTTATAAAGATGGACAGCTTCCAATGAAATGGATGCTAACTTATTTATTAATGTTTAACATTGATTGTAGGGGGAGGGTAGACAGTGGTTTTGTGTCCTCTCATTTATTTAAAAAAAAAAAACATAGAGCCTATCTGAATGTTTTAATTGTCAGGAGAGAAATGGATTTGCTTTTATCAGATCAATATTACTTTGACCAAGTATCAATTAAGCTGACAGGATTTCTACTCTTGAATGAAGAAAGCAGTTTAATTAAATTCCATTCTGTAGCTTTCATAGCAAAGGCCAGTGACCATGTTCAGTATACATTTTTTTACATGGTAACTTAGGTATTTAGCCAGAAATATAAGTACACAGAAACACAGAAGTTTCAGGGGGTGGGATGCACAGGAACATATTAAAAATAAGAGTTATTCATTCCTGCTACAATATTTCCAACAATATACTCAGATACCATCAACTTGCTTGTGCCACCAACAGAAGACTTGAATAAATCCAGAGGAGCAGTTGTTTTATCATCAGTACATGTTGGAAATTCTCAGCACTGTGCCAATGATCCTCACCAATGGGCCTCGTCTGCAATTCTAAAAGAATTCACTTGCAGAACCTCGGGAATACACTCTTTAGGGCAAATCTAAACCGTGTCACTGACAAATCCATGAAAACCTCTCTAAGGTTGTCAGATGATTTTTTTTTTTTAAGGCAAGATTGTACAAAACGAAATCCAAATGCTAAGGCATGGGTCAGGATAGTTCGATTTCATTATAGTTGCTGAAAATTATTGCACAAAATAGAGTACATAATTTATTTGTGACATTAGGAAGAAAAAGGCCCTTTAAGCAAGCTGCTTAATGTATGTTGTACATGTATGTATTTTTCCCCTCTTTATGTGAGCGGCAACCCCTCTGATCATTTAGCCTGGAGCTTCAATCATTCTAATTTTCTGACATGATGTCTTTTCCAGTTTTCTTGCCCCCAGCTGCATTGTGCACTGAGGTAAGTAATTAGTGTACCAAATAATATGGCCACAGTTCTAGATTAACTTTCAATATTATCATCCTGTTGCCAATGGCTAGAGCAGGGATAACAATGATAAATCTATATTCCTCCTTGCAAAACATCTATTAAAATAAATGATTCACTAAAACTCATATTTGACCTCTGTTCTGAAACATGCACTTCTCTGCAGTTTCTGTATAAACTGTGTGTGAGAATACAGGCTCCTGGAGATTTACTTCTTTCTCCTAGCTTATTGGTTGCTTCTCTTTTCCCTTCTGTACTTCCGATTGTTGTGTATGAGCTCATTTGATGGTGGCAGAATGCCAGCGCTATCATTGACATTAACATTCAATGGAATGTCTCCAAAGATTAAAAGTTTAGTTTCATTGAATTAAGTTCATTAGAAAGATTCATTCATGAAAACTCACTTCACTTTGGGGCTATTTAAGTTGATCAAGTTTTTAAATGGTCACAATAAAAGTGTTCTAAAAATCCATACCCCTTCAAGATTTTATTGAGGCATAAAACTGATTTATGATAAACTACAAATAATACCCATACTTCCACGATAGAACTTCAACATTAAAGTTAGGGAAAAAAACAAATATGAATCGTTCAGGGAAAGGAAAAAAAAGTATGATTGGATTTCATCTACCCAATAGAAATTACAGAGGAACACATCTTTGGACAACTTGGTTCAGGTCCTTCTATATAACTACATAATTCATTAGCTACTGGAAAAAGAACTTTGAAACCCAAAAGTACTATAGAAATTGGGTTGTAGCAGTTGTTATTTCATATGTATTATTTCATATATATTGAGACAATTACCTTCTAGACTGAAACCAGTGAAACCATTCAATCCACCAAACTGTGATAGAATTCTTTATCTCAGTCCTCCAAAGTTCAGTTTCTATAAGGAAGAAAATCTTGAGTCACCTTTCACAGGTTATCCAGTCCAATGCAATGCAGTGCAATCCTTAAACATTTATTAAGGGTCTAATGTCTGCAAGGTATTTTGATAAGATCTAAGCCTCTAAAGATAAAATAAAAATAGTCCCTTCCCTCAATAACTTTACATCCTACTAACTACTCATTCTATTAATTTTTTAAGTATTAAATTAAATACTCCTAATTTTAATTAGTCTCTTAAATTTACATTTAGATTCAGCTATATATTCATTTGCCTAATGGGGTACCATTTCTGGAGAAGAGATTAATATTTTTATGGCCCAGTTTGACAGTCTGGGGAAGCCTATGGATGCCTTTAAATAATATTTTTGAACACATAAAATAAATAGGATTACAAAGGAAATCAAATTTTATTAAAACAAGGATGTATTTTCCTTTTTAAATTTATGGACAAACTGAAATCTATTTATAGATTCCTTGGGGATCTGTGGACAACAGATTAAGAATTCCTGCTCTAAAGGCAAATTTATTTTGGGAAATAACATTTGCAGGTGCAAAACTTGGGAAATTAATTGCAACCACTATAATAAATGTATCATAAAACTCTAATAAAATAAACTCAGTCGGTCCAGAAGAATCCTCTAAAGCTTCTATCACCCCGTCTCCCACTTTTGTCCTTTGGGTTTACTGGCTACATTTCTTGCTCAAAGAACAAGCCTTAAACCCAATTTGCTCTGGAGCCCATAGATTGGACATCAGGTCCCTGCCCACCTAGCACAGAGTGAATGTAATTACTAAATAGTAACTGTTTCTCTTTTACCCAGGAACCCTGAGGGTCTTCTCCTCCCAATTTGATTTTTTGTTTTTGGTTATTTTTTCTTTTCTTAAAAGGGGCCATCCCTTGAGTAACTGCTTAAAGATGCCTATTCATTGAATGGGTGTATCTCCCTCAAAGTGAGAATTTGATAAGACCTTAGCCTGAAATGGTCAAGGTCCCACATTGCATCCTTCCCATCCCCAATCATTCCCAAGGTCACTGGACCCAGATGACCTTGCACAGCCCTCCCTCACTCAGATCAAAGTCAACTACAAGTCATGTCATCATCTTCAAGAAGAAGGACAAACAGAACAACAACCCCATCCCTTGAAATGACCTAGGTTTCAAAATCCTTTCCCCTTATCTAATTTTCCCTAGGTCCCTACCTTCTGCTAGGGGGCAATGTGATAAAATGAAGAGAAGAAAAATAGTGATAATTGACAATGACTTAATATTTATTCTCACATAACATTTCTGCTGTGACAGTGAACTTAAATGTCTTCATATCAAAAGGTGACTTTTGGGAATTCCAGTTTATTAGCAAGGCCAAAAGAAGAAATATTATCAAGAAAGGAATTTTTCTTGCTGCTCTACTGTTAAAGCACATAGGTAACTGACATACTTGTCTGATTGTTTTCATGTTACAATAGAAACAATAAAAAAATTTTGTTTTAATGGAGAGCCCAAACAGTTGCAGGAGTAATCATAATGCGTTATGTTATTACCTTATAAGTACGTTGGGTAAAGCAGTTCAAGCTGTGGTACAGGGCTTCCTTCATTAAGAGATTAACTAATCAACAGGCATCGATTAAGCTTCTATTATATGTTGGACACCATCTTAGGCACTGAGAATATGAAGTCCTAAATAAAGTAATCCCTACCCTCCAGGATTTTATGTTCCCTATTATGCTTTTAGTTCCCTGTAGTTTTTAGTCTTCAGCGTTCATTGTCTTTCTCCAAGCAATGAAATTGATTGCAAAACTGTTTAAAAAGCAAAACCAGAATATCACAGAGGTGTGATTTAATTATTAGTTGTGATAGAAATAATTTTCAATGAAAATTTTGAAATAAAATTATTTATCCATACAATTATTTTTCAAAAAGCAAAACACTTCAGGATGCCAATTGAAATGACTGTTTTCTCACTCCAAGTTATAACTATTAACCTAATGACTAGACTTTTGATTGTATCAAAACAAAAAGAACAAGAACTATTACCGTATACAAGGGGGCTGTGTTAGGCAGTGGGGAAATAAAGACAAAAGAAGCTTGGCTTTCATCAAGGGATGTAAGATGTATAAACTAACCTGGGGAAGGAGAACTAGGGAGCTAGGGCAGGAGAAAAACTGAGGATAAACTAGAGAAAAGCTATCACGAAGGCTTTTGGAGGAGGACATTCAGAGCTATGCCTTAAAAGGAAATAAGGATTCTTAAAAGGGTATATGACGGGGAAGATAAGAAATTTCACTCTTAGACATTTTGCATTTGAGATACTGATTTCCAAGTACAAATGTCTAATAGGGAACTGGAGATTTGTAAATGAAGTGGATTTGCTGTTTGGGGAGTTATTACAGAGATAACATTTGAACCAATGAAAGCTAATGTTGGTGTTGCCCTTTGATCTCCAAAAGGACCAAAATGACATCACTATGCTAGAGGGAAGTTTCAGTGTGTCTGACTGTGGCTGATCAGACCCATATGAGCTCCGGAAACTCTACCAGAGGTCAGGCACAAATGGTTCATGTGAACATTTGGGGTGGATTCTCTAAATTCACACATTCTGCATTTCCTTTGAGCTATTTCAGTTATGCTTTGCTCATGAGCACATCACCTTCCCTCATGTGGGAATTCCATGCTGAGCATCCTGTGCTAGTGTCTCCCATGTCACACAATCAATCCCAAAACTCTTAAGAGAGACTTGATGGTATCCTTGTATCTCTTCTTCTGATCACCATGTGAACTCTTGACCTGTGTGAGTTCTCATAAAATAGTCTTTTTGGCAAGCCTATGTTTGGCATTTGAATAATGTGACCAGCTGAGTGGAGCTGCACTATCTGACGCAGAGCATGAATGCATGGCGGTTTAGTTCAAGAAAGGACTAGGTGTCTGGTATCTTATCCTGCCAAGTGATCTTCGGAATCTTCCTAAGACAGTTCAAATGGAAGCATTTCAGTTTCCTGGCATGGCATTGGTAGATTGACCAGTTTTCGGAGGCATACAACAAGGTCAGCTGATTCAAAGTATGAAATGCTATAGAGATGTCAAGGAGGGTATGGATTGAGAAAAAGCCCTTGTTTAACTCTGGATAGTGTTTTCTTTTTTAAGAGAGAAGTGTCAACAAAATGGTTGAGTTAGGATCAAATTTCCATTAAGACATGAGTGGGAGGTCGGGAGAGGCAGCAAGTTTAGGCAGCTTTTTCTAGGAATTGGACAATTAAAAGAATAATATAAAAGAGTCAAGAAATAGCTGAGTCAAATAATGATGGAAGTCATTTAATGACTAAAGAGATAGGAGTAATTTTGCAAGCAGCAGAAAGGACCCAAAAAACTAGAAAGTTATACTGGAGGAATGAAAGGTGGGAAGCAAGCTCTGAGAGAAGTAAAAGAATGGGATCCAGAATGTAAGTAGAGGGATTAACATTGCCAAGGAGAAGAGATTCCTTTCTCTTTCAAGCAAAGAGAGAATGAATAGGGAATTTTGAGGTATGAACTGGGGAAGATTAGAAAGCTCATTTTTGCTTTTAGCAGTAAACTTGAAATTTTCTAATGAGAAGAAGTGGATTAGTGGACAATCTTGGAGCTGGAGGAGAGTAGCAGCTTTCTACAATCAGTCAACCTCTTGAAAGGTGTTTATTAAGCTCCCATTATGTACCAGGCACTGTGCTAGGCATTAGAGATATAAAAGCAAAAGAGAAATGATCCCGTCCCACAAGGAGCTTATCATCTAATGAGGAACAATAAAGAAATGAATAAATAATGAAGGAAGGAAGGAACAAACAAATAAGATGGAGAAAACAAACAGAGAAGGTAACTGTGGTGGAATGCTCTGGCAGCTGGTGGTGTAAGGAAAAGTTAGAAGGTAACTGACTAGGTGCTAAAAGAATTAGAAATTTTAAGACTTGTAGATAAGGAGGAAAATTGCATTCCAGGTATGGGAGATAGCCAGAACAAAGTACTTAACTAAGAGTAGGTACTTAATAAAAGTTGTTGACTTACAAAGGCAAAGAAATGGAAGACTGTATTGTGTTTAAGTATCAGGAAGACCAGTTAAATAAGAGAAGAGTAAATGAATTGCTAGATATCAGTGAGAACACATGTGAGATGAGATAAAATTAATTTGTAGTTCATACATAGTCATTAAAACCTAGAATACCTGAGCATGAGGAATGCTTTATTAAACCTGAGGAGTGTGCAGAATTATTTGTAGTCTTAAATCATGATTCAAAATAAGGAGTAAAGCACATGATAATGTATTCTGCAAATGGCAATAAGGTGGTATTGAAAAAAAATCCATAGGTCAAATAACATTTCCACGGTTTATCTTCCCTCTTAAATGTTGCTATTTTTCTGTTTTTGTGTCCTCAGGAAGGGAAGTCAACCTACTTTGTAGTATTATCATGAATGTTTTTCTGCCTGATTCACACTGTTGTTATGAAGGTTAGCTCTTTTACTTGAATTTAAATTTGTGATTATTTCAATAATGCTGTTTCTAAGGTACTGAGTGCTTGGGAGGAAAAGCTCAGTATAAATCCATCAGCAAATACAATAAAAACTAAACACACTATATCACTGTGAATGGACAAATACCCGTTGATTTGATGATTCGGAATACCTGGTTTGTTTTGCTGAGCCAAGCACAGGAGTGTTATTTCCTAGAATCGCCAAGTTAAATTGCTGGGAGATATTAAAAAACAAAACAAAACAAAACAAAAAAACCAAGCAAGAGGAACAGCAGTGTTTGGGTGGTTACTCATCTTGATAATTTTAGGAATGGAAGCTGATTTTTGCTTTTCTTATAACACGTGATTACAAAATCATACAAGATCTAGCTTTAAAAGCCAAAAGAGATCTTGGAGGTTTTCGAGTCCAACGCCCCTCATTTCTTCAGATGAGGAAATTGAAGCCCAGAGAAAATAAGTTACATACTAAATCACACACGCAGAAAGTAGCAGGGCTAGAACTCAGTGTCAGATTCTTTGACTCCAACTCCATTATTGTTCTGTTAGACCAGACCTGAACAACTTGTCATTAGTTAGGGACCAAAATTAAAATAGGCTAAACTTCTTCCAGCTGCAGATAGGTTAGACTTAAAGACAGTCAGACAATAGTAGTTGTTGCGGGTTACATGACAAACAGGAGACCACACAGTGACAATCCTACATTTTTCACATGCCTCTCGAAATCATTTGTCATATGACCTGTGTGGACCTGTGTGAGACCATATCGCCCTGTCAAGTCATTCTTAAATTTCAGATAAGTGTCATCACTTAGACATGGAAAAGGAACATTTATTAGTCAGGAACAAGTTTACATTTCCAGTGGAATTAGCCATGTAAATCCAATTACTTCATAAATATAGGTAGACTTTTAAAAGGTATCTAGTTTAACCTCAAACATGTTGCAGAATTCCTTTTTGAAGAATACTAATTTTGAAATTAGAGACTTTGAGTCCCAATGGCAACTCTCACTACTTACTGGTGGGATTTTAGGCAAATCTTTTACTTCTGAGCATCAGCAGCTTTGTCCATAAAATGAAGGGATTGCACTAGATCAGGAGGTCTTAATTTTTATTGTTTCATAGACCCTCTCTGACAGTCTGACAAAGCCTATGGATTTTTTTCTTGGAATAATTTTAAATGCATAAAATGCATATGATTTCAAAGGAAGTCAATTATATTAAAATAGTTATCAAATTTTTTTAATGTCATAGATCACTGGTTAGGAAGAACCAGATTTGATGATCTCTAACATTCCTTCCAACTCCTATGATCCTATAATCTCTGAAAGATGGCTATTCAACCTCTCCAGAACATTTTTAGTAAAGAAGCAAACAGTCGTTTACTCCATTCCTGGAAAAACATTCATTGTTAGATAGTTTTTCATATGAGGTCATATAGTCTCATGCTGAGGCTTAAATACATCTTTTTCTTGCCTATACCACGTGATCCTTACGGAGTGATATGGAAAACACATTTAACTGAGAATCAAAAGACCAGATATGTCATTCTAAACCGGCAACAGATTATCTGTGTGAACTGAGCAAGTCACTGAACCACAGGATCACAAAGTCTTGCAAGGATCTGGAAGGGACTCTTAGACACTTCAGGGACCCTTTTTTAAAAATCACGTTGTCTTACCTAACTTTGTCATCTTGCTCAATGCGTAGGACTCAGTAGGTGCTTAATAGATTTGAAATTTTACTTTAAATTTCCACAAGGAAAACAACTCACAAAGAAATACATATTTTTAAAGCTAAGTACATGCACTGTGGGCAATAATCACCCTAGATATTCAGGCAAATATATTTTCTAGAATTGCCGCTAGATTTTAGATGAACTACATAACTTCTGGTTCCAATGGTCAAAATAAGGTTCCAAGTGACAAAAAAATTATAGAGATTTTGGGTTATTTCAATGAGATGATATCAGATCCATGATCTTGCAGGAAGAAGGCGTAATCAACTGGACATAGCAACTCAGGGGCAATTTGGAAGAATAGCTTCTATTCCTGGATATGGAGAGGGATACTTTTCAAACTCATAGGCTATCCACTTAAACCTCCAGTTTTGTGTAAAAGGAATAATCACATTCCATATCTCATATTATCTGTAAAGAATTTTGATTTCAATTTTTACCATTTTTCCTAGATGCATAAATGGCTTAACATTCAAGTTGGTAGGTACTTGCATCTTTTGGTTTGTATCTATAAAAAGAGGATACTCTGAATAAAAATAAACCAGAAATACTAGTAAAGAATGTTTGCAATAACAATAGAATGAAAACTACACTGAATCAATATTTAATGGCACTAAATCTAGTAAAAGGAGTCTATCAAATTGTCATTCCTTTTCTTCTTGCTTTTCTAAGAGTATTAGCTTTTGGAGATTATAGAGTTTTAATGAAAAACTCAATAGTATATCATGAATCCAATCCAAAAGCCAATTTTTCTTTCTTATCACCCATCAGTTTGCCCACATTCCAGAATATGTGTGGTATAGAACACATTTAAGGTTGGTATCCTTATTGGTCTCCATCACCATCTTAATTTTTGTTCTATATAGGATTGTCAGATAAAGGCATTAATTTAAAGTAGTTTTGTTTTTGTTTGTTTTTTTTAATTCAAAAAATGAATGTAATCCCAGTCCCAAAGCCCATTGGTATGGGACTCTCTCTTCACTGGTAGAAATTAATTAATTAATTATGTCTCTTCTCTCCTGCTCTCACCAACTCCAGCTAAGGCTGAAGAACTGATTTATATCAGTGAGAAGAGTCCTATATCAGTGGACTTTGGGACTGAGGTTACTTAAATAAAAGTTTTAGCAAATAAAATAAGTTGACATTCAAAAATGATATGATTAACCCAAAACTTCATACATCAAACTGGTAATCCCAACCCTCAAGTAATTCAATCGTGGGTAAAGGGGAGAAGTGTAAATAATTGAATCCCATGGAGGAGTATAAACCGCTGAATAACAGAGGACATATCTGTAAAAAAAACTTTAGGGTTTTCTAAGTGTTTTCCCAATATAGGGTCTCCTTTTAGTCTTATCTGCTTAAGGAGGGAGACACTGAGGTTCACAGGAGCTAAGTAACTTGCCCCAAACCATAGAGTGGTAAATTTGGGTTTGGAATTGAAGAATGTTGAGACTTTCCAGTGTCCTTTCCATTGTAATTTGCTGTGTGTTTCTCCATTATTATGACATGATTCTCTAGAAAACCAGTGAAAGGGGAAAAGCCTAGGTTCTAGTCCCAGTTCTGCCACTTCCTTGCTACATAACCTAGGAAAATGGTTTTATTTCTTGGAGTCTAGTTCATTTGCAAAGTAAGAGCAAAAGAATACATGATTTATAAGGCCTCTTACAGTCCTCACTTAGAGATGCAGTATGCTACAGAGAGGACTATTGCCCAAGAGAATTATTCAAAACAAAACAAACAAAAACAGAAAGGAGAACTGCTTAATTTAGGGACTTCTTCACTAGTAATATTCAAGCAAAAACTGAATGGTCATCTGAGGTTACAGAATCCACCATGATGGACCTAGTTTCAAGAAGACCTGGGTTTGAATTCTACCTATGAAACTTATTAACCCTATACATATGGGTTGTGCACTTATCCTCTTTAAATCTCAGTGTGCCTCAACTCTACAATAAGGATCATAATACTGTAGTCACTACTAAACAAGGTTATTATGAACCACAAATTAGAGATATTGATATTAATATGTATATACACATACATACATGCACACACAGAGTTATTTGGAAACTTAAAACTGTCATACAAATAGCAGCCATTTTTAACATTCAATGATGAGGAAAATTGTATTAATTAAAATTACATACTATAGGTTTAATTTTTTTATTTCTTACTGAATACTGAACATTTTTAAAAAATTGAAAGGTTTCTGTGAAAACATTATGTTTTATTTAAATATCTAGTATTATTTTTAAAATTAAAGCACCTATTTATTTGCCAACTTATCTATTTAAAAAAATAAAAAGACTTAGCTGTAGACTGCACTTGCAGCCTTATTACTGAGGAAATGATTTAATAACTCAACCACTAATGTGATGTATGCCATATACATTGTATGAAACTTCGCACAAGTAAATACTAACAATTTTACCCCCAATGTTATAGCTCCTCTACTTCAATCTACAATGTGTTCTTTTCACTTAGTTGATTCCATTTGTTTCCTGGATAATCTACTCTACGAAACTAGTATTCCTCCCTGGGCAACAGAGGCAATTTTTAAAAAGAGAGGCAGTGGATAGTCAGCTGAAACATACAATCAGTACATGTACAGCATAGTCTGACTCCCAATGGCATAAAGCAAGAATGATCATGTGGACAATCAGTAAGAAGAAAAAGTTCACATAGGACTCGCTTCAGGTAGAGAACTTCTCAAGGTGTTCTTAACCTGATAGCTATTAGGCAAGTACAAGCTAAAAGGAATTAAAGGAGTTTCTTGCAGACATTTAACACTCTTGTAGACATTTAACACTGCTATATCCCAAAAGCACATAATCTATTCCATCTGACATAAATTACATCAGCTAACTCCACATGATGCACTTGACATTTTTATCCTGAATTTAATTTTTTTACTCCAAGAATAAAATTGAAATATAGCACATCTTTAACGAAGTAACAATAGATTAGAATTATTTTTAAAAAATAGAGCTGTCAGGACACCTAGAGTCAAATAGTATCAACTTAGAGAAGAGGAAACTGAGGGCCAAAGGGGCCATGTGCTTGGCATTAGCTGAAGCTAGAAGACAGTTCTCTCATTACTTAGACAAGTCTGCTGTATAATAGAAAGCTCTAGGAGCCCTATGAGGTTTTTTTTTTAATAGAATTAACAAAGTTACATCTAACATATTTTATTTGTAGATATTTTGTTTTAGTGTATATGTTGATGTTTTATAAAAGAACAAAGGATTGACTTCTAAGTTCTTTTCCAGTTCTATGATTGTAAATATGAAACATCATTTTCTAAGGAAGGAGTTCTTAATTTTTATGTACCAAGAACCCTTTTGGCAATCTGGTGAAACATGTAGATCCCTTCTCAGGATAACTATGAATAAAATTTATAGTTTCATAAGGAAAACCAATCACATTGAATAAAGATGTAATCTTTTTTTTATCTGCACACAGCTCAAAGATACTCCGAAATCTATCCTTAGAATCCCCACTTTTAGGTTCTTTGGGAATGATTAAAATCCATCACTGTTGTGTTATATTTAAAGTATTCAAAGAAAGAAAAAATGTTTTGAACCTAAAACAAAACTAAAATTTAAACAGATTTATTCATTTAATAAACATTTATTAAATGTGTATTGTTTCATAATAGTGAGCTAGTCATTGAGGAATATACAAAATTCAGCTAGAAATACAACACTTGAAACTCAAAGTCTAGTAAAAGAATGAGATATAAACAGAGAACGCTAGAATACATGATATTACATAAAAGCACACTGGAGAGTTGCATTGTGAGGTTGAAATTCATAATAGAAATTATGTTGGAATGTCAGTATTAGGAGGGAGATGACAGTCAAGGACAAGACCTGTTAGGAAGCTATTGAAAAAAAATCTTGTTGGATAGTAATGGGATTACAGATGAGGGGAGGATATGGAGGTAGAGTTGACAGGATTTAGTAACTGACTAGATAAAGAAGAGTCAAAAATACTCTGAGGATAGGAACATGGAAAAGAAGATATAAGGTTGTATTCCTCTTAGAAGTAATAAAGTAAGGTAGACTTAATTCAAGGGGAAAGATAAACTCAGTTCGTGGTATGCTAAATGTCAGCTACAAGTCCATCATACTCATTGAAATGTACTTTAGGAAATTGGAAATATAGGCCTGGAATTCAGAAGAGAATTCAAGGCTAAAGGTACAAATTTAGTCATCTTTTGGCTTAGCCTTTGGGAACCCCAGATCATACAGGATGTGACAAGGCACTGGTAAAATATTTTTGTGAAGGTTTTTATATATACGGGGGTCCTAATGACATTCTGATTGATAAATCCACTTATTTCTCTTTTATCCCTGTCCTTGCCACTTCTGCCAAATCTGTGTGCTATTTTCTCCCTATATTTCTTCCCCTAACTTGATTTCCATGATGCTGTAATTCTTATGGTTTTCCTCATCTCTTCAAGCAATTCTCTGTTTCTTTTTCTCTCCTCATTTTCTCCTTACTCTTTAAAATGTGTCCTCCAAGTTTTTGCAACTGGCCTTCTATACTGTCTCCAGATTCTCACTTTGTGATCTTGTCCACTTCCAGGCCTTGACTGATTTAGATAATTCCTTTATTTTTATCCATCTCTACAGCTCCATTCTCATATTTCCCCAGTTGCTTGCTTTGCTATCATCTCCCCTTCAAACTCAACATGTCCAGAACTGAACTCATCATCTTTTGCTGTAACTCTGGCTTGTAACATTGAAATTACTTTTGTCTTATGACTCAATTATTAGTCAATTATTTTAATCACATTCTTTAATTACATATGTAGTTTAGTTTTTGTAACTCATCATAGGTTAAGAAGTATGTATGAGATTCTATACAGGTTGAAAGGACATTGTCTCCAACCAGCTTGTCAGCTAACTTCACTGTTTTTGTTCAGTTGAGCTCCTGTGAAGTTCTGCTAGCACGCTAAATTCCTAATTTCTACCAAAAACAAAGCTGCAGCTTATGAGGCATAGTGACCTATAAGCATGGAAAACTTCCATGCCCTGGATGATGCTCACTTGTCAAAGTTCCACATTCCTATGGAAGTTTCCTATTCTTGACAAGGATTATTGCACAGGCCAGCTTTCTATGATGACAATGGAAAGTTCCAAAATACCCCAACCAATCAGAGAATATAAATGCTTATGAAAATCAAAATCATGTTCTTCAATTTGGGATCAATGTTTCTCAGTTTTTGTTTGTTACTCATTCATATGTTCCTCATTTATGTCTATAAAAATGCTCCGTAAATTCAGTTCAACGTCCCTGGCTACTGAAGTCCTGGACCCCTTTTAATGGCAATTGCTAACCTTGCTAATGAATTCTTCATACTTGAAATTCTTTGTCCCAAGTTCCCTTATTCATAGATTTTTAATCACAGCAAATCTCCATTTTACAGGTAAGTAAACTGAGACCAAGAGAAGTTAAGTGATTTGCTTTGATAGCAAAGTAAGTGTGAGGCTGGGTTCAAACTCAGATCTTCCTGACTCCAGATTCCACATTTTATCTCCTGAGCCACCTAGCTGCCTGTATTAAATCACCACTCCTTTATTCAAAAGCATTGTTTCCCGATTTGATTACCAAGTAAAATAGAAATTCTCCAATCCTGGTATTCAAGATTCTATATAATCTCTTACATAATGTGTTGCTCCAGCAACAAATCTGTCTCTCGGCCATTCATCTTATTGTTCCATCATCTCATTCCCATAGTCTTCTATTGCTGTGCATTTGCTAATGCCATCCCTAAAATTTAGGATGAACCCACAAGGAGGTCTTCATGCTCCCTCATCTATTGTCAGATTACTGAAGTTAATCCCTTGCTTTAAGGGCCATATCTGGTGTATGTGTGTGTGTGTGTGTGTGTGTGTGTGTGGGTGTGTGTGTTTGTCCTTCATTGGCAAAGACGACCATGCCATCAGAGAAATAAGAACATGACTTGCACTTGACTTTGTCTTGAATGAGGGAGGGCTGCACAGGTCACCAGCCTCACTTCTCCTCCACAGCCATCTGAATCCAGTGACCAGATATTCATCAGGATGATTGGAGATGACCCAGGATGAGGCAATGACTTGCCCAAGGTCACACAGCTAGTGAGTGTCAAGTGTCTGAGGTGAGATTTGCACTGAGGTCCTCCTGACTCCTGCACTAGTGCTCTATCCACTGCACCACTTAACTGCCCTTCCACATCAGTTGTACCTTCTCTATGAAGTCTTCCCTGACATCTCTTCTCATCACCTTCTCTCCCTGTCCCAAATGAATCTCATCATTTTTTCAAATATCTCAAAGCATTTTCCCTCATTCATCATAAGCTATCTTATATAAAAATTATTTGTATAAACATCTTATCAGTCTAGGTTGTAGATCTTTTAAGTAGCTGCTAAGGAGCCCCCTGGCTTTGAAAACCCAGATGTTGGTGCTTCTTTCTCTGGTAATGATATATGTATTGCCTATGGTCATACAGTTGGAAGCCCTGTCTGTTGGTCATGCTTGTATTTTCTCTGCTGGTGTATGTATTTGATTAAAGTGATTGTTGACCCCTCAAGTTGCTTTCCTTTTAGAAAAGCAATGCAGCAGGTCTACCTGAGTATGCCAGAGTGCTTACTGCTACATATGCATAGCAACTAGCATAATTCATTGTACACAATAGGTGCTTAAAAATGTTTGGAAAAATGAATTAATCAAGTAATAGAAGTCACTTAATAAATGATCTTTAGATTCGGACTACTTTAATACCCAAAGTTATTCATGTTTCTGCTTTCAAGCTATTTTTTTTTGCTTGGAATTTTGTGGGCTTGGAATTGATCAATGAATTAATCAACAAGCCTCAATTAAGTACTTAGAATATTTTAGAAAGGGTTAGGTGTTGGAAATACAACTAAACAAAGACAAAAACAATTCACACCCTCCATGTGCTTATACTCCAGCTAGGGGAGACAATATGTATCTATATAGCCATACGGATTAGACCTGTGATTTCATTAGAATAGGGAAATACCAGGTGAGGAAACTTTCAATATAGGCCAGCATCTCCGCTTCTATTCTTGGGTGCCTAGAGCACAGAGAGGATGAGTCTTGCAAAGTCGTATAGTTCATGTATCTGAGGAAGGACTTGAACCCAAATCTTCCTGATTTTGTGTCCAATTCTCTATCTATTACAGAAGGGAATGGGAAAGGAAAGAAATAAGTATTTATTAAGAACCTAGTACGTGCTAGAGTTCTTTGCTAAGCACTTTATAAATACTATTTCATTTTATCCCCACAACAACCCTGTGAGGGAGGTGCAATTATGATTCCATTTTAAAGTTGAGAAAATTGAGGTAGGCAGAAATTAAGTGACTTACCAGGGTCATACAGCAAATAAGCTGTCTGATGGTGGATTTGAGCTCAGGTCTTATATAATCTAGGTCCTGTGCTCTATCCACTGGGCTACTGAGTTTTCATCTAAGCCACATTGTATATAGGCATATACAAAGTAAATATAACATGTTTTAGAAAGAAAGGCACTAGCAGGTAGGTGCATTGGGAGAGATCTTTTATAGAAAGTGGTGTTTGAGCTGAGCATTGAAAGAAACTGGACACTCAGATAGACAGATTGTATTCCCAGCAAAGGCATCAAACGGAAGACGTATGTAACAACGTAACCAGTTTGGCTGGACTTCAAGTTTTGTGAAAGGGGAAAATGTATGCTAAGGATAGATAGAAAGTTTGTGCCCTATTTGGGGAGGTCTTTAAATGCCAAATATAGGGGTTAGCATTTCATGAGGAATCTCACTTGATATTACTAAGTAGGGAAGTGAGATGGTAAGATTTATGCTTTGCCAGTATCACTTTAGAAGTTAGGTGAATGATGGATTGTAGAAAAGAGAGTTTGGGGTCTAAGAGATCAATTACATGTGGAACAACCACCTGAAGAATTTCTAAAAATCCTTTAAAATCCCAACTGACTTATCATTTTCTTGCATGAAGCCTTTTCTAACCTCCATTAATAATACTATTAACTCTACCACCTCATATAGCACTTTATTTTGCATCTCTCTATAAACAACTTATATTTGATTATTATAATTGTTTGTACATGCAAGAGTATAAGCTCAACTAGCATCTAAAATGGAGCTCTTTATCAAGAAGGAATGGAATATAGGTTTGTTGAATGAATGAATGCATGCATGAATGAATGTATGAATAAATGCATGAATAAACAAACCCACTTAAGTATCCAGAATTCTTAACTTTGGACTTGTAATATGGTTTGGCAGAAAGAACATCTACAAGTTTGGCAACAAGAGCTTATTAAGCGCTTATTATGTGCCATTCCATGTCAGAAAACTTGAATTCAAGACCCAGTTCCAAGACTTACTAGTTATATGACCTTAAACAAATCACTTAATTTCTGAGTCACAGTTGCTTCACCTATAAAATCAGTACAATAATAGTTTTAACAATTATAACAGCTAGCATTTATATAGCACTTTAAATACTGTAAAGCACTTTACAAATGTGTTTCTAGCAACAGTATTGTGAAATAGGTGTCATTATCCCCATTTTATAGATGAGGCAACTGAGGATGACAGTGAATAAGTGATTTGTCCTATATTACAGAGACAGTCAACGTCTTAATCAGGATTTGCACTATGCCTTCTGACTACAAGTTCACTGGTCTATCAACTATTCCATCTAGATAGCATCGTATATATATATATATATATATATATATATATATATATATAATAGTATTAGTGATTAAAGTGATTATGTAAATATGAATCAGTGCTTTTATTACTTATTTCCAGGTCTGTTGTAAAGAAAGTATTTTGTTCACATTGCTTTATGAGTTATTAATATTAACAAATATGTTGCTCTAAGTGATATCCATTCTCAGTGAGGCAAAGTTGAGACATCTCCAGATATGGTCTCTCCCTCATTCAAACTGAACTTCAAGAAAGATCTCTTAATTCTGGCTCTATTCTGCCCTACCTAAAAAGTATTCCGTAGTAGGGTTATATTGGTTCCATTCTACTTCCAGCCCTCATTCTTTAGCTCCCCTACTCTACTTTAGCACATGTCAGAAGAAGCTTTCTGTCTCCCTTTTCCCCTCCAACCTTTTCTGCAACACAGGTCACTTCAGTACACAAAGGAGAGCTATTTACTCTCCACTGCCTCTGCTAGAGAACATAGAATGTCAGTCAAACTAGTGGCTCCTGACAGCAATTACCTTTTTTTTTTTTTTTTTTGAAAGGACTAAAACCTCTGTTGGACAATCTCACACATAACATGACTGCTTTAAAATATATGTGTGTATAATTATGCATACCTGAAGCTGAGATGATAGTGACATTCAGACAATACTCCAAATTTTGCTTGTTTTAACCTCCCACAAGCATAAAACACTCTGAACAACCAAACACTCAGGAAATAGCAAAGTGTACTGAGACAAAGAACATGCAATTTCTTTTAGGACAGCTGATGGTCTAGAAAGCCCTGCCTAATTTGTATCAAACATTCTAGTTGATGGTTATTCCTGGATCCTGGGTGCAGTGAGCATTTCCACAGCTACTTATATAGATTAATATTTTTTTAATTATTTAAGTATCACTGTGTAATGCTTTCATCACTAAGTGGGAGAGGGGGCCTGGAAAGAATGACATGTGGTACTGCAGAAAGGAGCTGGATTTGGAGCAAGAGGGCCTGTTTTTTAATTCATTGTTTTGCTATCACTGCTCATCTGCTTCTTTCTATAATGCATTTTACATTTCTAAGAGGTAGCCTTTTGGGGGGCAAAAAGCAGGTATCTAGAGTCAAAGAACTTGGATTTGAATAATCACTTTGCCATTTATGACCTGTATAACCTTAACCAATAAATAAAATAATGAACATTTAATAAGCACTTACCATATTCCAGATACCATGGTAGGGGAATGGGCCTACAGAGACAAAAATGAAATTGTCTCTGACGTCTATAAACTAGCAGAGTAAGATGCTTTCAGAGAAACAAGATAGAGATAGAGAGAAAGAGAGACAGACAGACAGACAGAAAGAGAGGGAGAGATATGATGTCTGAATGGATTAGATAGATTAAACATATATACAAATTATAAAGAGAAAATATTGGGGAGTGGAAATTAGTAGCTAGGGGATCACAAGATGCTTAACTGGAGGTAAAGCCAAGATGATGGAGTAGCAGGAAGCAGTATGATGAACTTCCCCTGAAACTCTTCCAAACAGAGCTAGAAAATGCACCAGACCAAAAGCAGATGGAGAAATTCAAGAAAAATCACACTGGGTAATTTTTCCAGCCCAGGGAGATGGTGAGGCAGACCGATGATTGTAAATAGGGTTTTCAGGAATAGTAAGAGCAAAGGATTCCCGTGCAAGAAAAGATGTTGTACCTCAACAAACTGATGGACAAATCAAAACCCATGCCATGGTACCTTGAGAGATCCAGGTACTAGGTGGCAGTTTTTCATACACTGTCATGTTCTGAGTCAAATATCCAGGGTAGACTAGGAAGGAGACCTGTGCCCCCACTCTCAGTGAATGCCCTGGATTGTCCATTGTGATAGGATCATGTTCAGAAGCAAGTAGCTGCTGTGTGGCTCAAATCCCAGGAGCAGAGCAAGGTCTCAGTTCTAGCTTCCAGTCAAGTCTGAAGTCTACAGAGGAATGAAGCATGCAGGGAAATCAAGATACCAGCGGAAGCTTCAGTTTTATCACTCTAAACTAACAGAACTTCCCAGTTATCTAAGTACAGTAGCAGTCTATTGCTGCATACTAAGACAACTTTGGGAACACTGAAAGCTTACAAGTCCTCAACTTGAGCAGTCCCTGAGTAGATGATAGCTTGTACAAAGGCACAGAGAGGCTATTGTAATAGTTCTCCAGACCAACCTCCATTCAGCTGTCAAGTTGAGCTTCCTAAGTGTAGTTCTGACCATATCATTTCTTTTATGAAATAAACTCCAGGGACTACTTTTTCCTTGTAAGATCAAATAGAAAAGCCTCTGCTTGGTTGTTAAAACCCTTTATAACCACAGCCCTCGCTACTCTTCCAATCTTCTCATACCTTACTCCCTTCTAACATTCTTCAATTCAGTGAAATTATTTTTCTTTTCCATTCCACATACATGACATTCAATCTTTCAACTTTAAATATGTTCATTGGCTTCCCTACCTCCCCATACCCTCCTCATTTCCCTTTTCTCGAATCCTTGACTTCTTTTGAGTCTCAGTTAAACTTTTACCTTCTTTAAGAAAACTTTTTCAGGAAGCTGATGACTTTATAAGAAACCAAGAAACTATAAAACAAAACCAAAAGAATGAAAAAATAGAAGACAATGTGAAATATCTCACTGGAAAAACAACTGACCTGGAAAATAGATCAGGGAGAGAAAATTTAAAAATTATGGTACTATCTGAAAGCCATGATCAAAAAAAGAGCCTAGACATCATCTTTCAAGAAATTATCAAGGAAAACTATCCCGATATTCTAGAAACAGCAGGTAAAATAAATATTGAAAGAATCCGCTGATCACCTCATGAAAGAGATCTGAAAAGAACAACTCCTAGGAATGCTGTAGCCAAATTCCAGAGTTCCCAGGTCAAGAAGAAAATATTGCAAGCACTCAGAAAGAAACAATTCGAGTATTGTGGGAATCCAATCAGGATAACACAAGATCTAGTAGCTTCTATATTAAGGGATCGAAGGACTTGGAATATGATATTCCAGAAGTCAAAGGAACAAGGATTAAAACCAAGAATCACCTACTCAGCAAAAGTGAGTATAATACTTCAGGAGGAAAATAGAACTTAAATGAAATAGAGGACTTCTAAACATTCTTGTTGAAAAGACCAGACCTGACTCAAAAATTTTACTTCCAAATATGAGAATCAGGAGAGGCATGAAAAGGTAAAGAGGAAAGAGAAATCATAAGGGACTTACTAAAGTTGAACTGTTTACATTCCTACATGGAAAGATAATATTTGTTACTCTTGAAACTTTTCTCAGTATTTGGGTAGTTGGAGGGATTACACACACACACACACACACACACACACACACTCACACATATACACAGAAGGCACTGGGTGAGTTGAATAGGAAGGGATGATATGTAAAAAAATAAAATTAAGGGGTGAGAGGAATATTTTGGGAGGACAAAGGGAGAAATGGAATAGGTTAAATTATCTCTCATAAAACAGATAAGAAAATCTTTTCCAATGAAGGGAAAAAGGGGAGAGGTGAGAGGGAAAAACTGAAGCTTACTCTCCTCGCATTTGACTTAAGGAGGGAATAACATGCACACTCAATTTGGTATGAAAATCTCTTACACTATAAGGAAAGTAGTGGGGAAAGGAATAAGTGGGGTGGAGGAATGATAGAAGAGAGGGCAAATGAGAGGAGGGAGTAATTAGAAGTAAACACTTTAAGGGAGGGACAAGGTCTAAAGAGAGAATAGAATAAATAGGGGGCAGGATAGGATGGAGGGAAATATAGTTAGTCTTTCACAACATGACTATTATGGAAGTCTTTAGCAAAACTACACACATATATAGCCTATATTGAATTGCTTGCCTTATCAGTGGGGATGGGTTGGGAGGGAAGAAGGGAGATAAATTGGAACTCACAAATTTCAAGAATTGTTTTTGCATGCAACTGGGAAATAAGCAATACAGGTTCTGGGATAGAGAAAAATATCTTGCCCTACAAGAAAAGAGAGACGATGCAGATAAGATAAAAGAGGGGTGTGATAGAAGAGAGGGCAGATTAGGGGAAGGGGTAATCAGAATGCACTGTGTTTTGGAGTGGGGAAGGGGAGAGATGTGGAGAACATCTGGAACTCAAAATCTTGTGGAAATGAATGTTAAAAACTAAAAATAAAGAAATATATTTAAAAAAAGAAGACTTTTTCAGTCCTCTTTAAACTTACTGTCTCCCCCCTGGGAATATCCTTGATTTATCCTGTTTTACATGAAGCTGTGTAATTGTTTGCTTGTTGTCTTCCCCACCAATCTATAAGCAACTTGAGGACAGGGTTTTTTTCCCCTTTCTTTTTATCTCCAGTGATGAGCAAAATTCCTAGTTCACAAAAGGTAGATAAAAATTCTAGCTGACTTGATGAGGGTCTGAATGCCATACCCCTTTTTATACCCCAGTTTGTTTATGAGCAGACTAGAATATTTGCTTTCTAAAGTCCCTAAAACCTTTCAATTTTTGGTCCATTTCAGCTTCTGAGAGTCTTTTTTTTATCCAAGATCAAAGGATGGTATTCCTCCTTGTCAATTTTCTTTGACAAAGTTCTATAAACTCCTTCCCAAAATGAAAACTAACTAGGATCTAGTCTTTAATAATGGTGTATTCTGAGAATGGAATTTGCTTATTCTTGTATTCCTTTTTTGAGGGAAGATTTGGTTTCTTCAGACCCAAAACTTTTTATTGACTTTCACCTGTAGTTTGTTGTATTAAAGATTCCATGTGACATCTTTATTTTCTTCCAGTAGTCATGTTTTAAAGTCTCTTTAAGGTCTATTCCCGCTCTGATCTTTTTTCTAATTTCTTTATTACTATTTTATGAAAATTATTGTTTTTCCTTTACATTTATTTGTATAGAATATGCCTCACTCTGTTTCCTTAGATTCTTGACATCCTCGAAATATCTTCTTTGCTAGGTTTATTTCAGAGACTATCCCTTTCTATTTTTGACTCTTCTTTGTAAGTTAGAATGATTTTGAGTTTGATCTAGTGATATTGACCCAGTATTTTTGTCAGGCAGGCTAATTTGACTAAGAGTCATCACAACTTTGATTATATGATGATTTTTTTTCCCCAGCCACAGAAATGCTCCTGAACTACCTACTACAAAGTTAGAAAGTAGCTGTGATTTGCTTTGGTGGAGGGAGTATTAGCACCTAAGAAATCTTTGGTCCTTGAACTATGGAAGTTTATTTATTATGAAGCACTCATTTCTCCCCAGTCCAGTTAATATTGCCATCACCTACAAAAGTACCACTTCTATGTGCAAGGATTATGAAATGCTCCTATTCAACCATAATCTATTAGTTTTCCACCTTTGACTCCCCTTATCTAAATCTATTCTTCATCTGCACTGTGACCTCAGATCTCTTCTGCCATGTGTAGCTGAACTCTGTGCAAAGACTGTCTACACTAGGTACCTCTACTTTCTCTCCTCTCACTCTCTTCTTGACTCCTTTCAATCTGGTTTCTGTCCTTATTTCATCAAAACTGCTTTCTTCAAAGTTATTAATGATCTCTCATGTCCAAATTAAATGAACTTTTTTTTTCAATCCTCATTACCTTTGACCTCTCAGCAGCCTTTGACACTGTTGATCACTCTCTTTTCCTTGATACTTTTCTTTCCAGTTTTTTGGGACACCACTCTTTCCTGTTTTTTACCCCTCCTACCTTCATCACAGCTCCTCTGTCTTCTTTGCTCATCCTACTTCACATTAATCCCTTTAAGCATAGATATTACTAGGTCTATCTTGTACCTTCTTCTTTCTCTATACTACTTCACTGGGTGACCTCATCAGCTCCCAAGGATTTAATTGTCATCTCTATGCTGATGATTCTCAGATCTACCTATCCTGAACCAATCACTCTGCTGACTTCTGACCTCACCTCTCTAACTGCCTTTTAGACATCTTAAACTGAATGCCCAGTAGACATTTTAAACTTGATATATCCAAAACAGAAATCATTATCTTTCTCCCTAAACTATCCCCTCTGGCCTATCTTCTCTACTACTATTGAAGCAACACCATCCACCATCCTTCCAGTCCCTGAAGCTTGAAACATAGGCGTCATCATGGATTCCTTACTATCTCTCACCCCACCCCATCCCCCATTTCCAAGCTATTGCCAAGACCTCTTGATTTCATCTGTGCACATCTCTCTAATGTGCCCCCTTCTCTCCTCTAACATTGCCACCACCTGTGCAGAAGCTTATCTCTTCATTCCTTGATTACTACAACAGCCTGACAGTGGGTATGCCTGTCTTAAGTCTCTCCCCACTCCATTTCATCCTCCATTCAGTTATGTGATTTTCCCAAAATATAAGTCCAATCATGTCATCTCCCAATCCATAAATTCTAGTGATTTATTACTTCAAGGAACAAATCTAAAATGCTCTGTTTGACATTCAAAGCCATTTAAAATTTACCCCTTTCCTGCCTTTCTAGGCTTCCATTTGTATCTTTTATCCAATGACACCAGCCTCCAGGCTGTTTTAAGAACAGGATACTCTATCTCTTGCCTCCAAGCATTCTGTCTCTCATGACTGGAATGCTGCTCCAACTACTGTCCTTCCTGGCTTTCTTTAAGTTCTAACTATAACTCCACCTTCTACAGGAAGCTTTCAACTCCTTTTAATTCTAGTTCTGACCCTCTGTTAATTATTTCTTATTAATCCTGTACTTAGCTTGCTTTGCATATATTTCCTTGTATGTTATCTCCTCCATTCCATTGTAAGAAATTTCAAAGTAGAAAGACTCTTGTATCTCCAGTGTTTTTACCTCTTTTTGAATACCCAAATGCTTAGCGCACCTCCTGGCACATATTCTAGGTACTTAATATATGTTTATTGCTTGATCGATTGTATTTTTCTAGGAAAGTGTTATGATTTAGCAAAGTATGAATCTTCTGAACATAAGAAAAAATAGGATAATAGGAAGGGGTGAAGATTGATTTAATAAATTCAATGATTTAGCAAATATATCAGGGTTAAATGTTCAAGAAGATAGTTAATATCTGTTGTCTTTTACTGCCTAAACAGTGGTTTCTTAAAAACTATGCAATTTTCTTAACACTTCAGTCCTAGTATTTTTTTTTAATGGTGAACCAACACAGAAAAGGTTTTCTTGATATTTCTGCTTTTTTCCATCACCTACATTTCCTGATAGGTTCTTAACCCCATTCTTCTCCCAGAGAGATATCACTTGTAACCAAGAATAAAAAGACAGTTCAGCAAAACTAATCCACACATCCAACAAGTCTAGCATTGTACGCAGTGTTCTTTGAGCATAGTCATTGATCGCTAGCAGGAAGGCAGAAAAGTGCCTTCGCAAATATTTTCTTTGGAACCAAACTTGATTATTACAATTTTATTGCATTCAGTTATGATTGTTTTTTTGATGTCATTCTTTACATTTTCATTACTGCAATCATTGTATAGATTGTTCTTGTTAATGAGATGTGCTTTT
This sequence comes from Bettongia penicillata ogilbyi, assembly GCA_023548195.1. Classification (NCBI taxonomy): domain Eukaryota; kingdom Metazoa; phylum Chordata; class Mammalia; order Diprotodontia; family Potoroidae; genus Bettongia; species Bettongia penicillata. The sequence goes on along the minus strand of JAJHZJ010000688.1, from coordinate 1,956,741 downwards.
ATTCTAACTGTAGAGGTGTGAGAGATGTATGTGTCATTCCTAAGACAAATAGTGTACTGTAAAAATATAACTCCCATTCATAAATCAGACTTTGACTTATTTTCTTAAGGAAGTAATCAAGGATTACAAAAAAGAATAAACTTGGTAAAAATGCATATGTATGTGGTATGTGGTGTGTGTATGTGTGTGTGTACATGCCAACTCAAATAAATTAGCATTTATTAAGTGCCTACTCAATGCCAGACATTGTGGCAAGTGTTGAGGATATAAAAAAAGGAAAAGAAAACAATCCATGCTTTCAAGGAACTCATTGTCTAATGAGAAGACAAAATGAAGACAACTGTGCACAGGAAAGATATATCTATACAGGATAAACTAGAGGTATCTCAGAGGGAAAGCAGCAAGATTAAGGAATTCAAGGAAGAGCTTCTTGCAGAAGATAGAATTTTAGGTGAGAACTGAGAGATCCCAGGGAAACTAGGAAGCAGAAACGAGGATAGAGGGGATTCTAATCATGGGGTAGAGCCAGGGCAAATGTTTGGAGATGGAGGAGTTTGTGTCCTGTGTGAAGTACAGCAATGAAGTCATTGTTACTGGATAAGAGTAGTGGAGGTGAATAAAATATAAGAAGACTGCCAAAGTAGAAAGGAAGGTAACAAAAAGTTTTAAAAGCTAAATTCCATTGAGAGTAGCAAAAAGCTTAAATATGCTTGAGGAAATACATACTTGATACAATAAAAAATATAATAGCAATGTTCATAAGCTACAAGATAGAAACCCTTATCAGTATTTGTTGTCATATTTTGTAGTTTAAAATATTTTTTAACAAGATTAAGCAGAAGAGCTATCTTTTTTTCTTTAATTTTGACATCAAAATTGCAACCTTTAGCTGTATTAATTAAAGGACCTTTAATGAATGAATGTAGAAAGCTCTATAAAAGAGGAATGATCAAATTTACAGAGCAGGAAACAAGTACCTCAGTGTTTTTGGTCAGCCAATGACCCAAATCTTAACTTGACTGAAAGTTTGGATGAAATGGATAGGACAATATCCTATCTTTAGCAGACCCTGTATCCTAAGTGTATATAGAAAAGAAGGTGAAAAGCTTCCAGATATAATAGGCAGATAGAGCAGAAACCCAACATTGGAAATTCAAGTTCTTTTGAGATCAGAAAAAAATAATCTTAGGAGTCAAATAGGCAAATTAGGATATATTAAAACCAGTATTTTGTTGAAAGGATACAAACACACACACAAACACAAACACACACATATATATGTATATGAGATAAACATTTTAAATGACCATTCAGAACATAATAATATTCATGTACAAAAGATAATCCCTGAGATTTGTGCCCCTGGAGCTTGGACATTTGCAGCATTTCCTTTTTTTTTTTTTTTTTAGTTGCCGTGATATTTATTTTGCATTTAAATTTTGCCTATCTCTATGAAAATTTAAGCTTTTGTAAAACATCATTGTGGTGAATTGCCAAATAGCAGAGATTCTTAACTTGGAGTCTATGGTCAGATTTCAGAGGTGTCTATGAACTTGATTTGGGGGGAAATGAATCTTTATTTTCACAAACTTCAAATTGAAATTATCACATCCTTCCATTTAAGATTTTTAACATTCTACAAGGAGTCTAAAAGTTCGACCAGACAGTCAAAGGTGTGGAAAATGAAAGAAAAAGCTTAAGTATTCCTTCCCTAGGGATAGGGTAATTGAAAGTGAAATTTGTGTTTAGGAGATCTAACTACAAAAGGTTATTGATACAGTTTGAAACATTGTTTTACTCATATAAAAGAGACATTATTGTTGTTTACTTATTTCAGTCATGTCTGACCCTTCGTGACCCTCTTTGGGGTTTTCTTGGCAAAGACTGAGGAGTGATTTTCCATTTCCAGCTTATTTGACAGATGAGGAACTGAGGCAAACAGGGTTAAGTGACTTGTCTAGGGTAACACAGCTAGTAAGTATCTGAGGCTAGACACACACACACACATACACACACTACCCAATAGGTCATCAGATTATATTTTAAAGTACATACATTTCAAATAAAGAATATATAGGATTATTCTAGCTACAAATGAAAAAAAAAAAACAATGTACGGTGTTGTAAGGTAGAAAAAAAGGGATAGATTTGGAATGAGTAGGCCTACATTAAAATCTCACTTCTGCCACTTACTACTTTAAGGTACATTTAACGTTTCTGGATCTTGACTTCCTCAACTATAAACTGAGAGAATTGGATTAAACATTCTCTTATGTACTTCCTTCAAGCAAAAATCTATGGTCATATGCTAATTGAGACTGTTTCTGATCCACCTTTCCATCCTTGCTCCCAATATCATCCTATTATTAGTGAGATTTTTCTTTCTAATATATACACTATTGTTAGGTCATTCTGAAAGTTAAATAAGTAAGTCTGGATATACTAAATTGCAAAAATTATGGTAATAAACACCAGTATCAACAATAACAATTATAACAATAACAGCTGGGTTAAAACTGTATCTTATTCTGGTCCCTGTCACCACCCCTCGACCCTGTCCTTCTAGTCTATATAGAAAATAATGTTTGAGTAGCCAGTATAAAGGGGTAACAACAGAATATAAGATTGCAAATGGGAACCTGAAAGTCTCATACAAACTATTCCAAAGGTGAAAAGAGCATAATTTACAAATTATATTATATATGTTAAAAAAATTCAGATCCTAGTAATATGAGCTGAATCAGCAGAAGCCGTTTTAGTGCTACTGTCATTGAAAAGATTAATATCAATTCTGAATCATTTTCTTATTGATCTTATTTACAAGTAATTGTTTTCCTCCTGTAGCTGTTTTTGTCTCATAACTACTTAAGTCATGGCTCTCTGCCTCTGAACTTGGTTCAGAGTTGGTTTAGAATGCAGTGACTCTTTAATATGTTAAGTTTAAGAATCTAGCTCTCCTGCTAATCAATCAAATTTAAGACCTTGAGGATGTGTGTGAATGCAAGAGAGGTAGGCCTGATATCTTTATGGGTGATATCTCTGGTAGGCTTGATTATCTATAGGTTATGTGCACCAAAAGCAAACCAAAGAAGTACCACTATAAGTAAACAAATGAAAAAAATAAAAAGTAAATAAATAAATTTATAAGTCAAGCAGACTTTACAGAAATGGAAGGGCTTATGGTAAATAGAAAATAAGACCAACTCATTGCTACCATAAAATATTGGAAGGTCATTTGTAAGGAATACAGACTTTAGGAATGGGGAAGGCTTCACATGAAAATGGTTAAAAAAATGGGTAGCATAACTTCAGGGTACCAAAAATATATATCCCCTTCTAGCTAGAAAGACACAGAAAAGAAGTAAAAATTATATACCAGAGGCTTTCTAGTCTTCATTAATAGAAAACAAATCCCTGTACCACAAATACAAAACTTAAAATATCTTTGAGAATTCAGCAAATGAATTATATGGAATCTTAGTATTATGAGATATTAAAACTATCCCCAACAACTGTCCAAAGATAATATTGTCTCACAAAAATTTAAGAATGTTGTAGAAATATTTTCCTCTGATAAACACTTATCAGTGACAAACAAGGTAGAAGAAAAACCTCCCAAAATATAGAGACCTATGAGAAGAAATCAAAATTTCATGGGAAGGGAAATAATTAATATATAATTCACATCTTCCTTTGACTACTAAAGTTTTACAAAGATGATTTTGATGTCACAATAGCAAGTTATCATAAGACTACCTTGTCTCTGTACTCCAAAGAACATAAAGATTTGAGAAGGACAAAAGGACAATGATAGGTTTGATCTTTTCTCCTGGATTATAATCCTATCAAGTCTTTTTAGACTTACTTCCTTAAAACATTAATCTATTTAGGATAGTGTTCCACATGATTTTCATTTGAAGAACTTAAGATATGAAATCCACTTAATGTGGTGCCATTTTAATCCTCCTTTACCCAAAGGATGTTACAGCTGAAACCAGCATATGCTACTTATTTTTTTTTAACATATTGGGGTATCTTTTCTACCTATTTTCTTTCTCTACTACTAACTGCATCATGAATGGATTTAAGCAAATAATATATCTTTGAATGTACGATTTGCTGCCATTACTATTATTGCTTCCTTTTATATCAGTTGATAGACACATGAAAAGAAACCAAAAAAATAAAATAATCCTGTACCACATCCATAAAAGAAAATCCCAGCCTCATTTCTTCCACCTACCTTTTTTTCCCCATTCACTGTATACACAGACACAATCTTCCATTAATATTACTTGGGCTTTTTAATATGATTTAAAAAAATATTCAATCATTCCACAGTTTGGTTGACATTTGTGGTGAGATGACCCATAACCCTAAACATATAAGTAACTTATTCTTTCAAACAACTTGAACCTCAATCTATAATGTCTCTTCACTTTTAATAGTTTTGTAGATGCCTTTTGGCAGTTTCTATCAAACACAGATGCAGTAGCCTTCAGTTTGGACAGGGCCCTCTTTGTACTGTAAGTAAGATATAGGAAGTGAGGGGATAGAAAACTCAGAATCAATGGTATTTTTATCTCAATATCTTTAGAATCCTTAAGGCTTTATCTTTCTTTTTTAAAAATATTCAATAAGAATTTTTCATATGGTGCTAACTACATGTGGAGTTCTGGGTTATGGACTGTGGTCTTCTACAATATAATGATAAATAAGCCATGACCTCTTACCTCAAGAAGCTTGCAATGTAGTAGTAGAGATAAAATATATCAAAACTGAGGAAGAGAGAGACAGACAGACAGCAGACACAGACAGAGAGACACACTGAGAAATGTATACAAAATTTGAACAGGGAACATATATACTTATTTTCATAAAGTTGCAGAATATAATCTTGTTTAATTTCCTCATTTGAGACATGGGTAAACTGAAGAATACAAAGCTAATTCCTCCTAATAGCCAAAAAGTATATTCCAATAACTTATTGATTGAATTTATTGAGATGTTTATGTCATCTAAAGCATAGATTTACACAGTCAGAAGGCAGATCTGGAGTTCAAACATTTCATTTCCTCCCCATGCAAACTCTATATTTTTAATATGCTAAGTCAATGGTTATTTGAGAAACTTTGAGAATGAGGGGCAAACAATAACCTGTGAGTAGCAGCTGCCCCACTAGGGACCCAATTAGTTCCAGTTGAGCAATACAGCTCGCTCGCTCGCTCTCTCCCTCCCTCGCTCTCTCTCTAGCTCTCTCCCTCCCTCCCTCCTTCCTTCTTTCCTTCCTCTCTCCCTCTGTCCACATAAGGAATTGTACCTTTAGCTGTAGATGCTTAGTCTATAGGAATACAAATTTTTATTGCTGAAACCTAGCAAGATATCTTGGCGTTTATGGGCTAGATTTCTTTTTGATGGACTACACCTTAAATCCAAATTACTCTGGCTCTTATTGATTAGCCAACAGGGGGTCCCACCCCAAGCCTTGCTTGGTCAATGTTTGGATTCTGATGTGTCAGAGTGAGGGTAAATAGCAATTGTTTCTGTTTTGGCCACAAACATTGAGGGTCTTTCCCTCTAAGACTGGTTTTATTATTATTTTTTGACTAGGTAAAAGAGGCCATTTTTTGCCTATTTTTATCTTGCCTTAATCAATCAATGAACTTTGCCTCAGACCAACTAAGACCTGGGAAAGATCTTACTCTAAAAGTCAAGGCCTCCCAGTGCATCCAGGGTCATCCCCAGTCATCCTAATCTATGTCTTGTCACTGGATCCAGATGGGTCTGGAGGAGAGAGTGAGGGTGGTGACTGCACAGCCCTCCTTCATTAAATCCAATTCACTTGCAAGTCAGGACCTCTCCTTTGTGATGTCATAGTTCTCTTTGAGAAAGAAGGAAAAAGCAACAATTTCAATCAGATGAAAGAGGATTCTACAACTCCATATGCTAATGGAAATAGCAGGAAGCAACATGACCTGATTCTGTAAGTCCATAGCTGGACTAGTATGAAAAAGGTACTTTGGTATCCCTGCCCCATATACCTTGGGTCCTTTATTTCTATAAAGGAATGGTAATCTCCCTCATCTTTCTACCTGAACACCTTAAAACATCTATGTCTTTAGCTATCCTTTCCTCTTTATCTTTGATCTCAGAGGAGAAAGTAACCTACTCTTTGTAAAGACTAAACCTTTTATTTAAATCCTTTGATTTCATCTCTCCCATTTCTCCAGGCCCTTATCCTAACATTTTTCTCTCTCTTTATACTCTGTCTCTCCCCCTTTGTACTGGATCCATCTCATATTCCTTTATAGGATGTATATACATATATGTATATATATATGTGTATATATATGTATACACACACACATATATATGTATACACACACACATACACACACACACACTCACACACACTCACACACATATGCTAAGAAATTTTTCTGAGTTTTCTTCCCCTAAAAAAATTCAAGCTGATTTTCTCTTCCATATTACTGATAAATTTCTATAATTGATATAGAAGAGTGGTCTGTATTTGTTGCCTCCATTTCCTCAGTATTCTCAATAATGAGCCAAAACTCATTAGTTTGGCTTCTTCCCTCCTCACTGTCAAAACTTTTTCTAAGGTCTCACATGACCTCTTAATTGGCGTATCCAATAGTATTTTTGAATTCCTCATTGTCCTTGACCTTTCTATGACTTTTGGTGCTGTTCAGTCTTTCTGAGTCATGTGGAACTTATGAGTTCTGTTTAAATTCCAAGTCCTTAATCAACAGTTTCATGGTTGCTTTGCCCTTTTCTCATTTACAAGGAACAATCAAATGGCTAATGGAAAATGCCTGAGTCCTTTCATAAGTCTCACTGAAATGCTTGGGGTACACAGGAAATACTTAATACTTATGGCACTTCCTAGGGCTTAACACAGACAGAATGTCTGAGGCACTTCAATTCTACTAGGAGCGGAGCAACTAATTATATACTTACTGTAATCTCTCCCAAGGACTTGGGCTAATTGTCTGTGATCTAATTCTCTGTATCTACTAGTCATCACCACACAGCAGCTAATGATAGAACTAACAACAGATGTCATAGAGAGTTAATGATTATGACATGTGTCTAATTTTTCCTAAGGATTTTCAGGGTTATGATATTTTATTAATTAGTAAGGTTTTGAGTTAGTAATTGACTCTAAGTCTATTTTTGATTATCTAACCAATCATGCATTCATAGCTTTTTCAAGAAGTAAAGGACTTCAGAGGTCATCATAGTCCATCCTGAGATTATTCATAGATCTTCCTGACAAAATTCTCAATAATAGTCTTTTAATACTTTTTTTTAACATTCACAGTGATTAGAATATTAACACCTCACAAGGCAGTCCATTTAATATTGGGACAGTTATATTCTTTAGAAAAAAATTTTTCTTACCTAAGCATGGGAAGTCTTAGTGATTATTACAACCCACTTAAATATACTTAACTTTGTTATTCAGGGAGTTTTTGATTGAATCAATTACAGCTAGTTATGAGCAGGACTGGATATCTCCTTGAATCAAGGATATTTCATTTACTTACAATAGGAAATCTACTCCTTTTGGAAGAGAGACTTGATCATGCCCTGAGAATACTGCATAAAAGTAGAAACTAGTTCAAAATTTGGTAGATATTTCAATAGCCTGGCAACACAGAAGGAGTGGCTGCATGGTAGCTTAGATGGAAACAGTACCTTGGGAAGGAAGGTAAAGGGTAAGAAGATTTCATACAAAGGACTTTGAAGTCTGAACAGGGGTTTTAGATTTGATTCTGAAAGTGTAAGAAAGCCACGAATTGTATTGAATGGGGGAGAGGGTAATGCCATCAGACTTGAATTTTAGGAAGATAACATTGGCAGCTGAATGGATATAGACCAGAAAAGGGAGAGACTTGTGGCAGGGGAACCAACCAGCAGGCTAGTGCAATTAACTGTTGAGATTCTTCTTCTTTCCTTCTTTTTCTTATATTATTTCTATACTTGCATTTATATTGCTGTTGAGATATGTGCCTTCAATGTAGTTCAGAGGAAGGCTCCTCTGCTTACCACATGATAATGAAACCACTCAAGCACTACTCAGGAAACTTAGATTATGGAAAACTATATAAGCAAGTTACAAAGGGTAGAGTTACAGTAATGAATGTGCAAGAATATGACCTGTGACTCCATAATTAACGTATATTACCTTGAAAGAATGTATACAAGCATAGGAAAACTTGCACATGACCATGGGTCAGCCCTGGCACTATGTCTTCTTTGTTCTGTCTCTATGTAACATCTGATCTGGCCCATAGGTGGTATGAAGATTCACTATTCAGTCCTCTTGCCACCAGGTGCTGATTTCCCTAATCTACTCCAAATATCTCAATAAACCCTAATAAATCGGTACACATATCCCCATGCTGATGTGAACTGTCCTTTCTTCAGGTATCTCAGCATTTCTCAGAGGGTCCACCACCCTACAACGAGGAGAATCAGGGCAGAACAAATCTGCTTCCTTATAATTAGTGTAGTCAGCAGGATCTCCATTTTTACAATAATCCAGACATGAGCTGATGAGGGTTTACATCAGGTGGTAGCTGTAGCAGAGGAGGGAATGAATAAAAATGTGTGGTGTTACATAGGTTAAATTGGCAGATTTTGGCAGTAGATTCAATATGGAGGGGTGGGGTACAGGTTGAGAAAAAAAATCAGAAGTTAACTATGACACTTGATTGAAAGCTTGCAGTGATTAGGACGATAGTGGTACACTCAACAGTAAGAAGAAATTTAGGAAAAGGGGAAGACTTGGGGGAAACAAAGTGAGTTCAGTTTTGGACATGTTAAGTTTCAGATGTCCATAGGATATATAGTTTGAGAGATCTAATAGGTAGTTGGAGATGTAAGATGAGTGGTCAGATTGGATGGAATGAGATGTCTTGTGCATCTGGAGTGGTTTGCCTTGGTAAGAAGAAGGGGATATTGCTTCATATGAAATAGTGTGAAAACAAAGATAGTTGAAAGAGAGGTGGGTGATATATGGGATGGGTGAGATGAGAAAGAAGGGAGAAGATCGATGTGGCAATAAGCACCCTGGCATACACAGGTGGGCCTGCTGCATAGGTTCTGAGATCTGCTTTTCTAGAAGGAAAGCAACTTTTGAGAGATCAACAGTCACTTTAATTAAACACATATACCAGCAGAGAAAATACAGCCAGGGCTTCCAACTGTCTGACCATAGACAGTACATATGTCATTACCAGAGAGGGAAGCATCAACATCTGGGTTTTCAATGCCAGGGGTCTTCTTAAAACTGCTGCCCAGAGTCTCACCTGGAACAAGAACCTTCTCCTAAAAACTAAGTCCCAAAGCAAAACCTCACCTCAGAGTATATATACTTTTTTCAGTGCTGGAGGGCAGGACCCCTTGTGACCCAGTGCCTCATTAGCAATCAGTAGAAGGTGTGGGTCTTCATAGGAAACAAGCCTCCCTGATCAAGCTTCCCTCAATAGTCCCACCTGAGGTCTATCAATGGGCAGGGAAGATTATTAACTCCCATTACAAGGGAAATGTTGGTTAATGCCCTTTATTTTTCAGTGAACTATAAGCTAGGGTTCTCCACTGAAGAGATGGGAATGGAAAGCTACGAAAAGGTTGAGGAGGGTTAAAAAGGTTTGGAAAAGTTGCTGTGGTAAATAAGATAGTGAACATATTAGGTAGGTGTGAAAGGATTGTTTTGCTGCAGTGAGGACCCATTAGATATATTATGCAACATAAATCTGTAGTGGATAAATTAGCAGAATTTCATGATTTTCTGATTTTCTTGAAGTTCACTCAGTAGAAGGTATGAATGATTCAAAATGGGAAAGTGATCCAAGGCTGAGATTTGGCAGAGCAAAATCAGTGATAGGATAGGGGAAAGAATGGATTCAAGAGAAGAGGCCAATGAAGAATTCAACTCTTTGACAAAGGGGTCAAGATGAAAAAGGGGGGAGAGTGTAGCCAGTACAGGACATGGGAAAGAACTAAGGGTAAAGGGGCTGGAGGTCACATTGAAGACGAATAACAGGGTTTGGGATGGCAAGGCAGAGGGAAAGGTAGAATGGGAACAGACTGTGATCAGAAAAGGGAATTTCAGGGTTTATTTACATGGAAGTAGAACATTTCTGAGTGACGGCAAAATTAAAGTTATGATCATTTCTTTCTGTAGCTAAGATAGGGTAGAGGGACAGGCATGAAAAATAAGCAAGTTGAGGAACTGGGAGGTAAGGATGTTTGTGGAGTATCAGTATATATGTTTAAGTGCCCAAGTATGAAGACGGTAGTTTGGGAATAGAAAAAGACTGTAAACCTGGAATGGAAATTACTGAAGAGTGTCCTAGAGTTCAGGAGACAGTAACTAACAGGATTTTGAATGGGTAGTATGGCTTGGTTGAACTTCAAAGGAAGACTGGTTACTGAGAGAAGGGAGTAGAAGGGGAACCTTGAAGTAACAGTGGAGAGCAAGGAGTATATCCCATCTCCTCCAACTACAACTTCACCCTGAGTCAGAAGGAAGGAGTAAAAATAGAACCAGTGCTGGGTGACCAGGGAGTCTGCACCATCACGAGGATGCCATGTTTCAGTGAGAGCCAAAATATGAAAAGAGAGGAAAAGGAGAGGATTTAAGATGAAAGTTTGTTTCCTAGGGAGAAAATATTCCAGAGAGGACAGTTAAAGGAGTGGATAGCTTTAGAAAGTGATATTGTAGGGGATGGATTTATGTAGGGGGATGAGAATAATAAGAGTGGACAGTAGGAGGTGGATAATGGGTTTTGAATGGGGTTTCAGGATCATTTGGAGAGGAAGATTGAAGTGGGCAAGAGTTTATTAATCACTGAGGAATGCATTCATTCAGGTGAGTTATTAATATCATTAGGGATGTGATCTTGGTAGATTCCTCTCAAAGTGTTAGCTGAAGTGAGGGGACAGTGGAGAGAGCTCATGGAATGGCATTTCTCTCCCATTTCTGAAGGCAGGCCAGGCCAGGAGATAGACAGAAGGTCTGGGAAGGTATGGCATCTTTCCCTGACAGGCAGAAAAGGTTCTGCATCCTGGTGGGAGGGCAGAGAATTGCAACAAGTTTATCTTGGAAAGGTTTCATGTCTCAAATATATAGGGAACTGCATTAAATTTATAAAAATTGGAACTTTAGTCAACTGATAAATGGTCAAAGGAAACAAGCAGCCAGTTTTCAGAACAAGAAATCAAAACTACTCATAATCAGATTTTTAAAATGCTCTAAATCACCATTAACGAGAGAAATTCAAATTAAGACAACTCTGAGGTACCACCTCACACCTAACAGATTGCTAATATGATAGAAAAGGAAAATCACAATTTCTGGAGAGGATGTGGAAAAACAGGGATATTAATGTACTATTGATGAAATGGTGCACTGGTCCAACCATGATGGGGAACAATTTGTAATTATGCCCAAAGAGGTATAAAATTGTACATACTTAGGTTTGTATCCCCAAAAAATCATCAAAGAAAAGGAAAAAAGACATATATGTAAAAATATTTATTGCACCTCTTTTTGTGGTGTCAAAGAATTGGGGATTGAGGGGATGTCCATCAACTGGAAAAGGGCTGAACAAGTTTTGGTATATGACTTTGACAAAATACTATTATGCTATAAGAAATGATGAGCAGGATGGTTTCTGGAAGACTTGGGAAGACTTATATGAATTGATGCAAAGTGAAGTAAGCAGGAAACCTTGTTGTAAATACAAATAGCAATCTTGTAACAATGACCAACTGTGAATGACATAGCTACTCTGATCAATACAATGATTCAAGGACAGTTCTGAAGCATTTATGATGAAAAATGCTATCTACCTGCAGAGAAAAAACTCGTAAATCCTAAATGCATACTGAAGAATTTTTTTCATTTTCTTTATTCTTCTTGTTTTTTTTTTGGAACATGGCTAATATAGAAATATGTTTTACATGATTTTACATGTATAATTGATATCACATTACTTGCCTTCTCAATGGGTGGAAGTGATGGGAGGGAGGGAGAGAATTTAGATTTCATACTTATATAAAATGAATGTTAATAATAAATGTATCTTTTTTAAAGAAATAAAAGAACAGTTCTGGGACTGAGATATTAAAATGCTGTCACTCTGTGATCCCCGACAAACAGGAAGAATCCAGTTAAGAAGACCAGCATGAAATGGAAGAGCAGACTTAGTTAAGAGAAATTGTGGAGCTAGAATAACAATATTAGGCAATTGATTTGATATAAAGGGTGAATGCAAGTAAAGACACAAGCATGACACCAAAGTAGAAAATGGATGTGACTTAAAAAGTCTTAAAAAAGACTTAAAAAGATATCTATGACCATTACTATGTAATGTAGTTCAAAATGACCAATAGACAATTGGTGATAGGGGACTGGCATTCAGGAGAGTCACTAAGGCTTGATACATCACTCAGGTCTGTTACCATTTCAGTCATGGCTGACTTTCTGTGATATCATTTGGGGTTTTCTTAGCAAAGATACTGGAGTGGTTTGCCATTTCCTTCTCCAGTCCATTTTATAAGTGAGGAAACTGAGGCAAACATGGTTAAGTGACTTGCCCAGGGCCGCATGGCTAGTAATTGTCTGAAGCTGGACTTGAATTCAGGAAGATGAGTCTTCTTGACTCCAGGTCTGGCACTCTATCTGCAAAAAGATAAAACATGAACCCTTGGGAGCTGATGAGAGAATACAGAGAACAAACAGGTACAGGACATTTAGTGGATGTAACATGGAATATGGTCCAGTGAAGCAGACTAAGATGGAGTTAGGTGTCAAATACTGTATAGAAGCCAAAAAGAAGGACTGAAAAGAAGGCATTAGACTTATTAATTGTGAGATCATTGGTAACTTCGCAGAGAGCAGTTTCATTTGAATGGTGAAGTTGGAAACCAGATCTCATTTGCTTCAGAAGAAAGGCCTCCCCACTAATGACATCCTTCCAAGTATATATCATCTCATTAATGAGCCTACTAGATTCTTTGATTCTTGGATATGGATTGATCTAGTCCATATATTTTTTCTTGTCCTAAAGAATAGCATATTTTCTTTTATCAAACACTTTACTGAAATTTGGGTAAACTACATCTATAGCATTTCCCTAATCTACCAGTTTATTAAAGACAGTGGAGATTTCCATAGGAGGCTGATGACTCTTTTTGTTCATCTTATGTTTCTGCTTTTATTTTTTGTACATCTTTTTAAAATTTGAATTCTCCAAACTCCTCATGCAGCCATATCACTGTCTTAAATTCCCTCCCTTTTCCTTCCTTATCAATATTATTCTTGATTATGTTATCAAAATTTAATTTGTGAGTGCCTCACATAATTTTCTCCTTCTTTAATTTCCTGACTGTCCTTTCTCAATTATTAATTTCAATTTGCATGTGTGCTTCCATTATTTTTCAATTTTCACATTAATTTTTGATTTTACATTTCATATGATGTATATGCTTCTAACTTAATATATTTTCAAATGCCTCTTTGTTCACAACAATTAGCATTAGTCATTCTAAAATCTTTAAAGTGAACTTACATGTCCCTAACACATCCCAAATAAATAAAAGCAAGTGGAATTACAGATGAGCAAGGGAGACTGACTTTATAGAACATTTTCCTCTTCCTTTTTCTTCTACCCCTGAAGGGCATAATGTGTACTTAATTCTTCTTTATCAAATGCTTCCTCTTTTAGCTATTAAAATCTTTTTTCATAATTTCCGGAAAATCATTAGTCCCATAACAGGCATTAATATTTTCAACACCACACACCTAACAAATGATCAAAAGTTCTGTTCCATTCCAGTGATAGAGTAGTATTAGCTCATAGCTCTTCCTGCATATTTTTTCCAGAATCTATGCATCATAGACATAATTTCCTGACACATTTTCTACTTATCATGTTCATTTTTACTCCTTTTGCCAACCTCTAGTCACACTGTTGTATGTTGTATAATCTCACTAAGGCAATAACACCATTCAAAATACTGCCTGAATCAAGGCAAACATGTCTGGTCCCCCTGGAAACATTATTTTTATTTTATTAAGACATTTGGGATTCTGAATTATTCTTTTTTCAAATCTGTTTTGTCCTTCCAGTCCCACATTTTGTTTAACTGGAGCTTTCTGTGTAAGCAAAAGGCAGCAGAAACTGAAGGGAAAATAAAACAACCCATACAACTTTAGTTTTATCTTCTTGTATTTTAAATGAATATGGTTAACATAGAAAAGTGTCAAGTTTGTGCCTCTAGCAGAAGGCACACTTGAGGACCAGGTGAGTTAAGTTCAGGGCTAAGTCTCACAAGAAGAGTGGCCACAGTCACGGCACTAAGGAGTTGTGTTTCCCATTCCTGGGTAGGTTGCTTATGAAGAGGACTTCAGATATTTTGAAGTAAGCATAATTAACCTAAATAATGAATCTTTATGGAATATGATTGGCTTAGATGAAACTGTGTGCCTTTTACCAATAAAATGTATCTAAAGTCAATGTTTATGACTCACACTAGACAAACTTCTTTTTCTATCATCAGAGTTACCTGTAGTTAAGTGGCGCTCCTAAGCGGAGTTTAATTTGATGCTTTTTAGTAAAAGATAAATCAGGCAAGATGCAAGAAGGAAAAAAATTATAAAACCTCTTATCTTTCCCTTTCCTTCGTTGCCCTCCTTTCAACACTTTTTCCTCTACCTTTTTGAAGCAGTAAAAAATGCTTTAAATACATCCCTTACTTTGACTTCCACAGGAACCTACCTAAGCATTCCCCTTTCCATATCTGAATTTTCCTAAATAATTAGAACACTCTCACCTTTCACCTTTACTCTCCTTGGAATTCTTAGATCCATTCAAGATTTAGCATAATCAACATTTCTCATAATAAAATTTTCCTGACACCCTCAAGCCCAAAATATTTTACCTTAAAGAATTTGTAAATACTTACCTAAGTGTTCTATTCACCTGGTGGAAGTAGAGAGCAGGGATGCGTCAAGTGCTTAGCAATCACTTATTAGGCATCCAACAGGAACAGACAGGGACTGATGGAATGCTGGAGTCAGACTCATTTTTGTGAGTTCAAACCTGGGCTCAGACATTTACTAGCTGTGTGATCCTGGGCAAGTCACTTAACCCTGTTTGCCTCAATTCCAATTCCATAAAATGAGCTGGAAAAGGGAATGGCAAGCTGTTCCAGTATCTTTTCCAAGAAAACCCCAAATGGTATCATGTTTGGTGAGACACTACTGAACAACAATTGCCTGGCACTGTGCTAAGCCCTGGGGATATAAAGAAAGACAAAAGACATGTTCTACTCTCTAGCAGCTCAAATTATAATGGGTAAGGCAACATGCGAACAAAGTAACACAGATATAAACTGGAGCTAATCTCTGGGGGAAGGCAATTTCAGTTGAAACTTGAAGGGATCTAGGAAGGATAGAAATCAAGAAGAAAAGGGAGAGAATTCCAGGCATGGGGGCCAGTCAGTGAAAACCCCAGAGTAGGGAGATGGAGCGACTCATGCAAAGAACAGTAAGGAGGCCAGTGTTAACTGGATTGTGAAGTATTGAAGGAGAGTAACATGTAAGAAGACTGGAAAGGTAAGAAGGGGCAGTTTTTGAAGGTCTTTCAAAGCCTAACACAGGATTCTTTATTTGATGTTTTGCTTTCCTCTTTGTATCGCAGGTGCCTGACAAGGAGTAGGTACTTCATAGATGTCTGTAGAAGTCAACTGAACAGCTCTGAGCTAGGATCACCCTCTGTATCACTGATCTAAGGACATCAGAAAGCCCTTGATAGGAATTATTCCACGACTTCCAGTTTGAATCAGTGTTTACACAATATCCGCATTCTTTTTATTTGATAAAATAATTAAGATGGACAGTCTCAGTCAGTCACCCTTTGCCAGCCCAGCCTTCTTTATTCTCTTCCCAGTTGAGTTCTTGACTATCTATCCTTCAAGACCATGTCTCAGCTATAGCCTCACTATGGGACTTCTCTCACCCTGGAAAAATCCCTTGGTCATGCCAAGCCCCTTCTCTGGTCATTTCCTACTGGGAATGCCATCTTGGGGAGAGGCCCAGGAGTGCCAACCTTCATTCCCCTCCCAGCTACTCTTCTGATTTTCTGAACTTAAATACCATGAGTTCCTTCATCATACCACCTTCTCCTCACTCCTTTTGGCATCCTTTTGGGCATGGAGAAAGTAAGCTTGCTGGCAATGCCTTTATCTCTTTTTTGCTTTTCTTCCAATCCTGGAATTCACATATTGAAGTACCTTCTGCCCCTGTAGCCTCTTCCTCTGAATGGATGGCTCCTCCCAGAATCTCCAGGTAAGGAGGCTGCCCACTACTGTAATTCCTCTCCATGCTGCCCTCAGACTTTTTCTCCCATGCCCCAGAGTAGTGTCTGGTCCTCCTCACCTGATGTTCACATTGCTTCTATTTGTTGTCTTCCTTCTTTGAGAGCAGTGTATGCCACTTTCTGCTCATATTTATTTGTATGCCCATTGATTAGCATACTTAATAAATGCCTTTTGACTATTTGTACCCATGCCTTTTAGCATAGTGCCTACCACAGAGTGAGCATTTAATAAATTCTTGTTGCCTTGCCCTTATTTCCCCTTGCCTTGAAGACCATATCATTTTGTTTGTAATATCTTCCTCCATGTAAGTACTTAGCCATGTTTTCTTTTAGGTATCTTGCCTTCAGATATGAGAAGTTTTAAGGAAACTCTACTTCTTTTTGATAGCCCTTTCCCTTGATTGTTACTAAGAGATAAACATCCAAAGAACTGATTCATTTCCTTAATGTTGTAGTCACAGGTGTATATCTATCTTTAAGATTTTACATGCTGCATAATTCATGTTGCTTTTCCATCTTCTTCAACTGAGCAAGTTCATATTAAAAGAAAAAAAATAACAAAGCAGCAGTAGGCGCTTGGTAGAACAACATTTCTTTCAATAAATGATGCCAAAGACATTTCATAGATATGGGATCCAAGTATGCTCTCCTAGTTTAGAAATTCTACTTTTGCAAGGAATTTTAATTATATTTTCTTCTTTTCCTTCTACTCCATCCAGTATAATGTTGCTAGATTATCCAAAAGGGCAGCTCTGATTACACAACTAAATATCTTTTTCTTTTTTCAAAAATCTTCAGAGTTCCCCACTACCTAGAGAATAAAATCCGAGCTCTTTCATTTAGCATTCAAGATCATTTGTAAATTAGTCCTAATGTACTTTTTAAGGTTTATCCCTCTCTACTCCTTTCCTCAATAATGTCAACTCTTCTGTTAAATATCTCTTAACTATACTCTCCACCTCCCAACAGAGGGTTTTTTCAGTTCTTCTGAAATATCTTGCAGCTTTGTATCTCATAGTGTCCTTTCACATTCTGCCTTGTAATGTAGTTATGTGTACTTCAACCTCGTTTTCCCTGCCACACTGAATGCTCTAGGAACTTTTATATTCCACATTGCCTAGCACCTGGTAGTCAATAAATACCTATTTTAGGTAGGAAGATAGCCAAGAAAACCACACTTTAAGTCCAGTGGCTAAAACTGCGGCTGGGGTAACCCTGGCCAACTCACTTTATTTCTCTAGTTAACTGATTAAGATTATAAATTGCAGAGAATGTGCTTACCTGAACTGGTAGGAAAAAAACCTTACTAGATACTCCACACAATAGTGAAAGCACTGGTCAAGTCCCTATCTTTATCCTTCAAGGGTATATGTATATTACAAACTGAGAAATTCAGGTTAAATGGTTTCTAAGATGATGCATTTACTAAGTGGTGAAATCATAGTTTGAGACCAGATACAAAGAACCACAATCCAATTTGTGTTTCTTATGCAAAAATACCTAGACTAGTTTCTTTCTCCTTTTTACTTATGTAGTCTTTACAATCTCCTAGCAAAAAAATGCATGCATTCTTCCCAGATAACCAAAATATTTCTTATAAAAGCTTAATTGAATATGAAAAGTTAATTGCAGAGTTGGAGCTTTATTTCTGTACTTTATTAGTTTGTTTTTTTTAAACACAATTCCACCACTTTAGCAATTGGCTTGATTTTAGTGAAATTTAAAAACTCTAAATATGTTCTTTTAAAAATTTGTAATTAGATTGATTAGGATCAGTCTTGAAATTAACAAGATAATACCATTTACTCATCAGTGGCCTCCCCTCCACAGATGGCAGCATTCCTGATCTTCTGTATCGTTATTTTGTTATATGTAATATGCAAATATATATATGTATATATGTATACATCTTGACTAAAACCTAAGTCTATAGGCTAGTATGTATGCACATTGATAGCCCTTTATCTGAGAATTGGGCCTTTTGCCGGATAAACAGGTTGAAGTTCAATATGTTCTGCAAGGAATTTAATTGATGTAATGGCTTTAAAAAATGTATTCCTCCTTTTCATCTTGACAACTCGAACTAGGTTCGAGGCATCCAGAAGCTAAAAGGAGTTAAAAAAGAATTTCTGCTATATGGTTGATTGATCTTGTTCACTTTCTCTTGTGCTTTGGCTAAACTGAGCTGGAGAATACTGAATGGTTTTTTACTTGAGGAATCCTGAGTCATTTAGATTCTGATTCATATAGATAAGAGCTAAGTCCTTCACTATAAGATATTTCCTAGATCATTCCTTTCAGGTTCATAGACTGCAACAATATTTCCCCTAGATAGATAAGAGGAAGAAAACTTCCATTCTATTCCTTCTCCAAAGTGGAAGGCATACTCGCTGACTCTCTCTAAAACATGTTATGTGTGGTTTTATGACAATTTTTCCTTGTTATTAGGTCTGAGAAAGAAGCTAAATTAGTATTTATCCAAACAAAATATGAGTTTATAACTTTTTACTAGATGAAAATCATGTAGGTTATAGACATTTTGGATCAGGATATATTTTAAGGTTCTGAAATATGTCACAGAATGAACTCAACATCACTGGATCAACTTTCATGAGATGATTGATTTTATTGTTTAGATTTTTGAAACAATGCATGAACTCTGTGAAAAAATAGGCAGAAATAATCATTCACTATGGCATATATTTTGATAAATGTATGTTTTTAGTTTCATTTAGGTAATTCTAGATGGATGATCTTGATTAAAGTACTAAAAAGCAGGGAGAAACTGGTGGAAAACAGAGGAATTTTATTTCCTATTTTTCTCTCCACATCTAACTAGTTAGGTAATTGATTAGATTGATTGGATTCCAGAAATCAGACTAGAAGATTGCCAATGTCCCTTTTTGTTCTAAAATTTTATAATTCTAATATAAAAAAACTTTTTATGGGTGGTTTATTGATTTAGGTTTGTAAATGTCTGTGGGATTTCCCACACTTAAGCAGTCAGTCTTGGAACTAAGGGTAGGTAAGGAAAAGCACAACAAATGAAGGATAATTTTTCGTAGTGCTTTTTATTAGGTGCTTTTATTTTGCAACTCAGAAAATTCTGTGTGCATAGAAGTACTTATAATAAGTTGATTTGCTTGCTTTATTTTAAGGGTTTAAAGTCTCCAGTGGACAATAAGCTGAAGTGAACATGGTTCTCAAATCTTACTTAAAGCAACATTCACTAACATTCTACAGTCCAAAAGATGACCTTGGGTTCTAGAAAGCTATTCCTGTGGAATCCAAACTCTGCTAATTCCCACAAAGTTTTGTGTGGATATAATTGTGAATATAGTCATAGAAACAACCTGCCTTTTGGTAAAGGGCAAACATTTTGGAATCTGGAGATACTCATCCCCAGGAGTCTGGACACCAATGGATTTTTTCAGCTCTAACCACTTAGGAAGATTTATGAATGTAAAGAAAAACTGTGATCTGACTACAAGGAGGAAGGAGTATCCACTTACAGTAATATTATCATAAATATATGCAGTTTGGATTAAGGTAGTGTTTTTATTTTTCTTTTAACAATAAAGGATACCTGAAGATATTTAGAAGGAGGGGGGAAAGCAAATAGTGAAGGGGACAAAAATGATGTTGCAATAAAAAGAAGTGATAACTGATGGCACAAGGACATATAGAAGGGGTTGGAAGGGGAATATGAAAGAATCAAGAGCACTTATAGGCAACTTATTCTTCAGAGACTGCAGGAAAGGAAGGAAAAATAGATGGAGATACAGAGAAAGTATACTAAAATGAAAGGAAAGTTGAGGAGCTTAGATATTTTTATTACAAGAGGAAGAAGTGAGGGCTTCTACTGAGACCCCAAGGGTAGGGAAAGACTGGTGATGGGGACTGAGAAGATTTGGCACAGCAGCCGTGTCAAATGTTGTCAATAAGGGAGAAACCAAAGGAAAGCTGACAGCAAAGTGAGTCCAGGTGAATTTCCATAGGATGAATCAAGTTTGGGGATGCAAGGAACAATTTCCCCCTAAATACAATGGGTTTCTCAGAAGGCTAATAGGAGGGATTAGCAAATGGACTAATAGAGAGAAGAGTAAGGCTCCGCTGGATAAGGAAGACAGTAAAGGAGAAAAATAGCAACAAGACCACTTTGATACCCAACGCAGATGACAGGTTGGACGCAGGGAGAGGAATCCTGTTTTTTTGCAATATGAAATTATAGATTTTAATTTGTTGTTCTGTATCATTTCTCATCTCTCCCCACCCCTACCCCCTCTATCCTCTGAGAGCATGAATATCCACTCACAAAGACATAAAGGGAATATGCTTAAGTGATGCTAGGCAGACATGTTAATTAACTAAAGGCTGAGAAAAGGCCACAACTTCCTCCAAATTCAATCATGTACAAACATTTTTGTGGCACAGATGGGAAAGGAAGTTGAGACATCTGAGAGAAGAAAGTGACTTTTACAGTTTCTTTTCACATTTTCATCCTCCTTTCCATTTTAGTTTCTAATGAGGGAGGTTACATAAGTGTCTTGACACATGGTTCAGCAGCAGAGCTAGGTCAGATCAAAAACCCTTACTTCAGAGTGAGTTGTGCATCTGAAAGATTGTTGCCTAGATTGTTGTAGTACATTGTCGCCTGCTCCTGAGAATATACTTATTTGCTGCTCCAAATGTTTGGTGACACTTACAGACATTCTAGTAACTCCTCTTTCTAATCAGATTTCCTTTTCAGGGAATAATCTGTTGAAAAACAAAACAGAACAGAACACCTTTATTTCCAGGATGATCTTCTTTTGTCAAGCACTAGACTATCTAAAACCGGGTCACTTGGATTAATTTCAAGATACCATCATCCTACCTATATGGGTACATGATATTAGAATTAATATGAAAGGTGTAGTCTTTTAGAACTGGAAGAGATATTAGAAATTATCCACTCTAAGTCTGTTATTTTTTAAATGAGGAAATGAAAGCCTTGAGATAGTAAATGATTTGCCCAAGGACACACAGTGGCAGTCAAGACTAAAACACAAGGCTCCTGATAGTTTAATATTCCTTCTTTTCTGTGTTTCTAGTCTAATACTATCACCTCCAGGATCAAATGCAAAATCCTCTTTGCCATTCAAAGCCTTTCAAAACCTAGTATCCTCCTTTCTAGTCTTCTTATACTTTATTCCCAAAAAGGTACTCTTTGATACAGTGACACTAACCTCCTGGCTCTTCCATGAACAAAACACTTCGTCTCTTCCCTCTGGGCATTTTCTCTGGCTATCTCCCAAACCTGGAATATTTTCCCTCCTCTGCTCCACCTAGCAAGCTCCTTTAAGTCTCAATTAAAGTTCCATCTTTTATTGGAAGCCTTCTCCAATCACTCTTAATTCCAGTATCTTTACTCTTCTGATTATTTGCTATTTATTTTGTATGTTGATTGCTTTCTATATACTAGGTGCTTAATGAATGTGTCTTGTTTGATTAATAATTTTGGAACAGGAAATGTGAAGTGATGCATATCTTGGAAACTTTTCATTTTTCATACACTTGCATCACAATGACAGAAAACTTCAAAATAAAAATGAACTATAGTTTAAAGGAATCAGTGATGTTCTCAGTAAGACCCAAAAGAAGAAACGGTGGTTGGGTTCAAATCCCATCTGTATTACAACTACAACCTGTGTGACCTGAGGCATGTCACTTCTCTTTGAGCTTCAGTTTTCTCATCTACAAAATCAATGATTGTGGACTAGGTATCCTCTAAGATCCTTTGATGCTCTAGGTCTGTGAAATTGCATTGCTCTCATTTTGGTACCAGAAGGCTGCCTATTCACTGATATTTTCAATTCATTCATCTATGTGTGAATTAAGAATTTATTACCTCAAAGTGTCTTTAGGATTTAATATCCCTTGTGAATTTCCTGGTATTGCCTAGGGTATCTGGCATTAACCAATATCTAATGAATTTATAATGGCCAAGTAATGACTATATAAGCCAAGCAAACATTATATGATATAACTTGTCCCAAAGTGATCTCTGCTAAGTGCAACGGGGGCAATGCTGTAGGATGATAATTGGTGATTGGAGCACTGAGGTATTTTATCCAATGCAAGCCGAGTCCATGTCAATACATCCTGTTCAATTAGGTTATCAGGATCCCATAAAAAATATAAAACCACTTGCAGAAATGCTTTGGTTCATAACCAACTAATAAGTCCTCTGGGGACTCATCATTCTACCCCACCAAGAGTTAGCCGTTTAAAAACAACAACAATACTCTCCTTCTCCTTTTAGGTGCATAAATGGCTTTAGCTATCAAATAGAAATAATCACAAATAACTGCTTAGAGGGTCCCTTGGTTACTACGGCTAGCCCCAAGATGAGAAATCATGAAGGACAACCCATCATTTGTGTGCCTATTTCTACATGCTTAATGGGCATTGAATACAATTAAGAAATCTTTCCTATTCTAGAAATTTCTACAAGAGAAGTAGGCATGTTGTCCACTTTTTTTATCATCTATAAAACTGGAATGTATGGTGGCAAAATCACATTATGCTTGGAAATAGAAGAGATCTGGATTCAAATTCCTCAGTAAAATGTAGTTAATAATTTTTTAGTACCTACCTCACAAGGATACTGGGAAAAGAATCACATTTTTAACTCTCACAACACTATAGAAATGTGAATTAGATTAATAATATTAATGTTGGCTAACATTGTAGAATCATAGGTTTAGATCTGAAATGTACCTTAATCCAAGTGGAACAAGTTGAGACCCATACAGGTTAACTCATTTTTCAATACACACATTTCTCTCACCTACCAAGTGGGAGATGGGATTTGAATTCAGGCTGTCAGATTTCCCTTCCACAGCTTTTCCCAATGTGCCATACTGACTTGAGCATATGACTTAGCTCCTTTACTACACTACAATTCTATGCTTTCATGATCAATCAGTCAATCAAAAAATATTCATTGAAGTTCTTCTACGCTAGGCACAGGGGAGATAAGGACACCTGATCCATTGACTCCAAAGAGTATACTCTTAACCTCAAGAAGGGTTATCTTGCAAATGTATGCCACTAAAGTCATATCACCCGAGAGTGTGAATAGATTATGAAAATCTCTTACAACTTCTGGAGTAGAGCAGGTAAAAAATAAAAAGCAGCCTTGTAATCTTAAGGGAATTTGAAGATCTTCCCTGCCCCTTAATAGGCCCATGTGACCTGCTTTGAGCTTTGGTCCAGCCTACAGCTTAAGTCACACGAAGCCCATGGTGGGAAGAGCTTGCCAAAGGCGTGAGGGAGCAGGAAGTGAGAGTGAGGCACAGCAGCTAGGGTGAGTGAGAGAGGAATGAATTTTCCCTAGGAGGCCTAACTGAGAGAAGGATGTTGGTGGTACCTGCACTGGTGATGTGTATACACTTCTTTGTTACTATGGTGGATTTGATTTTCTGGTATCTGAATAAATATCTTAGCTTCCTCTTTGAGGAAGGGAATTATTTATATTTTGCAAATTTATTCTGGAAATGCACATGCATATTCATAGCGGCTGCTATGGGTATAGCATTGGCATTACAAACCCCTCCCTTCATAGAGTTCAGAATCTAATGGGAGTTTCAGTTGTAATCTGTGGGTCACATTCTGAATCTTGGGGTTGATAGTCTTGTGTTGGCTCTAAATGTTAAGGTATGGCTTATAGGTAGGGACAAAAATAACCCTAGTCTAGCACTCATAGGGTTAAGTGTTATGATAAGGTGAAAAGATCTTGTCTCCTATCTACCTGCAAGTTCACATTTCTCCAGTACTTTTTGGACATTTTTGGAATCTAGATCTATGTTGGTACCATAAATCTGCAGGCCAACTTTTCAAGGACCTGCTAACATTTTGATTTTGTTCTACTTTTCTCTTTCTCAGTCTCTCTCTCCCTCTCTCTTTCCCTCCATGTATATTATATATATATGTGTATGTATATGTATATATATACACACATACACACATATATGTGTGTGTACATATACATACACATATATTATAATATTTTTTACTTCATCTATATTTTTGTCTCTTCCCCTTCCCTATTAAGAGAGTCATTTCTTAACAGAAACTTTTATTATAGCCAAAAAGAAGAAACCAGTCAGCATAAGTGACCAATGCATAAAAACATCTGACATTATATGCAATGTTTCATATTCACTCTCTCCACCCCCTGCCTTATCTCTACTGTTCCTTGTGACTGTCAGTTACTATATTATGAAATGTGGTAAAGCAGAGGTGGCATAATTCTTGTAACTCTGTACTTTGTGTCTTAGATATACATCCATGTTTTTGACTACTTTACACAGCCTGAGTTCACTGAATAACTGTCATGGTACCAGTTCATTTTGTTTTGCAAAACTAGTGTCTTAGATATCCCCTTCCTTGGAGGTGGGTACTAACATTCTATATGAAACGACTGGAGAGAGCAATAACAGTCAAATAGATTTTACATGCATGAATTCTTCATGGAGTCAAATATGAGGATTTATATGTATCAAAAAGTATCATAAGGGCACACAACTTGTCTTTGCATGCTTCACTTTGCTATCCTGAGAACCAGAGAGGTCCATGTAAATGAATCAAATGATGGAAATTTGAGCCCAGCTCAAGATGGCAAACTACTTCAGTATCTTTGCCAAGAAAACCCCAAGTGGTGTCACAAAAAGTTGAATATAACTATTCATAACAATAAGAAATATCAGAGACCAGTGTCCAGATCTTATAGATGTTTTCTGTTCTCCATCCTTTACATCAGCCTTTGAGGCATTAATTTACCAAAAAACCACAATGGAGTATCATGTCACAGACAGAGAAAAAGCTGATGATAAGCCTTAATTATTTACACAGCTGGAACAGGTCGTCATTATCACTAAAAAAAGGAAAAAAAAATGGTAGGGTGGAGAGGGAAGTATATTTGTGCCCTCAAAAGATAACTAAAGTAGGTAGCTAAATAGATTGATATGCCTACATGCTTTCCAGATAATCTAGACCTGAGCACATATTGGGGACAGAAAGTGCTCAATTATAGTGAGTGCCATACGCCTAGCCCTGGACTAATCCTCTACTGAAGAACCCCTTCAGTCCAGTTTTCAACAGTAAAGAGCCCATCTAGTTAGATATGTGAGTGGACAGGTATATTTTGGACCTGCTATGATCCCTATTGCGAAGATAAAGGGAATAAGTAGATCCTACCTTTGTCATCCCCTTTGGGTCTAACCTTGAGCAAATTAACTTACTGCCATTCCTTGGCAGTAAAATGAAGAGTTTGGGTTAAATGGCTTTCCCTTACAGCAATGAATCTTACCATCTTAAGGTAGCTTTGTCCAATATTTGATTCATAGAAGTATACATCCTGGAGTGGGAGAATGCAAGGCAGAGAGCAAGCAGATACATTTAGTAATGTCTTGTTGGTTTTTTATTTTTTGCCAAGTTGTATCCTTCAGAAAAGAAAATTATTATTGTTATAAAATAAATAATTAGAGCATTATTAATATATCCTAGATGTAAATAGTAATTTTGACATATTTTCTAGCATATTAGTTTTGTTGTTACTCATGAAAGAAATACTCAGTTTAAAAATGACTGTCTTCTAAAAGCTACTCCCTTAAAAGCACTACAAATTCTGCGTGTAGATCTTGGAGGGAGTTAATGGATGTCAATTTAAAGAGTGTCTGTTTTGCTTCAAGAAACATCAAGTGTCTCACCCTGCCTACATGGTTTTGGTTCCACTCACAATGAAAGTAGCTATCAACAATGATCCTGTCAATTCCTTCTGTTATGTTTGAGCAGAAATCCAACCCGCTTTGTGAAGATCTATTGCAACCAGGATTTTCTTGCCATTACTGCTAAGTGCTAAGACAATGTCATTAGTCATAAAAAAAACACTAAAGGAAGTTTTTGCTTTTAAAATACTAGTACAAGGAGGCAGAGTAAATATACCAGGAGCTGAAGAAATACAATGGGAAACCTTTTTCCCCTGCCCCAAACCCCTATTTGAGGAGCTGGAGCACAAGTGGAAATGTGGTATATGGATCTTTTCACATAAAGCAACACATCATTTATCCAGCAATTTGTACTTTCTGGGCCCTAACCAAGTAGAAACTGAATGATTTAGACAGTATGTTGGATGCAAAGTTGAAGGACCTGGATTTACAGTCGAGCTCCACTGCTTACTATGAACGTGACAACTTATCTGGGACTCAATTTCTTCATCTATAAAATGAAAGGGGCCCTTCTAGTTCTAATCTTTTCCCCTAAAAGGTAGGCCTCTTAAGAAAGCCTCAGCAGACAAATAGACATTGTAAAGTCTTCACTCAGATTTTATTTACTCTTATCTTGCACAGGATTCAAGAATAATACATTATCTGACTCCTAAGCCAACAATAAATTAGAAATAGGAGAGTGGAGGAAAGGTCTACAGTACAGACAAGCAGAAAAAAACATTATCACTGTCTTCCTGAAACTGAACATGTGACAAAGAAACTATTTTTCAAAACCCAAAGGAACTCAAACAAACTGTGACCACTTAATATAGGGACAAGTATTTATAAACACCTGAACTATTTCTTAGCTCATCTTTTTTTTAAAGCAGGTTATATTAATGATAAGTATGATAACGAACAAGTATTTAAAGCATCTAAAGTTATGTTTGGTATAGAAAAGTGTCAAAATTATTAATCAAAAATCACAAACAATCTTGCTTTAAAATGTAAAAAGCACTTTAAATATGTTATCTCATTTGATCATACTCTTTAAAAGGATATGTTTAACAAGGTAATCTTCAGTTATCTGGAGAATTCAACTACTTCCAGCACCAACAATATCAGATAAATGAGTTGTTTGGAGATATGTGTGTGAAAGCACATATTCCTCAAATGTTTGAGGACACAAACATATACATCAGCATTAGCATCATCATCCTCATCCTCATCATCCTCATCATCAACTTCAGATCCCAGATTCAGCTGTATGGTCCATTGACCAGAGTTGATCATATCATATAATTACAGATCTGGGGCTGTCAGAACCTCAGATGTCATCTACAATGGTCCAGTCTCTTCATTTTACACATAGGACATAGATGTTTAGGAAGGCCAGGTAATTTATCTAAGTTCCCAAGATGGCAAAACTGGGATGCAGAACAAAGTACATGATACCAAATCAAGTCCTCTTTCTACCACTTCCTCTCATCAAGAGAAATTACACATGTATCTATTTAAAAAAGTAGTGCTGACACCTAAGTTGGTTCTATCTCTAGAGAAATGAGATAATGTGATACTGAGTTTTACCCATCCATAAATTTCCTAAAAGTTTTGGTCTTAGTAAAACATTTTTGAAGGAATTTAAATTTAAAAAAAGTAAAATAAGGACCTTTTCCTATCCCCACCCCTTATTATTATATATCTTATATCACTGATGTTAGGGATCTCTTTTCTACAATATTTCCTCCAGATCAAATCAATATAAGTATATGTGAAAATTATCAGAGCAAAACAGATAGAAGGCCAACCTTGAAAAATACCATGGGCTTGAGGAAATATCTTATTTGAAGTCTTGCCTCTAATATGTAAACGTTATATGCTCATGAGACAGTCACTTAACCTCTTAGTCAAGTTGCTAGACTACTGGTAGAAGTAGTTGTGTTTGTTTTCATTTTTCAGTCATGTCTGACTCTTCGTGACCCCATCTGCGATGTTCTCAGCAAAGACAGTAAAGTCATTTGCTATTTTCTTCTCCAGCTCATTTTACAGATGAGGAAATGAGGCAACAGAGTTAAGTGACTTGGCCACTTGACCTAGTAAGTGTCTGATACTGGATTTGGACTCAGGAAGATGAGCCTTCCTGATTCCAAGACCAGTGCTCTACATGCTGCACCAGCAAGCTGTCATGACTTTAGTAGTAAGAAGTAATAGCAGTAGTGGTGGTAGTGGTACTAATAGTTGTAGTAGCCATAGTAGTAGAAGTGATGGTGGTGGTGATAATGATAGTAAGAAGCAGTAGTAATTTCTGGAACTTATATTGCATTTTAAGTTTTTCAAAGTACTTTATAAATATTATTTTATTCTCACAACAACCCTGGGAGATAGATATTATTATCATCATTATTTCACAGGTGAAGAAACTGAGGCAAAGAGAGGCTGTGACTTACCTGGGGTCACATAGTAGTTGCTGAAGGTGTGATTTGTTCTGCATGGGTGAAAGGAGTTTCTACATTGAGAGTTCTCTATGCCAATGAAATCACAGGTTACCCTTGTACCCCTAGTCAGTATACTTTATCACTATCTAGAGATGATAATCTCTTTTGTACTTCTGTTTGGGCGTTCATCTTTCTTATTTATTCAAAATGACTCCGTAAGTAGATGTACAATTTACCTACATAATTTATAAACACAGCAGAATGGCACCATGCAGAGAGTGCTCAGCACAGTCAGGAAGACCTGGCTTCAAATTCTTCCTCTGACACAATCCAGGGTGAGCCTCGTAACCTCTGTGCACCTCTCATAGCTTCCTAGAACTTATCAGGTTCTCATATGGTATTGTCACCAAAAGCCATAAAATCACAGATCCTTCTCATGTTCGTGTAGTTTCCCAACAGTCCCTGAGACCAATGATTAATGGACAGTGGAATATATTAGGCTAGTAGACATGTAACATATGTTTTGAGAGTGTCTGCTTGTTCTTTTGAAAACTTGATTTTAGTCCAGTTAAGATCAGGGTAATATTTGCCTTTCTTCATGGGGGCAGGAGGTGGGAGTGGGGAAGGAACGCGATGTCAGAGGGTGATTTCATTGATATAAGGGACTTCCACTGAGGAATTCCCTGTATAAACACAGGTAGACACTAGCTCCCTCTTCAACTTAAGTCTTGAGAAAGTTACCTGGGGAGTGGGTGAAGGGGTTGTGTGTGCGGGCAGGGTAATGAGAAGTCACTTGGCTAGCTCAAGGGATTATACAATATTGTCAGTACTATATGGTCAGAGATGTTATTTGGCATTTTTTCAACTAACTGGAAGCCAGTTCTTTTTGATTTGGAAGTTGGTGTTCTGACTTATGTTATGCTGCTTCTGAATGCCTCAAAACCATTCACTTCAAAACCTCAAAGATTTGTGATTATATCAGTGTGGTAATTTCCTGCATCACTAAGAGACAGTAATATTTCTAAGCCTTAGAAAATAGTTTCATGGGTTGCTTATGGTTGAAAACATCATCACTGGGTGTTCATCCTTGTGATGATGAACTAATCCAAACTTAGCTAATTTGGCAGACCTACGAGAGCTTGTACTTGATTGGGATAACATTCACCACCCTATGGTCACTTCCATTCTAAAGGAAGATATCAGTGTAGGAGCTTAGCTGAGAATTTCTTTTATTTTTATGGGGGGGGAGAAGTAATGAGCTAATGAACACAAATGAATCTATTTAGAGAAAAAGTAGAAAAAAAGAAAAAATAGAGAAAAAAATTAGAGAAACAGTTTTCTTGCTTAAGAAAATAAGATGAAAGACTTATAGTTGAGATAGGTTCCAAAACAAAGGCTCTCAAAAGCTGGCTTTGAATTGAGAAAATCAGTTGTGTCATAGGAATCTGATAACTTATGGGTTGGCAGAGTCAAGATAACTCCTCTAAGGTGATTAATAAACTATAGTACAAGATACTCATGTGATCTGATACAAATCAGGATGAACTATAAGAAGAAATGGGAGAAGAAAGTCCTTATCTCTTTGCCATGTTAGTGGCAGAAATGTCACAGATTGATGGAGGAAAAAGCCTTATCCTGCAAAGAAGAGGGCAAACAGAGAACAATGTTTGGGATTTCAGAGACGATGACATTAGCTCAGCATTGGCTTCACAAAATATCTTGCCTTTTAACTCATCCTTCCCTATATTTTCCAAATGAATACCTCACTTAGCCAGATCACAAATCCTTAGTTGTTCTTACTGACTCACTCACAGGAAATTTGATGCTCCAATTTACACTATTTAAATGTGAACTCCTTAAATCTCCATTTCACTCTATATACATATCCATCTTTTCAGATAGTCATTTTTTCATTTAATATAAATATCTGCTTAATATTTGCTTAGTTGTAGATACTACTTTGATTTTTTTTAGCATCTCTTTTCTATCTTAGATTCATTCACTAACTTATTCATTCAACTAATGTTTATTGAGCACTTATACTGCACAGGATGTGGAGTATACTGGAAGATATATGAAGTTTAGATAAGATATGGCCCTTAGTCATCTTTGAACTTATGATCAAAGATACATATAAAAAATAGCAATAATGCAAATTCCTACAGAATAAGTGTACTAGAAAGGCACAAAACAAAGTATTTTATGAGGTCTAGAGGAAAAGTCAGCACTAACTAGGGAATACAGGAAGACTACTGAAGAAGATGGCACAAAAGTTACCTTTAAAGCATGGATAGGACAGAAAAAAAAACTATTTGGCAATAAGAATGTTGCCCTTTACAATAGTATGTAATAAAATGTCATACCCAAACATGATAAACATTTTTGAGGATTAACAGAAAAAAAGATGCTTCCAGATTTCCTGTTTAAACTGAAATTAAGGACTTCACAGAAACTTCAATAAAGAAAAAGACTTAAAATTCTCTTCTTTTGGGTACCTCTTTTTCACTTCTCTTTGAGTTGATAAAATCTCAGGAATAAATAGATATATGACTAGACAACAAAGGGAGTGAGAAAAACAGTTAAAACAAACCTGACCATTTTTTTGCAGGCTAACCTCATTCACCGCAGGAATCTTCAGACTTCCTTACATCAGAGTTTGGGATTTGGTGCATTAGTCTAATTGCACTGAAGGGATTATCCCAAAAGAAGTCCTGCATAGGAGACTGGACCTCATTTTAAAGACAAAGAAATACACATGCTAGTCCTGTCAACTTAACTAAGGTTTTAGCTAGCAGTGACTAGCTTAGGGATTCTTAACCTAGGATCTATGAACTCATTTTTCAATTTTGATTTCATTTGAAATCCTATGTAATTATTTTATGCCTTTAAAATGTGTCTCTGACAAGGGGCCCATGACATAAAATACCTAAGAACCTATTGTTAGTAGGCCCAGATTCCCAATACCATTTTCAAAACATGTAGGTAAATCACTACTACTGATTCAGAGATAAAGAAAATCTAAATTTGGGGATTCAAGTTTTTATATAAAAATTGCCATGATATTCTATTGTTAATAAAATGTTGCATGGATGTGAAAAGATGAAAAGATTTTAAGATATCATATCTTGGCTAAATCTTTAATAACCATAGAACAACTAACTTATATTTATAGTGTTATATCTAATAGGATACTATTAGATATAACTATTAGATACTTATATCTAATAGGATTCTATTAGATTCTAAGAATTCTATCTCTAAGAAGGAAAAAAAATAGTAAATTTTCAGTTCAATAGACATTTTGTCAGTTGCCTTATGCGAAGCACTGGCAGAAGTCGTATAGAGTTTGGTAAGGTAATTCCTGCCTCCCTGAGCCTATAATTATGTTTAAGTAACTTGCTGTTTCCCTCCCAGCCTAATGTAGTTATTTTTCTTCACCTCATTAAAGGGGCCATCCCCTGACTACTTCCTAAATAGGTCTATTCAATGAATGGCCATTACCTCACCCTAAGTGAGTAACTGAATGGACCTTGGCCTAAAGGGGCCAAGGTCTCCTACTGCATCCTGGACCATTTTATCCAATCATCTTGATGAATGTCTGGTCACTGGATTCAGATGGCTCTGGAGGAGAAGTGAGGCTGGTGACCTGTACAGCCCTCCCTCACTCAAAACAAAGTCAAGTGCAAGTTATGTCATTACTTCTCTGATGGCAGGGTCTTCTTTGACAACAAAAGATGAACACAACAGCAACCCTACTATGTTTGTAACCATATAAGCTTATCTCTCATAAAGCTATACCTACTGTTGAGAAGAAAGGACAATAGTGATACTGTTGTAGTATACTCCATTTTTCAAAAAAGGGGATTGGCGTTTAGACTCAGACTATCTAGGCCAACTTTTGACTCTGACTCTTATTATATAGTGATTACAGAAAGGTCTCCAAACCTCAGTTTCTTCAACTCTAAAATGTAGATAGCATGACACTACTTATTTCATAGGTTTATTGTAGGAAAGGTGTTTTATAAGTCTTCAAGTGCTAAACAAAGTTGTGAATTATTATTTTTCCTCATCATGACCACAAACAATACCAAAAATTGAAAGCCATATTTCATAATGTCTTTAATGGATACTTTAATACTTTTACATGATCTTTTAATTTTATTTTCTTGAGGGTATTTTGATTTACCAGTACAGATTATGTTCCTTCTATTGTTTCTTGTCATCCTGTGTTAACCCACTTGTGTTTTCTCATAAAATCTACAAAGGAAATCTATCCATTGTGTTGAAATTGTTTCTTTTTCTTTTTGCCATTCCTATGTTCAATAATATCTTCATACATTTCTTATAAAAATAACTTATTTTTCTTCTCTAATGCAGAGTGGAGAGGGAGTAAGGGAGATAGTTCAGGACTTAAAATTAAAATAAACTAAATTAAATTTTATGAAAAGGTTTTCTACCACTTTTTAGGGAAAAAAGGAGAAGTTACTCAACATGACTAAATGAAAAGAAAAGTTACAATAACTTCAGCTAGGTAACAAATATATCAGCACTTAAAATGCAAACAATGAGTTATCACAGAACTTAAAAATCTTTGTCATTGTTTAAAGTGCAAGAAAAAAATCAAATAATTCAACTACTAGTACTATAGAAATAATCTTTCAGAACAGGTCTCCAGTATTTGGCTGATCATCTCCCTAGTTGTTATACTGAATCAAATAACCGTTCAATCAGCAAATAGTTATTAAGGACCTACTATTATCCAGGAATGATTTCGCTGACTGTGTATCTATATATTAAAAGAGTAATGAATTGTCTTCTCCTTATTCACTTAATTATTTGGTTTTGTGGGTGTTTATCTTCCATCAGTCTATGTTTAGCTTAGTCGGTTTATTCATGTGAAAGATCTTCTACTAACCAATGTATTTAATGTATGATTTGTAGATAGGCTAAAGTACATCAATTACAAAATTACAGGAAATAAATGAGCAAAGTATAAGAGGGAAAAGTGAGAAAGGAGACTCAGAATTCATGCATAGTAACAAGTCAGTTATAATTTTCCACAACCCATGTTAATCTGCAAATACAGGCAATGATCCAAAATTCTAAAGTCCATTGAATTCCAGAATGGCATTATAAAATTTAATGCTGAACTTCTCAATTTATGTTTTGACCTACAGTCCTCAAACTTTATTACCAATAATGTCCCTAATGTTAAACATCCATTAAATACTATTTTATCAACATGTTTTCCAGAGATAACTGGAGAGTGGAGAGACAGTTGACTTTGATGCTCCCAGTGCCTTTGGCAACTCCATAAGCCTAACTCCCTAATGATTTAATGATCTCCATCCCTGCAGGGAGTTTCCGCACTACTAGGTAACTAGGTAGTTAAGGAGATGAAATTACAGATTCAAATAGTCCTTGTTAGAGGGTGGTTCCATCTAAGGAGTTTCCCCATACCAGGTAAATCACAAGACTGGTCCAGAATAAATTCTATGCTTAATCCATAAAACCTTACTGATAGATTTTTGAGCTACTGAACTTCGTAAGATCAACTCAACTTCAGAGGTTTCTCTAATTCATAGCTACCTCCTATATATTATATATAATTTTTGTCCATCATGTGTTTTTTCTCCAACTAGATCATGATCTCTCTCTCTCTCTCTCTCTCTCTCTCTCTCTCTCTCTCTCTCTCTCTCTCTCTCTCTCTCTCTCTCTCTCCCCCTCTCTCTCTCCCTCTCTCCCTCCCTCTCTCCCTCCCTCTCCCTCTCTCTCTCCTTTCTCCCATGGCTCTATTCATTGTATTCATATTTGTTCCCTCTCCAGAGGCAATAGTCTCCTACCTTCCTTCCTTCCTAGTTCCCCACTGAGGCCTGAAACAAACTTTGAGAGCTAGAAATGGCCTCAGGGAGTGTTCTCTTTCAAATCTCAAGCTGGGACAATTTCCCCATTTGGTATTTTCATTGTCTATATAAGAGTTGTCAAACACAATGGCAAATGAATCAGCTGGAAACCTTTCCCATGCTGTGAGTAAAATATAAGACTCCATGTCTTTACTTGAAATGGCTGATGAGGATAATACAGTAATAAAGAAACTGCCCAGACTTAGGTTTTTCAGTGTATTTTATTTTTTCCCTCAAGTGGAGTTTAGCCATATAGATGCATATTATGTTTTACATTATCCCACACTGCAAGGATACATGATTTCTCCCTTGTACATGGTACTCCCTCTACTGATGTAAATCATAACTTCTTCCATGCCCTCATTTACCCCTTACCTCTGAATTGGCGATTTGATATAACCCCCGACAGAAATAAACAAACGATAATGAAACCTCATCTTCTGGCTGCTAACTCTATAATGTTGAGCCTCTCTGAATTTAAGGAGTCTGATTCCGTGATAACACATATAGTGTACCACAAGGCTCGTTCTCAAAACATTCCTAGCTTGCTAGAATCTGTCAGAACCTTTTTTTCTGCTGTCATAACCACAGGGAATCCAGAGTCCCCCCCACACTGTGAAGAGATATATAAGGAAGACTTCAACAGAAAGTGGTCTTACAGTATGTAGAGAGAGGGGGACATAGTTTAAGAATCACCTTCAGAAAGAAAATGACCTTGAGTATGTTAACAAGATATCAGAAGAAACTGACATACTGGGAAGTGGCATAAGAGCAAAGTGACAAACCCAGGCGAGCAGAACCGGGACTAATTCAGAGATTTTCAGCTCCAGTTTTAGGGCACCTTAGAATGTCCCTGATTAATTTAAAGAGCACTCTGAAAATCTCAAATCAAATCTTAAACAAAATTATCTTCATTTATATTTGTAAAATGCATCCCTAAAAAGTAACAGTTTTAGGAAGCAAAAAGAATGGAAAAGAGTCAAATTAATTTAAGAAAGTCTGCTTACTGATTAGATCGATGATATACTAACCCTACCTAACCTCAGCTCCTTTTTCACTACTGTTCAGAAATCTCCTTATTCATTCTTATTGACTCCCTATGTCATTCCAAAAAGCAATTATTCCAAATCCATTCCACTCTTCTGAATACCCCAACCTTCCCTGCTTACTCTCAGGAGAACTTATCTCTTAATTTGCTGAGATAGAGGCCATATTAGGTGAGCTCCTTCAGTTTATATACTTTCTTCCTCAAAATGTCTTTGTATTCTGACCTATTTTTCTATTCCTTTGCTCTTATCTTGGAGGAAGAAATTTATTTTTCTCTTTTAAGGTTCTCCTATGCTGCTGATCTCATACCTTTCTACTCCCTTCAGGGCTTTGATCCACCAATTAATCTCAGTCCCCACTGAATCATCAATCTCTTCCTCCCTAGGATGCCCATTCCTCTCCCTACAAATGAGCTCCAGGAAAGAAAAAGAAGAAAGGAAAAGGAAAAGAAAAAGAAAAGAAAGTGAAAGGAAGAAAGGGGACAAAGATAGAGAAAGAATACAAGAGAGAGCTCACACTGATGAAATCATCTATCTCATGGATTAAAAGTATAATAAACTTGATTTAGAATCAGAAGACCTCTGTTTTGAAGTCTGCTTCTATTAG
This sequence comes from Bettongia penicillata ogilbyi, assembly GCA_023548195.1. Taxonomy (NCBI): domain Eukaryota; kingdom Metazoa; phylum Chordata; class Mammalia; order Diprotodontia; family Potoroidae; genus Bettongia; species Bettongia penicillata. The sequence continues at coordinate 1,920,580 of JAJHZJ010000688.1, read as the reverse complement.
CTGCTACCTGCATGATACTGAGCCAGTAACATAAGCTCCCTGGATCCCAGTTTCCTTCTATGCAAGGTAAATGGGTTGAGTTGAATAATATCTAAGACCCTTTCTAGCTCTTCCATTCTCCACAGACATGCCCAAGTAATATTCCTAGAGTATATTTGTGGCTCAAAAAGCCACAGAGGCTCCTTACTGCCATTGAAGACAACTAAGAAAATAAACCTGAATTTAAAGCCCTTCACATTTTGTCTCCAACCAACCTTTCCTGGAAGATGGCACTATCTCTTTCACATACTCTGTATTTTGCTATATCTCATACATGCCATTTTAGATCCTATTTTCATATTTTTGCATAGAATGTCATCGATGTCTGGAATGTCCTCCCTCCTCATCATTCACATGGAATCCCAATCTTTTTTTCAAAGTTGAGATCTGATGCTACCTTCTACTGTCAATCACTCTTACAATGACTAATATTCCCTGTCAATACAAACTTAACGCTTATCTTGTAAATCGGAGTCCTCTCTGTTCTATTCAGCAAACATTTATTAATTATTTGATATGGAGAAGACATTCTGCTAGATTCAGGGCATATAAAAAGAAAATAATTTACTGCTTTTCAAAAATTTATGTACTCTGAATGTTTCCTGAACATGGACAGAAATTTTTCACTTTTGAAATTTGTTCATGCAATTCCACGAACTTAACCTCCCCACAAAATTCCATTTATTAAAACCTTTCATTTTGAAGTCTAATTCAGAATCTTCTCAGTAATTAAAAAAAATTTTCCCTGATCCCCAAAACATGTTACTTTACCCTTGACTTCCAACTCATGATACTTTATTATTTTCTTATGACATCTATTATACATTGCCTTTTATTATTCATCCATATAGCAAACAGAATGATCCTTTGTGCACATATCTTATCTCAGCCTCTCAGATTGTAAACTCCTCAAGGGCAAGGTAAGTAGTACATTTATCATTGTATTGTCTACAGTTCAGTGCCACAGACATAAAATATAATCAGCGAGTTATCTATTGAAGTACACAACAACAAACAGTAAGGTGTTTAGTACTTTTTTTGTTCTATATCCTCTTGTGAATTGCTTCCTCCTCTTACCCCAATTCTGTGATTCTTCTTGAATAAAATAAGAGGACCAAAGAAAAGAATATATGCAGAAGAGAACATAGGCTCAAAAAAAAGCAGGATTTTATAGGATCATTACAATTTCCCAAAGGGAAAATCATCATTAAATACTAGAAGGAACAGAATTTAAGAATACCTCAAAGAATCAAACAAATAAATCATTATGACAATTGATATGTCTGGTTCTTTTAGTGTTTAAACAAAAAAAGTTTTAAGCTTAATTGGAAGTATAGCATAATGAGTTTGAAGTTTGATAAAAAAAAATCACCACTGTGACATTGCAAAACTTGAGATTTTCAGTCAAAAGGACTTAACCCTTGTCATTTTGGTTGGACTTAAAAAGCAGACCTGACTCAAGTGGGAGGGAATGGGGAGCAAAACGATGTATCATTTGTTCTTGCCAACTCCCATGAAAACAGAATTGCTTATTTTATCTTAAACTATTAAATACCTTTGAAAATAAATCAGTCCCCAGACTCACCCACCTCTGGGAATTTGTCTCACTTCAGACAAAAACCCCAGAAACCAAGTCAATACTGTACTATAGAATCTTTGCTTACTGGATAGAAAGAGTTTCAGGTTTTAGATAAATTTCAATCCAAAAATATCTTTGACTAATTAACCTTATGATACCCAATATGCCTTCTATCCTAAACTACAGAATCAGTAGAAGTTTTATCCCAGTATATTTCTCTCTCAGTGTTTCATGGCTCTGAAGCATATTAGTGTCTTGTCAAGCATTTATCTTGATCATTTTTGTTTTTCCCCTTGGAATGAATAGTCTTTAGAAGAACCTATACTGACAAATGGAAATGCAGTGGCCATTAGCACCAGCAAAGTTCATTGGTGCTCCGTATGTTTGACACTTGCATGAAACCTGCCCCCTGCATGCAGAGTCATGATAAATGTTTCTTATTTTAGGAACCTGAATTCCTCCAAGGTGCCCCTAGAGAGAAGCCCTTCAAGTTTTTCTGACTTCCTCTAAATGTTTAAAATTGGACTCTCCTCCAGTGTTCTGAGTAACAATTACTTGACTTCTCTAAAGGGGGAAAAAGGCAGTTTTCTCTTATTGGCCTCGTGTGACATCTTGCCATTTCTCAAACTTGTTGCATTAGTTCTATCATTCAAATGCTAAATTAATGTTTCAAGTGTGCTGTGCCCTTTCTGAGAACTGAACTATTCATGACAGAACTGAGTGACTCAAATAGCTTAGAAAAAAAAAAAAGCAGCATGTGAAATAACAGTGAAGATTTAAAGGAAAAGTACAGGTTGGAGCTTTGTGGAATCTATTCTTGGAATGGCCAAGTTATCAAGTTAAGCAAACTAACCCAGAAATACAGACTGACAAAAGTGGCTTTCACATTTAAATTGCACTGAGAGAATTTCTGTCATATTCTAAAAAAAAAATCCTAATTATTCTCCCTAAATCTACTTCCCCTTATAAGGTTTGAGATCCTACTCTTGGATTTCAAACCCTATTATATGCATATATATATAAAATTCTCCCCCTTTGGATATATATTATATATTAAAAAATATGTGTTTTTTGAAAGATACTGTATTTCATGTACTAATCAAATGTAATTCAAGGCAAATATTATGAAACATAGTCCACATCTAGTTTTGAAAATTAAATACTGAACAAAACTTCAAAAGCCCTCTGTTACCTCTAGGATCAATTGCAAACTTCTTTGGTTGACATTTCTCTAGCCTACCAGGGTTATGACACATTATGCATCATCCCAACTATAGTGAAGGTCTACTTCAGAAGACCTACCTCCAGTCATTATGCTTTGATGAGGTTGCTCTACTTGCCTAGTATCTATTTTCTTCTTACTTCTGCTTTATAGGATCTTTACCTTCTTTAGTGCTCAGCTTAACTGCTACTTCCACAAGAGGTCTCTCCTAATAACTCAAACAAGTGCTATTTCTCCTCTCAATACCTTCTTAGTATTTACTCTATAAATATTTTATATCTATGTGTTGATGTGTTTTCCCATGGTCATATGTAAGTTTCTAAGGCCAGATACTGTTCAAGTTTTTTTTTTCTTTGCATCCACAGCAAGCATAGTGCCTGGAACATAGCAGGCACTTGATAAATACTTATTGATTAATTAAAACATATAACATTAGCTAATATTAAATATATATATGTGTGTGTGTGTTTGTGTGTATGTATATATGTATATGATGGCAGACAACATTTTTCACCATGGTCCTTTAAGGTTGTCTTCGATCATTGTATTGCTGTAAGTCACTCACAGTTGCTCACTGTACAGTATTGCTGTCATTATGTACAATGTTCTAGTTCTCATGTCACTCTGAATGTTTATGTAAGTCTTTGTAGGTTTTTCTGAAATCAGTGTGTGCATAAATATAAATATAAATAAAAAGCACATTATTATTCTATCACAATCATATACCTCAAATTGTTCAGTCATTCCCCAATTAATGTGTATTCCCTAAATTTTCAATTTTTTGCCTCAAAAAGAGCTGACCATAAATATTTTTGTAGAAATAAGCCTTTTAGAGCAGAATCAGGAGAACATTATAAACAGCAACAACCACAGTGTGCAAGGACTGTTTCTGAGAGACTTAGCCCTTCACAGCAACGCAAGGACCAAAACCATGCCCAAAGGGCTCTTGATAAAAAAGGCCATCCACATTCAGAGAAAGAACTTTGGAATTGGAATGCAGATTGAAGCTGTGAAAAATGTGTTCAATAAGAATGTATGTGCAGAATCCATATAAGATTGCATGCAATCTTGGAAAGTGAGGGAGAGAAAATTTAAAACTTATGGAAGTGATTGTCGAAAACCGAAAACAAATAAATTAAATAAAAAAATAAAAATAAAAGTGTTCAAGCAAAAAAAATATAATAGAAAAAAGAAAGAAAAGAAGTAAGTCCTTTAACCTTTTCTTTGTTCTCTTTAAGATACAGACCTAGTTTTGCTGGGTTAAATGGTATGGCAGAGTTTGATAGCATTTTGGGCATAGTTACAAACAGTTCTCCAAAATGGTCCAACTTTTTCACAAGTTTACCAACGGTGCATTAGTTTCCCAGTTTTCCCACATCCCCTTCAATATTTATCATTTCCCTTGTATGACATAGCAGTCAATCTGAGGGGTGAAAGGTAGTACCTCATATTTGTTTTAATGCTCTAATCAATAGTTATTTCAACTACTTTGAAACCTTTGATTTCTTTGTCTGAAAACTACCTGTTCATATCCTTTGCCCATTTATCAATTGTGGACTGACTTGTATTCTTATAAATTTGACTCAGCTCTCCATATGAAAAATGAATCTTTTATCAGAGATAATTACTGAAAATTTTCTCCCATAGCTTTCTTCTTTTCTTTTAATATTGGTTACATTGCTTTTGTTTGTGAAAAAATTTTATATTATATAAACAAATATTATATAACCAATATGATCCATTTTACATTTTATACTGCTCTATATATCCTGTTTGGTCCCAAATTCTTCCTTTATCCTTAGATCTGACAGATAAACTCTTCATGTTTTCCTCATTTGTTTATGGTGTCATCCTTTGTGTCTAAATCATGCACCCATTTTGACCTTATCTTGATGTGGTTTGAGATGATGGTTTATACACCTAGTTTCTGCTATACAATTTTCTAGTTTTTCCACTCGTCTTTGTCAAATGATGACTTTTTTTGTCACAAAAGCTTGGATCTTTAAGTTAGTCAAAGACTAAAGATTCTGAATAGAAATCAAAGAATACTATTTTCACTTTCTTATGTTGTTGTTGCTCAATTTTCTTCCACAACATGTCTAATTATGAAATGTTTTATATAGTTGCACATGTATAACCTATATTAGATTGCTTAGTATCTCAAGGAGAGAGAAGAGGGTGGGAAGGTTAGAATTTGAAACTCAAAATGTAAAAAAAAATGAATCAAATATTAAAAATTGTTTCACATGTATTTGGGGAAAAATAAAATATTTTTTTAAAAGATATTGTGTATCCAAACTAATCTACTTAATTCCCTATCTTTTAGAATTGCTTTAGGTATTTTCTCTGTCATCTCCCATGCTGGGAATACTCACCCTCCTTAATTCTCCCTAGTAACTTTCCTGGCTTCCTCTAAGTTCCAACTAAAATTCCATTTTTTACTTTGAACTTTTCCCAACCTCTCTTAATTAAATCCTATCCATTCTGTAAATAACTTGTTTGTATAGATTTGTTTGCCTATTTTCTCCCCCATTAGAGTGTCAATTCTGTAAGTATAGGGCCTGTTTTTTTGCCTCTTCTTGTATCGCTAGAGAATAGCACAGTGCCTGGCACATAAAAGTGCTTAATAAATGTTGACTGACTTCACTGTATTAAATATACCCAGGAAATTAGCAAAGATGAGACAAAACCAAAATACTCAATACTGAAGGACACTGTTTTAGAAACTGCAAACTGGTCCAATCATTCTGGAAAATAATTTGGAATTTTGTGAAGAAAATAACTAAAGCATCCATACTATTTGACTAATGGATTCTACTGTTACTTATATAACCTAAGGAGGTCAAAGACAAAAAGAAAGACCCCGTGAAACTAAGATTCTAGATTGATTTGCGTATATCATGTCCAAGTGGATTTTACAGATTCTACTTTGGGCATAAGGACACCTTGAATTAAAGTTAAGATACATTGTTGCAAAATTGATGAGCGTCCTTACACAAGTAAAAAACCAGAGGAATTTTTTTAAATATAAAAAGGTTTCTGCTTTCTTAAAATATTAAAAATCCTAACTCATGGGTCTTTAAAAGATCTTGATATTAGGTTAGTTTCATATTTTACTTTGAAATCTTAAAATTGAGCTTAATATCAGGTTTAGGATTAACTATAATTCATTTCCAATTTGAGAGGTATCATTTCATAATACTACTATCAAAAGCTCTGTTAATAGATTCTGATTACATTTTAACTACTTAAAAATGCCACCCATGGTCTTTCAAATAAAATATCATGAAAGCTAAAATCTATTGAATACTATAAAATATTCTAAATTGTATTTATAAAAATGATTCCAACTGGTTTTTAAAATATGCTTTAGCGAAACTCTACTTAACAGCTTCCCCATGACTAATCAGCCTTTTCAGATATTTTCTCATCCATGAAAAGAACAAAAAATGCCCCATACTTTTCTTCTTGTATTATCTTTACTTGCTTATTCCCCAAATTTCATAATTATATTAACTTTAGGATGTTTATAGAACATGAATTAATTAAATGAAACAAATGGGAGAAATATGCTACATATTTTTATTACAATAATTTAATGGAAACTATTAAAATTATTTGGGATGGGATAGAAACTCACTCTGGACTAGAGTTTCTGCCATTTGTAGTTATTTAGAAAGGCTCACAAGTTTCTAAGTTTCACCAAACCCACAGATGATACATAATCTTATTTAAATTTTCTTTTTCTCCCATTTCATACTATTTCTATTTTTTCCAACTACATGCAAAGATAGTTTTCAACATTCACTTTTACAAGATTTTGAGTTCCAATTTTTTTCTCCCTCCCTTACCCCCTCCCCAAGATGTCATGCAATCTTATATATTCTATATATGTGCAATCATTTCCACATTAGTCATGTTGTGAAAGAAGAATCTGAACAAAAGGGGAAAATTGTAAGATATAAAAAACAAAACAAAACAAAAAGAGAACATAGTATGCTTTGATCTACATTCAGACTCCACAGTTCTTTCTCTGGATGTGGACAGCATTTTCCATTATGAGTCCTTTGGAATTGTCTTAGCTTACTGAATTGTTGAGAAAAGCTTAGTCTGTCAAAGTCACTCATCACCCAATGTGACTGTTACTAAGTACAATGTTCTCCTGTTATTTGAATTTTTAAGAAAATATCTAGACCACAATGTAATTATTCTTTTTTCAATTAACATAATTATGTTCTTATAGTACAAAGCTAGAACAATATAAAGATTCATTTTCTGGCATGGGCTGGGACACTCAAGGGGATGCTGTGGGTTATGTGTTTTGGTAAGTTGTCTGAGATAATGTCCAGGTTCTGGGCATGGCAACCTGATGGAGGAATATAGGGTAAAGAACACTGAATTTGGTTCAAAATATCTAGGTTCAATGTCTAGCTTAGCTACTTACTACCAGGGTGACTTTTACCCCTACGGTCTTCATTTTCCTCACATATGAAATAAAAGAGTTAAATAAATGACTTCTGATTATAGTCAGATTTAGTGGGAAAAGCAGCCAAATTAAGATGACTGGAGGGGAAATATGCATCCTGGCTCTTCACACACAGCCTCAACAGCAGGGAGAGTAAGTAGTGTATTATTTATCACTAGACTTCCTTGCCTGAAGTCTTTCTGTTCTCTAGTCTCTTCTTCGTGTGGCTACCAAAGTGATTTCCTAAAAGCACATTTTGTACCACATCACACCCTTAGTGAATAAACTAAGTGGCTCTCTATTACCTCTAGGATTGAACATAATAGTGGAAAGAGTGCTGACTGTGGAGTCAAAAGACCTGGCATTTACTCCCTTTTGTGAATTTGGGCAAACAAGCCAGTTAACTAGACAGTACCTGACATCCCTTTCAGTTCTAGAACCATGTCCCCAGTAAACAAACTCCAATTTGGCATTTAAAATTCCTTAAAACCTTACCCCAACTTCCCTTTCTGACAGTGTTTGGGTATCATGCACTCTTTGGTCCAGTCAATTGACCTCCTTGATATTTCTGAAACATGATACTTCATTTCCAATGTCCCTGCCTTGGTGCTAGCTGTCACCCAATGCCTAGAATCAGAGGTATGCTGGAGGAAGCTAGAAGAGAGTGACCTCATTGTTAAATTTTCACTGTGAGGATTTACACTTCAGGAATCAACAAACACTCCAAATCCAGCTTGATTTCTTGTTTTGTTGATTGCTTGCACTCAAGAAAATGATTAAGAAAATGACAATAATTCAATTTTTTTTGAGAGCCAGTTTTTAAACTGTTTCCAGCACTCTGCCACCTGGAACACACTCTCTCTTCTCCTCTGTGTTTTAGAATTCATTATTTACTTCAAGGTTCAGAGGCACAAGCTCTGCCTTCTTCAATCTACCTTCTACAATCAGGAATTCTCAACCTGGGGTCTGTGAACTTCTTTAAGAAAAACAAAGCAAAACAAAAAAAAAAACATATTGATGACTATTTCAACTTAATTTCACTTGTAACCCTATATATTTAATTGATTTAATAATAGTATCATTTATATAGCATTTTAATTTTTGTAAATTGTTTTACAAATATTTCATTTTATCATCACAACTCTGGGAGGTAGTTACTTTTAATATTACCATTTTATGGATGAGGAAATGGAGGAAGACAGAGGTTAAATAACTTGCTGAAGTTCTCAAAGCTAGTAAGTGTCTGAGGCTGGATGAAACTCAGGAGTTCCTAACTTCAGGACTCATGTACAATCCACTGACCCAACTAACTTATTCTGTTTAAAAACATTATTCTAAGAATGGTTGATAGGGTTCACCAGATCAATAAAAAGTCCACGGCACAAACAAAGCTAAGAAACCCTTTCACATGAAGCATTTCCTAACTACCCAACCCAGTTGGTAGTGCTTCCCCCCACCCATATTAACTTTATTTATCTTATGTTTATTTGACATGTGCTTATGTATGTACTTATTATTTTTTACCAATAAAATGCAAGCTTTCTAAGGGCAGGGACTGTTTCCTCTTTTTCATGGGATTCCTGGTGCCTAATACTGTTCCTGTAATATAGCAAATGATAAACAAACTTTCTGATGGATTTTCAGATAAAGACATAAACGTATTGTAGAAGAAACAGAATTATTATTCAAAAGAAAATGAAGAGATACTGTTCAATATCAATACTGGTTCCCTATGAAAAAAATACATTATGTTCTCAATATGTTTTCCTGAAACTCAAACAGATGTAGTTTTTTGCCTAGATGCAGAGGTCTTTCACCCTAAAGAAATAAAATGAATTGGAGCCCTTTTGGATCCTATGTCAAATGTCATACAAGTTAATTTCATTCTGGTCAGAAGGGATCCATGTCCTATTTTTTCCATGAGTTACTGTAAATCTGAGGTATCATTAATTACTCAAAGGAGCTCACAAGTATTGTAATGTTTACTCAAGTTGCCATTTAATAAAGGGGAGAAGTACTCCAAAGTGAGTATGTCCAAAGCATACTGGAGTTCATTATTTCTTGTACCTTGTGCCCAAAGCATTACATGAAATTTGGTTAAGATTGAAGCTATGTTTATTGTCAATCCATGACTTCTACATTAAGTTCTACTCGAGAGCCTCATTCTGATTTGTGATGACCCTGGCTCTGACCAGTGCAGCATGAGCTCTATCTTTCTCTACCAAGCTGGAAGGAGTTTAGTAGAATCAGTGTTCTGAAGCCCAGCCTTGTCAAGTTTAGAGCAGCTCATCATCAAAAGATGGCTACTACATGTTGTGATTTTTTTAGAACCCCAACTGACTACTGTAGCACAAAGAAATTGTCTCTCGTTAGTGGAAAAAACATCTACAATTAGGAAATGACTGATATTTGGAAGTATTCACATAAGTCATTAGCTAAGTAGAATATAAATTCCACTATGATTCTGAGGAAAGAATCTGTAAAGTGTAATGAGGTATGGGAGATTATGTCTTAATCTATTATTTCATCAATAGAAGGAGAACATGGGTAAGAAAGCACCCTCTACAGATGCAAGTGAGAACCTTCTCCTCAACTTAGAGTCTTAGAGATTTGCCTAGGGCACCAAAGGGTTAAGGGACATGCCTGACTAGGATGTTTGAGACAAGAGTAAAATAAGGTGTAAAAGGGAAATGAAACTATTCTCATGCTCTTTATGATCTCCCTAATGGATATTATTATTATTTACTGTTTTATTTTTTAAATGATTCCGAATAATTAAACACATATTTTTTCTCTGAAAGATGGAACATTCCTACATATTAAATTTTTATTCCTAAATAAAAGGAACAAGGCTTCTAAAACAAACAAGTTATTGTAATTCCTGCGTAATGATTGCATGGCTTAATGCAACAGATTTCCCCTTTGGGAGTAAGGATTCCAGGGCTCAAGTCCCATTTGGGGCTCTCACTAACTTTATTACCTTTGCCAAGTCATATAAGCTCTTGGAGACTCAGTATCCTTCTCTGTCAAATGACAAATTTGGCCTAAATGATGCCTAAGGTCTTCTTCTGCTCTGACATAATACGATAATTTTCTTCAAATTTTTATAAAGCAGAATGTATTCTTCTTAGCCATAGCCCTCATTGGATTAAATGGAGGAAAAGATGAAGAATCAAAAAAGGAAAAATCCAGTGCGGCTTTGCAGAAGTGAAGTCATTAGCCCTAAGTCCATTGCTAGGGATGTGGAAATTATATGAAATGCGTTTTCAGTTGAAATGTTTTGTAATAAAATGAAAAATAATCAGAAACTTGACTCATAAATCGGATGAAAATGTTTGTCTGTAATCTTTAAAGCTTAGTTTGAATTAAGATTCCCCCAAAATATCATGTTTATAATAGTAATAATAATAAAACTTATCTTTATATAGTGCTGAAAGGTTTTCAAAGTGCTTTATATGTGTTATTTCATTTGATCCTTATGGGAACTATATCAGATAGGTATTATCATTATACTTATTTTACAGAAGAAGAAACTAAGGTCGAGAGAAAATGCAACTGACTTACTCATGGTCATGCCAACAGTAAGTATATTAGGGAAGATCTGAACTCAGATTATCTTGATTTAATCCAGCATTCTATTTACTCTATTACCTAGCTTCCTATTCAAACATTTCCAGGATATTCTCTTATGTAACTAATTTTCAAAATTTCTTTTGATTTTGTCTTGCCAGTTTATCCTAGTTTTGAATTAGAAATTCTAGGAGAGGACATTCACAAAATGCTTCCTTCATTCTCCATATAAATAAGGGAGCGAGCACCCATATATCTTCTGTTGGATTTAGAATACTAAGACATGTAAACGAAGTTTATTCTTGGGTGCCTGTTTATCTATGTATGTGCGCATGTGCATACACAAACATTTTTTTTTCCTTTGGGTAGTTACTTATATTTCTTTTCCTCAACATGTATTTATGTTTTCTATCATTTTGTTAGAAATGTTAATTATGTGAACTGCAGATGTTACTTTAAGATTAATTGGCAAATGAAGTATATATTTCCAAAATAATCAGTTTATATATTGCATTTTTCCTCCTGGAGGAATGCACAGAAAAAAACCAAAACGTTTACTTTGCTAATTGTTTTTCATTTGATGATGTTTTCCTCATAATTCTGAATACTAAGTACACCAAGAGTAAATGTGAAAGAATTAAATCTCTACAAGATGCTAAAAAAGGCTTTGACCTTTAAGTCTTGAAAATATGAGACTGTAGGTTTCAATTCTGCTGCTAGAATTTATGCCTGTGAAATACATGTATCTTTAATTTAATTCTGCTTTTGGTTGAAATGATGGAAATAAACAATATGATCACAAAAATGTTGAAATGAAATATCAGTATAAAGCGTAAGAAGGTATATATGCTAGGGATGAATAAAACTTTTTTAAAGAAAGGTAAGCATCTATTAAGTTTTTCTCAGAATCTTCAATTTTGTTTGTCACATATTTACAAGGATTGCATCAATTATTTACCTTGTAATAAAAATAATGCAGAATCTATCATAAAGGTTTAGATACCATTGAATATACTTATTTTATTTAATTTTTAAATTTACAGAATATACTCAAATCTACAATAAACTCCTGGGATACTGTCTAATATAAAGGTTACAACCGTTAATGTTAATAAAAAAGCAACAAAAAGACATAACTGTAACTCGTCTCTCCACTAGGGAAGGCTCAACTAAAAAGATGTACCTTGCACAAATGCATATGACATTTAATGTCACTCTTGAGACATAAAACAGGATTCAGAGGCAGGCAACAGAGCATACAAACCTATTTTGCCTTTTTCAGTGTTTCCAAAAGAAAATGATCCTAATGAGCGGCAGCATAGATTAATGAAAGAAGTTCTGGAACTTGAGGTGAGTTATTTCTGGCTATTTGACGAAATCTGTGCAGCTTTAGGGGAAATCAGCCTCTTCAGATTTTTTCTTTATTGTTAAGCTTGACTTCCAATTATTTTGAAAAGCTCAAGTAGTCTACGGATATAAGGAATGGCATAAAGGATGCCATTATAAGATGTATGAAAGGAAAAGAAAGAAGTTACTTACACAGGAAAAAGCAAAGAATAACTAATGGAGAGTCCACATGCCCTACTGTGGTTGTTCTCATGTCAAGAGATGAATGTGGAGGCAGGAACTCTTCCACATAGTTAAGCATTGTTATTTATATTCATATACTTTGATACTTGGATGGATTTCAGATGTCATCTGTATTAGTGGTCTCTCCCTTAGAGATTGTAACCCATCTACACGTTGTAATTCTTGTTCATAACCTTCTCCTTAGTCTCCTGTGTTGAACTTTCATCCATAACAAGTTCTCCCCCACCCCCCACCTGCAATGTTTCCTAAGAATCCATCTTGGGTCTTCTATTTCTATATGTTTTGTCTTGGCAACCTTATCTATTCACATGAGTTTAATTATCATCTCTAAGCTGATGACATATACCATATGTCTATATATAGACATGTCTATTTATATATACACATATGTGCCTATATGTATAAATGTACATTTATATTTGCATATATATATTTATATTATGTGAGCTCATTTTAAGCCTCAGTGCTACATAATTTTCTCCTCTGGGGATTTTGTTTGTATTAAACAAAAGTTATGAATTCAATCAAAATCGTGTTTAGTTCCCAGTTAGGAAAATTTCTAACATTTAGGCAGAGGTTGGGTTCTTTGCCTAAATTTAGATTTAAATCTATCTCTAATTAAGCCCTGGTCTCTTGTTATTTGAGGTGAAATTCACACTGCTCAAAATGGTAGATTATATTTTGGTGTTGGGATAGATAAGTATTAGAAAGTACAATTAAAAAAAAACAGACCTTTTATTTTTTGGGGGGCGGGGGCATCCTTCAGTCCCTGAGAAGGAGAAATACACTGTCAGCATCATCATTGATCTTTAGCTTTGAAATGCCTATATAAGCTACTGGCTATCCTCTATGATCAAATATGAAGTGCTCTCTTTGGCTTTCAAAAGTCTTCCTAACCTGACATACTCCTACCTTTCTAGTCTTTGCAATTTTCATTCACTTCCATGTATTCAATGATTGAGTAATAGTGACCTTCCTCTTGCTGTTTTTTGCACATAGCACTACATATCCCAACTCTGCACTTTTCAATGGCTATTTCCAGTGACTAGACTGTTCTCTCTCTTTATCTTTGCTTCCCTGTTCCCCTGGTTTCCTTCACTACTCAGTTTATATATTACTTGCTCAAGAAGCTTTCCCTCAGTCTCTCCCAATAGTAGCACCTTCCCTTTGAGATTACTTCCAAGTTACCCTGGTTACATTTTGTATCTAAGTAGCTGTTTCCATTTTGTCTTTCCCATTATATTCTGAGTTCCTTGATGGCAGGGACTATATTTTACTTTGTATACCTGACACTTAGAACTATGCCTGGCACACTATGTGTATTTAACAAATGTTGTTGACTTGACCATAAGAATTTCAGTATACTTTACATACACACACACACACATACATACAATTGGCATGATAAGAGTACTGCACAGGGTTCCTGTGAGGATCAAAATGATAAATGATAAAGAACTTTGCAAACCTTAAAACACTATAAAAATGTCAGTTGCTTTCATTGTTATATTCCCCAACTAGATTATAAGCTCCTAAAGGACAGGGACTACATATACTTTCATACCTGACATATCTATACGTATTTCAATGCCCAAAATGCTGATGAACACAAAATAAATGCTTAGCACATATTTGGAGAATTGCAAAGATAATTGAAAAAAATCTATTCCTGGTATCCAATAGGTCCATCCATAAAACAACATTAGAAATGTCATTCTGTCTTTCACAGGGAAGGCTTAAGTTCACTGACAGTAACAATGTACAGTAATTAGATCGCATTTTCTTTTTTACAGTATCACCTCATTATTGCTTTCCAAAATAATTTTTCTACCCTTTTAAATGCAAGAAGATGTCAATCATATAACTCTTCGGTAAATCCCATATTCAAACTAAACAATTTTAATTATTTTATTCTATCTACCTGACTTGCTGAAACCCTCAAATTAGCTTGATTGTTCTCTCTCACATTTTCTTTTTCTAGTATGGAAAAGTTATCTTTAATGTAAATTAAGGCACTCAATGTAAACAGCATTTCTTCTTCATATTGGTAGAAACATTACTACAACTTGCAAAAGCAAATTTCCAATCTTCAGGTACCATTATGTAGATCACTGCATGAATTTTGACACAAGTAAAATCATCTATTTTAGGAAGAATGGGAATTGAATGTTAATAAAATGTCATGAAGCACAGGTCAACCATAGATTGGTTAATTAATCTACCAGTTAAATATGCCTCATATTCCAATTTCCTATACCAGATCCAAGCATAGAAAATTGTGCTCCTTATTTTAGCTGCTGGCTACAAGTTGGGTTGAAGAAATAACTAAAACACATTCATAAGTTGTTGGAGATGAAAAAAATGCAGCTTATTGAATACGTAATACAATTTTATAAATGAACAAACTGAGAACCAGAGAAGTGAGACACACGTTCATAAATTGTTGGAGCTGGAAAAAAATGCACCTTATTGAGTACATGATACAATTTTGTAAATGAACAAACAGAACCAGGGAAGTGAGACACCTTGTCCAAGATTACATAGTAAATTACTGGCAAATTTAAGAGAGGAATCCAGATCTTGACTCCTAGTTCAGTGCACTTAGTTTTGTGCATCACTGCCTCTTGGTTTCTCTCAGTAAATTTCTTAGTATCATTATGCTCAAAAGAAAAAAAAAAATCATTCAATGATGAGGGGAAAAGACACAAAACTAAGGATTTAGCTCTTCCTCCTTCTAATCCTAAATGGGGCAGGCAGCAGTGGGCTAGGAAGTAAGAAGAGTTGAAGTTACATGCCCCAAGTTCATATCCAAGATCTACTACTAAGCATAAACCCTTAGGCAAGTCATTTTTAACTGTATGTGCCTCAGGTTTCTCAAGAGAAAAATAAGAGATTGTAACAAGATGACCCTTAAGGTTATTTCCATTTGCATATCTATTTGCATCCTACTAGCAAGACTCCTAATGAAGGAACAACTGGGGAAAACACTTTAAGTATTAGAATTTATAAAAGGAAAAATTTCAATCATTCTGTGGAGTACCAAGTATCAATAATGTTCTCTCCTCTTTTTCCCCTTCTCCCCACTCCTGGTATAGAGGGGAAGAAGCTGACTGGCTCATCACTTAAGCATGTGATGCCCCTATTTGGTTACATACCTGTTTTAAATAATTCTCTGCATTCACCCTCATCTATTAGGTTTCTCTGCTCTCTTGTGCCATGTGTCCTGTCTTCTCACTGGCTGCCTTGTACTTTAATGTGTTAGATGCCATACAGATGCATATTCAGCCTTTCTCTTTTGTCCTTACATTAGAAAGGTAAATCTCAACAGTAGTAGTAGGAGCTTCAGGTGGAATGTGGATGAATGGATGGAAGCATGGAAGAGTGTGGTTGGAAACCTATGCAGAGAGGAAAAGAAGAAGCATTTGGCAAATAGAATAACTGGCAAGAAATACTGGAGTTGACATCAGGAGAACAAATTCTATGATTTTTTGCAAAATTTTGGACAAGTCATTTCACCACTCTCAGTCTGTTTATCCACATATAAAATATTTCTTTAAAAGAAAGGAAAGGAGAAAGGAAGCATTTGTTAAGTACCTACTGTATGCCAATTACTGTGTTAAGTGATTTACAAATATTGTCTCATTTGATACAGTAATCCTGGGGGGTTTATGCAATTACTATCCACATTTTACAGTTGAGGAAACTGAGACAGGAAGAGATTAAAAGTTGTCCAAGGTTGTAGAGCAAGTGTCTGAAGTGGGATTTAAACTCAAGTCTTCTGACTTCAGTTCCAGCTATCCATCTACTTTACCACTTAGCTGCCCGATTTTGAAAACATAGATATTTATTAATATGATTCTCATTTCTTGTTAAGCCTAACAGGTTGTGTTTCTAGATTGTGGTTCACAATAATCTTTCCCTTCTCAGGACTCTAATAACATCTGTCTATACCATGAGATTTATCACATAATTATATCCTCTCTTGCACTTTTCCTAATTGTTTCTTCAATATAAACCTTCTCTTCCACCCCCAGTGACCATAATCTTATAGTAATAAATAAAGCTATCAGCTAATGGTGATTGGCAGGCAATATCTACAGTAGAAAGAATATTTAATCTGGAATAAGACGATCTCAATTTAAATCCCAACTCTGCCACTAACTGATTGTGACTTTGGACAAATGACTATATCTCAGGTCCTTATTTTACTCACCTATAAAATGAGATTTTGGAATAGGTTACCTGTTTTTTGTTTTAAATTTTTAACCTAAATTAAAAACATAGATGCAAAATATGAAAAGAAACATACTGTAAACTTAAATACAAGATAAGAAAAGAACCAAAAGCATTGCCATGTGCACAGTAGAACATAAAAGGATTCAAAATATACAGTAATAAATTTCCATTTCAAGAAAGCCTCTATAATAGATATTACATATTGTGTTCAGAGTTGTCCATCTTTGCTTCCTTGCAGGTTTTCCTTTGTTCTCTGCTGTTACTTTTTATGTTGTTCTTTCCCCCATTGCCTCCCACCTGCCGAAAAAAGCTACAATTAAGTGTGGATATGTATGTATATGTGTATATATACATATATAAACAAAGATATATACACACATATGCATATGCTTACATAAACATACATATACTTAGATATCTGTAATCATACTCATGTGTAGACATATACATTCATATGCATTGATGTAACACCATATTATAATTATTTGTCCTTTCTTTTTCTGAGTGTGGATAACCTCTTCCTTCATAAGTTCAAGTCTTTCTTTTTTTTTCCAAGTCCACTAACTCATCACTTCTTCTACCACAGCAATATTCCAACCTTAGATTGCCTAGTTATTTTAAATAGTCCAAAACAACATTGATGAATATGGCTGACATATAGTGTAGTTTCCCTATTTTTCTCTTTTGATTAAATCTATTTTAGCTGGGCTAGCTTACCTGTAATGTACCTTCCAACTCTTAATTAATGACTTCACTTATAATTTTGTTGGCAAAAATAGTTATCTTTTATGATTACCATTCAGTCATCTAAGATGTTGAGCATTTTTTCATTATAATACAAAACAATTATTTTTCACTCAATTAAAATCCCACAGCAAAGATATTCCTTTGGGCCAATACTATAATAGCTATGAACATATAGATGCTTTTTGATATAAAATGCTACATGATTCTGTCATTAAATATATTTAATAATATCCTATGCTATAATAAAATAATCTTCTCTTCATTATGTTATATTTTAAAGACACCATGCTATATCTAATCTCTTTCATTGATAAGCTTCTGGAACAAATAGACCACATATGTTGCCTCCACTTCATCTTCCAGGAAGTTGGGTAACATGCTAAAACTCAGAATCAGAAAGACCAGTGTTTAAATTCTGCCACAGACACATAACAGCAGCGTGACCCTGAGTGAGTTGTTTAGTCTGAATTGGACTCAGTTTCCTCATCTGTAAAATGAAGGTCTTGAAGCTCTCCATGGTCCCTTCCAGCTCTAAATCTGAGATCCTAAGATTTTTCAATCACTCTCCAACCATATACAACTTGAGTTCTTTGTCCCACTCTACCAAACAAATTCTTTCTAATGCTTGCAACCAGTGGAATTGTCTCAGTCTTCATCAGCTTTGACCTTTCTGCAGTCCTCTGATACTGTTCTCTGTCCTCATTCATTACTCTTGGTAGTCTCTTCTCTCTTGGCTTTTGCCTCATTGACTTTTCCTGCACATTTTATTTTCTGAATCTTTCAACAGTTCATTATTTTCCTCCCACCTCCAAAGATGAGTGGCCCCTAAGACTCTTATGCTCTCTGAATTCTTCTCTCTCTACATTCTTTTGAGGTCACTGTCTCTTTTCAGATGATTCCTAAATCTTTGTAGCCAGACTCAAGCTCTTTCCTGATCCTTAGTACTGTATCCCCTTGTTTCATAAATTTGACCTGGAAGGAAATTTTAGGTCAACTAATCTAACTTTTTTTCTTTATAATCAAGAGAACTGCTATATTAGGTGATTTGTCTCCTATCACAGAGCTAATCTGGCAGAATTGAGATTGAACCTAGGTTCCATGATTCAAAAGCCAGGATACTTTCCCACAGTATCATGCAAATATTCATGCTAAACAGTATACATTTGGATATCTGACCAGAATCTCAAACTCAAAATATATATATAAAAAAATAGTCATCCTCCCCTCAAAGCTAACCCTCATCCCAACTTGCCTACTAGGTAACCACTTTGCCGACTGGGTTGGTTTGCAATTAATCTGTCAGGCTCACTTCCTTAATCTTTTAAATAAGTATAACTATAGCATCTACCTCACAATGTTGTTGAGAGTATCAAATGGAATAATGTATATAAAATGAATTATAAATTTTATGTAAAATATTAACTCTTATTCTTATTGCACATAGGAATAGGAAATAAGGATTGGACCTGTGATTTTATTGGTATCAGCAAATCTTGGGTGAATAAAGTACATGTATCAGAACAGGTCTTCAACTCTAAAACTTTTGAGCCATAGAGAACATCCTGAAATCCTGAGAGTTTAAGTGACTTACAATCATACAGCTAGCATGTTTCACAAGGGAGATTTGAACTCAAGTCCTTCCTGGCTTCAGGGCCAACCTTCTGCCTATTAAGACACATATACTCATTATTGTGCAGTAATAAATGTTTCTTGAATTAAAGTTGGATTTTTTTCTTTGTTACAAATTGGGAAAAGTAGGAATAATATAAACTGATAAATCTTTAAATTGATGCTATGTTTTCTCATCTTGGTATCTACGATTTTCTACTTCTATCTTATCAAGTATTGTATAAGCAAATAAATTTCATTCAAAACATTTTGGAAGCTACCAGACTGAACTAAAAATTATTCTAGATTGGAATTTTAATACTTTAGTTACAAATCATAAGTTGTGTGTCCTGGAGCAAGTCTCATCTTCTTTCTGGTCCTTAGTTTCCTAATCTCTAAAATGAAATAAATGAATGTCTTTTTCAGGCATTTTCAATCTTGAAAAATTTAAGAAGAGCTTTGGTTTGAGAAGTGGGATATTTTGGCATTAAGTAAAATTGCATATTTTTAGTGTTTTTCAGATTTCCTTTGAAATGAAATTTTGGCCAGAGGTGTACATATGTAGGTGGAAGGAAAATTCTCTTGGCCTATAATTCAGTTCCATGCTTTCCTGTAGGAATAAAGGTTAGATTCAAGGATGTTCAATTACCTGCTGGCTCTTTGAATAGGGGCGAGATCTCAGATAGATGTGGATAACATATATAAAAGCTTTCAAAGTGACCTCTTTAGTTATTTTATTTTGTCTGAAGATTTCTGCAGGATTTAGGTGGCACCTTTTGGGCCCATTTAATGAAGCTGTGTCCTATTAGAAAAATAACACAGACTGATACTCAAAAGGTGCCTTTAATGTTTTGAGTGTGAAGAGCAATACATTGTGTCTATAGTGGAATATTTCTGTAACCTGACTTGAATGATTTTTCTGTGATTTTTTTTTTAAGTTCTGTTGAAATCCTCAGATCCAAGTAGAGATAGTACAGAGAGAGATTTAACATTCAGCAGCTATTATTTCTATTGGTTATGTAAACTAATTCTCCAGTTCTGCCTTTGCTCCAACTTTTTGTTAAGATAGTTCATAGTAAAGAGAGTCTCCAGGAATGTAAATATCTGTCAAATATTGTTATTTTGAAAATGAGGCCAAGATATGATTCTGAATAAAGTTCATATTCCCAGGATTATATGGATTATATATATATGTATACACACACACATATGTTTTGTGCCCAATGCTAGAGAGTAATGGCTAAATGCATATTTGTTCACTTGACTTACATATGGGTGTGACCTAATACTTTCTTTTTCTATTTCTATAAAGGACAAATCATCTTCTCCCCACTCTTTCCCATGTAACTCCCTTAAAGACAGGGAAAATATTTAGTTTTTAATGTTCAAGCAACACAGTATAGTGGAAAGAACACTGCTGCTCAAATCAAAAGGCCAGTATTCAAACCTCATTTCTATCATTTATGACCTGGATGACCCTGGCCAAGTCACAACCTCCTAGTATCTCAGTTTCCCTGTCTTTCAAAGGAAACAATTGGAGTAGATTCCTTCTGAGGTTTCTTTCGTATCTTAATTCATAAGCCTATATTCTTAATTCCAAGAATAGACCTATAAACAAAGCAGGTATTCATTTTAAAAATAATAATACCACCATTTGGCTTCTATCATAAAATACCTCTATCCTGTGAATTAAGTTTGATTTTTATCTTAAAATTATACTCATTTTTCTACCGTCCCCCATTTTCCTAGCTACCAATAATATGGACAGATTATCATTTGACCATTTAGACTTTCTTGGACAATGCAAAATAATGCTGACCTACTTCATCTTCCCTATAATTAGAAAGAGCTTGGAAGGATTCAAATCAAAAAACAAAAACATAATTAAATCAGCTCACATTTTCTTGTTCCATAGAAGGTGAATTTTAACTGACAACCTGTTTGGAAGAGCTATAGCGGAAGGAGTACATTATTACACTATAATAATAATTATTTCTCTCTACAGAGGGGTTAATCCCTTAGGTATTAATTTAGCTTTCCCATAAGTAGGCATAAAGTCTATATTCATCTCACAGCACTTTTCATATTGCAGAAGATTAAGGTCTACAGAGACAAGAAGAGAATATTTGAAAATAGACTTCAAACAAGGACAGTAAAGTCACTGTCAATGTAACTTTGCTTCTGCTGAGACACATAACATGAATCACACATCTCCCACTAAATTCATTCTTCCAATTCTGAAAGGAAATCATTTCAAGTACCTGTTGCATCTTGTAGCTGTCTTTAGTGATCAAGCCTGCTTATGCAAGCCCCGAATTTGATGTGCTTCAGGCATGGATATGGCTGAAACAGTTCGACAACAACTTGAAACCCAGCAGAGACTCATCCTGGGAGCAACCTTTCTATAAGGACTATCCAGTCAATAGATCATTCTTACTACTTATCAAATTTCAAAAAGTGATTGAGCTAATTATACCCTTTTGTGAAACTGAGGAGAGATCTAATTAATGAGGTTCCACAGCTTTTGTAAAGACATTATTATTAACAATGAAGTATCTGAAATAATTCAGACCATGGCTAAATTTATTAATCCAGTTATTGAGCCTTCCTTACCACCATTCATTTTTCAATTCCAAGGAACCCTTTTCATTTGCTACAAAATACTGATAACCAAAACCATAAGTTAAGCAACGTATAACATGAAGTGCTAAAGTGAAAATTTAAAGTGATAGCAAAACGTTCAGAATCATACAGTTTCCTGAATCTTCATTTGCAAAAGTCATCTCCAAGCTATGTCACTAGTAATTTGTTTTAGGTTGTTTATTTTTCTGCATACACACAGTGTATGTGAAGATGTGTGTATATTCATGCATACATATGTGCTATGTACATGTAGGTGTGTCTCGAGCTTGTGAAAGTCTTCACAAAAGACCTAGGGGACTGTACACATACATACACACACATCTCATGAATGACAAAAAGAGCACATACATATAAGCAGAGGTAAAGGGCAGGTTGTTTTTTTTTTTTTTAAGTTAAAATGTTTTATAAGTGCAGAACCTTGCAGGCATGTTCCTGTGTATCTCTGTGTGGTTGGCCTTTGGATTCCCATCACAGCTTTTTAGTACAGTGCAGCTGTTAGTAATCCATCCAGCAAAGAGCATTCCCTGTTAGATAGACTACAATGCAATGATAGATTACAGATGTTTTAGTCCTTAGTCAGGCAATCCTATGGGACTTCACGTACTTGCCCCTAGTCTGTACTATATAGTTTTTAGTGAGGTACTCCTTTCTGGGCTGCTACTGTCATTTTTCTGTATTGTATAACCAGTGGAATCTTTCTATATGTTGATCAGGGTGGATTTAGTGATGATGGGTCACAGTGATTCAGACAAAATCAGATTATTTTGATTACTTCTTGACATTTTTAATCATACACATACACATTTAATCACACCCCATTTTAAAGATGTTAACTTTTGTAACAGAAGTTATATTTTATTTATTAAAGTATTAAATTTATTAAATTACAATTTACTAAATTTAAATGGACAATTTATTAAATTTTAGAAACAAGATTTTATTGTCTTTTAACAAATTTTAACTACTAGATGATAAGGTTACATGGCTTATCAGTTGCAATCACTCTTAAATTGTTTTACTTAACATTTTTTGGTGGTGGTGTGTATTTTATTGATGCTATATTTGTATTTAGTTAGAGAAGAAAGGATGCTGTACTGATTAGAGTAAATGTAAGTTCCTCAGAATTTGTAAATTGCATGAGAGACCAAGCAAGAAAGCACAGTGCAATGGAAAAAGTATTGGAACATGGAATTATAATGTTGAATATTGAATAGGGAATCAGAGAGGCTACATTCAAGTCCTTTTCTATCATTAAAGACATGTCTGACCTCAAGTCACAATCGCTCTTCAAAGTTTTCATTGCACTTTGATATCTTCTACGTGCTCATTTCACTCTTCCCTGAATTATATGTATTATGTATATTGTCAATGAAGATCACAGAGAAAAGATGATGAATGATGAACTGGCAGAAGAGTGGGGAACTCCCAGATGTATATATCTAGATGAGTTTTATATGCTTAATTTTCTTTATCACAAGTGAGGATCCATTTTAGAGTGGGGAGAGAAGATTGAAAAAAATGACATAAAAAGCAAAAGGCATCAAATAAACATTTTTAAAGTTTTGTTTAATGCCATTTACTATCGAGTTATTTTAACAAAATATTTGGCAAATAACACCCGGAACATTCATTTTTCTAAATGCGTAAGAATCCCCTGTGAACCTAAGACAAATGTTACACCTTGTATCATGTGATTTGTGGCATTATTGGGCTACTGCTGTCTGAAAACAACTAACCTAAATTTCAGATTCTGCTTATTTTTCAAAGGGTAGAAGTATTATAAGGTTTAATATACTAATCTAGAATTAGGAGGTTTCAGAGGTAGCCGGTCAAAATAAAATGTCTAAGGTCATTCAAAAGTAGCACATTTCCACTTAACAGAATCTGTAGGCTGACATGATGGTGATTTCTTTGAAATCTTTGATAAATCTTAAAAAAAAACCCAACAAAACATGAGGCAGCTAGGTAGTAATGCAATGGACAGAACGCAAGACTTTGACTCAGTGAGACTTCAGTTAAAATCCTGCCTCAGGCATTTGGTAACCCTGACAAATGTGCAAGTCACTTACCTCTTCATGCCTTACTTTTCTTGTATTGTAAAAATAAGAACGAATGATAACCCTACTGCACAGGGTTATTGTGAGGATCAAATGAGCTAACACGCAACGTGCTTTGCATGCCATAAACATTTGTAAATGTTTATGATGATCATAACCATAATGTCAATAATCAGAAGTCCATGGACTTCTTTCTAGTCGGAGGCTTAGTATTTGCCTCATTGGGACTTTAGGAAGTCTCAGTGGAAATGGTAAAGCATTAAATATGACTTGGTTTTGTATATTCCTGTAGACTTGTTATCAAGAAATGGTGCTTTAAAATCTCTGTCTCCTCCCATCATTCTAGGGAATAAATACATGGCACTGACTGGGATGTTTCATTAGGGGAACTAAAATGTGCAATACCATATTCACAACTGTAAGCTATACAGGTAAATTTTAAGTATATAAAATATGGTTATTTAGGATATCTTCCCAAGATTTACTTAATTTGTTATCTCAGGTATGATGAATGTGTAACTAATACCTATTTGTCTATCCATGTCTAATATATATTTACCCATTCATTTTCCATGGCACCCATCACCATTTGAAGAAATGGTGGGATAAAAACAAACTTGTACGTGGGAAGCAGGGCATAAGCATAGCTCCTCGGCCTTCATAACTGTTTCAAATGGGAAATACATAAAGCAATTTGTGACTTATGTTATAATTTTCCCATGGAAGACATAAGTAACGTTTCTTAGAGAACAACATAATTAGTTGGAAAAAGACTGTAATCCAAACCTTCGTATTAAAGATAAGGAAAGTGAGACCCAGAGAAGCCAATTGACTTGATCACAGTCACTTGGTAAAATTTTGAGTTAGATTTTCAACCTAGTTCTCCGAACTCCAGAGACGATGATCTTTTCCAAGTACAACTCTGCCTCCTTAATTCACTTGAAGTGATGGATTTGACATGTACTGTTCTTTGAGATGGCAGTGCAAATACAGTTGCCTCATCACTGACTCAGTTTTTTCCTCATTTGCATTATCTACTTCAAAATACTATGGTGAGGAAAGTAATTTTTAACCTATTAAGGTTATATAAATTTGAGTTATTTTTGGAAGTAGAGAGAAATAGATAATGAAAAAAGAAAAGTGAGCTGATGATTGCCCAAATGGGAGTCCACAAGAGTGATGTAACCATTAACTGAAAAATAAGGTGGCTCCCTGATGACTCTGAAAGAGCTTGAATACCTCCAGATAAGCACACATTCATCTTTGCTCCTAAAATAATGTTTTGTTTCTTGACTTTAAGGTAGCTATAAGTGATATATGCCCCATATATCATTCAATCAGGCAACGAGGTGGCCCAGTGGATAGAGCTCTAGGCTTGGAGTCAGGTACTTCCTCAGTTCAAATCTGACCTCACTTATTAGCTGTGGGACCTGGACAAGTCACTTAACCCTGGTTGCCTCAGTTTCTTCATCTGTAAAATGAACTGGAGAAGAAAATGGCAAACCATTCCAGTATCTTTGCCAAGAAAACCTCCAATGGGGTCACAGAAACTATTGGAAAATGACTGAATAGCCATCAATAATCAATCATTTTTAAAGCACCTTTTATTTACCAGTTATTGTGCTAGGAACAAATATAAAGATGAAAATAATTTCAGTTCTTAAGGCACTTATACTCTATTAGGTGAAACAACATGTGTATTTTGTGGGACAATGGATGGATCGTTAGACCTGGAATCAGGAAGGCCTGATTCAAATACTTCATCAAACACTTAATGCTGAATCTCTCTTATGCAAAATGGAGATAATAATAGTATCTACCTTATGAGGTTGTTGTGAGGAACAAGTGAGATGGTATATGTAAAGTGCTTTGTAAAGCTTAAAGTGCTATATAAGGCTAGCCATTATTATTAAATAGGTAGATATACAATATATCCATATGCATAGACATACAAACATGTATACATGTACATTCTATGTGTCATATGCTATATAGATATATAATCATATAATAAGTACAAGGTTGTAGAACAAAAAGGAATCCACAAGTAACTAAATATGTAACATCAGCAAAAAGAAATGTCCTAAGCAAAAGTCTAATGTTCCCATAGATTATCGCATCAAATTCAATGATCAGTGAAATATTTTCATGCCAGAGTTATTTCTTTCTGGTATTTGTCAGTTACTCTATTTTTATTAAAAAAAAAATCTGTGTTCTCAGACTACATTAAGAACCTTGATTTTAAATTATCAGGCTTAGGTTTGGTGAATTTTAAGTCAAGGATGAGTTTTTGCTTTCATTACCTATTTTTAAAATATGTGATTCTTTTACATTTGCACTAGCTGAGCATGCTGCTATGTAGGGAACACTTATTTAACTAAATGTAAGTTCACCGAACTGTTGGATCAATATTTTCCAGACTGTCAATCAAGCTAAGAAAATACAACTGTTTGACACAATGTGCTAAAAATGCCTCTGTGATAAAAGCTGCCAGCACGTGTGGGCTTTGGACTTGGAAGGAAAGCAGGTTTACAATTGAATACCTGTATGCCGCTTTCATGTGGCTGTATTCATGCTCGTTGCTGATCCATCTTCAGAACTTGCCACAGGCCATTTACTTTAGTTTAGGGGATATGAAAGGAGTATATATAATCCGGAAAGAAAGTACATTTAACATAGTTCAGAACCTTTTTTTTTCTTTCTATTCAAGAGTGCCTTTTAAAAAGCATGTGTTCTCTCTCTTTCTTTTTCTCTCCCCACCCTATACATAATCAGAGCATTGTGGTGAACATGCAATTTTGGACAGAGCTAGAAAGAATGATTTCCTGCCAAAATGAGAAAAGAAAGAAAAAAAAATCTTTTCTCCCTGAAGGTAAATTTTCTTGGACAATCAATCTAATCACAAAGTGAGAGGGTGGTTCTAACCATCGCATTGCTTTGTTCAATATCTAAAATATAATTATTACTCAATCGTCATTAAAGAAGGCAAAGAAAAAAGAAAACTCAAACTCTGATATTTTATTCTTCTAGCTCAGTGAAATCTATGCAAAATGTCTCAATCACTAATGGAAATTCTGTAATAATATGGAGTTTTTTTTTTTCTCATGTGAGCCTGAACTTCAGCCTTAATTACTGTCTGCAATTTAAACATTGCCCTTGGAATTGAGTGCAAATATTACATGGTGAGACCTTTGAGGTTTGATTTTCTTTTCTCTTTCTTTTTTTCACAATTACTTTTATATTAACAATTATGAAGGCAATATTTTTGAGGTAAAAAACCCATATACCAAAATATATCATATTTCTACTAAGACATGACATCCCAATCACTCTGCCCTCTGAATGAGTCAACAGATTTTGTGCTGAAGGGTACTAGTTCAGAAACAGACTAGTCCAGCCATCTGGAACTACTACCAGCTTCTATGGGCTATAGATCATAAGGTTAAGCTAGATATGTCATATATTTCTTGGGTTGCAATCTCACATTTGTTATGTGTCAAGTACATTTGCCTCCATTGAATTACTAGATTATAAACAGTGTCAAAGTAACAGGCTAGTAAATATTTATTAAAAGCCAAGTGAGTGCCAGGCATTGTGCTTAGCAGAAGGTAGTTCATAAACTTTATGAAAGAGTTGTGAATTTTTAGATGAAATGTTCCTTGCCCAAGAACAGAGAAATTAAAGCCCTGACACTATTGTGGAGAGGTGGAGTATGAAATGCTGTCCAATTTTCTCTGTCCCATATTTTAAGGGATCTTGATTATTTTTTTCAAATGTAGGCAAGCTTCATATTTTCCATGTCATGCACCCTAAATGCAATAGATAACTGTTAATTAAAATACCTAAATAAATCATGACTTGTGGCACAGATTTTGAAGGAGTCACTTAATCAGAATTACAGACTCTCAGACATACAAAGGATCTCAAAAGCCATTTAACCCAACCAATATCCGTAAAAGACTGTCCTCTACAGTATTATTGGGAATTTGGTCACTTGACTTTTGTTTCCCTGTCTGAGAGGTAACCTGTTATTTATCAAGACTTTTTGAAAACTCTTAACTGTTAGGGAACTTTTCCCTTAGGTTTAATTATGCATCTGTGTTACCATTTCACTAGTTCTGTTCAAATTTCTCTGTATCATGACCTTTCAAATATTTAAAGGCAGCTATCATATTTCCCCAAGACTTGTCTTCCCCAGGTTACAAATTCTCAGTTTCTATAAAGAATAATCCAATTCCTGTTGCTACAAGGGAGTGTCTGTGTCTATGTGTGTGTGTGTAGTATATAAATTCAATATCACAAAATTCAAATTATCTAAATTCAAGGTATTAAATATTTTTCATTTTGAATTGATAAAAATTTATTTCCTTTAGTACCATTTCAACTTCAAATTTTAGTAGTTATATGGAATAACAGTAGAGCAGAATTGGATGGAAGCCCAGAGACTCTAATCTGTACGTGATCAAGCATTTGCTCAAAGACATTAGACAAGTGGTCATACAACCTCAACTTGAAAATTGTCAGTAATAAGGGGCTCATTACTGTAGTTTTAGATAGTTTATTTGGCTTCAGAGAAGTGCTGTTTACTAATAAAAACATCCTAACAATGACCCAAAAAACTGCCTTTTTGAAGCATCTATTCATTGCTTCTAATTCCCTTCTGTGGAGCCCAACAGAACAAGTCTTATTACTGTTTTACAAATAGACTTTCAAATACTTGAACACACGAATCCTGCTCTTTTAAGGAATTTATTTTTCATTTTAAATATTATGCCTCAACATATTTCAAATACCATGCCTTTTGGAATCCAGTGAAAGCCTCTGTCTGTCTTGAGGAGAGGTTTTTAACCGTGTGTGTTGTGTGTGTGTGTGTGTGTGTGTGTGTGTGTGTGTGATGGATACCTTTGGCAGTTTGATAAAATCTGTGAACCCATTTTCAGAAAAAAATATTTTTTATTGTATAAAAATACATGGAAGTATAAAGGAAACAAATTATATTGAAAGAGAATTTTCAAATGAGTTACCAAACAAGTTTATGTACCCCAGGTTAAGAAGCCCTGCTCTGTGGTTTTCCTTGGGGCAGAGTAAGGGGAAGAAGATTCCAATAAATCTAGTAAGTTTCACTTGGAGTGTTAGTACGTTCTCTATTAGTTAGTATGCTCCCTGATCGCTAGACTTAGGCACCTCCCATGGAACTGTACTCTGGCTCCTTTCTATGAAACAAATGCTTTAACCCTTGCTGAAGGATATATACTTTATTGAGAATTCCTTAATGGTGGTTACTGTGATTGGCTTGTGTTAAAGATGATTGGTGAGTGAGCCAGGAAAACCTGAATACCGAACACATTTTCAAGAAACTATAATTTTTTTCACATTTTGGGAGGTGCTAGCATGAATCCTATCCAAATTGTTACTATTATTTTTCTTAGAGGTTTCCCTTAGAGTTTCTTCAGGATGGGCAATATAATAGGAAATAACAGAAAACAGCTGAGCCCCTAGGGAGGAATTAGTATTCATATGAGTCTGGAACCAGAACCTATCTGTTAAAGGGCCCCCCTCATGCCAATAGTCACATTTAAACACATGTAAATTATTTTCAATAAACATATTTGGAATTAAAAGACTCAAAGCTAAAGGGAAACTTTCAAGTCATCTAGTCCATTTTTATCTTTTTATATATGTTGAAGCAGAAAGCAATAAAAGTCAATGAAGTGATCAAGGTCTTAAAACTGGGTTCCTTGGGTTCTAATCCAGATCAGATATAAATAGATATAGATATAGCATATACAGCTATGTGACAATGAAAACTTTTGTTTGTATCTTTCTATATCTATAAAATCTACATCTATCTATCTATCTTACATAACTACTTATTCTATAAAGTAGAATCTCCTAGGGTCTTTACTTTCCAGAGGCAAATTAATGAATACAGCGGTCTATATGAATGCATTTTGTTTTCTTTAGTTAGTTGTGTTCAGTTGTGAATCCCTTGTAGTTTATGCAACTTCTATGGCAATAAATGCTAACCAATAACTGATAACCACATTATGAAAGTTCTAGACAAGAGCCATACCTAATTAAATTTTGTTTCAGAGATATTCCTGGAATTTTACTCCAGGGAGAGAACAGAACTGAAAAAGCAAAATCATCCTTTGGGGAATCAGGACCCAAAGATCAAAGTTGACGTATGTGAACCCAGTGTTGCTAGCGTCTTTCCAAATTCCCACTTCTCTATTGAGAAAGTTCAGAAAACCACATGTCCAGAAATAATGTATACATCTTATCATTGCAAAAAAAAATTCTAACTTACCTATAATCGTAAGTCAGGTTGATTTAGATTTATCTATGTTATGCAGTGTTTAATTGTACTCCTTCTAACAAGCTTCTGTAATGAAAACTTTCTTCTCCCACACTCCAACTGAGCTATGTCCAGAATGGCTCCCTTCATCTACGTTTTCATTGCCTTGTCCGCTGCTGACAGTCATGCTTTCTCTGAGTCCTCATTTTCAGGACAGAATCTTAGCATAGCCCAACATCATGTGTTCTAATATAGGCCACCTCTGTAACAGTGGAGAGAATGCTAAACTTGAACGAAATAATGAACTTGAGTCAGTCTCTGAAATGGATAAATCTATGTGACCACAGACAAGCTATATGAACTCTCACACTCTTAATTTTGACCTAAGTTACAAAGATGGAACCATAAATAATACTTCAGTTCCAAAGTCCCAGGACTGTTGCAAAAATAAGAGAAGTTAATGCAAGTCACATAGCGTGTGAATGGATAAGTGTTTTATGAGTGTCAAGTATTTCTAACTGCAAAAGAATGGCAAAATCAAAGGAAGAGGAATGTATTTGAAGGGGAGAGATAAGGGAGTCAGTTATAGAAGTGGTGAGATGGAGAGGATGATGAGACATGTTGATCTAACTATTAATCAGGCAGTTGGAAATATAGGGTTAGAACGGTTCAGGTGATAGGTCAAGACAAAATATAGAGATCTGGACTTGGAAGTATCCGGTAATCTACAAAATGAGGAAGTTAGACTACCTGGATGCAAATAATTGGATATAAGAGAATAAATGCAATTTCCAAGGGAGATAATGTAATGGGAGAAAAGCAAGGGCTCTTAAGCTGCTTCTAGATGAGTCAGCCTAAAAGATGATGTGAATGTCATTCTCTTATTTAAAGAATCTATAACAGTTTTGTACTTCCTTTTACTGTTTCTTATAGCAAATGTAAACTCTTCACCCTGGATTCCAAGTAAAAGGTCATGGCAGTGGTTAAAGAATCCAAATGTATTCCTTTGAGATGGAATAAGCAAAAAAAATAAACAAATAAACACCAGATAAATTAATATTAAATAAATGACTGATTATCAATATATCAGTATAGACAATAGATCAATGTATGCTGGAAATTTGGAAAAGATTTTATTGATATAGAATTTGATGGGGATAAGTAGAACTTACAATTTGATAGCTAAACAATACTTTGTTAAGGCTTTTTCTTGTAGTTATTAACCTTTTATCTATGTTGTTTTCCTCTGACTCTCTCCTGGGTCTGTAACTAAATCTCTCGGTGCCTCTATAATTATAGAATTTAGAGCAGTGGAGCCAGCCCACTCCACTGTTAGAAAGTTCCAACTGTTAGGTTCTTTTTCTTGAAATTCAGCCTAAATTTGCTTTGAAACTTTCGCTTGTTATTTTGATTGTGCCGTGAGGAGAGGGGGGTTAGAACAAATGTGATCCAACGTGCTCATGATAATCTTTCAAGTACTTGAAGACAATTAATATGTCCCCTCTTGAGTCTTATTTTTTTCTGGAATTTTTCTTTGCAAACCTACCCATTTCCTTCAGCTGATCCTCATCTAACATGGACTCAATGGCCTTTACCATCCTAGTTTCCTCCTCTGGACACTTGCCAGCTCATCATGGTGCCCAAAACTAAATAGACTGCTTCAGAAGAGGTCTAACAAAGGCAGAGCACAGTAGGATTCCTAGAAGTTCTGCTTCTTTTAATGTAGGTAAAAATATAATTAACATTTTTGGTTACCATATCATGTTTCTAACTCATTTTGAACTTGCAGTCCACTAAAATTCCCAGATCTTTTCCAGAACAATTTCTGTTTAACCATGCCTCCCCATCCACTTTTCATTTACTGAACCTAAGTGCAAGGCTTTACCTTGAGCTCTATTGAGTTTCATCTTATTATAGATAGCCCAACGCATGATCCTATCAGGATCTTTGTGAATCCTTCCTCTAGCGGTCGTTGATTTAGTGTTCTCTCCTACCTTTGTGTCTTTGGCAATATGATGAGTAATATGATGATAACATCAATTCCTTTATCTAAATCATTTATAAATTGACACTGAATCACAGGTAACTTTTCTTTGAGTTTGGCCATCAAATGAGTTCCAAATCTATCTGATTGTATTATCATCTATTCCATATATCTCCATCTTCTCCACAAGGTTATTGTTCCTTTATTAAAAGAGTGGCTAAAATTTAAGATATATTATTGGCTCATCTTTCTCCTTGTTTATTTGCCTCTTTTTATATCCTGAGTGCTTTGCATAGTACCTGGAACATAGTGGGTGCTTAATAAATGGTTATTAATTTTTTGATCAATTTGGAATCCTGTGAAAAAAGGAAATGAATTTCATCTGATATGACCTGTTTTTGTTGAAGCCAGGATGACTTTTCATTATCCCTGCTTCTCTTTCTATTTATAGTATGACTATGGACAAGTCACTTAATATCTCAGCCTCAATTTCCTTCTTTGTAAAATGATGGGGAAATTCAGAATACATGACCTCTAAGATTGCTTAGGGCTTTAAATCCTGTGATCCTATCTCAGAAAGGGTTTTGCTATGCTTAATGTAATTGAAGTATTGCATTCTAGTTATTGCACATTAGTGATAAGCTCATGGAAATAATTATAGCAATTCACATGGAAACAGGAATTTAAGGTTTACAATGTGGTCCCCTCACAACACTTGGGAAGCAGATAGTATAAATATCATTATCCAATTTTAGAGTTGAGGAATCCTAGGATCAAAAAGGTAACGCAACTTGCCTCTGATCACATAGTTAATAACCATTAGAGTTATTTCAAACTATCCCTCTCCATCAGAAGTTCAGCACTCTTTTCAGGATACTAGTGGACCTCCCACAAACGTTTCTAAGTTTAATATTGATCCAGTGTAAGAATGAGCCGGAAGTTAATTCATTCTGATTCAGTTCAACCGAGCAAAGATTTATGAGGTCTACTGTATGCAGAGTACTGCTCCACAGTGACATGCGCATTCCTGTTCCTCATCCCCACCTTTGAAACATTACTTCATAAACAGTAATACCAACCATCTCAACACCAGTACTGCTTCTGAAAAATGGTGTGTTTATCGGCTCAAATTCCTTGTGATAGCCTAAATCTAAACATTGTTCCTTGGAGCCACTTCTTTGTATATGTCATTTCTCCCTTCTACAGTAGAAGGAAAGCTTTGGAGGGAAGAGTTTTATTATAGTATTTGCTTCTCCAGTGCTAAGTGCAATACCTGGCATATCGTAGCATTTAATGAAGACTTTTCAATAATTCATTCATTCAAAACTAAGAAAAAATTCACACTAGTTGGGAATGTCAAGCATAATAATATATGTAAAATGCTTTGTAAAGCTAAAGGGCTCTATAAACATAGATTATCATTAGTCTTACTTTGTGAAAGGTATGTAAATTGAATCCTACTGTGCAAATAACTTATATTAAGGCATTATAATTTTAGAGATAAAATATTTTCATTCAAGATTTATCTTCAATTGTCAATTGTTCCTGAAACTCTTCTCCTCAACTTTTTCTAGCAACTAAGGTAATACCAAACATAAAGGGACTATCTATTTAAATTATGTTCCTTGAGTATATGATTTTTTATATAAAAATTACTTTTGCAATGAGGAAAAATGCCTTAACCTTTCTTTTCCAAGAATGCATATTTTATATACTAAATTATCTTAAAACAGAATCCACATAGAATTGGAGACATCTCCATGCCAACATCTAACAAAATAGCAGAGAAGACGCCAAAATCTAGTTAAAGACTGCCATACTTCTGATCACAATTGAACAATTTCTCAGGTTTGCACGACTAGATATCAGTTTGTCAAAAAAGCTGCTAAACATAATTTATAATTATGTACATTACACAAATGTTGAAAAATAAGTGCCAATAACATATGGAGGTGGTCATTTATGTTGGTGCTAGCTTTCCTGGCATTGCTGATAGAAATGTACATCTGTTTATAGCAGATGCAATGTTAATATTACTTTTAACTAAACTCAATGGAATTACTAAATTCCCAGTAAATAAAAATCTGTCATGTCTGCTTTCAGCTTTCATACCAGCTGGGGGATTTGCCTTTCATTTTCAGAATTTCCAAATATGCAGTATAAAGAACCAAAGATTGGCTTACTGAATTTCCCTGGAACTTGCTCAGTACAAGGTAATAATGCTGGAGACACTAATGCTACAAATGCTAACAACAGATGCTTTTTTGATCAATGGCTATATAGATTTCAGGAAATTGAATATACCCCAGCAATTCTCATAGCTAGTGACTTCTCTACACCTTCATTGGGACATAATCTTGATAAAATAAAAACAAAACAAAACAAAAAACCCCAGCAAGGCTACCTTCCGTAAGCATCAGAAAGAGACATATTGTTTCTCAAATCGGGTAATAGACTGTGTTTATTAGCTTAGATTCAAAAAGAACAAGGGTAACTGGAAACATACACATCTGCAGATGTGCATGCACATGAGTCCACATACATACACAAAGAAACATTTGAAATCTATAGCTTTTCACTTTATTTCTTAAATCTCTTACTAAGTTTTTACTATAATACCCTAACCCGGGACTCAGGTAAAGACAAATCAGCATTCCAATTCCAGTATAAGCATACCAATCTTTCCCCTTCCTCCCATGGCCTTATGAAGAGACCTCTATATTTTAACACAACCCTATCCCTATTATGGAAAAGAACATTTCGGAAACCCAATAATTTAGGCATGAAATTTTTTTATTTGCTTACCTGATGGTGCAGTAACACATTTTCTAGTCACTTCAAAACCTTATTTAGTACAACGTGCAAAAGGTAGGGGTGATTTTTCCCTTCAATGAAAAATTAGAAAAAACCCACAGAACTTTCTCACTGAATCTCTAATTTTTTGGCTGACTTTTAGCCATACATTTAAAACCACACTACTTAAGAAATGCATCTTGCCTACTAATGTAATTGTGCTTTGTTCCACATTATACATTTGTTTTGGGTATTCATAAGAGCAGAAATTTAAAGGTGGAAGGGAACTCAAAAGCCATCCAATTTAAGCCATTTATCTGACAAACATGAAAATTGAGGGTGAGAGAGGTTAAGAAATTTCCCCAATGGCCCAAAGGCTAATGAGAGTCAGAGGTGGAATTTGAAATCAGGACTGATTTCAGTTCCCCTATTATGAATAAATTATTTTAACCTAATTGCAATGGAGTCCAAGTCATGGGGATATTAATTTACACGCAAAAAAAATACCATACGGAACATTAATTCTCTGGGGGATGGGGAGAACTGTGGTTGTTACTGTTGTTGAGAATCACTTTGAGCATTTCACTTCTTGTGTACAAGATTTCACGTGACCCGACCACTCCAGATATTCAACACTAGAGGGTCCCGTTTAGCTCCGGAGATAAATCTTGTGGTCAGAAGAAAGGTTCTTGATCTAATAGAAATTTTCCAAGGTTCACAATGGAAAAAAAAGAATCATATAGATCTGGAGCTAGAAGGAACCTTAAACATTATCCAATTTGTCCTCTAGGTTAAAGTTGCATGTTCTTCTTTGAGCATTGGACATAACCCTAGTAGAACTTGGCTTTAGACTTGGCTTGGCTACTACATGTGTGATAAATGAGCAAATCACTCAGTTCCCCAGGGTCCCAGCTACCTCAACTGTAAAACGAGGCTGTTGAACTGTAATGGTTGATTACAAATCCACCCTATCTATCTATCTATCTATCTATCTATCTATCTATCTATCTATCTATCTGTCTGTCTATCTGTCTTTCTGTCTATGTATGTATGTATGTATCTCTCTATCTACAGATCATCTATGTCCTGTTGTTTTGTTCTTTGGTCATTTTTCAATCTTTTCTGATTCTTCATGACCTTGTTTGAGTTTTTTCTTGGCAAAGATACTGGAAAGGTTTACCATTTCCTTCTCCAGCTCATTTCATAGATGAGGGAACTGAAACATACAGGGGTAAGTCACTTGCCCAGGATCATACAGCTACTAAGTATCTGAAACTGAACTTGAACTCAGGAAGATGAATCTTCCTTATTCCAGCCCTGGCACTCTATCCCCTGGGCCACCTAACTGCCCTATCTATCTGTATTGATCATCTATTTATATAGACAGAAAACTACATATAAATATATATATATATAATATATACATACATACATATACATACACATATAAAATTGGTATATAATATATGACATAGTTGTGCAATGTTTATTTTCAATCTTTGTCTAAGTATTAGGATCTGAGTTTTCAAAAGAAATGACAAGTTTGGAACTTGCCACAGATTGATTCTATTTGCCAATTCCTCAAATGTCAGCTAGGCAAGAAAGAAACACTGTCCTTTTTCAGTCTGAAGAATGCAGACAATAGCAGGCCTATACATCAAACTTAGCTAACTGAAGATCAAAAAGAGACACAGGTCAATTAGAGAAAAGGAAGGAGAGCTTAGAAGAAAAATGCCTATATATCTATGCAAATTCATGTGTAAGAGAAGGTAGGGGCCACCAGGACTTCCCAAATAAATCAATCGGAGATATCATTTAGATGTGAACAAGGCCTGGCACATATTCATTGACTCTATCGGTCAATCACAGGTGTTAAAACAAGCTGATAATAGCAACTGGGTAAAGAAATGCTGTCATGTGCTTTTACGAGGAGTGAGTTCAGACTCTGTGCTATACATACATACGTTTTATATATATAAAACGTATGTATGTAAGTATATAAGACTGGGATTGACTATAAAGTTCCCATATGTAATTCTCTAACTCCTTCTACTCTCATATTTATCTTTGTTAAGTTTTATGATGGTAAAGATAATACTTCATTATATTTTCTGGCTGAAGAAGGAAAGGAATACCATGTTGATATCATGCAGTTGACTGGCATTATAGACTGCTAATGCTTTATGGTGGTCAAGGGAAAGAATGATAAATATGGAGGGGATGATGGGAAGGAACAAAGAGGAGGAGAAAGGGGGAAATAGGGTACGTGTATGTGTGTGTGTGTGTGTGTGTGTCTGAGAGCAAGACAGAGACATAGCGAGAAAGAGACAAAGACTGAGATAGCAAGCGAGCAGAGACAGAGTGAGAAAGGAGAGAAAGAGACAGCAAAAGAGAAAGAGAGAGAGAGAGAGAGAGAGAGAGAGAGACAGAGAGAGAGAGACAGAGAGAGAGAGAGAGAGAGAGAGAGAGAGAGAGAGAGAGAGAGAGAGAGAGAGAGAGGCATATAGACATAGAAAGAGGCTGAGATAAAGAAACCTTACCCTCACTCAGCTTATATCCTTGGTTTAAGAGACATCACACCACACTATCCATAACAAACACATTTGAGAATGATTACATACATCATGAAAAAACCTCACCAAAAAAAAGATATCCTTTGTTATCTTAACTTCAGGAAAAAGCTCCTCATATACTTATTCCCCTCTAGGTTATTTTCTAGACCTTCTCTTCTATGCCCAATTCTTCATCCTGAAGCCTTTGCCTACTTCCAGAACCTCAATTTAAGGAGGACTTATAGGCCAGTTATCAGCCAAGTTTCTTTCCTCTCCAGACTGTACTCAGGAGGTCCATGCCTCCTGCCTCTGTGCCCTGTGACCCAGTCATTGTCTCCCGTACCCTATCTCCCTCCTTTAAGTTATCTTTCATGGTTATCTTATAGCATGTAAGCACCTTGAGGTCAGAGATTGTCTTTCTTTCCCCCTGTATTTTTGCTGCCACTTAGTACAGAGCCATGCACTAGTGTTCAGTTAATGTTTATTGACTGACTCACTTTATGTTGTAGGAAAATATCTCTTCTATAAGAGGACGCACTAAATAGAAGGGAACTTTTCCTAACTATGTTGTAAAGTGTGAGCATGTGCTAAGTCCTAAAATTTAACCAGTATGGCATCTTTCTCTTCACAACTTTCTAAAATAAAATTGTCATGCATCTCATTGAATGAATAGACAGAGAACAAGGCCTGACATTGAAAAATCTGTACTAATCACATTTTTTTGGTCACTGCCTTATAAAATGACCTTGGGGAAACTTTCCTTCACCTACAGAGTATATTACGGCCACCTCACGGTACAATACATTTTATTATACAGGTTTATAGATAACCCACTAAATTTTTTATGATATAGATTTATAGGATTTATAAATTTGCACTGTACAAATGTTCTATGGAGACAGGTAGGGGTGTTTTGAAACATTCCAAGAATAAGTTCCATAACGGGATATTGTGTGCATAAATCAAAAATTAAAGAAGACAAATTAATTAGTGATAATTTCATTGTACCATTATTACTTAAACAGCCAAGAAAATAGCAGGCTTTACAAATGATGTGAAATAGTGTGGTCTAGGAGAAAGAACACTGACCTTGAAACTAGAGGACCTGAGTTTGTATACTGCAGCTGCAATGTAAAAAAAAAAAAATAATTGAGTCAGAGAATTGACAGTAGAATGTGAAATCTCGTTTCATGGGAGCATAACCTCAGTTGGCACCTAGTTCAACCCCTTTCATTTTACAGATGAAGAAATTGAGGCCCAGGGAACTTAAATGAATTTTCCAAAGTCATCAGAAGCAGACTTTGAACTCAGGGCCTCTGACTCTAAAGCTAGACTTCTTTCTTTTGCACAACAATTTTCTTTCTGTCTTTGTATTCACAGTGTCTAACCTAATACCTTATATACTTTGGGCCCTTAAGATATGCTCCTAAAAAAAGAAAAAAAAAAGATATGCTCCTTATTTTTTTAATCATAAATACAATGAAAATGATAATGGATTTAGCATGTCTTAATACTGGTTTTTTACTACCTGCATGGCTGTGGAAATGTCATTCTAACCTCTCTTGGCCTTCAATTTCCTCATCTATAAAAATTTAGAGATGGTAGAACTAGATGACTTCTGAGGTCCCTTGCAGATATAAATCTCTGGTCCTATAGCATTGTTCTTGAATAGTTAACAGTGCCATCTGGCATTCTGTGGCTAAACACAACTCAAGCGCCATAAGGTGGAGGATCAGTGATAACATGCAGTGATTTATATATCAGACTGCACATAGCAACGCTTTATCAAGGACCTAGATACCCAAAAGTTTTGGACATTCCAGAAATGTTAAATCCTACTGCTTAACCTGCAGTGAACATTGAGCGAAGAGAACCCTGGCAAATTTTGTTGGCTACTTGCTTTCAACAGATCGATTCAATGAACAGAATGTATAACATTGAAGAAGGAAAATGGGGAAGGATACTTTAAGAGTGCTGTTGTTCGTTTTGATTTTGCTTTACCCTCTTTTCCCAAATGTAAGGGCATTGAACCATCAGAATTCACAAAGGATTTCTTTACTATGCATTATGCTCTATTATAATTACCTATATATGTGTTTTTACCTTCTCCTCTGCAGTGAGCTCCAAAATGGTGGGGTCTATGTCTTATTTCAATGTATTTACACAGGGCTTAGTACAATGTTGGAAAAAAAATATAAACCTTATGTAGTTCAATTCAATCATCTTTTGGATAAACAAATTAAGACTCAGAATTTAAGTGACTTTTCCAAAATCATATAAGTAGTAATTAATGGACCTGGCATCTACATTTCCTATTCTCAATATATGGCAGAATACTAAATTTAATTCTATTTTTAAAAAATATCGATTTGGTATTTTATTTTTCCCAAGTACACACAAAAATGATTTTCCGAAATCATTTTAAAAATGGAGTTCCAAATTCTGTCCTTTCCTCACCTCCCCCTTATTGAAAAAGCAAGCAATTTCTTGTAGATTATATATGTGTAGTCATACAAAACATATTTCTCTATTAGTCATTTTGTAAAAGAATGGATAGGCCAAAATAAAAACCCAGGAAAGATAAAGTAAAATGCATGCTTCAGTGTATATTCAGCTTAGATCACTTTTTTTTCCTCTGGGGAAAGATAGCATTTTTCATCACAAGACCTTCAGAGTTGTGCTAGGTCATTGTATTGATGAGAATAGATGTCATTCACACTTGATCATCTTACAATATTGCTGTGACTGTGTAGAATGTTTTTCTGGTTCTACTCACTTCCCTTTGCATCAGTTCATCTAAGTCTTTCCAGGTTTTTCTGAGAGGATCCTGATCGTTATTTCTCCTAGCATAATAGTATCCCATCCCAACACTGTACACAACGTTTGTAGATCTGACCAAGGCCTTTGATGCTGTTAGTCGTGAGGGCTTATGGAAAATTATGTCAAAATTTGGTTGCCCAGAGAAGATCATCAATATTGTACATCAATTCCATGATGGCATGTTTGTCCAGGTTCTGGATAATGGACAAAGCTCTCATGCCTTCCCAATCACCAATGGAGTAAAACAGGGCTGTGTGCTTGCTCCCATGCTTTTTACCATGTTTTCAGCCATGTTGAAAAATATTATCAGTGAGGATGAACACAGCATCAAGGTCAATTATCGTACTGATGGTAAGTTCTTCAATTTGGAAAGGCTATAAGCCAAGACCAAAGTGTAAGGAGTGTTGGTGCATGATTTTCTGTTTGCAGATGATTGTGCACTCAATGCAGGCTCTGAAGCTGAGATGCAACAAAGTATGGATCAATTCTCTGTTGCCTGTGCTAATTTTGGCCTAATAATTAACACCAAAAAAACACAAGTGATCCACCAGCCACCACCACACCATCCATATGTGGAACCATCAATTACAACAAATGGAGAAGTTTTGAATGCTTTGGATTGATGCACACATTGCCAGAGCTAGCTCAGTTGTTGGGAGGCTCTGAAGAAAAGTTTGGGAGAGAAGAGGTATTAGACTGACTACCAAAACTGAAGGTCTACAGAGCCATTGTACTGACTTCATTATTGTATGTCTGTGAAACATGGGCGTCTACCAGCACCATGCTAGGAAACAGAATCGTTTCCATTTGAACTGTCTTAGGAAGATTCTGAGGATCACCTGGCAGGATAAGGTACTAGGCACTGAAGTCCTGTCTTGAGCTGAACTTCCAAGTATTCAAACCATGCTTCAGAGAGTGCAACTCTGATGGGCTGGCCATGTTGTTCGAAGGTCAAATATACACTTTCCAAAAAGACTATTTTATGGAGAACTTGCATGGGGCAGGTGATCACATGGTGGCGAGAAGAAACGATGCAAGAACACTCTCAAGGTTTCTCTCAAGAACTTTGGATTTGACTGTGCAACATGGGAGACACTGGCACAGGACCGCTCAGCATGGTGTGCCCACATAAGAAAAGGTGCTGTGCTCTTTGAGTAAAGCAGAATTGAGGCAGCACAAAGTAAACACAGGATGTGCAAATTTGGGATATTCACCCCAAATATTCACAGGAACTATCTATACCCAACCTGTGGTAGAGCATTCTGAGCTTGTATTGGTCTGATCAGCCACAGTCGGACACATTGAAATTTCACTTTATAATGGTGATTCCATTTTGGTCCTCTTCAAAGACGAAGGACAATAACCAACCAACCAACCCTCCCATCCCAATCAACTACCACAACTTGTTTAGTCATTTCCCAATTAATGATCCCTCAATTTCCAATTCTTTGCCACTAGAAAACTTCCATCATAAATATTTTTGTACATATAGATCCTTCTCCTTTCTTAAATAATTTCTTTTGGGAGATAGACCTAGTTGTACTATTACTGGGTCAAAGGGTATACATGGTTTTATAGGCCTTTGGGTATAGTTCCAAATTGCTTTACAGAATGGTTGAATCAGTTCACAACTCCATCAACAGTACATTAGTGTCTTAATTTTCCCACATCCAACATTTGTCATTTTCTTTTTCTGTCCTCTTAGTCAATCTCATAGGTCTAAAAGGCTCAGAACTGTTTTGATTTGCATTTCTCCAATCAATCATTTTTCTCATATGGCTAAAGAATATTTTGATTACTTCATCTGAAAACTGATGGTTCATTTTTTGATCATTTATCAATTGGAGAATAGGTCTTGTTTTATAAATTTTACTCATTCCTCCATATATTTGCAAGATGAGACTTTTATCAGAGAAATTTGCTTCAATTTTTTTCATAGTTATGATTGCTAACTGTATTTCTCTCTATCTGATTTTCCCCATTTCCTCCTCTATGTTCTATTTCCTTCTTTTACCCTGTCCCTCTTCAAAAGTGTTTTGTTTATGACTATCCCCTCCCCAAATCCTCCTTCTCTTCTATGGAGACAAAAGACCTGGGTTTGAATACTATCTGCTTTATCATAGGCAAGTTATTTATAATTTCTGGAATTCATTTCCCTCATTTTTAAAATTGAAGAAACTGGTTAATTTTTTGGTTCTAGATGTTACATTCACAATACTTTAAATTGTCTTTGTTTTTTAAATTTTGACTGTACCTGAGATTCGATGTACACTGGGGAGTCCCAGTGTGGAAACCCTGTAAATTTTCTGTAGAATTAGAGAATAGCTTGTAAGGTACCAAGGAGTTAGGTGATTGATCAACGATCACACAGTAAATAGGTATCAAAGTTTGGACTTTAACCCAAATGTTCCTCCCTACAAAATCAGTGCAATGACTACTATCTCCACTCATTTATTCAGTCTGTTACACAATTTTTAAGTGTCTACTATGTTCCAGATACCATGTATGCACAAGAGATATAAAGAAAGGCAATACATTCCTGCACGGGGCTATCTATTCCCCGGCCTTCGCCCGGCTACTAAGCCAGACGGTAATCTTCTCTGGGGATCTTCGCCTGGACACTATTCCAGGCGGTACTCTTGCACGGGGCTCCCCTCGTGCCTTCGCCCGGATACGGCGGCACCCCTTACCCCCAGACTTCGCTTGGCTTACCCCTTCCTGGGTCTTCGGATGTCTCCGGCCCCTGCCGTGCGACCGTATGGCCTAGTTGCTCAACAGGGCTATCCCCTGTTGAGGGAACAATGACTACACACTCGCCCGAGGATGTCAGTGCTCTTCACTTTATTGATGGCGTCCTCTACATCTCTTTCTTGGTTACATCTCTCCCTGATCCCTCCCCGACAGCTCCTTATATCCCCAGCCAGATCCCCGCCCATGTTCCTCCCTGAGGGCAGAGCCAGCTCCCTGAGGGTGGAGACAGCTCCTGAAGGCTGGTCCAGAGCTTGGCCCCTAACACATTCCCTGCTCTCAAGTTGCTCTGGGTCTAAGGGGAGATAACATATAAACTACTATGTCCAAACAAACTATATACAGGATAAATTGAGATAATCAACAGATATTATTGATCAACCAACCACTAGAATTAATCATGTTGGGGAAAGGCTTCCCATATAAAGCAAGTTCTTACCTGGGATCAAAGAAAGCCACAAGGCAGAAATGAAGAGGAAGAATATTCAAAGACTGGGGTTCAGCCAGAAAAAAATGCTTAGAGTAGGAAGAGCTAGGGTCTCATGGAAGAAAAACTAAAGAGAACAATGCCAGTGAATCACAGAATAATTGTTGGGTAGGAAGGAATATAAAGTTATATAAAGATTGGAAATGTGAGGGGTGGGGCAGGTTATAAAAGGCTTTGAATTAATGAGGATTTTATATTTGATCCTGGAGATTATAGTGAGCCATAAAGTTTATTCTACAGGGAAATGATATGGTCAGAACTTCATTTTAGGAAACTCGCATTGGCAGTTAAGTGGAAGATGGACTGTAGGGAGGAGGGACATGTGACAGGGAGGCAAACATATTAGCTATTGTAATAGTTCAGGCATGAGGTGATGAAGGCCTGTACCAGGATGGTGGCATCATCATAAGAGAGAAGAGGG
Source organism: Bettongia penicillata ogilbyi (assembly GCA_023548195.1). Lineage (NCBI taxonomy): Eukaryota > Metazoa > Chordata > Mammalia > Diprotodontia > Potoroidae > Bettongia > Bettongia penicillata. Next base: position 1,876,721 of record JAJHZJ010000688.1, on the reverse strand, counting down.
CAGATTGAGAAATGTTAAAAATGTAAATCAAAAGGATTTGGCAACAGATAAGATGTGGGGGAGTGAAAGAAACTGAGAAAGAAACTAGGCTTCAAATCTGGGAAATTAGAAGAATGGTGGCATACTCAATAGTCACTGGAAAGTTAGAAGGAGAGAAGGGTTTCAGGGAAATGGTAATTAGATTAGTTTGGGACATGGTGAGCTTAAGTCAAAAATATTCTAGGTGGTGTTAGTGTGGCAAAGAGCTACAGAGACCAGCCACCTCCCAAAACACTGACTGGTACCAAGTTTTTATGAGAACTGCTTCTAAATTACCTGTGATTAGTAAAGGAATGATTCATTTCTATATAATAACCAAAACCTAGAAATACTAGTACAGCTCTGTGTTTGTCCAGGAATCCCAACGAAGGAGTTAATTTATTTTGTATGTGTATGAAGTTGAAAACTAAGGATGTGGAAACATTTTTGATAGATTTTCAGTTGTTAATTTCTGATTCCCAATGTTTTATGGTCTTTCCTATTTTTATACATCAAACTCAGTTCATGAAAAATGGAAAGGATATTTCCTAAAGTCCCATGTTTAAAGCACTAGCAAAAAGAATATACTTCTTCCCAATGAAAATGTGTTAAGGATTTTTTTTAAAAAAATCATCCCATTATAAGTCATTGTAATTAAACTCTAGAAGATGTAAGTACTGTGGGACAAATGAGGTTTAGATGAGAGAACAGTTTTGCTCTGTCAGGTTTATATGAACCAAGTGTATTCTTTTTTTTCTTCTGAAGACTGTGACAGGATAAAATCAAAGAGAAAGACCTTACAAGAGAACTGACTTCATAGGACATGTTGATAAGAATTCAACCTGTAAATTGGATTTGATGTTTATGTAATCATCATTAACCAAGTTTGCTGAATGTTTTCTCTCCTTTCTACTTTCTGAAAATGCGTGACACTCTTCTGCATTTGCAACAGAGTTTGTCTTCTGATTTATGTTCATAAAACAATGCTCTTGATGGACTATTTTTAAATCCTGAATAACTCATTATAACATTTCTCTGGAGGTTCTTATCCTCCCTTACCACCACCATTTCACCACACACAAAGGAAAAATGCATCGTAACTGTCTATAATTCTAACTGAAGAAGTAAATTTGAGTCATTAGCTCCTATTGTCAAATCATTGAGTTCTTTGAGCTCAGGTCAAGGTAAATTTATACCTTTAACAAGAAATTCTAATAGACAAAGAGCACAGAGATACTTTAATACTTTCACAAAAATGATTCAAATAAAGGTCATCATAAATGAACCTGAACCATTACCTTGGGGTCACTAAGGGATGAATATTCCATGATTTTTATTTTACATTCCATTTTGGTTCTTTGAAAGTAATCACCTCTGGGCTCAAAGAGACCTGGTCACTCACCGAGTTTTTAATAGAAAACATTTGAATCTTTCCTTTCTCCACTGCTTAGTAATACAACTTGCCAAGAAACACTTTTTTACACTTTTTAATGTCTTTTCTCTTCATTGTTAGATGGCACAGTGGTTAGAACGCAAATAAAATCAGGAATACTTGAATTCAAATACAGCCTCAGACAGGTACTGGCTGTTTTGCAGTGAGCAAGTCATTTAATCTCTATTTCCTCAACTATAAAATAGGGGTAAGAACAATACCTACCTCACAGGGTTGTTGTTAGTGTCAATGAGATAATCTGTAAGAAATGCTAGGCACAGTACCTGGCACATAGTAGGTACTATAGGAATGCTCTTCCCTTCCTCTTCCTCCTTCTCCCTAGAAACCTGAAGTAGCCTGCTTATCATTCAGCATCTTTGCTTGATATAGCTCACATAGCTTTAAAACAAAGGACAAACACACACTTGGAACACAGCTTCTGAGTTTCTTGTTTTCCTTCTAAGTAAAGGACTAGAGCAGAGATATTATTACCTGGAAGCCACGGATTTATTTGTTTATTTTTCATTATTTTGATAACTGAAACAATATAATTGCTTCCCGTTGTCATCTTATGTATTTTATTTTATGCATTTAAAAGCATGATTCAGCAAAGATATTGCTAGGATTTAACAAACTGGCAAACTCTAACCTTCACCAGACTGCGAAAGAAGTCTATAATGTAAAAAAAGGTTAAGAAACCCTATGCAAGATGCTTTTGACCACATATCCTTACCTTTCCACTGGCTTGGTTCAGTTGACCATGCCTTTCTTAGCTGACTGGTAAGAAACGAACTCAAAGCTCTTCACAACCTGATCATCTCCTATCTTCCTAACATTCTTACATTTTACTCATGTACTCCATACTAGAGTGCCTTTGGTTTGTTTATTTTGTTTCTCCTGTGGCTTTATGGCAAAGTGTCACACAGGGTGGGTTAGCAGAAAGACAGAGCAATCTGGTATGTGACAATTAATAATGAGAAATTTTGATTAAAGCTTGAAGGAAATGTCATGAGTTTAAGATCCAAAGCCAAAGAATCCTCAAAGAATATCTGAAGCTACAAGTCAAAGAATGATGCTCAGTTATATTCAGTTTGGAGGAAACTACTGACTATCCTTTCCATTTCCAGTACTTTCTGAGTACAAATAAAATCAGGAATACTTGAATTCAAATACAGCTTCAGACATGCACTAGCTGTTTTTCACTGACCAAGTCACTTAATCTCTATTTCACTCAGTTTCCTCAACCATAAAATAGGGGTAATTACAATACCTACCTAACAGAGATGTTGTTAGTATCAAATGAGATAATTTGTAAGAATTCTTACATGAGGAAAATGATAGAATTCTAATAGTATTTCATTGCAAAATAACAAAAGACTGATTAAGAGAAACTGAACCTTCATAGAATTTTGAGTGAAATATAGATAAGTTAGAGAAGGTAGGCAGCTAGGTGGCACACTAAACAAAGGACCGGACCTAGAATGAAGAAAATTAGAGTTTAAATACAGCCTCAGACTCTTAGCTCTATAAGCGTGGGCAAATCATTTCCCTTGTTTGCCTCAGTCTCCTCATCTGTAAAATGGGGATAGTAGTATATCTTACCTTTCAGTATTATTGTGAACATCAGATGAAATAATATTTTTAAAGCAATCAGCATTTTGTCTTGCACATCATAGGTACTATGTAAATGCTAGCTGTTATTATTAGCATATAGATAATATTTGTGGATCAATCCAAAACAAAGATATTAACTTGATAAACTTTCCTATACTGATGAAGACTGATTCATTGTCATTGGAAATACACATTTGGGCTCTACCAGCTCAGTCAGTATCCAAACTACTAGGTGAGAAAATGGAGATGGCATTTAGGAAGATGAGGTCAGGGTGAACCTGGTTAATAGAAGAAATCCATTAAGCAAGTACCCTCAAATTGAAAGTACTCAGAAAGTGCCAGACATCAATGTAAGATATTGCAAGTAGAGAAAAATTAGTCCAAATTGAAAAAATTATGGATAATGACATTGGTAACAAAAAAGTTAACCAAGAAGGCATTAACCTGCATATTTATTGTCTCATCTGACCTGTGTACCTGTCAGGAGTATATTTAATGAAAACCAAATGGACTAGTCAGCATTTTTTTAAAAAACAAAATTTGGTGCTGCCTTTTGTTTTTATATCACATGCACTTCCTAATTATACTTAACCATATATAGTAATTACTATCTATATATTTAAAAAGAAAAATAAAAAACAGTTCGGCAAAATCAACCAACATATCACATTAACAGTAGTATATGAAGTACTCCATACCAATAACCACCCCCCCCCACCTTTTAATGAAAGGCAGCTTTTGCGTATTCTGAACTCTAGGCAAAATTGGTTTTTTGTTTTTTTTTAATTCTATGACATTCATTTTTTTTTATTCTTTGCATTTACATTGTTTTAATCATTATGTATATTGTTTTCTTGGTTCTTCTGATTTCCACTTTCTTTTAATAATATGTATTGCCAATACTTCTCTGAATTTATTTCTTGCAACGAAGAAGATATCTAATATTTTGTCATTATTAAGCAGTTTTTCTGACTCTCTGTGACCTCATTTGAGTCACTTAGCTAGTAATTGTCTGAAGTCAGATAACTCATGAAGTTGAGAATTGCTTATTATATATATCTAATACAGTAGATATCAATTGCTCAGTTGATGTGTGTATATGTTGTTTCTAATTCTTACCACTACAGAAAGTGGTGCTATGTATATTTTGGTGTACATGAACTTTTTTCTTTTTCCTATTTTTTGATTTCATGCTACATAACCTAGTAAGTGGATCTCTGAGAGTTTAAATGACTTTCTCGGAGTCACTCAGACAACACGTGATGGGGAGGACTTAAACCGATATCTTCCTGACAGAGAAGCTGGCTTGAGATAACATATATTACACTTTGCAGGTTACAAAGCATTACATAAATGCTTATTATAATTATAACAGTATTATTTTCTATCAAACTAAACACTTTTGATCACAATGTATATCTATCATTTACTAACCCTGTGTAGTCACATGGGCATCGATCTCATAGTGATAGTACTGTGTAGTGGTACTCTGACCAACTATACTTTTCATTTATAATTATTCATGAATTGTGGCTGAATAGTGGTGAACGGTGCTGGTCGCAAGTAGAGTGCTCAAGGAATGTTTGAATCTCTTGACTGAATGAACATAAGGTTCCTTTAGAGAAGAATTGTGAGGAACAGAATTCAGCCATGCTTTGTTGATGTTCATTAGCAGGCAACTTTGTGGGAAAGTAATGGAAGTGACATTTACAAAAATCTAACACTTCGCATATGCTTCATCAGAGAAACTGCTCATTTTAAATATAATGGCACTGAAATATTGAGATGAAATTGGGAAAATACTGTCGACTCACCCACCAGATGTGTAATCACTAGCCAAAGTATATTTTGCTGTTACTGAAAGATGAGAACAAACAAATAATGAAAGACAAGGCCTGGAGATATTCTGTGAGGTAATACAAAGATCTGAATATAGTAGAAGAGACAAAGCTGAAAGATGACTCAGTGGTTTTTCTTTTTTTATAAAGTTCTAAGCAATATCTAAAAACAGTTATTTAAAAATGAAAAATGAACTTTAATTTTGGTCAAACGTTTATAGACCAGATCCATTGTGTAAAGGGTGTCACATGGATAGAGAAAAAATAAGTTGTTGGGTTTTTTTTTTTACCTCATATAGATGGTGAGAATAATGAATTCAAAAATATTAGTTCATAAAATTAAAGTTACAAAAAGTGGAGCCGGACCTACATTTTGGGATCCATCTATTTTCATATATATATATATATATATATATATATATATATATATACATATATATATACATATATATAATTCATATTATATATATATAAAACTAAAGAAATAGGAAGTAAAATTGACTGCAAAATTTGATAACTTTATTTTCTAAAAATACCTAATTATTCCTGATTTCTATCCTTACACACACTCATACATCATACAAAAACTGCAGGTAAAGTTAGTTGATAATCAAATTTCCTATAAGTAAAAGACACTGGTTGCTTTGTCATTTACCCATCAGGGAACACTTCCTCTCCAACCTCATTTTCAACGAGAGAAGTAACAGAGATTATTCTAGTTTATGGGGAATTATGGGAGAACAAACGAAACAGCCTCTAGACTGGCAGAAGTGGGTAGCAGATATATGCTGGTATAATCTGGAAGAAGGGTGGAACATGCTGAAAGGATGGAAACAATGAGATTCAAGAAGGAAACAGGGACAGTCTAGTGCCCTGGCTTTTAAAGCCAGAAAAATGATATACATTGGATTCTAAGTTCTGTTACTTTCTACATATGTGACCATTCATTCATCGTGTTTCCTCATTTATGAAATGTAAGAATTTTTATCAAGGGATCTCTAAGGTCACTCCAAGATATAATATTTTACAAAGTAGGAGGGACAACTGATCCAACACGTTTCAAACAAATGAGTGGTGAGAAAGAATATTTAGATCCAAGTTTTAAAAGAAATAAGAGAAGAAGCCTTTTTTGGTTGTTGGTTATTGTTTTGTCTTTTTATTTGCTACAAGTTAAAGATATATTGGGAAGGGGCAGAAAAAGGGTAGCGGTAGAAGGCCATCATTAAATATTATGTCCCCCTTAAACCACCAGGAATTGTGAAGCTAAGTAGTTGGAATAATATACCTGAAGCAAGAAAAATCCAAGTTTAAATTGTGCTTCTACCTATGGAGACAACATGGTACAACAGAAAGAGCATCAGTCTTTGAGTAAAGACATGGACCCAAATCCTTGACACATGAGACAGTGGCCCTGTTTCCTTTTCCCTCATCTTTGGCATCTGTAAAACTAGGGGGGGGGGGGCGGGGTTTGTATAATTGGATGGTCTCTGAGATCCCTTCCAATTCTAGTTCTGTCATTTATAATTCTAGGATCCTACTAACTAGATGTATGTGACCCAAATCAAGTTGTTTAATCTTTCAGAAAGATAGTTTTCCAGATATATAAAGCAGAAATAATATCTATATAATAGGGTTGTTCTGAGGCTCAAATGAAATTATGTTATTAAACAGATTTTTGAACCTGAAAGTATTACATAAGTGTTGGTTATTATCACTCTCAACTCTCTTTTTTTCCATCTGTAACAATTATTCTATTTACAAAGCAGTTAAGAGATGTAAGATATTTAGATATCCATTATTGTTACTCATAGATATGAAAAACTGAGGTGTAAAGAGATTGACTGAATTGACAAATGTCAGTGGCAGGGCCAGACAGAGGATTGTGACAAGTTCATTTGAAAAGGTGAATAAAAAGTTGAATTCTAATTGTATTATAGGAATGATTCTTGAATAAAAAAACAACATGATATATTGCAAACTTTTCTTATTAAAGTATGTATTCCATCCCCTCTTCTATTTAGCAAAGTACCCATTTAGTTGACTGTACTTTTTAAGGGAAGAGAACAATCTTATATTTTCTACTTTTATTTTAACTCCTTAATGCATAGTAAGTTGATAATGGCCATATGTACTTTTCCACTTTCTTTACATTTATACATATATATATCTGCCTAGAGATCATGTCAATTTTTTGAGAAAACAGGTCCCTTGTCCTCCTAGAAATCACCTTGATTGAAATACCTCTCTCTCACTATTGGGGACATGGGCATCTACCTAGCATAAGTGTTTTGGGAAACAAATAAATGGACAGATTAAACAAATGAATCAATGAGTAAATAAATGGTGTCACCATCATAGATTGAATATCTAGTGATCAGTATAGTGTTAATTAATAAATATTAGCATCACTTTCCTTACTAGAATCCTATGGTTAATATCTTCATAACTAATTATAGATAAAAAGAAAGATAGACAAATAGACAGATAGATAGATAGATGGATGGATGGATGGATGGACAGATAGTGTATATATAAAAGCTATGGGAATGGTTCCAAAAGGAAGGATTGAAGATAGAAAGACAGAGAAAATATAAAGGAAAAAAGAACCCATTAGTTACCTCCCTGTGTAGTTGGGCTCATGCCCTTTCATGGGGAATGATCTCATTTTTAACACTATTCCCCATTTTTTTTCTTTTTCCTATGAAGAAAGTAGATATGGTATAGAATTCTATGAATTTTTTTTATTGATCATTTATGAAATATTAACGACTTAACTCTGGAGAAAAATGGAGAAAATCATGAAATGAAAGTAAAAATTTTATGAAATATTTATGAAATATTAAGGACTTAACTCTGGAGAAAAATGGAGAAAATCATGAAATGAAAGTGAAAATTTTCCTAATCATACTACCAAATGTAGAACATGCAGGAGTTTTGATTACAAGTTAGGTGGGAAAAAACCTATTTTAATATATTCCGTATGTGTAATGCAGTCATGTTAATGTTGTTAATGAAAACCATAACTTTTGCAGATCCTGACTTTTCTATTTTTAAAGTTGCAGTCTTAATATTGAATTAGCATATTTTTCCCATTTAATTTAGAAATGCTTTTCTAAAGGTTGTAAATTGACATGATGTTATTTCTTTTGCTTGGTGGTAACACCACAGTTCCGTGATCACCGACTATTTAACACTAGGAAAACAGAGGGGTTTTTTTTAAGCATTCAAGTTTTCATTTGTGCCTGAAAAATGCAAATGCAGCAGCTGCTAAGAGCCTGTAGCTTCATCTGAGGTAGGTAGTGAAATAAAACTGAATGCACAACTCCTTAACCTTACATAGCAGCTTATAAATCACTGCTAATGGGGAAAAAAAGTACTTTAAATTGACTTTGTAACTTGATTTTTATATATGTATATATATATATCCATATATATGTGTATATATATATCCTTATATATATGTATATATATCCTTATATATATGTGTATATATATATATATATATATATATATATATATATATATATCTTTAATTTATTTTATTTTTAAATTTTCTCCTCTCCCCACGAAGTTAGTCATTACAGCCTACTGTGTGTATGTGTGTAGGAGGGAGGAGTATATATATTTAAATTGTGATCTAGGAAAGAAATCTTCACAGATTAAAAAAAGTTGTAGAATGTATAATGGTTATTGTTACATAGTTGTTTCCAACTCTTTGTTACCCCGTTTGGATTTTCTTGGCAAAGATAATGGAGTGATTTTCCACTTCTTTCTCCAGATTATTTTGCAGATGGAAAAACTGAGGCAAACATGGTTAAGTGATATTGCCTACAGTCACACAGCTAGTGTCAGATCAGATGTGAACTCAAGAAAATGAGTATTCCTATGTACTAGAACACCTAGATGCCCCAGAATTTAGAATTACAAGAAGTCTTAACTGTCATCTACATTCCAGATTCTCATTCTACAGATGATGTACATGAAATTCATAACACATGCCTAGTTAGTAGAAGATGTAAGAATTAGAGCTCAGATCTTCTTGTTTCCCAATCTGGTGCTCTTTCCACTTTCCAGGTATTTCAGTATCAGTAGCAGAAATATGCCCTATGGATTAGTTCTTACTTTAAGAGAAATAAAATTGAAATAAGAATTTTTTGTAAATGGAAATTACCTACTTCTTTGTAATAATGTTTAGTGATAATTTTTCATTTTTAACCTTCTTTCATGTCCTGTTTACAGGGTATCCCAAAAGTTTTACTTCAGTTTTAAGCTATTAAGGTTAAATAATTGACCAAGGTCAGTTGTAGTGCAGAAGAGATAATTGTGACAGTGTACGCAGCATACATTTACAAAAGGGACTCTGAAGCCTCTGTGAACCTTGATTGTATTATAATAAAAATGATGTTTGAATAATATAATGTAATGCAAACTTTAAGCTATTAAGGCTTAAAATTGCACTATGGCTTTTGGGACTGGTTGCATTCCATCTGTAGCAAATTCTCATTAAATATTTTCTTCTAGAAAAATCTCAGAGATGTATTTTATTTTTACTATTATGGAATGAATCCTAAGGTCTGTTCATTACTTGCCTTTGTTTATAACTCCCTACTCCCTGGGCTTCCTTTCTCTAGTAAACGATACAACAATTATTAAGCACCAACACCATCATCTGACTTCCCAATCCATCTTCTTTGGTCCCCTTGGACTGATTTGCTTAATGTCCTTCTCATTCAGCTATCCCCCATACACTTTTGAGCACCCCTGAAAAGGCCTGGCAAACCTTCACATCAAAGGGCTGGCTCCTCATCCACCTTTGGTGTCCACTTGTCACTCATGTTTCACTTGTGGCTCCAAGAAGCATACAGCATGCACAGAGGCTACTCACCAGTAAAACTCTCTCTGCAGACAGTCTAAACGAGGTTGAGGATAACCGACAAGCCTCAAATCCATCAATGAGTTACAGGGATATATACGCCAGGTATGTAAAGATTCTTCCCAGTGGGAAGGGGGGATGAGAACAATTTGATCCAACAACTGTGGAGGGTTGAAGCAGGCACTGTGAAGTGCTTAGAGCTTGGTTAGACATTGAAAATGTCAAGGTCATCCACTGCATCCTGGGCCATCACCTGTCATCTTGACTTTGGTCTTGCTACTAGATTTCAATCATTATGGAAGAAAGAGTGAAACTGATGATTTTGTTTAATTCTGTCTCACTGAATTCCAGCTCGCACACAAGTCAAGACATCACCCCATGACATCATTGGCACTCTTTGAAAATGAAGGATGAGCAACAGTGCTCTTCTGAAATTTAGGATGATAAACTGAAAATGATGTTAGAGGTCATGCCCCTTACTTCTTACTACAAGAAAGAACAACATAACTTGTAATTCAACATATTTTCCTTTTTGTTGTTGTTCAAATGGGTCCTGGAATTCCTCTTTTTATCCCAAATCCCTGACTGAGTGAAAAATGGGTGATAAATGTTCCTTTGGGTCCAAGTGTAATGAACTTTCTTGACTTACCCTAAAACAAAGAATTAATCCCATTCTGTAATAGACCATTAGCACCCTTATCCAACTTGCATTTTGTCACCCTCAATAGAATGTAAGCCCTTTTTTGGACAGGGACTGTTTCATTTTTGTCTTTGTATCCCCAGTTTTTAATATAATGCCTAGCATGTAGTTGATATTTAATATGTGCTTATGGATTAACAGATTGTCCTAGGAAGAACAGGTTGTGCTGTGGTTGTTCTTGGGGTTTGTCCTTTATTCTCAAAGAGGCATCATGAAGATGATGCATGACTTGCAAGTAAATGGGATTTAAGTGAGGGAGGGCTGTGCAAAGTCACCAGTCTCACTTTCTCTTCTGGAGTCATCTGAGTCAATTGACCCGATATAAATTAGAACACATGGAGATGGCCCAGGAGGCAAAGGGACAACTTGGCCTTTTTTGGTGGCCACAATAAGCAAAGTCTTACTGCATAGTTGTATGGATATGATGGCCTATCCTGGATATTGAGACACAGTCTCCTGGTCTAGAATTCATTTCTTACCAGCTTGAACACCAAACTTTACCTTTACACTTGAACTTGACTCTTCTTTGTGCTCTGCGGCCAAATACGGACTTTCGTACAAGAAACCATGGCTCAGGAATCTGCCTCTGATCGAGAAACCTGAATAATTATCCTTGCTCACCTACCTGAACTTTGTTTCTTAGGAATGTAGAAGAATAGATTTAGAGCTACAATGGACACCAGAGGTTATCCATTATAATCCCCTTATGTTGTAGATGAGGAAAGTGAGGCTAAGCAAAGATAATCAAATTAACCGTTATACAGGTGAGAAATATGAGAGCCAAGATTTGAACCTAGGTTATCTGATTCTACATCTGTCTTTCTTTGTATTGTCTACGTGTTCTCATTTGACCTCAGTGTCAAAATCTGACTCAAATGGTGCACAGTACGTAGGCATTAGCCCACCATGATCTCTTACATATATTCGATATTACTAAGCTATCTCTTGTGACACAACCTGGATTTAATTGGTCTATTTTGTCCCATAGAGTCCAAAGGTGCAACTCTGATGATCCTTCTGCTTTATTGAATTTCATTTGTGACTTTAATCATGACCATAATTATTGTCACGTTTTAGAAATTGGCATGTAAGTCATAAACTACCTGTATAAAATGGGGAAAACATTTTTTGTAATTCAATTTATATAATAAAGTGTTGTTAACCCCTAAATCTTCTAAAAGAACATGGAAAAATCTCTTTAGGAACTTCCCAACATCTCCCTATTAATTTCCCTCTAAATAAACCTGCTTTTTCTTAAATATCCATATTTACAATAAGTTTTTCCATTTTGTTTTATTAGTGGTCAATCCACTAATAAAAATGTATTGTTTTATTCTTATTAAAACAATGTTTTATTTTACTCTTATTTTTCATTGCAAATTTACAGTATTTTAGCTACATTAGGATTAACCAATCATCATATATGGCATTGTTTACTTTGGGAAAATATATTTCAGTACATACCAAACTATTATATTACAAACTAAACTCTGAGACAAATGCGATTTGTAGGTTGGAGAATTTGATGATTATTCTATGTATGTGTATATGTTAGAGTATATGTATATGTATATGTGTAGGTTAGAGATTTTGATGATTATTATATGTATATATGTATACATATATATATATATATATATAAAATAGTATGAGACAAATTAGAATGGTAGTTCCAGCCTGCTCTCTCTCTTATAGCCAAGTTATAAACTTGGATATGATAGCACAGCTAGAAATCATGAATTACAAGCAAATATTTCAGACTGGTTTTTCTCATTCCTTTTTAATTACAAAATAAGAAGATTTATAGAAACTTCTTTGCCCCAGGATCTGGCTGGACAGTAATTCCACGTCCAGAAAAAGAAAGGAGGGAAGATGAGAGTATCTTTTGTTTTGACTTTAGATTATTTCCCTTTGCCTTTACATCGTCCTGAGAAAGATTAGTTTTGTGAAAAGATAAACTGGTGAGGGTGAGGGTAGTGGATGTTGGGAGGCCTGGAGAGTATGACATGCAAGAAGGAGGTGAAGAAATCCGAGGGTGGGCCATAGTATTGTCTCACTGAGTTTGAAGAGTCATTTAGTATGAGAGTTAATATTAAATCAACCCTGCCTGCTCTATGTAGTAAAATGGATAAAAGGTGCAAAGGAACAAGTTTGGCCTGGATGTAAGGAATATATTTCCTACCACTTAAGAGCTGGTACTTTAAGAGTCAGTATTTCATTACTGAAGAGAAAGAGAGAGAGAGAGAGAGAGAGAGAGAGAGAGAGAGAGAGAGAGAGAGAGAGAGAGAGAGAGAGAGAGAGAGAGAGAGAGAGAGAGAGAGAGATTTGTCAGTAATAGTGTAGAAAGGATTCATATCAGGTAGTAGCTGAACTAAATGACCTCTGAGGACCCTGTTCATTCTAATATTCTGAGTAGTTAACTCTCAACAGGTTTGTTTTAGCAAGTTCAACACTCATGAAAGTTTAAAGGGCTTGTTCTGGATCTAATTGAAAACCATCAAAGCTGAAACAAAATCTCTGCGAGACTACAGTAAGACCAAAGAAACAGATGGGGCAGATCAGTTTAGCATTCAGGTTAATAAGAAAAAAAATAGTGCATAAATTATGACAAATCCATGCTTTATTATGCTATGTTTGTCCTTCATTCTTGAAGAGGACCATGACATCAGGGAAATGATGACGTGACTTGTTAGTTGACTTGGATTTGAGTGAGGGAAGGCTGTGCAAGGCCACCACTCTCACTCTCTGCTCCAGAGTCATCTGGGTCCAGTGGCCAGATATTCATCAACATGACTGGAGATGGCCCAGGATGCAATGGGAACCCCTGGCCCTTTTAAGCTGACGTCTTTTCAAGTTCTCACTTTGAGTGTGATGTAAAGCCTATTCAGTGCATAGGCCTCTTTAAGAAGTGAGTCAAGGGATGGCCCCTTTAATCAAAAAAAAAAATCAAACTCAAGAGGGGAAGACCCTCAGTGTTGCTGGCCAAAAGAGAAGCAGTTACTATTTACTATTTCCATGTTTTATCAAATTAATAATAACAGAAATAATAATTGTCACTTACATAGCACCATATGTTTTCCAAAATGCTTTACGTTCATCTCATCTTAGCACAACAGGAATTTATTATCTTCATTTGTCAGATGAAGAAACAGGTTTTGATGGGTTAAGATATGAGGTAACATAGCAAGTTTGGAATCCAGATCTCTCCTAACTCTACATTTGACACTTTATCCACTGCCAATTCTATCTCTGGCTGAATCACCATTTGCTAAATTAATGGAAGTAGTCCTTCAAGGTTTGCCGTTAGCACCATTTCTAGGTTGCCATCTCAGCATCACTTTATAGCTGGGCCTCCTGCTATTGAACTGCCAAATTCTAGAGCAGAGATGCCATTATGAGTCACACTCTCACCGGTGCATTGGGAGCCCAATTATTTTACTTTGATGAAGATGTGTTATCTTTTTCTCACGGAGTAAAATATGATTTTTCTATATATTTCTCAATCAAGATCAAACAGCTAATTATTGAGTTTAACCTTTTCAACAAGTATTATTATATCAAAAAACATGTGATACAAGATTTCAAGCTTTGTGAATATTAGCATCACTTAGCTACCTTGTAATTACATTCCATTAATTAATCCCTAAAATATTTCTGATTCCATGAAGATACCAAATGAAATCTTTACTGTGTCCTCTGCAACCACAATATATTTAACTTTGACTGAAATGTATTAAGTATTTAAGGAAGCCTTATAAACAGTTTAACAAGATGTGAGACAATCACAACCATGAGATTTATAACCCCATTAGAGACTGATTGGTAATTTGCATGTTGTAATAAATTTTATTTTAGTAGCAAATACCCCATTCATTAAGCCACTAATACAATCTGAATCTTTTGAAAGTTTTTTTTCTTGAAAGAATTTCTCTAAGCAAATCAATCTCTTCCAAAAAAAACCCTATATATTAATAACATTAGAGAAAATTTCTGAATATACCAATGAATACACAATTCCAGACAAAAAAAATGGATAAACAGATCCCATCATATCTAGGTATTTGTCAGTTTTTTTACCCCACTGTGGCTGTACACATATACAACATTTCATAGACACAAAGGGTAAATTATGAGTTCAGGTGACTTGATAGCTGACATTACCAAGGAAGAAAAATGAGGGGAGAGACAGGCAATCACAGGATTCTTGAGTTTTCCATTAATGAACTATATGTCTTTAGACAAATCATTTATATTCTCTGAGCCTCTGTTCTCTCATGTAAAATGATGAAGTTGCACTAGAAAACCACACTACTGATTCTAGTCAGGAGATCTGAGTTGACATTGTGACCCTCCTACTTAACGTATAATCTTGAATCAGTCAACCACTTTTTCCTCATTTACTAGAAGTAATGACAATTATTCATCAATAAGTGCCCACTATATGCCAAGCACAAGAGATACAAAAAGAAGCAAAAGATGGACACTGCCCTCAAGAAACTTACAACAGAACAGAGGCAACATGATGCAAACAAATATAGAGAAAGCAGGTATTTACAGGAAATAATTAATGGAGGGAAAAGGAATTAAAGGGCGTTGGAGAAGGCTCCCAGTAAAAGATGGGATTTAAGTTAGAACATAAAGGAAGCTGATATTTATATAGAATATTATATAAATGTTACATGAAATATTATATATGTATACTTTTTGAAGTAGTTTGCATTTGTTTTTTATTTGTTTTAAAAGACTAGGTCTTCCCATCTTGCATAGGCTAGAAATACAGAGGTCTGATCGCATCACTCATTCATCTGGGAGCCTTGATTTGCTCCACTTTTGACCTGATCTATAAGCAACTTAGTGACCCCTGCTCCCTAGGCTCATGGGACTGATACAACATTAGTGTAGACAGTCAATCAGCAGAGCGCACAGCAGTTCAAATCTCTTAAGCTCAAGATATCCCCTTTTGTCAGTCTCCCCACCTACCTAAGATTACAGATATATAAAACTTTGCCTATTCACATGTTTTTATATTCATTGCCTCCATTTCACCTCTCTCTTACTTCTCAGTGCTTTGCAGTCTACCTTCAGAACTCACCTGTCAATTGAATTCTTTTGTTTAATTGTCAAACCTGATGACTTTTCCCCGATCTTTCTACTTCTTTACTTCTCTCCAGCATTTGACATTGTTGTATAATCTCTCCTCCTTGGCTTTTCTTGGTTTCTCTCTTGGTTCTTATCACACCTGTCAGGTTACTTCTTAACCTCCATTGCCAGATATCAGTCATATCAAGCTCCTAACTGTAATGTCTCCCAAGATTATGTTCTGACCACTTCTTCTTTGCTTTCTCAACATTTTGGGGGAATTTCATCAGTTCTCAGTGGTTTTATTATCCCCTTTATTGCAGATGTCAAGGTCTAGTCTCTCTATTAAGTTCAAGCTATACATTACCAATTGCTGATAGATCATTATTAATTTGATGTTTCATATGCATCTCAAAAAGAACATGTTCCAAACAGGGCACCAAAGATTGTACCATCATCCTTATTGCCAGATGGGTTTTCAAACCCAGAATCTTAGTGGTTTTCTATCTCTCCCTCTGATTATATATCTAATCAATTATTATGTTCTTTCTATGTCCAAAATCTCTTTCATATGTATCTCCTCTCAACTCATCTGGCCACCACTTTTTGTAGAGGTCATCATTTCTTTATTGGACTGAATCAGTGGTCCCCTAATTGAAGATTCCCATTTCAAGATTTTAACTGTATAACTCATGCTTCACTCATCCATCAAAGTGCTTTTCCAATAATGAAGTTCTACCCATATCATTCCTCTACTCAATAAAATTCCAGGGGTTCCTTATTACCCATAGCATCAAATGAAAGCTTCTTTATTTAGCACTTAAAGCATTTTATAAATTGGTCCCAGCATGTTTTTCCTGAGTTATTATATATTACATTCCTTCATGATTCTCAAACAGAGAGATATATCTCAGGTCTCCAAGCCTTCATGAAGTTACTCCCTCTTCATAATCCTTCTTAGTCTTCATCTAAAATTCAATATTTTAGTGCCACCTTCTATATGTAACCTTTCCCTGATCCCCCACCTGCGGGTATCTTTGCCTCTCAAAATTACCTTAAATTATTTTTAATATATCTTTAAAAATAATAAATAGTATTTATACAGAGCTTACAGGAAGGAATTGTGCTATTATCTCATTTAAACCTCACAACAATTCTGTGAATGAGGTGCTATAATATGCTAAATCCCAAGTCATTTATATATTTCTTATTTTATATACTTTTAACCTAGGAAGTAATTTTTAAAATACCTGTTAATGCTTAAAAATGGAATAAATCAGCCAGGGAATTTTTTATTTTTTTATTTCAATAAAATTAAGTATAATTCAGAGTAATAATGAGTATGGAGGGAATGTTATTCACTAAGTTCTAATGTTTATGACAAAAATTGAGGTTCTTATTTTGTGCAAATAATTCACTAAAACTTAGTATTCTCGAGCATTTCAGTAATAATAGATATCTGCAAGTTAAGTCGCACATTTACCACTCCCAAAGAAGAAATCATTAAATTAACTTAATGTTTCATAAATATTTACTGAAGATTATCACAGCCCATTCTCATTTTCAAGTCTCTTGTTTCGTGCTAATTGGAGCCTTAGGTCTTCTGCATTAAAAATAACAACCGAAACACTCATTCTCTCCGTCTCTGTCTCTCTCCGTGTGTGTATGTGTCTTTCCTGTTTTCATACACATATATGCATATATGTATATGCATATACACATAAATTGGCATATACGTACATATACACAGATTATTAATATATACCTATTTATATAGCACTTGAACATTTCTGATTTGAAACTAATTTTCTCTAATAAAAGATTTTGCATTATTTGATCAATTTTGCCAAAACTGGTAAAATATTTTTAGTCATGTTAAGTTGTCATACAAAATATATAATCTCTTACAGTGTTAAAGTCCAAGTTTCAACTCATTTCATTCATTTGCATTTGTGCATCTCCACCAGCAGATGTTCTACATATGAAGCTATATACTCAAGGGCAAAATGGTTAGGGGAGGGGATATCCTTAAGAGTTTGAAGTTAAACACCACATTGTGATCGAGTCGTAAATGAACTCTACCACACTGGGAAAACTATCACATTTAGACATGGCATTCTGTATAGAGAATTAAAGCTCGAAGTTGCTTCTATGCTTTACATGTTCTGAAACCCAACGGATTAAATTACTAAGAAATGAATCTTCAAAATTAGGAATCATATTATTTCTAATGAGAATTAAGAAATGAAATCCTCTGGGACCTAATTACTTCAGTATGTATTGCTATTCAAAAATCTCTTTAAAATAAATATTTTGCAGATTTTGGAATCCTGTTCCTCCTGCATACTAACTTTAATCAGAAATTATAGAATTTGATAGAAAATATTAAATGTTAATTACTAAATAATATTTGATAAAAATGCCTGAGGTAATCAAAATTACTATTAGTTATGCATAAGTCAAAAGCCAATCTACATATTGAAAAACTTAATTAAGCAATGTAGATGATGCTGGAGGAGGTACTAAATACCATTGTTAGGAAATGTTTGCTGTTTCCTTGTTTATGAAGGAAGAAATCCAAAGAAATCACTTTCAAACAAGATAAATGGAAATGAAATCCTAGAATATCATTAAGAATGCTGGATGTTTGCTAATTAGTACTCAGTTAATGATAAAGCTGTGTAAACCAATGAATAGACAGAGCAAGTTTCACTTTATTCATTTATGGATTCACTAATCCACAGAAGAGACCTCCAAAGCTAAGTCCAAACTTTATCTCATCTGAGAAGGGTGACCTTTGCTTGAAGGTACCTGGTGAAGGAGAAGCGACTATTCTGAAGAGGAAACCTATTCCATTTCTGGACAGTCTTCATTGTTTCAATAGTTGATTTTGGTTATTGTTTTCCCCAACATTGGATTTCAGCACACTGATATATGCATCGTAAGTTCTTAATAAACAAATACTTGAAAAAAATAAATAAAAATAAAAAAAAATAACCAAATACTTGTTCACCAACTGATTGAAATCTACTAATGGCAACTTCTATTCACTTCTTTTGCTTTCAAACTTTGGGACCCAGTAGAAAAATTCTGATCCTGCTTCCAAATTAAGAACCTTCAGAAAACTGAAGAAAGCTATCACAGCCCCATCCACCAAGTGTTCTCATCTCCAGAATTCATATCTGTTATTTCATAGTTTCTGCTATACTACCACCTTTGCCAAAAGAGTTAAGAACCTTGGTGATGAGAGTTATAGAAATAGTGCAGTCAGTAGTGTAGTATTTCAAAAACAGCAAGAACTATTTTTTTTTCAATTCCTACTTCCATGATTCCCTTAGAGACTACAATTTTTGGTGTGAAGTGGAGAGAGAATGAGAATGGCACAGAGTAAACTAGCAATCCTTGAAAAGAACTCACCACCTAACTGGCTTGGTTAGTTACATGCACATGCATACACACTCCCCCATCTCAATTAAACAGTCATTCAAATTAACAAATTATGCAATCACTTCAACCTTAATCATGTAGTTGGGATGAAATGATTTTCTCATCATCACTGATAAACTTCTTTCATACTTTCATGAAGTAAAATTGAAAAATAAAAGTGGAATGAAGTACTACGTACTATCCTTAGACCCCATTCTTGGATCATTCATTGACTAGGAAAAAATAGTTCTCTAGGAATAGCCAGAATACAAAGGTTATCTCTTAACTTGAAGCTGGACAAGGTAAGTAGACAAGGGTGAAATTCTTGTCTAATCAACTTTAGTAAAACTAAATTCTATAATTCACTGGCAAACAATTATAGGGGAATTTGCAGATGAATCTTTTCTCCTTCTACAAACTATTCAAACAATTATAAGTCTCAGAGTATTTACTACAGAATCCATAACATGCTAACTGTTGAGGGAGATAAGAATTAGAAACTATTGTCCCTTCTCTAAAAAAGTTTACAAACTACTTGGAAAGATGAAGTCTACATTTAAAAAATAACTAGAGCCCAAATATATCCCAGAGCTAGATTATATGATATGGTTACATCAGATAATCAGTATACAGGATGATGAGTAGACATTCCATATTACTTCAGTGCTGGAAATTCCTATTGAAATGACTGGCATTTAAGTGCACACAGCTCAAAATGCACAAATCTCTAAAATTCAGATGGAATTAAACCATTCCATTATGATGAAGCATCCCTTAGCATACATACTTATTATAACTATATTACTTGACCAACAACGAAGGGTTACTTCTTATTGAAATTTTCTCCAAGATTTTGCCTAATGAGCACAGAAATATGAGGAAAATCCACGTTAGCAACTGTCATTGTCAAAGAATTCTTTACTTTATGACTCTAATCAATATTCAAAAGGTAGAACCAACAAAGGGAAGATTCTCAGATGAAACTTACAGGGAGGCTTCTGATAGCTTTTGTTTGTTTAGTCAAGTCAACCAAGAAGTTATACCTTTACTATCGATCAGTTTGGTAATTCCAGACATATCTATGCATTCTTTACTCAAGAGGTCAGCAAACTATGGCCTGAAGGCAAATCCAGCCCACTGCTTGATTTTATATGGCCCATGAACAACAACAAAAAGTCTTTTCAATTTAAAGTGTTTTTAGACCAGATGTGGCCCTCAGACTGTTTTGAGACCCCCTGTTCTAATCTAGTTAAACAGCGACAAGTGTTAGATAGTTTTATTGGTAGGAACTCAGCTTACATAGACCAGTAACTCCTAGTAAATACTCCTTCTTAAGGTGAAAGTTTTCAAAGAATGTATGTAGGAAGAGCAAACATTCAGGATATGTTTCTGTATATTTCAAAAGTCTCCACATAACTCTGGATGGACGTTTTGTGACATTGCCTCCTAATTGTTTCGGTAGGACCCGCTCATTTGAAGGTAAGAGCATAGTGAAGAATGCTTAACCATTATTATTTGAAGACAATCTTTGGTTATCAAAGGCCATGCCAGCAGAGTGATAGGCATTACCAAATAGAAGTCCTCAAGTGGGAATCCAATGACATTTATATACTGACTTAGTTAAGTTTGGAAAAGCTTATGATCAGAGAGTTGATCACAAGTAGTACTATTGCTGTCCAAAAATTCCTTAAATACATCAGTAAATCCAGAACCACTGTCAGAAATAATAATGTAGAGTAACTTGTGTGTTACAAATGAGAGATAGGGCTATGACTAATAACAGTTTTAGACTGCTAAGAACAGGTTCTTCCTTTGGAGTAGCTGTGCATAATAATTAGATTCCTGCATGACTATGCCTTTCTAAATTAATTCCCATGGTAACTTAGGTTGTTAGTAGGACAGCACATACTGCAATCTCCTACAATCTTTTCAATGTCAGAATCAATTCCAGACCAGCAAAGAAATTCTAACCAATGCATCATATAAATAATATTTTCTATGTAGTGTGGTCAAGGCAATGTGTTTTGAGTTTTTTAGCCTTTTAACTATTTATAAGTACTTATTTCTGAATAACATTAATAATAGTAAGCACTTATATGGTGCTTTACTATGTTCAAAGTTCTTTACATACATTATCTCTAGCTATAGCACCTGCCTCCCAAGTAGCTGAGAAGATAAAATGTGAGGGCTGGAGTTAGATGCCTTGCTCCAATGAGACCCAGGGTTTGGTCAATGCCTGGGTGAAGGCAATGTCACTGAATTTCTTGAAGGATTAGAACTCAGGGTCCAAATTTAATGACAAACATATTGTATGTCATATGGCCAAGGCAATGTAATAAAATCCTGGGATAAACAGATAGGTTTCCCACAAAATGAATAAAAGCATAGATGATCAATGAGGAATGAATGAATGAAAAACCATTTAAGTACTTTTTATGTACAACATACTGTTCTCAGGCCTGAAAAATAAATAGTCACTGATCTCAAAGAGCTCACTTTCTTATGGAGTAAAAAGACACATGGGAAGTTTCAGTTCCAAGTCCTATGGAAAGGTGCTAGCTAGGATGCTTAGGATTCAGGAACAGTAAGGCAGATGGAGGGGCACATTCCCTAATGTCATTCTACTACTAAAACCATATCATTTTCAGAGCTTGAACAATTTGATTGTGCAAGAGATTTTGATGATGTGAACACTATTTTCTGGATCTTCTAGAGCTGGGGCTGCTGAGAAGCCAGGGTCTATGGCACTGACAGGGGTCACATTTCCACAAGAGCTGCTTCTCTAGATGATGAGTGTGGGGATGGAGCTTGGTAATCCTTGTTGATAATCAATGAATGCAGAGAATTTTCCTGATAGCTTTAGTGCTAACCATTCTCTACATACCTCTTTAAAGATATGAGTCCATTGTACTAAATATGGCATTTGTTTAGCCTTTAGAGTCAGGTCAGGGATGTCATAAAAGTTCGAGTAGAGATGGAACAAAAAGTGGAATCCATAGATCTCAGAAGGGTTAGAGTTTTAACATTTAGTGAAGGTCTTCCATAAGATGCTAGTAACAGGGATCTAAAGAGGTCAGGTGACTAGCTCATGAAAGTTATAACCACATTATAAAAGACCTGCAATGTGTGACTAACTCAAACTCTTTACCTGACAACCCAGGTTTTTTTTCCCTCATCTGACTCCAATCTACCTTTCCAACATCATGTCATACTATTCTCTTCTACTCGCTGTACATTTTAGCTGAACTGGTGTTATACACTGAAGCATTACTTAATTAGCTATTATCTTTTTTCTCATGAATTTGTTTATACTATATTCCTCATGTCTGGAAAAATTTTCCATTATTCAACCCTCAGGTGTGACTTTCTTCATGAAATGTCTAAATATGTCTTCCTAGAACTTATTTATCTCTACTTGACATAACATTTTTAATACACCTATCATATTCTAAATTGTAGCATATTTACTTATGTACATATTTTTTCCCTTTCTATTGATCTCCAAGTTTATTGAAAGTATGCATTGTGTCTTTTATTTTTCATTTTTATCTCATCACACCTATTACAGTGTCATGCCCTTAAAATGTATTCAATAGATGTTTATAGACTGAATGAATAAATGAATGAAATAATGAAGAGTTGCCAAATTGGTTCCTTTGAGAACAGGAATGGTTTCCTTGTCAATCCATGCATATTTTAGATGACATTGTTATTGAGTAGAATGTAATTGGTATTTCGGTTCCATCTGGCATTTTTTGGCTAAGCAAGATTCTAACACCATGAGGGAAATTAAGAGTGTTATATACTTATCATAATTCATGGTCTGCAGAAGTCAATCATAGTTGACAAAGGAGTCAACAATTAATGGTCACTCTATACACCCACATGACACTGATGAGCTCAGAAGTATAGTACATCTTTTTTCAGTAGCCAGTGAGAAAGCTTAGCAGAGATCACCTTTTATGGAAGAAAAATATAGAAGGAATTGAATTGTCTTAGAAAAGCATGGAACAGTCCTTCTATTTTTGAAGTACAAATGTTTGGAATTGATGTACTTTATCTTGAATTGACCAAAAGAATGCAAGTTCCTTGAGAGTAGAGAATTTATCTTTATTTTGTCTTAGTTTTATATCCTAAGAATATAGTATAATGCCTCCCTTAAAGGAAGTAAGTGAATCAATCAATCAATCATTCATCAATCAATGGAATATATAATATCAATCTTCATATAGTAATCTAAAAAGGAGATGACATATCTTACAGCTCACAGATTAGTATTATTTTTAAAAATACATGTCATTTCATTTATCTACAATTACATGTTAAAATAATTTTTAACACGATTATTTTTTTAAGTTTTGCATTCTAAATTCTATCTGTTCCTTCCTCCTGCCTCTCTGAGGTTGTAAGCAATCAGATATAGGTTATGCATGTGCAATCATGTAAAATATTTCCATATTAGTCATTTTACACAAGAAAACTCAAATTAAAAAAGAATGAAAGAAAGTTAAAAACAGCAAACTTCAGCAAGTATTCAGATAATATCGATTCTTTCTTTGGGGTTGCCTTGGATCACTGTATTGCTGAGAATAGCTAAGTTATCCACAGTTCCTCATATTATAATACTGTTGTTACTGTGTATAATGTTCTGAATTCCACTCACTTCTTTTGAACCAGTCATGTAAGTCTTTCCAGGTTTTAATGAAATCATCTTCCCTGTCATTTCTTATAACACAAGAATATTATATCATAATCCTTCACCACAGTTTGTTTAGCCATTCCCCAATTGATGGACATCTCTTCAATTTTCAATTCTTAGCCACCACAAAAAAGAGCTGGTATAAACAATTTTGTACAGATAGATACTCCTCCAGCCCCTTTATGTCTTTGGGATATAGATCTAGGAGTGGTATTGCTGGATCAAAGGGTAGGCACAGTTTTATAGCCCTTTGGGCATTATTCCGAATTACTCTCCAAAATGGTTGAATCAGTTCACAATTCCACCAACAGTGTATTAGTGTTCTAGGTTTCCAACATCCAACATCCCATTCAATATTTTCATCATTTTCCTTTTTGGTCATAGTAGCAAATCTGATAGGTACAAGGCAATACCTCAGAGTTGTTTTAATTTTCAACAAATTGGTATTATTGATACTCCTTGCACCAAGTGAATGAACTGGCATTTGATTTGACTCATTACTGATACTTTGCAAATAGGGTAAACATTCATTTTGTACACATAGCCATTTAGGAGTGCTATTACACATTCTGTGCAGCAAAAATTAAAACTGTGTATTTCAAGAGTCTCCAAATAATTAAAAATGAATATCACAATTCAAAGAAAGAGTACAAGAAATATCATCAAAGAAATTCATGATAAGAAGAGAAAATAGGTTGTTTACATTGCAGGAGTGAGGGATGAGCAATGGATGGGTAAAATGCTCCATTGGTGACATCTTGATATCAGAAGGAGACAGAGGCCTCTAGAACACTTGGTGGAGTCTATGTGCTCAACTTATTGGGTAGAGTGGGGTGTGCGAGGACAAATATTTTAAAGTATAGGCAGGCATGGATGAATTGTGTTTTGCTTTGTTGGAAGAAATTCCTGAACTGATAAGAACACATTTGAGTATTTTAATATTAACAGTATTATAACATTTGGATATGTCATGCCATTGAGTTTCAACATGGGATACAATATTCAGCCATGAGATTTGCTAAACTTGTCTGATGCTACCCAATATGTATTGTTAGAACACCTTCCACAGGAAGCCTTCCTTAATCCCTCTTAATTCCAGCACTTTCTTTCTCTTAATTATTTCCTATTTATCCTGCATACAGCTGGCTTTGTATAAATTTGCTTGAATGTTTTCTCTCCCATTAGATTGTAAGCCTTTTTGTCTCTTTTTGTATCCCTAAAATTTTGTACATTGCCTGGCACAGAGTAAGAACTTAATAAAAGTTTATTGATTGATTGGTTGATAGTCTGACACCTGATAGATTTTTGAATGACATTCTCTGTCATAGTAGCCTTTCCAAAGAAGATATACTCTGAATCTTAGAAACTATAAACAGAAAAATGTTATCTATACTCTGGTATATACAAACATACACATATATGCATATATACCCACACATACTTATATACCATATGTGTGTGTGTATGTATGTGTGTGTGTGTGAGAGAGAGAAAGAACTTATCACAAATTCTCCAAATGCCTTAATCATAGGTAAAAGCAAATACTATGGATTTGTGGCAATATATTATCAGGGTTACCATATATTTCTATTTTGGAACCTCAAACCCTTTTTTCCTTCTCTTTTCTTTAACACAGAAGTGAAGCCACTACATATGAAAACTGATTAATTATGTTAGGGCCCTACAGTAGTACATCAGCACTGCAGCAGAGGCAGCCTTCAGCAGCGGTCAGCACAGTTCTGTACGGGCAGGAGTATATCCTGTCTTCTTGTTCTCTTTTGTTACATTTTGCTTTTCATCACTGAAAGGTAATGGAGTGTAACTAGCCATATCTCAGAATTATGGTTGTTAATGGGATGGAGCATTTTGATTAAGTGCTGTTTATGAATGTGGGGGAGTGGCTGGAGCAGGGTCTCTGGGTACCAAATCCAAGACTAGCCTAGGTGCTAGGACATGTTTAAGAATCCAAAGAAAAAGCTGGCGCAAGAAAGATTAGGCAGAAGACAATGAAAAGCTTAAATAAAAGCATGTTAGGAAAGCCCAAAAAATGAAAGAGGAAGCTTGGATCAAAACCAAGGTGGGTCCAAATGTGGAATAAATGGTCATTTATGCTAAGACAAATTTCTCTCATGATGTTCCTTTCATATTTTCACATTACAGCCTTCTCTTTAAGATATCATAAGGGATCACAGATCTGTCAACCTTGATTCTGAAATAACTGATGTGAACTCAAACTCCTACATCTCATGAACTCATTTTAAGCTAAAAGCATGCTAAGGCATGAGTAGAAGCCTTTATTTTGTCAACTGCAGCAGTTTGGCTTTGTATTATGCCCTGATTAGACCACATCTGGAATAAAAAAATATGCAATCCTATATGTCACAGGTCATTATGGGCACTGACAAATTTGATCAGACTGAGAAGTGATCAGGATGCAAAGGAGAAGAGAAATCACATCACTAGGGATAAAGTTTAAGGAACTGTAGATGCATATATTGCAGGACAGAAGACACTCAGGAAATTGCCAACTGTTTTCTAGTATTTAAAGGGGAAACAAATGGGAGAGGAATATATCTTTTCTCTTTGTTTATATGAGTCAGAACTAGTAGCAATGAACAGAAGTGATGAAAAGACAGATTTTGGGTTGATATAAGGGAGAAACAATGCAAAACAAGACATCTTTACAATTAGAATTGCTTAAAAACAAAATGATTGGCTTTTAGATTTGATAAACTTCCCTTTTCTTCAAGTCCAGACTGCACAATCATTTATCAAGGAAATTGTAGAGTGTATTTCCTCTTTAGATATGTATCAGATAAGATGACCTCAGAGTCACTTTTTCAGTCTGAAAGCCTATAATATTATGATATTCACAAGAGTCAAACTATAATTATGGAGAAAAGGGTTTAGGTGATTATTTTTTTCTCATCAATTAACATACCCAGAGTAACTAAACCGTGTATGTGATTGTTTGTGAGGAGGATACTAATTTAACATAAAATGCTCATACTGATCAGTAATTCCTTAAGGTGCTTTCATTTTTGCCTTTTTCTACCCTGCTTCTAGCAAAGTGCCTTGAACATACTTAAGCAATTACAAAATATTTATTGAGAGGTAATTACAAAATATTCCCACATACTCTAGGAAATGTAGGTGATTGAAAAACACACCTAAAGACAGTGATAGAATTTTATTTTAAGAAGTAAAGGAAATCAATAAATTGAATTGATTATCTTTTCTACCCTCATTCTGCACAAATAGCCCATTTTCAAAGCCCAACATAACAGACAAAGATAAAATAAATGGCCTAACTTTTCTTTTCACCTATCTAAGCTAGTACTTTTGAGGTGCCATCACAAATGGTAGATTAAAAGGATACCTTACAAAAGATTTATATGGGAGATTTCAATCTCAAAGTTAGAAAATCAGGCCATTTTAATATATCACATAACTTTGTGATAAGAGAGCCTGTGACTTTTAAATGGGATCTCTCTTAACAAAAGGACTGTTGGAAAGACCTTGAAATGTCTAGTAATAAAGAAAGATAACCCATTCCTCCCCCATCCCAGGCAGAACATAGAACCACTAAACTTTTCAGACAATTCTCATAAGAAGTATATAATAGGAGAGAAGGTATCTTCCAAGATATCCTCTTCAAAAGGTATTATTCTAATAACATATCACCCAAACAAGTACTTTTTGAGCATCTAGCACTTAATATTTAAATAACAGAAATATTTAAGCACAAATACTTAGCACTTAAAGAAACATGGACCTTGAATCAAAGGAAATTATAGGAGTCTTGCAAAACACACACACACACACACACACACACACACAAACCAACTTCCTCCTCAAAAAACCCCAGCTTTACAATATAGTACAAAGGTAAGTAAATTAATAAAATTAGTATTCATTTATACTCAACTCTGCCAAACACATCACTTGTTTTGACGTATTTGCAAGGCTAAGTCAGATGGCATGCTTTAGTAAATCTGTATTGCATTTGAAAGACCTGAAATGTTGCCACACTTGGACTTGCTGAAATATAGAACAAAGTATTCTAAATACTCTGCCTGATGCACCCTTAAAAGAATAGGAAAGGATAAACTGATGTTGTGATATACTTACCATCAATTGACCCTTTGGTGTAATCTATCAAAGCACTTAGGTGGCTTTCAGAACAGAACAAGATATTTTTTCCTAGTGTTTCACAATAATTCAGAGGTCTAAACACAAGGAAAATAGAAAGCCAATAATATAATCATACTCTCTATGATTATTTCTCTCATGAAGAGGTGGTATTTGGTTCTTTTGTCCTCCTTCCATGGTAAACAAACCATTCGAGAGATTCAGAAGGAAAGTAATTTTAGGAACACTAAGCGCGGTTGGAAAAGGCCTGGAATCTTCCTGTTTTTATATACTCCCACAAACAGATACAGAGTAGAAAAAAAACTAATGCCCTCCTGACATCTACAGGTTACTACCTTTCTGCTCACACAGCTCAACCGTCTTGCCTCTCTGATGGTAACATCAAAATTTTAATATTTACAAATAAGAACATGCTAAAAGCAACTGTTCTACATCCTCCTCTTTATAATAGGTTCTCTTTTAGGGCACAAACATCAATTTTTGAGAAATGGCAGATCCAAATAGGAAGGAAATGTGACACTAAAAATATTAAAACTAATGGAATTTTGAGATTTGAATCATTATTCGAACTCCTACATATTTATTGAGAAATTCATATGTATAAAACAATACTATTGTTGTGTTTCACATATAAAGGTTATATTCCCAAATGTATTAAATCTGTACATTTACACAATAAGCATGCATTGCATACAAGATATTCCCAAATTAAATATCCCAAATTTGGCATTTTTTTCCTATTTGCAAAAGGTGTTATTTGAGGATCAAAGATTAGTGAAATGTGCTCCTTAGTATCAGTTTACATATTTCTATATAGCACAACAATTTTTCATACATAAATAATAATGTACAAGTTTAAAAACACAAATAGGCAACAATAACAAAATGCTCTTAAAAGAACAAAACATTTAATTTTAGAAGAACATGCAGTTACTTCATTGCTTTAAGGGATCTGTAGTCTCAGGGGTGTGCTGGTAAATATTTAATGGTAACTAGATCTCTGAAAAAAAAAATTTACGTATGACATACTTTTGCTTAATTTGCATTATGAGAATTTTCCCCATCACTTTCTTAAGTTTAGGCAATCAACAAGTAAATTAAATTCTGAATTGTTGATTTCTAAAGCTTAAATATTTACACTGAAAATTTAACAATCGGTTCTCCCAAGTTCTCCCAAGCCAAGATTTGGGAGTACCTTGGACAGTGCAGAAAAAAAAACAAAACAAAAAAATAAAAACTACCCATGCCTTCTGTTCAATTATTTAGTCCGTTTCTTAAATGGACTTTTCTTTCTTTTTTATATATATGGAAAAGTTAGTTTAAAATTAATTTGCTAATTACAATGGGGGAAGGAGCTATCTTTGAGGCCTAACACAAATCAAATAAGAAGATACAATGAAAGGAAGATTCAGACAAAAACAAAACATGAAATGTAATGACTTGCTTTTTGATGTAATGACTTCTCTGTTACTAGAAGTGTTCATACAGGAATTGGAAAATAATTGTTGGATATTGTGGAGAGAATTATATAGTATATAGAATTCCAGTAGAATTCTGAATGCCCTCTAAAGTCTTTTTCAAGAGGATATTGGTCTAAGAAATTAACATTAGATGAGCTCTAAAATGAGCAAAGAAAGATATGAATGAAGTCAGGAGCAGAAGTCTTGAATGTGAGAAGAAACATCCATTTGATGACCAAAATACTAGGAGAAGTTAATATGGTAAAGATGGAAATAAAACATAAGAAGGAAAAAAAATTTCCAAAAAGTAGAGTGGTTGTTGAGTACTGGAATATATTCAAAAGAAAACGAGAATTTTGAAGATAATAGAAATAAAACTTCAGGGTTTAAAAAAACTTGAAAGATAAGCCTACAGCTTGTCTTTCAAAAATCATGTTAGATATTGCTATAAGGAATTCACATCTTCAGCATCATGTGCACAGATTCTTATTACACCAGCATCACTTCCCATCCAGTTACTTGCAAAAGTGAAGATATTTATCTGAACTGGGAGAGCGGGGGATCACTAACTAGAAAAGCAGAGACTGAATTAGATATAGCACAAGTATTTGTAAAAGTACTTTCCTAGATATAGCTCACTGATCATATCAAACATAAAACACAGATTGGCAGACTGTCAAATAGATTATAAGTCTCTTCTGCCCTTCAAAGGCTGTAGCTTGGTCTTGATAATTTTAAAGAACTATGCACAGTGGCAAAACGTGTAGTATGACTCAGTAATGCAGATATTTTAATGATGTCTTCTATGCTCATCTAAAGGAAAATGGAAAAGCAATTTAATATGCCTGCTTTAAATGTTTTGTATAACGTTATCTTCTTATGCCTCTTCCTCAGCATGGGTCCATCTCAAACACCAGATTTTCTGTCTAGTGGAGATATACTTTTATATTATTAACAATTTTATAGTATTAATTATTTCTACAATTTGAAATAGTCAAGAAATTATACTGCATCAGTGTTTCATAAAAATGACGAGCAAGGAAAAAGAAAAAAAAACTAAGTGGAGCTATATGGGCCACCAGAGTTCACTCTAATACAGTTTGTTATGCTGTTTTTTTAATAGTAAGTTAGAATTCAAAAACAAGAGAGGAAATGAAAATACTATTGTATTTAGAGTCATCTCTTAAAAAAATTTCAAAAAGCAGCTGAAACTTTGAAGCTGAAAATAGCTCTCAAAGAAAGTCTATAATATTGTTAAAAATAAAATAAAAAATAAAGACCTTTCCTGTATCTTTAAGTATATTGGATTTAGAACGCAGATAAGTTTCTTTGTACGTGGGATCACTTACGTTGGCAAAGCCTTTTCAAATAAAACATTTCCAAAAATTACATATATGAAAATATGTCAGGCCCCCTTCAGGATACAGGACTGGTGAATACAGATATTATTTGAATTCAGCATTTTAAAACGGGAATTCCTAAAGAGAAATATGCTTTATGCCTGAGAACACTTCAAATTTGTAATCTTGCTTGTAGGCATAATTTTCTATAATGTATTGGAATAGTGTTAAAGATTATTTAATAGTCGTCTTAGGAAATGAACTGTCATACACTATTTGTAAACTGAAAGCAGATTTGAAACTATAGATTTTTAAGCAGGACAGAGAGCCAAACTAAATCAGACCCAGAGGAAAATGTCCAGGATCCTGAAGGCATGGAAACATTGTCATATTGAAAATTAGCTAAAGGAATTTGATACTTAGTTTGGAGAAGACTTGGATGGAGACAGAATAGTTGTTTTAAAATATTTTAAAGAATTGTTATAAAGAAGGATTAGGTTTATTCTGAATCAAGGACATATGAGTGGAAGTGTTACGAGGTAGAGTTTAATGTAAGAAGAACTTCCTAAAATAAAAGCTACCCATTATGGAAAAATTGCCTTACTAGGTAGTAAGTTTGCTGTCACTAGAAATATTTAATGCAGTAGATAAAGCAATGGACCTGGAGTCAGGAAAATATGAGTTCCGATTTGGCCTCAGATACTTACTAGATATATTAACTGGGCAAATCACTTAGCTCTGTTTGCCTCAGTTTCCTTATCTGTAAAATGAGCTGGAGAAGGAAATGACAACTCTTTCCAGTATCTTTGCTAAGAAAACATTCTCACAAAGAGTCAGACAACTGAAAGGACTGAATAACCATGAAGAAGTATTTGAGAAGAGAGCAGATGATCATGCCCCTGGGTCAGAGCTATTGCTGAAGGCATTCCTTCCAGGGGAGTAGAGGAGAGGAGATTGGACTATAGGACTTCAAAGATTGCTTCCAAGGTTAAGATGTAATTATTCTACATAACCAAGGTCTTCCTTCACGGGATAGTCTTCATTTTGTACACTGAAAATAGGCAATTATGTGCGGATAGAAAGCTGGCTTTGGAGCCGGGAAATCCTGGGTTCAAATTCTGGTTCTAACACTACTTGCATACCAATCATGTCTCCCTGATACAATCACTCAAACCCTCTGTGACCTAGGCAAATCTCTGCTACAGAGAAGATTTACTGCATTTGCAGTAAGTGATTCTATATCTGGAAGTTCCTTATATTAATCAAATCAGAAATCTAGTCCCAGTCCCTGTACATTAAAAGCACTGCAAGTGAAAAATAATATTAATTTAGAAACATTTTTTCTACTTTTCCCCCATAGTACACTGCTGCTGTAAACTTGTATCTTTTTTGCCCTTTACTTTTATAGGGCAAAAGTGGAGTAACTGGAGAATTCTAATCAAATCCATTCTAATGATATATGACTGCTAGGAAAGACACTAGATCATAGAATTTCAAACTGAGAGTGTTCAATAAAAAGAGTCATTGCACACTTCAAGTAGAACGAAATGCTACAAACATTTTCAGATATGCAGAGACATTTCTGCCATTAGTATTTTCTTATGGCTGTCCTCATTTGAGGATGGCATTTACCAGGTTATTTAGTTACTGAGTAATTCTTAGGATAACTTTTTGACCATCATGAAAATTTGGTTTCATGCCATTTTTTAATACTGTGACACTGAAAAGTCAGTTTCCGAGTCCATCTAAAATTCCATGACTGAAAATTTAAATTTTAAAATTCTGACTGAAGTCCAGTTCCCAGAATTTAATACATTAGTCAGTTATCAATTATCCTCCAAAATTTTTTTCATTCATTGTCACCAACTGCTTTACTGGATTCGTTTTACTTTTATGTTTATTCCAACATTTAGTTACAAGAAAGAGCTCGTGATGCCAGAAAAAAAGCTTCAGTTGCTTTTAAAAATGCTTAGCAAAATTTAGACCCATTTGCAAGTAGACACTTAGGTTGATGGTAAATCAAAGAGATTATAAAATTCCTAAAAAATACATTAAGAATACAGAGCCAAAACAGGCCAAAACAAAGTTTATTATTTCAAAATAAAATATCTACATTGTTCCTTCAGCACCCCTGGTTGATCTTTAGGTGAGTGATTAAAACAGGTACAGATTATGAAGCAGACATACAGCCAGAAAACTGTACGGCTATGGTTAGAGACAACACTAATCTGGGAGCAAGTTCTTTTGAAAGCATTCTCTTATTTGATTGCCATGAAATAGAACAATACTGACGCATAAAACAAACTCAACCTGCACTGTTCTTACATGTTGAAATAATTCATCCAAAGGTATTATTAATTTAATATGTTATCCTTCATAGAAAGACAGAAAAAAACCAAATGTTTAGAGAATGAAATAATTGAATTTTGCATACATCTATATGTACATTTTGTCATCTCTAATAGAATGCAAGCCCTATAAGGGAGGGCACTTAATTTTTCCATTGTATTCATAGAATCTAATAAAGGTCTGGCATGTAGTCATTGTTTAATACATGTTCTTTGAACAACTTATTGTCTAATAATGCCTATTACAACAATCCCTTAATAGATTTT
The DNA here is from genome assembly GCA_023548195.1 of Bettongia penicillata ogilbyi. NCBI lineage: Eukaryota > Metazoa > Chordata > Mammalia > Diprotodontia > Potoroidae > Bettongia > Bettongia penicillata. Next base: position 1,843,475 of record JAJHZJ010000688.1, on the reverse strand, counting down.
CCTCCTACTCTCTTCTTATCCAATCTATCCTTCACAATTATTATCAGGTCCAGATCTGGTGAAGTCATTCTTCTGGTTAACACCTTCCAGTAGCTCCCTACTCTTTGTGTAATAAAGTCAGGATTTTGCCTAATATTTAGCATCTTCTACAACTTAGTTCTCCTCTAAATTTCCAGCATAATTTCATACTACTTCTCCTTGTGTACTTTACACGCCAGACTGTCAATTAATAGCTATTTATTAAGCACCTACTAGGTTAAGCACTACAGATACAAACAGAGGCGAAAGAAATTCCCTTCCCTCAAGGAACTTACAGTCTAATAGGGGAGACAACAAATATAAATTAGCAAAAATATCCAAGGCAAAATATAAACAGTATAAATAGGAAATAGTTTTCAGAAGAAAGGCACTGGAATTCAGAAGGGTTGGGAAACACTTCCAACAAAAGAGAAGCTGAGACTTAAAGGAAGCCAAGGATGGGGAGCAAAGGAGGGAGAGCATTCCAGGCTTGGGGGACAGGAAGAGAAAATGCCGAGAGCCAAGAGATGGAATATCTTGTTCATGGAACATCCAAGAGGCTGGTGTCACTGGCTAAAAGAGTACTTATAAGGGCATAAAGTATAGCAAGACTGAAGAGGTAAGAAGTGGTTAGGTTATGAAAGGCTTTGGATGCCAACTAGGTTATTGCGATAATGCAGGCATGAGATGATGAGGGCCTGTATTAGAGTGGTGACGGAGGCAGGAGATTTGGGCCAATGTCTAGGCAACGTTCATCAACTAGCATAACACTGGGGAAATTTCTTAATTTCTCTAGGTCTCATCTGTAAACTGAGAGGACAGGGATCAATGATTCCTAAGGTACTTCTCAATTCTGATATTCCATAAAAAAATTAATTTGAACCATATGCCAGCGAAGCAAGTTGAGTAATTCAACAACTTTCATCACGAAAAACAGTTTTGTCATCTTATTACAATCAATTAACTAAAGACACATGCGTTTAAAGAACGAAATATCTAACCGTGCTCTAGGCACACAGGGAGGTACAAGAGTGAACAGGACAACGACTCTGATTAGGTGGAAGACATATAACTTTGCTATTTTTTTACTGCAAATTCACATAATTCTATGATTTTATTGGACAGTTCAGTATATTCTTATTATATCTTTATGCTTCTCACATTTCAACTTCATCAAAGCATAGAACCTACTATTATATCCTGACATTTTCCGTCATTATATAATGAGACTGCTTCTTCATAATGAAGATATGATGAAAATACCAAAAGAAAATATTAATTACTATTTTTCTTCAACCACACTCTTGTAACATAAATGTAGATTAAGCTAAAATTGATTTATATTTTCCAAGGAATAAAATTTTAATAGTCCTTGAGTTCTGAGTCTTTATAGGCCAGTGAGAAAACAAAGTTGGAGAGATGATTAAACTATCCCCTTTCCAAGAGTATTCTGTGGTGCACAATGAATTATAACTCCTTAAAAAATGAAGAGTTAAAGGTGTGTGTTTAAGGCAATTAGGGGACACAGTAGAAAGAAAGCTCGACCTAGAATCAGGGGACTTGTCTCTGACATTTAACAGTCGTATGACTGTGGCAAAGTCCTATAACCTCTAGATGTTTTAGCTTCCTCATCTCTAAAATGGGGATAATAGCCCCTAAATTCCAGGGTTGTTGTGAGGATAAAATGAGATAATATTTATAAATGCTTTTTGCAAACCTTAAAGTGCTATAAAATGCTAGTGATTATTATAGCTATTATTGTTATCATATATGTATATTATCATACCACATGTGACATCCAACATATATTACAAGTTTATACTTTGGATGGACTTGATGTAACCTATACTATGAATAAAGATGCATATATGTATGTATGTTGTATATATATATTTACATACACACACTATATATAATACACATGCACACACTATATATATAATACACATATATACATATATATATGTTCATAGATTCTCATCAATAGTTTGAACTTTTAGTGTGGAATATCCCTCTACCAAATAGATTAGAAACTGTCTCTCAATGGTACTTTACCCTTTAGGACGGTAACCCAGGTAACTGAAAGGTCATGTAACTTGTCCACAGTTTGGGTATGTTATAGAAAGAATTTGAATCTAGGTCTCACTAACTCCTAATTCAGTCCTATAAAAGATAGGAATATATCCTATAATAGTCCTATAAAAGATAGGAATACATGAAAATAGAAATATACTTCGAGGTGTACGAAAAGCTAAAATAGAAATTATCAGACAGTTAAATCACATAGCTAAAAACAGAATGTTTATTTCTAAGCTTTAAAGGTGTTTAGATATATATCCATCATGTCCCACATTTGTATTCTAATTCAAATGTATGCAAATTTATTAAACTAGGAGTGCTTAGAGAAGTTCAGAAGAAAATTGAAACAAATATAAGACAAAAGTACACTATGATTTGAAATTATATATAAAGACAATGTGATACATTTTAAAAGATTATTAAACTTTTAAAAATAGCATATTGGAAAAGTTATATGGTACCTGCAAAAATATTTTAATATTTTAAATGTGACAAAACAATAATCTTTGAATTTAATTACTCTAATCCATCAATGTATCTCCTATTGAAAACAAATCACACAGTTTAATTTATAAGTAAACTTATTTTCATTCTAAACTATTAAAGCAATCATAATTCCATAATCATAATTAAGAAATTTTCATCTAGTCTTCTCTCCTCTGTGTAACACAAGTGATAATTAAGTGTTCATTTTTAAATATTATATTTTATGGCAATATAGACTCAGCAAAAGCACCTAAGAGAAGATCACATTGCATGAACTTATACTCAATGATAGGATCTCGGTTTAGCCTACTATACCTCTTGGAACATGTTTGTATCTTTCAAGTAGGCTGTTAACAAAAGTTCCATTTTTACTTAAACACCTGTCATTTCTTTCATCTACCTAGTGAATAGTGAAGAATTAATGGGTATGGAAAATTCAAATTTGTTAGAATTCACCTCCAATACTACCCACTCATTACTACAAATAAAAAATGGTTCATGTTAAAGAACTGCTATGGATTCATAGACCCAGGAGAATTAATGAATACCATCAATCTAGAAGGTCTGAAGAAAAATAATTTAGACTTTACAAGAATAAGTGAAGCACATTCAGCTTCCAGGTTTGGAGGGATTTCATACTGATGATAAATATGTGCATATGTGTGTATACATATGATATAGGAATATATATTCATACAGAAATGTATATATTTACAAATATTTCTCATTTATGTTTCTTTTAAATATAATGAACAATTGGGTCACTGGGTAATTATTCATTTTTATCCACTTTTTTCTAATGTGGATAGATATATCAATTTTTTTCCCTATTGCTGTGTATTTTACTGTGGGCAATATGATTTAATATAAGTATACTGTCTGTATATGAGAGCATTTGGAGAAGCTCACATCAACAAAAAACCCTTGTATTAGGACTCTGTGCTTTACAGACTCCATAGATTTAGTGAATGCTTAAATTAAGCTTAGGTCTCCCTTTTTCATGCTTTACTTGATGCCCAAACTCATTGGATTGTTGCCCAAAGACACCTCCACAGAAACATAATAAAATCTTAACCTATCGATGACGGATATTTTGCTTGAGGAGTCTTCAAGGATTCAAAATGTAAACTCCTAGAGGTCAAGAACAATTTTTTAAAGTTTTGTAGTAGATGATTGATAAACACAGCATTGAATTGGATCAAATTAATTCTGGATTTAACTTGATCTAGCTAGGTGTCTCAGTGAATAAAGTGATGGACCCCAGAGTCAGGAAGACCTGAGTTCAAATTCAGCCTTAGATACTTCCTAGTTGTGTTGTCCTGGACATGTGGCTTTGGAGTAGGAGCTGCAAGGTCCTACCTTTATCCCACAGCAATGAGGACCTATCCCTTCCTCCCTGTGCTGAGTAAGCAACGACTTCCCCCATAGGCTGAGCAGGCAACCTCACCACTACAAAGCCCACCCTATCACCTATGACCTTGTGGTCAAAGGACTTTCCCAAGACTGTACAAGTGTAATGAGACTTCTCATTGCTTGGAAAGTAACTTATGTAATGTCAATGCCCTCATTAACGTCTCATGAATATGATAATGAGTATGACTGTTTCACAATAGCCACCTGAACTAAGTGAATGATACATATGCTTGATTAAAGTGATTGTTGGTGCCTTAAAAGTTGCATTTCCTGTTAGAAAAGCAGATCTAAGAACCTGTGCAGCAGGCTCTCCTGTGTATGGCCAGGGTTCTTGCTGTTACAGTTTGGTAGAAGGATCATCTGTGATCTTTTCTATTCCTTAATAATTTTTTTGTCCCTTTCATTTGATGCTCTCCCATCTCCCCTACTCTATACCTAAAAGACCCTCCACAGTTTATTACTTCTCTTCTCTTTATCCAGATTTTAAGAAATTAGTAGCCTTTCTCCTAACTGAGGCTGAATTGGCTTGGGTTTCGGTTGGGTTGGGTTCTCCATCCCACCAGGTGGAAGAGTAAATAGTTACTGTTATTAAGTTGTTTCAGTTGGGTCTGACTCTTTGTGATCCATTTGAGATTTTATTGGCAAAGATACTGGAGTGGTTTCCCCTTTCCTTCTCTAGCTCATTTTGCCATAAGGAGACTGAAGCAACCGGGGTTAAGAGATGTGCCCTGAAGGGTCACACATCTAGTAAATGTCTGCGACCAGATTTGATCCAGGTCTTCCCAACTCCAGACCCAGCACTTTCTCCACTGTACTATTTAGCTGCCCAAATAATTATTATTATAGCTAACTTTTATATAACCTTCACCATGTATCAAATATTGTGTTAAACATTTTACAGTAATTATCACATTTGATCTTGGAAGGTAGGTTCTATTATTATCCCCATTTTTACAGATGAGGAAACTGAAGTAATTGATTTCCCCAAGGTCACAGAGCTAGTTAAGCATCCAAGGCTGGATTTCAACTCAGGTTTTCCTGACTCCAGGCTTGGTGCTCTAGCCATTACACTACCTAACTGCCTTACTTACAGGTTCAAATTACTTATCATCTGTGTGATCCCTGGGTAAGTCACTTAACCTCTGCCTCAGGTTCCTATTATGTAAAACCAGAAAATAATAGCACCTATCATCCAGGTTGATGTGACAATAAAATGAGATAATATTTCTAAAACACTTTGAAAACATTGAAATACTATGCAAATGCTAATTATTATTGTTGCTATTATATTTTCCTTGCTCTTTTAGGAGCTTTCTTTTATCAATTATCACCATTCTGATTCACCATATTCAATTCTTCCTATCTACCAGCTTCCTGTCTGTTGCTTACAAGATTCTCAAGTCTCTCTTACCCTTAAAACAATTTCACTTGACCCTTTTGTCTCTAACTTTTTGCCCTTTACTTAAAATTCTGTCAGTTACATCTCATAATAGTTACGAATCCAATGGGTCAGAGCTTTCTTATCATAGACCAATTTAGATAATGTGCAAACAAAACATTTGAATTCTGTGTTATAATCTAGTTGTGAAATACTCCTTAGCAACAATTTTGGCAGTTTCCAATCAGAGGTGAAAAAGAACCTAAGTCTCCAGATTAAATTCTGCCCATTTTTGCCTTTGCCTTACTAGAACTTTTTTTTCAGTTTGTCAAGTCATTCTAATATTTTTTAAAAAGAGGATGGTGAAGAATAAAACATTAAGCGAAGCAGGTGACTTATTCTTCCCTTTATTTTGTGCTCAGGAGCTGCAATTTCATCAAAGTGTAGTACTCCCAATGTGGAAATTACATTTATGGAATGTGGTAGGGTGAGGAGGTGATCACCACACATTAGTAAATTACAGTTAGAGGCAATTGTGACTCTACAAAAAGAAGTAATTTGTCTGTAGTCAAACAGCCTTTGCCCTAAAGACACAGAACTTGAACTGAGACCTAGCTAATACAAAGATTAGCCCTTTGTCCTATGTCATTTATACAACTACATTAGAGATTCAAATCCAGGTCCTTGCACAAAACAAACAAACAAATGAAAAATAACAAAATAACAAAACAATACAAAAAAACATACACATGACATCAAAAGAAACAAACAAAAACCTGGTACATACCATGTGTTCTAACAATTATGATACATTCTCATAGTCCTCTTACTTGCAAGAGATCTTTGGTTGCAAACAAGGAGAAAGCAAGTCTTATAGAGACAAAATAAAAAAATTTCTTTTGATTCTGACGTGTAATTTCTACAGTATAGGGGGTTTCCAAGGGAGAAATCTCTTCTCCATTTACACAAAACTGCAACTGCTTGTGAACTCATAGACTTAATGGTTTATTTAATAGATTAAGAAGTTAAGTGACCTTTTCAAGACCACCCAAAGTCGGTACGTGTCAGAGGCAGAGCCTGAACCAGGTCTTCCAGATTCTAAGGAACACTTTCTAACCATTTCACCACACCACCTCTTCAATAGTGTTTTAAAAGTGAAGTGAAAATTACAACTCAAAACTTTAAACATCAATATTCAGATTAATTAAATATATTGATAAATATGGTGACAGATTAAACTTTTTCTCTATTACTTTTAAGAGTCCAGAGTGTACAAGGCAAAATCTATAAGAACACAGGGTCTATTCTGAAGGGGTTTACAGTCTTGGTAAGGCAGATAAAAATATTCAATTGATTTTATAATGCATTATAAAGTACTGCTTTATCATATTATCCTGTTCAAAATGAGAATTATGGATATTATATTTAACAATATTAAATTTGAAGGTTTGTTTACACTGACATTAATGCCTAGAAACTTATGCCTATGAAATAATTTCTGTTTTTGCTTTGCATAAATTATTCTGTGAAATGATTTCTGTTAAAAATTAACATATAAATGTGTTAGTATTTACCAGAGGCTCTTCACTATATCTAAAATGCAATGTCTTATCCTGATTTTATTCGTGAATGAAAACATGATTTCCTGCTATTAAATTCAATGACATAAAAGTCAGTGACTTTTCTCAGTGCAATTTACCATGTAAATCATATTTTTAGTGTACAAATGTTTCTATTTTGAGAAATCTGAGGGAAATAAAGACAATACTAATGGCCATTCTGAAAATAAAGAAAATGTCTTTCAGCTTTTCACAAGGAGAAGGGATTTGACTGATGAGGAATTCATCAACAAGCAAGCTGCATATTGCTTTTTGAGTCAGTCATATTTATTAAGTAATTTCTGCGTCCATGGCCTGGTCCTACGAGTTCTTCATTCTTTCTTACAAATCTGTGGCATAATTTTTTGAAAGTTTTAGTTTAGGAGGCACAATTCATTTTGGTAAAATACAGGAACACTAGGTCATATAAGTCTGTTCTGATGCTGCATGGTAGTCTGGAGCATAACCTGTGATCTCCAAGGCAATGTCAGCAGAAACCAGGCTTTGGAAGATCCAGTAAAGTTATAGGATAAACCTGGTGGCGTGGCTTTTATAATCTCAGAACCAGCCAGGTCCACTTCTGAGAGACAACATCAGAAGACTGGTCAAGAAGTGATGGATTTATTCTGCACACTATGCATATCCCCTACTACTAAGGGGCAGAGAAACTTGTGATTTACATCAGTGGAGAGAATCCAAAGAAATTATGGATCATTGAGAAACGAAAGAATGTCTGAACACCATCATATACTCATAATACTTCAAAAGTATCAAACAAAATGTAATATTTAGCTTTTCATCATAGCACATAGAATATACTCCACCTTGGATACTTTGCATATTTTAATTTTTCCTTGGGAATAAATACTCATTGCTGTTGATTTTTTTCCTTCTATATATTATACAGAAAAAACATTAAATATGACACAAATATGGTAAGAATTTATTAATTACCCATTATATGCAGAACTGCTTGAGACACAAAGTTTAGAAATTTAGATACAATAGGATCTTTTTTCTTCAGGAAATTAGATTATGTAAAGGGTGTCTAAGGCACTGCCTTTAGCTCCGGAGAGCACTATCTATTTCTAACTCTTTCTCTGACTTTTTTTCATCATTTTCTCACATTTAATTGTTACTAGGACATATTTAATGTATGACTTTAAACTTGTGACTTGAGTGAGAACTGCAATATAACATTAAGTAATTGATCTAAAATATTGACTGTCCTCCATTCTGAGCAATTTTTAATGCCATCATCACTTCTTCAAATCCTAGAATGAAAATGGCACAGTCTCTTAAAGATACACATGGTACAGATGTTATTCATGTGGTGTTCATAGGATAATATGCACACCTATCTTATATTTATGTACACTTTAAAAAACTTTATGTTTAAAAAAGGGCATAATTAATGAACAATATATCTCAGACTCTAAAAGAAGTATCTTAATATGGAAAAACCCACAAATAAAAATAAACTGTGTTAGAGAGATTTAATGGAAGCCTCAAATAAGAAAAATAATGGATTAGCATGATCCATTACTGTCAGAGTCCAAGTTAGACACTGATCAATTAACAAGCGTCTGTAAAGTTCCTGCTATGTGCCAAGCGCTGCGCTAGGGGCTAGGATTCAAAAACAAAAATGAGAAAGTCCTTGTGCTCAAGGAGCTTGCATTCTGTTGAGAGAAGTATGTATATAGTTACATTACTGTGTATCCTTTGTTCTCAAAGAGGGCCATGACACGTAGGACATGCAAGTGCATTAGATTGAAGTGAGGGAGTGCTGAGTCATAGCATACATACAAAATAAGTTCAAGGTGATGTCAGCATCAGAGGCATGAATAGCTGGGGAGAAAACGAAAGCCCTCACATATGAAGGAGAAGTGGCCTTCTAGTGGAATTGAAGTTCCTCAAGAGCATGGTTTTCTTTTTATCTCCAGCAATTTGAGAGAAGGAAACTAAGGTTTCTAAAAGACAGAAATGAGGAGGAAATGCTTGCCAGGCACAGGCGATGGCTTGTCAAGGCAGAAACGGGAAATGGAATGTCATGTGTGAAGCACATCAAATAGGCAAGTTTTGAAGGGATGAAGTATATTTAGCCTGTCAAGGTAGATTGGGATTAGATTGTGAATGGCATAAAATGGTAAACAGAGAAATTTGTATTTTATCCAAGAAGCCAAAGAAGCCACAAAAGGTGACATTGGGGCAGAAATTGGTTAGATACGAAAAATGTGTAAGCATAGGATGCCACAGAGCCTGAGACATAAAGTAAGATAAAGAAGAGTAACAGAAAACTTTTAACAACTTGAGAAATTGCCAACTAAAGCGTGGTATAAAATGCTCCAAGGATCGATGAACAGAATCCATCCAAAAAAGGTATATATACATCTTGTTTAGTTGTGCTTAACTAAGTAATCCCATTTGGGGTTTTCTTGGCAAAGATATTGGACTGGTTTGCCATTTTCTTCTCCAGCTCATTTTATAGATGAGGAAACTGAGGCAAATAGGGTTAAGTGATCTGCTCAGAATTACACAACTAGTAAGTGTCTGAGGACAGATTTCAACTCACAAAGAGTGGTCTTCCTGATCCCAGGCCCAGCACTCTGTCAACTGGGCCACCTAACTGACCCACAAATACATGTATATATCTACGTACATACACACAAATACATATTTATTTATCTTGATATGTATCATGGCCTCCTAGTAGAATTTAAGTATCTTAAGAGCATCAATTTCTTTATATCTCCAGCAATTAGGATAAAGCTTTGTATAGAACAGATGATTATTGAATGTTTGTGGAACTGAATCTGTCCTCCTTGTTCTTCTTTGCACATGACATGTCATCTCCTGACTCCTCACATTTTCATTGGCTGTCCATCCATACATGGAATTTTCTCTCTCCTCATCTCTGCCTCCTGACTTTCCAATCTTCCTTAAAGTCACAGCTAAAAATCACCGTTTCTACAACAAGACTTTTCAGATTCCCTTTAACTCTACTTTTTTTCCTGGTAATTTATTTTGCATGTAGTTTTTCTGAATATAGTTATTGCATGTTGTCTCCCCCATTAGACTGTGAACTCCCTGAGAGCAGGCATGGTCTTGTATCTTTGTTAGTTTCCCCATTTGATACTGTGCTTGGTACAAGTAGATGCTTCATAAATGCTCACTGATTTCACAGATATGTTTTAGTGATTCCTCTGATTATGGTTCTTCAGGTTAAATACAATTCAGAGAACCACTATGCAGTATACAATGCAAACATGATATAACTGCTTCATAGGCAGGCCCTTCCATTAAAGTCCCTTTTTGATATTACATTATGATGTACAGGTGATCCTGAGTTTTCAAGGGGTATACCAACAGTTCAGAGTTTTGACAATTTACATCAAAAAAGAAAGGCTATAATTATGCATCTGGAAAACTATCTTTATATTTACAATGCAAGAACCAGACCTTCTAATTTGGAGATGTTCAAAAATAAGTAGATCATGGGATGACTGTGGTTTTTTTTTTGGCCACAGCAATTCTTGCCCACCATTTGCTTCAACAGAGAATGGTTTCAAACCTTCTAGTTCTTAAAACTTTTAAGTATTAAAGAAAGGGGTGGATAATTCAGATTTGTGCTCTGTTTTTAGGACTATCTTTTTTTTATTAAGATCTAAATGTAACTATATAGATTATGGAAGAAAATATAACTAGAAAAAGAAGAGACAGAATGAAATCATGAAAAGAATACTGGTTCTGCAGTCAAGGAGTCTAGGGTTCCAACACTATCTATTTCTACTCACTACCTATCTGAGTTTGTCCAAATCACTTAAACTTTTACTCATTTGTATAAAGATGGGGCTGGCCTAGACAGTCTCTGGGATCCCTTTCAATTCTAGTTCTATGAGCTTTGATTCTTATCAAATAATCCACAAAAGATACGTTCTCAGCTATCAGAGAAACTATAGATAGACTACAACATAGGGTGTGAAGTTGGATCATGTTCCTCTAACCTTCAGGTTCTTAGACATTACCAAATCTAACCAAATTCTAGTAGGGAAAAAGTGATATATAGTATCTTCTAAGTCTGAATGCATAAATTCATCCAAGACACATCCTATATACTTGTGCTTAGATGTTGGGTAACAAACTGACTTGACTGATGACAGAGAAGACATCTCAAATGCTAGAGAAGGTGTGGTGGTTATAATGGGAGGAAGGCAGCCCACTAACGTTTCAGCTGTTGAGCTACTATGTTTCAAAAGCAGGAAGATCCTTGGCTTTTTAATTGCCCTGTGTGACCGATGATCTGTATGAGCAAAATGGTGAGGGACTAGTTTCAATGCACCAAGAAGTACTACTGTCTCTTCCTTAACTAGCCCCATCTAAATGGACAGAGAACGTCAGTATAAAAGGAGACTCCCTTCTACACAGGTGTGCTCTTTTCCCTCTATAGGCCTCCACAAGATTAATTTCCAACTCCAAGTTTCCATAACTCTATGATTTCAAAGGGAATAGAAAGCATCTGATTGAAAATAACTAATCAGAACTTGAAAGATGAGGAGCTGCCAAGGGCCTAAAACCAGCATAGGCAAGTAATATTCAAGAACCTAAGACAGGAGATTAAAAAAAAATACAACAGGATGAAGAAATGAAAAATGACATGCTCCTTCCTTCAAACTGGACTCCCCCCAAGCCTTTAAATCTCTTCTTGAATATTGTGTACTTGACACAGGAGGGGATAGAAAAGAGGTTAAACATATAGTGGAACAATAGTCAAAGACAATTTCACACTATGGGGGAGTAATTAGCATTTATATTACTCTGAAACAATAAAACTGAGGAATAACTTCCATGGCAACTCTGATTGCAATCAGTAAAAATAGCCTGAAGTTTTCATTTCACCAAAACTTGGGCAGATAAACATATAACCTAACAATATCAACAAACTATTCAATAACAAATGTAAATTTTCACAGAACAATCCCCATTTAGGGCACTGATATCATTCAGAGAACCTTGAAATACGACGATCTGGGTTCAAATCCTTCATCGGAGACTTGCTAGAATTGTCAGTAAACAATATGTATTAAAAACTTAATATGTGCCAGGCACTGTGCTAAACCCTGAGAACATAAACATAATCAAAAAGATAATCCCTATCCTCAAGGAGCTTACATTTTAATGGGGAAGGCAACACATAAATAAAAGTTGGGGGATGAAGAAAATGGCATACTAGAGAAGTCCAGAGCAGTATAACCTGGTGGGAAATAAAGAGTTTTTGTCTAGCCTGAATGTCCTCCTTAAGTAGAGGTTCTGGGAAGAGCCTACTCCCTTCTAATAAGAGAGAGGGAAGGGCTCAAGGGATAGCAGTGATTTCAAAGTGTGAGTCTATGGATTCCAGGGCAGATATGACCTTCCAGGATGAAGAGCTCTCTGGGATATAATGGAAAAGCCCAGAGGAGTACAGTTTTATGACCCTAGGTAAGTTAACCTCTGCCTCAGTTTGGATCTGAAGACCTCTAAGGTTCTTTCCAGATATAAGTTTACTGTGCTGTGATCCTAAAGTATGACAAGGATAGGGAAGGGGCTTTTGTGATGAGTCAGGAGAGAGCAAAGCAACTCAAATTCATAGCACAGTAAAGGGAAAAAAATGGAATATTTGGTTACTAATAGGTATACATGATGAGGGAGAATCTGTGAAATAATCTCACAAACCAAAGATGCCCCTTCTTGCATGATATTAACAACACAATACTAATACTAATAACACAATGGCATAATACTTCTACGATAAAATACTTGCAATTATTACCAGTCCTTTACCATCTACTCACAACACACTACCCCTCCCTATCTACTGAGGAAGATCTTGCCTCATGTTTCAGCAACAAATTGGGGGCCATTTGTTTGCCAAGAGCTCCCTCTCCTGCTCTCGTTCAAATTTCATATCATTGAGATGACTTTCCCTGCCATTTCTCCCTTTATTCCTATCTCCTATTGGCCCATGTCTTTGCCAAGACAAACTTCTCTACATACACCTGTAATCCCATCACTGCTTGTCCAGCAAATTGCTGCCCCCAATCTCTCCCAAATTGCTATCCTTCCATCCTGCTGCCTACAAATAGGTTGAAATCTCCCCATCCTTGAAAAAAAACAAAACAAAAAAGAACAACAAAAAAATCCTAATTCTCTCTTTCTCTTTCCCTCAAGCTACCATTTTAAATATCTCCTCTCTTTCATAGCTAAACTCCTTGAGAAAATCATCTATGTAAAGTGCTTCTGCTGGTTCTTTTCTAGCCAGCATCTCAACTCTCTTTGGTACCAGGTGATCACTCAACTCAAGCTGGTTTTTTCCCAAATTACTTTCACTCTCTTAATAATCAAAACAAATGACTTTTTCTCAATATTTTTTGCTTTCTGACCTCTTTAAAGTCTCTGGCAGTGTTGATCACTCTTTTACGTAGGGGACTCTCTCCTTTCTAGAGGTTTAAGACACTGTTCTTTGCTGGTTCTCCGACCTGTCTGATTGATTCTTCTCAGTCTCTTTTGCTGGATCTTCATTCAGGTCTACATAACCTATGTACACACACATGTATATGCATATACACATACATATAAACACATATATGTATATTATACATATATGCTATTATTCAGTTGTTTCAGTAGTGTCTGGGTCTTCATGACCCCATTTGGAGTTTTCTTGCCAAAGATACTGGAGTAGTTTGCCATTTCCTTCTCCAGCCCATTTTACGGTGAGAAAACTGAGATAAACAGGATTAAATGATTTGCCCAGGGTCACACAGCTAGTAAGTATCTGAGGACAGATTTGAATTCATAAAGATGAATCCTCTTGACTTCTAGCTCAGAACTCTATCTATTGCCACATCTAGCTGCCCCATTAAACATACATGCTTGCATACATACATACATACATACGTATGTGTACATGTATAATGTGAGAAAGTGATTTCCTTCTTTCCTTGTTTCATCCTTCCTTCTCTCCCCCAATCCCCGCCTCTCCTTCTCCCATATATGTGTGTATACACATGTGCATATATACACACACATATATGTATACATCTCTTGTATAAATGAGCTGCTACACATGCATATATACATACATATGTATGAAGGGAGAGCAAAAGAGAATAAATAAGGTTAAAATAGTGTTATATATTATGTGTATATACATATACACACATGTTAAAAGCTCTATATCGATAGATATCTATATCTGTAACTATATATAGAGAGAGAATAAATGATAATATTGCTATTTAAATCTTTTTTTCCATCGAAACTATCAAGCTTGCAATTTTATATTCCTAGTTTTATGGATTTTTGGAAAAGGAATAAAATTGGTAGTATTTATATTAAAACAAATTATTTTTCTGGTTCTGCCTATTTCACTTAGTATCAGTTCATTTGGGTTTTTCTGTTTCTTCAAATTATCTGTTTCTTCATTTCTTACAGCACAATAATATTATACCATATTCCTAAATCATAACTTATGTGGCTGTTCTTCAATTATTAGATATTTTCATTTATTCTTCCCTAGTTTTTCTTTTTTGCCAAATCAACAAGTTAACTCACATTTATTAAGTGCTAAATATACAGCACTCTGCAACTCCACCAAAAATTTCTGCTATATTTTGTACATAAAGGATATTTTTTCACTTTCTTTGAATTCTTTTGAGTATACGCCTAGGAGAAGGACAACTGGGTTGAAGACATCTGATTATGAAACATGCTATATCCATTACAGAGACATGACAGATTTAGGGTGACGAATGAGACGTGTATTTCTTTATACAATCATCAAGGGAATTTGTTTAGTTTAACTTCATATTTGTGATAAATTTGTTTTTCTTTTTTTCCCAATAGTTTGGGGCATAAGTGGGAGAGAAAATAGATTTCTGTTAATTAAAAAAAAAAATAGAAAGTGACTGCTGAAGAGGTAAACTCTTTCATGTACTTTCAGATAAGAATACTATATTATTAATTTTACTCAACTTCTAATTTTTACAAGAGACCCTCTTAATAAGTGGAAGTAATTTGTTAATATTTGTAATATATAAATAAAACTATTTTAAAAGCTATAACTTCTTTTTTAAAGAAATATTTATTTATTTTTAGTTTACAACATTCAGTTCTACAAGCTTTTGAGTTTCAAGTTTTTTCCACCTTCCTCCCCTCCTCTCTCCCCAAAACAGAGTGCAATCTGATATAGGTTCTACATATACATATATGTTGACATTAAATATATTTTCATATTAATCATGTTACAAAGAAGAATTATAACCAATGGAATGAACCACAAGAAAGAAGAAATAAAACAAAAAAATAGAGAGAGACAGCAAATAGCATGCTTCAATCTGCATTTAGTATCTGTATTTCTTTCTCTGGATGTGGATAGCATTTTCCATCATTAACCTTTTGGAATTGTCCTTGAACCTTGCATTAAAAGCTATAATTTCTACGGACACTCAAATGATAAGTGGATGTCTGTATGTATATAGACGTGTGCATACAAATATACATATATAATAAGAACCTTGGGAAATACACTACTACTCTTGATTTAATGTTTTTTAATCATCTCCCTATTATATTTCGAGGTTATAATTCTTTATTTTAAAAAATAATTTGACAAGTTTACATACTTATCTTATAAAAAAAGAATACCTAATAATAGCTAGCATTTAAATAACATTTTAAGCTTTACAGAGTTCTTTAAAAATATAATCTCATTTTATCCTTAACAACATCCACATTTTACAGATAAAAAAAAAAAACTAAGATTAAGTCATTTGTGAGGAATCATAGAGTTACAAATATTGGAGATCAGTGCTCTATCTATTACCTCATCTAGCTACCTATTAAGACAATATAAGTTCCACATTCTGTATGAATGAGCTACTGAGAACCATATTGTAGCACTAATTTGTTCCTGAAAAAAATGCATTTGTTTCAAGAAATTTTGGATGCTGACTTTATGCTTTTAAATAGAAGATACTATTCTGTATAACAGATATTTGAAATTTTATAGTGATGATGATCCACAATGCATCTAAGATATTTTTCACTGATTAATTTTACAACTTTACAGAACATATCACACTATATTTCTTCATATGATGAGTTAAAAGTACAGATTCAATTTTTAAGGGTTATGCATAATTTGGACATCTGACATTTTTCAAATGGAAATATGAAGTGAGGACAAAGTAAATTAACATTGAAAATACACACCAGTTACATTCTTATATTATGGAGGTGGAGAATTGGATTTTGCAATATATATAGACATTCTGGATAATTCAAGCACATATGGTCACATTCTACTCTCAGTGATGCAGAGAACTGTCCACTGTTACTATAAGAAGAGGGAGAACTTCGTTCCAATATTTCTGTCACAAATTCCCCAATTTTCATTTATGTGAGCAGGAAAAATTCTACCATAAAAGCCAAATTCAGTATGTCAGTTATAAAATATGTATTTAAGTTGCTCAATTAGTTAGATACCCATGACAATGAGTCCAAAGGTCTAATTAACTTGCATAAGGGAAAAAAAAAACTGGGCATAAACTAGCTCCAATTAGGTAGGTATCATGAACAAAATTCAAAGTGAAATTGACTGAATGAATGAAAACTCATTTCTATCAATGGGAATAGATACTGACACAAAAGTCCTACTGAAGATAAATAAGTGTAATTTTCAACATATCTGAAGCACAAAACATCCACTGACCTTTTACTCTTCAGAGGTATCACACATTAGAATTTGGATTGAATTTGGAGAGTATGAAACCTTATCTTTGTCCAAGTGCTCACAATCCCGTGAAAGAGGGAAATAGAATAGGTAGTACTTACACATCAAGAAATTGAAGACGAAAGAAGTTCAATATTTCCCCAATGTTACAAGGCCCATAAGAAGCAGTTCCATAATTAGAATCTAATTCTTCTGAACTACAGACATGTGCATGTGCACATGCTTGTGTGTGTGTTTGTGTGTTTGTGTGTATGTGTGTATCTAGATACTCTGAGAAGATTCTTCTGGGTAATGCCTTATTTGTTTCATTAAATTATCAGAACACACAAATATTATATATGGTTCTTAGTGAGGAGCAGTTTATAATCTCACAGACTAAACAAGGTTATTCACATTCTATACATTAATATTTGTGTACATATGCTGGGAGAAAGCTAGATGGCACAATACTAGACCTTGAGTCAGGAAGACCTGAGTTCAATACGGCCTCATACACTGACCAGCTGTGTGATCCTTGGCAAATCAGTTACTCTCTGTTGCCTGTTTCCACAACTATAAAGGAGGATAATAATAGCACAACTACAGTGAAGATCAAATGATATATTTATAAAGCACTTAGCACAATGCCTGGTATATAATAGACAATAAATGCTTTTTTTCTTTCCTTCCTATCTTCTTTCTTTCTGTCCTTCTTTCTTTTCTTCTTTCTTTCCTTCTGTTCTTATACATGTATATATACAATCCAATTGCAAACATATGGAGAAACTTCCTTGGAGAGTATTATCCTTGAGGTGTAGTTTAATTAAAATTAAGCATTTATTGGGAGAGGAAAGGAATTTTCCCATATCTAGTGAACAAAATGAACACAAACCGATTTTGGCCCGTAGGATGTAGAGAGAAAGAAAAGCTTACAAAATCCAGTGTTCAGTGGAAGTTATCCTTCCCAGAAGCTATTGTCTTAGAAAACTTTTCACTGTGGCCCAAAAAGTGGTATAAAAATCAAAGAATCACAGAATCTTAGTGTTAAAAGAGGAAGTAGAGACTATCTATTTTAATTTGTAAAGAAGCAGAGTTGCCCAACAAATGGTCACTACATTGACAGTAGGTACTCCTGACCTTAAGGGTCAGTAAATGCTCAACTGCTTTGATAAAAGTAATACAAGTGTGATCTCATCAAAAAAGTACTCCCTCCAACAATGCACATTACAACCTATTCATGGCCCCTCATCCTGGGCAACTCTTCTTCTGCCATCTTCTAAATCCTCCAAGAAAACTCTACTTAAATTGTGAGAAGCCTATCTCTAGCTGTTTTACTATTTCTCAGATACCAAGATACATTAATAAAATCTCTTTCCTAGGAAATTTTAATACATGAGACATGATCTCCTTGGAAAACTCTACCGAGCCATATTGTTCTGCCAGTTTTGATATAATAATCTCTGAACATTAAGCATCATGAGAATAGCTCACTTTTCTCTAGCAGTCCCTATGCGCCAGACACTGTGCTAAACATTTTACAATTACGATCTCATTTGATCTTTACAACAATCCTGGAAGCAGATGCAATTACTGTCTTCATTTCACAGATGAGAAAACTGAGGCAAATAGAGGTTAAGCAGCTTGACCATAATCACAGACCTAGTAGGTATTTGAGGTCATATTTGAACTTAGGTCTTCCTGATTCCAGGTCCAGTTCTCTCTGCTATTTATGGAGTGCCAATGTAACAATCTAAATCTTGGTCATTACATATTCAATTTTTGTTCCCAGATTCTTCTGACTATAATGATCAGTTCTGAGTATGCTGAGCACAATTTCTGATAGCAATTGAAATTTACTATATTGTAAAAATAGAGTTAAATAGTAGCAGAAGTAATACCAACAATTTTGCTAAATTTGTAATATGTCCAATTCATTGCCATGCCTTTCCTTCCATATTACTACTTCATGGCAATATGTCCTTTCCTGCTGTTGTCTTCTCTGAGTTGTACTTTTGAAGACCACAAGTATCTGTTTCACATCCCGCTTCCCCCACCCCATCATCCTAACTATTCAATTCAACTAATATTGATTTAGCATTTACTAAGTATAAGGGTGGTGATAGACAAGAAAATTAAAGAGAAAATTTTAAAAGTCCCTCCCACCAAGGAGAATATACTCTACCACAGACATCCTTGTGTTCTATTCTTTTCCATGGTTTTAGAATCACAATCTTTGTCCACATAAAATTCACTGGCTTTGCGGGCTCTGGCATCAGTTACTTTCCAGGCCATGGACAACTGCATTAGTGACAAATGTTTTCATGTCAGCTTTCCTAACAGAACTGACATACTTGACACTGGTAATTTTGATAAGGTAAATAGGTTAGGGCTTGACTCTTCAGTACTTAATTCAAGTGAAAATCCACTTATCTATTAATATTAATTCAGAAAAAAAGTATTGTGGGTTAAAAAAAAACCTTTTAATTAATGCTTCTTCCACTAAATATCTTACTGTTTCTTACTCAAAATGGGAACAGTGACATAGAAATCAGTATTGTAACTGTCCTAGGCAGGGGAACAAATAAACAAAATAAAACCAGAAATGAATCTTGCTGTTACTTCTGGTTTATGTCAAAGAAAATCTGTAAACCTACCTTATCTCTGTCTGGGGGATGGGAGTGGGAGGGGATGGTAGCAACTGTACATGGGTACATACTTCTTTTCCTATGATCTATTAGTAAATGCCTGGGGCTTGAAGCACATGGAAGCTTTATGTGTTCACCCCCTCAGCCAGAGAGGAAATTTCCTTAATAGTGGACTTTCCCAGCTGCCAAAATGGTGTCTGCCAGGCAAGGATTGGAATAGCAAGAGTTCTTTCAGAGGCACAAGTTAGAACCCAAAAGAGAGGGTTCATGGAAATCCATTTAAAGGAGAGAAGAATTTCCTAGACTTTGATCCTTGAATCTAGCTTTCTGCCAGAGAAGGTAGACTTCTTGGTCAGGGTTAACATTGGGAATTGCCTCAAAAATAACTAAAAAATGTGGTTAAAGGAAAAGAAAAATTATAAAACAAGGAAAAGCACTTAATAATCTTGGAGCCACTAGACATTTTTTAAGCACTACTCTGTGCCAAACACTGAGCTAAGCACTAGGAATACAAAGAAAGGAAAAATATATAAATTGAAAAGTCTCTTCTTTCAAGGAGTTTACAGTAAAATAAATGAGATGGTATGCAAACACATATAAAAACAAGCTATATATAGTATAAAACAAGATTATATATAGGGGAAAGCCACAATATTTAAGAAGGATTAGGAAAAGTGTCTTGTAGAAGATGTGACTTTTTTGCTGGGACTTGAAGCCAGGGAACTTAAGAGCTGGAGATGAAAATGGAGAAAATTCCAAACATAGGGGAACATCCAGTGAAAATGTCCAGTTGGATGGAATGTCTTGTGGAACACACAATAAGGCGACTGGGATCATTTGAACAACACTATATAGAGGGGAATAATGTGTAAGAAGACTGGGAAAGTATGTGGAGCAGGCTATGATGAATTTGAACCCTAAATAGAGGGTTTTATATTTTATCCTGGAGATGACTGGAAGTCAATACAGTTTACTGAATATGGAAGTGAAATGGTCAGGATTATACTTTAGGAAGATAATTTTGACAGATAAGTAGAGGACGGACTAGTAAGGCTAGGAACTTGTGGCAGGAAGACCAAACACCAGGCTATTGCAATGGTGGAGGCATCAGGTGGCAAGGGCTTGTGCAAAGAAAATAGCAGGGACAGAGGAGAAAAGGGGGTGGTGAATATACAATGGATCAACATGTCTTGGCATAAGAATGAAGGTGGACATAGTGGCAGAAGATCTCTGATATATGAAATGCATGACTGAAAAGAAGAAGGCCTCAACAAATGTCTTCATTTTTTTTTTCAATGAAATATGAAGCAAAGTTCTCTGCTGAGAAGGGCGGGAAAGGGGAAGCTACGGGAGATTTGAAGAGAGAACAAAAGTTTTGGAACAATTCCTCTGATGGATTGGATAGTGAGTCAATTAGTGTCCCCAGTGCTTAACACAATTAGGGAAGATAAAGGATAAAAAATGCAGAATAAAATGGAGATGATATACAGGGGAAAGTCACAAGAATTAAAGGGGATTGAGAAAGACTTCTAGTAGAAGGTTTCATTTATGTTTTACTAAAATTTGAAGGAAGCCAGGAAACCCAGAAATTGGAGATGAAGAGGAAGAGATTACCTTGCTTTAGTGAAGGCCCAATTGAGAATATATAACATAAATTTTCAGTGAATTCAGTCAGTATCATTTCACAATTCTTTCCACATTTGTTTGTCAGCAGATGGTAGGGAAATACAGGGCTGAGGCTTGGCAAGGCAAGATTAGTGACAGAATAAAACGAAAATGGCATCAGAGAATAGAACAGTTTAGAATTGAAGTTGCTCTCTAAGGAGTCACGAAGAAGAAGGGACGACTATGTAGCCAGTGCAGGGCTGATAGCCTGGGAAAGGACTAAATCACTGAAGTATCAGAGTACAAAGAACAGGGTTTGATTTTGCAAAGGGAGGTGGAATGATAACAGCTAAAGATTCGATTAGGAAATTTCAGAATTGATGAACATGAGAGTAGTGAATTTATGGGTGATGGCAAGATCAAGGGCATGACTTTCTCTATGAAGCTAGGGTCAGGTAGAGGAGTAGGCCATGGGAAATGGGAAATAGACCTCATTGAATTGAACCAAACTGGATCAATGGCCTTCCTAAAATGTGATGCCCAGATCTGACCACCATACTCCAGATGTAGTCTGATCAGGGAAGAGTACAGTGTGCCAGCTGCTTTCCTGTTCCTGGAAGCTCTGCTTCTGCCTCTGTCACTGCCTAATGCAATTTTGAGATGGCATTATTTTTTCTTGGCTGAAATCAAAGCAACTTTGCCAAATGTAAAGTTAATCTGCAGATAGGAAAATGTTTAAGTGTCATCAATAAGATGTTAACGGTCTGTTCAATAGATTCCTGTTGACTTAATTACTTAGTACTGATCAATTTACACTATAGGGTCAGCTGAAATATTTTATGTTGTTCAGGTAAGTCAAATTCAATTCAATTCAAAAAATAATAAACACTTTCTATGTGCAGATCACTTAGTTGATACATGGCATAAATGTTTAGATTAATTCTTAATAAATAATTCAATAAATACTTATTTTTGATAATTTCATTTGGAATGAAGATACCCTATGATTTCACTCTTATAGGGAACCACTGATGAAGGAACTCACTCTACTGATGTAGACTGGAAACTGTTCTACAATTTATAGTTTTAAAGAACTATTCATGACACTGAGAAGTCAACCTACTCAGGGTCACACAGAAAATAACTGTCAGAAATAGCACTTGAACACATCCTCTTTCTGACCAAGTGTTATCCCTCTCACTCACTAACAACGTCTCTGTTGTTGATTAAATGTGATTGGATTTATCATAACAATAACACATTATAAGTGATTAAGAAAAGCTATAAATCTGATTATTACTCTGCAAAAGTCCTACAGTGATACTTCCCTATGCCATGTAACAACTTTAGCAAAGTTTCAGGATATAAAATAAACACACATAAATCATGAACATTTCTATATATTACCAACAAAACTCAGCAGCAAGAGATGGAAAGAGAAATTCTACTTAAAATAATTGTAGACAACGTAAAATATTTGGGAGCCTACTTCCCAAAACAAACCCAAGAACACATTTTACACAAAGTCAGTTCTAAACAATTGGAAACAATATCTGTTGCTCATGGGTAGGTGTAGCACCAATGCAAAACTCACAACACCCAATATAGTCACAAATATTGCAGGGCAATTCAGAATCACAGATGAAGGCAGCTGACTAGCATGAGTGATTTTGTGATTGTTTGTGATTTTGTTTAAGAGAGCCTGGTTGTGATTTGCTTAATAGAGCTGGTTTGTGGAAAGTCTAGCCTAGTGGGATGACTTGGGGATGGTGTTGTTCTCTGCATTGTTACTGTGTATAGATTTTTGTTGCTGTGATGGATTTGGCTTTCTGGTGTCTGAATAAATATTTTGGTTCTGTCTTCCATGTAGAGATTCTGAGGTATTTTGAGATTCTGAAAGTTGTTAGTGTTTCAAGTGTTTTTTTTTAGTTGATTTTCAAGGATTATCTAAATATACTATCATATCATCTTCAAAGAGTGATAATTTATTGACTATTCTAATTCCTTCAATTCTTATTCTTCTTTTATTGCAAAAGCTAATGTTTTTAGTGCAATAGTGAATAATATTGGTGATAATGAGTATCCTGTATTTTTGCCAAGGACTTTTTCTGCATCTATTGAGATAATCATATGATTTCTGTTAGTTTTGATATTGATATACTCAATTATATTGATAGTTTTCCTAATATTAAACTGGCCCTTGCATTCCTTAGTATAAATCCCACTTGGTCATAATATATTATCCTCATGATAAATTACCATAATCTCTTTCCTAATATTTTATTTAAAATTTTTGCATCAATATCCATTAGGGAAATTGGTTCATCATTTTCTTTCTCTGTTTTGGGACTTCCTGGTTTAGGTATCAGCACCATATTTGTATGATAGAAGGAATTTTGCTGGAGCTCTTCTTCACCTATTTTTTCTAAATAGTTTGCATAGTTACAAATACTTTATATAGTATTGGAATTAGTTGTTCTTTAAATTTTAGATAGAATTCACTTGTAAATACATCTGGCCTTGGAGATTGTTTTTCTTAAGGAGTTTGTTGGTTGTTTATTCATTTTTTTTTCTAAAGTGGGATCATTTAAATATTTTATTTCCTCTTCTGTTAATCTGGGAAATTTATACATATTTCTAAATATTCGTCCATTTCACTTTGATTGTCTGATTTATTGGTGTACAGTTTGGTAAAAAAGCTCCTAAATATTGCTTCAATTTCCTCTTCATTGGTGATGAATTCACCCTTTTCATTTTTCTAGTAGTCTGATATTACCCCCACTCAATTTTCTCCAGAGGTCTATCATATTTAATGTTTCTAAAATTCTATTCACCTCCTTAACTTCTTTCTTGTTTATTTTGTGGTTAAATTTATCTAGTTCTGAGAGGGAAGGTTGAGGTCCCCCACTACTTAGTTTTTCTATTTCTTCCTGTAAGTCACTTAACTTCTTTACTAAGAATCTGGATATTTTACCACTTGGTGCACATATGTTTAATATCGATATTACTTTATTTTGTATGTTACCTTTTAGCAAGATACAGTTTCCTTCCTTATGTCTTTTAATTAGATCTGTTTTTGCTTTTGCTTTGTCTGAGAACAGGATTGCTACCCATGCCTTTTTTTTTTCTTCAATTGAAGCATACTATATTCTGCTCCAGCCTTTTTCCTTTACTGTCTGTGTACTGTCTCTGCTTCAAATGTGTTTCTTGTTAAAAAAAAAAAAAAAAGAACATGCTGTAAGATTCTGGTTTTTAATCCACTTTCCTATCTGCTTATGTTTTATGGGAGATTTCATCCTATTCATATTCACAGTTATGACTACTAACTATGTGTTTCCCTCCATTCCCTTTAGTAAATCAGATCACACCTTACTATGTATTACACTGAAATGTGTATATTTTATAGTATAATCTCTTTACCAGATAAAAAAAACCTGCCATTTATATAATGTTTTACATGCTTTGTATTATTTGAACCATATAATAGCTCTGGAGGGTATACACGTGACATGATGCTACCTGCTTTTTTTTATTTTTCTCTGAAGAAAAATTTGAGATTTCCTTCCATTTAGCTGAAATTTCTTTATTCAATCCAATCAAATCCTAGAATCATTTACTCTGTGTTTTCACTGCTAGTGAGAACATAAATATGGTTATAATTTAATTCCTTTTACTGATGTGTCAATACCCTGATTCTTAAATTAATATTGCTCTAAACCATGTTGCAGCTAATGTGGTCCTTCTCCACCATCCACCAAAATTTAGATTCCTACCCCTGTTACCTGGGCTCTAACACATAAGGTTTCAATTGATTTTGTTTGGAATGACATTACCCTGGCACTTCCCAATCTCTCCAAGTCATGTCATTTGTGTACTCCTGGTCAACTTTCTTTTTCTTCCTCCAACCTTGAATGTGTTTATATTCCCAGTTAGCAAAGTGCCTGGGACATAATCATATTTAATTAATGCATTTCATTCATCCACTCAAGAGTTTTTAAATATTCTGTAAGTTGTGTGATTCTTTAACTCATTTCCTGACACTTTAATTTATCTATTAATTCCTATTAACTTCATATCACAGGTGAAGAAACGGAAATACAGAAAAGAAAAGTGATCTATCTGTAATCATATAATATGCCCATATGCTAAACATAGCATAGTGGATAGGGCACAAGACATGGAGACAGGAAGATATGGGGCCAAATCTTGCTTTGGATACTCACTACCACTGAGATCTTAGAAAAGTCCTTAATTTTCTGTGCCACAGTTTCCTCGTGTATAAATTAAGAGGATTGGACTTAACAACTGTTAAATTTTCTTGGAGCTCTAAATCTATGACGCTATCAGAATTTGAACCTAGACCTTCCTGACTCCAAGAGTGTGATTTACTAGGTCATGGTGCTCCTTTTTCCATTTTGGTCTTTATATCTCAATTGCCTAGAACATAGTCATTATGGGTAGTTAATAATATTAAATGGTAGTTGACCTGAAGTTGCATAAAATCTTTTTAAAAATTAATAAAAGTCAAATATCAAATTTCCAATCAATTAGCAGTCAAGTATATATAATTCAGAATTCCCTGATAAGATTCACTAATGTTAACATCATTCCTCCATGTCATCAGGCTTTAAGATGACCTTAGGCATGAGATCATGCTATAAGGTGCTTTGTAAATCAAACGTTAAAACTCTCTATAAACCCTAGCTATTATTCCTACTATGCAAATATGGATTTTCTAGCTTCCTCCAAGTTCCTCCTTGAATCTTTCCATGTACAAGAGGCCTTTCTCCTCAGTGCTAGTCCCTTTTACCCCACATCGTGTCTTACTTTTGAGATTGTCTCCAATTTCTCCTGCATCCCTCTTATACTTACTTACATCTCATCTTCTCCATTGGAGCTGAAGCTCTTTGAAGGCAAGAAATGTTTTTGCCTTTTTTTTGGATCCCTAATGGTTAGCATAATGCATATAGCAAGGGCTTCTTAAATGTTTATTGACTGACTGATTCTGTAGAGAATATATTCCATAACAAAATGGAAAACAATGCAAAAGACAGGCTAACAATAAAGGAAAATTATAAAATATTATGAATATAAAGTTATGTGCATTTGCAACCACTTCTTATTAATCAAAATATCTCTGGTAAATGTACTTAGGAAATTAATGAAAAAGAGAAAAAGATAACATTCTCAACTGATGTATTTAGAAAAAACTGCATAAATAATTTAATTTATATTTAATCATATTTGGAAGAAGTAACAAATCAAATATTGGTACATTCATATTAAAAACATTCATGATTTTGTGATGTGATTTTTAGCTCCATACGAGATTTTTAAAATAGATTTGTGACAGCTGATACATAATATTTTCATTATATACATTGGGAACTCAGGTTCAAAAGGATTAGATTCCTATTTCCCTGAGGAGCTCCAGGGCTATTATTAGAGTAAGTCCTTTTAAAATTCAAAAGGAGAGGCCCAAAAGGCAGGTCTTGAACTCACATAGTTATTCTTGGAGGCTCACCATCAAAGATAATTGCCTCTAAGACACCTGAACAAACTAGACCCACAGCTCAAGTTCTACTCCCTGACTGTGGCTTCCCTGTGGCTCATTCTTGACTTCACTCCATACATCACAATCTCCTTCTAGCTTCTAGTGACTTAATAACCAAGTTCTAACTTAAATAGATCCACATCTGAACGTGGATCAGCTCCTTCCACTTAGGGTCAGTGATTTCCCCTGCAGGTGCCAATTTGCTAAGCCTCCCAGGTCGGGCTTCTTGAAAATCCTCTCCATGGGTTTCATTTTCCCTATTGTTGGCCTGTTCCTAAGAGTTGCCTACATTTGGGTGTTGTTACTATAAACTAGTAGTGTCAAATTTAAATAGAAACAGTGTGAATAAGTACATAAGGATCTCTTTGGGTGCATATTGCCTTACAAAATCATATATTAATATTATCTGTGCTCTACCGTATTTTTCATTTATTTTGTTAAAGATTGTCCAATTACATTTTAATCCAGTTTTGGCCAAACACAAGAGTGTTGGTCTTTTGTTTCACACTTTTGCTGTAGGCCTTCTACTGGTGTGAAACATAAAATCTTGATCTTTTTTAAATTTCTAGGTACTCTTTATATCCACAAGATATTCTAGTTATAATAGAGGAAATAACATCTTTGCCCTATTTTCATACTTCTCTGTAAAACTAGTCTGTCACATGAATATGTGCTTTTGGGAAATGAGATGGAACTGAAAGCAAAATTAATATTCAAAACACATTGAATTGAGTATCCATGAAATGAGTTATTAGGGGTGGGGTGGATGGTCAGTAAACTCAGAATAAGTGCTATTCTTGGATAAACATGTTGGAGGGCAGCATTTTCAAAGACTTGCATAAATTTTTCCATAGTATTGATGTTTCTGAATCAGTTTATGCATGTCAAGGGAAATTGTCAAAAGGGACACGAAATACTATAAATGTCATACATTGAACTTTCTTCCTATTATGATTCCATTCATTTGAAAGTGATTTCCTTCCTTCCTTTTTCTCCCTTCCTTTCCTTTCCCTTTCCTTCCTTCCTTCATCTCCCTCTCTCTCCTTCTCTCTCTCTCTCTCTCTCTCTCTCTCTCTCTCTCTCTCTCTCTCTCTCTCTCCCCCTCTCTCTCTTTCCCTCTCTATCTCTCTCTCTCTCTTTCTCTCTCTCTCTCTCTTCCCTCCCTGTCTCCCTCACTTCAGGAATCAATGAATCAAAAGCATACTAATCATACTATCCACAAGCCACTCTAGAATAAAAGAAAATACATTAGAGCTTTCAATGAAAAAAATAATCACACTAGACTGCTATATAAGAGAATGCATTTATTGAGAAAGTTTTAAATTTTTCTTTCCATTCAACTAGATGTTTTATCCAATACTTAAAATAATTTCTCTCTTTGTCTGAATCACTTTTTGTCATCTTACGAGCATAATAATAGGCTGCATTCAGGTTCTGCACAAACCAATTTTGGTTAAAACAACAAAAATATATTCCATATGCAGACACATATGGCATTTTCCAGAGTAGTCTATGTTCTTCTAGGTCAGAGATTTCAAAAGCAGCTGGTACAGTGAGTTTAAAATGAGAAAGCTATGGCATTAATTAGTAAATACTGTTGAATTCAATTCAATTTCAGTTATATAGAGATATTTCTGGGGGACATGAAGATTTATTCAAATGCTTACAATGATAATTGCTCACACTGACATATCATTTACAGTTCACAAAGAATATTATTCCATTCAATAGCCATTTGAGATAGGCAATGATGATGATGATGTCTAGAATTTATGTAGCTCACTAAAATTTGTGAAGGACCTTATATATGTTATCTCATTTGGTCACCTAACAACCCTATGAAGTATTTATTATTCCCATTTTACAGATGAACAAATTGAAGTGAAAGTCATACAGCTAGTGAGTATCTAAGGCAGGTTCAAATGTAGGTCTTCCTTCCTCCATGTCCATCACTCCATCCACTGTGCCACCTATCTACAAATACAAATATGCTCCTCATTTTATATATGAGAAAACTGAGGCTCAGAAAAACAATATACCCCTCTCAAATATTGTAGCTACAAAGGAAGAAGTTTTGGCTAGACAACAACTTGTTTGAAAAAGTACTGGATATTTTAGTGAATTGAAAGCTAAATATATCTCAAAAGTGTGTCATAGTGACCAAAGAGATGAGATAATGGCCTACATAATAAGAGGGAAGGTATCTAGGAGGAGGAAAGTGATAGTACTACTGTACCTGGGCCTAGTCAAACCACATCTGGATTATTGTGTTCAGTTGCAGGTGCCCTATTTTAGGAATTGGAGAGCATACAGAGAAATACAATGAGAATGATGAAGGATGTTGAGATCATACTCTTTGATAGTATCGTTTCATCTGAGGAAGACTTGGATGGACTAAGCTTGATCACAGTGCCTTCAAGGAGATGAAAGTCTGGCATAAGGAAGAGGTAGGTATCAGGTTTATGGCAGGTTGAAGAGGACACAATTAGGAGTAATAGATAGAAATTAACTAGAGGTAGATCTTGGTTCAAATAAAGGAAAAGAAAGCTATTTTTCAAATCTTTTTAACAATTAGGATAGAATTACATATTCATAATTTTATACTTCTTGCCAACTAGGATAAGATAATTACATAATTAGAATTATGTATGTGTTTTCTAATTAGGATAAGAGAATTATAGATTTTCTACAAGTAAAATTAGAGTTTGTAAGATCATAGGATCATGCATCTAGAGCTGAAAAAGAACTCAGAATCATCTAGCACTACTCTCTTTTTACAAATGGGGATACCATGCCTCAGAAAGCTTCAGTGATAAAACCAAGATCATACAGGCAGTAAAGAGCAGAGTTGTGATTCAATTTTGGGTCTTCTGACACCAGATATGTGAATTATCCAAACCTGGAATAAATTGTCTCAGGAACCAGTGGGTTCTCCTTCACTAGATATCTTCAGAGGCTGATGACCAATTGTCAGTGATGCCAAAGAGAGGAGTCCTGGGAAGGTATGGATGATCTTTGAAATCCCTCCCAATTCTCAGTTTGTCGAATTAAAACATGGAACTGAGACCTGAGCCTCACAACGCACTGTGAGTAGTCAACATTGAAGTGCTGCTGCTAGTGCTACTCCTACAGCAACTTCCATGACTACCACATTGACGATTATTATTAGTACTACTACTACTACTGCTGCTGCTGTAAAACACTGCTATTTCTCAAATAGATTGTTTATGTCTTAAGTTCATTTCAGAGGCACAGTTTACATTCAATAACAGTAATTGGTTTTACTTATTTCTGTACACACACACACAGACACGGGCAGTTAAGTGGCACAGTGGATGGAGTGCTGAGACTGGAATCAGGAAGACTAATCTTTATGAGTTTAAATCTGGCCTCAAACACTTACTAGCTCTGTGACCCTAGGCAAGTCACTTAACCATGTTTACTTCTGTTTCCTCATCTGTAAAATGAGCTAGAAAAGGAAATGACAAACCACTCTATTATCTCTGCCAAGAAAAACTCAAATATGATCATGAAGAGGCAGACACAACTGAAATGACCGAACAACAAAGAAATATGTGTATGTACATATATACTTATACAAACATACGTATATATATATACACATATTCAGATTACTAACCATACACTATTTGTTTTTATTATTTCAAAGTCACAGATTTCAACTGTGTTAATAAATGAGTATTTATTATATCTCTTCAATCATATAACATAGAACATATCTGCATGTATATAGCAAATATTCACAGCTTTGCTAAGGGTCATTCCAACCCATTTTTGTAAATAAACTGAAATGCCAAGTCAATTCCTTGCTTGCAAAAGACATTTGTGTAATGATTGCATAATCAAGTTAATTCTCAACAAACACCAGCTAATAAAAGTCACTTGACTTCTTGACAAATGAGAACAATTTGCCATGTTAAGATATGGCAAAAACACTTCAAGTGGCCTGTGGGATATTCGAGGCATATTTTTTTGCAAATTTCAAATAACTCTGCTTTTCTATATAGGATCCTAACAAGTAGGATTATGTAAAGCAATTAATTGAAGCCAACAGAATGCATTATTTACACTTGCTTTCCTTTCTTCCTCTCCCCCTACCCTGCTCCTTAGCTCCTTCTTTCACCCCTCAAAAAATAAAGCATACCAAAAAAAAGTCTGCTGATCACTCAACTGGTGTTCAAAATTTTGTTTTGAGATGCATACTCTACATCTGATTTTTCCATTTGAACCTAGGAATGTTTGAGGAACTCACTTTAATTCACAGAGGCACAGAGTAAGGAGCCTCAGAGATAGTATTGTCCAACTTCCTGAGAGTCCTGATTTTTACACATAAATGTTTAAATGGTTCGCCCAAAGGCATACAGATGGTAAGTGCAAAATTGGGATTCAAACCCCAGTTAGTTAAATTCAACTCTCATTTACTAAATAAATGTCTACTCTTGGCAAGGTACTATGATAGCCACTGGTACTACAAAGATAAAAAAAAGTCATATATAGTTGCTTTCTTCAAGGAGTTCACACTGTTCTCAGGGCAGTGTTTTGTTATTTATTTGAGGTAAAAAAAATTCCTTTCATCAAACATGTTCCATTTATATAGAATTTTAGAGTTTGCAAAGCATTGTCTCCACAAAAAATAATCTTGAAGATATATGTGTACATAAATATATATATATATATCTATACATGTACATTTGTGTATAATGTATGTACATAGGTATGTATATACACACATATAGATATATATAATTACCTATATACACGTGTGTATATACATGCGTACATATATTTATACACACATACATACATACACACATACAATTAAGAAAATGGAGGAAGTAGAAGGGAAGTGACTTCTTCTATACTTATATAACTAGAGGGAATATTTGTGTCCAGGTCTTTTGATTCTAAGTCCCATGTGCCTTTTATTTTCTACTCCAGTCTATGTAGGATTATGAAAGGGAGAAAAGAGAATAATTCAGCAGCCTCTCCAATGGTAGAAAGAAAGCTCTGAGCACCTATGAAAGTGTTTGTAGCGACTAATGGGGGAGTGTGCTAACCAACTAAATTTGGTGAGTATGCCAGAATAATATCCATAATAGATAGGGAGAAATGACTGAAATTACAGGCTAGCTGGTGTTCTAAAACTATTATGTTTGAATGTTTTTTAAAATGGTGAAAAGGAAAAGAAATAAATCTTTGGAGCATTTAAAATGAATTTCTAAGTAACAGGAATAGTAATGATGATGATGATGATGATGATGATGATGATGATGATGAAAGGTGGGAAACTGTCAGTGTTTTTTACTAAAGACCATAGAATGTTTTAATCAGCAATTCTGTAATTGTTTGCAAACCAGGGGCTACAGTGGCCCTGAGAGGTATGTGTCTGAAAGTTTAAAGTGGCTTGGAAAAGGACCTTATCAACACTAATTTTTAACTTATTTGATAGCTATTGTTTTCATATCACAGCTATTTCCTAATTTATTCTCCTCTCTTCGCTAGCAAGAAAGTCATTATTCCCTCATAAGAAAGAGTAAAAAAATAGAGCAAAAATGATCAAAACCAACATAACTAGTTTGATATCAAAGGCAGATTTTTTTTTTACCCACATTCACATATATCTGTAGACTCAATCTCAGAGGTTTTCTTGAGGACCAAGCTTAATCATTATAATTACATTGCATTCAATTGTGATTGATTGTTGTTCTTGCAGTTTACAAGGATGTCACTGTTTATATAGTTTTACTTGTTCACTTTGTTTCAGTTTTCATCATTTCACACAATTTTCCCTTTTTCACATTTGTCATTTCTTATAGTACCATGATATTCATTACAAACATATGCCACGATTTGTTTAGCCATCTCTAATCAATGGAAACTAATTTCTCATTCTTTACTACTACAAAATAGGATCTTTTATTATTGAACACCTCCTACGGAAAGAAATTGGTGTGGACACTGGGCAAATTTTTGAAAACTAGATGCCTACCCTTTAGGATATTATAATTGGGGGGCAAAAAATAAGAAAACTTTGAAAACAGTCAAAATACAATATATGAAATTTGTGGTAAAGAAAAAATAGCAAGTCATTTCACCTTAATCCTTATGTCCTCCTCTGTAAGTGAGTTAGAGTGTTATATCTGAGATCCCTTCTGGGTTCAAAATCTTATGACTCCAAGTGTACTGTAAAAAACAAACAAATATATGTATATTTGTGTATTTATATGTATATGTGTATGTATTTGTGTATATATGTATACGTGTGTGTGTGTGTATGTCTAAAGAATGAATAAAGGCAATGTATTAAGACTTGGATTCAGAGCTCACCTGTGACACATGATGTGACCCTGGGCAAGTTCCTTAGCATCCCAATGTCTCAGTAAATGCTCTAAGAATATGTTACACAACAGGTCTGATTTGACTTGTTAGACACAGTTTCTTCATTTTCCTATAACCATGAAATTACATAACCAGTCTAATTTTAAACACACAACACAAAAATAATCATTATTCCAATGGAATAATTACACCAGAGATTGAATCCAAAAATAATGGGGAACTATAGGAGGAATCTTAGGCATTCAGAAAATGCTAAAAGTAGAAGGGTTTTGAAGGATAGGTAGTACTTCTTTCCTAGCTCTTCTTTTAAAATTATATTTTATTTATTTTCAAATATCAAAGAAACCTGAGGAGACTCACATGAGGTGATGCAGAAAGTGAAGTGAACATAACCAGGATAGAAAGTCATTCAGTAATGGCAATATTGTGGAAAGGAGTAAGTATGAAAAACTTAAGATATCTATTGTCAACACAATGAACACCCATCATTCTAGAGTACCACTAAAGAAGAATGTTACCTGCTTCCTGATAGAAAGGCAACAATCAATATACAGAATGTGACATTAATTTTTGACTGAAAAGTATTTCAACAGAAAAAGGAAAATGAGAATTCCACAAAGACAAGACAATATAAGAATATGTTGAATTGGAAGTGAATGGGATTTGTTTGGGAAAAACTGAGTTCCACTATAGCACAAAAGTACATCGAGTAAAGTATTAGGAGATATGACTGGAAAGTGAAACCAAGAACAGAATACTTAGATCGCTGAATGCCAGATTAATGGGTATTCTCTTTATTACATAAAAATGCAAACTTATATTTATGTCACCTTTAGGTATATAAAGCCAGTTCATCATAATAACTCTGTAATTGAGCAAAAGTAATAATTTGATTCACAAAGAAACACTTATTAATTAACTACAAAATGTGCTACACACTGGAGTGAGTATTGTGAAAATTGTATAAATCAAACTTGCTCAAATTTATGAAAATTGACTTCATTTTGAAATTTAATTGTCCTTTTCCAAAGAATTCCATTTGTTTGTTAATTATGGTAATTAACTGACAACCTGTTTCATGTCTGAGAAAGTCTACCTGCTCACTCTCCCCGTTTGTAACTACTGAAACTCATTCATTCCCCTCCCAACTCAGAAATCCCCATTCTTTCCTCATCTTATATCCTGGTTTATATCTTGTTAATAAAATAATTGCATAAAAAATTGTCTCCCCTCTCTATTTGGGCTCCATTGCCAAGCTGAGATAGCCTGGTCTCTATTTATTATGTAACTGACATATGTCGTTTAATAAATTGATATGTTCAAAAACTCAAGCCTTTGCTTCCTCAGTTATTTCCATTTTCTCCCATCACAGGGGTTACAAGGATCAAAATAAAGTAATTCCTGATCTCAAGGAGCTTAAATCACCTTGGTGTATTAAATATGGTACACTTAAATAAAAGGTAAATGCAAAGTAACTAGAGATATCAAGAAAGACCTCTGGAAATAGATGGAAAGTGAGCTGTCCTGAGAGGCATAGTAGGGATTTTAAGATGAGAGAATACCTATCAGACACAGAGGATTGATTATGCAGAAGTTTATGTTGGAGTTTTTTTCTTTTACAAGTAACATCTAGCAGTCAGTTGGATAATACATATATAAGGACTTTGTAAACTTAAAATTCTACAGAAATGTCACTTTTGATTTTTATTATTATTATATAATGGCAACATGTAGGGGTCATGAAGGGAGAAATACTGGAGGCAAGAAAAACAGTTAAGAGATTACTAAAATGTTGCAGGTGAGAAGTAGTACAAGTTCAACCCAGGGAAGTAAAAAGGAGTGACACAGATATCACAGGAGGAATAGTGCATGAATCCATCCTATTTCTTCATTCCAAACCCCTTTTAGAATTTTATAGATCAATATTTGTTACCGAATAATGCCATATGACTGATTTAATTGTGGAAAAAAGATAATGAGAAACACAAGCAAGTCAAGATATTTTACCAAATTAGTGACTTTGCTCTGAAAAAAATGGCTTATAGCTATTTAACCCTCAGCCCAGTCCTTATTATAGCATAATTACTTTTATATAAACTTTATCCCCAGTCAGATTTCTAGTCCATAATATTCTAGCCATACATCATTGAACAAGTCTGGTTCTTAGACTAGTTCCTTCTAATCTGACCTATGTTGACGACCCAATATGATTCTAGAACTAGGTTTTTGGTTTTAGTGGGGGTTTTTTGGAGTAAAAGAATCACAGAATTTTAAAGTTGAAGTGGGACCTAGTCTGATAGAAATCCAAAAGTAATTCTTATTCTAATATACTTGAAAAGTAGTCATGCACCTGAGTTTATTTACCAAGTTGGAGTGCCAGTTCAGTATAATCTAACTATATGTCAGAGATCTCACTCTCTGGACACATTTATTCTCTAGTACAGCGCTTCTTAAACTATGAGTTGCAACCTCATATGGGGTCATGTAACTGAATGTGGAGGTCATGAAAAATTTGGCAACAGTAACAGGTTTCTGAATGCACAACGACCAAAAATTAATTCAAAATCAAAGGTGTAATGAATCCAAGATGTTTCTGACAATGCTTGCCCATGTCACATTGTGAGACTTCACTGTAGCCTTGGTTCTGAACACAGCATTGAAGATTATAAAATCAAAATATCAATCAACCCTGAAAAATATTGACCATGCTCAATGTCCTGCAGTATAAAATATTCCACCAAGATTTAATTCTTTACATAAAAATAAACAAGCACACCCATATCATTAGCATGCAAATTTGTTTTCATATTTAGTAAGTGATGAAGTTAGAGGTATACCAAAGAATTATTTTAAAATAAATTTCTTTATGATTATCAGTAAATGTTTGATTTGTATATCTATTTTATATACCTATATACCCAGGGTCGTATAAAATATCTTGGGTGAAAAGGGGTCTCAAGTAGAAAAAGTTTAAGAAGCCCTTCTCTGGTGGCAACACTAAATATCAGAATTCTTCATCTACCTATGCCATGTCCAAGTGATTCTTCAACTAGAAGAAATAAGAAATAGCTAAAGAAACAAATTACCTTGCATAAAATTACCTTTAATGATGATCTCGGCTCATGATCATACTCAAGTCCTGGCTCAGATATTCAAGTCTTTTAATTTCTTGGAGTCTCCCTTTTCTCATCTGAAAAATGTGGGAAATGATATTTGAATATCTTATCTCAGAGACTGTTGGGAAGAAAAATACTTTGTGCAAAACTAGTTTAAAGAAAGTTTGTCAAGACAGTCAACTAAACAAAGTAATTCCCAAAACAGTTAAGGCAGAAAGGACAAAATACAGGCGATGATATGAAAAAACATAAGAATTATACTAACAAATTATTTTTTCTACCAATGACAGTTGAACAAGTCCACCATACTTGGACCCTCACCTGACAATCATTGA
The DNA here is from genome assembly GCA_023548195.1 of Bettongia penicillata ogilbyi. Lineage (NCBI taxonomy): Eukaryota > Metazoa > Chordata > Mammalia > Diprotodontia > Potoroidae > Bettongia > Bettongia penicillata. The sequence goes on along the minus strand of JAJHZJ010000688.1, from coordinate 1,807,140 downwards.
GTTATTTATAGAGAAGAGTAGATTTGGCATGAAAAAGAACAAAGATGGGAAAACAACTGACCAAGCACATTTAAATTAGATCCTTGTTGGAATTGTGAAGATTTTGTGGTGTCCATATATAACATATTTTAGGAGGCGAAGTTCTCTGACATTTATGCTTACATTCCTGCCTATCTAAAATCTCTATGACTATATATCTATACTAGGGATACATCAATACCTATATCTGAACCTCTGGTTCCAACGCCCAAACTTCTCTCTCTGTTTCTCACTTAGCACGTTGCTATTTTCATCTTCCTCAATGTTACCACTTCCTCCAATGCCCCACTCCTGATCTACCTGACCCCTTACACGGTGTTCTCTGGAATGTCTACACCATTATTATTAATAAATATTCTTTTATCTCAAACCAATTCCTTTCTCGCTCTTTCCAAATTCTGGCATTCATTGAGACCTTGCTCCTTCCTGATGGTGCTGAATTGCCGCACTTTCATCCCCCTTCCTCTGCACTCGGTCATGACTGAAGAGTCACAATGCAATGATATCTGTTGTCATTCTAGATTCTAGCATCCTCATGTAACTCCTTCCTGTGAGATTCCCAGATCCAAAATCATCACCCAATTCAAATCCTGGGAAGCCATTATGTATCAGCCTCCAGATCATTCTCTTTTTTTCCTCAATGAATTCATTTCCTGGTTCACAGTCTTTCCATCCCAGATCCCATGGGGCTTCAAAATAGGTATTAAAACTCTCAACTACTATAACTTTCCCAAATTTCAATCTACTCAACTCCCACACACGGTCATTTATACTCTTATTCCTTCTACAATCCATTTGTTCTATTTCCATGTTTATGAACTCTGAAATTCCATTATCTGGTCTCAATATTTTATTGTTTCATCTTCTCCTACGTTTTTTGAAACCAATCCTCTTCTTCATCCTCACTATAGCCTTCTCTCCTTTTGTACCTCAGTTCTTTTTCAGGTAATGATCCATTTATAGATGAAACTTTCCTTTACTTCCTCTGACCCCTTGGTGAATCGATTAAACTCTACACTATCCTCCACATTCAAACACTTTGCCTCCTTATCCTATTATAGTCATGCCTTATGAAACCCAAATGTTATATTAATCCCAATGTTCATCCCTATTACTCTTATTCATTTGCTACTGTACAGAGGTAGAAAAACAGATGAAAATGTGTTGAACGAGTCCACTACAAATTTGTCACATAATCTTAACTGGGTAATCAGTGCAGCAAGATGCTCATTTTATATTTTCCTAAGTATCTACCATACTATAATGACTTTAAATGTTTTTGTCTCTCCTTAAACCTTCAGTGGCATTTCCTCCGTACCCCTCTCAACGGAGAATTTCGTGTTTTACGTCAGAAGAAAACAATGAGATCATTCAAAGAAAGCTCCTTCTTCTTCCCTGTTTCCAGTCTCACTCAGATTCTTCCCTCACTATTACTGCCCACCTCCATGTCTTACATAAAGAAGTAACCATTTTCTTTTCCATGGTGACACACATTCTCTCTCTCTTTCCATTCTACTTTGACCCCATTCTTTCTCATCTTTTCCAGCAAAATGTCCCCTCCATCTTCATCACCCCTAATCTTCGGTCTCTCCCTATCTGCTGATTTTTTCCCTGCTGCTAAATATGTCTGTATCTGCCTCATCCAAATACAAAAGCAAAAGGAAAGATAAACAACAAAATATCTCCCGTGATCTGACTATCCCTGCCAGCTATTATTCTGTATCTCTTCATTACGTCTTGCTTTTGTCCATACGATTGGTCCTTTTCAGTCTCCTTAGCTGGATCATGATCATTAACCATGGGTGTTCCCAAGGACATAAACACTCTTTTCATTCTACTGTCTCTAGCGTATTGTTCACTCTACAGTTTCATCAGTTTCTGTGAGGTCAATCATTATTACCTCTATGCAGATGATTCTTAGATTTATATATCAAGTCCCAACTTTCACCTTATTTCCAGTGCCACATTGCCAAATGCTTTCCTTAACAGGATGTGCCACAGACATTTCAAACTCAATATGTCAAAAACAGAACTCATCTTTCTCCTAAACCATTCTAACTTTCTTACTACTGTCATAGGCATAACTATCCTCCCAATATTTCTACTCACATAGACACCACCCTAGAACACCCTCATTGCCTCATGATTGAACCATTGCAATATTTTCTCCTTGTCCCACCCATCTTATCCATTCCCTGCTTAGCTGCCAAAGTGATTTTTTTTCTCTTCCTGAAAATTAGAAAAGTTCTGGGCATGTCATTTCCATCACCCAACTCAATAAAATCCAGTTGTTTCCTATTATTTACAAGATCAAATATAAAAACTATGATTTTTAAAGCCATTCATAATCAATGCTATTTTTTGGGGGGGAAATGGAACCCTTCTTATGATGTCACATACTAAATACTTTGCTAAAAGCTTATTTAGTAATAATCAGTGTAGGCACACACTTTACTTGGGCTTGTGCACAATAGTAGTAGGAACTTCCCAACCCTTTAGGGTTAACTATGGCATACAGTATGTTAGTAGTAAGTCACTTTCAGGGACCCAGATCATTAATGGAAAGAGGATTTAGAGAAGCAGCCCTCAGTGGGAGCTATATATTCATTAATTGTAGAAACACTAAATGAAACTATCTGTAGAGAAGAATTGGCTTTATTCAAATAATATTCAACAACGGATAATGTCTTTACAACTTCACAACTGAATAAAAGATGTAGTCAATATTAGATCCCAACTTGTATACTTTTAATTGATTATGAAAAAGCATTTAATTGAAGAATATGAAAGGATTTTTTTTTTCATCAAGGTGCTTCTAATCCATATAACCAAATTATTCAAGATTATATTAAAATGTAGTAGTAGAAATAATCCTATTCAAAATGACTTTACAATCATAAAAATAAAGTAAGGTATAAAAGACAAAAATGAATGCTCATAAGATATGTCTGTCACTGTAATGATAAAAAAATCACTACAGCATCTAAGTTGAAGAAAGTTTCCCTGTGTGAGGTCTTCCATATGCTTCTATTTTCAGAAGACACTACTGACTACATCAAGACCAGGATCATTGGGGAAGCCCTTAAAAGAGATCTGAAATCATTCAAATGAGTATGGATAGATTACACAAGAAAGACCAAGTGGATGAAGAATGTCAATTTCCAAGATTACTATAAGCATTGGGATTGATAACATATAATTGTCATTTATCAGTTTGTAAATCTAGGATAGAAAGTACATGTAAACAATTTTATCTCATAAATGAACAGGAGAGGAGCAGCCTGAATTGCCTTTGGGAAATTACAAATCTCCTTTTAATGATTCCAATTTTCCCATGGAAGCAAAAGTCCATCTTTATAGTACTAACATTCTACCAATGTTTTATAATAATGAACCATTGCATACAATAGTCTCTGAAGAATTTAAAATGAGTATCCCATAAAGTACAAATGTATAAGCAGGCTACAACAGACAGTCAACTAGAATTGAAAAATGTTATTGATGAACTGTATCACTACAAGTATAGATGGGTTGGTCACATGGTAAGAGTAAGGTATGACAGGAGGAAAGCCAGAGTGCTAGTAATCTTTCAGTGGCAGGAGAGAATAAGGAAAGTATGCTGAACAAATGCCTTGCCACAAACATATGAGAAAATATAGGCTATATAGGATGGGCAGATATAGAAGAGCTGCATTCTGAATAACTAAAGTGAACATTAATAGAGATCAAAAGTCTTCCTGAATATATAAAGATTAAGACAAGAGGATATATAGTATGTAAGGATTAATATGTTTGCGTTCGTCCTTTATTGCTGAAGAAGACCATGCCAATAGAGAAATAATGACATGACTTGCACTTGACTTTGTTTTGAGTGAGGGAGGGCTGTGCAGATCACTAGCCTCAATTCTCCTCTAGAGCCATCTGAATCCAGTGACCAGATATTCATCAGGATGATGGGAGATACCCCAGGATGAGGCAACTGGGGTTAAGTGACTTGCCCAAAGTCACACAGCTACTGAGTGTCAAGTGTCTGAGTTGCTCATGGTCAGGAATCTTTCAATTGGCACACTAAGTCATGGGAACAACATCATGGACTTCCTCTTACTGCAATGACCTGAAGGCTATCATGCCCAAGGCTCCCTGGTGACACCTCTGTTTATATCCATTCCCTGACCTTTTTGTAGTTCCTCAGGGGAGTTCCCAGTTCTGATTCCAGAGAAGTGTCTTAATACCCTTCCATTCTTGCTTCTGATGACAACCTTTCCTTGTTTCCTTGGTTCTCTCAAGATGAATGGACAATGAATAGTTAACTGGGAGTCCTCTGTTTTAAAATAATTTTATACCAATGAATTTTATAAAAATGAAGGTAAGCTACATAATGCATCATGAGTAAAAATGATATTTAAAAACATAAGGATGTGAGACCTACAGGAAGGCTGCTAGCATGTAAGGTGGATCCTCAGTGGAAGACGAATCAAAGCATGTGGACGGATGCCAGAAGGCTGCAGAGGCATGAATGGGTTCAGATCTGTATCCATGGATGGGATTAACTATAAGAATTTGATCAACCATTCTCTGGAGTATTGAGGCATGAAGGAGAAAAGCAATAGTAAACCAGTCATCATGAAGGACTTGAAAAGCTTAAAGGAAGATTTTATCTTCTTTCCTGAGCTCAACACTTCACCTCTGCCCCTAGCAACAGAATAGCAGCTTGCCATCCTTGGTGCAGAGAGAAAACTTGCCCTGCTTTGCTCCTTTATTCTTCCTGTCAGCTCAGTGAGTAGAGAATCTCTGTTTTACTGATTCAAAATTGGGGTTACCAAGTGCCCTAGGAGTGGAGAAGAGCCATAGCATCTATTCAAGTAGTAGATTGCCACTTAGCCCAATTCCTCTGCTCCTGGCATCCCCTGTACACACACACCTGCTTTGAGGGAGGTTTGTTACAGGGACTCTGCAGTGGCAAAATCAGCCAAGCAGTTAATCAGCAGCATTTCTGAGAACCCCTAACGTGCACTGATTACTATATCAAAAGCAATCCCATGCAGAGGTAGTTTTCTGTCTGTTTTTGTTTTGTGCTTTAAAGAAGAAGATGGTAAATGAGGGAGGCAGCTGGCATGAATGCATTTCTATGACTTCAGGACGGAATTGCAATGACTGTTGTGTTATCTAGACATCAGTGACCATCTCTCAACTTCTCTCACTCCTTTTGTCTCCTTCCTTCCCCCTCTGCACATGCATTTACATAGGACTTAGAGACATAGAATAGAGAGGTTTAAGTTTCAATGAGAGTTCTGTGAAAAGGAGGCCAGTTGGGAAAAAGGGAATTCTTTCAATAACACTACCCAAAATGCTGTGATGCCATCATGTTTGGCATACACCTGAACAGTCAGAATACTTAGCAAACACTAATGAGATTAATTAGAAGAATATTTAGGTTATTCACTCTTGTGGAAAGTTTCTATTGAAGTTGTTAATAAGATTTCTTGATAAAAGCCTTAATTAACAAGGTCTTAATCTCTCTACAAAACCTTTTCCAAAAATCATTTCCATGGTTAAATTACAACTTTCAGTGTAGGTCACTGCTGATGAATAAAAGGTATATTCCCCCTGCCTTCTGCTAACCTGAGCCATATTAAGGAAGGGGGAAGTTAATTCTAAATTGGAAATCAATGTGAGAACTATACGGATTAAATGAAATGACATGAATTGCATCGTTTTCATTCCCTATCTCCTAGGTTAATTAATTATACATTAGATTTTCTGCTTCTTGTGATCCTTGAGGATTTTGAGTATGAACCGTAAATACAGACCAGGAAGTTATATTGGAAGAACTACACGACCCGGTAATAATACTGCAAGTTATTTAACAAGATGAGAATTACATTTTTATGTGGAAGATTCTTCCAACATACACATTTTTATAGTTGTAGAGATGCATAAGTACAACTACTGTATCAGAGATGAACAAAATAAGAGATACTAAGATTAATAGCCATAGTCACCTAATGGGACAGTAATGAGGCAGCATGACATAAGGGATGTAGTGTTGGACTCCTGCCTCCAAAGTCAGGAAGACCTGAGGTCATATCATGCCTCAGATAATAGCTTTGTGACTGAGGAAGTTGCTTAACTTGCCTTGGCCTCAGGTCCCCATTTATAAAATGAGAGGGTTGATCTTCATAGTTTCCAAGGTCCCTTTTAACTTTAATTTATTATTCCATTGTTCCTTCCTCTTAAAACTAGGAACAACAGTATTTTGCCTATGAGTAATCTGAGAACTGATTTTTAGGAATAAACATCACTCTTATAAAACAGTTTATCTGAAAATGACAATGCCACTTATTCTATACAACTCCCCAACCTCAGTATTTCTAAAGCTGAAATTTTCTGATTCAATGTATTCTTTCCCCTTCCCATATATATATATATATATATATATATATATATATGTATACATACATATACAAATATGTGTGTATATATTCCAACACATATACACATACACATATATGAATTTTGTTCCTGTGAGAAACAATGAACTTATTATTCTTGCTCAATTTATGAACAGAGATTATGTGAACAAATGGATCCTGTGTCCTTCACTGAAAGGCATAAAAGTGTTATGAAAAACCACAAAGTAGATATTATATTCCTTGGGAAATATAAAATTAAAACTTCCTAATATGTTTCCTTTGTGAAACTTTTAGAATAAGACTAAAAAAGAAAAAAGCAGAAAAATCTAACTCAAACTGTAATGTAGAATTCCCTTCCCAATTAGGAAAAAAGACAAAGTTTTAACCTATATCAGATTTCAACACCTGAAGACTTTCTGTCTCAAAATATAATCATTTTTCTTTGAACAGTTCAACTTTTTGAGAATGTTAATAGTCTTTTTTGATTGAAACTCTTTTGACTGGAACACACGATGGCATTGGAGTACCAAAGGCCTGAGTTCGAATTCTACCTGTGACATATCAACCAGTCAACAAAAAAATTATTATATGCTCACTAGCTGCCAGGAATTGCACGAGTTGCTAAGGATGCAAATATAAAGAAACGACTACTACTTTCAGTGAACTTTCATTCAAATGGAGGGGACAATAAATATGTGTGTGTGTGAGTGCTTGTGTGTGTATACACACACACGCATATATATATAATCATGTACACACATATACACATATGCATTCATATATACATACATCCTAATATATAAAATATAGAAATGATACATATATTTGTTATGGGACATGACTTTGAGCCCTGCTTCTGACGCATGATAGCTGTTTGACTACTTAAACCTATCGCTTTATATTGTTGTGACTTAGAAAATCTCTACGACTATAAGTTGCTGCATTGGTAGAGAGAATTTCCAAATTTTTATAATCAGAGCAAATTTTTTTTCTAATTTTAGTTCTTTGTCTTATATAAATGTTTCTCTGCTTCCACCTTAGCGCATTTCTTTATAAACAAGAGGCACTTGGTAAATATTATTATTGCAATATGAAATTAGTCAAATTTATACAAAATTAAGCATATATAGATGATGACATTTTTGTATAATTTGTGTGTATATACATGGTGAGAGAGAGAAAGAGGTAAAACATATGTTTATTTTATTTTAGAAGCTTAAGCAGTAGACTCTACTAAACATTACTTAAGCAAAACAGTAAGAAGTTTTGTGATCAAAATGTTGAAAAAAAATAGTACCAAACTTTGTGCATTTATAGTTCAACTCACTTTGGGAGAAGAGGAAAAAAATACATAATGCATCATTGTGGTCTCTGTGGACAAGTAATAGATAACTTGTAGGCTGACGAATCAATTTCATTTAATTTAAACTTGGTTACAAGCACAGTATTTGGGGATTCCATGGTAGAACTCCTGAAAAATAATACTCAGTGGAGTATTTTACTTCTATTTTGTATTTCAGGGCACAAAACATAATTCTTAAACTAATTCATATTTTTGAATTGTTAGGGATTTTGTAACAATCAGAAATTAGTTTAAAGTGCTCCTTAAAATAAAGATGAATAAACACAGAACTAGATACAATTCCAATACAGTGTTTATTTGTACTTCTTTCTGTGGCTTTGGACAAGTGATATAAACCTGGTAATCAACTAATAGATCATATCCTGACCAGGAAAATGAATTGGAAATCATTCGATCCTTGAATTTATGGGTATAGGGAATTTCTCAGGAGCAAATTTCTTCTACTAACATAGAACAGTATATTTTCTTTCATTTCTATTCTTTAGTATTTTCTGGGGTCACTGAGCAGTTAAATGCCTTTCCAAGAATCATAAAGCCAGCAAATTTTATACTTGAACCCATGTCTCCCTGACTGGGGGTCTGCTCTCTATTCACTAGGCTGCTCTACCCCTTGAAATCTAAAAGAAAAAAAAAAGAGTATTGGGTTTTATGATGTATGGAGTGGGGCATTAGATGATGAGCTGAAATATTTGAATCTGGGATTTTTTAACTACATATGTTGTTGTTGGTTCCTTATGAGGAGTTTGTATTTTTCATTTAGGATGTTTTACAGTTCTAGCACTTAGTACAATGTCATCCAGAAACAGGCGTTTGTAAAAACATCTCACCATTCGTAAGGAATCCCTCTTCCATTTGAAATCAGCCATGGACATCCTCTATGATGATAGCAAGCACAGTTGGGTACCATGAGGAATGATATAGAGAAAGAGTATAAAGGATGTCATTGGAGGAAATTACAGGAAATATTGGGTCATTTTTGGAGTAAGAGGAAGGAAAACTTGGGAAGGAAAGAAAGTCCACAGCATGAGAGGATAGAAGGAACACAGGAAAGAAGCATTTATTTATTTGCTATATACCAGGCACTGTGATAAGCATTTTACAAATATCTCATTTGATCCTCACAAGAGCTCTGGGAGATAGGAGCTGTTATTATCCTCATTTTTCAGTTGAAGAAATTGAGGTAAACAGAGAGTAAATTACTTGCCCAAGGGGTCAGATTTGGATTCAGGTATTTCTCACTTGAAGTCCAGTGCTCCACTCACTAGATCATCTCGCTGCCTCTAGTCGGAGGACTTGGGTTCAGATTTTGCATCTGTTGTGTACTATCTATGTAATATTGGTAAAGTCAATTAACTTTGGAGAGAAAGAGAAACTTTGGTTCTCTATTTCATCAATCATAAAATGATGAGGTTGAGTAGTGACCTCAAGGGGGTCCTTCATCCTCAAATTCAATGATCTTATGATGGAAGGCCTATTTGCTCCATTGTTATCTAGAAACTATCAAAAGATCTAGGGGAAGGCCTCCATATGGGAAAACATGGAAAAGAATAACACAAGGAATCAAAGTGTAGGTAGACAGTGGTTTGTACTGTGGCAGGCTAAACTTATAAAGATTACTTTCAGCAGGAACAGTAGCTCACATTTATATAGTACTTTAAATTCAGTCAGTCAGTAAGTATGCAAGAATGTATTAAGCATTTAACTATGTGCCAGGCACTGTGCTAAGCACAAAGAATATAAAGGAAGGCAAAACATCCCCTGCCCTCAAGGAACATGCTTCCTTTTTTTGTTCTCAAGCCCCCCTCCCCCTTTTCTTTTAAATGACTTAAGACATGGTATTAAGGGGTGAGGAATTTTCAAAAGAGTACATAAATATTTCTTTTAAGATTTTCAGTGAAAAACAGGGAAAACACCCAGTACATTTAGTGTTAGTGAGAAAAAGAAAGTCTGGAGCACCTACAGTTGAAAAGCAGGGTATATTTTGATTCTAGTTAGTTAGAAAAAAATGTAGGAACAGTCTTTTTGTATATCAGATGACTAAACCAACTGCTTTTTCCATAACTTCTCTTAAAATGACACTCCTTTGAATTCTTCAGTTGCAAAAGTCCAATGCGCCACTGGAGCCAAGTCAACTGTGTGCCAGCTATCATTCCAGAATCATAGGATGTCCATTTCCTCCCATTCCGCAAAACACCACTTCCCCAACACCTCAAAGGCTGTTTTACTCAGACAAGACATACAAACCATTCTCTGGAAAAGACAACCCTGCTAACTTCAAAGAGAAGAACACACATTCTAATGGAGGAAAACAATATGAAAATAACTGTATACATCAAAGTTATATACAAGGTAAATGGAAGGTAATTTCAGAGATATGATACTAGTGGGGGAGGGAGGATGTTACAGAAAGTAGAATTGGAGTTGAGTCTTAACGAAAGCAAGGAAAGTCTAATGAAAAGTCACAGAGGTCAGAGATGGAGTGTCAGATTCAAGGAACAGAAAGAAAGTCAGTGAAGAATAAGGTGAAGAAATGCTGAAAGGTAGAAGGGATAAGTTTGTGAAGGACTGTAAATGTTAAATAAAAATTTATATTTGAACTTGGAGGTAATTCTGAATTTATTAAGTAAAAATGTACTATGATCAGATTTTTGCTTTAAGGAAAACACAAGGTCTGTAAATCACTTTACAGTATCTTCTAATCATCATAACAATTCTGTTCATAGATAGATACACAGATATATACATACACATTCACCTACATATACACATATGTACATATGTATATGCACATGCATGTGCATGTAGACATACATGCATGTGCATATATGCATATGACTAGAAAGGCTAAATGACTTTCACAGAGCTACACAGCTTGTAACTATATGAAGCAAGATTTGAACCCAAGTCTAACTATGAATCTACCACTCTATTATGTTAGCCAAAGAATTGGACTATGATTTAAAAAAAAAGATTCTCTAGTAACAAATAAAGATTGACAACTTATTTTGTTAATAGGATTGTTGCTCACAAGCAAAAGAAAGTCTGGAATCAAATATAGGCAGTTACCCCCCGTTGTTTTAGCATATGTGATAAGAAAATTAGTTAAAATATCCTATTGAAGCTTACCTAGAGACATGTTCTTTCTCTCCACCAGTACTTCCATGTCTTGGATATTTGGGGGATATACAGAATCATGAAGTTCTGTCTGAGACACTCGAGGTGTTTTTGTATAGACTTCTTTTTTATGACTCTTGTTTTTTTCATTGGTCTGGACATTGAATTTACTCAGTTTGGAGAACTCATGTTACGCAAACTCCTTCCATTAATGCATATCTATAAGTTGTCTGCTATTTAAATGAATGATCAAGATCAGAACATCACTATGAGTCAAAGTGGGACTTGGACCTGTCTTCCCTATGTCAAACCTTTCCCTTTATCGACTAACAAAACTTTCCCTCTTTAATTGTCTTAGTTTCTTAAAACAAAGCAAGACAAAATAAAACATAGTTAATATGCCTTGTTTTTTATCCCCCTCTCACATTGCCCGAATGATTTATTTGCTATTTGGATCTCAGACTTTTGATGTATAAAATGCACAGCCCCTTAAGAGCACATACAATAGGGTTTAGGAGCCAAAGTGCAGCACATTGACAAAAAAGTACTACTTCTGGCTATGAAGGGCAGTAGCCATCTTAATCTCCATGTAATCATACCATATGAATCAGCTCAAAGTATTGTTCTATCTAGTCAAGCAGGATAAACAATTTTTGAACATTTCAACTTTTCGATCTATGCCTTCTACTCTTCAAAGTAGCTCAAGCAATAACAGCTGCTCCCACAAGTCTACAGGAAATAAGAGAGTAAAAATACTGGCAAGATGAAAAGCCAACAGCTAGACCCAACACTGATTAAATTCATAGAGCCCTTCGGGTATGTATATGTTTGTCAATCAGATGATAAACAGCCAATTCAATAATTTAAAAGGAGCAAATAATAAAAAAGTCATAGATGGCTATTGGAAACAGCCCTAGACATTCTTTATGTCTATTAATCATCCAATTAATATTGATTGAATTACTAACATGTTAAGATAATATGTAAACTTGTATGTTTGTGCTTAGATTTTTGAAGTAAACATTCTTTTGCAAAACTTAATCCTATTTGTCAAGATATTAGGAGATACCTTGTTTTTCAGAGCTAAGGCCCAGCAAGCAATCAACAATTCTTTGTACTTACCCTATGAATAATATTACCCTCTGGTAAAATCATATAATTAGAGTATTGCTTTGACCAGCACCAGGTGTTCTCAGAGCTCAGATGAGCACGGGACAAGTACCCATGTTACAGACATGAAGCCCTGCTATGAAGCAGACTTGTGTCATTATTGCTGTTACCCCTCATTATCAGGGCTACAGCTCACTGTGTAGCCACTGATATAAGTACTGAAATCTCCCCCACACTGCTGCTGGTACCCTTCACTAGGGGCAGCGCACTGGCTCAAATGTCTACTCTGCCTCTTTGCTTGCAAGCTGTTTCCTCTCTTTCAGATTAATCTTCTGCTTGATTCCTGACTCTCCTGTCTCTAGCCTGCTCTGACTCCAATCATCCACAGGTTAGAGGCTGGTTCAGTCCACTTGACATACTGTTAAGTGGTTAAATAACATGGGGATATGGGGACCTATTCCCTATACTTGAGGGAATAGCATAGGTATGGTTTGCAGCCATTGGTGGAGTTGGCCAAATCTCTTTAAGGGTCCCAGAGAACCCTCAGAGAGAGGTGGAACCTAATCTAACTAGCTTTCAGATACCTGGAGCTAGGATAGTCAGTGTTACATGTTACACGGATCCTTTACTTTTGTGAGGATCATCCCTGGAGAGAGTCTGTCCAAGATTTTATTTCTAATTATTCTGGACCATGAGGTCCCTAGAGAAATTTGGTGGTTTCTTTTTTTTTTGTTTGTTTGTTTGTTTTTTTTGTCCAGTGAAGACACACTAGAGAGGAATATTCTCCCCCCTTATACATATGACTCTCTACCTCTCACACACAACACATATTATGTCTTGACTAGAATAAGTGCACAAAAGAGACTACCTGGATCTTTACAGTGATTGTCTTCTTCTCGTTTGTTCTTTGTTCTCAAAGAGGATCAATGGCTATGCTTAGAAGGACTCCTTGAGAATTGTAGTGGGCTCTGCGTAGATGGGGTGAATTTTGTTCAGATTTCAGTTGGGTGGCCTTATTTACTGACAGAATCATTGGATGTTCTCACACAGGATAGTTTTCTCACCTGAGAAAGCTGTGATGCCTAGTCAATGTTACATCCCAATCTCTGTGGAGAAGACTTCCATGTAACTTTAAAAACTGAAAGTGGAGCAAGCTTCTGTCTCTGATATGAAGCCACTTTTCTTCACCTGTTTTTGCTCTTTCATTTTTGAGTTGAGAAAGACTCTGTAAGACTAAGGCTAAGCAAGTAGAAATATTGGGCAAACTTTCTGAAATGTTCCTTGTTTAGTAAATCTGCGAAACGTTGTATTTGGGATAATTCTGCCTTTCATCTTTACATGTGGAATTCTATAGGATCATGAAACATTGACTATTTTGAGAATTAACTGAGGAGTACTGAAGTAAGCAAAAGAATATTGCTTATTCCTCTGCAGAGACCACAGAGAACTGTTCTGAACTTGGATCAAGAACTCTGTTTAGAAAAAAATAAAAAGCATCCCTATGGGGTTACAAATTTCAAATGGAAGAAAAGGGTAAGACAAGCTTGTTTGAGCATGCCCAAGTCACCTAACCTAGAGGCTCTCTGCATCACTTACCAGTGAGTAGGTGTAGCCTCCTTGGATTGCCTGTGTAACTGGAAAAATCTGTCTTTAAAGCTAGCCAGACTTACTCTGTTTGCTGAATATCTTTCCTGTATCCTCTTTTTCCTGCAGCAACCAATGGGTACTGATAACAGTTTACCCAGAGAGATACTGTCATGAAGTGAACTAGGAGGAGCAATACCCAATTATTTTGCCTCACTCTAAAAAAAAATGAGCCTGTGGTTATTTGTTTCCATTTGGCTTCCTTTTCTTTCTCAGTTTTAGGGACCCACAGGCCATTTGCAAAGAAGTCTTACAAAGCCCAGATGCCTGGAACTCAAGGCTGAGGTAGGATTTGGAATTGGAACTCGGGACTGGGCTCTATGGATAATAAGCTAAATGATGAACCTAAGCCAACTGTCTTCCCCTCTCCAGAACAGAAGTTGTATGGCAAGAACATCATTCCTCTAACACAATGGGGAAATATATTTATGTATTTGTGATTATACCTTTTGAAGTAAATATTCTTTTGCAAAAACTTAATCTGACTGCTAAGTGGTTAAATGGAACAGTAATAGGTCTTATTCTCCTATAATTATAGGCTAAAGCCATTGTCATAGAGGCTAGACCCTCAAAAACCTCCTTAATGGTGCCAGAGAATCCTAGAAAAGGCATAAAATCTAAGCTCTGTAGCCTTCAACCATTGAAGGCCAATGTAGCCAGTGTTACACAACATTATATGTCTGTATGTACGTATACACATATAAACATATACAGACACATATATTATATATGCATATACATGTGCCCATACAGACATAAATGAAATGAATAAATGACATTTTTTAGAAGGAGTCCTGTAAAGTTGGAGAATCAAGAAAGGCTTCTTTTAGAAAGTGGTTCTTGAAGAACCTGAGTCTTGAAGAAAACCAAGGATTATAAGAGCTAATGGAAGAGAAAATCTCAGTATAAGAATGAGCCAAGACAAAGACAAGGTTGTTGTGTTCATCCTTCATTTTCAAAGACGACTATGACATCAAGGAAATGATCACATGACTTGTGGTTGACTGATCTGAATGAGGGAGGGCTGTGCAAGGTCACCAGTCTCACTGTCTCCACCAGAGCCATCTGGGTCTGGTGGCCAGATATTCATCAGGACAACTGGAGATGGCCCAGGATGCAATGGGAGATCATGGCCCTTGGCGAGAGAGAGAGAGAGAGAGAGAGAGAGAGAGAGAGAGAGAGAGGGAGAGAGGAGGAAGGGAGGAAGGAAGGGAGGAAGGAAGGGAGGAAGGAAGGAAGGAAGGAATCTAGCCAGTAAACCCCAAGTTAACTGAGCAGCTTCCAGTCATCAAAACTTACCATCCTTTGGAGAGGAGAGTGAGAGTGAGAATGAGATGGAATACCTTGTAGAATGTGGAGGGAAATAAGTTATACCAGCAAAGTATGAAAAGGTCAGATATTAAAGGGAATTAAAAGCTAAACAGAAAAGTTTATATCTGAAGGTAATAGGGGGCCATTTGATTTCACTGAGTGTGGGACAAGTGACAAGATCAGACCTTTACTTTAGGAAAATCATTTTGGTGACTGTGGAAGATGGGTTATGTTGGTAAGATGCTTCAGGTAGACTGAACAAATAACAGCCTACTGCAACACTCTAGGTCACAGATGTGGCCCTTTGACTGAATTCAAGCAATCTTGTTCTATGAAGTTTAGAAAGAGCTGCACTTGAAGACCTAGAGAGTCACATATGACCTTGAAGCTGCAGGTTCCCCACCCCTGGTCTAGGTGATGGGTTGGTGAACAAAAAAAGGCTCTGAGTGATTGAGTACTATGATCACATGCAGTGAGTTTCAGAAGCTGGAGCTGTAATGATGGGGTACAGGCTCTGGGAACCCCCTTGGATTCCTCTTGAATCTACCCACTTGATCTGGCACTCTCCAGAGGCCATTAGCCTTTCATTATTGCCTTTGACTGCTTCTCACCCTTGACCCCATCAAAATCTCATTCTCTTGGTTCTAACCTTTATTCATCCCAGTAACATTAAGATCCTCCTTAGATTCCTTCTCAAGATCCTTCGTCAACCCCCCTCCCAACACCCCAGACTACTTGGCCACCCTTAGATTCCTCACACAATCTTTCTGTATATAAGTTCCATCTTGTCTCCATGAAAGGGCTCAGATTCAATCTACCTGAGATTCAATCTGGCCTACTTGTCAATACAAGTATCACAAATGCTTAACCTCCTTAGGAGTCCACAAATCTTTAATAAACTTTTTTTTTCTTTGGCCAAAAGAAGGTTTTGGTCGAATTCATTTGGCCAGGACATAGAGTGTTGGTATTTTGGGGTCCTGAGCACCCTAAACCTCAGCAGTACCAGTGTTATCTTGATCTTAAATTCAACATATTCTCACGTACCATGATGCCTCCAGGGTGCTACATTTTAAGGGGTGGGGTAGTAGTAGTGGAAGGAAGTTAACCTGCATAATGAAAACCTAAATTATTATATATTTTCCTGAAAAAAGTTGAGAGGATAAGAAAGAACATTTTGGCATGACCTTTTCTCAAGTACCTACTAATTCTGTGAGTATCCTAATATTGATCCAAGCAAAATATTTCAAGCCCTATTTATTTACAAGAATTTCAACATACCAGTTAGACTAAGGAAAAAGATTTGCAGACTCTTCTCCAAAGATGTTATTGCCATGTCAATGGAAAGAAAGTAAAATCAGTTCTGTACAGTATCTAGAAAGCTAGAAATCAAAACAGAAAGCATTATTATATCCTTGTACAAAAGCTTCTGCTGAAGTTCTTGTCACTTCTCCTCAGAAGATGGACAAGTTCCAAGAAGGACAACTAAAATGATCCATGGATGAAGAAGCTTTCCTACTCAGATATATTTTTAAAATAGCAACCTCTAATCTGTAAAGACAAGGAATGAGAAGATATTTAATCAAACTGTAGAAAAGGAGGACATTGGTAGACTGAAGAGTACCCAGAATTAGACAAGCACAAGGACGAAGGACCTATGATTACCAAATAAAGGTACTGAGAATGTTTAGCCTGGGGAAGAGAAGACTTAAATTGGGGGATGGTAATAGTTGTCCTAATATTAGCTAACATTTATATAGTATTTAAAGATGTGAAAAACACTTTTACATATCTCATTTTATTCTCATGACTACCTTGGATAGTAGGTGCTATTATTAATCCCAGGAAACTGGGGCAGACACAGGTTAAGTGTCTTGCCCAGGGTCACACAGTAAGTGTCCTGTCTCCGGCGTGTTATCCACTGTGCTGTCTAGCTACCATACAAGAAGGATTAGACCTATTCTTTTTGGTCCCAGAGGGCAGAACTCTCTGCAATTAGTAAAATTGGTAAAGAGGCAAATTTAGGCTTAGTCTAAGAAAAAAAAATTCTTAATTAGAATTTTCTAAAGTAGAGTGGGCTGCCTCAGTAAGCAGTGGGATCCTCTTCCCTGGAGGTTTTCAAGTGACCTCTTGATAGGTAAATTATTGAATGGACTCTTATTTAGAGAGAGGTTGAACTGGAGAGCTTTTGAGATCCCATTGAGCTCTGACATATAAATAAAAGGATGTATTTGAAGTGCTTTTAAAATCCTAAATCACTATATACATGGGAGGTATCAATGTTTTCTAATATCGTTTTGATGATTATGTGAATATCATGAAAGGAAGAATAAACTGACCAGCAATGCCAGAATACTAGTCCTAGAAGTATCCTTGAACCAGAAAGAGATAATTTTACAAGAAATGAAAAAAGAGTACCACATTAACCACTGGGCAGGAAATTTATGGACATCATTACTACAGGTTGCAGCACAGCATTTAAAAAAAAGTTCAAGGAGATTCTAAAAAATCAGGCTTATAGATTAATAACCAATCAGAAGAAGCTAATGATATTTGGGGCATGACTTTAACTTTTTGAGGTTACATCATGTGGGCAATCAGTCAGATCAATCAGTGCCACCGTCACCAATGGAATATTAAGGTGGATGTCCTAGTTGTCTCATTCAGCCCAGCATTTCTTATGTTATGCTCTTATGCTGGAAAGGAATAACTATCTATAGGCCAGATGGCCAATAAAAAATGAAATGTTCCAAATGGATATACATATCTGTGATAACATAATTTTGATTGTAATTTGGTTTAAATAATATAGTATTGATGAATGTGAGAATACCTAATTAAAGTGACTTACTAGAATGAAGCATTTCAGAAGATGTTGGAGGTTCACATTACTGGTGAAAAGACTGGCCTCCAGTTAAAAATCAGGAATGCCATCATCCACTTTCCTCACATCATTTTGATACTGTATGCAGTAAAATACAAGTTACAACAAAGAGAATGGAAGCAAGGAGTAAAGAATGAGAAACACAGTCAGCAAAGGTTTTTATAGTGGACTTGAAAATCAACAACAGTTAGTTACTAGGGCAATCCCTAGGAATGGTCAGTTACAAAATTAACTGAAATGAAGTCTTTAATTTTTTGTCCATATCCAAATATAAAACAAATTGAGATGCTTTAGAGCAGTAATCTCAATACTATTTTTATAGCATAGGATATGATGTTAAATAAAGATCACTAAAAACTACCTGAATTAAATGGTAAATTATGCCAAAAATTTCAGAGGAGGAATTCATGCTTTAATATTATTCATGGAATTAAAGTGGCATGCTGTTATATCGCAATGTGGTCCGTGTCAAACTCATTATCTCTAGAAACCAAGATAACATCATTCCTTTAGCAAACAGAGGTAGACTTTACCAGAGGGATCTGATTTTTTGCTTATTCTTAATTAGTATGTACAGTGATGGAAAATTCTTCTTTACTTAAATAACTTCTCTTAAAATTTCAATATGCCCTTGTCCTTGCTCTGAATTTGCCTTCCTTTTCCCATTATTAATGTCTCTCCCAACCTAGCTAATAAAATATCAGTAACTATATTGTGAAATAATAAAAATATCCCCAAAATGGAGTAAACTTCCTCAGGGCAGGGACTTGATGCCTTGTTATGGTTATTCTGTCAAGTATCTGATCTATAGTTGAGAGCTACAACCTACACCTGAGGCTAAATAAGTATTAATGGATATGGATGCAGTTTTTGCTGGGATAACTGAAAGGGACATCAAATTACTAGGTATTGGCTTCTCTCTGATCTAATGCCTTTTAGTTAACATTGCTTTTCATATTCTATTACAACATTAAAAATATATATTATTTCTCCCTTCATGGAAAAGAAATCTTCCCTTTTTTGAGGATAAAAAATGTTTTTGGGTAAAATAAATTTAGTTTATAAACAAGGTGTATTCTTTCTTCTGAGGCTTAAGATGTGCATCTTTGTTTTTGTGGGAATCCCCTGAAGGAAACCCAAACAGCCTGAAAAGTTGCTCTCTGTGCACTGAACTGAACAGCTGAACAGTATGCTAGTCTACCATAAGCCTTAGGTCCTGCTGATTCAAATGCTCTCTGCTTCAACAGTGGTGAGCCCATTAATCAGGACAAAGAGGGAACTCAGAAAATTGTTGCAAAACCACTGAGAGATGCACCCTTTGAGAGAGCTCTCCAGCCAACTGCATTTTGCATATTATGAATCAAATCAAGCTTCTTCATCGGTCTCTTACACGATTTTTACAAAGATATGCTTAAAGAAATGTTTAAAGATAAATAGAATAAATAGATTTTAATTTTTGGAAATCACACCTCTACCTCAGGCACAAATCATTTAGAGTTAGTTTTAAGGGGAAAAAAAAACATTTGTTTAAAATTTAATACCACTTCTTCTTAAAAAGAAATTAGTTTTGTCATGTCTCCTGCCCAATCATTTAAACCGTACCAGACGCTGGTACTTATATAGAGTGCCTCTGATCCTGACTACTTACGCAGGAAATGTTGAGAGCCTATTTCTGGAAGAGAGGTGATATTGTGTTAATAAAAGTGACTTGGAAAGATGAGCAGGCATAAGCATTCTGTAACTAATTTGTAGTATTCACAGGGTTTGTAGAAACCTTTTCAATAGAGCTTTGTAGCTGGAAATGAGAGTGTCCTCAAAAGATACCAGTGACCAGAGTCCTGGCCTTTTTCTCATTAGTTGATCCTTTTCCAGAATTCCTCAACGTAGGATATCCAGAAAAAAAGTGTCCAATATAATATTTCTCCAGGAGTTCTCACAAATGCAAAAGGTTGATTTTATCCCAGGTGATAACCCACATTTAACCAGCTTTCTGTGGCCCTTTTTCTGAGTCAGTTTAACTACATCTCTCCATTTTTGGTGTTGCACAGAGGGACTTGAGGTTGTCTTTCTCTAATGTAACTGGCTAGAGCTCCCCATATTTATATTCCCCCCAACTGTTAAGTTCTAGTGATTCTTATTTCAGCTTCATATTTAAGCACTTAACATGAATTAATTTTACAAATGTTTACTTTAAAGAAAAAAGCAAAAATAAGCAAAGAAACATTACTCCCCAACACCTTGGGGGCACACCCTTCCCAATACCACTACAGTCCTGTGGAAGAGGGAGTTCAGACTCAAGTCTTAGTTTCTACATAACAGTAGTCCCATGAAATCTATATGCAATTGACTCATTGCTGCTGGCTAAGTACCTGTCTCAACTAAGATTGGAAGATATCTAGAAGTCATTCCTTTATCATCAGAGAAATAACGCTTAACTGGGTGCAAAACTACAGCTCCAGAGCCTCATTCTTTTGACCTTATCAGATTCACATGCTTAGAGATTCCAACACCTTTACCTAAAGTAGAAAAGAATAAACACAAAGACCAAGGACCAAGTCTCATGTCATAAGGCCAGATGGTCTCAGAGGAAAGAAGATATAAGGCTTTTCCTCTTACCATGTTGTATTTGACTGAAACCATCAGCAAAGGAGTGTCAAAGTAAGAAAGAACAGCCAAAGAAAAAGCAAGTTGATGAGAAAATGCCCAAGGCTCTCATCACCTGCACTCTTTTGAAGGCACTTCCATTTCTTAAATGCAAATAATTGAAATCTGTATTTATTCTTATTCCTCTGGAGAGCAGACAAGAGGTAGGCATTCAATGTCTCCACATGCTTAAGTCTCTACAAGGCATTTCAATTACATATCATCACAATTCTCCAGCAACTAGGCTCTCTAGCCCTTTCCCATGTACACAGACATAATTAGAGGCATTCTGTATATGTGCCAAATCCAATTCACAGGAAAAATTGGAAATTCAAGATACAGTCTTAAGATCTGTCCTAAAATGTGAGATTAAAAAAGAAAGCTATTCATCAAGTGGATAGAAATGAGACGAACTTTTATTTATTTACTTTTATCTCTCTGCCAAGGATCTAAAGTAGTAGGAAAAGTGCATTTTCTGAAACAGTCAAGAGGCATAATCCTCACCAGAGAACCCCTAAACCCATTCCTGTCTAAATGGCCATAGGGTTTGAGAGAGTTTGTCACATGTGAGTTTTGTATGACAAGAAAGTTGTTTCAAACCATCTCTAAACTACTTTAAGACAACATAATAAGAAAATTTGCAATCTTAGAACCAATAGGAGTCACCTGGGTAGAGCCTCTCTCTCCCAGTCAGTGTCAGCCAAAAGACAGTATTCTCAGTCTGTCCCAGGCAAAACCATGATGCTAACTATCTTTTTAAGGGTCTAAAGAATTAGAATGTAATCATATGATGAGTTAAATCTTTAAAAAGATTAGAAACTGGTAACATTCTTTTTAAGTTCACACTTATAAGTGGTACTGTATGTGATTACTTAAAAGCAAGTGTTATTGTTTCAAGCTCCTTTACCTTGAAGATTAGAATGAACACAATAGATATTTGCTACAGATCATGATTCCCTAAGGATGCAAATATCTGTCAGAATCTAACAACCTGAATAGCAGCATCAACAACAAAACCAAGTCACAACTACTTACAATCACATAATCCCCATGCACCTCATTTTACTTGAAAATGAGAGTAATAGGGTAGTACAATGGCCTAAGAAGATAATTTGGGGAAAAACATTGTTTTAAATTTACTCAACCAAAATTATTAATTACTTGCATATATGAATGAATTCAAATATATACAAATGTACATACATAAATGTATATGAATATGTATAAATGCATACACA
This sequence comes from Bettongia penicillata ogilbyi, assembly GCA_023548195.1. NCBI lineage: Eukaryota > Metazoa > Chordata > Mammalia > Diprotodontia > Potoroidae > Bettongia > Bettongia penicillata. The sequence goes on along the minus strand of JAJHZJ010000688.1, from coordinate 1,785,384 downwards.
CATATGTCTGTATATGTATTACAAATATATATACACACACATAGAATCATACAATCTCAGAGCTTTAAACAAGTCCAGAAACCATTCGGTACCATCTGTTCCAAAAAAAAAAAAGTGTCCCTTCTGAAATATAGCAGAAAAGTAGTCCTCCAGCCTTTGTTGACATCAAACCATTATGGATCATTCTCTTTGTCTATTCACTGGAGCACTGCCATTTAGACTACCATTGAACTCCATAGTTCTACTATTTCCATAAGAATTGCATGAATGACTGGTGGTTTGGTAAAGCCTAGAAATAACTCTACAACATTCATTTTAGCCTTTTCACCTTAAATAGGTGAAAATATGTGCCAACTGGCCTATTAATCAATCACAGTCCTTTAAATCTATAGTGATATTGCATAGAAATTGTGTTGAGTAGGTGTAGGAAACATGGCCACACCCAATGTATCTTCCATCAATTATCTAACTTGAGAATCAATCATTTGAGAGGATGGAGTAAGCATGAGTTTCCATTAAACTCTCAAGGAACAATAGCTTAGTGGTGAAGAAGAAGGGAATCTTATCTTCAGCCTAATTTATTTCTCCTTGTCTTTGGTCAGTAGATAATCTTGTGAACTTCAAAAGATATGAAGGATATTTTTCATCCCATCTACCCTTTGTGTTTTAGACACATCCCTAGATGAACTGACAGCAGTGTCTGCATTAGGAATCAGGGATAGGGGCAGAGCCAAGATGGCAGAGTAGAAAGACACACATATGCAGGTTCTCCGCACACAACCCATGAAGTACCTGTAGAGAAGGACTCTCAACAAATTTTGGAGGAGCAGAAGTGGAGAACAACAGAGTGGAGGAAATTTCCAGCCCCAGGTGAACTGAAAGGCCCACAGGAAACATCAGTTGCACCTGACTAGGGACTGTGTGGCAAAGCTCTGGGAGGAAGACACCTCAGAGGCAGAATCTCCAGTTGCAGCAGCAGCTGGTTTGCAGATCCCTCAACCCACAAGCACCAAAGGTTAGTGACAGAGTTTTCTCAGCTGGCCAGAAAGGAAGAAGGGCCTTCCCATAGCTCTAACATCAGGCAGCTGCCACAGAGGCCACATCAGGCAGGCGGCAGCAGTTCCCACAGCAGCCCCTACAACACCTCGCATCCATTGTTGGATCGTAAAATTCCTGGGGGAACTGAGCAGCGCATTCTTACCTCAGTGCTGTGTAGAGGCTCTGAGGGAGTTGATCTTTATCCCACATTGAAGAGTGGCCCTGTGCATCCAGCTTATCTGAAAATCAGCCCCCAGTGTTGGCTTGGCAGAACTGGAGGCCAGGTGGCTGTGGAGAGGAAACTGCTCAGATTCTGGGCTAAAAAATCTCTGTTTGCTCCTAGACCAGTGTACACACTTGATTGTGCCACCTTGGAGGAACTGAGTTCTTACAGATTCCCAGAGTATATCCTACTCTTGAGAAAGGACTCAAAAGTCAAGAAACTGGTGGGGAAAATGCCCAAAAAAGGGAAAAAAATAAGACTATAGAAGATTACTTTCTTGGTGAACAGATATCTTCTCCTATCCTTTCAGATGAGGAAGAACAATGCTTGCCATCAGGAAAAGACATAAAAGTCAAGGCTTCTGAATCCCAAACATCCAAAATAAATATTCAATGGTCTCAGGCCATGGAAGGGCTCAAAAAAGGATTTTGAAAATCAAGTAAGAGAGGTAGAGGAAAAACTGGAAAGAGAAATGAGAGAGATGCAAGAAAAGCATGAAAAGCAGGTCAACACCTTGCTAAAGGAGACCCAAAAAAATGCTGAAGAAAATAACACCTGGAAAAATAGGCTCACTCAATTGGCAAAAGAAGTTCAAAAAGCCAATGAGGAGAAGAATGCTTTCAAAAGCAGAATTAGCGAAATGGAAAAGGAGGTTCAAAAGTTCACTGAAAAAAATAGTTCTTTCAAAATAAGAATAGAAAAGATGGAGGCTAATGACTTTATGAAAAGCCAAGAAATCACAAAACAAAATCAAATGAATGAAAAAAATGGAAGAAAATGTGAAATATCTCATTGGAAAAAAAACTGACCTGGAAATCAGATCCAGGAGAGAAAATTTAAAAATTATGGGACTACCTGAAAGCCATGATCAAAAAAAGAGCCTAGACATCATCTTTCACGAAATTATCAAGAAAAACTGCCCTGATATTCTAGAACCAGGGGGCAAAATAAATATTGAAGGAATCTGCCACTCACCTCCTGAAAGAGATCCAAAAAGAGAAACTTCTAGGAACACTGTGGCCAAATTTCAGAGTTCCCAGGTCAAGGAGAAAATATTGCAAGCAGCTAGAAAGAAACAATTCAAGTATTGTGGAAATACAATCAGGATAACTCAAGATCTAGCAGCTTCTACATTAAGAGATCAAAAGGCATGGAATATTATATTCCAGAAGTCAAAGGAACTAGGACTAAAACCAAGAATCACCTACCCACAAAACTGAGTATAATACTTCAGGGGAAAAAAATGGTCTTGTAATGAAATAGAGGACTTTCAAGCATTCTTGATGAAAAGACCAGAGCTGAAAAGAAAATTTGACTTTCAAATACAAGAATCAAGAGAAACATAAAAAGGTAAATAGCAAATAGAAATCATAAGGGACTTACTAAAGGTGAACTATTTACATTCCTACATGGAAAGACAATATTTGTAACTCTTGAAACTTTTTTCAGGATTTGGGTAGTTGGTGGGATAACACATACACACACACACACACACAGATATCCCATATAATGGAATCATATCTTAAAAAAATGTAATTAAGGGGTGAGAGAGAAATATATAGGAGGAGAAAGGGAGAAATGTAATGGGGCAAATTATCTCTCATAAAATAGGCAAGTAAAAGACTTTTCAGTGGAGGGAAAAAGTGGGGAGGTGAGAGGGAAAACATGAAGCTTACTCTCATCACATTTGACTAAAGAAAGGAATAAAATGTACACTCATTTTGGTATGAAAACCTATCTTACAATACAGGAAAGTGGGGGAGAAGGGGATAAGCAGGGTCGGGGGTGATGATGGAAGGGTGTGCAGTAGAAGGAGGGAGCAATTTTGGGGAGGGATAGGATCAAAAGAGAGAATAGAAGAAATGGGTTTCAGGGTAGGATGGAGGGAAATATAGTTAGTCTTATACAACATGACTATTATGGAAGGCATTTGCAAAATTGCACAGTTATAACCTATATTGAATTGCTTGCCTTCCAAAAGGAAATGTGTGGGGAACGAGGGATGAAGAGTAGTTGGAACTCAAAGTTTTATGAACAACTGCTGAGTATTGTTCTTGCAACTAGGAAATAAGAAATGCAGTTAATGGGGTATAGAAAGTTTTCTTGCCCTGCAGGACAAAAGAGAAGATGAGGATAAGGGAGCGATGTTAGAAGGGAGGGCAGATTGGTAATTAGGGAGGTAATTGGGTAAAAGGGAGGGCAGAGGGGTAATTAAAATGCTCAGCATTTTGGGGTAGGGGAGAAATGGGGAGAAAATTTGGAAGTCAAAATTTTGTGGAAATGAATGTTGAAAACTTAAATAAATTTTAAAAAAAGGAATCAGGGATAGATGAATTCAAATTTGTTATGCTTATAGAAAATTTCTTGTACACCAAATGAATGGGAGAAAAGGACTTCCAGTACCATAGTGCTCTCTAAGTTTCCCTTGGAAAAAAAAAAAACCAAAACATTAAATCAAGCCTTTAAAAGAATTCTGGAGTGAAAAATCCACGAAATAGAGAGAAACAACTGCCAGTCCAAGAAAACTTAGAAGGACTTCAGGAAAGGTCTGTCTCAACTGGGTAAAAAGGGAACATAGGCCATATGTGAAGCACCTATGATAACAGTTACTTTTCATGGGACTCTTAGGAATTTGTTGGAGAAACTGTCAGAGTCTTTTGGAGAGAAATTCACACAACTATTTAAACTATGACACACTGATGAATATCTCTTTTGGAAAGAATGCTGACTGACTAAATGATTTCCAATGGATAATCTTGGGAAGAAGTATACCAGTGGAGGCTTAAAGCAATGACATTGTTATCCCACCTCCAAGTATTCAGGGGTACCCTCAGAATTCTGAATGGGAGATATACCCAAGGTCTGGGGCCTTGGTTTATCAATGGAAGTGGGAGCAATGATAAGGATCCTCAGAGTTCACCTGGTTTATATACATATGTATGCATAGATAGACACATATATGGGTGTTATTGTATATGTGAAGTACCTATGATAACATTTAGACACTTCAAAAGCTGCAAGGCACTGAAGATATGTTAAAAGTCAATTTGGGTTTCACAACTTGCAATTTCCCTTTGTTCTATATCAGAATTTATAGAAACTGAATTTCTGATTTCTAGCTTATGGCTGACAATCTTAGTTGCAATATATCACTAGTTGCAAACTAAAAGCAAAGAAAGCATTTCCCAGAGAGTCAAATGGAGATTTTTATTTAATGATAATCATTTTATGGTGAAATATAAAGGAAGCATGATATATTTTCTATATCTGTTATATGAATAATTTAAAAAGAAAATCATTTAAGGTGCTTGTGATAGGTTGCTTATAATTTATTGAGGAATACATCATGGGAAATATTAAAGCAATGGTATTTTCCACAGTTTGAGGAGATACAGCTCTGGGAAGCCTCCAGTCACTGTCAAAAGCCTGGAGAATCAAACCTGCAAAGACATATTTATTCTTGAATGACAAAGTCCCACATTTATTTGAAGCATTCTTTTTGTTGTTGTGCTTGATTAAATAACTGAGAAGCAAATGTGATATATTGTTGATGTGTAAGTTGCATGATTTATCCAAGAGAAAGGAATTATATATCTAAGATGCTCAACAATGTTGGGGGTTTTATGCTGTGTTATTACTGTATTCTCTGATTTTGGCAAAAGCTAATGTCTTCTAAGATGAGCTGCACAGTAATGGGTAGAAAGTCAGCAGGTCTTTCTCTGACACATAGTAAATGGCGGTCAACATGGGCAAGTCAATTGATCTAGATCATACAGTCAACTTTGAGACTTTAAGTTGCTGAGAAGATGTGCATATGCATTAGCAGAGGGAATTTTCTATACCAGTGAAATCAGAGAGCATGTAAAAAACAAATGAACACATTTATAGCAACAAGCCTCACTGAGTAATGCCAACCCATTGGACAACTAGCCAATCTGACTCACAGCTTTCTTTCCTGCCTGATTCCCTAAAACTGTTACAACTGGAGAGTTGCCCTTTTCATCTTAATTGTAATTATAGAAAAAGAGAGATAAAAATCATTCAAGGAATAAGCTCCCCACTCTGTTATTCTCCTCCATAGATTTGTCAGGTGTAACTAAATTTCTGTCCCCTCCAGATAAAATCTCAATTACTGATCTCTAGCCTTGTGTTGCCAGCCCATTCTTCTGCTTCATTGACTTTAAACTGATTAAAGCAGTTAATGACTTAGTTCTTGGGTGGAGTCAAGATGGCAGAGAGAAGCCAGGAAGTTGCCTGAGCTCCAAATAGTTTCCCTTGGAAAAAAAAAAAACATTAAATCAAGCCTTTAAAAAAATTCGGGAGTGACAAAATCCACAAAATAGAGAGAAACAATTTGCCAGCCCAAGATAACTTAGAAGGACTTCAGGAAAGGTCTGTCTCAACTGGGTAAAAGGGGAATATAGGCCAGCACAGGCAGAGTCCAGGCAAGTCAGTGAGAGGCTCTTGGGCACAGCACAGATCAGCAACTGAGGCCCTGCAAGCCAGTGGGACAGAAGGCTAGCTGTGATGCCTCCAATCATAGCTCAGAAGGCAAATTGCCAGTGCAGGAATGCAGGGCACAACAGTTACGACTAGGCTGGGCCACCCTAGTGCAGTGGGCAAGCGGCCAGCTCCATGAACTCCAATGCAGAAAAATCATTGACCAAGCTCCTGGTTCCCAGTGCAAGAAGCTTGGGATAGTGCCCTTTTTACCCCAGGAGGAGAGCTCAACCTATTTAAATTGAGCAAAAGACAAAAAAGAGCCTTGACCATAGAAACCTACTATGGCGACAGGGAAGCTCAAAATACAAACTCAGAAGAGGAAAACAAGGCCAAAATGCCTGTAAGTGAAGCCTCAAAGCGGGATATGAATTTGGCACAAGCCCAAAACGTCCTCTTGGAAGAATTCAAAAGGGATTTTAGTTATGCACCCTATACAAAACCTCACAATCAAATGCAGAAAGGCAGAAATACTAAATGCATCCTTTTCAGATCATGATGCTATAAAAAATATATGTAATAAAGAACCATGCAAAGATAGATTAAAATTAATTAGAAACTAAGTAATCTAATCCTAAAGAACGAGTGGGTCAAACAACAAATCATAGAAACGATAATTTCATCAAAGAGAATGACAGTAATGAGACAACATGCCAAAACTTATGGGATGCAGCTAAAGCAGCTCTTAGGGTAAACTAAATTTATATCACTCAATGCTTGCATGAATGAAATAGAGAAAGACGAATTCAATGAATTGGACGTGCAACTAAAAAGCTAGAAAAAGATATAATTAAAAATCCACAGTTAAATACTAAATTAGAAATTCTGAAAATCAAAAGAGATATTAATAAAACTAAAAGTAAAAAAAAAACAAACTATTGAATTAACAAATACTGATAGCTGGTTTTATGACTAAAACAATAAAATAGATGAACCTTTGGCTAATTTGATTTTAAAAAAGAAAGAAGAAAAGCAAATTACCAATATCAAAAATAAGAAGGGTGAATTCACTACCAATGAAGAAGAAATTAAAGCAATAATTCAGAGCTATTTTGGGCAACTGTACACCAGTAAATCAGTTAATCATAAGTGAAATTGATGAATATTTACAAAAAAACATGAATTGCCCAGTTTAACAGGAGAGGAAATAAAATATTTAAACAATCTCATTTTAGAAAAAGTAATTGAACAAATCATCAATGAACTCCTTAACAAAAATATCCAGAACCAGATGGATTTACAAGTGAATTCCACCAAAAGTTTAAAGAACACTCAATTCCAATACTATAAAACTATTTGGAAAAATATGTGGTACTGGCACCTAAATGCATCCTTTTCAGATCATGATGCTATAAAAAATATATGTAATAAAGAACCATGCAAAGATAGATTAAAAATAATTAGAAACTAAATATGTGGTACTGGCACCTAAACCAGAAAGAGCCCAAACTGAGAACATTATAGACCAATTTCCCTTATGAATATTGATAGAAAGTTAATATATATATATATGTATATACATACATATGTGTGTGTGCAAAGAGATTACAGCAATTTATCAAGGGGATTATATACTATAACCTAGTAGGATTTATACCAGGAATGCAAGGCTGGTTCAATATTAAGAAAACTATTAGCATAATTGATCATATCAATAACAAAATTAACAATTCATATGATTATCTCACAATAGATTATCTCAATAGATGCAGGAACATCCTTTGATAAAATACAGCACTCATGCCCATTATGAAAACTAAAGAGTGGAGGAATCAATGGCGTTTTTCTTAAAATGGTAAGTAGTATCTATCTAAAACCATCAGCAAGCATTTGTAATGGGGATATGCTAGAAGCCTTCCCAATAAAATCAGGGGTGAACCAAGGATATCTATTATCATTCAATATTGTACTAGACATGTTAGCTTTAGCAATAAGAGAAGAAAAAAAGTGACGAAATTAGGATGGGCAATAAGGAAATAAAACTATCATTCTTTGAAGATGATAAGATAGTATGTTTAGAGAATACTAGAGGATCCACTAAAAAAACTACTAGGAACACAACAACTTTAGCAAAGTTGCAGGATATAAAATAAACCCACACAAATCATCAGCATTTCTATATATTATCTACAAAGCCTAGCAGCAAGAGATAGAGAAATATCATTTAAAATAACTGTAGACAATATAAAATATTTGGGAGTCTACTGGCCAAGACAAACCCATGAACTATATGGACACAATTACACAACACTTTTCACACAAATAAATTCAATCTAAAAAAATAGAAAGTCATCAATAACTCATGGATAGACCAAGCCAATATAATAAAAATGAGAATTCCACCTAAATTAATGTTGTTGTGTTCATCCTGCATTGCCGAAGAAGACTATGCCATCAGAGAAATGATGACACGACTTAAACTTGACTTTGTTTTGCGTGAGGGAGGGCTGTACAGGTCACCAACTTCATTTCTCTTCCAGAGCCATCTGAATCCAGTGACCTGATATTCCTCAGGATGACTGGAGATGACCCAGGATGCACAGGGAGACCTTGGCCCCTTTAGGCCAAGGTCCATGCATGTACTCACTTAGGGTAAGGTAACACTTCACCCTAAGAAGGGAAGGGACGAAGGGAAGGGAACGGAAGGGTAGGGAAGGGAAGTGAAAAGAAGGGGGACAAGGCTTCCCAGTGCAACCTGGGTCATCTCCAGTCATCCTGAGGAATATCAGATCACTGGATTCAGATGGCTCTGGAGGAAAAGTGAGGCTGGTGTCCTTGCATAGACCTCCCTCCCTCAAAACCTAAATTAATGTACTTACTCAATGGCATACCAATCAAACTACCAAAAAATATTTTACAGAGCTGGAAAAAAATAAAATTTCTCTGGAAGAACAAAATCTCAACAATATTAAGAGAGTTAATGAAAATAAAAATGCAATGGAAGCTGGCTTGGCTATACCAGATCTAAAATTATATTACAAAAGGGTAATCAACCAAAGTATTTTGTATTGGTTAAGAAATACAATGGTGGGTCAGTGAAATAAATTAGGTACATAGGACACAGTAGTAAATGACTATAGCAATCTATTCTTTGATAAGCTCAAGGACTCTAACTTCAGGTATAAAAACTATTTGACAAAAACTGCTGAGAAAACTAGAAAATATTATGACAAAAACAGACCAACATCTCACACTGTTTAGTCAGATAAGGTCCAAAAGCATACATGATTTAAACATTAAAGGAGGTATCATAAGCAAATTAGGAGAGCAAGGAATAGTTTACTATTCAGATCTATGGAGAAGGGAAGAATTTATGACCAAGCAAGAGATAGAGAACATATATAATGCAAAACAGATCATTTTGATTACATTAAATTACAAACGTTTTATACAAACAAACACAACACAACCAAGATTAAAAGGAAAGCAGAAAGATGGGAAACAATTTTTAAAGAGAGTGTTTTTGATAAAGTCCTCATTTCCAAAATATATAGAGAATTGAGTCAAATTTATAAGAATACAAGTTATTTCCTCAATTGATAAATGGTCAAAGGATATGAATAGAAAAAGTTACAGCTGTCTACGGGCATATGAAAAAAATTCTCTAAATTACATTGACTAGAGAAATGCAAATTAAAACAACCCAGAGGTGCCACCTCATACCTGTGTTTGTCCTTCACTGCCAAAGAAGACCATGCCATCAGAGAAATGATGACATGACTTGCACCTGACTGTTTTGAGTGAGAGAGGGTTGTGTAGGTCACCAGCCTCACTTCTCCTGCAGAGTCATCTGAATCCAATGACCATGTGTGTGTACGTGTGTGTGTGGGGGGGGGATTTCTTTTGTTCTGTTTCTTTTTTCACAACATGACTAATATGGAAATATGTTTACATGATAGCACATGTATAACCTATATAAGATTGCTTGTCATTTTGGGAAGGGTGGATGGGAAGAAGGGAGAGAAAAAATGAAACAAAATATTATTAAAAATGAATTCTAAAAACTATATTAACATGTGATTACAAAAAATAAAATACTATTTACACCCCCAAAATGACTCTTAATTCTTATGAGGTTATATATCCAGGAATTCATGTTTTTTTTCCATTCATGACCCCTTCAGCACTTCTTAAACTGGGGTCGTAGCCAGTTTAGTCCCAGTTTAAGAAGTGCTGACACATACAATGAAGTGAAGTGCTAGACTTTAATTTCCACTGCTTCATGGTTTTGCTGATGGGTACGATTACTTCTGAACAATTCTTTACAGCAAAAAGGTACATAACTAAAGATAACAGTCATGGAAGATGGAGGGGAAAAAAAAACAACAGAAACACAGGATAAAATTATGCATGCCTTCTGGTGAAAAAGTAAAAGCATTCCTGAGACCAAGGTGAAAGAGAAAACTCATCCTGTAATGTTAATATTAATTTTGATTAAATCCATATGTACCTATGCTGGGTATACTCAGTAGAAGTCATTTATTTATCCAAACAAATTATTTCTATGGGTCCCAATGGCAGTTCTATTAAACATGGTTTGTAACATATTTTCTTTTTATTATTATCCAATATGCTGGGAACATCACTCTTCAGTATTCCCAACACAATAAATGAAAAGTTCTATAGAGTTTCAAGAGAGCAGGAATAATAATATTAAAAAGGAACATTTATAGCTATCACTTGCTTAATAACAGAAAGCAAAGTATGAGGCTTTGTCTAATGGAAATACTCTCTAGTTGAGTTTTATAAATAGATGCTTTTTTATCACTTTACCAATGACTTTTGATCTTGCAGAAGTAATTGAGTGCTTTGCAAGATGTGGGAAAAATTTGCATGCAATTTCATTGCATTTTTTTTATTGTATTCTTCTTCCCTGGGAAATCAAAAATTTTTTGCATGGAGATCCTATTGACTTTTCATAGAATGTCAGAGCTGAAAAGGTACCTTAGAGATCATTTAATTCCACCCCTTCATTTTATAAAGAAAAAGAAAAAAAACCTTAAACTCAGATAAATTGCTACTACTCTAAGGATATAGGACTAATAAGAGGCAGGGATAGAACTTGACTTGAGACTTACTGAAACCTGGTCCTAAATCTTCATGCCCATAACCTCACTTCACTTCCTTACTTAGTACTACTACTTTGCAATAAGAACCTTATAATGAAGAGCTAGTTATATTGTCTACAAGCGAATTAATAGGAATTGTATCATGATTTTTACATGTTTTACTTGATTCATGGCGTAGTGGTAATAATTTCTACAAGACCCATGAACTGATTTTACATATATGTATGTATCTTTTTCACACCAACACATAATAGTTTTTATTTTAGGACAAAGACATTAATTTTTTTATTTCTTCTACAATACCCTCTCCCTTTTTCCACATTGCAGTTAAGGTACCAAATTTGAGAAATAACTTCTTAAAGAATAATGAAATAAATTCTGTCTTTGAGGTTGACACCAAAGAGGGAGATCTTGCTTTGAAAAGCTTGGAGGAAAATGAATAAAGATAAGTATGTATCTTATTCAATCCAACTTGATAAATGTTTTTTTTAAATATGAACTAAGTTACACCAATGAACAAAGATTTTTAACCCCCAAAGGAAGTCAGAAAAGAGTCAAGGACCTATCTTAAGATCAATTGAACTAGCAAGTCGAAAGAGAGAATAATAAAATCTTAGCAGTAAAAATCCTTGAGAACTTGCAGTTATCTAGTATGTTATCTAGGAATGGTTACTGTTAGCTTGTCCTGCATAAACATTTATTTTTATTTTCTTGTAGGCTTCTAAGATATGGCAACTTCCTCAGACATCCATTTTTGGTATTGAATAATGCTTTAATAGTTGGAAATCCTTTCTATAGGCTTAACCAGAATTTCTATTCATGCAAGTTATTAAGATAGTCATAAGCATCCCAAAACAAGGGAGTTCATGTTCTAGTCTTTGCTCTAGCTAAACTATGGCTATAGTATTGTATTCCTTTTCATTGAGAAGCAAGTATGGTAAAGGGAATAGGCACTGCAGCATACAAATTTCACTGTATTGTATCTGGAGCAGTTTAACCTGGAAAAACAAAAAAAGCTATGAGAGCTATTTTCAAGAATCTGAAAGGCTGCCTAGTAAAAAAAAAGGGGGGGGGTGGTAGGGCTGAGTGCTAGATATTCCAGTTTGCCCACACAGGGCATTGCTGAAAGGAATAAAAGCTGGAAGGAAGCAAGTTTAGGCTTGACATAAATCCAACCATCCTCACTATTAGAGCTATCCAAAAGTGAAATGGGCTAATTCTGGTGGGGAGTTTCTTTCCATTGGCATTTTTAAGTGAAGTCTGGATGGTCACTTGTTAGGGACATTGTAGAAGGAATTTTTGTTAAGATTAAAAAGGTATTCATTTACTTTTGATTGTTTTTCTATGATATCTCCTCCCCCTTCACATTGCAATTAAAGTAGTAACTTTAAGAAACGTGTCTTAAAGAATAAAATGAATTTTTTCTTTGGAGTTGATCCTGAAGAAGGAAATCCTGTTTTGAATGGTCCTGTAGAAAATGAATGAGGACAAAGCACATATTTTATTCAGGTCTCTCCTAAGAGTCTTTCATTCTGCAAATTCCTATTCCCTTTTATTCCACATCAAGAAGAGAAAGAAAATTGCTCTTCTTCCATCTGGAGACTTGTAAGAGCTGCATTAATCAATTACAGCTTCCTCTAGTTACATACTTATTTTCCCTGACTTGGTGTATACAAAATGTCTTTTGGAAAAGGAATGGGCATATAAATGTAATTTCTGTTCCTTTAAGCCTGTAAGAGCAAGCAAAATAGGATCTTTTGCTGTTTTTGTTTTGCTATAATCAAGCGCCTCAGATTGAATCTTGCCTTTATCAGCCAAGAGTCTTTACTAGGAATAAAGTACAGAAACAAGAGTTTCTTTAACTAGAAACAGTATATATATATATTTGTATTGTTAATGTGATTAAACATCTTCCCCACCCACTAATGGGCCTGCATATTAAAGCGAGATTAATTAGGGAAGATTTATAGGAAGCTCCAAACCTTTTGTTAATAAGGCACTGATTCTCAAGGGTTGGGATGCCCTCTGGCTCTAAAAAAAGACATAAATACTCTGTGGGTGAGGTTTTACTTTGGGGCTTAGTTTTTGAAAGAATCTTTATGTGCCAGACAAGACTCTGGGAAGCTGCTATAGCAGCATTAATAGTGCATTTAACTCTTCCCAGTACACTGCATCGTACTAATTATCATTATCAACCTTCCACACCCCCACTGCACCCCCAGCTCTGAAAACTCAGATGCTGATGATTCCCTCTATGGCAACCATGGTCAGACAGTTGAACCTGTCTACTGATTTGTGATATAAATATTGCTTATATCAAACAGTTTGGAAGCACTGTCTGTTGATTTCCTGAACTATGTGAATGATATATGGGCTTGATTAAAGGAGATTGTTAACCCCTCAAAAGCTGCCTTTCCTTTTAGAAAAACAGATCGAAGAACCTGTGATAGCAAGCTCCCCATTGTATCTTGGGGTGCTTACTGATACAAAGTCTAGGATTACCTTTTACACAAGCACATTTTCTTTGCCTCCCTTTTCACTGGATTGGACCTTTAATTTGTATCTGAGTACATGCAGCATCCTTATATGTTGGAAAGATTTCACTTTATTTTCTCCTTGGCAAACATTTCACTAGAACTTATCGTGGCTTAACAGGACAGAGCAGCGCAAACAAATTTAGAAATACTCCTTACTCAACATATTTTATTTTTCTAACCTAATTTAGATTCAGTCCTCAAGAGAAGGACCATGGTTTCTTCTATATTTGACTCAGACTCTGGGATACTCTAAATGTTTAATATCAATGGAATAAAATATGGCAACCTAAAATTTCTTCATCTCTTCCTTCCCTAAACATGTTGCTTTTAATTGAATTTGGCTTAGAGGAAGAAATATGAGAAAACCATCCAAGAAATTCCTGTAGTATTTGTTCATTACTGATTCTCCATAAAAATGGGCTTCCACTTACTTGACTTTTAAAATTCACCAAGAAATCTGGCTGAAGAAGCACAAGTGTATTTAGTTGTGGTCATTGTTTGCCTCTTGTCACACTCTCCTTTTTTCATAAGTATGTATGTATCACTATGTAAATTTATTGGTTATAATCCTTGGGTTGATCTGTGATCTCAATGATGTGAGTACTCCCTCCAGTGATTCTGATAGCAAAACATCCATGCCTGCCTGTTGTATGTGACTCTTGCTAGTATCCTCCCATAAATCACTCACTGTGGGGCTGCAGTGTAGGGGTGAGGGTAATCTGTGATGCGGGCCATAGATACTGAGAAGACAAAGAAGCTGTGCTTTGGTCAAGCTCAGAAGGTCACTGCACTGGCCTTTTGTTTCCTTATTTTGTTTCATGAAGTTTTGGGGTTTTTTTTTTGGAGACTAGGTTTCTTTAATTCTCTTGGAGTTGAAGTACAATAGCCACTCTGCCCAATCCCAGAGCTGATCAAGAATCTTTGATTTTGTTTCTTTCCCCATATGGGCCAGTTCACCCCTCCTCATGTAATCTAGCAACCTTCTAGTCCCAAGGGCTCACCATATTTGTACCAGATATAGTGTGGACACTCACAAACTCAAGTAATTCACCACCTTCAGCATCTCCAGTAACAAGGAATGTGCATGGCATGGTTCTACACTGTTTAATGCCTTGCTTTTTGTTGAATTCCTATATGTCATCTTCAAGGTCTTATTTCATTCTTCTCATGCAAATGAAAAAGTTAGAATTAGTGTCTTCCGTATAGTTGATTCCCTTCCTCAATATCTCACATATTGTACTATTCAGAGTCAATACTCAATGAATTACTAAATGAATTTAGTCTGCCACAAGAATGAAGAAACACAGAACTTAACCCTTCATTCTTGGCATTAGGGACTGAATTTTCATTTTACTGCTGAGATGAAATGGCACAAATCTTGAAGAGCTGTTTTTTTGGGCAGTGAGAAACACATAGTAATAGAAGGAAAAAACCAACAACGAAAAACCAAAAAACCCTGAACTTGGGTTTATTTGGTTCTGGATCTACCGGCACGGGAGTGTGTGTGTGTGCGTGTGCGTGTGCATGTGTGCATGTGTGTGTGTGTGTGACTTCAGTAAATCACTGAGAGTCTCTCGGTCTCAGTTTACTTATTATAACTCCCTTAATTAGCTCACAGGGTTAATGATGTGATTCAAATAAGATCATATGTATTTAAATGATCTGCAAAGTATAAAGTGAAATCACACCTTATGATTTACAAAGTTTTATGCGTATTACCTCATTTGATCCTCACAACAACACAGAAATGGATAATCTAATTATCTTCATTTTATAGATGAGGAACTGAAACAGAGAGGTTGTGATTTGCCCTAGGTCATGCAGGAAGAAAATGAAACAGAATTCAAACTCAGGTCTTCCTAACTCCAAGTTGAGTGCCTCCAATCTACCTCATATGATTGCTGTACGGTGACTATCAGTGTCATAATTATTTCTGTGCTAATTAAAAATTATTTCAGTAAAGCTACTTACACTATACCCCCCCATTCTTTTTGTCCTGAATGCCTTTTCTAATACTCCTCGTAAAGCCTGGAATGAACTCACTCTTCCTCTAATTTCTCTCCATCTCTACCTGTTTAAATACCGCTTATTCTTGAAATTTCAACTCAGATTTCACATTCTTCATGAAATCTTCTTTTAGAAACAAAGTTTCCTAAATGGTAGTGTCCTGTTCCTTCTCAGATAACACAGAGCACATTGTCTGGATCTCTTCTTTGCACTAATCACATTCTGTGTCTATTATAATTATTTATGTTTACGTCCTAGTCCTTTTTTGAGGTTAAAAGGGGAAGAGCCAGTTTTTCCCTCTTTATATTCCCAATACAATATAGTAGCTCGCAAACATTAGGTGATCAATGAATATTTTTGACATGAATGGAGTTAGAATACCTGTTGATAAGAGGTAGATTATGATGTTTAGTAGATTAAGCATACTGGGAAGCGTTAAATGCACTATTAGAATTTCCTTTCCCATCAAGTCCTCAATTTCAACCCCAATTGCTCAGTTAATACCAAGCATTACACACCTCTCCCCAGTTAGATGCTAACCCACCTCTCTCTCCATCCCCACATCTGCTTAATCTGACCCTCAGAGTCTAAAAATCCTTGGTTAGAGACCTTGTTTGGATGAGTAAGGAATTATATTTCACTAAGATGGTAGCCCAATCAGCCTTATCATCTACCCTTTAATTGTTTGCTCAGGTCCTGTGAGCATTAACAACTGCCCAGTGGGCATTAACAACTGTCCTTCCTCTATGCCTTTCAAGAGAGAATTGCTATCTGACCTTATATTGCACCCTAGGTCTTCTAGTCATATTATCTACCTGATGCTACACCCTAGTCAATGCTCAGAATTCCATCCATTCTGAAACTAAACCTTCCTATATATGTTCTCTCCCCTAATAACAATGGAACCTTCTCAGGAGAAAGGTCTGTTTGCTTTTCTATTTGTATTCTCAGTTGTTAGCACAGTGCTTTGTATACTGTAATTGTTTAATACATGCTTAAATCATTCCATGAAAGTTTGTTTTCTGTAGAGTAGTGTGTAAAGAGAATGTCAGGCAATATAGGAAGTATGTTTATTTTGAATAAGGGGAAAAGGTTTAAGTCTAGAAAGAATATAAATAAAATTGCAATAAAAATTGCAACAAAATCACGTTAAAGCCCTGAAATTAAGGATAGGGCATAAAAACCCATTTAATCCCAAAATGTAGCAGAAGAAGAGTAATTATAGTATTCTTCAGCCATACATAAGTCACATCTAAAACAACTCTTCTGTGGGGCAAGGTAATCTGCACTTTAACTATGGATTTCCAGAACATACCTTACCCAACACCTAAATGAAAGATCATTATTTGTAATTCATGGATGGTCTGCATGTACTCTTTTTGCATGGTAATGACATCATAAAAAACTCTCAATGAAGGAATGTCATATTTGTCATGTGTGGTGTAGTGAATTAATATTCTTTTTAGGAGTTATATGACCTGGATTAAATGACCTTGGGTAACTCATTTAACCTCTATGGCCTCTTTTTTTCACAAACAAAATGAGAAGGCTTTACTCTATGACCTCTGATGTCTGTTTCAATTCTTCATCTATCATCCTATATTACTAGGTTTTAAATTACACATCTGGACTGTTCTTTGATGTCATTGCTAGGTAGTGGTAAGTGCTGCCTATGGCTCTTATTCAGAGTGTAGTCTGTAGTCCACAGCTGGTTCATGCAAAATATGCCACTCTTCAGTCCATCTGTTCCAAGGAAGAGATCTGTAACCATGCACAGTTTGGACCAGAGCAGCTTTATTACTGTAGTTGCAGTTTCTAAATAGAACTCAAAAAATAATGATGTTCAGTTTCCACTTTTAGATACCAGTGAGATAACACCTGTCTAGACAGATGGTCTCTGGCCTGTGAAAACAAGGACAGCTGAGAGGCAGGAAAATCAAGTTGGTGACTCCAATGAAATAATTAATATTGCTTGCCTAAACCTTTTAGTCTCTAAATAGCAACTCTTATAAAATACCCATGGGAAATTTGGAGTATAAGACAAGGATGAGGTTTTTAGTGTGTTAACCTAAAACAATAAAGTACATTTTAGAAAGAAAATGAAAAATTAATATTTGGATAATAATTGTAATATTAATATAAAGACAGTTGTGACTCCTTTGTTTAGAGAAACTTTGTAGGTAAGATTGTGAAAATCGAATTGCACTGAATGTCAAGTTCACACTTTTGATGAAAATAAAAGCAGGTCCCAATGATCACTGAATTCAGGCTACTGTCAAACCATGCCAAATAGCCACATTTTATCCCTTTTCACCTGGATGTTTGGTTTGGTATACACTCAAACCTGGACCCTCCCAGCAAGGAAAACTGTCTCTTTATACTACGGAGTCCTTGCCAATAAAGTCAGGATATTAATGTATGTTAACTACTTTAAAAAAGTAGAAAAAAAGTTTACTAAGAAAAAGTTTAAGAACACTCTCCACATGAATTATTTTGACTAAAATTGATTCAAACTACCTATTTTATCAGTTATAGCTGTCTTCAGGGCGAATGCCTGCCTTTTCAGGTGAAATGCCATATAGACCCAGGTCATTCTCGTTCAGTTTAAATATCTCTATATTCATCGTTAAACAAGTTAATATTGTGCATGGTTGAAAAATTTTACCCTGCTAATCTAAACTACCGTAGGGATGATAAATAAACTGTGGTAGGTAATTTTATTTTCTAAATTTGTAGAAGGATGCCTTTATTTTCTTACATAGGGATCAAGTATGAAATGTATTTCTTGAGGGAATGAAATTGAATAATATTTTCATTTATTTTCCCTTCCAAAATTAATCGTTAAGAAGCCTAATAAGTTATTTTTCATATGCAACATTGGGCATTTAGTCCATGTAACATATTTTGTTAAATGTAACATGCAATATTGATTTAAAAAATTGTCTTCTACCCCCTTTGCTGATTACTAGTTTTAATAGGTAATATGACATTCTGTCCTAAGCTCTTATATTTGATGCAGATTTCAACCCCACAGGGGACAAGATCACCAAAATGCAATTACAAATTATAAATTGGCTGTCTTATATAGGAAAGGGATCAGTCAACCCCTATCTCATCAACTAATGTATTTAAATATAGGTTGGATGTCACTACTAAAAATTAAGGACTTTTCTGGAAAAAGAAGAAATATTCATGTTTCTTCTTTTACATGACTTTTCTAAACCACATTATACTCAAAATAACTTGAATTTAGGGTCTTTTTCACACTGAATTTAATAAAAGACTCTGAGGAAGTGATGTTATCAGTTCATTCAGAAGAAAGGGCCAGGGCAAAAGGACTTTTCAATTTAACAGTGGAAATTTCAAACACTGATGTTTCTAATTACTGCACATTTATTTTCGCCTTTGTGGGGGTGTGGAAACTTATTCCACTTATGCAGACTGGCAGCTTCTCTGTAATTTATAGACCCAAAGAATAGCCTGGATCACTGAGAAGTTAAGTGATTTGCCTAGGGTCACCTAGCAAGTATATTTCAGAGGCCAGATTTGAATCTAAGTCTTCTTGACGCAGGCTATGGTGCTCCTGTATATATATATATATATATATATATATATATATATATATATGTATGCATGTATGTATGTATATGTGTATATGTGTATGTGTATATATGCATATATACATATATATATTTTAACAAACTGCAATTAGTATATAATATTCATAGTTAGTGGTGTGCCTATTTTATTGTCTGCTTGGGTTCTTGGCCTCTTAACGCCTTTTTTCTTTGGTCACAATTAAATTGTTGTCCTAAGGGAAGGGTGAATATGCTGAGCCAGCCATAAGGGCTTAGTTTTAGAATTAAGGTTAATTGAGTGACAACATATTGTCTTTTCTATTTTTTTCTTTCAAATCTCTTTCCCATGTGATAAAATATATAACCTCAAACTTATTCTACCCCTTTCTACATTCTTTCGTGGCCAATGGTTTCAACACATTTTTATGCCTTTTTTGAGAGTAAAAAGACACAGGGGAAAACACAAATGGGACTTGTGGCGGGCTGCCAGTTACATAAAACTGAGAAATGAAGCAGACAGATATTTCTCTCTTCAAATATGAGTGAGCCTCAATCCCTTAGTAGTTTATCGGAGAATTGGGTAAAACATATTCTTAATAAAAAAGAATTCATTTTAAACATTTAAAAATTCATTTCATGTTTAGAAAAATGCAGATGCTATACACAGAAGGAGCATGATGATAACTGACAAAGGCAAATAGCTATATACATGATCAAAGCTGAGATTAGTCAATTCAATTTAAGCAACATTTCTTGATGTTGGGCACAGTACTACACACAGGGGTTACAAAGGTCAAAATAAAAACAATTCTTTCTTTCACAGAGTTTGTTTTCCTCCCTAGGACACAGTGCATATTCCTGTCTAAAGATTCTATTGAAATAAGATTACTATATAGTTTTTTTAAGTCATCCTTGACAAGTTTCCTTACTTCCAGGAATAGTTATAATGTATCACCAAGCAACACCAGGATATCCTCGATGTAGGAAGAGGAGCATCTTTGACAGGGCATTCATGACACCTAAGGCTGGTGCAAAACCATTCTGAGTAATATGAAAGCCAGTTGGTGGAAGCAGTCAGATCATTTATTTTTATTGTATTAGATAAGTTTCTGAAGAGCTAGACTATATTTTATGCACATAAATGGGTTTACAACCTTAAAGGGTTGCATAAATACCAACCATTACTATTTTTATGTTTACTGTTATCTGATCTCCCTTTGCTTGAAAATAACCTAGTAACTGAAACTTTTTTCTCTATATATCTGCAAAAATGCATCTTTCATACTTTTTTCCCCTTTTCCTAGGTATTCATTTTTAATGAATGTCTAAGATTATTTTTCACTTCAAAGGACATTTAGTATCACCCGTGGGTTTAATCAAAGTACACGTGTAGTATGACCAATATAATTTCATAAAAAGGAAATGATTTCTGTCCAAAGGGAGATATTTTTACTAATTTAATTGATATTATCTAAAAATAATTATTTTGAAACCAAAGAACTTTAATCCATATTAAGTTATTTTTTAATCATATTCTCCTTTTCTTATTTGGATACATTTAGCAGGTGTTTTTAAAAGGAAGGAATAAATATGTTTCAGCAAAAAAGCACTACAAGTTAATTCAAAGTGTTATCTTGTAAATTAAAAGCAATTTTAACATGAGCATATCATATATTATTCTCCCATATTGGAAACCAACGCATCTGTAATGAAACCAACGTATTATGCACATTATATACTCTATTCTACTTTGATGAGAGAGAGAGAGGTCCAGACACATAATTTCCTCAATTTACAGAAAGCAAGAGAATAAGCATTTACAGTGCCCATGCTCTACCATGTACTGTGCTACTATGCTAAGTTTTAAATATGTATATGCGTATGCATATATGTATATACACATGTGTGTATATGGATATTTGTGTACATATATTTTCCTGACTCCAAGGCCAGGTCCCTATCTACTATGCTTGTCATTTATCTCTCTTTCTTTCTGTCCATGCAGGGGAACTAACAATGCCCTTCTATGTCATCCTGACCTGATGGTTATATAGCAAAACCTCCCCTATCATCCTTTAAAAATGAGGAGGACAGAGTTACTCCCTGTTCTTTGCCCACCTTGGAAGATTCATGCTTTAGAGATCTGGGGTGTCTGATATAGTTGAAGATTTCAACCCCAATATTTTAACATTTTCATATGGCAATCTTCCAAATTTATTCCTTCCATCCTTCTTGATTTATTTCATTGTATTGTGGAAATTGATATAGATAAGCATGTAGTTTTGGTGGCACACAAAACTAAGTGACTTATCTTGTCACACTGAACTAAACAAATGCTAATATATATATATATATATATATATATGTATGTATATATATATGTATGTATGTATGGACATACACATATATTTTTTTCTTTTCACATGTCCACACTAATTGTTCTCTATCCCTGAAAAGGTTTCTCATCTTGTAGCCATAGTTGTACCACAGTTGCTTTAGCCTGCTGACACCCCTGAACACTGCTGTGGTGGGGCAGTTGACATTAATTCTGATTTTCACTCCCTCTCCACTCATTTTCTATTTTTCTTATGTTTTTATCTCTAATTAATTCTCACATTCTTGAAAAGAGACTCCTTCTCCATTCCCTATGCACTTATCACTTTGTGATTTATTTTGCAGTTTTCTGTTTTCATATCTCATGTCCCCAAATAGATTAAAAATT
The DNA here is from genome assembly GCA_023548195.1 of Bettongia penicillata ogilbyi. Taxonomy (NCBI): domain Eukaryota; kingdom Metazoa; phylum Chordata; class Mammalia; order Diprotodontia; family Potoroidae; genus Bettongia; species Bettongia penicillata. The sequence goes on along the minus strand of JAJHZJ010000688.1, from coordinate 1,763,710 downwards.
CCTTGATGCATGATGGGACAATAATCTCATCTAGTCAATGTCCTGTATATATTAGGGACAGAATAAAAATTTACTGTTTGAGTTGATTTTGACAACTACTTGGATCACCATGTGTGGGGGAGGGGCATGCACGTGAGCATGCATGGCACAAGTTTAGCAATAATAGTACATCAGCTTTTATCTTCGTGTTTCAGGGCATTCAGAAGTGGCTTCTTCACCAAACACGTGTTTTTTTTTGTTTTGTTTTTTTGTCTTGCCTTGCTTTGTATTTCCCTCTCCTCTCCTCTCCTCCTCTCCTCCCCTCCCCTGCTTCCCTCCCCTCCCCCTCCCTTCCTCTCCTCTCCTCTCCTCTCCTCTCCTCTCCTCTCCTCTCCTCTCCTCTCCTCTCCTCTCCTCTCCTCTCCTCTCCTCCTTTCTCTTACCTTTTCTTCTGTTTCCTTCTATTTTCCTTATCTATTCTCAGTTGTTTCAAGAGCTCTAATAGAAATCTGATAATTTTAGAAGGTTGGGCTAAGAGTAGAACAAATTATAAAACATACTATGAACACTTATTGGAAAACAGGATTTTTAAATTGCCATAGACTTTCCTGAGTAATTTAAATTACAGGTGTGCATTAATAATAATAGAAATTAATCAATGTTAATATGCCATATTAATATTGTATTGTAAAATATGTTGGCAATACTATACTCATATTTATTATTATTGACATTAATGAATAAAACCCTTTATACTTGTAGAAAGTACCAAGGATATGAGGATCAACATATAAAACCTGTTAACCACCCCCCTCCACCACTACCTCCTACTCCAACTCAGGTTTACCGACTTAAAAAGTGCCTGACTGACACCATGGAAGTTCTGCTTTTCTTTCACTGGCTGAGCCACAAATATCTATCCATCACTTTGAACTGTGTGGAGGAAAAGCCAAAAGCATTCAGTGGTGTCAGGTTGACACCAGTAGCCAGTAAGCCTAATCCAAATGAAGTAGAGTTTGATAATCTGTATTTGGATAGGAATGGAATGATCCATCCTTGTACACATCCTGAAGATAAACTCTTACCAAAAATTGAAGGTGAAATGATGATTGCAGCTTTTGAATATATTGACAGGCTCTTCAATATAGTAAGACCAAGATGACTTCTCTACATGGCAAGAGATGGTATAGTTCCATGTGCAAAAATGAACCAGGATCATTCCAGGATACTTAGAGAATCAAATAAAGGAATGGAAGCAACTGTAGAGAAGCAACAAGTCAAGGAAGAAATACTGTCAAAAGGTGGCTTTCTTTCTTCAGAAGAGATCAAAAACAGATTTGACAGCAATTGTATTACACCAGGAACTGAGTTCATGGACAATCTTGCTAAATGCCTTCAATATTAAATTGCTGATCACTTAGATAATGACCCTGGATGGAAAAAAAAATTGAATTATTTTATCTGATGCTAGTCCTCCTAGTGAAGGAGAACATAAAATCTTGGATTATATTGGAAGACAAAGAGCTCAACCTAACCATGACCCAGACATTCATCATTGCTTATGTAGAGTGGATGCTGATCTCATTATGCTTGGATTTACTACACATGAACCAAGCTTCCAATTGTTAGGGAAGAATTCAAACACAACAAATGAAAACCATGTGGTTTTTCTAATAAGCTCAGGCACAAGGTCCAGGACTGCCAGGGCTTGCCAAGGGAAAAATAGGGAGAGCAAGATCAGTTTAAAGAAAGTCTTTCTACTTCAGAAGGTGAGTTTATCTACATTTGGTTAAATGTGTTTTGTGAATATTTAGAAAGAGATTTAACTATGACCAACCTGTCATTTACTTTTCATATTGAGATGAACATCAATGACCGGGTTTTCTGTGTTTTTTTTTTTTGTGGGAAATTACTTCCTTCCACATTTGCCATCTTTAGAAATTAAGGAAGGAGCAATTAACCAGTTAGTTAATATATACAAAAATGTGATATTCAAAGTGGGGGAAGGGGAAACTTACAGAGAGAGCTTACATCTGTCTACAGAGAATACAAATGATTGTACAAACTATTGGTGAATTTGAGGATAGCATTTTTAAAAGGAGAAAGGATGACGAACAAAGTTTTAAAAGAAGGCAAAAAGAATAAAGAGGGATCAGCCAGCCCTCGAGCCTTGAGTGCAAGAAATTCACATAGATCTCAAATAGTCATTAATCAATTCACAATAACTCTAGCCCTTTAACATCTATCTACCAATGTGAGTTTCATTTCTGATGGCTTCCTATCTCCAGTAGGATGAATCAAACGAAAAGCAGAATAGAGTGACAACGAATTTAAGCCAGAAGATAACATCAGGTTATTATGGAAATCTGTTTGGAAGCAATGGTATTATAGGAATAAATCTGATGTTGAAGCAGCTGATGAGAAATTTCATCATAAAGTTGTACAGTCTTATGTTGAAGGACTATGTTGGATTCTTCAATATTGTTACCAGGGCTATGGTGCCTGGAAGTGGTATTATTCTTTTCACTATCACCATTTGTTTCAGACTTTGATGGTACTGCAGATGTGGCCTCTGATTCTGAAAAGGTTACAAGACCATTTAAACTACTGGAAATGTTTCCAGCTGCAAGTGTCAACTTTCTACCTACCTGGGGGTAGAAGCCCATGAGTGACCCTGAATGCAATATATTGACTTCCGTTCTGAAGATTTTGCAACTGATTTAAATGGGAAGAAATATGCTTGGCAAAGTGTTGCCCTAATATCATTTGTTGATGAATGTCCACTGAGGGCTGTTCTGGCAAAGTTTATCCTGACCTTGCTCCTGATAAAACTAGAAGAAATAGTCTTGGTGGTGATGTAATGTTTATTAGGAAACACCATCCACTCAGTGACTTATTTGCTTTCATAACTATACAAAACAGGTTCCACAGAGGCAGTAGATTTACCACCTGAACTTTGTCATGGGATACAAGGAAAACTTACTTTACATGAAGAAACTATTCTTCTAGGTCAAATAGTATATTTTCCTGTTCTACTGTTGTGAGATTTGACACAGAATACTACAATCAGTATTAATTTTAAAGATCCACAGTTTGCCAAATATTACATTTTTAAAGCTACAATGCTATCAGAAGCAAGAAAGCCTGCAACTGTACTCAGGTCTGATGACTGGGAAAAATTCAGCAACAGAGATCACAGCTTAGCTTTAACCGAGAGAGAAGGCCAGTTTAGCCAGTTCACTTAAATCAGTCAGCACTGGCCACCAGGTCAGAATATGCCAAGAGGTGCAAGAGGTGGACCTTACAACAATGCTGTACCACCTGGATATTACCAGAGAAATTTATAGGCCAATGATAAAAGGACAGGCAGAGATTCCAAAGCTTATGTCAACTATGAGAACACATGATTCCTGAAGAGGCCCCACTGGCCTTTTCCATCAATCAAGATTTGACAGAGCTGCAGCTGAACCTTTCCTATCTTGAAAACCGTATGCTATGATCCCAAAATGTAGCATCTCAGCAAAATCAATATCAACTACTTGGAGGCCCAGGCGGTTATCCACCAAGACGTGATGATCATGGAGGGAGACAGAGATATGACTAGAAGGAATTACCCTTTGCCACCTCCCTCAGGAAAATACAGCTGGAATTAAGCTTTTGTAAAGCTTTCTTAAATCCTTTCATCGTTCTATGATTTTACTGTTTGTGGAAAGAAAGTATCTTTAGTAAACAGTAGTTTAAGAAGTACAATACTTGATATATTTGTTTTAACTGTGCATATTTCTCACAGATCTGATTTTCAGTGTTTTATGTGGCTTTCCAATTATGTAATGCATAATACAGTGGATTTGAATTTACTGTTTTACTTGTGAGAGACATTTGATGAATAGAAAAGTACTGGATTTTTTTAATTGTAGTTAAGAATCAAACTGTACTAATGTGAATTTCAAAACAGGGTACACTATATCATCCAAAATACATACAAATTTTTTATTAATTCACAAAAATTAGGTACAAATACTTCATGTAGAATCCTCAACCAGCGAGAAAACACATTTTTAAAACAAACTGCTGTTCAATATTCCTTTGAAAATATTTCACTATTATATCTGTCTAAGAATTTCTGGACAACTTTAGAAAAAAATCAACTAAAAAAACTCATAATCTGTTCTTCTAGGTTGAATTTCCATTCTTCAGGGCAAGACGTATAAAGGAGCTGGAAAACATTAATGTGTCGGTAGCTGTATCCTATAACACATGCAGATACAATGGAAAGAAAACAAAACTTGGATCCAGAGGACCTAGTTTTGAATCCTAAATTGACTTCTTACCATCTATGTGTCCTTGGACAAGTCACAATCTCTTTGAATGAAGTTTCTTTGTCTAAAATTAAGAGTAATTTGGTATCTTAGAGCAATCAATTTAATAAGCAAACAGGAAAAGGGAAAGAGTGAAGGGAAGAATCAGGAGCAAAAGAGCTAGAGAACAAAAGAATAAGAAAGAGAGCAAGAGTGTACGTGTGTGTGTGTGTGAGAGAGAGAGAGAGAGAGGGAGAGAGGGAGAGGGAAAGAGAGAGGGAGAGAGAGAGAGAGAGGGAGAGAGAGAGAGGGAGAGAGAGAGGGACAGAGAGAGAGAGGGAGAGAGAGGGAGAGAGAGAGGGAGAGAGAGAGAGAGGGAGGAGAGAGAGAGGGAGAGAGAGAGAGGGAGAGAGAGAGAGAGGGGAGAGAGAGAGGAGAGAGAGAGAGAGAGAGGGAGAGAGAGAGAGAGAGAGAGAGAGAGAGAGAGAGAGAGAGAGAGAGAGAAAGAGGGAGAGGATACATGCTTTCATTTCTAAACTAGAACCTAACTTACTAAATTACAGTGATTTAGGAAATTACTCATCAAATCGTGAGGCACGCCCAGTCTGTACTCTTTGTTACCTTTGATTATGTCTAGCTGCTAATTTGATAGGATTTAAAAACAAAATTCCTTTTTTTTCACCTAAATCCTTTCATTCTTCAGCTTCAGCTATGGATGACTGTTAGTCCAGAGACTGATTCTTCTCTTTCCACTGCTTTTCCCCACACTGCCCCCCCAAGCTATTATTAGCACTTGCATCTTATTATGCACGATAACCATCTAATTGTGAAATTAGACAAGTAAAACATGTACAACGATTCAATGCTACATAGGGAGAAAGGTCCATATTTTGGAATCCTCTTTTCTCAGACAGTAATTTCCGAGAATTCACTGGGGCAAAAAATTAGAACTTCCTCTACATCATCATATATTTTCTCAACTGTTACAGGCAATTATCGGATGTTTTGTTACCTGAGGATAGAGGTGATAATCTTTCATATGTAATGCTGATGTCTTTGCTCCATAAGTACTATTTCTATTTGCTGTTCTCCGTTAGAACTTCACAAATGATACCAAACAAGACAGAAGGTGCAAAACTTCCACCTCTTTCTATGTTTAATGCCTTAAAATAATTTGACTTTAACTCCCTATGTGGTAATTTCTCTGTTCTCCTATCAGGGAAACTTGACCATGTGCCAGAGAAATAAGACATTTTTTTTCTAGCAATTTCTTCTGCTCATTCCATTTTCACTTCGTACTGATAATCTCGGCTTTATAAAATCATTACATTTGAACTGGGCGCTTGGTTGCTACAGTTTAACATGCTCTTGTAATGGTAATTTAAATGGAGAGATGTTTCTCATTCATTAATAGGTCCATATGAAGTCTGGGTCACATAGAAGTCTGAATCACATGGGACCTGGGGTGGGGAGAAGTTTTCTGAATGGGTGGAACAGGAAGAGACAGAGCTAGAGCAGAGCTGAGAGGAAGTTAGTCATGAGAGCACTCAGAGCTAGGAAGGATGCAGGCAGCTGGCTAGTGTGAGTGAAAGTGCTTGTTTGTGATTTTGTTTAAGGGAGCTGGTTTGTGGGAAGCCTAGCAGTGGAAGGCTTGGGGACAGTGTTGCCCTCTGTATTGTTATTGTGTATAGGTTTTATTACTACGATGGATTGGGCTTTCTGGTGTCTGAATAAATGTTTTGGTTCTGTCTTCCATGTGGAGAGTCTGTGATATTTCAGAATTCGAAACTGTGCCAGGATATCCATGGCCGTGGTAGGTGCTGTGAATATCACATTGGTGGTACAGATTCTAGTCTGAGATCTGCTGAATTATGTCAACTCATATAAATTGGGCTTCTATAAAACATCTGAAACTGTCCCCTAACTTCTTATAAAAAAAAGTACAAACATTAAGCCTAATTTGAATAGGTATATAGTATGATATAATTAAGGACGTGATCAAAGAAACCTATAAGCAAAAAGGAGATAGATTAGTCCCATGATAATAAGGGATACCCTAGAATCTAGGGCCCAGATAGTCCAAGAGGCATTCAGCATCTTCATAATGACAAGAAAAAGTGAGGGATTTTACAGCCTATTGTGTGTATACCTGTGGAAAATTTATGGGAGAATATGGATTATGGTCCATTTGATGAACAAGTATGAAGGAATCAGGATTTGCACCACTAGCAGGTACACACATCAAAAAGATTACACACACATATTGAGATCTGAACATACAATAAAATTGTACTATAATATTTTATTGAAGATTTAAACATTTGTGAGATAATGAAAATGGTGATTTCCATTGTACCTTAAGTTTCACTGTTTTTCATAATAACAATCCTGGAAGACATACAGTAAAAATATTATCCTTATTTTACAGCTGTGGATATTGAAGCTCTTCTCCGAGATTAAAGGATTGGCCAAAATTAACAGATAGTTTGGCAGAGCTTAGATTTACACTTCAGTCACCTGATTGTGAATCAAGTGCCCTTTCTACCACATATCTACACAATTGTGAAGATTCTTCAAAATATATCTCCTATGTAGGTTATACCTACAAAACCTGTTTTAGAAAGAACTTATCTAAGGTAAAACCCAAGGGAATTAATTTCTTATATGCTTTGCTCTGCAAGTGAAAACACCCATGACCGACTGACATTGTCCTGACTTTCTATGGAGCAATTTTACAGAAATGTAAGCACATGTGAGATCAAAGAATAGAACATGATTCTAAATTATTTTCTGTATAGATTCAGCAAAAGCTTAAAATTAAAACATCTTTCAGATTCAATGAGGTCCAGAACACGGATGAATATGTGTACATGTAGATGTGTATGTATGCATGTGCACCTTTGTGTGAATGTGTGTGTCTGGGGGATAAAACCATGATTTCCAATGTACTAATATTTCTAACTTTAGGCTTGTTCCAGCATGAGAAAGCATTTGACCTACGCAGCTCTTATTTCTAGTTATTACCGTGTAGCTCTTTATTGAGTACAGCTCAGTGGGGAATTTGGAGGAATCCTTGAAGTGAAAGTGAAAGCAGATGGATAAGCAGGATGTTACCCATCATAGGCACAGAAGAGGTGAAGGAGAGAGGAGGATTTTCTGAAGGACCTAGACTGTCACTCTCAAAAATCTGCTGGTCTGGTCTAGGCTAAGTGAAGCATTACACTGGGCTCTAGGAAACATCTTTATACAAGGCAAGTTGGTAAGGTTTGCAGATTTGGATGCAAGCTCATGGGGAGAAATTAGCAAAGTTCTGGAATTCCTTTTTGCATAGTTATTGCTCAGGTAGGTATGGGATAACATTTTTAGCCATTTCTAATTAAGGGGAGGGGACTGTGAGACAAAATGTAGCGGGGAGCCACTAGGACCATTCTCTAGGGCTTCTATCTTAAGGTAACTAAAAATCAATTTGTTACAGTATAAATAATCTTTCAACATGAGTTAGGTAATGTCTCTAACATAGAGCAAGAAGGGGAAATTTTCTTGTCTTATAAGTTTCTGTATGTTTTGAAACTATTTCTCTCTCTATAAAAGGTCATATTTTTCGAGGGATTGTAGCCATCCAAAATCTAAGTTTCAATCAGTTTGCTTGATCTCCTCACTATTCCCTAAACAATCCTCATCCTAGTCATTCTACTTTGCCTTCACTATATTTACATACTGGCAGAGAGGAGGTGGGATCAATACAATAATGGAAGCATTTATCAATTTATCAAGCACTTATGCATAAGGAACTGAGGATAACAGTATATAACAATAATAGTTTTTTTATTTCACTTGACCCTGGGAGGTAGGTGCTATTATTATCATCCCCATTTTACAGATAGGAAAACTGAGGCAAAAAGAGATTTTTTTTTTTAAGTACATTATCCAGGGGTCACATAGAGAGTATGCACATTAGGTCATATTTGAACTCAAGTCTTCCTGATTCCAAGTACAGTGCTCTATCCACTGTATTACCCAGTTGCCCCTAATACAATAAAAAGTGAGGTATACTTATTGGCACTGACATTTTTTAAAACCAGTCTTGATCTAGACTGGTGATTTTTATCAATTTAGGTAACTCATAATAGAGTAAATATTCTCTACCAATAAGTATTATCAAATGTTACGCAAATACTAAGAGTAAAGTGATTTTCTAGCTATATATAGTTAGTATTTCCCCAAGACAGGTCTGGAACTCAGGTATTTCTGACTACCAATTAAATTTTTTTATCCACACCATGCTGTCTGTACATAGAGTTTATACAACAGTATAAATATGATAATGATAATTATTACTAATTGATAGTTTTTACAAGGAAACTGTATAAACTATACAACATATAGCTGCAGACTAAACAAATTTAGCATCTTGCAAATATCTAGGAACACATGAGGCAGCTAGGTGGTGCAGTGGATAGAGTGTTAGCCCTGGAGTCTGGGAGATCTGAGTTAACATCTGCCCTCAAGCTCTTTCTTATCTGTGTGATCCTGGGCAAGTCATAGAATGTAAAATGGGAATCATAGTGGCACCTATCTCACAGGATTATGAGAAACAAATGAAATAATATTTGTAAAGTACTTCACAAACCTTGAAGTGCTATGTACATACTGTTACCACTACCACCACCATTACCACCTCCACCATCCCAAGTGGCCAGATTTATATATAAAAGTTCACTATGCTTCACAAAATAACCCCTCAAATTCTCTATAATAAATATAATAAACTCCCTACAACAGACTTGGTGATTCAACAAATAAACATTATTGGAAGTAGAGCATCAGCACAGATAAGACTGTTGTCCACAATTATCCAGATGCAAAAATATTTCATAAATATTTAAGAACAATATTTATAATAAATGTGCTATACCAAATACTCATAATCTAAGAAAATGTGGAAACATAGTAAAATAGATCAAAGGCACATGTAACAGAAGGAAGCATCATTCTTGTCATCCTGTCTACCACTACAAGTTTTCCCTGAGATATTTTCTGTGAGACTAACAGAGATTAGTTTACATCCAGACATGTTTATTCAATAACAAAAAGCAATCATTTAATCCACCCATGCAATAGTCTGCCAAGCAATCAATTTTGAAAACATTAGGATTATGAATTTTATATCTGAATCCCATGAGATAATAAAAAAGAAAAAACAAAACCATTAATAATAGCAGGGGTTTTTTGTTATTTCAGTGTTATAAAGTTTGTGAAGTGCCTTACATACATAATCTTAGTTATCTTCAAAACATAGAGAGGATAGATGTCATTGCTATTCCCATTTTACCATGAGGAAAACAAGGTTTAGAGAGGTTAGGTGACTTGCTCAGAGTTACAGAGACAATAGTATCTGGGACAGGATACTGGCAAAGAAATGCATTATTAATCCAATGCATCTGGGTAGTATAAACATCTGTTTTCAATTCACAAAGTCATCTATCCCCATAAAAAGAAGGAAAAAAAATCCTAAGAGAAATAGCTCTGACCTTTCATTGAATATAATAAAATTCTGTCATGAAACTATAATTTGGGCATCTCTTAAGTTTGACTTTTGCCTTCCTATACTCACCCAGTCTGGACTTCTTCTTCTAGTCCTTAAAAGTATAAAAGCTAAAATATATCCACCTTTCCTCCTTTTCCATTCCCCTTCTCAAGTCTTTCACAAGATTCCATGCTGAAATGTCAAGGTTCTTTCCTATTGTTCCTGCCTTTCATGATTAATATGACTTTAATCTCTTCACTTCTGTACTCAGCACCCCATCTGTACTCTAGGTTCAGTGCGTACTATATTAATGTGCCCTTGTCAGATGCTGCTCGGTAAATGGAGTCTTCACTTGTTTCGGGCGCGTGAGATCTTCATGCCCACTTAGAGAAGAAATTACCTTTTGCTTCTTTTGTATCCCACACAATACACAGTTTGTTGCCTTGTAAATAGTAGGAGACTGTCCTATTCCCATATTTGTGAATTCTACTCCAACAGAGGACATATTCTGGTTTTTTTTTTGGCTTCTTCATTCTGACTTTTCCCCCCTTCTACTCAAAACATGCTTCTGGCATATATGAGTTGTTTTTGTTTATTTGTCCACTTTTAGACTCTGAAACTTATGATGGAATACGGTATCCTTAGAAGATGGAAAAGAAATAGAGGACCAGATATGGTGGTGCATACCTGCAATCTAGCACTGGAAAGCCTGAAGCTGGAGGATCTCTTGAGCTCAGGGGTGCTTAGCTACATGGAACTAATCATAGAGAATATCTGTACTTTAGTATTACTGTGGTCAGTCCCCAGAAACAGACAGTCATCAGGTTTCTCAAGGAGGGGCTATCAGAAAATGGAGCTCCATTCTATTTCTGATTAGAGTGAAATCTGTAGACACGAAGGTCCCTGCCTTCTAGTATGAGGAAGATAGTAAGACTCAGCCTTTAAAAAATCGAAAGGAGAGGAGAGGAAAGGAAGAAGAAAGGAGATGATGAAAGAAAGGAATGGGAGAGAGAGAGAGAGAGAGAGAGAGAAGAGAGAGAGAGCAGAGAAGAGAAGAGAGAGGGGGGGAGAGGGAGGGGAAAGAGAAAAATTGAGAAAGAATAAAATGAAGGAAAAGAAGAAAAGAGGAGAGAGGGAGGAAGGAAGGTGAGAGAGGAAAGAAGGTTGAGAGGGGGGAACAAAAAGAAGGAGGAAGAAAAAAAAAAATCATTTGTACCTGAATGTTAGAAACTTGTGTGTGTGTTCACTAAATATTCCATATACATTTCTGCCCCTTCTCCTGTTATGGATGCCATTTCTCTTTCCTGGAAAGCTTTTTTCCTGCTAGTTTAGTTCTATGTCAAAATTTCAATTAGGTCCTCTTTTCTTCCCTGAAGTATTTATGTTGAGACGACCAGTCTGAGACACATAATTTTTGAGTAATTTAATCATTTTATCTAATATTGCTAGTATTTTAATAAAAAGAGATCTGTGGCACTCTGAAATGCCAAAGACAATAATAGTGGCAGGCTCACAGTTTATATGTCCTTGTGAGAGGGGTATTCCCAAAGGTGGCAATCAACTCTGATTGGTTAACAATTAATGAGAGAATGAATATTACAATGAGGGGATGAACCTATCCTAATGAACTTTGATTATTCCATTTACATCTAAATTAACCCCAGCTTCGGTAATCTATTCAAAGATATTTATCCCCAGCCAAATCTGAGCAGAAGGGAGTTTCACCTTAGATTACAAATATGATCTATTTGGGTGGAGTAGCAAAACCCAGAATAAGGAAAAGGTTAGTCCTACTTTCATCACAGCTCGGAGAGACTGGACAAGGAAATAGGACAGGGGAATAACTGGGGTCTTCCCAATTTAGTAATTTGCTATAAATGAGAGAGAAATAATTATTTCAGGAGGAAACACTCAATGCGGAATTAGAGAATCTAGGCTTGAAAACCAGCTCTTCACTTTACCATCTTTGTAACTTTGGACAAGTCACATTTTCTTTTGGGTACTCAATTTCCTTTTCTGTAAAATTAGAACATTGGACTTAATAGCTTGTTAGATCTCTTGTAGCTTTAAATTTATGATCCTACGTTTATTGTGGCTTGGAGAGTATAAAATGGGCATTTAGTACACGCTTGAAGAAGACAATCTTAAAAGGAGAATGGATCTAAAGTTGGAATCTAGAGTGGAAGAAAAATTAGTTATCATCTAATCTACCCCACCTCATTTTACAAATGAGGAAAATGAAACCCATATGGATGAAGTAGCTGGCTCAATGGTATTCAGATTTTGAATATCAGAGTTCAATTTTGAACCTGGGTCCTTAGAACTGAGCTCAATATTCTTCCTGACAGTCTACTTCAAATGCAATCACTATTTGATTATTGACTGCTGTGTAGGGAATAGGAAGTTAGTGCATCAATAATAGTGAAAATATCTGTTATTAGACTTTAATTTGCAATGCTTTCTCATGTGTTTGTATAAACTCCAAACTTGAGTACATTCTCTTCTGAGGCTGTCATATTTGAATGTTTATATATTCTGACTGCTGGTAGTAAACAACTATTAATTCTCTCTCTCTCTCCTCCCTTCATTGCCTCCTTCTCTCTCTTATACTTTTATAACACTGTCAGGAACACTTACAGGTTAAGTGACTTCTCTGAGGATGCAGACATATATTTGAGGGTCAGGACTTGAACGCAACTCTTCTGGACTCCCAGCTTTATCCCAACAACTATATCATTCTTCTTCTTAATGCTTTAAAGTTTGACAAATTATAGGTAAATGGTAATTAATAGAAATACTGACAAAGGTACTTACATTTCATTTGAGCCCTCAGTCATTTTTTCAGTCATGTATGATTCTCTGTGACCCCATTTGGGGTTTTCTTGGCAGAGTTATTAGATTTTCTAGCTCATTTTACAGATGAGGAACTGAGGCAAGCAGGGTTAAGTGACTTGCCCAGGGTCACACAGCTAGTAAGTGTCTGAGGACAGATTTGAACACAGAAGATGAGTCTTCCTGGCTCCACACCAGGCATTCTATCTCCTACCCAACTAGCTGCCTCTTTCCCCTTCCCCCACTTTTACTTCTGACTACTTTATAATTTTCCCTAACAATTCCACTTTTAATAGTACAATATCAAATCAAGTGTTTTTAATCATATTTTGTTTACCTTTATAAATTTCCATTAGATAGACATTACTTGTTATGCCTTAACCTCCTCATAGTATTTACTTCAGACTGTTATGGAACAATGATCATACTCTAACAAAATTCTTTCTATATGTGGGATTCCTAATTTAACTTTTTATAGACAAAAATTGTGGTGCCTTTTTCACCTTTGTCTTTAGCTCCTTTGCTTCCACAAAAGATTGTATACAGTATGTGATTAATAAATGTGTATCAAATTGAATTACATTGTCTCAATTACTTGATATTTTCAGGTGCTCCAAATTTAGAAGCTTTGTATGAGTCCTATCGTCCGCTATAGAACAAAAAGCAAATCTGCTAAGGACAATTTTTTTTGAACACTTATTCATTTGTCTTGAAGATAAGGTAGGAAATGAGAATCCCAAGTAGGATACAGGTTATTTGAAAATAATTTAGGGCATTTTGATAGCAATTCATCATTCTACTTTTGTAGTACTTATGTCCAAATGTGGGAGATTGTGTTCTGAGAAAGTGTCATAATACAGTGCACTCTCCACTCATGCGAAAATTTGGAAAATGCTTGTTTCATATTAGTGAAAAGTGGTATTTTTCCTGGGAAGCCCTTTTATATATTTGACATTTACTGGCTTCATTTTTCATGCAAAGCACTTTACTTTGTGGCACCATCCATAATTTTCCCCCCAAAAAATGTCAACTCAAACATTTCACTTGCTACAATAAGACAAGAACTGTCAGCTCCCCCCAATTATTCTCATGGAAAGAAAGGAATCTTTTGTTTAATTTTTTTAAGGGAAAAGTTGTCACCTATGAAACTGAGTAGGCCTACTTTTCTTCAAGAATACCCTGGATACTGAAATTTCTAATGCCATATTAACTTTCCTAAAACTGATACTTTTTTGTCATTAAAAAGGGTGATCAAAATGTGAACCTTTTATAGCATGACAAAAGGGAAAACGTTTTAGCAACCTTAGAATCAACTCAGGTTCAGCCTTTAACTCAGCCTCCCTGTGTGACACTGGCCAGGTTACTTCAGTCCTTCATGCCTCTGGTCACTCTCTCTGATTATAAGTTGGAAAATACATAACACATCTGCAATGATGGAAAGAATTTCCTCCCTGAGAGTTTCTTATACCAATGAAATCATAGGTCCTATTAAAAAAATACAGTGAAAAAGAACACTTGTCCTATCATTTTTAACTGCTAAGTATTTGTTGGTTTACATAGCCAGATGCTAAAGAAATCAGTGAGGATCCCCCAAGAATCAGAAGCTTTCATTTTCGTTATAATGTATGGCTTATCTGGGAACCTTCATGCTCTATACTAAGAGTAAATGATTTAAACCCTGATTCTGCTACGATTCATATAAACTTGAGCAATTCCTTTAATGTTTCTGAGCCTTAATTTTCTCCTACAAAACACAAGACCAATTTCCCTATTTGACGAGACAAACAATATGATCTATCTATCTATCTATATCTATCTATCTATCTATCTATCTATCTATCTATCTATCTATAAGTACTCTGAAAAATGTAAAGTACTATATACAAAGAAAGGTACTGTAATAACAGCCTAGTGACTTGAGTGTAGAGGGAAGTGGGTATGGACTGTCAAGGGAAGGGGCACCATTTGGAAATGTGTTGGGAACAATGTAAATTCTACAGGGTGACCATAACAAATTTAGTGACTATTACTTTAAGATCAGTGGATTTTTTTTCCTACCATGCTGCCTTGACAGCAATTGTGGACTGTTAAAGGGCATTTCTGTGGAAAGGAAAGCTTGAAAAGCAGATGGTTTGGAGGAGAGAGGTTAAAAAAACATCTCATCCCTATGACTGTATTTATAATGTGTTAGACAAATTTGATTTCTTTATTTTGCCTTGTAGCAGGCACAAATACAAGAAATTAAATAGGGGGCAGTCTTATTTTTGGTCTTTGTATCCCTAGCACACAGCACAGTGCTAGATATATAGCAGTACTTAATAAATGCTTATTCATTGATGATATCTATGCATATTGAGAAATGGTGATCAAAACCATTAATCTACTTTGTCTGACATCAGATATTATACTCAAATCCACAGCATCATAAAAAGGGCCCTGGATTTGGAGTAAGATAATCGTGGGTTTGAGTCTTCAATTTGCTATTTACTACATGAGTGTTGTTGAGGTAGAATCATTTAGCCTCTGACCCTATAATCTATTAGGTTAATCTATTAGGTTACTCACAAGGATACACTGAGGATTAAATGCTGTAACTTTTGGAAAAAGACATATATTAATATGTTACATAAAGGAAATTATAGATAAATAGATTAAAAAAAACTTTGAACATACAAATATAAGCAAGTAGTCTTTTGGGGGCTCACATTCTAACTGGGAAAGATAACACAGGAAGAGGAACTAGAAAGGTGGTAGCTACATGATACACTGGGAAACATCCTGGAGGTCTAGCTCCATTTGCAATGAAGTAAAAGCATGCCATATAGAGCCAGACATTT
Organism: Bettongia penicillata ogilbyi; assembly: GCA_023548195.1. Lineage (NCBI taxonomy): Eukaryota > Metazoa > Chordata > Mammalia > Diprotodontia > Potoroidae > Bettongia > Bettongia penicillata. Next base: position 1,748,237 of record JAJHZJ010000688.1, on the reverse strand, counting down.
CTTATTGACCTTTGAGCACATCACTGTCCTTATCTGTAAAATGCAAGGACTTGCACTTGACCTCTTAGGTTATCTCCTCTGAAAATATCTTATTCCTCTGGGTTAAATGTAGATAAATGGTATCTTCTGTTATTATTTCAGATTTAAGTAGTGCAGTACTGAGTGCTACAGTCTCAAGCTAGATATTTAGGCTTTAGATACTTAGACACTGACTTTTACATACCATTTAGAAATTTCTTGGCAATATTTTCATACTTCTTTTTTAAATAAATGAAGAAGTATTTTTGTGCTTCTAATGAGGTTGCAATTGAAATGCTAAAGGACACTGAACACTTGGCATTTAAAGACCTTTACAATCAAGCCTATCTTTCCAGGTGCATTTCACGTTACTACATACAGTTCATACACATATTGTTTCAGTCTAACTATTCTCAAAACTCAGCATTTCATCCCCTGCCTTTCTGCTTTTCAACAGACTGCCCTATGTGCCTGGGACTTGCACTTCCTCCTCCAATCAGTCTCATTAAGCTCCTTAGCTTCTCTTAAGGGTCAACTCTGTGGCTCTTCTCTTAGAGGAAGTCTTTCTTCATCCTTGTTTTCAGTGTTCCATCTTCAATTCATCTTGAGTTAACTTATGTATAAGTAGAATATAAATTCCTTGAGTTGAGGGACAATTTCTAAGTTTTGCCTTTATACCTTAAGTGCCCACTATAGGGCCTTGCACATTATAGATACTTAGTACCTAAACAAAATAAACAAAAGAAATAATGAGGTACCGGTCATTATCAGGGAATGTGTCTTTTGGTTAGCCACCTGAAAATATGCCTCTTTTCTCTACTTCTTCATTCATATATATAGCAACATTCATATGCCAGCATAAGCTTTGAAGAAATGGGTGGAAAAAGCAAATCTTTTCTAATACTCTGAAGACATGATCATTGATGGGCAGGGGGAGAGTATGGCAGGCAGGCAAGGAAACAGTATGAGTACCATAAGATGGACCGGTCATAACTATAAAGCCCCTCTAGAATGAAGTCTGAATCAAGTTGATACTGTTGTAAGGAATTCCCAGGTACTCTTTGTCATTGTTTCTGCTCTGAGAAAGTTTCAAATTCAGTTCCTATTTCTCTTTTATGAGAAATCTGACAAGGACAGTCAGCTTTAGCCTGGCCAGAAGATTGTATATTTTAAAGTATGTTTGCCTAACAGTAATCTGTTTGATGTTTGACATTTGTTGCATTTTTTCCTAAACTCTAACTTTAATGTGTTTAAAGTTTCCAGGGAGTAGAGAGCTGTCAGTTCATCACTGGAATATTTAGCCACTAACCAATTCCAAGGCATACGCATTATGGTTGGCTTTATGAATGTTTATGAAAGACTCACTCCCTTGTAGGGGAAAACAAATTTAGCCAACAATCTTGAAAAATAGAGGAAATAAAGCTACATAGTAGGTAGATCACTGGGCCTGTAATCAAAAAACCTGAGTTCAAATCCAGCCTCAGTTGTTTTCAGTCATGTCCAACACTTCATGACCCCTTTTAGGATTTTCATGGCAAAGATATTTAAGTGTTTTGTCATTTCCTTCTTCAGCATGTTTTACAGACGAGGAAACCGAGGCAAATAGGATTAGGTGGCTGGCTCAGGGTTATATAGCTAGTGAGTGTTTGAGGCCAGATTTGACTTAAAAAAGATGAGTTTTCCTGACTCCAGGTCCTTCACTCTATCTGCTGTGCCACCTGGCTACCTGAGTTGAGTTACTTACCCTTAGTCAAAAATCTGCCAAGAGTCTGAAGCTGGGCAGCTAGGTGGCTGTAAGACAGGTAACACTGCAGCACACAAAACAGCTACTAGCACAGGTTGGCTCTTGATTTTGTCAGATAGAAAAGGCAGTTTCTGGTTATTAAAAGAAAAAGTTATTAAAAATCTTACTTTATTCTGGTCTAGTCTTCTCACAAGGACTGCTGATAATGGGAGCATCAACTCCCACAGTATTCCCTAATCACCCTTCTTGCAGGGGCCAGTAAGAAGGCAGGGCAAGTGCCCCTATATCTCACTGGGATCAATCGAGAAGGCATATGGCCAGCACCAGCCTCACAAATTTACATCACTTCATCCCTGTATCTCACTGCACAGTCACAGTAGATATTTACAATTTAAGCACAAATGTTTATTTTCCTATTATATAACTCAAAAAGCATAGTGGAGATGTTTTGAACTGTAATTGTGAGAACTCATATCTAATACCTGGTAATAAGAGATTGTTATGGCTATAGATCATGGGAAACTGAACTCTAAGAAGCAATAACAAAAATCCACTTTACACATTTTACATATCAGTGGATTAGAGCACTGGTCTTGAAAAAGGAAGACTTCCTGATTTCAAATCCAGCCTCAGACACTCCTATATGGCCCTGGGCAAGTCTGTTAACCCCATTTGCATCAATTTCTTCATCTTTAAAAGGAGCTGGAGAAGGAAATGGCAAACTACTCCAGTGTCTTTGCTAGGAAAACCCCAAATGGGGTCAGGAAGAGGTGGACATGACTTAAAACAACCACAACAAAATAATTTAGCTTTTGTCTTATCTCACTTTTTTTCATTTATAAAATGAAGATAATCATAACCTACTTCTTTGAGATGTTGTGAAGATCCAATAAAATAGGCATCTGTGAAGTAAACCTTTACTATTATTATTAAAAGGGCATGTCACCTGAAATGACTACAGGAAATTAACCAAGATTTACAGGGAGAAGGACTCATGGGGGAACTTTCAGGTGGGGAAACTCCATCTAACAATGCAGGTCAGCATCTTCTCTGCAACTTATAGGGTCACACAGCCAGCATGTGATAGGAGTGGAAATTTACCAGTTGTCTTTTGGTTTTAAGACCACCTGTTTATCAATTATGGTATAGTTTCTCTCATATAAACTGACATTGGCATCATATTTCAAAGTTTGCAGAATATGCATATAAATATATGTATATGTATATATATATATATATGTATGTATGTATGTATGTATGTACATATTGTGTATCTTTGATCTGTAATATAACCCAGTGAGGTAGATCTTAGAGGTGTTATCATCTTTTGTGGATGAGAGGGAAGAGTTAATCTAGGTCCTCCTGACTTCCAGTGTAGCATTTTTATCTATTTTAGCACAGTATGTTATACTATTTCTCCACCCTAGGAAGACAACACTTATCTATTGTTCCATATCACCTCCCTTTTTCCTCCCTTTCACTGACACTTTTCCCCACATGTTCCCTGATTCCTTCTCTACTTGTGTTGTTGCAGCTGGCTTAAAATGCCAGTGACAAAGTGTGAGAAAGAGTAGGAAAAGGAGCTGGATTTGAGGATCTGTGTTTGAATTCTCTACGTCTTATATATCCGTACTATGTCTATGGTCATAAGCAAAACATTTCAACCTCATCACTCTCGGTTTCTTCATCTATAAAATGATCTAATTAGATTAGATGTCCTCTATGAGTCCTTCTGATTCTGTAGTTAAGATTTGAATGTGTTATCCCGTTACCCTAACATGTCAAAGGTTTTGCATTTTAAAAGGTTATTTTTAAACCAAAGTTTAAAAATAGAATTTCAGGCTCTGTAGTACATGGGTTTGGGAAGAAATTTGAGGGCACAAAAACCTTTATTTTAATCATAATATCACTATTATTATCTTAATACTACTTCCAATCATTACAAAAATGCCTTATTTAAGGTCCTCCTATGTAGAACACCATTCAAAGGTCTAAGCATACAAAATTACAGTTCTCTGGCCATAAATCATTATAATCTCATTGAGGTAATATGTAATTTGCACAAAAAGATAACAAAAGATAGTACACACTGAGTTTATATCAATAGAAGTTAACTTAGGTATTTTATTGTATTTTAAAATTATTATCCCAGAGACAGTATCCAAATCCACCTGCACCAGCTACAGGAGTATCAAGCTTTCTATTACACAATACTGCAATTATGTGTTAAACAAGTACAGAGTTGGGAGAATGACAAGTGTGGGACAGGCCAAAAGAAAAGAAAACAAAAACCTTACAGGAAAAACTTAATAGGATCATCAGTACATACTTCCTAAGAAAACATAATATTTAGGTTAACCAGCTTCGCTGGTGATTTTTACAACTGTCTTGGGCCATGTGAACACTTACCTTGTTACAATCAATTATTGCTTTAAGTGCATGAAATTTTACCAAAATTAAGCTACTTATTAAAATATTTAAAACTATCTCTAATATGTGTGGTGAAAGTATTTTTACAATAGTAGCTATAAATAAAATGGAAGAAGAAAAATTTTTTAAACAATATTACCCAGAACCAGAAAAAAGATACTTAGTCCTGATTAAAATTCTACTTAAATTAAACTTAAAATTCTACTTAAAACTGCATTTTATGCAAATAATAATTTATAAACTCAATAATGCTGATATGTAGTTTATTTCATGTTTGTTGTTATATAATGCAGACAGCATATGAATAATTTTCTACAGTTTTTACTTTTTAAAGGAGCAAACATAGGCCAAATAGTTATTATATCCAAGGTTATTAATAGCACTCTACAAATTTGTTGCACAAACTAAATGTAATTCATTTTATGGTTCTGTCCAGATATAAAAATACCAAGATGTGTTGTTCTCATTTTTATGTACAATGGTTAGCTTCCACTTATCCATTAACTTTACTAAAACAAAAACCTAGGGGGACTTTGGCTATGTCTATACATACAAAATATATTCTATCATAATTATGGTGATATATATATATATATATGTATGTATACACACATAAATATATATATATATATGAATACACACATAAACATATACATATATAATATATATTCAGAGAACAGATGAACCAAATGATAAACTGAACTTTTTAAAAGAATTAACTTGACCAAACAGGGACTCAGTGAGGTTAAACTGTTGACACTTCTTTATGGGAAGATGATACACTTAACTCTAACAATTTTTTTTTTAATTATTAGGGCAATTAAATGGAATCCCTATAGACCAAGAGGACAGCTTTGAATCAATTATGTTAGTATCATTTTTTAAAAAGTGGATGGGTAACAAGAAGGAATGCAGTGAGGGAAGGGGCAAGGGAAAGGAAAGATGGGGCAAAAACACCTCACATAAAATGGGCTTGCAAGGAAGAGCTTTTACAGTGGAGGAGGAAATGGAGGGGCAAGCGATGCTTGAAACTCACTCTCATCTGAATTACTTCAAAAAGGGAAGAATTTCTATACACACTCTGTTGGATACAGAAATCTGTTTTACTCAACAAGAAAGTAGGAGGGGAAGGGTTTAAGAGAAAGTGGTAGGGTAAAAAGGAAAGCAGATCAAAGCAAAACAGACTTTTGAGGAAGAACAGGGTAAAAAGAAGAGAGAGAGAAATATAAAGAGAGGGAAATAAGATAAAAGGAAATGTATAATTAGTTAGCATAATGTCCTATTCAATGTGAATGTGATGAATTCACCCATAAAATGGAAGTGGATGACTTTGTTATAGGAATATATCAAATCAACACATAACCATGAGCATCATAATACTATTAGAGGCAGGATGATTTCTAGAAATCATAACATTCCATAGAATTTCCATCTCTAGACTCAGAATTAGATTTGTTTTTATCTTTTTGATCTTTAAGGAAATATCAAACTATGGAATGGTAAGGGAGATGTTAGATTTCCTCTTCACTGAAAGTCTTTTAACAATTGACTTAAGCTTGAATAACGCACTTAACCTCCAAAACCAAAGTTTCCTCATTCAATGACTTAGCTATAGAGTCTACTTCAAAGGAATAATATAAGGTTCAAGAAACATATTCATTTTATTAAGTTGTTTATGCATTGGTGCAGAGGTTAAGGCACTACTGATGGCTGTTACGTTCCATGTTTTTATAGTTGCTAAAAGAAGAACATGATTTTCCTCTCCAGAATGTGGGGATGAGCTCTAATTCTTACAAATGAAAGAGACATTTGGCAACTAAGACTTCAATTTAATCTTAAGTCTTGATCTTTGATTTAATGACAGTCATGTACAAAATCACTTTTGATCTTGAGGATAATGGATATATAACTAATTTAGCACCAAAATTTCCCCATCTAATCTAATGTGAAAATGGAGATGAACTCTTCTATAGTTAGAATTCTTACTACTTAAACTTTTATTGAAGAGCACTTCATGTGTACAGTTTAAAAAAAATATTCCAGAAAATAGAATTCAAATGTATCTTATGTTATGCTGTTTGGTCTATTTAAAATACTGAGAAAGAAAAAAAAGTTACTAAACAACAGAAAAAAACTCCTGATGCTGCTTAAAGAACTGATGAATTGTAATCCATTTAATTAAAATGTAAATCAGATTTTTTAATGATAATGCTTATATACTCTCACTTCCCAATTGGTTATAAAACAAGAAAATTCAAAATGTGTATGCCTGACTGTTAACTAAGATATAAGCATAGTAAGAGATTCTTAGATAAAGGAGAAAAGTATAGAGAGTAATAGGAAAAAAAAAAAAGATATATAAGTACAAAATTTAAAAAAAAAATAGGTCAGGGAAGAGTGAATCTCCAGTACTTTTCCAAATAGAATAGTATGCTTGTTTAAAGCACTTTTTCATTTTAAAAACAATGTCCCAGGAGTAATTCTAATTTATTCCCATAGCTATCCCACAGCATGTAATGATAAGTATCATTAATTTCACTTTCTAGGTAACTTGAGTTAGAGAAAGGTTAAGTGACCTTCCAAAGGTTATTCAGTTAATAGGCAGCAGAACTGGGACTAGAATTCAGGTCTCCTTACTCCCAGGCTGATACTCATTACTTTAAATTAAGTGTAGAATATTTAACCCAGGAACACAGAATCACAGACTTAGAACTGGAAGGGAGAAGGGAAGGAAATACAATTCATCAGTGTCTTTAGCAAGGGGTTGCATTATTTTCCCTTTAACATCCAGTACTGAATTGATTTATTATCCTGAATAGATGTGACATGTTATGTGTCTCCTTGTTAAGATGTCCTTTGAGTTCTTTCAGAAGGATATAATGCAACATATAATGATAGCATCAATATAATTCATAGTGGAATTCTTTTTCTTTTGATCCTCATTCTGATTTCAAGAACAATCTAACAATCCCTTACCATTTGTTCGTGGTCCTAAAGACACAGGTTATCTAGCCCTGACAATAGGAAGCAATTTTAGAAAAGTGCAGATTTCAGGGTCAAAAGACCTAGGCTTGAATCCCAGTTCTGTATGAGCTGTTACCTTGGGCAAATAACCTAAACTTCCCAGATCTTTGATTCCTTATATGTGAATGATAATAATATTGATAATAATATTTGTATTCTCTGCCTTACAGACTGCTGGTGAAGAAAGTGCTGGGTGAACCTTAAAGCCCTACACGAATGTTGTTAAGGTTACCACTTTTTTTATTACCACTGCCATATTTTCCCAGGGTCATTTGAGGCAAAAACATTCTGTATACTTTCAAGACTGTGGTCATCACGAGATATCCTTGCTATACCATGGGGAAGGCTTCAGTCTAAGGTATGGCAAACATCCAAATGTGTGTCTATTTATGAAAAAGAGAAAAATACAAAACAGTATCTGAACAATGTCAAATTATGGGCAGAAATGAATGTGTTTGCGCTAAAAAAAAGTGAATAGAAGGTGGAATAATCACTCTGGTATGGTATTTTAAGAAAAGTCCGGGTCATGAAGGATAGATTGAATTGATATTCAGAAAATCTGCAAGTATTACGTAATTGTTACTGTCTTAGAGGAATGTAAAGAGAGGAGAAGAGAAGAGGAGAGGAGAAGGGAAGAAAGGAGAGGAGAGAAGAGAGGAGAGGAAAGGATAGGAGAAGGGAGGGGAAAGGATAGGAGGGGAGGGGAGGGGAAGAGAGGAGAGGAGTCAGGACAGGCAGGAAAAAAGGAGAGGAGAGGAAAGGACAGAAAGGAAGAGAGAGGAAAGGAGAAGAAAGTGGGGGAGGAGAGAAGAGGGAAAGAAAAAAAAAACATTTATTAAGCACCTGCTATATTCCTGGCACTGTGCTAAGTACTTCACAAATATAATCTGATTTGTAGACTGTCCACTGACTAAAGAAGCTTTGGGAGAAGATTTCCATACAAGCAGAGTCCCAAATCCTGTTCTGAGTTGATAGATTCATACTGCCTTTACAAGAGGAATCAGTGAATGTCCTTCTCCAACCTGTTCCTTGAAAAAAAAAAAATCCAAAAAACTACATCCCAATTTCAATTCAGTTCACTTTAACAAAGATCAACCAATTACAGTAAGACAGTGACATTTGCCATGTGGTTGTTATATCAAATTAAGAAAAGCTTTGTGTTATTAGAACTATGGCTAGGCTGAGATAGAAACAGACAGAGACAGACAGAGACAGAGACAGAAAGACGAAGAAATGAAGAATCAGGAGCCATCTATAAAATGGGGCATGTGCACCTTGATGACTTTCAAGATCTCTTCTAGCTCTACATATATGATCTTATGACTTTTCCAGCTTTTTCTATCACATTGATTAAATGATTCATATTTCAGTGTCATCTATTGCTACAGAGAAGGTAGATTTCTCTGGTTCTTTTTAAACCTAAACTCCAGACTGCATCATTAACAAGATTGTAAAATATATGTCAGGTCCAAATTTGAGAGTAAATTATCCAGACAATGCTCCACTAATTTCCAATGAGCTGACAAATAACATGCTTGTCATATTATATATATATATAAAATATTATATATGTATATAAACATATATATGTATATATAATATATGTATATATGTATGTATGAATCTGTAAGGTAAAGGTGATTTCTCATCCCTCAAACTTGTTAAGCCTAATTAACTAGATTTCTTCTATGTATCTATTAAATTTTGCCTTGTGTTATTATTATTTCTCTATATATCTGTCTTCCTTTTAGATTGTAAAGTATATGAATATGAAGCCTCATATTCTTTCTTTTATTTATTTACTCATTCATCTATTCACCCAATAAACATTTAAGATGTGTAGAGCACTGGTAGATACACACGGTGTTCCAATAAGACACATTCCCTACTTTCATGGAATGTATGGTCTAATAGAAAGCTGAGATATGAATGCAGGAAACTACAATAACATGATATTAAAAGAAAAGAATATTAGACAATTACACAACACAGTTCTATGTGAAGTTCAATGGGAAAAGGTCCTACTAATCAGGCAAGAGTTTATTAATCTTTTAAGGATGAGTAGGAATTAAATAGAAGAAGAGAAAGGGAAGGCATTCCAAAAAGAGGGAAGAAGACCTCCAAAATGACATTTGAGCATAGGATATGTATCCAGTGAACAGGAATTAGTCAATTTGACTAAAAGATAAAAGTATAAGGAAGAGAGAAATGGGATAAATATGGAAACATGGGTGTTACGATCACGACGTCTTGAATTTGAAGAAAAATCATTTAAACCTTAAAGTTTTACTTTATAGACAATCAAAAAGAGAATTTTGAACTGAGAAGTGACATGAACCGATATGGAATAAGAAAGACTACTGTGGTAGTGATATGACTTATGAATTGAAGGGAAAAGGTATAGAGGCAGGAAGACTAAGTAGGGTGCATGAAAGACTAAATTTTGTCTATTAATCTTACCAACCTCTAGCTTGAGAATAGTAACAAATTTTATGGTTTCTGTTTTTCAAAATATTTCCCTAAAAACTGTATTACAGAACAATTGTCATTGTTTCCATTTTCCAGATGAGAAAACTGACAATCAGAGAGTTAATTCTTGGCTCATTCTATATTTTATGGTGGTAATAATCTGCTCACGATTACTATCATAAACCCTTCTCTTTCTCTAAAACCCTATTGCTTTTAAGTTTCCAACATGATGAGAAACTTAAGTATCCTGACTCTCACCTGAGTAATCTTTTTATTCCACTGCACTGCTTCTCATTACACAATTCCGTCTTCTTTACTTTCCTTCATTTCTGCAGTTCTACATATAGTGAGTGTCTCACACTTGGTAAGTATCTGACAGATTTTTTAAAAAATTGTGTATACAATAAAAAAAGGCTATTTATAATCCTAAGGGAAATGTGTTGTGGTTTCTCACATGTCTGGAGAGCTAAGTGTTTTCATGCTTTTAGCAATCCAAAACTTAAAATAAAATTAAAAAAACCAATCATTACTAGTTCAAGTTAATTAGACAAGTGTTAATTAAAGAAAAAATGTGATATGAACTATATATTTCCTTGCCTTTTTAAATAACATATTATGATCTTATTTCTTCTATAAGACTCCAGGTCATTGTTATCAACATCAATGACTTTATTCACAACACTTAACAGGAATTTAATCTATTGAAGCTTTTGCTCTGTGTAAGTCAATGATAGCTACAGTTAGAAGTGGTATTCCCCAAATCCTTTATAGGAAATTCAAAATGTTATTTGATGTAGTTTTTACATTGCTTTTAGCAAATAAGGAAATGTTAGAAGGATGGTTAAAAAAAGTCACAACTTTTTAATAGTTAGAATTATACTCCTGTGGAATATGTTACCTTGGGAACTAATAGTTTTTCCCTCACTAGATGCCCACTAGGAAAGGCTGCTGTGAATATCATAGAGGAGTATGATGACAATGACAATGGTGATGATAGCACTTCCAGAATGAACATGAGTTTGCAAAGCAAGGCTAAAGACTGATAATAGGAATAAATTCCTGGATTTGTGTAATGTCACTGAAAGTAGTTTATCTTGGGCATCTATGAAATAACTAACTGCCAAGAGAGGGATCATCCATATATATATATATATACATATATATATATGTATATATATATATATATGGCTACACCACGAGGACCTGTTTACAGAAATAGAGGAATTTATAGTGGCAATTTATGATAAGATCACTGCTAACAGAAAATATAGAAATGTTAACCTTAAGGAGCCCAGTCTTACTGATAAATTCATATTATACAAGGAAGCAAAACATATCACTATAAATTACAAAATTTAATACCTATTAAAATACCTAGCAAAATATGACCTGATAGAATTATCTGCCAGTGACTTGATATCTTCCATAAAGAGAAAACATGTCCATGCTATGTAAACAATATTCTTAATAATTCAACAAATGATCTATACTAGAATTGGAGTATGATTGTAGACAAAATGATTGCCCACAACCACCTAGATATAGTATTGATCCATTTAAAAATTAAGAACAACATTTTTAATAGAGGTTGACTTATCAAATATTAAATCTCAAAACTCTATAGAATGAAAAGTTTTCAGAATACACAGACCTAGTTGAAGAAATCAAGCTTATATGTGAGTTGAATGAAGTACACGTTCATATCACACAATCTGCTACTAGATTTGTCCCTAAGATCCCTTCAGTGATCTTATGGAAAATGATTTGGCATACCAATTACCATATTCAATGACAAATAAAAAGTAGTCATTTTATACTTTTAACTTGTAGGTTACTCTGCAGAGCATTAAATATAAAAGATTAACAAAAGGATAATGATCTGACCTAAGATTGTTTCTTTCTGAACTCAGTGAAATTAACATAATCAATCATCAATAAATATTTATTAAGCACCTACTATATGCTCAGCACTGTGCTAAGAGCTGAGGATTCAAAAAGAGGGAAAAGATAGTCTGTCTTCAGGGAACTTACAGTCTAATCAGGGAGAGAATATACAAAGAAATAGACACAATGCAAACTAGATAAATAAGGAATAATTAACAGAGGGGAAGCAAAAAAGTTGAGAGAGGTTGAGGAAGGCTTCCAGTAAAAGATGTGGTTTTAGCTGAAATTTAAAGGAAGCAACGGAGGTCACTAGTTGGAGTAAAGGAAGAAGAAAGTTCTGGTCAGGGGACAGACAATCAGAGAAAATGCCTGGAACTGAGAGAGGGAATGTCTTGTTTGTGGAATAGTATGAAGGCCCACATCACGGATTAGAAGAGTACTTGTAGGAAGAATAAGTTGTAAGAAGTGGAAAGGTTATCTTGGGGTCAATAGGGAGCCACTAGAATATATTGCAAAATGGGAAGCATCATGATAGGATCCAGTCTTTCAGAAAATCATTTTAGTGGATGAATGGGGGATGGGTTGGAGTAGAGAGGCACCTCAGGCAGGTAGATCTACTGGTAGGCTATTGCAATAGTCTATTTGGGAGGTAATGAGGTGCCAGAGTGGCAACAGTGTAAGAAGAGAGAATGGAGTTCATTCAAGATTTATTACAAAGGTGAAATCAATAGGCCTTGGCAATACATTAGAAACAGGGAGTGAGAAATGGTGAAGAATCCAGGATGACTCCTAAGTTGTGAGCCTGATGATTTGGAGGACGGTGTTGCCCTCTACAATAGGGAAGGTAGGAGTTGGGGGTGGCTTTGGGAAGAACAACAATGAATTCTGTTTTGCATATACTGAGTTTAAGATATCTATTGGACATCCAGTTTAAAATGTCTGAAAGGCATTTGGGAAATGTGACATTGGAGATCAGCAGAATGTTTGGGGCAGTAATTAAATCCATGGGAGTTTATGAAGTTACCAAGTGAAGTAATACAGAGGGAGAGGAAGCCACAGTACAGAACCCTGTGGGACATCAATGATTAGAGGGTATGATATGAAAGAGGATCCAGCAAAGAACACAGAGGAGTAATCAGAAAACTAGGGAAAAAAAAGAGAGAAAAGAGTATGAGGAAGGAGAGAGTGATCAACAGTAACAAGCTGCAAAGAGGCTAAAGTGAATGATAATCAAGAAAAGGCCATTTAATTTAGCAGCTAAGATATCATTAGGAATTTTAGAAAAAATATTTTTGGTGAAATGATAAGATCAGAACCCAAACTGGAAAGGATTAAGAGATTGAGAAGAGAGCAAGTAGAAGCATCTATCATAGATGGCCTTTTTAAGGAATTTAGTTATAAAATGTAGAAAATACATAGAATAAAAGTTCTAATGAATGGTCCTGAATCTTGGGAAAAAATAATTTAAATCTTAAAGTTTACTTGATAGACAATGGAGAAAAGAATTTTGAGCTGAGAAGTGACATGGTCTAATCCAGAATAAGAAATACTATTGTGGTGATGATATGATTTATGAATTATGGGGAAAAGGTAAAGGAGCAGAGAGACAAAGTACAGTGCATAAAAGTTTAAATTAGTATTTAAATTATTGTTATTATCATTGCTACCATTATTGCCACCACGAAGTCGAGAATGAGCTAACAACAAATTCTCTGATTCTCAGTTTCCTCATCTAAAAATGTGGATAATAACTAATGTTCTGAAACAGAGTTTTTAGGGAAATACTTTGAAAAACAAAAATCATAAAAGTAAAATTATTATTTTGAAACCAGAGGTTGCTAGGATTGATAGTCAATGGAAGAGTCAAGTGAGGGTTTTGGTTTTTTTTTTCTTTTTTCCCTGGGATGGGAGAAACACAGATATATTTGTAGATAGTAGGAAATGAGCCAGTAGAGAGGGAGTAGTAGTTGGAATAGAAGAGTAAAAGATTTAAGCTGAAAGGAAGTATGCTGTCTAATGGAACAAGCATTGTAGAGGACAGTTGAATGGGCTAGATGGTATAAGGTTGAAACTTTGGGGTTGGACGGTTGCAGGGGATGGGAATGAGAAATCAGATGGTGTTTGTAGGGAAGGAGGTTTAAATGTAGATTTACAGTAGTTCAGAATTACTGGGATGTGAAGGGTATGACCAGATATGAGACTATTCATCACTGAGTGTAGGGTACCATTTTTCTACTCAGCATAGGCTGGAGATGGAGGTTAAATACAGTGTGAGATCAGGAACATTGGATGAAAGTTTTACAACTCTACATTCCTCCAAAGTCAGGAGATTAATGAGGTAATAAAAGATAGATGCCATTTTTTATGAGACTTGGGCATTTGCAAAGCACTCTAGATTCATTATCTTATGTGATCCTCAAAACCACCCTATTCAGCAGATGCTATTATTAATCCCATTATAAAGATGAGGGCACTGAGGCTCAGGAAGATTAATTCCCTCACTCAATGTCACAGGGCTAGTCAATATCTAAGGTATGATGTCATAACAAGATCTTCTTAACCCCCAGTTCAGCCCTTTACCCACCATATTGTCCTAGTGTGCACTGAACCACAAGGCTTCTTTGGTCCCTTGCAATTAATAGTAATCATAAAGTGCTTATATAGCACTTACAATATGCCAGAAACTATGCTAAGCTCTTTACAATTATTATTACATTTGATCACAGCAACTCTAGGATAGGTACCATTATTATCCCCATTTTAAAGATGAGGAAACTGCGGCAAATAAAGGTCAAGTGACTTGTACAGGGTGTCTGAGATCTTATTTGAACTTAGATCTTCCAATGCTCTATCCAGTGAACAATCCATCTCCCTTTGACCAGAGGATCACAAGGAGAGGTTTTAAAGGGGAAAAAAATTAACAAAGACTGTATTTGACCTAATTGAAAGTTCAAGACTGTGAAAATCTCTTAGGATCCCTAAGGGAAGCAGAGGGAAGCTGCATATCCACGCTGTGGGAGTGACCATTCCTTATCAGTGATCCAGCCTCTCCAGGTCTTCAAAAAGCCATCAGCTGCCTTCGATAAAACATTGTTTTATGCTTTTCTTCTTTAGAACAAAGAAACCCAGTCACTTCTAAGGTGTAGTACTTACAGAGAGAGACAGTAATCATACTGCTGAGTTCATTTAAAATCTCTTTTTTTATGTTATATTCCATGCAATATAATGAGTTTAAATGAAACTGAATGGCAAATGGGTCTGAGTAGCTTTAGTTTTTACTGACACAAGATTCAATACATCAGCCAACAGAAAGCAAGGTAATCTAGTCAGTCAGTCAATAAGCTTTTATTAAGTATCTACCATGTTCCAGGCACTGTGCTAAATGTTAGGGATACAAAGAAAGGTAAAGGTAGTCTCTGCTCTCTAGGAACTCACAGTCTAATGGAAGAGACAACAAGCAAACACATTTATATAAGACATATATAGAATGAATAGGAAATAATTGACAAAGGGAATCCCTGTGCTACAATTACAAGGCTTTGGAAAAGGTTTCCTGTAGAAAGTAGAATCTTAACTTGGACTTGACTTGAAGAAAACAGAAAAACCAGGAAGCAGAAATGTGGAGGGAGAGCATTCTGGATATTGGAACTGCCAGAGATAAAGCCCTGAAGTGAGAGATGGAGTGTCTTGTTTGGGGAAAACGCAAGGAGCTCAGTGTCCCCGGATCAAAGAGTACTTGGTGGGTATAGGGAGTACGAAGACCAAAGAAGTGGTAGCATCAGGGAGGTTATGAGGGGTTTTAAAAACCAAGCAGAGGAGTTATATTTGATCTAGATCATGAAAAGAAGTCACTGAATCTATTGAGTAAGGGGGTAACATGATTGAACCAATGATTTAGGAAAATCATTTTGGTGGCTGAGTGGAGGATGGACTAGAATAGGGAGTCATTTGTGTCAGGCAGATTAGTACAATTAGCAAGCTATTGTACTAGTGAAAAGATGAGGGGCTGCACCAAAGTGGTTGGCAGTATCAGAGGAGAAAAGAGGGCTTATTGTAGAAATGTTGCAATTGTGAAACCAATAGGTCTTGGCAACAGATTGGGTACAGGAGGTGGTGAAGATAGTAAGGAATGAAGAACGACTAGAGGAGGACAGAGATACCCTCGACAGTGATAGAAAAGTTTGGAAGTTAGGAGGGCTTAGGGGGAAAGATAATGAGTTCAATTCTGGACATGCTCAGTTTAAGCTGTCTGCAGGACATCAAATTTGAGATGCCTAATAGGCAATTGCAGAGACATGTCTACAGTAAAGAAGTTAGGGATGGAAAAACTGTAGAGTAAGGTTCTCATTAATTTCAATTGCCTCTGTAGCACCCAGACTCCAGCAACGAGATAGAAAGCTGGAGCCAGAATCATAAGCAGTACAGCAAAGTTTTGTTATTGTTTGTTTGATTTTGGTAAGGAAGAGAAAATCCAGAGATCCCAGGTATGTGTGGAGCAATAGTCTGGAGAGATATGTTTTTTCTTTCTTGAAGCAGGTGCTCAATGAAGTCACAGCAAAAGGATTTTGAGACATCAACATCTGTATCAGCGAGACTAACATCCTTTAAAGGTCACACTTGAACACCCTGTGACTGAGGAACAAATATATATTCTATTAATATCCATCTCTCCTTGGAAATTGCACACATCCTTAATTCTCTATCTTAATCATTATATGTGGCCTTAATGTTAAAACATTAACATTACTAGGCAAACCAAGGAAGACTGAAAAGAACATTGCATACATGCAACCTGATTTAAATCTAGGTTTCTGATCAAGCCTTTCCAGCTGCAGGAAATTCAAGAGATCACATCCTTGTACCATTGTTTCCCAGATGTGTTCTATAGGTTATCCTGCTTGCTTCATTTCTCTCCTAGCTCTCAGATCTATAACTCCAATTCACTATACATACATGCATCAGTTATATCTGGATCACTTATATTTTAATCACTGGCAAATCTGACTCTGCTGACATAATGGAAGACTCGTTTTTGTGTAAGGTTATTCTGATACTTCTTTGTCTAGAGTTAATAGATGGTTTATTATTCACTTTTCAGTGGAAGAGTCTGTTTCATTGCACTTATGGCTAGGGAAAAATAGAGTCTCATCTCATCTTTGTAAATGTAAGCACTGGACTTGAAAGCATGATCTGCTTAAAAAAGAAGCAGGAAATAGAAGCTGAAAAATGCTGTGGGGCCCAGTATGTAGGTTACAGAGATGAGAACAGTTGCCTTTTAAGAGATTGACTTGAGACATTATGGGGCTATTAGACAGAATGACTGTGGACAAGGATAGAATGGGAGATGACTGAAGCCTAGCAGAGCAGAGAGGAGTCCTAAACAGAAGGCAGGTGGTACAGTGCACGTACAATGTTGAACTTGGAGTGAGGAAGACTAGACTTCAAATCCTGATTCAGATGCTTTTACTATTTATGTCACGCTTGGCCAATCATTTAACAGACTTCAGAATTAGTTTCCTAATCTTTAAAATAATAGCATCTATGTCTTGGGATTATTGTGAAGATAGAATGAGCCAATATGTGAAATGCTCTCTAAAGTTTAAAATAATATAAAATGGGCCAAGTATTATTATTAATGATAACTGTAATAATAATACAGGAAGCACAAGGGGGCATTCAAGGCCCCAAACTCTCTAGAGAGGAAGGAATATCAAAGAGATTCAGGTAGTCATTTGCAGTTTAAATAAATTGAATCACACATGGGGGTAGACATAAATACTATTATTAATCAACAAAAGATTATGATTGCTAAGGTATGGGCAATTAGAAGGTAAAGATACAGCATTTCCACATGTTCTTTTGTTATATACTGGCACAGTATACCATACGTAGGATGACTGAAAATTAAGAAATATGAGGATGAGATGTGTCTAAACAAGTCTAAATTTAAGCTCAATTCCTCTCTTTTGGAGTCAGTGAGTGAAGAATTAAATGGAACAATAGGAGAAAGGTTGCCAAATACAAGGCAGAATCTTGAGTTCAGCTCCTATATTGGCTACTTATTATAGCTCTGTGACAATGGTCAGTCCATTTAACCTCAGTGAGTCTCAATTTCCTTAGCTGTAAAAAGAAGAAAATGATGCTTCACAAGGTTGTTGTGATGGACAGATTAAATAATGCATGTAAAGTACTTTAGAAAACTTAAGGTGCTTTACAAATGTTAACTATTACCTGGGAATTTTGTCCTCTGGAAATCACGTACCATTAATAGGACACTCCAGAGAAGATATCTTCCACTCACCAATGAAGGAGCAAATACACCACAGACCCTCGTATTTCCAGTATCCAATAATAATTACTTCTAAGATGACTGAACATAAAGGCAATGTGTTTTAGTGAATAGAGTGCTGTGTCTGGATTCTAACTCTTCCTTCAACATTGTGAATAAGGGATTCAACCTTTTTAAAACTCAGTCTCTTTATCCCTAGATGGAGATAATAACTGTATTATCTATCTCATAGGGCTGTTTTGAAGCTCAAATGAGATGGTATATGTAAGCCATTAAAGGAATGTCAACTATTATAATTGTAAATACAAGAAATCAAATTGTTCTTCACTTTGTTATATTGGCCTATATCCATCTCTCCTTGGAAATTGCACACATCCTATATGTTCTACATGTTTATACAAGGGATCAGCTGAAGACATGATTCATGAAAGCTTCTAAGAAAAATTGCAATATACTCTCAAATCTATGGTTTAAAAACATGTAAAATTATTAGGCAAAACTTTCTGGGCAAACAAAGAATTTCATCACAGAATATACAGTGATACTAAATGGAATCTTGAAAAATCTTTTCATCTGCATTCCTCTCTATGCTGTATGTTTATTGAGTTAAGAATCATTCCAGTTAAGTTAATGTGGTTGCTGCTCGACAGTTAATTCTGAAGAGTCCTACTCAATAAAAAGCACTAAACACATTGAAGAGCCTGCAAGCTGGGGATTTATTTCATTGACAAGCCAACTCTCAATTTTATGGAGACACGAAAGAGAACATATGTCAGGCTAATAGAAAAAGTGAAGTGCAACTAAACCAGATAGAATATTTTGTTTTAAGCATTTAAAAAGTATCTAGTGCCATATTTTCATAGAAATCATTGGCATTTAAATATATACTTTAGAATTAGATTTTTACCTCTCTATCTCCACTCTTCACTGTATTAAAAATCTTTAACTCCTCAAAAGATGGAGCTGAATTCTCCTAGAGTCAGGCTTTGTCAGGTTCTGCTAGAATGATAGCAGGGACTTTTGAGAATATTTCCAATGAAATCACTATCTCAGTCATGTGTCTTAAACGGCTTCCACTTTTGTAAGTCTGATCAAATCTAAAGAATTTTCTGACTTTTACCCTCCTGGAAAATATAATTGGTTCAACGTTTCTTGAAGTTGTTCAGTTGTTTCAGTCATGTCTGAGATTTTTGTGACCCTGTTTTGGGGTTTTCTTGGCAAAGATACTTTAAGTGGTTTGCCATTTCCTTCTCCAGCTCATTTTACAGATGAAGAAATGGAAGCAAACAGGATTAAATGACTTGCCCAGGGTCAAACAGCTAGTAAGCATCTAAAGATGGATTTGAACTCAGGTTTCCCATATACTAACATCGAATATTACCCAACCCATAAGGAAAACTCTCTTCTAGTCTAGTTGGTTATTCTCCTATGAATATAGTGATTATTGCTACCTGTCACAGGGCAGTAAAGCACTAAAGAATGACCCAAAATTGTATAAATCGTTCTACATCCTTTCAGGACTGGGATGCCAAAGGGTCAAATACAAGCCCCAAATTTCCCACCTGGACTATTAGAAACAGGAAAGGCAACCCTGAGCATGGGAGTGAAATATGGTGGGGAGAGAATAGTGGAATGGCCTCAACTAGACTATTTCATATAATAAGATGTGCATCTAAATTAAGTTGGAATTTTCTGAACAGAAAACAAAAACCAAAAAGCACTACACATCTATTGCATCTGACCTAAGAGCCAGGTGGGAAAATGTTGACAGAATTCTGGCAAAGCTTTTATCTCACATCTTATGTCGATGTTTGCACATATCATGCTCTAATCTCATTTTCTTATCGTTAGCTTCTAGGTGATGTGTGGGAGAATCCAGAGCTTGTAAATTAATTTCCCCAATGATCAGAAAGAGACAAGATATTAGAAACATTTTATCCAGTACCCCTGAAAGAATGTCATCCCTGTAAAGGCCATCAATGCTTTCTTGCTTGCACACATGCTGCTGAATATATTGAAAGTAATTTGATGTCCGATGTCTTAGCACAATCTTGATCAAAATCCTCTTGTAAAAGTTAATATAATGCTCCTGGTTGTAGGTTTTTTTTTTTTGCTCGTGTTATAACTCTTTATTTTAAATTTATGATTACTTGTTAATGTTAATGCTCTCTAACAGTGCAAAAGGAAGCAAGATATTTCTGAGTCCCTTGACTAAAGCACATGAAACCTGTGCCTAGGCATGCCACAGAAGAATGTCCAAACTCAATAGAGGAGCTTGATTTCATGAAATCAAATCTACTGACACAGCTTCTACTCGGCCTTCTCTCTTGAGTGCTAAAGGAAAGTGAATTACAAGTGGCTTTATAATAGCCATAGCAGAACTCAATTCTCATCTATAACATCTGTAAAAAATGCATGATAAGATCTGTAGGGGACTTGAAAATAAATGAAATGAGCAACCCCTTAACAACAGAAAAGAAAATAAGATTGTAAAACATTTGGGGAAATTCACACAGAGCAGGGAAGAATTTCCTCTACTTCTAAAATGTGTACTATACACCATGCTGGACTCCAATTAAGTAAATTTTGGTTCAGTTAGTAACTGAGGCATACCTACTCTGTGATCCTACACCACTCACTTACACTCTCTCAAGCTCAGTCTCTGTATATGGAAAATGAATCTAATAACACCTTCAATGTTTACCTCACAACATTATTGTGAGGTTAAATTAGAGAATGCATTTAAAGTACTTTGTAAATGTCAGGCATTGTTACTTTTTATTTTCTTGATCTTTCCTGTCATTTTCTCCCGATCCTTTCTTCACTTCATTTTCAATGTACATTTTGAAACCGCATCCTTGAATCAAAGGAGGTGCCATTATAGGAAACTGGCAAAACAAAGCACTGGATACTGTGTGGAAAAGATTGGGGGAAAAATGACTTGCTTTCATGCCACTTGGCTTACAATATAATCAGAAATCTGATTTTATAACTGTCACAGTATCAGTAAGATGCCACACATCAAAGTGGAAAAAAAAATTATATCTGTCAACCATCCAGATATTTTGTCTATCTCTTGTCATGTATCTGAATATTTGGAAAAGTTTTGATATGGAAATCTTAATAATATATTATTCAAGCTTTATGCATATTTTTGCCCTTCTATAGTCATGTTTGCCAGGCTATGGATCCTTCTATTTGGAAATCTAAAATTAAAAATTCATATTTCTATGAAAAACAAACTACTTATAAGAAATAAAGTATGCACCTGCATGAGGTGAATGAGTGGTTGCAGGGCATTCAAGTGTTGGGAAATATAAAAAAGAGATGATTTACCAAACACTACCCCATTCACCTTTAAATGCTCACTTATCTCTCACCAGGAAGGACATTATTCTTACACAGTCATCATTTATATATCTGACTCATATTAGGGTAAAGGATTAAGAACTCACCTGATCTGATTTTTTTTTAAAGGCAGTGGATATTGAAATCCAAATAACTTACTATGATATCCATGTACTGTTAAGTATTACTTGGAAGATGGGCAATCATATACTTATGACCCATGAGAGTCTTTCTTTCTAGAACAAAGATTGTAGTTTCTGACCATGTCATGCTGTCTGACAATTTTTTCCATAGTTGTCAAAACAAGTTAAAGGGAAAGAAAGTGATAAAGTTGTTAAAATAAATATTATTTATATGAGCAATAAAATGCAAGAGGTTTTTGGTAATGGAAGAATGCGTGTTATTGCTATTTTCTTTTACTATTTCCATTGCTATGAACTAGTCTCAGGGTTTAGACATTGTTCCTAATCTTAATTTTCTTTTGAACTATCTGTTTTATCAGCTTATACCTCATAATTTAAATGCTATCATAATTAATGAAAATTTTCTGATAAAATAATTATAAAATCATCAATTTATTTGCCTAATTTGGTTCTTATTCATTTGTTAATGCATAATGCATTTGCTTTCATTGACACCTTAAAAATACACATAGTTGTTGATTTTGAAAAAACAAACCTGGATATTTGAAAAATTATAGCTTAATTATTGCCTTGAGAACATTTCATTTTCTAATTTAAAGTAATTTCAGAGTTTATTTAGTTGTCAGAAACAAAATGTGATTTCCAAAAATGTTAAGGGAGAAACTTAAAACAATCTTTTTCATTTTATTGATGTGTTACTGGAGATGTTGTGCAGACAATGAATAATTCATGAGTGCATAGAATCTGTAACTAACTCTAAATACTTTTTCTGTTTTTCACATGGATACCTCTATGGAACACATATAAATTTGGAATCTTTATTCTAGATAGCTTGTGATATTGCAAAAGTGTCACAATATCATATCCATGTTTCGCAACACAATCCCCCCCACAGCCCCGCCAGGCTTATCCTAACCATCTCAATCTGTAGCACACAGAGAAGTACTTCTTTGTACAATTGAAAACAATTTGCTAGGTGAGAAAAGAAATATCTTAATCACACAGATGCCTAAAATTTTGAATCTCTCCCTTTGGTTTTACCTCTTTATTTTGTGGAAAATAATTATTGGTAATAGTTAATAACAGTTATTATGATGATTAATATTATGACAGTATGCACAAATAATATCATTTTATTCTAACTATAACCCTGTGTTAGGTATTATTATAACGCCCATTTTATAGACAAGGAAACTAAGGCAGAGACAGGTTAAGTGACTTACCCAGGATCAAGTAGCTGTTGGCCATGGTTGGGAACTTGAGCTGGGATTTATTTTTATCAGAAAGGAAAACAGAGGAAGGAGGGAATTTTTAGTAATTAAAGCAGCAATACAGAAAGAGAAATAAGTTATTTGTAGAAAATAATTACGGGCCTAGTCTATTCATAGTTAAAGGGTCGTATTGGGGAATATAGGGAAATAAATTTAGAAAGTCAAAGTAGTTTATTGTATCTTAAGAGTACCAATCCAGAGTTTTCACTCCATTTATAATCTTAACTGGTAAATTCAATGATAAACAATCTTTTATTTAAGTTGAGTTAGCAACAAAGGAAATAAATTATAAGCAGAATACTGGAGATCATATAGGTGGCTAGCAAGGAAACCCATGCCTTCATCCTCCTCGAGCTCTCTGCAGCCTCCAACAATGGTTCACACTGTTGAGGTGATGGTGGTTGCTGGTTATTCCCTTAGTATATTTCACTGCCCCTTAACTTCCATACCCTGCATTTCCTGTTGTTCCAGTCCTTCATTGTCTCATTGTCTTCATTTTAGCCCCTAAATGTCATAGTCCTCCAAAGCACTGTCATGGGCCCAATTCTTTTTTTTCTTCTATATATTTATTCTGTCCCTTAAGCAACTGATTTACAAAATACCTATCCCCAATCTCTTTCTAGATCTTCAGTTACAACTACTTACTGATCATCTCCACTTTAATATCCTTAAATTCAACACATCCCAAGACAAACTAGTATATTAACTCAGTACTCCTAACTTGAAGTTCTTTGCATTCTTCTGTGAGGTATTCTTTGCCTATCAGTTACTGAAGAGTAAATGATATGAAGAAATGATATGAAGACATATACAACAGATATTTAGAAGTTTTTCTCAGGACCATCAAATTGATATTTTGGGTCTTCTAAAAGTGAGACACTTTTCAGTGTTATTATCCTAAGAGTCAGCATGGCATAGCTGATAGAAATCCTATCTTGGAGTTGAGAAGTCTTATCTCTGATCCATCCTGGTTTCACGATCTTAAACAAGGGACTTTGCCTCTCATTTTCCCTAGCATCTCTAAGACTATAAATTGCAGAATAAGGGTTTATCTGGATTGGTACAAAGAGTTTCTTCACTGAAAGGTCTCTAAATGATGGACTCTCAAACACAGTATTTCATTACTAGTATTCAAAGGGATAGACCATGGACAAGTATGCTTAGTGCTGGTAATTAAAACCTTGAAAATTAGCTTTGCTCCTTCCAGTTGATGTTCATAGATGAATATTAATGTTAATGTAAGGTTAACGGTGGGTGGGGGAAAGAATTAAAGGTCTTCCCTGCCAATTAATAGGCCTCAATACCTTTTGTTAATTTCTGCTCAGGCACTGGGTCAGAGGGTCCTGCCCTCTGGCTCTGAAAAGTGCTCTTATTACACTTATCTTCTCCCCCATCGTTTCAAAAAGTGCTGGATTCAGAGATGGAAAACCCAGGATCAGATCGGGATTCAGGTATTTACTAATTTTTTTGATGCTGCGCAAGTAATTTAATCTCTCTGAGTCCCAGATTCCTCAATTATAAAATGGGGATTACAATATATTTCGCACTTCATAAGATTGTTGTGATCAAGTGAAATAATGTACACAAAAGACTACAAAATGTCAATTAGCTTATTTAAACAAAGGGTATATATTGTTCATATTCCAGAGTCCCCATTCACCCTATTTCCCATCTCCAGCTCCAGTTTTAGTATTTATTGATGGTGTGAAAGTCTGTATTCAACTCATCCATGCCTTTTTTGATTTTATAGAATACAAAGTCAATCATGCCCAATCTAAGTCTTCTCCCCCCCAAATTGGACTTGTTTTAGTTTATCCTTAAAGGCAGCCCACTTACCCATGCTTCTTTTCTCTTGATGGCCTTTAACCCTGTGACATATTTGTAAGGAAATGGTGACCTGAAATACACACGGTATTCCACAGCAAATGAATAGTTCCATGGTTTTTAGAGATAAGAAATGTGTAATATGGAGAAACTGCTATTTAAACACTGTTGTCATGTTTTAGTTTATATATTCAAAATGATTATCTTAAAGGCTATCCTTTTAAGAGAACATTCCTTTAAGAAACAGAACTGATCTGATAAGAAAAAAAGGCCTAAGAGCAAAGCTGCCCCCTTCATTCTATGTGGTTCTTCAAAGAGGGCAAATAAGTAGTGAAGATAGGAGGTAGCATTGGGGAGTTCAGCACACTGGGACACTTGGTAAATCAGAGTAGTTAGAGGAAGGAGATGTGCTAGGATCTCAATCAGCCTGGAGTAACTAGGGGAAGAGACTGTTAGGCAACAGCAGGGGATGTACCCCTGCCACGTAGAAAGAGCAAATACTAGGTCAGTCATGACCCCATGGGCAGAAAGCAAGAAAAGTCAAAAACCATGCAGGCTATTTTCTGCATGAGGAAAACATGTGTTGCTGGCCAGTAGTTCAGGCCTCATTAGCAGAAGTGGGATACCTGTCTGTCACCTGCCCCTGAGGCACCTAACTAGCTAATTAAGTCCTTCAGAGTAGAAGTGAAAAAGCAAGCCGAAGGGGTAAATTTTCACCCCCACAGCTGAGTTGTAAACCAGACTACTGGAATACAGCCCTTAAATTATCTGGCTAGAAGAAAGGACAGCTGGTTAGGATTGCATCTTAAGTTAGTTAAACTGTATATCAAACTCCAAAAGTCGAGTAAGCCAAAAAAAAATGGAAAAAAAAAGTGTGTGTATAATGTACCTACAGAGGAGAGAGACAGAGACAGAGACAGAGAGAGAGAGAGAGAGAGAGAGAGAGAGAGAGAGAGAGAGAGAGAGAGAGAGAATGAACTTCAGTGAGTCTAGGTTTATGCCTCTTAAAATATCTTTTAATTCCTACATCACCAACCTAAGGGATGTTTTATCCTGTGTTTAGGTATTCATTGATCATCTGTTACCCTATTCTTTACATTGACAGAACTGCCAATATGTGAAATTCCCTTTCCTAGCAGAACAATGATTTTTGGAAAGGATCTTATGTCATGAGATATGAGGGCTGTGAAAGACCTATAAAAGGCATCTGACATCATGAATTCTAATCGTACCATCTCATTTTACAGATTAAGAAACTAAGGGCCTCTTTGTACCCAATAATATAACAGTGGAGGCTATATTGAATTACAGGTTTGTTTTTTTTTAAAGAAACAGAATATAGTTCAAAAATCACTAAGTTTGGATTCAGGAAAACTGAATGCTAGATTTTCTTCAACTAATTCTGTTATTATCACAGAAATTCAAATTGGAAAAGAATTTAAAGGCCACTTATAACAACTTGTATCTGAACAAGAACACCATCTGCAAAATTCCTGAATAAATCAGCATCAAATCTTCCCCCTAAAGACCCTTAGTGAGAGGAGCTGTACTGAAGTAGACTCTTCCTTTTAGAAACAGCCCTAAGAAGCTATTTTCTTCATAAACTTCTTTCTCTTTGAAACTTCCATACTTTCTCCTGGGTCCCAAAAGAACAAGACCAATTCAGTGTTAAATGACAGCCCTGCAAACACTTGAAGAGAGCTCTCCAAGTCTCCTATCACTGCTATAGTCTCATTTTTTCAAAGGATCCTTACATGGAACAGTTTTGAGTTTCTCCACTCTTCTGTTTGTCATGCTTTGTCAAATTTCTGTTTGTCAAGCTTGTCAAATTTGTCACTCAGAATATTATGGTGGTCAGTCCAGGACTGAGTACAACCGGATTACCTTATCCCTTATCCAGGATGTTCTGCTTCTATTATAGTGGCATTCGCTATTTGGGATGCCTCATCATATTCTTGATAACATTATACTACTGACTTATTCTTGTTGGATTTGGATCACTGGGCTAAAACTCCCAAGTCTTGTCATTTGTTTTTTAGCTATGTCCTTTACATATTTTACCAGTTATAAAACCAGTTGGGTTTTTTGAACCTAAACAGAGAACTTGATGTTTACACTTGTTAACCTTCTCTTTGCTCCATCAAGCTAGCCTGTCAAAAGCTTTTTGAAACCCAATTCTGTCATTTAGTTAGGTGTCCCTTTCAGTTTCGTGTCACTCACAAATATGATAGCATTCCATAGAAGCCTTCGCTACTATCCATTTACTATTTACCTCAAAAAGTGCTTGTGAGATAATTGCTATGCAAATCCAAAGGGAACAAAGCAATCTCTGCTGTTCACTGCCACATTTCATAGATGCTGAAAACGAGCTGTTCGGTTTCTTTTTGTTCTTGGTCCTAGGGCTCAAGGTAAAATGCCTCTTCACAGCCCTGGAGGCTAAGTTGCCGGTAGATCCTAATCACTATTTTTAAAAAATGTTTTCTTTCTTTTCACCAGATATCAACTCTTCCAGCAAGCTCAAATGCACTTGATCTGCAATTAGCAGATTCCTGCTACTCCTTAATGCAAATCCAACTTGCTTTAGCTGCCATCTCAATTACATGTATCTACTTTAGCATTTGCAAAGTGACTGTAATTATCCCTAATTTTCTGGTTTCTTTTTTTGTTACAGATAAGGAAACTGAGGCTTAGATAAGTATGTGATTTTCACAGGTTACACGTTGACCAAGTACTTGGATGCAGATCTCTTGATTCAAGTGCTTTTATATCACATCTTCTCACTAGTCTTGAAGATGGTCTGGGATGTGTTCATTGTCATTTATCCCTATCCGTCAACCAGCCAACAAGTGTTTATTGGGCATTTGTGTTCCAAGCACAGCTAGAAGCTGGGGATGAATGTATAGAGAATGAAACAATTACTTCTCTCAAGGAGCTTTCATCTTTTCTTATTATTGAAGGAATAATAGATAATGCTTTATTTCCTCTCCTAGGGTTAATACCTGCTAATTTTGGGCATTCTCAGATCAAACAGCTTTCTAGTGTAATTATGGGATAATACAATTTGAGACCCTGTGCCCAACAGTGAATGTGATATTTTAAGGAAGCAATTCTACCAATTAAGTACCAATACTTAAATCATGATTAGGTTATCAGCTCTCGATGATGAGGAAGGCTGTGGATATAAGAAAGAGAAATATTCTGCTGTAGAGAAAAATTGGCTTGAATACAGTGTCCAAAAATTAAAAATATATTTTTCTTTCATGCATAATGGGACATATGGGTCACCTCTCCTTGACCAAATAAGAGATTCAAGATTTAAAATGTTAAATAATATTCTAGCAATGCTTTTTATCTATATTAAAGTGCCTATATTTCTCTTGAGGGGCAGCCCAGTATAATGAAGAGAAAGACAACCTCAGAGCCACAAAAACTGATATTTGATTCTTGCCTCTGACATATATTGGCAATGTGACCCTGGGTATATTACTTAACCTCTCAGTGTTCTAGGTTCTAGGCAGTTATCAAAGACTGTAAATTGCAGAGAAGGCAGGCAGCCTTCTGGGAATTTTCCTCATCCAAGAGTTCCTTATCTCAGTGCAATTACTCATCTAGTATTTATTTGACATTCCTGCTACTAGCCAACAAATACACTTATATGTTATATTTTTATAGTGTTTTATCTCATTAAATAACTAGTTTCTAAAGTTAGCCCAGTGCTATGAATCATTAAGGGAAATATAAAATGAGTGTTAATATCACAACAGTCCCCTTGAATAACGTTTAGTCTTAAAATAAAGCATGAAGAGGGAAAAAGAATAGGGTGGGTTACTGAATACAACATAACTTCAAAAGGGCCTGGTTTTAAGTAGAACACCCTGGCCCCTGTATTCCCTTTACTTTAGAATGCTAGATTAATTGCCTATGAAATAGACAGTCCCCATCCAACAGTTTATAAAAATGAGTACTCTCTGGTTTCCATTTCTACCATTATAACTGCCCGCACCCCAATCTCCCTATATAAGATAAAAGAGAGTTGGAGAGAGGTCAACAAGTAACCATAATCAAAGAAAAAAAGGGACAGAGTTAAGATGAGAATGACCTGGACAGAGGATAGACATGCATTGAACTTCAGAAAAGAACTAGTGGGAGTGAGGAGGGCCTTATGGTACCCAAGGGTGTTAAGAGCTAGAACAAAGGCCTAAAGGTCACAATTTGAGGCATAAGTATATCAACACTGAGTCCAACACTGCAGCGCCTTCTGCCACAGAGAATTCCCTCTGTGCTGAGACTGCAATCCTACCCATATAGCCTGCCCACTAGAATCATATTGGTTATAGCTAGCCCTTCTTTCATTCAGTAGGATGCTTTCTGGTGGATAGTTATCCTTAAATCTCTTCACCACCAGGAAATGCCTATTCTTTCTATTACTTTTCTCTCTAGAAAGCAGATAAGTGACTTACATGTTACTTAGATATTACTAGGGAAGAAACTTCAGGTGACTGTTTCCTTTTTCTTGACATCAAAATCATGCCTGAGCAGCTATCTCCTTTTGGAATTTCCCTTATTCTTTGGGGCATTCTCACCCTGAAACATCCAAAATGAAGGCCATAGCATTATTACCCTGCAATATCCATTGAATGGGTTAGCTCCCTTTTCTTTCTGATGAGTTCTTTCTGGGGCCTGCTTTTTATGGAGGTGCCCCCAAGCTAGCTAATTTTCATTCCCCTTCTGACTTTCTGGGCTTCAAAACCTTATCTACTCTCCTCAGCCTCCTTTTGTGGGTTATCTTCCACCATTAAAACATAAACTCATTGAGGGCAGGGACTACCTTTCTTTGGGCTTATATTTGTGTCACTAGTACTTAGCATAATACATGTGCTCAGTAAATTCTGTAAATGCTTGTTTCCTTCCTTCCCATGTTAATAATAATATTTAACATTTATATAGTGCTTTTAAGTTTTGAAAAGTGCTTTACAAATATTATCTCATTTTATCCTCACAAAAACCCTAGAAGGTAGGTTTTATTTCCATTTTAGAGATGATGAAACTGAGGTAGGCAAAGGTCAGGTGACTTACCCAGGACCACACATCTAAGAAGCATTTAAACTTGGAATTTACTTCTTCCTGACTTCAGGTGTACAGGTGCCATCCAGCTCTCCAGTTGTTAGGTCCTAAGCTCATAACTGATATTGCCTCTAGGAGCTCTCACCATATTTTTTTTTTCATAACCAATGCCATTTAATGCTTCTTGATAATACAAATATTCAGCCTGGCTAAGGATGCTAGTCCCCTTTTGGGCTGTCTCAAATCTAGCAGGGTATTACTGAAGGCCTTGAGGACATCTTTAAAGAGGATACTTGTGTTTTGAAGAACCCGCAGACAGCAGTAGAAGTTAGGAGGAAGATGCTGGCCTTCTGAATATTAATAAGATTTCCCAGGCACGGATGGCACCCTGAACAGTAATCCGTTACAGGTGATTATAGCAATGCTGACTTTCTGGTTGGTATAGCTTCAATGGCCTGGCAACATCCTTTTCAAGGACCTGGGGGTCATACATTTTTCTCTTAGACCTTGGCTAGTCAGATGTCAATCTTTTCTTTCGGACTCTTGAGGGGCATTACTTCCCACGATGATGTGAAAGCCTCTTCAGAACATCATAGAAATATGCATGATCTCCCTCTTCCAAAAATGAATAGCAGTACAACCATTCAGTTCCCATAAGCCATCACCAGTACTACTTTCACATTCACCTCAGATAACCAATAAACTGCCTGATGCTGTGGCCTCCCTCCAGCTTCTTTAGCTCTGAATCTACTGTAGCAATGAATTCAGGTGCCCTCATGGCTCCTTCACTATTTCCTTATTGGAACACCCAAGTGCTACAATCTTTTCTCATAAGAACATAGGTTCTCTAGTTCTGGAAAGGAATTCAGAGACCATCCTTGTTCAAAACCTTTGTTTTAATGGCTGAACAAGTTGTGATCTAAGATTGGGACATTACGGTGCTATAAGAAATGATGAGCTTGATGATCTTAGAAAAACACGGAAAGACTTGCAGGAAATGATGAAGAGTGAAATGCGCAGGACCAAGAGGACATTGTACACAGTGACAGTCAGAATGTTCTAACAACTTTGAGGAAGTAAGTTATTTTGACTATTATAAATATCCAGATTAAGTATAAAAGACAAGAAAGACAATATTTGCATCAAGAGATGGAACGAATAAATATATAGAATGTGTATGTGTGTGTGTGTGTGTGTGTGTGTGCCTACTTGTGTCTGATGGTGACCATCTCTAGGATGAAGCAGGAAGATGGAAGAAAAACTAAATTTACATGATAATTTTGTTGTATACTTAAACGGAATAACAAGTTACACATAGTAAAGTTGTGGTTTCATGTGTTTGATTCCACAAATTTTAAAAAATGTTCATTTTACAGAAGAAACTGAGGCCGAGGCATGAAATGATTTCTCTATAACTCCCCTACTAGCTATTCTCTTGGATTATAAACCAATTTCTTATTCATTCTCTAATACAACTTGAAAACTCTTCTTCCTTTTTCTCAGCTTCAAGTACTTTGCTCTTGTTCACCTCCTTTGCCCTTTTTCACATAAGCACTCTCATTTCAAAAGAGAAAGCAAACATCTGTCCATCTTTTCACTCTTCTTCAGTATCAATATGCCCTTAGGATTTCAAAGTCCAGAAAGCATATTCTTGTGGTCATACTGGACTCTGCAATATATGAGATTTCAAAATCCGTCAAATACTCTGCATATAGTTCATTCAGTTTTACACACTAAGCTCCAGTTTCCTATTCATTGCTTTGGTTATTGCTAAATTTCTTTAATGCTGTGTTATCTATATTCCTTGCCCACAGTTAACACTTAAATTGTCTATTGAAGGGAGGATCTACAAATAGCAGCTGCCACTGCAAAGTAAAGGACTATCCTACCACACATACACACAGGATGGAAAAAGGCTGTTAGTCATATGCACTTGCAGGTTCAGCTATGTACACCAGACTGGCACATACACATAATCATCAGTAATTACATCTTTGAAAGTGAAAGACAATAATATGGGTATGTATGCTAAATAGATGGGCATATATAATTTTAAACCACTATCTTTATGTGCATATGCAGAAACTCACCTGTCTGTAAGTCGGTAGAAAGGTGTCTAATTACAGGAAAAAATGATTGACAGAAGTATAAAACAAGAACAATAAAGTTTATTTTTAAATTATTTCTACTGAGTTTCAAAGCAGTGAACTAAAATTAAAATTAAATGACACACTAAACTTAAAGATAATAATGCTAGTTTATATTTGTATATTACTTTATAGCTTTCAAGTCCTTTCAGATATGTCATCTAATTTGGATTAACAGTGGAATCAACATTACAATCCCTGTTTTTTTCAGATGAGGAAAGTAATGAAACAAATCATTCAATGCCACTGGAAAATAATAATACAGTATAATAGGATGTCATAATATAACATAACCCAATATAACTATATAATGTAACGCCATACAATATCATATAAAGAATATATATGTATAATATTTATGTAACATGTTACAATGTGTTATATATAAAATAAAACACTTATATAGCACTTCAAGGTTTGTAAAGCTCTGTATATCTATCTATCTATCTATCTATCTATCTATCTATCTATCTATCTATCTATCTATCTATCTATCTATATAAAATCTCATCCTTACAACAAACCTGATAGGTAAGTAGTAAGCTAGTAAGTGTCTGAGAGAGGACTTACTGATGCTCTATCTAGTACACCATCCTCGATAACACCTAGTTACATACCTAAAAAGTGTTAAAGATGAAATTATAGATGAAATATATTTCCTGGCCTGATTATTACCTAAACAATTGTTCTTCACCATATTTCAACTTAACAATAATATTCTAAAAATTATTTTATTGAAAAGTCTTTATCAATATGTTTCTGTTTGATGAATTGTTACTGATAAAAAAAAATACTCAATAGTTATCCTTTGGATTTCAAAGAGTAAGCTGCAGGGCTGAACCTTAAGCTTTGTCATTTTGTTAGGACCTTTAAAAGCTTGTACCCAGTACAAATACCTCTCAAAAGTATAGTATCACTTCCACACAACAAAGAGGTATTAGAACATAATTTTCGTCCTTATCATGTTTTTGTTCTTGTCTTTGTTTTTACATTGGGACATGTTTTAAATTTCAATATGATGACTTTGTAAGCATGGATAACTTTTTACTGATGAAGATAATAGCAAATCTAAGTCTTAGGTAGATTTAGTTTCCTAAGTTATCATGGTCAAAATAATTTATTACCTGATGATGGGCACCTTTCTGAATGTAAGTAGATTGATCTAAAGGGAGCTGGCACAGTTCTCATTTCTGAATTCAGAAATACAAACTATCCACTTTGAAACCATAGTATTCAAGGACCCAGGGTTATATCTATCCCAAAGTGAGATATAGTGTTAGAAATACAGTAGATACCTCTCCAGATCTCAGTTTCCTAATCTGTAAAAGTGAAGTGGTTGGGTTAGATGAATTTAAGATCCCAGCCAGCTTCAAAACTATAGATCTACAATCAACTTGGAAACAGTAAAGTTTCATGCATTTGGCTTTTCTATTGGCCAAAAAGATGTCACATGATTTGCAAATTTTTTTGTATGAAAATATGTGCCGTGTATCTCTACACAACATCAAGTACATGGAATTTTGTTCTTTCCAAAGAGTCTATATGTCTATAGCCACAACAGCACTAGATAGTTCCATAAAGTGTCAACGTATATCATAGAATTATAAGAGACAGTTGGAAAGGAACTCAAACATAATCAAAAGAAAAAAAAAACTATAAAAACAATAAATTTATTTTTCAGGATCTTCAACATGTGGTCATCCAGTCTCCATTTAAAAAATTAGATGACAGGCCAATCACCCCCAACCTTCCCCCTAAAGCAAATATTTCCATTTTGGGGGCTTGATAGCAATTGTTTTTATGCTGGGCTGGAATCTGATCATCCCCCGCTTTTTCACACATTGCTTCTATGTCTGCCATGTGAGTTTATTTATTTATTTATCCATTCATCTATTCATTCATTCATTTATTTATTTATTTAACTTTTTACATTTATTTTCACAAAATTGTGGGTTCCAAATTTTCTCCCCTTTTATCCCCTCCCCCCACCGCAATACACCAAGCAATCTAATTTTCCCTATCTCCAATCTGCCCTCTCTTCTGTCATCCCTCCCTTCTCTTGTCTCCATCTTCTCTTTCCTCCTGTAGGGGCAGATAACTTTCTATTCCTCATTAACTGTATGTCTTCTTTCCTAGTAGCAGCAGCAATACTAAACAGTTGTTCCTAAAACTTTAAGTTCCAAATTCTCCCCATCCCTCCCTCCCCACCCATTCCCTTTGGGAAGGCAGGCAATTCAATATAGGTCATATCTGTGTAATTTTGCAAATGACTTCCCTGATAGTTGTGTTGTGTAAGACTAACTGAATTACCCTCCATCCTACCCTGCCCCTCATTGTTTCTCTTCTGTCTTTTGATCCTGTCCCTCCCCAAGTGTTGACTTCAAATTGCTCCCTCCTCCCTTTGCCCTCCCTTCCATCATCCCCCCACCCTTGCTTATCTCCTTCTCCCCCACTTTCCAATACTGTAAGATAGGTTTTCATACCAAAATGAGTGGGTATTTTATTCCTTCCTTTAGTCAAATGTGATGAGGGTAAACTAATTGTTTTTTTTTTTTTTTTTCTCAGTTCTCCTCTTTTTCCCTCCACTAAAAGGTCTCCTACTTGCCTCTTAAATGACATATAATTACCCCATTCCATTTCACCCTCTTTCCTCCCACTACATTTCTCTCTCACCATTTACCTTAATTTCTTTTCAGCTATGGTCCCATCCTATTCAATTCACTCTGTGCTCTCTGTCTCTGTGTGTGTGCATGTGTGTATGTGTGTGTGCGTGCATGCATGTACGTGTGTGTGTGGTCCCACCAATTACCCAGATGCTGAAAAGTTTTAAGAGTTACAAATATTGTCTTTCCATGTAGAAATGTAAACAGTTCACTTCTGGTAAGTCCCTTAAGACTTCTCTTTGCTGTTTACTTTTTCATGCTTCTTCTCATTCTTGTGTTTGAAAGTCAAATTTTCTTTTCAGCTCTGGTCTTTTCATCAAGAATGATTGAAAGTCCTCTGTTTCATTGAAAGACCATATTTTCCCCTGAAGTATTATACTCAGTTTAGCTGGGTAGGTGATTCTTGGTTTGAGTCCTAGTTCCTTTGACTTCTGGAATAGCCTATTCCACGCCCTTTGATCCCTTAATGTAGAAGCTGCTAGATCTTGAGTTATCCTGATTGTATTTCCACAATACTGGAATTGTTTCTTTCTAGCTGCTTGCAAGATTTTCTCCTTGAGCTGGGAGTTCTGGAATTTGGCCACAATGTTCCTAGGAGTTTCTCTTTTTGGATCTCTTTCAGGTGGTGATCAATGGATTCTTTCAATACTTATTTTGCCCTCTGGTTCTAGAATGTCAGGGCAGTTTTCCTTGATAATTTCATTGAAGATAATGTCTAGGCTCTTTTTTTGATCATGACTTTCAGGTAGTCCCATAATTTTTAAATTGTCTCTCCTGGATCTATTTTCCAGGTCAGTTGTTTTTCCCATGAGATATTTCACATTCTCTTCCATTTTTTCATTCTTTTGGTTTTGTTTGGTGATTTCTTGGTTTCTCATAAAGTCATTAGACTCCATCTGTTCCATTCTAATTTTGAGAGAACTATTAAATTCAGTGAGCTTTTGAACCTCTTTTTCCATTTGGCTAATTCTGCCTTTGGAAGCATTTTTCTCCTCATTGGCTTTTTGAACCTCTTTTGCCAATTGAGTGAGCCTAGTCTTCAAGGTGTTATTTTCTTCAGCATTTTTTTGGGTCTCCTTAACCAAGGTATTGACCCGTTTTTCATACTTTTCTTGCATCTCTCTCATTTCTCTTCCCAGTTTTTCCTCCACCTGTCTAACTTGCTTTTCAAAATCCTTTTTGAGCTCTTCCAAGGCCTGAGCCCACCTGACATCCCCCTGGGGTGTCTGGGGTACCGAGGCCCCACCCTCCACATCTTTCCCCAATGGCGAGAATACGTCCTCGTCATCAGATCCGAATGTTGGGATCATTTGCATTTGTTGGAAAAAACTCTGTATAGTCTTATTTTTCTTCCCTTTTCAAGGCATTTTCCCAGCCAGTTACTTGACTTCTGAGATTCCTGTCCACCCCCGCCTAGATCCGCCCAGCTAGTGCTTTGGGTCTGAGGTTCAAATGGGCTTTCCGCAGCAAGCTTTAGTTCTGGTGCTGGGGTGGGGGCAGGTCCACCTCCCAGGCTCGGCCTCCTCAGGGGCTTTATGCAGAGGCCTTCAGTAATAGAGCGGGGTGAGGCAGGGCCATCTCCCAGGCTCAGCTCCCTCAGGTTGTTTATGCAGATACCTTTCGTAATGAAGATCCTGCCTGCTGCTGGGGGAGTCCTGGGCCATCGCACCCGCTGCTGCCTCCGCTGCCGCCCACGCCTCTGCCTCCGCCGCTTCCTGCCCCCCTCTCTGCTGCCACCACTTCCTCCCGAGGGGGCCCGAATCACGGAGACACTCCGCTCCCCCTCTCGTCCAGCCCAGCCTTCTCTCTCACTGACCTGTAGCTTCTGTGGGCGGAGGAACTTTCCCGGCTGTCGGAGCTTCCGTCCCTGAAGCCTGCTCGGGTCAGCTTCTCTGGGGCCACGGCCAGGGCAGCGCTGGGGGTGGGGTCTGCTTTCCGGAGCGCGACGGACCCTGGGGACGGGTCTCCAGGGCTCTCTGGCACGGAAATCTCTTCCACTCTGGTTCTGCACACCTTTCAGTCATCCAGAATTTATGCGCATCTCTTTTTACATTAATTCTATGGGCTGTGGTTTGGAGCTCGTAAACGTGCGTCCTTCTACTCTGCTATCTTGGCTCCACCCCCTGCCATGTGAGTTTTACACACAATATATTTTGCTGAGAAAAAAAATACAGTGTTGAATGTTTAAGTAAAAACAATGCTGTCTATGGTATGTGTGTGTATGTGTATGCACATGCATATGTATAAAACTTTATTCTAGCAGGGATGAAAAATTACTTTCTATCACCATAGAAAGTAAAATATCTTATAATAATATAATGAATTTATGAACCCTGAAAGATAATAGTCTCCACAGGTAAGAATTGCTATATTTTAGATAAATTCTATTTTGATATGCTTGGACAGGACTATTGTGAAATGATATGGGGCTGCTTGTATCACTAGGCATATTTTGGCTTATTTTCCTTATTTATAGCTATTTAGTGTCCATTTCCTTTTCCTTTCCAACTATATTCTGATACTGCTTACTTGACTATAAGCCAAAGACAAAAAATTGAAGGAAATATAAAAAAGCATTATTCTTTATATGATCAAGGAGTAATACATCAATATTACTATAGGACACAATATTTGGCTGCAACATTACTTCTAGCCTATCTAGCAACACATTTTATTCCACAATACTTCCTTCTCTCCCTGACAAAGGAAAGACCAGTGTCCTTTCCACAAGAATGATGACCTCCAAAATGATTCACACATTTGTTACATTCAGAATTCTCAGGCTGAAGCAGCATTATGAAACAGTTCTAAGGGCTAGAAGCATGTGGAGAAGATGTAACAGGAGCATGTTCAATTAGCTGCTGTGCTGATAATAGATGGGAGGGAAGTGCTAGCAGGTTGGAAAGAAGAAACTGAAAAGAATAATAGCTTGCTGGTATATACCAGATGTCCCCAAATATCTTGGTGCAGGTTGAAGCTATGAAGGCTTTGTGAACCTTTTATACATATGTGTGTGTGTGTACATACATATATATATATATATATATGATATTTAGCTTTAATATACAAATAATATATGTGTGTATATATACATATATTTATATTATATGTATATATATATTATATTAATAAATACCTTAAATGCTATTTAAGCTATGAAGGCTTAAAGCTACACCAAGACTTTTGGAAATATCTTATATAGAGAACTTTAAGGTTTGCAATGTTTTTCTTCATGACAAACCTGAGTCGTAGATGATGTTAGTAATATCCTCATATCACTGATGAAGATACAGAAAGGTCAAGGGAATTCCATATTACACAATTTAATAAATGACTGAACCAGGATTTAATTATGTTCTTGACATATGGTAGACCGCAAATAGATGTTTGTTGATTAAAAGCCACTAGATTCTAGTTGTCACTATATTACAGGGGAGGAAACTGAGGATCAGTGAAGGTAACTGAGTTGCCCAAGAACACAAGAATATTAATTAGCTAAGACAAGATTAAGTTAGAGGTGAAGCAGGGCAATTGAATTCATGAAAATTTGTTACAGGAAATATTTAAATATTCAAAGCAAGAATTGAGAATTTGCAAATCTAGGGTATTATCCTGTTGTACCATCTTCAACTTGAAGGGTAATAATATAGAAGTCAAAAGTCAAAGGAAGGATTTAGGTTAGGCTTTTTTCTTGTTTGTACACAAATATTTAAATAAATACATACATATGTTTGTATATATATACCTACATATATGCATATACACATGCACACACTATATATATCCATATATGTGTACATTACATATATGTATATTTATTACTAAGTACTAAACATTACCATTCATTTTGATTTTAAATTGACTTCATTTATTAATATGTTTTTCACCCAGGAATACCTAAATTCAAATCCAACCTGGGCATTAAACTTAGCTTTTCTGAGATTCATTTCTTTAGCTGTATAATGAGTATATTGAACTAGATGGTCTCTAAAGTTGCTTCCAGCTCTAAATCTCATTCTGTGATAGAATAATCCCTCCCCTGTGGGCATTTAAGTGGAGCAGTGGATAAGAGCACCAGTGCAGAAGTCAGGAGGACCTGAGTTCAACTCTCACCTCAGACACTTGACCTTGGGCAACTCACTTAACCCCAATTTCCTCATCCTGGGTCATCTCCAGTCATCCTGATGACTATCTGGTCACTGGATCCAGATGGCTCTAGAGGACAAGTGAGACTGGTGACCTGCACAACCCTCCCTCACTCAAACCAAAGTCAAGTGCAAGTCATGTCATCATTTCTCTGATGTCATGGTCTTCTTTGCCAATGAAGGACAAACAAAACACAAAGATCCCTCCCCTTGAAAATGTTTACATACCAATGTATGTGTAAAAACTCTTAGAATCACCTGTGTGTTTATAAGATGATGATAATCATATGTTATTCCTCTTATCTACTTAATTATTAAAACCAAAACTACTAAATCTAAGGAAAAATTTGTCTCTATTTTGTCCAAATTATATTTGTATCAAAAATTCTCAAGTATCATTAACAAAGTATGCAGCCAAAGCTCTTGGCTAAGCCCATGGCCAGGCTATTATACTGTAATAGTTCTCCACTAATGAGAAAATATGATTTTATTCATCTAAGCTCACTGTTTTCTGTTCTGACAGCAACTAATTGAATCTTAAATCACCATATCATCTTGGCACCAGTGACTGACCTGGTTATATATGAATTAATTATTAATGAAGATAAAAAGAGCCTTCTGTCATTTCCAAATATAATAGTTATTTTGTCATTCATTGCTGCAATCCTATCATTTAAGGAGGATTCCAAAAGGAAGGAATCTGAAATTCTGTCTGCTCTTAAAAATTCATCCCCCCTTCCCTGCTAAATAACTGTATATATATACATATGTAAATATATATGTATGTACGTATGTATTCCAGGCCTGGCTTTCTATCCACTGAGATTCAGTGGATAGAGTGCCAGGGCTGGAATTAAGTAGACCTGATTTCAATTCTGGCCTCAGATACTTACAAGCTGTGTGACTCTGGGCAAGTCACTTAACTTCTGTTTGCCTTAATCTATTAGAGAAGAAAATGGCAAAACACTTCAGCATCTTTACCAAGAAAACTTCAAAATGAGTCATAAAGATTTGAATGAGACTGTAAACTAAACACGCATGCATATATGTGTGTATATATGCATGCATGTAATATAAAATGTACATATGAAAACATACATATTTTTATATCTCATATGTATGCAACAATCTCTATTTTGATATATTTAAAATTTAGCAAACATTTATTAAGCAACTACTTTGTTCAAGGCATTGTAATACTGTGATAGGTATCCCAAAGCAAAAAAAAAAAAAAAAAAATTCTTGCCCTCATAGTATTTACATCCTGGGAGATGGGAGGGGGACAGAGAATGTACGTCAAAAAATAAACACAGGATGCATTAAAATTCTTAGTGCAGTTTTAAGCTACAGAAGCTTAAAACTGTACTAAGACTATTAAGATAGCAAATACAATATGCACACATTGAATTTACATATAATATATATGCTATAGACACACAGTTTATATGTCTCTATATATACATATCCATACACATATTATTTAATTCTTACTAACAAGTAAATAAGTTTTATTAGGTATTCATTTAAATTAATTTTAGAGGATATTAATACAAATTCAAATTTGACATAGAAAAGAACTCCTAACATGCTTTCATACAGGATCCAAAACTGAAGGACTAGAGTCTATAGACAATAGTTTACGGGCCACTGATATATGTATGTGATTTGATATACTAGCACTATAAAAAGTGGAAATAATTTAGAGGAAGCTTTCACATTGGTAATGAGTACAATTATAAATAAAATAATTCTGAAAATTTTACTCCCACCATACTTTTTCATAACAAACTTTAGAATGTTTAGACTCCAATTGCTAAAACAAAGATGAATTAACTAGAATGTGTTTATGTATATGTATATCTTCATGTATATATACATACACACATATATATTCTTAGTGATATATACATATACAGATAGCTATGTGTTTTTAGATATTGTGTGTATTAGAGAGATGAAGTACTGCAGCATTATTAACAGAACTATTAATAGAGAGACTGGAAATTCAGAATGCAGAATGTAAATAGGATATTACAGGAAAGTCAATAATACTTGGCAGTAGCAACTATTCTAAATGCTTTTAATGAAAATGAGAAAGCGTGTGAATTCCATGTGACGATTCGGAATGGACTGAAATAAATACGTGGCTGTTTTTGAAGTAGGAAAATGGCTGTCAATTCAATGTCTTAGAAATAAACTAAGTAAGATTATTTATCATGATCCTGTTATATCCTGTGGGCATATTGCCCTCTGAAAGAGATAGTAGCAGAAATAAATCTTATGCATTTAGATCTAGGCTTTTTTTCTGGTAATGGTTACTCTAGAGGAGTGATCCTCACTAGGTGGGGCATGAGGTCATCTCATTACATCCAACAGTAGTTACTCTCAGAACAGCACTGCTCCAATTCTGGCCAAAAGAGAAAGAAAGTTCAGACAAGTATCAGAAAAGGGCCAACCCTGCTTGCCAGTATAGTAATATATGTCATAAGGGCAAACTGGTCAAA
Organism: Bettongia penicillata ogilbyi; assembly: GCA_023548195.1. Taxonomy (NCBI): domain Eukaryota; kingdom Metazoa; phylum Chordata; class Mammalia; order Diprotodontia; family Potoroidae; genus Bettongia; species Bettongia penicillata. Next base: position 1,707,270 of record JAJHZJ010000688.1, on the reverse strand, counting down.
AATATCATTCCTTAGCAGTTTAACTTTTGTGTTTTCTTTCCAGATTTCTATGCAAGGAATTGATTAGACAATAAATCTGGGACATCATCTCTAGAAAATGATTGTTAAAATGAAAACATGAATTGGGGATAAGGGAACAACCAACCCTAGTAAGGGGCATGCCTTTCCTTTCTACTTCTCCCATTAGCATATTACAACTTTCCCTATTAACTAATTTCATGGATAGGTTCTGGAAAAAAAAAATTTCTAGCACTTTCAAGCACCCTAAGTTGCTCCAACCCCCAGCACACACCAAAAATCCATATTTTAGACACTAAGACATTGGCCATGCTATATTTTATAATATTTAACCACCATGTCCTCCCAGTATTTCTTTTACACTTGTAAGTCATGGAACTAACATGATCTCAGAAAAACAAGAGAATTCCTGGTCAGTCAGTCAGTCACCAAGTATTTATTAAACAACTTCTATGTGCCTGACACTGTGCTAAGTGCTGGAGGCAAATTAAAAAATAACGGAAAACTTCACATACATGTTTGTGTAAGTAGATTGCAGCATATTAACAATGATGGCTTATGGTTGAAAAATTAATATAAAGGACAGCATCAAGAGCATGTAAGAAAAGGAGGTGGGCGGGTCATTTATTGAGAGAAAGCAATGAACAGCTGATCGTTACATTCCTCATCATAGATTAATATAAGTCCTAGACAAGAGTCATTAATGAATTGGTTGGATAGTGTATGGAAGATTTATGGGAGGAAATGGGTAAGAATCACACAGGCTGGAAAGACATGGGACATGTTGTAATCTTCTTTAGTAGCTCTAATGGGGGAAATGGCATCCATACCATGCCAAGAACCAAGATCTTCATTAAAATATCAAGAGTTTACAGATAAGCTAATTATCTTCTAGTATAGCCAGATATAGTCAGTAGCATAGTCAGTATAGTATAGTCTAGTCAGATACCCTGAATAGATGAGACACAGGACCTAATTTCAATTAATTGCACAATGGAGAAGTGAAAAACATTGGGTTACAGTTATCTGAGTATTTCAAGAAAGGGCTGGTTTTGATGATTAGAATATCTCAGAATGGAATCATGAACTGGGTTTGCAGAAATAAAAGAGAGTAGGATGTAGGATATAATATTAGAGTGGAGGATATAATCTTAGGAGTGGATGCTGTGGTTCTAAGAAATAATTCTGTAAACTAAAGTTTACATAGTTTATTGTGAGCCTCAGTTTCCTTCTCTACAAAATGAGAATATTAACAATTCATTAAGATTAAGTGAAATAAAGCATGGTTTAATGCTATAAAAATACAAAGGAGTTCACAAATGCAAAGTATTATTAAAATCAATTATTAACAAAACATCTCTTCTATTCTTTTTATGCTATACAACCAAAATGCATGAATTTGCTGAATATTTCTTGGAAGTCAGTTTGTGGTAACCATAGAGGAATTTAAAAACAGAAGATGCGGATTCAACCATTCGTTAGCTGTCTGAGTTGGGACAAGTCATAGAATTATAGATTATACTATCAGATTTAGATATGGAAGAGACCTTAGAGTTCATTGAGTACAAACTCTCTTTCCAAAGTGAGAAAACTGAGGTCTGCAAAGGTGATATGTGGCTTACTTGGGGTCAGAGAGCTTGTCATTATTTGAGGCAGGATTCAAACCTAAGTCTTCCTGACTCCAAGTCCAATGTACTATCCACTTCACCACATTGTCTCTCAAGAAATTTAGTTTATCTCAACTATGATTATTTTGACATTCCTTTTTCGTACCTCAGTTATCCTTTCTCTAAAACAGGGACAATATGTATTATTACTTCACATTATTGTTGTAAGAAAGAGCTCCATAACTGTTGGTTAACATACTTAAAATATATATTATTTAACCAACATGACAGCATAATTCCTAGGCATTTATAAAAAAAAAAGATATAGAAAGATGTATGGGGAAAGACTTGCCAACTGAAAAATCTAGTTTATACATAACAGAAAATAAAATAATTATGTAGGGTCCTAAGAAGAGGCAAAATATAAATAGATCATATCTCTCATGGATCAGTAGTGGAAGATCAGTGATGTCATGTGATATCCATGAAAGAGAAGTGATTAGTTTAGGGTTCAGAGTGAGACATATATATTTTTGTATAAAGCCACTGAGGAAATCTGTCCGCTTTTCTGAGTATATGCGTCATAAGAATTTATGTTCCCCTCCCCTCAGTAGGATGGGGAGGTAAGAGGGAAAAATAGATTTCTGTTTTGTTTTTGTTTTTTAAGTGGGGAAAGGTGATAGTGACATAAAGTATTGCATGTAATTTCAGACCAGGTCCTTGCATTATTATAACTATTTTAATTTATAAATTCAATGTAAAATCAAAACATCAATAAGAATTTTTAAAAAGATTGAGAAAAGTAATAAATATTGCAAAATTTCAATTAAAATTATTATTGAAAAAAATAAACAAAATAAAGAGGCTAGTCTATGTGGCTTCTAAAGTCAGGAATACAAGTTGCAAAAAAAAAAAATAAATGCTTACCTGAGGTGGTAGGAGTTTTCTCACTGGGTATTCCCTACTTTAAAGAAATCATAAACCCATTCTTTATCCCTTCCTGTTTTTCCATTCTCTGTCCCATGTATATTTCTTTTTTTAATTTCTATTTAAAAATTCCAAACATCATAAATACAGAAAAATAAACAATTCCATATCCAACAGTAGCAAAAAGATTGCACATAAAACTGCAGATCTCTATTACATATAGCTTATTTAAATATATGTATAATTTTAGTGCAGTTAGACCCCCAAGTAACATGTTACCTTTGAAGCTTTCTTGCTTTTTTCACTGCTTCCTTATGAATTTCCTTCTGTTTCCTTCTGTTTATTTTCATATACTTCAACTACCTACTTCTCTTTCTTTCTTTTTTTTTTTTTTGGTAGAAGACTGTCACTTGCTGTACTCTCATAATTTATAAAAAGCTCAGATTCCTAAGAAATGTAAGAAAACAAACAAATTAAAAGAAAAACAACCTATTTTCCTCCCACTCACCTGAAACAATATATTCTGATTTTTGACACAGATTTTGGAGTTGGCAGAGCTTTAAAAAGTACATGAAATCCCAGTAAATTGAAGGAAAAGATGAGTCTAACTTTTATAAGGGGTCTTCAGGATAAACTGATTAGGCTTGCTGAAGGCAAAAAAATGAGAAAGCAGTGATGTGTCAAATTCCCCAAACTTACTCCTGGCAACATAGCTATCCATCCTATGAAAGAGCATAATATAAGCTATCTCTGACCAGATTACACTGTGCTTCCTGAGGGCGGTTCACTCTTGTCACACTTCACTAAAAACCTTACCTACTGGCCTGCATAACAGAGTTTATTTAACTTCTAAGTTGGAAAAAAATTTAACACCAATAGAAAATAGATAGAAAAACCAAGAGAGCCTCTTCTTGACTTAAATAGATATCATGGCCTTTGTTAAGCTCGTTGCTAAATCTTAGATCCGCTGCTTTTGCGTCAATAAATTTCCCAATGGCTACAGAGAAGATCTAAGTGAATTCATTCACATTTTGAGTCAGCTCTCCCATCTCTCTCCTTTCAACATAATGGTGCCAAAACCTGGGAGTTCAAATATTAATTGGACTCCAATGATCTCCTAGCTAATGGGATAAGAGATTTGTGTCTCCTAGACTATACTGTCCACCTGCATGTGGTCATTCAACAAGGATACCTGTTCTACACTCCCTCATCCCCTGAGCTCTGCTTCAACCTCATTTTACTCTTCTCCCCAACCCTACTCAGACAGGAACAGTGCCTTTGTCCCTCTCACAAAAACATCTGGGTTGGATGGTGGAGCAGAGAGAAGCAAGCAGGTGGCAGAATATGAGATAAGATGCAGGGCCAACTTTTAGGAATGTCTAAACCTGCCCTTGATGTCATCAAGAGGCTTGCCTCTCTCCACCCTGGCACTACATTCTGCACCCCAAGCTGATCACCCCCCTTGACCTATTCTGGCCCCTGAAGTGGACTCTACACCCCTGTTCAGCAGGAAGCAGCTACTGAAGACAATCACTTTTGCCCCTTTTCCCCGGAAAGAATTCTACTATCTAGTGGTTAAGTGGGGAAATGATGGTGGATAGAAACAGTGCCCTGAGAGGTAAAATAATATTGATTGAGTTTGTGAAGCCCTTGGTGCCCTAAAGTTTCCTCTTACCATAACTTCCTCTTATCCTGGACCATAAGATTCCCTGTCCCCACCCCTCATCCTGGGGGGAACATAAAATTCCCTGTGCCCACCCCTCATTCTGGGAAATGGGATTTCCTTATCATGTGTCATTCATAGTCCTCCCCCTGTGCCTTTATTTTGCAAGATTTCGTTATCTTGCAAGACTTACCCTAGAGCTCCAACCCCCACAGGGAAACCCTAAAATCATCCTATATAAATCTGATCCTTTTCCTATACCATTGCCTTTGTTTAGCTCCTTGCTAAATCTCAGGCCCTCTCCTTTTGCATCAATAAAGCTCCCGGTGGCTACAGAAAAAAAAATTAGATATATTTCTAATTCCAGTTGAATAATATCCTGAAGGGCTGAAGAAATTTAAACTGTAAGCGATGACTCAGGAGATAGACTTCCTGGGTTCAAATCTCCTCTCTGCTACTACTTTGAAACTTCTTGGAACCTTGATTTCCTAGTGTGTTAAAAACAAAAAGTGAACCAAGATTGTGTCAAATGATCTCTGAGCTCTCTGATTCTTCCTTTTCCAAATGTTGGGGCTAATCTAACCACAATCCTTGAGGAAGTGTAAGAACCAACATAAACATCTTTCTAAAAGGGAAAGAAAGTTGATTCTTCAAGTACAACCTGCCTGCAGAGAACTTGATGCTAATTCATGCTTAAATTCTAAGACAGATTTTTAAATGTGTATTTTGTGAACATTTAGTTAGTGGGGAGAGCTAAGACCTCTGGAGGGCAGAGCCAGGACCAGTAGCTGGAAATTGCAGAGAAGTAAATTCAGGCTCAATGTTTAACAGTTACAGATATCCAAAGGTAAAACTGACTACCTTAAAGGCTGTGTATTCCTTTTCCTTGTTGGTCCTTAAGCAAAGAGTAGATGCCTATTTATTGAGCATGTTATATCAAGGTATGAACTGAATTAAATGGTTAGCAAAGCCACTTCTAACTCTGAAATTCTTTTATATAATGAACCAAAATGATATCACTTAGACTACCCTGTCATTTATTTCCATTTTCTAGTTTTAAAAAGTATGCTAGAAAAATCAATCCATTTACTGACAAGCATTTGTTATAAATTTATATGCCAGGCAATGTGTTAAATGATGGGGATATAATAAAAAACATTAAAAAATCTTTGCCATCAAGGAGCTTACTTTTTAATGAGGGAAGAAAATGCACACATAGACACACACACACACACAATACAGGTAAGATAGAAGGCAATTTTAGAGGGGGAAGTACTAGTTTAGTAGATTAAGTGAATTCTGAATTAATAAAATAATTAGATATGAGCAAGGCATTAAAATTATCATATAAAATGGTGAGATGTAGGCTAGATGATGACAATGATGTGAATATGCAGATAGAACAATAGTTATCTATCTATAATGAAAAAGTTTTTCTAGTGATGTGTCACAACCTTATCCTTTTAAAGGTTGATATCAGTAACTTAAATAGATAATAAGCCTATCCAATACAGAGATAACATTAAATTAAAAGGGGTAACTTACAACAGCATCCCAATAGCTTCAAATGATTTTGGCTCCCAAGACAAAATTTGATAGGAATAAGTAACAATGTGGCCAGTCTTGCCTTGCTTCCAAGACTTGTGTTGTGTCTTGGGAAACCGGTTCTCAAGTCCCAAGTCAGTGGAGCAGAAGCTCTGGTAGCTACTACTATGCTAACCTGAAGAGACTCAAGAACAGGATTTGGGTTTTTGTTTTTTTCTGTTTGTTTGTTTTTGTTTCTGTTTTTTTCTTATTCACCCATCCACATACTCCTTTTTATTATATTAGTGGAAACACTTCAGTAAAAGTGCATAGTATAAAATGGAAGATTCCCGTTTTTAACTTTGAGCACCTTACTTTGCCCCACTTGAAGCCCCATTATGCATTAGTGCCATCCTCATCCTGCTTAACAAGTACCTGACACAGGTGGTGTTCCTGTGCTTGCTTCCATCAGTTAGTTTTCTCTTTCTGTGTGACTGAGGCATGCTTCAGTTCTTTCAATTTCTCAGTCAGCACTTCTACCTCATCCAAGTGGTCACATAGCTTAGCATAAAAATGTATGTCTTGATACTGACATGAGCTTTTCTCTCTCAATCTCACTGTCATCACGTCAAAGGGATTGGTGGAGAAAGGCTCCTCAAATGGGTTGCCAGCATTGGAAGGCGCTGGAATGCTCTGATAAGGAAGTTAATCTGGTTGAAAGATGCTGAGAATAGGGTCATCTGTATCACCAGTGGGTTCATCTTTCTCATATTCAAATGGATTCTATTACTGTTTTTAACTCTGGGAACAACTGAATGAAATGAGGACAGCTAAACATGGTTATGTACTGTGTGTCAATTGTTACAAGAATAGCCTAGCAAATTCAAGAAGTTCATCAACAATCTGGCCTACAAGAACATTCAGAAACTATTCCCAAAGGTCTATAAATGCATACCAAACAATACCATTATTAAGTCTGTATCCCAAAAAGATAAAAAAGGAAAAGGACTTACAGAGTAAAAATATGTATAGCTGCTCTTTTAGTAGTGGCAAAAGAGCTGAAAATTCAGAGGATGTCCATCAGTTGGGGAATGGCTGAACAAGTTGTATATGATTGTGATGTAATACTATGGTTCTATAAGAAATGATGAGCAGAGTACTCTCCAAAAAGCTTGGAAAGACTTACGAATTGATGTAAAGTGAAATGAGCAGAACAGAGAACACTTTATATAGTAACAGCAATATTGTACGGTGATCAACTGTGAACGAGAGCTATTCTCATCAATACAATGATCCAAGACAATTCTGAAGAGCTTATGGTGAAAAATGCTATCCATCTCCAGAGAAAGAACTGGTGCTGTCTGAATGGAGATTGAACAATATATTTGTTTACATTTTCTTTCTTTTTTTTATTTTGTCTGCAATTTCTTTCACAACATGACTAACATAGAAATATGATTTTCATGACTACACATGTATAACAAATTGGTTGCCTTCTAAATGGGGAGGAAGAAAAGTAGAGGAAGAGAATTAGGAATTTAAAAAAAATTTAAATTAAAAATTTTTAAATGAATATTAAAATTGTTTCTACATGAATTTTGGGAAATTAAATTATTAAATTAAAAATAATTTGAATTACAGGATAAGATGCTAATTTTTATTTTTCTCCAGAAACCTTAGAGAAATATTTTCTAAGTTGCACAATGGTTCAGCTATGCCCTAATGGGGTGGATTTCTAAACTGATAAAATTACAAGTCCTTGAAATATTGAAATAAGAATAATATCTCACATTCACATTTACTTAATAACTAGAGAACTTTGTGTATATTATCTCAATTGACATTTTGTAAATTAGGTAGCATATATAATTATATATATATATATGTGTGTGTGCGTGGTGAATATTGCAAACAAATAGGTTTAGGTGCAATGTTAGAAAAAATTCAAGAATTCAACTTTACAAAAGTGAACTCATCAATAGTCACATAAAAATGAATTAAATCATTAATAGTTAGAGAAATGCAAATTGTGCCTCCCCAATCTTTCACTTATAAAGCTAATTTTTTTTGTAATGCAAGTATAATACTTTGAATTTGTTCTATTCAATTTCACCACATTAGCTTTAACCTAATGATCTAGATTTTCAAAGTCTTGGATTCTGATATTTTCTCTCAGTATCTTAGCTACTCCTTTCAGTTTTATATAATCTGTAAATATGATAATAATGCCATATATGCCTTATCAAAATCATCGACAAAATTGTTGAATAGCAGAGGAGCAAGCATAGATTCTTAGAACATGTCATTGGAGATCTTCCGACAACTTGTCATTGAACCATTTAAAACTGCTTGGTGTCCAACCATTCTACTAGGTCCAATCTATACATTATTCTCTACTTTTCTCTCTCTCCATCTTTTCTAAAAAGAATATACAAGTATGCCTATATATGTATGCATATATATATATGTATACAGAAATATACATACACATATATTAATATATATATATTCACATGCAATTATATCTGTATATTTATAAATGTGTAGATATAAACAGAAAGATAGGTAGGTACACAGGTAGATAGATAATGTTAGATTCCATTTTTCACATAAGTTAATAACTATTACTGTTATCAGAAAGGCTCCAGAAGTCATAGTAGAAGGGAGCTATAAAACTAAAAAGTCGATCATAGACATGATGAAGTTTTTAAATCAATTTTTTTATTTTTTATTTTTAGCCCCACATTATTTCCCTCCTTCCACCTACTGAGAAAGCAAGAAATAAATTAATCATTGTACATATGAAGTCATACAAAACATTTCCCCATTAGGCACATGGTACAGGGGAAGGCAATAAAAATAAAGAAAGGAAAAATATGCTTTAATTTGCACTCAGAGTCCATCGGTTCTCTCTCTAAAAGCAGAGAGCATTTTTGTGATGAAGTTTTAATATGTAAACAAGGTGCTATTTGCCCTGATTCCTTTATTAGATAAGATCTTTTCTTCAATTGAATCACTGAATTAATTATTCACTCAAGAATATACACTAATAATTATGGTTTTTTGTCCCTATAATCCCACCAAAATTTGTAAATAAAACCTATAGCAACTGGAGACAATGTTAGGGTTTTGAGGACTAGATGATGGTCAATGATGCCACACAGAGAATATCTCACAAAGGGGTAAAACAATCTAATACACACCTCTACAATTACATTTAGAGGTGGAAAGTCAATCCAGTAGTATTTTAATCCTATGTCAGAAGACTCCAAATTTGAGAAGTAAGGACTCTAGGCTCAAAGCAATTTGAAAAGGAAGGCCCTTGTACCTCCATCAAAAAGCAAGGAAGAAGGGCAATGAGTACAAAGGGAAAATTGCAGTTCTCTTTTACTGATGATGTTATCAGAGAGACTAAATCAGTAGAAGACAAACAAATCTAGCCAGGAGCAGAGGGAAACACATCAAAGACAATCAATCATTAAACAACTTTGGTTATATAACATGATGTCTTGAATTAGTAAGGTAGCACAGTAGATAGAGCATCAGGTCTGCAGTCAGGCAGACTCATCTTCCTGAATTCAAATCCAGTCTCATTCATTTACTAGCTATTTGATTCTGGTCAACTCATTTAATCTTGTTTGCCTCAGTTTCCTCATCTATAAAACGAATCCAAGAGGGAAATGTTAACCACTGCAGTATCTTTGCCAAGAAACCCCAAATGGGATTATGAAGAGTTGGACACAATTGAAGAGGAACTGAACTGCAACTTACATCAGAGAAGTGTGACACCTACCAACTTAAGAAAGGTCTTCTAGGTTGGGAGTTGTGAGCCAACTCTTTCCCACATATGTTCTCTACATATGTGTCTCTCTACCATTGTACTCTAAATTTAAACCTCTTCCTCCCATGAAGCCTGTTTGTATTTGTGGAAGAGAGTGACTCAGGATTCTGGAAGGGATGTCTGCAGTAAATGTTCTATTCTACCACCTAAATAAATGCTTTGGATGAAATCTAACTCAGTCAAATGACTTTTTATTAAAGGGACATACACCAATGGGAACTCAACTGAAACAATACTGGACATGTAACTCCTAATGGTTATATACCTTAAGAAAGTAGTAGGAGCTACCTTCTTGACACCACACATATATGCTGTAAGTGCAAGTTAAGTCAGAGATTCCAAAAGGGGAATTATATATACTCATCTGGAATGTCATAGAAGTGAAGTTTATTCGGTTATGGATTTAACTAGGTGGCTCTGTGGTCCCCTGGCAAAGCAGAAATAACACTAACTTATAGAAGTTTCAGGGTGGAAGATTTTTATCTCGATTAAAGAACTTCTAATAATTAATATCATCCAAAAATGGAATGGAATGTCTTATGAGATAGTGTGTTCTCTGCTACTGGAAATAACCAAGCAAGAGACTGAATGAATTGTAGGGAATATTGCACAAGAAATTCATGGGGCAACTAGGTGATGCAGTGAGTAGAGCACTGGCTCTGGGGTCAAGAGGACCTGAATTCAAATCTGGCCTCAGATACTTATGAGTTGTGTGACCCTGGGCAAGTCATTTAACCTTGACTGTCTAGGGGTTGGGGAGGGAGAGATTCATGTAAAGAATAAATTAGATGGTCTTTTAGGTTCTTGCTACTATATGATTTTGTGATTCTGAGAAAAAAATGGTTCAGGCTCTCAAAGAACAGAAAATATACATTATCTCTTTAGAACAAAGAATTACAGAATTGAGGAGTTGGAAGGGACATCAGAATTAATTTAGTCCAATTGAGACAGGAAAAGAACGAATCCTCCCCATAGAAAGTGTTTATACAGATTCTAATTGAAGATAATCCAGTGGTGTAGGTAGTCTATAGTACTTTTGGACAATTCTATAGTTGTTTGGAAGGTTTGTTTGGTATTTTTCCATTTGTCATCAAGCCTAAATCATTCATTTTCCAGTTTCTTCCCATTACTCATTTCTTCTCCGTGAGAATTAAGATTAGGATTCTTGTCAATGAATACTTGCAAAAGAAAATTCTCATATATTTTCCAAATATCTAAAATGATCTCATGTGCTTGTAAGTAATTTCCTTTACTTTTCATTGAGTTGTTTCTGTCATATCTGAGTCTTTATGACCCCATTTGTGGTTTTCTTGGCAAAGACACTGGAATGGTTTACCACTTCCTTCCCTAGCATATTTTACACATGAGGAAGCTAAGGCAAACAGGGTTAAGTATTTTGCCCAGTGTCAAATAGTTAACAAGTGTGTGAGACTGGATATGAACTCAGGTCTTCCTGACTCCAGATCCAGCACTCTATCCACTGTACCACCTAGCTGCCCCAATTTCCTTTAGTACAAAATATATATTTAGCAAAGTGGAGGAGGATTTTTCTGTCATGTAAGGCAACTCAAAAAAGTGAAATGTAATATTGAAAACACTTTTGGGGAATATTGAAATGAATAAAACAAAATACCAGATCAAGGAAGCTAGAGGCCATCTGTATGCTTTTGGAAAAGGAAACAGGAAAGTGTAACTATGATAAAAAATGAAGTGCTTAAAGTCACAGCATGCTTTTAAAAACGAATTTGGAAACTGAAAAGTGAAAACCTGAGCGGGGAAGGAGGGAGAGTCTTGAAATTGAAACTGAAAGGAGCCAACCTAAAAGCAACATTCACTTTATCCTAGATCTTCAGTGTGAAGGAGGAGAGCCTGAGGGCAAGAAAGCTTTTAGGGCCCCTGGTGAATCTGAGCGGACAGCTTCAGGGCAAGAATCCTTCCAGCCCTAACACTAAACTACAATGGACAGAGTTTAAGGGCAACATGCAACAAGGCAAGGAAACTGGAAAAAAAAAAAAGGAGGCAGATAACCGGGGGCTGTGTACATTTAATATACTCTGATAATGAGGCTGATTGGTAAAAACTAGAATGTAGTGTGCATTCTAAATGAGCATAGTAGAGCTTCCAAAGAGAAGAAAAATTGAAACAGAAAAGGAGAAAATGGAAAAGGCAATAGGGCAAGACTTAGTGATAAGAACAACATAGCCTATAAGGAGGCAGGCCAGAGTGCAAATCTAGCCAATCAGTCCATATTAATGTCACTGACTGGTCTCACAATTTGCATAATTTGAGTTATGTCAAATCAGAATAAGTTGTACTTTCTGTTAATTGATGTCAACTCAAGAATCACTTTACAGAAGCCCTTTGTTACTTAGAGGAATCAGAGAAAACTGTCAAATTTCAAGAGTTCTTAAGCCTTAGAATAAAATATTATTTCATTATAGTTTGTAATATGTAATACAGGAAGATTTCAGATTATGATTCTTCTTGGGACCAAGTATCTTCAAGGTTAAAAGCAGAAAGATATTGAATGTAGATAGCAACTTATAATAGGCAGTATACTTTAAGCCAGAGCTTAAGACATATTATTGTCTCAAAAAACTATGTTATCTACAGAACTAAATGAAAACCAGAAAGTACAGAAATGTTGCCTTCTAAAAAACAAAGCACAGTCAACTCTTAGATAGCCACAACACCAGTGGGAGGCCATGGTGGCTGATAATAAGAAATAATGAGTACTGTGAAAATCATATTTATCTTTGGTATGAATTATTGTTCTATAACAGATTTACTTTCTTAATTAAACCTTGGTTATACACTAATGGTAAAAAAATTGGTTTGTCTTTGCTGAGCACATACCACTTGGAGAATAGGGGATGGTGTATACACTAGGCAGTAGGGGAAAGCGGTTGGGGAATCAAAGCTTTTCTCCAGTAATCAACAAAGCAGGTGAGTCTATCTCTTTAATGTTTATCTTTAGTAAGGATTTTATCTTCCCAGTTCCTTAGTTCTGTGACCTTACTGGAATCTGTCTTCTCTTTCACACCCTTTCTATTTCTAAATCTTGTCATTTTCCTCCCATCAATTTCCTTAATTCTCAATCCAATTCAAAAAGCACTATTTTACCATGCAGAACACTCTTCTGGTTCCTAATAGAGCTATAAAGATTCAACAAGACAAAGTTCCTGCCATAATAGAAAGTAAATCTAGTTCAAAGAAGTGGAAAGCACACAGATAATCATGATACACAGTAATACATTGTGAGTGTGTGAGAGTTGCAAGACTTTAGAGGATAAATAAATAGCAATTTTACAGGTGGAAATAAATGAGGAAACTCCACACCAAGGAAACCAGTAAAGAGACAGAATGGAATCAAGAAACATATGATGTATTTGGACTTGAGAACTGACCACTTTGTGACTGAAATATAAAGTAAATGAAGGAAAATAATATGAGGCAAGGCTGGAAAAACAGAGTAAGGCTAGATGTAGATAGAGGGCCTTAAATACTAGACTTAAAGTTTGCTTGAAAGTCAGTAATAATCACTAAAGATTTTTGAGTATAGGGAATTCTAATATCCTTTCTAACTTTTAATCTAGGACCTTATTCTTACAACAGTGTAACACTGTTGTGTTATTTTTCAATCTTATTCTACTTTTCCTGGCTCCTTTTGGGGTTTCCTTGGCACAAAGACACTGGAGTGGCTTGCCATCTCCTTCTCCAGCTCATTTTATAAAGGAGGGAACTGAGGCAAATAGGATTAAATGACTTACCCAGGGTCACAAAACCAATAAGCATCTAAGGCTGGATTTGAATTTAGGAAGATCAATCTTCTGACTCAAGTTTTGTACTTATCCACTGTGCCAGCTATGTTCCTTGTGTGGTATTACCAAATCTTTAAATATAGGTTAATCTGAAAGTTGTATGGAGACTAATAGATGTAAGTAGGGAGAGGGATGGCAGATAAGGGAACAGAGATGACTGTAGTGCAGGCTTTAATGTTCTCACACACCTAGACTCAGGTTCTAGATCTAGAATAAGAAGGGACTCCAGAGACCAGCCCCTTATTTAGAGATGAAAAACTGAGCCCAAGAGACATTAAGTGATTTACCCATGGTTGTACAGATAAGAGTCAAGAGGTATGATTTGAATTCATGTCATGGTGCTCACATATCAGTGAATCTATTTCCATTCTAAAAGGGAGACAATAACAGTTCTTTATTAATCTGTCTTACTCTAGTGAAGAAAGTGCTTGAGGTAAGGGAGTCAGTAACCCATAATGGACAAAACTATGGTCTTGAAGCTGTTTGACTAGATAATTTAAATTGTATCTCCCTCCATTTCCCCATCTATGCAATGGGGATAACACTAACACCTGCCTGCCACAGTTGTGAGTATGAAATGAAGTAATATATGTAGAGTGCTTTATAAGCTTAAAGTGTTACATAAATGCTAGCTATTATCATCATCATCATCAATCAATCAAGCTGACTTTTCAGCCTTTTAACCTCTCCTTAATTTTTTATTTAACTGAAATCAGCAGTCAGTCCAATTAATCCTGTGGGTGACTTCAACATATCTTCACTGGTGTTGAGTCTCTTTTCCCTATTATGACACAAGCAACTCCACATCTGTGATTCCTTTGTAACTCCCCCTTGGAGTACTTAGCACAATGCTCTGAGCTTCATGTGTAGTCAATACCTGCTGTTGCCTATTGTAGTAGAATAAATTTGCAGAAGTAACCAGCCTTGTCTCAAGCAATGGAACTCCCCATGGTGATTTTGGGTGTGCTAAATGAAATCACCACAGGAAGGTTTATGAATGATACACTGAATATTCCAAATGAATGTCATACTTTCAGACATAGCACCCTTGGCTGCAATCTTTATAGATCTCACAAATTAAACAAGATGAAGCTTAAAAATTGGAAGGAAGAAAACCCTGGATGGCATTAATTAGTCAGTAATTTGTTTCTTTTCCTTTGAGACAGACTAAGACAGTGCTCTTGCAGGGATTAAGGGAAATTAGGATAATTTATCAAATCAAGGACAAGAAATACGTCCAGTGGGTATATGAGCATTAATGATTGTGGGGTGCATCAGAAGAGTATCCTTCAACCTAATGTAACTCCTGCCACAGTATTTGAACTTGTACTGTCTAGTGATTTGGTTTCCTATATCATGTTTAACAATTCAGTTCAATTCCATTAATATTTATTAAAATAATACTATGTGTAGGATTCTGAACTATGCCCTGGGAGAAACAAAGATAGTGCTCGCTTTGTTAGTCAGTCAGTCATTCAACACGCATTTATTAGGTGCTTTCTATATTCCAGGTACTATGTTAAGTGCTAGAGATAGAAAGAAAGGCTAAGAACCAAAACCAAAAACAAGTCCAGTGCTTTTTCCCAAGAAATGTACTTTCTACTATGGAAGACACATAAATTCTTAGATATTGGCAAGATATAGACAGAGGAGATAAATGTAATCGCAAAGGGGGAAACATTAGATGCTGGAGGGACCAGGAAGGCCACCTGAAAAAGGGAGTGTTTGAGTTGAGTCTTGAAAGAAGCCAAAAACTAAGAGGGGAAGGTGACAGGGTAGAACTTCTCATTCTTGGGAACCACCAGTGCAAAGACAAGGAGAGACAGGTTTGAGAAACTGTAAGTGGGCCATTACAGTTGGAATAGGAAGGAAATAAACATTTATATCAGACCTGGAAAACTTGGCCAAACTTAAAGGAGGCTAAACTTCTTCAGGCTGCATATAGGTTTTTAGTGGCTCACTTTCCAAGTGAAGGTATAATGAAGAATTAAACTATTTTAAGAATAAACCATATTTTTAAAAAGAGAAATTTCAATTTATATCAATGAATTGCACTTACTACTTAAAATTTTTATTTATCGTGAAATTACTCCTCTCAGACTAGATACAGACTTATGATGTCTGTTTGCTGTGGGTCACATGACAAACAGGTCCAAGTGACATCATGGGCACAACAGTGACTAGTGGAAGGCAGGTTAAGTGGGACATCCTCCAAATTTTTCATGGACTGCCTGAACAGGCCTGATTTAAATAGTACCTATCATGTATCAGGCAATGTGCTAAGAGCTCTTCTTTTACAAAAACATCATCTCATTGGCTGATTATACATAGCATTAAATGCCAAATAGACGATTTTTTAAAATCTTATCCTGGTGTAACAAGGAACTGTAAGGTGCACTCTTGAAGGTGTCCCTCTGCCCACCTCCACAGAGAATCACCATGAGTAGGCTAAAAGCTGCAAAGCAAGCAACACAAACCATCTCCTGCTTTCCATTTCCTCAGTCATTATCTATCTCCTCCAGAATAAGTACAAGTTCTGTTCTACCTATGGAAAACAGGTTATAAATCAATAGTTCCCATGGTAATCAGTGATTTAGCCAAGATCCTGGAACCCCACTAACAAGTTCTTGTGACTCACTTTGTCCTCTTTCTATGCTCCCCTCCTTTTCCTTTCTCTCTTTCATCCAATTCATCTTTATTGGAACCCCAAACTGCCTACTGTTAAGGCAATCAACCCATGCCCAAGTCTGGAGTCTTCCGAGTAGCCACACCTTCTCCTCAAGACTTGTCTTACAGAATATAGAAAGCAAGATGTGGAGGTGCTACTCATGTAGTCATGTCCCAACAACTGGGATACCTCGTCTTACCTCTAACCCAGAATTAGAATGAGGGGTTCACCATTCCAGGCCAGCTCCTCCAGTTCCCTTACTCCTAACAATGTACATAGCAAGGGAAACAACAATTAATAGCAGCTCCTAGAATTTATAGAGTAGGGAAAATGGCTTGGATCCCAAATTACATTTTCATATTATCTCTAGTGTGTCTCTCTCTATTTGGGAGTAGAGGTGGTAATGATAGAGAAAGGCATCATAAAAATCCCAAAAGATCTTTCCTTTTACAAAGACAGTGTCACATCCTCTATTCCCATTCCAGTTTGGCTGGTTATTAACAGACCAGAAGGAAAAAGTAAAGAAGACTGGGCCAATAAACAAGTCCGAACTCTAGTTCATGCTCTTCCTGAAGTTCAAGAAGGAGAAGAGATCAAGGAACAAGGGGACAGAACACACTTAGAGGTAAAGATTAAAAGATAAATAGTAAGTGGGCTAGTGTACATGCGGTAAATTCCAGAAAGCACAGTGAAACTGAGATAATCATGTCTGCGTAGTTATTGACCTCATATCTATTCATCACTCCCATTTAGATCATTTCGTACTTACTCAACTAAACAGTAGTCTGATATGGAAAAGCAATATCAAACTAAATGACACACTCCATTCTCCTATGAGCTTGAGATAAAACTGGCAAAACCTGGTCCCATTTCATGATAGAAGAAAATATGATTATTGCCTAGAGGACCAAACAATAGCCATGTGGTCATGGGGTGGGATGAATGTGGATGGGGAAAGTCAATTTTCCTTACCAAGATTATTACACCTTTTCTCTTTCTGGAATCATACCTTTCCTGAGAGAAGTTTGTTTTCTCAACCATGGAATGTTCTCCAAGTACAATGTTAGTGTAAGAGCAAGCAAAAGTAAGAGTAAGGAAGGAAAATCTATAACTCTTAAAAAAATAAAACAGGTACCTATTCAGGACTAAAATAAGAGGCCTTAACTTTTTATAAAGGATTTCTAATTTCCTTTTTCTAAAAAATTTGAAACTTGAAAATTTAAAAAAAAAATTTGTGTTGTGCTATTCAAGGACTACTTTTGTAATAACAAAACTAATGGAATTTCATAGTATTTTAGAGTTTACTAAATTCTTTATGTATTATCCCATTTTATCCTTTCAGCTTTGTAAGGCAGATACTACAATTACTATTATCCTCATTTTTCAGAAGAGGTACTTAAGGCTTAGAGAGGTTATGTGATTTGACCACAGTCACATAGCTTGTAAGTGGCAGTCAGGATGGCAGTCCAGGTCCTTCGGAATTCAAATACTCTACTCTTTAAAATCAGCTGATTTTCTACTTATCTTGGAGATTGACAAGCGTTTCCATTGAGGTGAAGAAGGTGATTTCTTTTAATCTTTTTTTTTTAAATTACTCAAATTAGGAAGATAACATGGCTTCTGTGTTTAAAAAAAACTTCTTTTTAACATGATGGCTTTTAAATCTATTTTTTTCATTACTATCATCATCATAATCAACCCTCATTAAATTTCTCATAGGTTCTTTTATGGATTTCTTGCCCTTTCATACTCATTATGTAATTTGTTTTATAGTTATTTCTGTATATTTCTTTCCTTGTACAGTAGATTTTACCCTCTTTGGGGTCAGGGATTGTGTCTGATGTCACCTTTGTACCAGAAGCATCAAGAAATTCCAGAAATTCTAATTTTATTCTTTTGTAGACATTGATAATTAAAAAAAAAGTTACAATATGTAACTTTTAAAAGTTACTTTTAAAAGTTAAAAAGAAAGAAAACTTTAAAAAGAAAGGAAACTTCTATCTTGTCATTACTTCTCCTGACTCTGACAACAAGCATTGTCCACATAGCCCTAAATGAATATTTGTGAATTGAATGCAAATAATTTCATAAACTCATTTTATTTGACTTTTAAATCATCTGTCCACTAGGAGGAAGGGTTACATACTGGATATAGCAGGCCATAATGCCAGGAAGCCAATTTTCATCTTTGACACATACAAGCTGTGTGATCTCCTTAGTGTTATCACAGAGAAAGTGCCACATTAAATTAGCAGTTACCTCATTAGGGGTTTGCCATTGAAATAGCAAGTCAAATTTCTATGAGAGAAAGGAGAAAGAGAGAGACAGTGAGAGACATAGACAGAAACAGAGACAGAGAAGTAGGTAAATGATAGAGATATGTTAATTATATACATATAATATGTATATTAAAATATGTATGCATGTGTAGTAACCATGCTCACATACACACATATAAATTCTCCTCATGTTTTCTAATTCTGCTTTCCTTCCTCCTGAAGTGTCACTCAATGCACCTTTTTGGGGAGAGTAGACTATTTTGTTTGACAGTAATTCTCTATACCCAAGAATTATGGAAGTAATCACATATTGTAAGAATGTGTCTCTACTAGCTCCAGTGCTATAGTTCTTGGATTTCCAATTTACAAGTTTTAAATTAATGACTGTTTACTCTGCTGTATAACAAAAAATAAAAAAGAATAGTCATCATAGAAGCTAATTCAGTGTATGATACTTTTGCTATCTCTTAGATTCAAAATATTTTCCATTTACAGGGAACAAATAAGCAATATAATAAACAAGATTTTTTTCCTTTGAAAGGCATGTAGAGAATGTTAATTGTCAGAGTCATGTATTGGAGTGAAAATATGAGTATTTAACGTCTTTAAAGATTATGTTTTCAGGTTTCTATGTTAATATTTGAGAAAGAATAAATGGGACATTCGTAAAAAGGAGAGACAGGGAATCCGATTGCATAAAGGAATAAAAGAAAACATGCTACATCAGGTTCTTTGTTGAATATTCCTTGTGCTCTCCATGTCTTCTACTTCTCCCTTAGATGAGATACTGTAAAGAGACAGTTAATATAATTTTCTTGGACACAGTGAAGAATAGATAATTTTCATACATCAAACATTTCTTGTGATCTATAATTAATGAGAAATAGAGACTGTGGTTCATGAAACAATATATTTCCAATTTAACATACATTGTATGTGATGCAAGTTGAATTTATACCATGACATGAAATGGAAAACAGCATGGGATAGTGGAAAAAATCAGGAGCCCTGGATTCTGGTCTTATCTGAAAAATGGAAGTTTGAGTTCAGTGATCTCTTCTATTACCCCAGTCTTTGGTTCTAACTCAGTAATACAAAGAATTAGGTGAAATCACCTGTATTATTGAGCAAAAGAATCCTAGTTCCTAACATCTTGAGAGGGGTGTTAAGAACTTATTTAAAATACTTTAACTCTTTTGGACCATTTGAATACTGGTTGGTAAATTAAGGCATGAAAACTTAAGGATCTAGAATTTCTTTAATAGAAAATGTTGTTTCTTGAAGATAATAGTAACTCAATAAATATTTTGATGATATAAATTAGATAATAGAATATATGTAAATACAAAGGAGAACAGGGTGTCATTAAAAGTGTTGTTTCTCAATGTGTTCCATACTTACTTCCTCTATCACTTACTTAATTTGAGGCTAGATCATTCACTGTCCATCTGAAAAATATATTTAAAATTTATACATTGATTAACCTATTCAATGACCTCTTGGTCAGGCTGGATGCCTGCTTCTAGAAAGTATGCATTTTTCATTCCCCCTTTTTATTTTTCAATGGAGGTGGTTACAGCAATCTAGGAAAGTACTTGGAACTCAGAGCAATGGGTGGAAGATACAAAGAAGCAAATTTAGACTTGATTTCCAGGGGAAAACAAGAAAAAAATGTATAACAAATTTCTACGAACCAGAGCTATCCAAAAATGGAATTAATTGCCTTGGGAAGTAGTGAATGGGTTATTCTTCAATGGAGGTCTTCAAGCAGAGGCTGGATGACCACTTCTCAGATGTGTTTTGTTGGAATTTTATTTTCATACTGAAGCACATTGATATTGTACACAGAGCACTGAAATTGGAATCAAGAAGACCTGGCATACATTTAAATATCATTACTGAGGAGTTTAATGGAATTTATGCAATGCCATATGCAAAAAGATATATTTCAAGAACTTTCCCTTCAGTCAGGAATCTCTCCCAATTGAACTATATGGAAGACATCCTTTACAACATTAGTGAACACTCTAGGGGAGCTTAAGTCTCTTTATTTTGGGCCTTATTTGATGTTAATACCCATAAAGTCACTGAAGAAAGTTACCCAGTCGTATCTGTCATGAAATCTTGTAATATTTTTCCATGTGTGGGACACCACTTATTTGAGGATAGTCTTTAAAGCTGCTTTTGTCCTAGCGACTGAAGTAATTAATCAATAGGCACAGCGGAATGTTGCATTCCCCACACTTCTGAAACAGCAAACATGGATTCTCCTACAGAATAGCATCTGCAGAAGCCTTTCCGTTTCTGCTCATGGCTTCATCAGTGAAAACCTGTATATGTGCACAGACTGTTCTCATAAAGATTTTATAGAGATGAACAAGGAGATATGTGGGTCAGTTGATGTCTTCTCATTGGCTTTTTTGAGGGGATAAAAAACAGCATCTGTGATCTGTTCAGTTCTTTTGGGAAAAGCCTACTCTACAATCCTGAAAAAGACTCCAATTTTACAGACCCTGAAAATTCACTTGAAAGGCAAAATGTTGTTATGGCATAGTGATTCACATGCATATGGGCCAGAATATTTTTGCTCTACTTATATCAGAAACCCAGCATCAGAAGAAAGTGTTGTGTTTTGTGGACTTCAATTTCATCTGGCTCTGACTCCTGAGTACTTAGTATGTCTGTGACACATACTATTGGATTATGCTTGCAGAACCACATCCAAGAAGGGGGTAGGGATGGGGGTGTGTGAAAAAGAAAGTTGAGTTAGCAGCAGCAACAGAAGTTTCAAACAATCATAACACATTTCATTGAACTGGCAGCACTTTCAAGGAAATTGAAATAGTCTTTTAGGCCATGTTTGCACAGCCAAAGCAAAGGAGGAAAAGTAGAAAGATAAGCAATTTCGAATGAATTTCAGCAGACTAGAGACTTTCTATATAGATGTGACCTAAGGATCTTGATGTCATGGTCCTCTTCAAGAACAAAGGACAAACACAACCTGTGAGTGAGTAGCAGCTCCTCTCCTTCCCTCCCCTCCCCTCTCCTTCCTTCCCTTTCCCTCTCCTTTCCCCTCTTCTCTGATGTTCTGACCAGGGGAAGGTAAATTCGATGGGCAAAAGTTGCCTTTTTTTTCCTTTGGGTTTACTGGGTACATTTCTTGCTCAAAGCTCAAGCCTTAAACCCAGCTCACTCTGGAGCTCGTAGAATGGACAACAAATCCCCATCCACCTAGCACAGAGTAGATGTTAAGAACTAAATAATAATTGTTTCTCTTTTACCCAGGAGCCCTGAGGGTCTTCCCCTCCCATTCTGATTTTTTTTTTTATTAAAGGGGCCATCCCTGGAGTAACTTAAAAAACTTTTCATTGAGTAGGTATATCTCACTCAAAGTGACAATGTGATGCTACCTTAGCCTGAAAGGGCCAGGGTCTCACATTGCATCCTGGGCCATCTTCAGTTGTCCTGATGAATATCAGACCGCTGGACCCAGATGGCGCAGGAGAAGAAAGTGAGGATGGTGTCCTTGCACAGCCCTCCTTCAAATCAAAGTCAACTGCATGTCATGTCATCATCTTAATGTCATGGTCCTCTTCAAGAACAAAGGACAAACAGAGCAACAATATAACAAATGTTACAAAAAATACACCCACAAACACACGTACACACATACACATACTCATAAATAAAAATGTAAATATATATGTGCATGTATACACACACCCACACACATAGTAGATAGATACAAAGTAATCTTATAAGGGAAGATATCTGAAGTTGAGGGGAGAAACTTTTACTTCACTTTTCCTTGTTATCTCCAATTAATTGACTGCTTGGATGAATTCGGAAATGAGGTTATATAAAACATATGTAATGTGTTCAACATGAATAACTATATTCTTAGTCATATAAGGTCATGTCAACATAGCTGTTCCTGCGTTTATCCTTCATTTTCAAAGAAGACCATGACATCAGAGAAATGATGACATGACTTGCACTTGACTTTATTTTGAGTAAGGGAGGGTTGTGCTAGGTCATCAGTCTCAGTTTGTCCCCCTGAGCCAACTGGATCCAGTAACCAGATATTCATCAGGATAACTGCACATGCTCAGGGAGGACCAGACAAGGTAGAAAGATGATGAGAACAATAGACAACGTAATTAACATAAGTTAACTGGTCTAAATGTGGAGATTCTCATCCTTGGGATTCCAGTCATCAGGAGATTGATTTGTCAAGATTAAAGTGTGGATCAGTGGAGGGTTTATACTGTTGAAATTTCAGATCTCTGAAAAATATTATTTTTGCTTGAGAATGAGAAGCCTCAGTATGACAAGATACTATAAGTTCTTGTTTCTATGGGGTATTTCCTTGATAAAAGAAAAAAACAGAATCTGGAAGGAAAAAATATCCAGTCTTTAAAAAATGATTTAAAATTTGTATTTAATGGTTAAATTTATTTGAATGCCTGAATTTTAACCAAGACACAATGTCTCTCTTCATCTTTGCATTAATCTTTTGTGGCTTTGCCCTGACTTGCAGTAGAGAAAGTAAACCTATTTAGGACGGGTTGCTTTTAAAGCTGCCCCATTGATTTAGTGCTTTGGGTCACCTTTCAATTTAATCTGTAAACTGACATCAACAGTTTGATTTACTAGCATTTTAAGACCGGGCTTGTGCATGGACTGTGAAGCCCTCTGGGCAAAATACAAGTGCAAAAGAGGGTTAGTCTAAAAACATCTACTAAGGATGCATGATTTTATTATGCTCCTGAATTATAGATACATCAGCTTATTCGGTCTCATTCACAAACCTCTCTTTTGGAAAGAAGAAAACAGGGTGAGTGATTTCTCCATGAACTAACATGAAGAAAAAGATTAAGTTCATGGTAGACTTTAAGAAAAAATAAAGTAAAGACTTACATTTGAATTCTAGTTGCATTTTGCAAGTCACACAAGGTATAAAATATATAGACTGCAAAATCAAACATCTGACCAATTTAATGTTAAAAATTAATACAACTATTATATAGGAACAAGATCTGTGATTTCATTACTATAGGAAACCCTTGGTAAGAAGCTCCCTCTACCAAGGTAAGAAGCTTCTATGTGATTTATAGTTCTATAGAGTTGTCTAGAGCACTGAGAGATTAAGTGACTAGTCCAGGGTTACAAACTTTCCGTCTGTCTGAACTTGAACTCAGACCTTCCTAAATCTTTTCCCACTATGCCACACTGTCTCTACTATTACCAGTGATCATTTAAAAAAATACCTGATAGAATAAATGATGGACTTGAAGATATCTTCTTCATCAAATATCTCCTATTCAAATATAAAAATATTCCCTTATAGATCTAAGTGGTAAAATAACTTTGTTCAGTTTTCCTCTGATTATTGGTATAAATGTAACATAAATCAGAGAGAAGCATCCTCACCAGAGGTGTCCTCTAAAGTCCAAGTGAAAGAGGAATCTGCTATAGATTTTAAGGATCTCTAAAAGGTCCTGTCTAATTCTAATTATATACAAACCCAAAATTCTATAGGGCTTCCTCAATATGAACCACATCCCCTCAAAATATAGGAAAGGAATCCTAATGAACTATACAAATTAAAAATAAGTAGATAAAAATAAGTCATTTTTAAAATAATAACAAGCATATGAATGGACAATCCATTGAGTGGGTGCCTAAGTATTATCCAGAGTCATTACAAGTAATTTGAGCCCGAAGAAAGAATCATAAAGTATGCCCAGGCAAGCAGAATCATAAAAGACAAGTTTAGTTGAAACAGTGGAGGAATGATCTTGGATGTCAGCAAATAAGCCCTATCCAGAGCAGAGAAAAAGATGCTACAAAAACTTAAAGGTTTCTACTAGAGATACCATTGCTCTGAAAGGGAGCAGGGAGGGCCCAGGGAAAAGCAAGAGCTCACTAGCCTGGAGTGCTGTTGTCAGTGTGGCTAAAGTAAGCCATTTGATAGCACCATATTTTACCTTTCCACTCTTGTAAACTAGCTGCTAAACACACTTGGTTTTACCTGATGAAGTAATGCTAGTGTTTTCAGTATCCTTTAAATTTAATTAACCTGGAGTAAAGTCCCATTTGTCCCACTCTAGCTATCACACTGTCACTATCAATATTGAATTGTACATCACAGACAGGCACTATAGATAGGTAAGAAACTGAAATCAGAATTAAACAGGAGAAAAGAGATTGTTCTGAATTGTATTTGGGAAATTGTACAGTTTCCATTATTTCTAGCTGCTTTCACACACACACACACACACACACACACACACACACACACACACACAATCTGTTAAGAACCAATATTCTTCCAGTGCTTCTATGTAGTTACAAAGCATAAGAATATCATAATCTCTGCAAAATCAAAATGATAGATGACTCAAAAGACCATGGTGGGAGGCATGATGGGTGTGAGGAGAAGAATAATGCCAATAATAACCTAATGGTATGCTAAGATGTAAAAGATATTATCAAGAAAATGGAAAAATGAACCAATCATATATGTGGAATGAGGTAGATACATGGACAACTAAGTTCTGCTCTGACACTCAGAATATTAAGGACATAAGGTAAACTCTTCAATGCACAAATGAACAATTTCATAGAGATTTTATTCATGGACATACTGCATATTATATAGGACATCATCCTTAACTTTTTATTTTAGATCTAAATATCTAATCCAATTCAATCCAATTCAATAACATTAACAAATAGTACAACCAGAACTGCTCAGCTTTAGACTCAAGAAAACTTTTTCAGGAAGATTATTAACAGATTGGGTATAGTTTGCACCATTAGGGAAAAGATACCCATTATAAACATCGTGAATCCATGAAGGATGGAAATAGTATGATTATGTATGAAGAATATATGTGACTTTCAAAGTTTTTATGGAAGCAATATAATATGGGTTTTTGGCATGCATTCATTCAACACATACTTCTTAAGTACTTTCTGGAAAGAGAGTTCCATGCTAGCCACAAAGTATGAAACTTAGTTAATATGTGTATATACCCTCACTTTGTGGAGATTGCAATTTTGTTCATGGTTCAAACGGAAAACCAAAATTTTGAATGTTACCCAAGTACAATTGAAAACTATGAAGCAAAATATCTTATGAAGTCTGAGGAAGGAGGTTTTTGTAAGCTGGGTATATGAGGAGCATCCCTGAGATAGAATGTAACCTGATCAATAGAATTTCAATAGTTAAAAGAAGTGATAGAAGATACAGTCACAGATTCAAAGGTGGATATAGCATCAGGTTATGACAGTCTATTCTGCACCTCAAAATTCACAGTCACAGGGACTGCTTCATTTTTTTCTGTATTTCCAATACTTTGAATGGCCCTTGGCACATAGTAGGCCTACAATACATACTTATTTGCTGATTCATTCACTAAAATATAACATGGATATGAAAGATGAAAAGATGTTTGAAGGGAAAGATATTCTAGATTAAGGATTCTTCATTTTTTGAGCCATGGACCTCTCTGGACCTTTTCCCAGAATAATGTTTTTTTAAATATAAAACAAATATCATTTCAAAATAAACCAATTATAATGAAACAAAATTATCAAAATAGCAGATGAGGAGGAGGAGAGAACTAGTTCAGACTCCAAGATAATAATTCTGGCTGTAAAAGTATCAGTTGCAAAAGACAGTTGTAGAATTTGAGCAGGAAGGAAAACTTTGGAAAGGTCCAACCCCTTCATTTGACCAATACTAGATAGTATTTATTTTTACCATGCTTTTATTTGATATCTTAACTAAGAAAAAGGAAAAAAGAAAACAACAACATTGATTTCAATACCCACTCAATCACCCACTAATCACCTCTTTTATCTTTGTCAGGTAACTAACTGGCTATTATCTTTTTTTTTCTCCTTTAATCCATTTCTCAACTTACAGAAATAAAATTAATATGTAAAGACAAATGCTGAAGCAGGCTTCTTTTTTTTTAAATATAAAGCACTCCATCATAGTGTAAGCTAGACAGGATAAGAAACCTTTTAGCAACTTGAATAAGAACTTCAAAACTATTATTTTTATTAATATAGTCAATATTATTAGTAGTGTTTCGGAGTTAGAAATACGAGCTCACCAGACTGTGGGCAAGATTGATGTTAGGAATTCTAAATTCTATTTCTCAGTTAGCCATTGATTCTATAATATAAACTTTGCTGAGTCACTTAACCAACCTGAGAACTAGTATGGAACAAGCAATGGACTTAGGTTCACAAGAGAAAAGGACTGGTGTTCTGACTCATATACTTAATTGTTATCAGTTAAGCTATTTGAGCCTCAGTCCAATCAATTGTAGAACAGGAATAACAATACTTGCAGCATGTACCACCTCAGAAGACCGCTGTGAAGATCATCATGGTATAGTGAAAAGCCTCCCGGTTACGAAGTCAACGGATCTTTGTTGGAAAACTTAGCCTGATCACTTATACAATGACAATTAAGTCTGTTTATAGTCATATTAAAAAAAATGTCCCAAATTACAAGTAGAGAAATAAAACAATTTCTCACAGAAATCAACATAGCATAGCTGATACTAAAGGAAAACGACAAATTCAGAGATCCTATAGGAAAACAGGCAACACTGTTGCACCATAGGTAGACCAATAAATGTATACAATAGTTCTAGAAAGCAATTTTATATTATTCACAGAAACAAGCACAATAAATTTAGCATGGAGAATAAGAAGTGATTTTTCTGCATACAGATACTAAGGGAGTTTGTTTTGCTTGACTGTGTACTCATAATTTTTTTTTTAAATTTCCTTTTTCAGTGGATTGTGGAATGAATAGGAGAAAACTAGTTTGCTTTGATTTTTTTTTTTTTAAACAGAGTTGTATGGGACAGTGCTTAGATGTGAAATGTTGCATGCACTTTGGGATGAGATCACTGTATTATCAGTTTTACTTAGCTATTTTACTTTATTACAAGTGACCTCTCACAAAGAGGAAATGCTGTATAAATGTTTTTTATATAACAACAAAACATTAATATAACTTAATAAAAAGGATCATCACATATGCTCCCTAGGTCTCAGTTTGTATGCAAAATGAGGGAGTTGGATTTGATGACCCCAAAGTTTCTTCTTCATTTGCTACTGTATAATATGTAAACTATTATTATTTTTATATCCCAATACTGTCAGTTGTTAAGATTTCAGTAAAGTATATCTATATAGTACTTAAGTATTATGAGTACTCTCCCTCAAATAACTCTGTCAAATAGGTAATGTAATTATCATTTTATAGATTAGGAAGCTTAGGTCCACAGAATGAATGCTGACTGAAAATCAGATAAAAATAAAGAGTAAAATCTTGAATTTGAACCCACGCCATTCACCAGATCACATACTCTTCCCATGATACCTACTAGTATACCTCATTTCCTTTGGGTTCTCAATTTTGTTAGCACATAACTGTATATTACATGTTCTGATTATCCTTTCTTATTTCTTCTGTTTTGCTGTGATGTCACTTTGTTCATTTGCTGCTCATTTTATTGATTTGTTTTTGGGTTTTTCTATCAGATTACCTAAGGATTTATCAATTTTAAGATTTTTTAAAGAAAAGGATAATTTTATCATTTCTATTTTTACAATTTACCTATTTTCCATCTAATTTTAATAACTTTTCTTTTGTTTTTATTGTAGATCTGTTTATTTATTGGCTTTTTAATTTTAAAAATGCACATTCAATTCATTAATTCTCTCTTTTTCTCTATTGTTAAGGTATGTTTGTAAGGATATCACTTAACCCTGAGAACTACTTTAGCTATTTCCATTTCATCATTGTCATTTTATATTACACAGTTATTAATTCTTTCTACAATCTGTCCTTTGACCCAATCATTATTTAGGATTTCATTATGAAGTCTCCTTATGGGTTTGCATCTTTTGTTTGTGATCCCTGAATCAGTAACTATTTTAATTATAGTATGGTCTCTAAAGGGTGTAGTAAGTATTTCTGCCTTTTTGCACTTGTTTACAATATCTATGTATTTGAATGCGTGATAAACTTTTGGAAAATATGAGAAATATGTATGTTCATTTGCTGTCCCATTTAAAGGATTTCACAAATCTTTTAATTCTAGTTTCTCAGACAATCAGTCCTATATTTTCCATTTCATTTTTCTGTTAGACTTATCTAAAACTGATATAAAGATATGGGGAGTCTCCTGTGACTGTTGTCTAACAGTCTATGTCTTCCTATAGCTCAAATGATGTTTCCTTTATGAATGTGGACACTAAGGCATTTGGAGCTCTTACTTTTATTATCAGTATTGCTTTGTTGTCTTGGTTTCTTTATTTACTCCTTTTAATTTTTGAAAATTTACTTTTTCTTTATAAGATACAATAATTACAACTCTTTCTTTTTAAAATTACTTGATGTGTAGTACTTTTTTCTACCTTTATTTGTAGGTGTGTGTGTCTTTTTTTGCATTGTATTTCTTTTAAGTAATCAATTGTAGGGTTTTATTTTCTAATCCAATCTGTCACACTTTTTCATTTCATTGATTTGTTTAATTCATTCACCTTTATAATTATATGAGTTAAGAATAAGAATATATTTTCATACATCTCTCTTATTTTGTTTTTTTCTTAAGTTATGATTTTATCCACTCTTCTGCTACAAACACATTGTTATTTTCTTTAAGTTACTTTGCTTTCATTTTTTTTAAAGTTGCATTTTCCTCACTAGCTCTCTCTTCCTCAGCCCTGATATTTTTCTCTAATTTGTTATCCCTTTCCTTTTGGAGTTTTGCTTACTTCCCTCCCCCTACCTTTTCTTTCCTGCTTTATCTATTTATATAATCTTAGTTTTTTCCTCTTAGTAACTCAAGTAGACTCCCTCTTCCTTCCCTCCTTCTCAATTAGCCCTGCTCATTAGTTTTGTTTTTAATTCATTATTCTTACCCTTAAAAAGATTTTATTCTCTTCATTATCTCTACTTTTCTAGGTTTTTGCAATATTTTCTATGATTCTCCTCCAAACTATCTATTTCCCAATTTTTTTTGCTGAATCCTCAACCAGATCACACATGCTAAGTATAGGTGTTCCTCAGGATTCTGTCCTGGGCCCTATTTTCTTCTCTTGTTGCATTCACTTGATAATCTCACCTGCTCCTATGGATTTACTTACCATTTCTATGCTGAATATTCTCAAAATCTACCTATCCTACCCCAGTCTGTCTACTGACCTCCAGTCTCACATCTCCAACTGCCTATCAGACATCACAAACTGGATATACTTCATCCCACTCCCATTCTTCTTTCATTCAGCCACCAAAGGTGATTTTCCTAAAGCTCAGGTATGATCACATCACTCCCCTACTCTACAAAATCTAGTGACTTCTTATCACCTATGAGGTAAAATATGAAATGTTCTATTTGGCATTCAAAGCCCTTAATATACTAAACTTCTTTTACTATTCCAGTCTTCTTATAGCTTACTTCCTGACATATACCCTATGGTTCAGTGACAACGGCCTCCCGGCTATTCTATGAAGATACACCATCTCTCAATGCATTGTTAATGTATTTTTAATGGAATGGGAAGATCTTTCTCATCCATTAATAGGCCTATGTGAACTCCTTAAGTCACATGGAAGTCTAAGTCACATGTGGTGGGAGTAGCTTGCTGAATGGATGGAGTTGAAAGGGTGCAACAGGAAGTGGCAGAGTTGGAGAAGAGCTGAGAGGAAGCTGGTCAGACTAACTAGAACTGGGAAAGAGCAGGTAGTAACTAGTGAGAGCTTGTCTGTGCTTTTGTTTAAGGGAGCTGGTTTGTAGGAAGCCTAGCAGGGGAAGGCTTGGGGATGGTGTTACCCTCTGCATTGTTATTGTGTATAGATTTCTTTGTTGCTATGATGGATTTGGCTTTCTGGTGTCTGAATAAATGTTTTGGTTCTGTCTCCCATGAGGAGAGTCTGTTGTATTTCATGATTGAGGACTGCACTGGGATATTCATAGCTGCTGTAGATGCTGTGAATATTGAGTTGGCACTACACTCAGTTGAGTGCATTTTTTGTCTGTCTGTCCCCCATGTCTGGAATCCTCTTCTTCCTCAAATCCATCTATAGACTTCCCCCTAGCTTCCTTTAAGCCTCATCAAAATGTCATTTTTTTTGAACAAGCCCTTCCCAAACTCTTTAAATTGTAGTACCTTTTGTGCGTTAACATAGCTCACTTTCTACATATTTGTTTTCCTATTGTGTTGTTCCCTCACTGAGACTCTAAACTCCTTGAGAAAAGGGACTATCTTTGGCCTCAATTTGTATCACCTGCACTTAACACAGTGCCTGGCACATGGTAGGCATTTAATAGATGTTTACTGATTGATGGATGGATTGTTATGCATCCTCTCTTTCTTTTTATTCTTGACCCACATTCTTTGATCTATAACCATTATAATTATCTGGCTTCTCTATTTTTCTATATTCTCCTGGCAATCAAAGTTTCTCAGGGCATCCATTCTAGGATCAGTTTTTGCCTCTGCCTTGTGCTTTTTATCTCAGGGGTTCCCTTTTTTCACTGTGTCTCACTCTCAAAATGCCATTTATTGAACAATGCCATTTATAATAAGTGTCACAGAGGACATTGCCCCACTGTAGCGCCCTTCTTCTACCCTGTCCCTTATTATGCAGCCTACCATGAGCTATGCTCACTTCTGGCTACTTTATTTACTTCAACTGCTACAAAATATTACTTTCCCGTGTCCATGGTGCTAATTGCACCAAGAGTTCCAACTTTCCCTCTCCGAATGAAGGACAAGAGGATTTTTCAAGCACCAAATCCTCCAGCCCACAGAAAAGGCCTCTTTCTCTCTTCAGAGACAATTTTTTATTTATGGAGGAATTCATCAGTAGAACTCCCCCCACCTGTAGAACATCTCCTTCCTTTATGCTCCTTTTCAATCCTTCCTCTCTTCTGCCCCCCCCATTCTCCTATAAGCTCTACAATTTTGGGAGCCACAAAAGTCAATTTCTCCTCATTATTAGCCTTTGATTAGATCCCAGCATGTTATACGTCACTCTCTATCTCCCTGTTCCCCCTCTCCTTTCTTTTACTCTCCCATACTGTAATGTAGTCCCACAAAACCAAAATCAAACAAACTAAAAGCATTGATTCACCTGTAGACAGTGTCACCAGGTTCTGTGCATACTGCCTCTGCCTTCCTCTTCATTATAACCTCCACCAGATTTCTGTCTCCATCCCTATTTTTTTATATATATTCAGAAAGAATGGTCTTTCTGCTGTCATGTGATTGCTATTCCTTTCATTTGCTGCTACATTTATTCATTCTCCTACATTTTTCAATTTTGTGGGATATTCAAGAAACAACATCTTCAATTCTTGTTTTACCTCTAAAAATGTTTCAAATGACTTTTTTGTATTGAACAGCCATTTTCTTTCATGTACGGTTAAGCTCAAATGTTCAGGCTAGGTCATTCTAAGCTACATCCTGAGTTCTACTTCTTTTTGAAAAACATAATTCCAAACCTTATTTTTTAAGGAGTGCAGAATAATCTTGCATTATTGGAATGTTCTTTCCTTTGCATTTGCAGATCTTTCTCCTGACTGCTCATAGTCCCTGTTGATTCTGAATTGAATAATTGTTAAATTCAACCACTACGCGTTTTACATTTTTGTTTGTTTGTGTTTCTTCATTTTTTTCCTGGGGTCAATCTGTGAATTCTTTTAATTCATATTTCGTTTTCTTTTATTTTAGAGGTTATCCAAGTATTTCCTTCATTATGGTGTTAAGGTGTGTGTGTGTGTGTGTGTGTGTGTGTGTATGTGTGCAAGTGCACTTCTGAGAGACCTATGATCATTAACTTATCTCTATGCATCTTGTCTTCAAGATCAAATTGCTTTGTTCGTATACAGAACATATTTTCTTTTAATGGTATTCTTTTTTTCTAAATCATCTTCCACATCTTTATATTTGCATTTCTAGCATTGTTTCTTTTGTTTCTTTGGTGAAGCTTGCCTTTGCTGATTCCAGTTTTTCTATTCTGCCCACTATTTTTGCTGTACAGGACAAGAATTTTGCTTTCATAATTCTCATTTATCTTTTGAACTACTCAGAGACCATGCAGAGGTTTCCTATTCTCCTCATATTAAAAAAGATCCTCTGCCTCATCAAAGGTTGGATGGTTTTCCTTCAGTCTGCACTATTTATTCATTGATAACTAAACTCATTTACTAGATCTGGAGGCCATGTTTCCTTCTGTTATTTCTCTTCCTCTTAATTTATCAGTTTCTGTCCAAGGTATTTGAGTTTACTTCTTCCTGAAATATTTGATGATTTCAGTCCCCTGTACCCATGTTCCCCTATTTCACTCTAACTCCTTCCCCTTTGATTATGTTTTCCTTGGGAGATGGATCTCAAAGCATCTCAATCTCTCCCCAAGTTGGCCAATTCACAGTTCACCAGCCTATCTCTGCCCCAAGTGATTTTTGGGTGGTCAGACCCATTGCCTTTTGGATTCTGGGCTCATTCCCTCAGTATTAGTGGAGTGCTTGCTGCACCATCTCCCATACATACAATGTCCTGTCCCATTCCCTCTGTTCCTTAGTTCTTGCACTTGGCATTAGTAGGTAGGAATTTGGCAGTGCTGGTTCCATAGAGCTGTGTCCCTTGCTAGGCTTTATTCCTGAAAGGGTACCACAACAATCACTGACTGTCACAACCAGAGCAAATTTCTACAGTCTGGAGCTAGGGAGAAGTAAGAGAGATTGGGTTATAGGAGTAAGTTTTGGTTAGAAACCTGTGTCATGACCTTAGATCTGCTAGTGTAGCCTCCTACTGGTTATCTAGGATATGGAGGGTAGAATGCTGAGTGAGCTGAGACACAGTGAATGTCATGGGTCTTGAGATTTGGTTCATTTTTAATCTTCTTTTGGATTCTGTCTTTCCTAGACTATAGCAATAGCTGAATTTTCGTTGTCGTTGATGCATAATTTCTATTTTTGAGAAGATTGAGAGGTTATGCGGGTCAGACAAAATGTCTACTCTGCCATCATTTTGTTCATGTGAACCAGAAGAATCCCTGTACTTTTTCAGAGCTCAGCTCAAACACCCACTACTATATGAAGACTTTCCTGTACCCTCCAGCCGTTAATTCCTTTCTAAAACCACTTAGGTACAGTGTGTTTGTCCTTTGTTGCTGAAGAAGATCACGCCATCAGAGAAACAGTGACATGACTTGCACTTGACTTAGTTTTGAGTGAGGGAGGGCTGTGCAGGTCACCAGCTTTACCTCTCCTCCAGAGCCATCTGAATCCAGTGACTAGATATTCATCAGGATGACTGGAGATGACCTAGGATGAGGCAAATTGGGGTTAAGTGACTTGCCCAAGTCACAGAGCTAGTAAGTGTCAAGTGTCTAAGGTAAGATTTGAACTCAGGTCCTCCTGACTCCTGCACTAGTGCTCTATCCACTATACCCCCTAGCTGCCCCCCTAAAGTATAGAATATATTTTGTAAATACTTATATGTACCCAAGTTGTTTCTCCTGACAGTATAGAAACAGAGACTTTGGCTTTTGAATCCCTGGTACCTAGCACAGTGACTGGCAAATAGTAAGCACTTAATTATTGCTTGTTGACTATGAGTAATTGATTGATGTATAAATTCCCTCTAAAGCTGTAGTTTGAAGCCCACTGTGTCTGCCCACCATGTATGTCTCTTGTCTATGTTGTCCCATAAGTTTGTCACAAAGGCTCCACACAATGTGCTAAAAGACTTTTTTTTAACTTTTCCTGATATAATGGAGATACCAATGATATCAATCTAGCCGATATGTGTCACTCTGGCAATGTAAACTGTCCATATATTCACTCATCCATTTCCCTGATACCTTGTTTAAACCAGTTCTTTGAAATTAATTATTAATATACTGCAGTTTGCTCAGGCATCATGTACAGTAGAATGTGGGTTCCTTGAGCATAGGGACTGTTTTTTGCTTTTCTTTTCTCATTGCTTAGGATAGAACCTGGCGTATAGTAAACATTTAATTAATTTCTGTTGACTGACTGCTTTTCCGTTGCCATCCTGGCTGTTATACACACTTCCATTTTTTTGGACATTATAATGTTACATACCTTCAAGAAATATAACAACGATATTATAAATTCTTTTATTATAATTTATCATTTCTTATTGCATTACAAAATTTTATTGGTGGCAAGCAGTCATTTAGTATGACACATATACAAAAGGGCTGTCTTCTTTCCTTTGTGT
Organism: Bettongia penicillata ogilbyi; assembly: GCA_023548195.1. Taxonomy (NCBI): domain Eukaryota; kingdom Metazoa; phylum Chordata; class Mammalia; order Diprotodontia; family Potoroidae; genus Bettongia; species Bettongia penicillata. The sequence continues at coordinate 1,672,629 of JAJHZJ010000688.1, read as the reverse complement.
CTGGGAAAACATTAGCCACATGAAACCTTAGGTACAGAAGAGAAAAGGGTTATCTTACATATAATCTAAATATAATATAAACTTCAATTCAATTGAACACATATTTATTCAGCATTTACTATCTTCTCTAGGCAATACACTCTGTTAGATCCTAGGGAATTAGATACAGCCCCCATCTTCAAGAAACTCATAAACTATTTAGGGAAGACATTATGTACAAAAATAACTCTAACACCTAATGATGGAGAGTTTGCTTACTTCACTTTTAGCTGAAATATCCTTTCAATTATCCATAATGTAATCCTAATTTAGCCAAAGGTGGTACATTAGTGCAATTCATTAATTAATCTAATATCTATTAACCACTGGTTCTATATGTATGCCTATGTCAGAAGTTTTGATATGCAGAGGTTAGAGTGAAGGAAAATACCAAAAAGTAGAATGCATAATCCCGAAATTTCATGATTCTTAAAATGTTACCTTGTTCAGATTCTCAATAGGAAATTTTTTAAAAGTCATCACACAATTAGAAAATAACTGAAGATTAACGTCCCTTAAATGCATGCAAGATACAGTAGTTTAAATTGTAAACATTAAGGTTTAGATGGAAAGGAGGGTCAGTGTCACAAGTTGAAGAACATAAAGTATTTTAAAGGAGCATGCGTTTGAGTCACATCTTAGAAGAAGTAAAAGATGTGCATGGTCAAGTGGAAATGTTGGGTTTAGAGAAACATAAAATCATTGGTATCATAGTTTGAAAGAAGGCAATTCGTGGAGAACCTGCAAATGCAAAGCCTATTGTTTAAATTTGGAATAGTAGGCAAAATACAATCTATTTAGGTTCTTAAACTGGGAACCAGTTTTGCAAGGGATTTAGGAAGATTTTCTGAGTTATGCATATAATATTTTTAAAAAGGAACCCAGCAATAATGATGCTCTAAGAAAGCAAATTTCCTGTCAGTGATCAATATAAAGCAAGGGGTCTGACCAACAGACCAGTATAAAACTTTCCATTTTGAACTACACATGGGGATGAAAAGACTGGTGCTAAAAATCATTTAATATAATAAAGTAAAATTTCATTTACAATGTATAGGAGATAGGATTTATAATTTGTGTATAAGTTAGGATAGATAACCTCTGAAGTATTCTTCCAACTCTGGATTACTGTAATTTTGTGGAAATATCCATTTTGTCAAGTAATATTCTGAAGCAAAATATTTTTATTTTTGCACAGATATAACTATGCCAAAATAACATCTAGTTGGCTGTCAAAAATTTATACTTGTAAATTGTTTCTATGGAAAGAAAATCTGAACATCTGCAAGTAAAAATTGCATCTTTTAAAGTCACTTTCAATGATGTTTGCCCATTGCCAAATGTCTGGATTTTCATTACTAGCTTGTGATGACAATCAAATTTATAAATAACAATAGTCTTGTTCATCTTCGGTTATGTAAATAAATTTTTTTCTTTGTATTCAATTACTATCGCTAATGCCATCTCCCAAGATCACAAGTTATAAACATTTGTATGAATTATCAAAAATTACAATGAAAACAGGATTTATCAAAATATATACATACATATACAGGCCATGAATATTTATATAACTTTACAATAGTTAATATAAAATGCTGAACTAACATCTAATTTTGAGAGACTGAATCATTTGAGAAATGTAGCTGTACCTTTGATTTCAAAAATTTTATCATTCTTAATCTGAGAAGTTAAACTATTTAAACAGAAGGGAAATATTTTTTCCTATTTGGGAATTCATTTAACATCCAAAAGCTTCTCCTTCTGAATAATTATTGACATTACATGTAACACATTAAGGTCATGATATCAGAGATTTAGAGATAGAGGTCCAACTTCCTAATTTTAAAAATAGATGAGGCTCAGAGAAGTTAACTGACTTGCCATAAAATTACACAGATATAAAACATCAGAGCCAAGAATTTGAACTCAGCTCCTCAGACTCCAAAAACTTCATTTTGTTTTCCCACAACACATCCTAATTTCATCATACTATTTGCTTTAGGTTCATTACATGATTCTAAGTTGACAAAAGTAGGCGAAACCTGCTTATATTAAAGTCCTTTGGGTTTAAGAGAATCAAACCTCCTTGGTCAGTGTTTAAAAGGAGCTGAATCTTGTCTAGGTTGAGTAAGGATAAAATACAAAGATTTAAAATCATTTATTAAGCATGTGTTATGTGCTTTTAAGATACTATACTGGATGCTAGGAATATAAAAAGAATAACAAAAAAATGAAACAGCCTTCTTTCCAAAAGGCTTATAATCTACAGAACTGGGTTGAGGGATACAATATGTATATGTACATGTATACTTTGCTTGCCTATCATAGAAATATGTTTATATATTCAAAATACATTCAAAATATTTTAACAGGAAAGTTACTAATAAATCCTCATATATTCATTATCATCACCTTCATACTCATAACAGTTAACATTTATATAAAGTTGATTACATGCCAGGCACTTTGATAACCACTTTATAAATATTACATCATTTGATTCTCAAAACAACCCTGAGAGGTAGTTACTATTATTATCCCCATTTTATAACTGAAGTAACTGAGGTAAGCAGAGGTTAAGTTAATTGCTCAGGATCTCTCAGCTAGTAATTAAATCTGGATTTAAAATAGGATCTTCCTGAATCCAGGTTCAACATATCTGCCGAGCTACCTAGCTGAAAGTCTTTATGTGGGAGGTCATAGATGAGTTGTATTTTGAAGGAAACAAGGAAGTCTACAAGGCCAAGATGAATGAAGGGTTTTATATTTTCAGACTACCTAAACAAAAACATCAAAGAGCTGTCATATATGAGGAATAGTTAAGGCAATTTGACTAGAATGAAGTCTGAGAAAGATAGTGATAAGAAATGACTGGAAAGAAGAGACCAAAATGAAGGCTTAAGGTTATGCCTGAGGATTTGTAGTTTATTCTACTAGCACTACACAACTATTGAAGAGTTTTTTACTAGGAATATGTGAGATTTTCAGATCTATGTTTTAGTAGTATTAGTTTGACAGTTCTACGTAGGATTGATTAGAGAGAAGTCAGCAACAAAGACAACTGCAGCTGACCAGGTAAAAGGTGAGGGACGAGTGCCTGATCACAGATTATGAATGAAGAAAAGGAGACGAATGAGAGTCTCTTCCTTAGGTAGGGTAGAAAAGATTTGTCATGGACAGGGAAGAGTCAAAGATTATTCTAAAGAAACAAAACTGAATGACCAGAAAAAGGGAAGTTTGGAGCAATATGGACTTAGGGGAGAATGTAATGAGTTTCATTTTGGAAATGTTGAGTTGGAGACATCAAGGAGACATCCAGGTGATGATCTACAGCTAGAATATTATATTATAGGGCTGGAGTTAAAAATAAAAATTAGAAGTAGCTATACAGATTTGGAATTTGTCTTTATAGCATGTCTCTTGCATAGGTGCTATTTTCTGGAAAACTCAATGCCTTTTTCTATCAATAGTGCTTCATTAATCATCTGAGTAATGCTTTTCAGTTTATATGTACTTTTAAAATAAAATTTGGTTCTGTATGTAGAGAAATTGAGAATACTGAATTTAAGAAATTTATCACTGCTGAACCAGGAACATATGCCAAAATTTCTTAATCATAGACCCCGAAGTCCATGGCTTCTAATACCCTTACTTTTAAGCTCATTTTTGCATCTGACCATTTTTGTTACTCCTTACAATTCATTTAAAATTAACATACTTCATTTTCCAGAACAAGAAAACCTGAATATGAAAAATATGATGATATTTAATATTAGGACATTAAGAGAATTTAGTTAATGGCCATAAAGTAAATTGAGTCTCTTAAGTTAAAAACATTAAAGAATTAAATTCTAATCATGTTTTAGAATCTTTATTAAATAGAAATCTCTCCAAAGTCTTTTTTATTAATATCAAATGACCATTCCTTAATTATAAGTCATTATGTTTTCTCACTGTTCTCAAGCTAAATACATCCCACCTGATCTTTGATAGCTAATTTCTAATTATACTAATACTATAACATAATGAAATGAACATGTCCCCAGTGAGAAATTCTTAAGGCACTTTGTTTCAGTCCTCTAATTCATAGTGACTGTATGAAATGGATGGCATAAACACAAGTACTAATTTTCTTTTACCAAAAATTCCCAAAATTAGAACATATTTTCTATTTCAATATAAAGACTATGAAGTTGTCATCTCAAATAACGGAATAGAGTAGTTTTAAAAATTATCTTCTATTGCATGACTGTCAACCAAATTTTTCCTATTCTTCTACCAAGATTTTCCTTGTCCCTTGTCCCAGAGGTGGGTTACATAAGTCTTTGGTCAGGTCCTTTCAGGAAAAGACTATCTGGGGTCATGATAGTATTGATGCCTCCCAGAAGATAATGACTCCCAATATCGTGTATTTATTTATTTATATGTATTTATATATGTATATGTTTTCTACCCAGTAAGATATATAAATTCAATGGGGGAAGGGCTTTCTCATATTTTTGTCTTTTCCTCCCATGTTAGCACATGGTGACTAATGGAAAATGCTTAATAAATAAGTATGGACTGACAAATGGATTGATGGATGATGAAGATGATTGTTTGATTATTTGGGGCTTTTAATTGTTTGAAGTGTTTTACTCATAGTATCTCAAGCAAACCTCCTATTCACTCAACAAGAAAATGATACTTGTAACATTATCTCCATTAAGTAGATGAGGAAATTAAGTCTCAGAAACATGAAATGACTAACTTAGAATCATATATCTACCATGCACAAGAGAAAGGATTTGGGAATTTTATTTTCTGATCCCAAGTCTATCACTCTAATGTCTGTGTCTGTGAAGGATATAAGCCATTCGGTGATGAAAACAAATCATTTGACATCTAAGAGGTGTTGGAATAGTCATGAGAAATTTAAATGCATTCTTTTTAAAGGATTTGGGAGGTCCCTGAGAAAACAGAGAGACATGCTGGAGAAGAAACTAAAACAATGAATCTTCATTGTTCGGAATGTTAGGAACTGTTAAGAAGCCATTTCAGATTTCTCTGTAGGCAAACAGTATTCATTTTATGCCTATGAAACAGAAAGTGTCACTTTTCAGCAAAAGCATTTTAGGGGAGCTATTAGTACCAAGGTTCTGTTAAAATATATTAGATAATCAGCAATGAAACATTTATAGACCAAGCATGATGCAGTGGAAACAGTGGAAGATTTGAAATTGGATAGCCTGTATTTGTACTGAAGTTACACTATTTTACCTGTTTGAACTTAGGCAAGCCATTTTCAATCTTTGGACTTCAGTTTCCTTAATTCTAAAATGAATGGGCTAAAATAAATTGATTAGATGATTTCTTAAGATTCTCTTTATTTCTCAATATAAGGAACTACCCAACACTAATCTCTTTTGTATTTTGCCTCTTTTTATATGTCTAGAGCTTAGCACAGTGCCTGGACCATATAGCAGGTACTTAATAAATGCTTATTGATGGGTTGTAATGTATTTGTAATATCTCTATAGAGCAATACTAGAAGACTTCAATTTCCTACAAAATTTTTTATGTTTTATTGTAGTTAGTATCAACTGAATTTTCAAGTTTGTATTTTTTCCTAATCAACTCTAAAACAATGTTTAAAATGTAAAATCTAAAAATTTCAGATTATGTTCGTCCTAATGGGTACATCTAATAAATGTACCTAATGAGTTTCAATATATATCACCCTAGCTAAATTGAGTACAGTACATATTTCATATGAGGCCTAAGGCTTTATGCATCAATATTTAAAATAACATTAATTATATTGCTAATAACATAACAAATAACTAGAATTCATTAATTGCTTACTATGTGCAAAATACTGTATTAAGCGCTGGGGACATAGATCCAAACAAGAGTCCCCATTCTCAAGGAATTTGCTATCTAATAAAACTAAGGACAAATTAATTTAAATCAGTTACATAATTGCAGGATGGAGCTATAATACTCTCCAGGGTATGAGTCAACAGTAGGAAATGTCACTCAAAAAAGCTACTATTTCCCTGTATTAAATTTTAAGAAGGGACAGTGTACAGAATGAGGGAGGTATTAATTGTCCTAAACTTGGTCCTGGGCAGCCCTCATCTACAGTATTCTTTATGTTTGTTCAATAATTGGTATTTCCATTTTCTTTATCTGCATTCAGTAATTGGTATTTCCTTTTTCAAAAAATATAGACAAGCTATAATGTGTCCAAATACTAGTGCTGTTCTGCTAAGGAAAACAAAAACATAAACACATGGTAACTTAAAAGAGGCATCATGGCAGTCATTTTGAAGGGAAAAGGGAAAGGAATAAATATCTACTATGTAGTAGACACTGTGCTAAGTACTTTACAACTACTTTTTTACTTGATCCTCAAAACAAGCCTGGGAGGTAGGTGTTATCATTATGTCCATTTTACATTTGAGGAAATTGAGACTTAGTGGTTAGGTAACTTGTCCGAGCTCATGTAGCATCTGATGTCAAATTGCAATTCAGGTCTTTCTGAAAAAAGTCCTAAAACTTCTGAAAGCAGGTGGTGGCTGCTGGAGGAGACAATAGCATGAGTAAAGATAGGGAAGCAGGAAAATACTAACAATTTGTGGACAAATTAGAAGGGAAGGTACATGGTAGAAAGGATTGGAAGAATATGGAAGGTAGAAGGGAAGAGTACATGGAAGAAAGGATTGGAAGAATATGGAAAAGTTGGGTGGTGCCGCATTATGGAGGGCTACGAATTTCATGCAGAACTGTTTGAAATTTACTCAGTAGGCCACAAGATAAAAACCATATGAATATAATATAAATGAAAACAAAGGCCTCGATTAATATAAGTCGCAACATGGAGAAAGAATGCTAGGCTTGGGACCAGGAAGATAGAAGTTTAAATCTCGACTATGTTCCTGAGCAATTAATTTAACCACTGTGAGATCCATTTTTGTCATCTGTAAATGGAGATGATAACACCTAAAGTTCCAACCTCAAAGTTCTGTGAGGTTCTAATGAAATAAGACGTACAAAGCACTATGCACAATATGTGTCATATAATGTCAACATTTGTTATTCTAAAATGAATATTCAAGTGATCAGATCATTATCACTACAGAAATGCCATGAGCAAAACTGAAGTCTGTACACAACGTTCATTGATCTGACCAAGGTCTTTAATACTGTCAGTCATGAGGGCTTGTGGAAGATCATGGCAAAACTTGGTTGCCCAGAGAAATTCATCAGTATTGTATGGCAGTTCCATGACAGCATGGACTTGCTTCCATGACTTGCTTTCTCACTTTGCAAGTCTCCAATGGAATAAAGAAGGGCTGTGTGCTTACTCCCATGTTTTTAGCATGATGTTTTCAGTGATATAGTCAGATGCCTTCAATGAGGAAAAAGGCATCTAGGTCAGCTAGTACATTGATGGTAAGTTATTTAACTTGAAATACAAGTCAAGACTATAGTAAAAGAAGAGTTGGAAGAGTTGGTACGAAACTTTTTGTTCACAGATGAGTTTGCACTCACTCAATGCAGCCTCTAAGACTGAGATATGGATTGAATCACTATTGCTTGTGCCAATTTTAGCCTAACAACACAAAGAAAACAGAGGTTCTCCACCAGCCAGCACTGCACCATTCATACGTGGATTTATTGAGTTAAAGCAAATATAGAAATTTTAAACACTGACTAAGTTCACTTGCTTTGGCAGTATACTTTCTATGCAGATGATGAGGTAGGTGGACACACACACTGCCAGAGCTGGCTCAGTGTTTGGGAGGCTCCAAAGGAAAATGTGAGAGAGAAGAGGTATTAAACTGACTACCAAACTGAAGGTCTACTCTACAGATCTATTGTGCCGACCTCACTGTTGTATGCCTGTGAAACCTGGACAGTCTACCAGTACCATGCCAGGACACTGAAGTGCTTCCCTTTGAATTGTCTTAGGAAAATTCTGAAAGTCATCTGGCAGGATAAGCTACCATACACTGAGGTCCTTTCTTGAACTGAACGGCCAAGCATTAGAACGCTACTACAGAGAGCACTACTCCAATGGTGTCTTCACGTTTTTCAATTACCAAACTTATATTTGCCTAAAACATGACTTTTCAGAGAACTCACACAAGGCAATTGTTCACATGAAGGTCAAAAGTAGTGATAAGAGATCCTTGCGGTGTCTTTGAAGAACTGGAATCCACTGTGAGACATGGGAGATATTGGCAAAGGACTACCCATGCATGTCTGCATAAAGACTCTGGGCTCTATGAGCGCAGCAAAATTTCAGTAGCTCAAAAGAAATGTGATATGTGCAAATTTAGTGTCACTCCCATTCCAAATATCCACAAGAATTATTTGTGCCCAGTCTGTGGAAGAGCCCTCCAAGCTCATACTGGTATGATAAATTATACAGACATACTATTTTGACCTGACATAATGCGGTCACTTTGGTCCTTTTCAAGAACAAAGGACAACCATCATCACCATCATCTGATTATGTCAAATAAATCATTAACATAGCATTTCTTTTTAATCTCATCATATATTAGTGTAACTAACCCTGAATAAAAGTCACTTGAAGCCAAGTTTAAAGATCTTTTGGGGGCGGGGAATTGAATTATTTTAAACTACCTTCTGGTATTTGGGATTCATTAAATATTGCATTTGGAGAACAGATACAAATACAGAAAAAAAAATTCAGATGTTTTTAGTTTCAGTAATTGTTACCTCTTCATATCCTTTCAATTACTCTAAATTTATTCATATATTCTGTTTTATTTTCATCACCTTTTCCCATATTATGCAGTTTTATTTCTAGATAGCATTTCAGCAACAGCCTTCCCAGGTATCTAGATTACCTTTTCTCAGTTGTTAGATAAGTTTGAGAATGACATAACAAAGTGCTCATTTCTTTGGTACCGTGCTTGATCACACCAATAGTGGTACAGATGAAGAAAGGAAAGCAATGGGAACCTGATCAGCTAATTCAGTTCTGGCTGGCAACTTCCATAAACACTTCAGGGGCTACTGTGACTTTCCTATATTTCGTCTCAGAAAATCATAGCATTGTAAATCTAGAAGGCACCTCAAAGACTGTGTATTCCATTTCACAGCACAAAGGTAGATCAATATATAGAAAGGGCTAGAGGTATTCTTTGCCTGATATATCTAAGATGTACTGCCTTTAAACAATATCTAGAGATTTTCATAGAAATTTGAGAATACTAGAGACAATTTCTTTTTAATTTTTTGACATCTTGCTTTTAGAATCTCCAGGCAGTCTATTTCTCAACAGATGTAGTGCAGAATCTCATATTGCTATTGCTACTTTTCTGGGCAGGTACATAATCTCACTTTCCTTGCCTGGTGTTAACAGACTCCCTAACTTTCTATAAAAGCACAGTGAAGATAAGAAAATATTACTGGTGTGATAGAAATGTAGGAGACTATGTCTAATGTCTCTGTGTTTAACACCTGCAGATGCTTTATTTTCCCCTTATCTAAAAAGCAAGTCTTCCCTACATCTTTTTGCTTTTATTTTTACTTTTATTCGGCTTTCAGGTATCTTCTATACAGGCAAAAAGCATACAATAAATAGCAGCATGGGTTTTCTCCATTTGTCTAGTGGAGGAAGGAAGAGGAGAATGCATCCTTTATATAATTCTATAACATCTCCTAAGGTTGGTAACTATTGATTACAGGGTGTTCATGTTCAGGCAGCATTGGTTCAATGGATGATGTCTTAGCGAAACCAGGCAGATGGGCAGAACTAACAAAGGGGATAATAATAATATGAGACCCAGACTTAAAGCTTGTCATTGAAGCAGGAGGTTGTGAAATCTGTTGGAATTACCTGGAGTGCTGTTTCTCATCTTGATTTTTTCATCCCTTTTCTACACAATATACTTGTCATTTTTAATGTGGTATGGCATTGGGTCAGTTGACAAAGTCAAGTCCTATAAGAGGTAAATCAAAAATATGCAGAATTTGTGGGAGAAAAATTTGTTGGTAGAAAAATAATTTCTTCTGAATTAGACAGAGTGGCTATTTGTTGGGATAGTTGACTAGAACAATATAGTCATGATGCAGATTCTTCTTTGGTTTGGGGTTTAAGTTTTTATCCACCTGTCTAATGACATTTATAGTCATTGATACAGAAAACTCATGAAGCAATTGATTAATTTTAATTGGAGTTTCTAATTTGTTTATACACAATGTATTTATGAGATCTTATTGTTTTTTCATTTTCAGATGTTTTTGCCTCTTTGTCCAAGGGGTTTTCTTGGCAAAGAAACTGAAGTGGTTTGCCATTTTCTTCCCCACTGTGTCCCCATTTTACAAATGAGGAGCTAAGGCAAAGAAGGCTTAAGTGACTTGCTCAGGGTCACATAGCTAGTAAGTATCCAAGACCACATTTGAACTCAGATTTTTCTGACTCCATGGCCGCATCTTCAGACATTGAACCACCACCTTGCTACCTGTGAGACCTAAAAGTTAGCAATTAAATTTATTCTTTACTGAGTTAAAAAATGTAGCTTTTTACGTTGTCATCATAACTTATAATATCATACTAACAGGAAAATCTAGGTCCAATATGCAAAGGACTACTACTCTCACATCCCCTTTATTCTAGTATATCTCTTATAATACCCTATAATGTAACTTGTATTCATCTTATTTTCTCTTTTTAAGGGTTTAAATTTTCAGAATCACTATAGCATTTATAAACGATGTATGAAATAAAAACTATTTCTTCAAAATTGGCATTGTGCTCACATTTATGTGTTCTCAGTTTCTGTTACAAACAATTCATATATACCAAGATCAGAAAGTCAAACAAATCTAAATTTAAAAACAAGCAGTTTCATTAGTTCTGATTCACTTGAAGGTAGGTTTTTTCAATTACAATTGGAGAAAAACTTTCACAATGTATATGTCTTCTCTAAGCTGTTGGTAATAGATACAAGTCAAACTCCAAAACCAGATGGGATACAAAATAATCTATTTGGTATAATCTGAGGCTGATTAAAAGCCTCCTTGACTAAAATTGCCATCATTATTACCAATATTAGGAAGATGTTTTCTATATAAGAGCAAGCAAATATGTATATAGGGTGTATATAACAGGAAAGTTATAAAATGTTAATGGCTGTGTACCTCAGTTTTCTGAACTGTAAAGTGGCAATAATAAGAGCATTTACCTTGCAGGGTTGTTGTGAAAGATCAAATGAAAAAATGGTTGAAAAGTGTTTAACATGGGGCTTGGTATATAGTAGACATTATAGAAATATTATTATCTTTTGGAATTTTCATCTTCTTGTCCTCTTGCCAGGTTTACTTTTATAACAAAATGTCTTAATTGCGTCTCCCATAAAGTAAACGTTTTAAATCTACTGTTTCTCATCTTTTTCTCAGGTAATGCCATTCATATGCTTCTGTCAACCTTGTAATAATTTATATTTCTATCAGTCTTACCCTTGCCTGCCAAATCTCTCAAAGTACTTTTGGTGTCTTCACTGCTGCAATTGATTTACATCAATTAAATTTCCTTAGGAAATTTTGGTAGTCTGTTGATATTTATTTTTATCTATTTTCCAGGAGAGTGGTAGAGGGGCATTAGGATAGTTTGAAATTGCTTTGAATGTATGTCCTATTTTCTTGCTATTTTTATTCTTCAAAATCAGTGTTGAGTTTATTTGTTCTAAAAAGTTGGTACTTTGAATGTGATACTTATATGAATAACTATTCATTTCTTGTCAGTAAAGATATAATTAATTTTGTTTGTAGGGACATGATTTGGTCCTTGACAAGCCTGGTGCTTTCCCACTTTCTTCTTGAAGAAAGTGTACATGACACATAGACATGAGGCTTCTGTGTGATAGGATAAAATAGAATAAAATATAGTAGAGGCCTTTGATATTTTTCATTTCCTTCTCCTGAACATTTTATTTAAAAAAAAATCCTTCCTTCTTTATGTGCACCATTTAATTGATATCACTTAGTATTAAAATATATGTCGACTGAATTTATAGGATCTTACTAAGTTCCTTGTAGAGTTTCTCAACCTCATCATCTTGTACAATAGATGTTGATAAGTAAGCTGCAATTTTCTCTAGAGTGGCATTTTTCTAAATTCTCATCATGAACACAGTACAGTACAAGGTGAACAGAATGCCATGAAATTTTATTTCTTGTCACTTTTGAACACACAATAAAAAAAACCAAACAAACAAACATAAACTCCTTTATTTGTCTCTCTACAGAGGATATATGAGTCACACCTTTGATTTACATTCACTTTCTTTCCTCTTCTAGGTACATTTAGAACAAGGATGAAAATATCCAAATGATTCCATTCCTCCAAAGTATGTTTGCTAGTCTTTGAACAAGAATCTCACATTCAGTGTTGCAACAGTTAAGAGAATCTTTATAGATGGTCTAAAAATATGTGATTCTAGTTACTCTCTGACCTCTTCCTTATCATTCTGACATAGTACCATTGCAGAAACAAGAAAAAGTCCCTAAAATGATGGTCATTTTATATTACTCATGGTTTCACAACTGGCCATGAGCAATGATTTCATCACCAAGTGGCTAGTTAGTAGTATCTCCATTTATAGTTTGGTTATTCCATGGAAGCAGATACTATCTATAGTCAGGACTCAAGTTAGAAGTCCTCCAATACAGTAGAAGCTTCCTATTTTATCTTCCTTAGGAAGTCAATGCATGTTGTAAGTATTAATAAATGATATATTTTACTCATTCATTCATTCACATATACAACAATAATCACATATGGGTATGTGTATATATATGAATATTTGTGATAATATAGTTAATGACATGAGGTATATTTGCACATGTAATACTGGATATTAATTTTTCTTCTAAAAGAAATAAGAACTTAAATATATTTACTTTTTGAAAAATATGATAATATAATTGATATGTTTCTTTAATTTTTTTCTAGCTAGAAAGTATACCAAAGATTTAGAGTTATATGAAAACTTACATTTAATCCAATTGCTCATTTTACAGATGAGGAACTGAGGCCCAGATCAGTATAGTGCCCATTTGGTAGTAAAGGCCACATTGGTAGTAAAGATAAAGCTAAAGATTCAAAGTCAAGTCCTCTGACACCACATTTAACACTCATTCCATTGTACCATGCTACCTCCAATCCAGTGGCCTACTTGTATTCAAATCAATTGGGAAAAAGTACTTCTGAGACAAGAGGAATTTCTAGAGAAAGGAAATAATCTGTCAAGTAAACGCTCTGCTGCAACAAATTTCATACCTGTAAAAAAGATATTTCTCTGAGCTAGGAAAATGCATCTGAGCATTAACTGAAGATAAATATTACCTAAATAGAAAAAAAAGTTAGGAGAGGAATTTAGAAATCCATGTAGTTGGCTGAGGATATGAACAGTTTTATTTTATCTCATGGAAAGGGAAAGAGACTTGATCATCTAGAATGACTAGGGAAGCATAAGTGAGAAGAAGGGAGAGAGCACAATAATTCACTTATTTTTCTTAATCAATATTTACTCTAAACATCTGTGGAGCATTAGCAAATAGATCACATTTTTGTACAAAACTTGGAAAATCAACCATGTATTATATCTTAAGGACTATTATCATATAAAACAAATACAGAGAGAAATGATGAAAAGACACATTTATTTTAGATTGAAACATCATCTCCAGGCATATTTTCTTTCAGCAGCTCAAGATATGAATATTTATTTAATCACTTACTCATTGAACTGAATGCAACTGCTTTCTCTCAGCTCCCTCTCCTGTCTGGTCTGTTGCTTTCTTCACCTGTCTTTTTCTCAGAATCCTACATCTCTAATAGGGAACTAGCTCAACTTTTGGAGCACATCATTCTTTTCCATATTTTCTTCCATCATGTCTGAATCACCAGAAAGAGTTAAATTATCAGTGAAAACTAGATAGAGAAGTTAGAGAGTTAGATTGGTGGCTCACAAAGAAACAACACAAATTTTTAAAGAAGTATGTGATTTACAATGGAAATCACAGAATGTGTGCTTATTTCCTGCCAGTATTGTAGCCAAAGTAGCCAGATTCCTATACATGCTCTCTACATGTTGACACTGCACCTGTAAGGGGAAAAGATAGCTATCTGTAAAACTTGTGAAAAGATGTTCCTGTTCTCAATCTGTAATCTGATGAGAGAGTAAATCATATTTTTATTATGTTAATAAACTCTATGTCAACAAATTTGGAAAATGAAAACAGGAAGCAGTTAATTTCACTAGATTTGAATAAATTCAGGCTGTGAAGACATATCAAAAGTTGCAGTTATTGTTTTTAAATTAAAACAACTGTAAAGAATATGTGTATTGTCATTGATATTTGCGTATTGTTTTATGGTTTCTAAGCGTTTAAGATGCATCATCGTATTTTACTCTCACAACAACCAAATGGGTATAGGTATTATTACGCCTATGCATTTTACATATTAAGAAGTTAAGACACAAAGAGTACAAATGATAATGCTTTGTTCCCATTCAGGCCCAAGGGGAAAAAAACTGTAATTATGAATTAATCTATAATAAAGGAAACATCATATGTATTATGACTTAAAGTGACTTTATTTTGCTAAGATAACTAGAATAAATGTGTTCTCTTTACCAGGGGAAAAAACAAAAATCTGGAGAATACATTAAATGGATTCACAATTTAGATACTTTTCCTACCTCCTAATATTATTGAACCTACAATTTATGAAGAAGACTGTGGAGAATACATTCCTAACAATCTTCAAGAGAGTATAGATAATCACCAGGGCTAGATTTAAGATGCTAAGTTTAAGGTACTATATGGTTTGGACACTCACCAATTCAAAAGCAAAATTGGACCAAATGCTCTCTTGGGGTCCCTTACAACTCTGCAATTTTTGATAGCCAGTACGATAAATAAGTCTTCAAGACACTTAGCCTAAATTTTACGCTTCTCTAGTTTAAAATGAGAACATTTAGAATCAACTCCTTTGAGGAAAATAGAACCTTAGTTTAGGTAATATTACATTTTTCAGAAATACTATGTATGTTCAAGTCCTCAATTGTTACTACTATCTTGATCTGTTACCTATGATTTATTTATTTTATTCCAACTTCCTGTAAATCTCCTCTGGATAGCTTCCTAATTGGCTGCCTTCTTAATGTAGTTCCTAATTATAATTATTTTCCTGTAATACTTTTCAACTTGCCTCCTTGCCTCTAGACTTCCTCTTTTAATGTATTTTACACAATTGCGAAATTTTTGCCCCTAAAATAATTTTATTTTTATCCCAGTGTATTATAAGCTGGAGAACTCAACTTGTAGTCTATTCTGGGTTTGAATCATGTCTTAGACACTTACAAGGGTACTTAAACTCTCAGTTTCCATTTCCTCATGGGCAAAGTAGGGATATTATTATTTGTACTACTTACCTCATAGGGCTTCTGAAAAAATAATACAAAAAACCCTTTGGTTTCTTTAATGCCTATTGAAATGTGAATTGTTGTTCCCTGAATCACAATTTTCAATGACTTCTTTTGATGTAGAAGATGCCTCACGGTGGCATTCAAGGACCTCCAACTGCACTACCCTTTATATTCAATTTGCTTCACTTCAATTCAACAAACCCTTATTAAGAACCCACTATGCATGCAACAAGTGTGCTCTATTTAGCCTGTTAATATTCTACAAATGGCACAATATTCTACAAATGCTTTCGGTCTCTCATATATTCCCTAATCACTTACGTCTCTGTTTTCAGTTTATGTCATTACTCCATCAAAAATGTAGCCTTATCTTCCATTTTTTGTCCAGCTAATTCCTACTGTTTTACAATTAAAATAAGGGCCAGGTTTAAGCACACCTCCAACTAGAAGGCTTTCTAATAACTTTCATTTTACCTTAATTTATTCTCAGCTAAAATTCCCAGAGTAATATGCCATATTAGTAGGGCTTTTATATTTGGTACCGAATTGTTCTGTTTGTATGTTTAGTCTTTAGAACCTGATTTCAAGGACAAATCCAGATATTCTATTTTTCTTGTGTTTTCCATAAAGCTCAATGGCAACTAGGTATGCTACAGGTTCTCATAAGATTTTGGCCTATTTTATGGAGTCAATTTTTACAAAATGATCTATATATATATATATATATCCTAAAGCACAATATAAAAACAGTGAATTGCTCTTCTTATTTTTAAAAAAGTATCAGTGCTTTGTGGCTCTCATAACTGTTTATTTTCATCTTCATTTAGGATAGCTTTTTACTGCTCTGTACAAATGCATACTGGCAAATCATTAGAGTGATCATTTAGGGAAATCCATTATTAATAGTTTTACAGTGGAATTGTCCATTTTGGGGTACCAAATTGCAACAGCCTAGCTTAAAATTAAATACCATTTTCTCAAGAACGAAATGAACACTTTGTTGTTAAGAAACGCTTAAAGTGTATTTTTCAAGACTTGGTAAATTGCCTCCTCAATCATTTTTTTCCCTCAAAAAGGTAACAGATATTTTTTCTTTTCCATTCTGCAGTATGTAATCATCTTACTTCTAGAGCAGGTTGTACCAGCAAGCTCATCGTAACCATAACAAATGTGCCATGTCTTTTTTTCACATTATCTTGCATTTTTCGTTCTTTTGGTTTTGTTTTGTGATTTCTTGGTTTCTCAGAAAGTCATTAGT
Organism: Bettongia penicillata ogilbyi; assembly: GCA_023548195.1. Taxonomy (NCBI): domain Eukaryota; kingdom Metazoa; phylum Chordata; class Mammalia; order Diprotodontia; family Potoroidae; genus Bettongia; species Bettongia penicillata. Next base: position 1,655,871 of record JAJHZJ010000688.1, on the reverse strand, counting down.
CTCCAACTGTTCCACTCTAATTTTGAGAGAACTCTTTTCTTCAGTGAGCTTTTGACCCTCTTTTTCCATTTGGCTAATTCTGCTTTTGAAAGCATTCTTCTCCTCATTGGCTTTTTGAACCTCCTTTGCCAATTGAGTTAGCCTATTTTTCAAGGTGCTATTTTCTTCAGCATTTTTTTGGATCTCCTTTAGCAAGGTATTGACCCGTTTTTCATGCTTTTCTTGCATCTCTCTCATTTCTCTTCCCAGTTTTTCCTCCGCCTCTCTCACTTGATCTTCAAAATCCTTTTTGAGCTCTTCCATGGCCTGAGCCCACTGGACATCCACCTCAGATATCTGGAATACAGAGGCCCCAACCTCCACGTCTTTCCTTTATGGCAAGCATTGTTCCTCCCCATCGGAAATGAAAAGAGGAAACATCTGTTCCCCAAGAAAGTAGCCTTCTCTGGTCTTATTTTTCTTCCCTTTTCTGGGCATTTTCCCAGCCAGTTACTTGACTTCTGAGATTCCTCTGCATCCCCGCCTAGATCCGTCCAGCTAGTGCTTGGGGTCTGAGATTCAAATGCTGCCCCCCAGCCTCAGGGCTTTCAGCAGCGGGCAGGGCTGCTATTCAATGTGAGCTTAAGTTCTGGTGCTCAAGTGGGGGCAGAGCTGCCTTCCAGGCTCAGTTCCCTCAGGGGGTTTATGCAGAGACCTTCAGTAATGGATATGAGGTCCGGCCTGCTCTGGGAGTGCCGCTGCCTCTGCTGCTGCCTCTGCTGCTGACTCCCGAGGGGGCCCGAGTTATGGAGACACCCCGCTCCCCTCTTGGCCAGCCCAGAAGTCTCTCTCACTGACCTGTAGTGCCTGTGGGTGGAGGGACCTTCGTGGCTGCTGGAGGTTCTGTCCCTGAAGCATGATCAGATCTGCTTCTCAGGGCCGCGGGGCCAGGGCTGGGCTCCTCTGTCTGCTGCATGATGGACCTTTGGGGTTGGTTTTTCAGGGCTCTCTTGAATGGAAAACTCCTCTGCTCCATTGTTGTGCATCTTGCACACCGCTCCAGAATTTGTGGGGAGTTCTTTTTACAGAAAATTTATGGACTGTGGGTTCGGAGCTAGCATATGTGAGTCTTTCTACTCCGCCATCTTGGCTCCTCCCCTCCTCCATGTCTTTTTTTCAATCAATCATTAATAAATCAATACAATTTACTAAGGGCCTACTACATACTAAGCTTTAGGGATGCAAACAGAGGCAAAAGATGGTTTCTGCATTCAAGAACTTACAGTATAATGATAGAGACTGCATACAAACAAATCTATACAAAGTAAGCAATATATAGAATAAGTAGGGGAAAATTAACAGAGTGAAGGTACTAGAATTAATTCGAATTGGAGAAGACTTTCTATAGAAGGTAGGATTTTAGTTAGGACTTAATGGAATCCAGGGAGGTCATTAGGGAGTGTGGTAGAGGAAGAACATTCAGTAATATAGGCAACCAGAGAAAATACCAGGAATAGTCAAGATCCCTGTGTCACAGGAAGAATATGTTGTTGGGAGTAAGGTGAAAGGTAGGAGGGAGTGAGGCTATGAAAGGCTTGGAATGAAAAATGGAGAATTTTGTACATTTTACTGGAGACAGTAGGAAGCCACTCTGGAGTTTATTGAATAGAAGAATAACATGATTGGTCGGACCTACACTTTAGGAAAATCACTTTAGTGGCTGAATGAAAGGCAGATTGGAGTGAAAAAAAACTTGAGGCAGGCAGACCTATAAATAGGCTATGGCAACGATCTGGGCATGAGGTGAAGAGGGTCTGCACTAGAGTGGTAGCAACATCAGAGGAGAGAAGGCTAATTGGTGAGAGGTTGAAAAGGTGAAATAGACCTTAGCAACAGCTTGGATATGAGGGTTGAGAGATAATGGGGAATTCAGGATGACTCCTAGGTTGCAAGCTTAAAGGACTGGGAGGATAGTGATGCCGTCTATAGTAACAAAGAAGTTAGGAGACAAAGGGTTCAGGGAGAAAAATAATGAATTCCATTTTGAACATATTTGGCTTAAGATATTTACTGGACATCCAGTTTAGTAGAAATAGTGGCATGCTTAGACTTTTAGCTATAATCTAAAAAAAAAAAACTTTTGCAAAAGAAAATACACAGTTTTAAAGATTTTAGCACCAGAATTCTCCCACAGTGTCAATTATCATACCTCTACAGAAGATCTCAGATCTATTTAGCTAGTCCTGAGCTCCTAATCTCCACTCACATCACCAAATATCTTTTAACAGTTCACATTGCAACATCTTAAGTTCAACAAGTCCAAAACAACTAATTATTTTTCCCATATACCTTCACCTTTTCCTAACTTCTCTACTACTATAAAGAGCACCCCTATCACTGCAGTCATGTTCCCAAGCTCTGTGTCATCTTTGATTTCTTACTCTTTCTTATCACTACTCCATAATATATCTATATCTATATAAATATATTATATGGTAAAGTGCAAAAGTTTTAACCTTCATAACATCTGATATACTCCCTTCTCTCCTCTGACACTGCAACCATTCTGATGACAATCATACCTGGACAATTTCAATAGTCTACTATCTGTGCTCCCAACCCCATTCTAATCCATCCTCCACTTGGCTGTCAAATTGATTTTCCTAAAATGCAGATACAGATATATCATCTCTCCCCTCTGCTCCCTATTCAAAAAATTCCAATGGCACAGTGTTATATTTAACATCTCTGAGTCTTAGTTTCCTTATCTGCAAGATTTGGTTAATAAAAGTAATTAGTTCACCAGATTGTGAGGATCACATGATAAAATGATGTAAAACATTTTGTAAACCTTAAAGAGTTAACCATAAAGGTTAGCTACTTATATTCTTTCTTGGAATTTGGCAAAAATAAGGAGTGAAGGATGATGGCTTACTGGGGAACAGGGCCAAGTGAGTCATCTTTAAGTAGTACTAGAGGTAATAAACACAAATGTAAGCCAAAAGAAAGGAGTCAACATATAGAAAGAATGTAAAAATAAGGGCAAGAGAGAGAATAATAAAATGGCATACTAAGAAATAAAAAGAGACAACATTTAGTACATCAGTACATCAGTTGCGGGAGGAGGAGAAGATCTGGCTTTAGTAAAAAAAAAAAATGGAAACTTCCTAGAGAGAAAAGAGGAAAGAATGAATAAATGGATAGAAGGCATTTGAAGCAAGAGAGAAGGGATCTGTACTGTTAACAAAATGTTACTTTTTGCATTATGAATGACAGCAGGTCAAGCAGGTAAGAGGTCAATTTAAGTTACACTGGACAATTATAGATTGAAGTATACTTTCAACTAGAAGCAGTGATAGACTTCATTATATGGGGATTAGTAGAGACTTGAGTGGGTACAGTGAGAATGAAGTTAAGATGAGTGATGAATGATATATTTTAGAACTAGAGCTGTAAAGAAGAGTGAGGGAATAAGCACCTACTAAGTGCTAGTTATAGGAGGAAGTTGGGTGCACAGAACACTGTTAGGTGCACAAAACACTGGTCCTGTCAGGAAGACCTGAAATCAAATCTTGCCTCAGACACTTAACTATGTTTGTGACCATGGGTAACTCACTTACTTTCTGTTTGCCTTAATCCACAGTAGAAGGAAATGGCAAACCACTCTAGTATCTTTTCCAAGAAAACCCTCATGACACTATGGTACATGAGCTCATGAAAAAGTTGGACATGACTGAACACCTAATGTACTGGCCACTGTGCTAAAATCTTTATACATTTTTAACTCATTTGATCCTCACAACAACCTTGGGACGTAAATGCCATTATCATCATTTTACAGTTGAGGAAACAGAGGCAGAAAAAAATTAAGTGACTTGTCCAGGTTCACATAGCTAGTAAGTATCTGAGGCTGCATTTAAACTCAGGTCTTCCTGAAAATAAGGATGGTGCTCTATCCCCTGTGTTACCTTAAAGATCATCTAAGCCACCTCCATCATTTTTCAAATGAAAAAACTAGCATCTAGAGAGATTAAGTTACTGAGCCAAGGTCACATAGAAAAAAAAAGGAGGCAGAACCAGAATTCAAACGCAGGTCTTTGGAGTCCAAATATATCATTTTCTCTATCAACTAGTTATAGAGGGAGAAATGGAACCTGAAGATTTTTAAATATTAAAAATTAGCTCTAAGCTTTATGGCTTAAGTAACTTTTTTGTTTGAAGATGCTTTATTTGGCCTTAATCAGACAGGAAGAACAATTCAGGCTTACATTTACATTCACAGCCCTGTATTAAATATGACTTTAATTAAGAAAATAACTCAGTTTTGTGACTGAATTTTCATTTTACATAAAAGGTAACTGATGCTACCCACAAAGCTTCAAGAAAAAGACAAAAATTAAATTAAAAAAACTGGGATATATTAAATATATAGCTTTCCAAGTTTTTCAAAAAGTATTTTAATGCTATAGGCAAAACAAAGAGTCAGAAGTTATTGAAAGCTATTTAGCAGCCTCACTAGAGTGATGAGAAAAAGGTGAAGGCATATAAATCTACTTTAGTAACACTGCTCACCTGTATTAAAAACATTCAAACACCTCCTCATGGCATTGAGATTACTGGATTATACAGATTATGCCAGCAGAACAAAAAATATATCAGGGTCTACCAGTCTGGAATGTTACAAGGTTCACAAAGACATAACTAAAAAGCAAAGCAAAACACAACAGAAGAACTTGTCTCCATTTAGTAGCCCTTTGGATAACCACCAAAGACAGACATTGTCTACTAAGACAGTGGGGTAACTAGGTGGTAAAATGGATAGCATGCAGAGCCTTGAGTCAGGAAGACCTTAGTTCATATCAAATGCCTCAGCCATTTACCAGTTAGATGTCAAATCACTTCACCTCTTCTTGACTCAGTTTCCTCATTTGTAAAATGGAGATAATAAATAATAGGGCTTACCTGCCATGGTTGTTGTGAGGATCAACTGAGATAACTGTAAAACATCATAGTGCCTGGCATTTGCATAGGACACAAGCATTAAATAAATGTAATTTATTATTATATAGAGATGTGATTTGTATTGATGGTGAAGGAAGTAACAAAACTGATAAAATTCCAAACTTCTTAAATTATTGAAATATTTCCCTCAAACTGCAACAATAACAAAGGGGGAGAAGAGGAACCTTAGCAAGAAAGTCAGTATATATTTTGTCAGACTGAGACTGGTCTTAGTGACATCAGATTCCAGGTAAAAGCATCCTGTTTTCTAGTGACTACTAGGAGAGAAGGCATAGTGTAGTGACTAGGGGTTGGCTTTTTAACTCAGAAGACCTGTGTTCAATCCCTTCCTCTGACATATACTAGTAGTGCGAGCATGGAGACAAGTCATTTAACTTGTTTATGACCCTATGAACTCTAAAGTGATAAATCAAACTATGATAACCTATCTGTGTTAGTAGATAGAATTTCCATTCTGGGAGTTCCTGTTAGCACCGATAAAATCTTGCAGTTTTGAACAAGAACAAAAAACAACGAAAAGTCCTACTTGGCATAGTGTTAGTCTTATCATCAATCTTTGTAACCAGCACTAATAGCCAAATGGAAACATCCACAGTGATCTACAGGCACGCCATGCATTGACTACAACTATAGCTGCATTCATTTCAACTCAGGTTTGCTTGGATTATCAAAGAACAGATGAAGTTAGTAACTAAAATCCAGGTTTAATGAGAGAAAAGTCACTAAGGAAATTCATGATGAGTAACCGAATCTAGAAATACAACTTACTGCAACATAACTTTGCCATTGAATTCTGGGAAGCAGAAGCAGCATTTAAGAGAATCAATGCTGTGCAATATTCATAGGTGGGATGATTCAATTGGAAGAAGAACGCTACTACCGACATCCCTGTGGGCTAAATCCAATACTAAAAATTTTACATCTTAATTATTGTTAGCTTTTTTAAACATCATGGTATATATAACTTTTCATTTATTTTGCTCTCTAGGGTATTTCCCAGGAAGCCCAGAGGGAAGAGAGCAAAATAAAAATATTTTTCTAGGTTTGTTCTTTTTATAATTTTTATACAGTAAGAATCCATAAGACCAATATTGGTTCATGTGTCTTATAATACCAAGAAGCTTTTATTCCCCAACCAATTTGATAAACCAATTATTCTTTAAAAATATTAAAGAATTCCAAGCCAGCCACTTCGAGGTTCATTTGTTTAGAGACCTTTGAGTGTCTAGTATAAAAAAAACCAAAACTTCTAAAACTGTGCTAAATAATATATACATGTTACATACTCATTGTGGAAGAGACTATAAACTACACATTGTTGCAGCAATATTTACTGACATAGATGGTAGCTACATCTCAGTATCATCTTCATATGACATGTACAAAGCATGGAGAGTGGTTCCACATTTTTATCTCTCAAATAACAAAAAAATAAATTTTTACAAAAGCATTTATCAGTTAAAAGTTGTCATCTGTGAGAGTATTTGAATAGCCTAAAATATGCTGGACTACCTCATTTGATTGTATTTATCATTGGCTTGAAATGTTCTTCTTAAAAAAAAAATGTTTTGTGTCAGTATTGTTTTCTGTTATCCATCAAGAACCTCAGTGATTTTCCCACAGAGGCATTTTTGACAACTCTACTTTTAGACATATTACAAGAAAATATAGTTAATTTATTTACCTAATAATTTGATTCGGGATATTTAATAAGGTCTTTTGTTATATTAAAAGAGAAGAATGTATGTAATTTTTGCCTTTGCTACTAGAACAAAAGAATTCCCTCCACTCCAGGCTCAATAGATTTCTCTCCTCAAGTAAAATACCTCACTGATTTTTAAAAGAAGTTAAGAGCAACTGAGCTTAAGATTTTCTTGATCATTCAGAATGCCCATTTAGCGTTATTACAGCATCAAATCTATTCTGTGACAAGTTCATTTCCTACTGCAGCAAAGAAGTCCATTGTTATTCTTGTCCAATATCAGTTTATTTACATTCTTAGATGACCCCTAGAGATTGGTACATACTATTTGAGATTACAATATTCTCCTTTTGAAAAACTTATTAGAAAATCTTTTTCCCCCAAAGCAATTTATCCTTTATTTTCTACCTCTATCCAAGCTTGAAATAATACAGAAGTTAGTCCTTGCCTATGCTGCTTTACATGAATTATAGTTTCCATTTCATTGAGTGCCCTAGCAACTGAACATTTTATCACTCTAAATAAAGTGCCTATTCAGCAACTATTGACAAAAGAAAATGGTTGGTTTCTTTTACATGTATACAGTTAAATGTACGCTGAAGATCATTTTAGCTGAGGTATTGCCAAAACTTGGTGTCAGCTTTTAAATATTCAACTTCTCTGATCCATCCCTTATTTCTGAACTCATCTTTAGCTTAATATTACTTTTGTTGCCAAATGGTCTTTGCTGACTTGTTGAATGATATCTTCAAACTGTTCTCATGTGCTCTCAAGTCATTCACACCTAAGAGTCACAAGAATTCAAGATCTAGCAACAAAATATTTTAATAAACTGACACTGATTTTTCTAAGCTTTAGACTTTCCATTATGGAAAATGTAACATCAGAAGCTTCCTGCAAGCATATATCCACACACAATATTTCTGAGAACAACAGAATGGGAAATGTATATGGAACATAAATGATAATTACGGGCTTATAATACTAAGCTTGATATAAAAAACTATGGTGAAAACGGAGAATGATCTCACCTTAAAGAATGTTTATAATGCTAAATAGAACTGGAATGGGATTCTGGGGATTCATTTTGTAGTCCTAGCTCTGTCCTTAACCAACTGTATGACTGCAGATAAGTCAATTCAGCTCTGTAGAGATCAGTTTCTTCATCTCTAGAAAAGGGAGTTGGACTAGACAATGTTACAGGTCTACCCCAGGTTTAACACTCGTTGGGTCTGTGTGATCATTGTTACAGTGTGGCAACTGCATAAAATTTGAATATCAGAAATGCACACACACATACACATACATATACAAAATCTGTCTCTCTGTATGTATGTATATACATATATATGAAAAAAGGCATATATGTATAGGCATATACATGTGTAAATATATAATACTGATGGGAAAATAAGAGTCTAAAAAATGAAGAGCAATTTGAAATATTTTATTCAAATATAAAAGTAGACTTATCTTTGATTAAATGAAAGTTTTCTTGGGGATGGATTTTTGGTGTTTCCTAAGTTCAGGTAGGTTGGAAACCACCTTTGTTATACTTTACAATATTGAAATTCCAGTTAAGGTAAATAAGGTGATTATAGAAAACAAAGACTTGTCCCTGTTGTCAGTCTTTCAAATTATGCTCATTAGAATTACTGAGGTGTTGAATCTGATTCTGTATTGTATGAGGTCTGAAATTTTTCAGTCTCTCAACAAACCTTGTCACTGGCATGTTACATCTATGATAAATTGGAAAATCAACAATACATTGAGATATCCTTTTATATACTCTTTATATAGCTTTGCTAGAAAAGTCTAGTTTGAGTCTCATTTTATTCACTTAGTTCTTGAAAAAAAATTGTATGGAGTTGGAAAAATTTAAGAGGGAAGGAAAGTAAATCTCCATGAAAAAGTCAATATGCCACACAGATTCACAGCAGTGCTGGACAAAGCTATGAATAACTCTAATAGTAAATTATTATTATCACTAATAATAACAATATTTCTTGTTAACATTGTTATTAGAGATTCCGTTAGTTTAATTTTTGAACTTTGTACTTGTATGTTGAATGTTATGACCTGTACCAGAATATTCAGAAAATCTGTTATATTACTAATATTTTCATTAATTTATCCGTAAATTGAATAGCACAGAAAAATTCTGTCTCCAACTCCAATCATATAAAGTAATCAGAGTATCTAATGTTAAGTGATGCTGGGAATGTCTCTGTTGAACTTCCGATGGAAAGTTCAAATGTTTCCTCTCAGTAGATAAAAAGTACAAGAATAGCAGAGAATAGCTTCGTAAGTCCTTGTATAATGGATTCAGTTATGTAGCTCAACTTTTTCATTCATGGTTCAGGAAAGATAGTTCTCAACTTCTCGGACTGAAGGAAACCAGTTTATCTCTACCTACTCCATCATGCATTATTGCCTTCAGAAACTTAATAAGGTTCAAACTGGCTAATAAGTAGCTGCTTTCTTTATTTATAACTCAAAAAGTAATGTAGGGTAATCAAGATAAAAAAGGTACAGGTAATGTCTCCATAAGTGGGAAGTTCATCCAAATGTATAATAAATCATGCCACAAAATGAAGCTTTACGGGACCATTTTTTTACAGAAAGTTTAGAAATAAGATGAAAAAAATATTTATACCCTTAGGTGGCACAAGGAGGAGAGTGAGTGAATATCATCTTCTGATGACTCTTTCCACAGCAGAACATCTTAATGAGTAATTGATCCCATTTGGGAATGTCCAAAATTTTCAACCAATTAAGCAAGTATATTCATAATGAAGGTATTCACATACATAAGGATTTTTGAAGAGTCAGTGGGAAAACTCATTGACAGAAGTCACATTAACCCTTTTATTTTCAAATGCAAAGCAAAGCAAAACAAAATGTTATTTTCCATTCTTTTCCATAATGCCTTTTTCATTTTTTTTAGTAATAATTGTGTCAATGCTCTAAAAAAAAATACTAGACTAAGAAAATCACATGTAGAGACTGTCAGCACAAGTTCCTTTAAAGTCCTAAATACAGATCAAGTAATCTTATACTACTTGGATTTATTATGGGCATGAGTGTGCACATGCATGTGCATGCATATGCACACACACACACACACACACACGGGTTATATGGAAGAGATTTTAAATATTCCCTGAATCAAACAGAATGGTGCCATTATTTATGGGGATGAAGTTCCAGCTTATTTCTATTTCAAGGCATTGAAGAAGACAACCCTTATGTTATGACCAGATTGAAATGTGAGAAGCAGCAGTTAGAGAGGCTACTATAAAAAAATTATAATACATAAAAGTGAAGTATGCACAAAAGCATTAAAGTATTACCTAACGATTTCCATTAGAATTGAAAACTATCTGTTAGCTGCTACAACTATGAAGAAAGATAAGAATGTAAATTCATAGAATTTCCCTAACAAGTTAGCTAGATATAATTTATTCCCACATCTGATTTCTGTATCTACCTCTACTTCAATGGCCAGTCTTAGTCCTTTTAGAAAGTAAATGGATGAATTAATGAAGTTATTATAAAATTCTCCTGATAGTCACTGAATCCCTGAAACACTGGCAAATTTGTTATAGTTTATTACTTTTGCTGACCCTATCAAATCATAATTTAAAATCGAAGAAACTTCTTATTATGTTAACAGGATGGCCTTGAAAATCTAAAGTCATGAAAATAGGAAAATACATAGAAAAGGCTAGAAGGGGGTAATAATTGGATTGATTAGATTTTGTAAATATTTTTAAAGTCATAAGACTTAAGTGTTAAGGAGTTTTATGCATTTCATTATTTTTTAAAATGCACAAGCCTCTAATGTAGAGTTATTGATCACAGATGCTCAGAAAATAAACCTCTGCAGGGACTCTACTGCTTTGAGCTTCCGACCAGCCTCTTTCCTGTTATAAACTGCTAAGAAGTTCATGCAACATATTAGAATACTCATAAAAGAATAGAACAGAAAAAAAAAACAATTAAGGAGGTATCAGGGAATCTAAAAAAATTCTAAATATTCTTAGAGAATATTCTAAGAGAAACAGCTATATAAACTTGAGAGAGTGAAATGAACAATTTTAAGATGTTAGATTATTGAAACATTCTGGTATGTTTAAAATTATGAAGAGAAAAAGGACCTCTGACTCTTGATAAAAATATCTAAAGTCAAAGAAAAAATTAAAAAGGATATGTTGTTTAGAGGAGTAGAAGAAATGAAAGTTTTATTCATGGTGTAGAGAACAAAATTGTAAAATTCAGGAAAACCACTTCAGAACCAAAATTTGGCAGATATGTCAGTGGAATAATGCATTGGTTCACTTTCTATTGGACCACAGGGCACTATCTGATGGCATTAAAATGGTTCACATCATCCAATCAAGCTTAACTTTGACAAGTCACTTTGTTTTGTTTCTTTGCTTTGTTTCTGTGGTCAAGACAACTTTCATATTTTTTCACTTAAAAAAATCTACCTTATAGCCTATATAAAAGAAACTAAAGAAACTATACATACAGATTCAAACAGAAAGCACACAATTATCTTTATTCATCCAGAGAGCTTTCTACCCTTTACTGACACCCTCTGGTTCTTGTCTCTAAGACAGCTTTCATTTCCAACCCAACACTTAAAATCTACCCTGAGATGGATAAATTTTTAGAGTGTCAAATAAAACAACTATGTTAATAAAACTAATTCAATAATTATTCTAAAAGCTAGCTACACAGGTAATGAGCAGGCATGGGCGATTTCTTTAAAAAAAAATAATTGCAAACTAAGTAAATAATTAATCATATGTTTAGATATGTTATATGTTCCCATAGTGGTTTCTGACTATCTAAGAGTTAGAACTTGACTTATCTGTGTCAAGGTCTATATATTTCACCTATTGTTAAATTCAAGAAGTAGAAATTGTCTATGACCTGGTTAATAGGAAGCCACCGGGATCTATACTCAATGTCTCATGATTTAATCGCCAACTTCAAAAGTCTGGATTTGAGTTTCTGTTGGTTATTATTGTTTGGTCTCTTACTGTTGAGAGTTCTAACATTGCATCTTATCATCTTTGGTCACTCTCAGGTTAGCAACACTCTCTTCTCAAGTTCTAAGATCATGATCCCCTCAGTCTTTAAATTGGAGGGAAAAAAAGATTCTATTCAAGTTTTCTACTTTTTACTCTATAAACATTCCCATTTATATGCATAATACACTTTTTGTTATTCACAAGCTTTCTGCACTGAAACACAACTCTTACACACACACATATTTAAAAATGCATTTTTCTCCACTTTTTGTTTACCTGTTTTGTAGTTTTTGCCCTTGCCTTTTCTTTAATCCTTTCTATTTCTTCTGAGGTACTAGATATATAACAATGCCTTACAATATCCACTAGACTTAATTAGCCTTTGTTTCTACTCACTTTCCCCACCTCTGAATAAATTTGTTTCATACTTAATTATTTCACCTCAGAACACACATGCATCTTTCAAGTTTAGGTAAGATGTATAGGTGCACTCATAATTTAGATGAAATTGGAGCCAGAGCATGTTGATGTGGGGGGGGGGAAGGGGGGAGGAGAGAAGGGGGAAGCATGAAAAGGAAGATGAACGTGTTATTAGAAATTTACTTCAAACTCTTTGATAACACGTTAGGATAATGCTCTAATCATTGCTAATTCCTTTGGTGCTCAGGATAATAATATTAATCATGATTAACTCATTTGTTAATAACATGGATGTCAAAAGTACTTCTGTAGGAGTTCTGGCATAATTCACTGATAATTAATTACACCTCCACTAATTCTTAAATGTCACCCAAATTTTAATTGTTTGATATTACTTCTGTAGGTGGGTCATATAACTTCTTCACATTGCTTCCTTGCATTTTCCTTTTAAAACAATAACTTGAGTATAGAATTATATAAAGTAACTAAAAATGTTGACACAAATACATGTAAAATATCTAGGTAAAGGAAAAAAAATGAAGATCCTGGAAATTTGATTTTAAGTAGTTATACTATATTCTTGTTTATTTTCTATTCTAAAGAGGAATAAAAAAAGAACATAGAATAGCTTTTTTTTTTTTTTGGTTCCATTTAAGGGAACAATCAATTGCTTGGTTGCTAAAGGGATAATTCTCAGCTCATCTTAAAGTGTATTCATAAGTATTCAAGTCAGCACTCTTAACACTTTTAATTAGAAACACCCATACCTGATGGGGCATCTGAATATTTTTGACAACCTGCCTGAACCTTCAGACACAGACTTGCTATAATTCAAGCTATTGTTTTCCTAAGTGTCCCGAACTTGGTGGAACTCTACTCCCAGCACATCACTACCGCTTTTTAACAAGTTGCTACATTGCAAGAACCCTGGGGCCAGAGGTAGCTGATTCCCACCTAGATATTTCTCAGGCATCAGTCAGACACTCAGCACCTGCAACTGCTTCCTACTTTCAGAATATTTATTTTCTGTTGCAGAGACTCCTCAAGATTTCCTGGCATGCCATCTTCCCCGCTGTCTAGTTTAAGGAACTGTTTCTGATTTCGGGAACATTAGAAGATACATAAATAGGTCACATTTTACTCTTGCTTCAACTTTTCGGACACAAAAATCTCAAAATAGAGAAAAAAAACCATGCAAAAATAACACCCCCATCAGAAACAAATGCAACCCCTGGCCCTGAGCAGACCCCAGTTGGCTTCCCTCATGAAGTCTGAACAGGCTGACAATCTAGTAGGGAAGCATGAATTGCCCGGGCTCTGCTGCCCAGTATTAGCCAGCGCCAGAAGATGCCCAAGCGCATCCCAGGCACCAGCCCCTGTTGAAGAAATGTCAGTCACTCACCGATGATGTGACAGAGTCTCCGTCCGCGCTCTACCCGCCTCGGTGCCTTAGTCTCGGGCTCCCATCCTCCTGGCAGCCACAGACCGGCTCGAGTTCACAGCTACCAGGCAGGCAGGCAAAGCAGGCAGGCAGGCAGGCAGTCCCTCGCGGTTGTGCTCAGCCTGGGAGGGCGCAGGGAGAGAACTGCGGAGTTTGGAGTCATCCAGAGGGAATCCTCTCGCTTCCACTGTCGCTCACTGAACGAGGGACGCAGGTGAACGCATCCTCTCCGCCTAGAGCTTTAAATAGCACTTTTACTGCTGCTTTCTTGCAGTTTATGCTTCCTTCCACTCTGGATTTGATTATATTGGGAAATAGGTGAGGCACCTCCTCTGGTTGGTGTTTTTTTTTTGTACAAAATTTTCTCATCCAATGTGGTGGCTCTTCCCCGGCGCTCTCGCTCTCTGACTGGCTGTGTCCTCCTCGCAAGCTGTGTGTGGATGAGCGTGTGTGTCTCTCCTTTCCTCTGCTTCTCCCTCCCTTCTTTCTCTCTCTGCCTCGCAGAGCGCCTCACTGCCTCTTGGTGAAAAGGTTCATTTAGCATGTCCTCGGGCTTAAAGGACTGTTGGCCTCCAGAAGGCTTTGAGATGTTTCCTTCCTCGTCTCAGTAGTCTGCGGGTATTTTCCTGTCCTAAGTAATAAGAAATCCTCCCCTTCCTGCTTCCCTCCTATCCCCCGTCTGTATTTAAAATTCACAGGTTTACTTAGCCAACGCTCTAGCTGCGACTGGCTACCTGCTAGACCTGCAAAGTGCAATCCTCTGCCCTCCCTTCCGCGCTGCTGCTGCCGCTCTTGCCCATTGCCTGAGTTGCCTTGCTTATGCCCCTTAACCACCACTACAACAAACCACCACCACCACCACAAATACCCTGGCATGGTAATCTTTGCTTTTTACTGGAGCAATTTTTCACTTTGATTTTTTTTCTCCTTGTTTTCACTGTGATACAGCTCTTTGTTTCTATCCTTGGCTTTTTCAGACTCTTGTACACTTAGGTGTTTTTAATCCCCCTCCTCCATTTTCCCCCCAATACTGTTTATCCTTGAGTCAAGGGAATAGTAGGTTTAGTCTCAGATGTCAGACTCAGAATTTTTATATCACAATGGCTGTAATTGGAAAAATAACACAGGTAGTAAATCCACAGGATGGCAGGTTTAGTGCCATTGTTCTGACTATCCTCTTTATACTTCTCTCTGTCTTTGATTCATTTTCTAATTCCCTTGATTCATCTGATTTTAATTGAATAATGGCTAAATAAATTATATTGTATCTCTTTTCTGTTATATTTTCCTACAGTTATATGATACAGTATCTGTACTTAACAGAAAAGTAATACCATTTAATATTTCATATTTATATGATCATGCCTGACTGTAACAAACAGAAGAACTCTATGAAGTCAGACTCTGCATTCCCTTTTTTTTTTTTTTTTTTTTTTGTGGCTATGATTGAGTCCACCACCAGAACAGAGCCCCTGTTGTTCTAGCTCACTTATTCTCTGGCTGGGGTATCTTACTGATTTTAAATGGTAGTAAGAGTCAAGTATCAGAACGCTCTAGCTTAAAGCCTTATAATATTGGATCAGAATTTTCTTTTATTCTTGAAGCTTTTGTCTTAATTCAAATTAGTCTTAGATTTCTTTTCTGCTTATTACTCATCCATATATCTTGCACAAACTTTAAGTTTTCATTTTTGGCTTCTGTCAGACTCCAACATGATTTCTTGCTCCATGGGATATACAACTCTCTGCCTTATGGAATAGACAACTTTCTGCTTTTTTTTTTTTCATTTAAAACTTGTCCATTTCTCCACACATTTAACTTTCCTCATATTTCCAGCAATTAGGTTATTTTTTCTTCATGTGTTAACTGAATAATTGTTATCAATATACTACTTCTCTGAGTTTTATTTTCTTTTTTCTTTCCAGTGACTTCATATCAGTGGTTTAAGGTCAACTAGTATATTGTACCTAGAAGAAAAGCTCTTGGACTTGTATGGTTATTCTTAGGCATGTCATTGATTCAGAAGTTTAAGAGCTTTCAATTTTTTCACTTAATTTGCAGGTTTGTCCTCCCTACTCCTAATGATGGAATAAAGCATCTAGAGCTTTTTATTTGTTTGTAAATGGAGATATGCTTGTTTTTTTGAGTCTCCATGGATTACTAAAAGTATGTGCAAGTTCATACTCATGTCTGTACACTTTAATATACTTTCTGAATAAAACAGAGTAATTATATTGGGGTTATTGAACCACCTCAGGTGGTTTATTAAATTAAAGAAATTTTTATTAATCTTAACTTTAAAATGTCATGCATGTGTTTCTTTTTTGTTTTCCTTTTTTAATTATGTGGTTGTGTTTGGCTTATCTATGTAGATTTAAATAAAGCAGTCAAAAAGAAGGTAAAATGAGAAGTTATTCTAGAAATCACCATATAGTATGACTTCTCAGTATCCCAAACACTTTTAAAAGAGTATAAATGAGCAGTTTCACACCTACAATGGCTGAAGGAGCTTTCTCATTGTGGGTCCCTATGCTAGTGCCATCATAGATGTAAACCACTACTAACAACAGTGTCCTTATGAGAAGTAATAATGGTATGTTTCAGAGGAAAGTAAAAATAAGTTTAGAGTTAAATCCTATCCTAGAGTGAAGGCTTTTTCCATTGTCTCAGTTCAAATACTAGCATCATCTAGTCATTATTTGCAGCTCAGATATAGTAATGCCATTACTTTTGATCTCATGAATAACCTGTGAAGTTACTATTTCTAATCTTTCTAGTTATTGTCAAAAATCTTAGCTAATATAAATGGGCCTTTTGCTTTTTTTGCTAAAAGCCTACCAATCATTCTTGAATGTAATTTTAGTGAATTTATTTACAAATGCAGGTGTTTGAAGGATAAATGACTACCATAGATCACATACATTTCCATTTCCTGAGATATTTATTGGTTCCAAATATAGACTGAAAATTTATAGAATTGGTGAGATGTAGGAGGATCAAAGAACACAAAGAAAGCATTTATCATGCAATGATTGGTAAGGATGTTTACTAAGAAAATTTATGAATTTTATCAAATGTACTATTCACGTTGTAACTATCAGTTACTATTCTTTCCATAATAACACTAACTTTTGACTTTGAATTTCCTTTCTCTCTCATAGAAGGTACCCAGACCCCAATGGAGTCAGCTACACATGACTTTTAAAGGTTGCTCTATTTAAAGGTCATTTGTTTGTCTCTCTCAAAGTGAGTGACATTAATAACCTCAAGTTGCTTATTCTCTACTTTGATAAGGGCATTTTCATCATGAAAACTTCAGTATTGAATTGAATTAAAATATTTGGGTTGGGTCATTCTCCCTACGCTATGACTATAAACTGAGGTTCAATTTAGTTGTCATGTTGCTTATCTGATCTTTTTGTCTAACCATCTTTGTGTAAATGTCTTAATCTCTTTATCTCTCTGTCCCCAGTGGGCAAGAAAGCAGATGCAGAACATCTGTAGTATCTGAGCTGTCTCTGAGCTTTTGCTTATTTTTTTGCTTATTCGTCTTATTTGTCTCTCCTTTAAATCCTCCCCCTTCTCTTCCTTTATCTGACCCCAGTGTGCTCCTCTTGGACAAAAAGAGGAAAGGTCATTGGCATCATATGTTCAATAGACTCCTTGCTACAATTTTTTTCCAAGCAAACTGCCTAATCTTCTATTTAGTGACAGAAGACAAGGTTCCTTCAACTGAACTGGAATGAAATAGATATAATAAAAACCATTTAAAAGTGATAACATCAATCAACATTTTTGGTTCATTTTCTTGCCTGAAGGGATACATTAGACATTTGACTTCATCTTCTTTGATGTTTTTTTTCCTCTTTGATTACTTGTGCCCAAGAATTCTGAATTTGTAAAGGCTTCAGTTTTCACACAGTGAGCCATACCTGTGTAGGGTCTTGTAGTGGTTTTTCATCTATATTTATTTTATTGCAATTCTTACTTGTCACATAAGAATTTATGCAGCTAGAATAACACATAATTCACATTTTAAAAGTTAGTATTGAGTCAATAAAATGCCAGACCAGATGTATTCAGTAATTTAATAATAAGGGATTTAGCCAATGTGACCCATTAGCATTACAGTATTTGTCATTATATCCTGAGAACCAAGTGTCCTAAATATAAATGAAGTATGAAGGCCTAAAAGTACTTGAACTGGGCACATACCATTATTTTAATCTTATTGTAGGGTTACCCAGAACATCAATCCTAGTACTTATAGCACAGCTGTTATATGAAAACAAAAATAAACGTGTCTAAAATTAAGACTGAAAATAT
The DNA here is from genome assembly GCA_023548195.1 of Bettongia penicillata ogilbyi. Classification (NCBI taxonomy): domain Eukaryota; kingdom Metazoa; phylum Chordata; class Mammalia; order Diprotodontia; family Potoroidae; genus Bettongia; species Bettongia penicillata. Next base: position 1,637,939 of record JAJHZJ010000688.1, on the reverse strand, counting down.
ACTGTCTTCATTAGCTTAACAGCTGCATCAGTAACCAATACCAAGGAACAAAACCTACTTTGTTAATGTCTTGAAAACATCTGTGAGCATCAGAACTATTGGGATTTAGAAGAGAAGAGGTCTGGTTCTACTGTTAAAATCAGTCACCACAATATGCTTACGTGTGCTACGGGACCAAATTGATCTCTTACAGGGGAACTTCAGGAGTTCCTTCCTGCAACATCACTTACCAATGAAAATGAATACATTAAAATCATACTTGGCATAACAATGACTCAAAATCTCTCACAGTTCAAGTCTTTTTTTTTTTCCAGTACAAGGAAAGATGGTTCAATTAGTATAAACGTAGTCAAAAAGTAAATCAGATTTAATTTCCTTCAGATCTTTTTTTTTGTAAGATAAGCACCTGTATTTTTCTTGTGATATTTTTCTAGCCAAAGTACCTACTGATATTAATGTATTCTTTTGCAAACCTTCAGCTCTTAATTCCCTATAATGTGCAACTACCAAAGTCACATCTATGAGGCTGTTTTAACACAGCAGTAAAAATCAGCATCCATTTTTACCCCTGAGGGTGTTTCCTTGTATAGCCTCTGTTTATAGATAGAATTTTATGGGGCATTAGCCCCAAAGAGTCTATGAGCCATTTATGTGGCAGAATTCAATAAATCGTGTCCATTTTTCCATTGGAAGACTTGACTCTTTCTTTACTTTCCATCACTCCTATTGATATATATTCCAGATCTATCTCAGCTCATGAACAGGTTTTACATCAGCTTCTTAACTGGCCTTCCTAGCTTTAGTCTTTCTCCTTTCTCACCTACTTCCAGATGAATCTTTAAACATCCTTTCATTGTTATTCTTTTAATTGAAAATCTTCAAGTTTGAATGTGGGAAAATTTGAAGATCTAACTGCCTCTAGTAGAAATTCTTATCTCTAGTTTTGAAAGTCCTCTGTCACATCAAGAACGACAGTCAATCAGCAAACATCTATTAAATCTCTACCACGATAGTGATCAGCTGAGATCAAGAGTAGTGGTAATAACTTAGTGATCTGCATGTTTCTTGTCCACTACTCCTTAATATGTAACTTCTATTATCATCAGGCAATTCTCCCCACATTACAGCTTACATATTGTGCTCAGTCTTTCCTCAGTTCCTTTATTCATATAGTTGTCCTAACAGTGAATAACGCTCCCTCTACCCTGTTCCCTTCCAAATCTTACTCATAATTCAAATAAATTCTTCAATTTACATACTCCAGATTGACTTTGCATCTAATAAGACTGAACAAAGAAATGAGCCAGTAGTGGTGAAAGATGGAGGTTGGTTTGTTTCTTCTGCTCATCAGAAATCCTAGCCAGTGAACTCTCTGGCTATGCATAAGAGAGTGTAATACTCAGAAGGGTATGTTCAGCAATGTCAAATGCTACTAAAAATTCAAGGAGTTTGAGGAATCATATTGAGTTGCCTTATACTAGAGATTACAGAAGATGTGAAAGTTACTTGGAGAAATGAAAATTTCATGGGGAGGCTAGGGCAGGAGTAGCAATTGAGACACTTCCAACTCACTGAGATTGCCCTTGCCCCTACTTGGGCCCTGGGGTTTATTGGACTTCCGCATTTGCCTGGCTGGGAACCACGTGAACCCGTGTAATGTCACATAAAATTTGAGGGCTGTCTATACTTAGAAGTAGCCTCAGACCAGACACTAGGCTGAGCCCAATAAGGCCCCATCATGCTACTCTCAGACCATTTTCATGACATCTCACTCCTCATATACTGAATCTCTCCCCACTCTAGTACTCATTCTTGAAACAGTAACAACCAATATTGTCATTTCTGGAAAAAAAGAGGTCCCAATAAATTAGTCTGTGGCTCTACTCACCATCCTTATAACTTCCCATTCAAACGGAAAAAAAATCTTCCCTGTTATATTGAATTGACTATTAGAAAGGAAACTCTTTGAGGGCAGAGACTCTTTTGTTTATATATGTGTATCCCTAGGGATTAGGATAGTGAGTTGTCCATTGTAAGAACTTAATAAATGCTTTTTCCATTCATTTTTTAAGAGCCTGAGGATTGAGAAAATGTTATTAGGTTGTTAGGTGACTGACCCTTCAGAGATTAGTTTCAGTGGAGTTTCAGGTTTTGAAGCCAAATTACAAATCAAAATGTGAGTGCATGGCAAGAAAATAGATATAGTGATTATAAATAATAGACTCTGCTTTCTAGAAGTTTGCCAGTGAAGTGAAAGACATAGTATGGTAACTTGAGGGGATCAAAATAATTTTTTTCAATTACATTGATTAAATGATTAGAGATGAATTAGATATATTCATTTCTGCTTCAATTTCTGTCATTTATGGTATGAAAATGAATTAAGATAATCCTCTTAGTTCCTTAGTAAATTATTCTTTGAAACCATAAATTCTACAAATGTATCAACTTACTCTCAGTTTTGTGGCTTAACTCTTGTCTCCACTAGATGGAAGACATGTATCAATAAGGCAAAATGCCACCTGACTGTCCATTTCCTCTTTCCTTTATATAAAACTAAGCACTACAAAGTGCTTTCCTCATAATAACCCTAAGAAGCAAACTGTACAAGTATCATCATGCCTCCTTTTTTATTTTAGAAGCGAGGCAGCAGGTATAGGGAGGTGAAATGACTGGCTCAAGGTCACATAGCGCCAGAGTGAGACCTTGAACCAGATCTTGAAATTAACTGCAAATCCATGACTCCTTACATGAATGCTTTCTGTAGGCAGAGGTAAAATATACTTGCTGTATAACTTTAATACTAAACGATCTCACAAGCAGGATGTGTTGTGGTGAGTGGTTATTCTTTTTATAGTATTTTGGGAGAAAAAGCTCAACATGAAAATAACAAATACCTTTATCACAAGTTCTTAATAAGTTGAAAAACATATTAAAGCAATCCATTGATTGTTATGCAGTATATTATACAGTGTTAAAAAATTCTGTACTAATTTAGTGAACTTAGTTATGTTGAACTGAATCAAAAGTGAAAGAACTATAAAACATCATTTATTCTATGATAGTATTTAAATAGCTACATGTAAGATGTTCCAAAATTCTTAGTGTGATTTTAAGATTTAATGACTTCAGAAGTTTAAATGCCACAAAGTTACAAAAGAAAAACCTTGAAAATTTAATTTAATTATTTAAATTTGAATGTAGTGATAGGTTTCTTGTTATAATTTAGTATGACAACTCTCCTATACCATACATTGCTCTATGCAATTTCAAACTTGGTTAAAAAAACAAAACAAAAACAACTTTGATCAGTTGCTGCTCAATGTCTAATAGACTTGCATATGGATCCCTTGACTTAAAATCATCCAAAGAACGAATTTTTAAATCCATGTGTGATAGTTTTGATGTGAGCCTGCTAGAAATAAAAAATCTAAGAGGGAAAGATTGGGTGATTAAGGTAATCAAATAAGAGGATCTCCTCTACTTATTCAATAGCATGAAAAATTATCATTCAGAATCTCTCTCTCTCTCTCTTTCCTCCCTCTTTCACATACACACACACACACACACACCACACCCATGCACGCACGTACCACGCACATGACAAAATAAATGAGAAGGTACCCCACTCACCAAAATTAAAATTTATCAGTTGCTGATATAAAATTCACAAAACTATTTGTAAAATAAATGGAAAAGTTTCAAAGTATGTTTTATAAATATGTATTATTTTTATTCTTGAAGTTATTAAAGCTTAATATTGCACTGTCATTCAGAATTGCAATGCTTTTACCTAAAAAAAAATCACTTGTAGCTGTACTACAGGATTTTCTATGCTAATTAAGCTACAGTTGGTACATCTAATATGTAATCCAGGTTACCCAAAGATCCTAATTCTATATGGAAATACATAACCTTAACAAGTGCCACTGAATTTGGAAAGGTTTCCATTTATGTGTTCTATATTGTCAGCAATTTCATCTGTAAGTAGTTTCCTACGATTATGTCAAGAGATGCATTTCTTCTCAGCATCACCATTCAAAGTTGATTCTGGTACCTGAAAGCCAGGCAGTTCTTTCTGCCTGCCACACCACCAGCCATCACTAACAGGACCGATTATGGGATCAGAACTTAGCCCGCAATTGTTTTGATGACGCATGAGACTTGCTCTTGAACAGCAATGTTGGCTTTACATGCTGACAGGGGGGAAAACTTGCTTTGTCTTCCTAAATTCTGTAGATATAATTTATAAGCTGCATAGGTAGTAGATGCAACAAAGATTCTTTGTGCTTAAATAGTATCTTTCTCTCAGGGATCTCAGGCCTCTTTAATACAGTGATGAAAATTAATCATTATGGTATACCTACAGTATACTTTTTCTATGCCTTAGTAAATCTTATGTATAAGGACATTTACATGCATATATAAAAAAGGTTAGGGGAAGACCTATAATAATAAAACTTGTACAAACTTTTACTGCACAGTCAGTTGAATATGTTTCCAATCTGATAAGAATAAGTGGGATCACATGCCAAAGTCGGGTATATCTCATTTCCATCCAAAAGCATTGCCTCCTGTGTCCTGATATTGCTAATGATGAGGGGGTTCTTGCCATTCACAAACTGCCATTCAAGTGAAAGTTAGCAAAAGAGGGGTGCACATTGTAAGGAACTTAGAGAAGCAAAGAAAGACAGCACAAAAGTAGCATCCTATAGATTCAGGCAAGATGGCTTGAATGATGGGAGCTAATAAGGTGGTAGATACTGATCACAACTCCCTAGCAGAAGGAATCAAAAAAACTCACTGGAAGGAAGTATGAGACAAGAAAAATTGACAATTCTGGCCAAGAAATGACAGCAGTGGGTGGACTATACTGACAGTGGGAATAAGAGGCAATGAATAAGCAAGGGCAGGCCCTGTAGGCAGTGACTGTACTGATTATCCAGAGGAAATCTACACGCACCATTAATGTGGATGGCATTGCTGATAGGGAAAGTGGAAATTGTGATGTTTGAAAAGTATTGCTGAGAAACTCTTAATAGATAATAGATAATTTCAGGGAGCCAAAGAATTCTTGATAGCAACATGTTGTAAAGGAAAGAAGATTGATTTGGGAATTTTAAGTAATCACAGATTCAGAAAATCTGAGTTCTGAAAAAGACTTCAGTGACCATCTAGCTCTGCACCTCAGTTACAATCTTTTCCTCCACATCGACAGAAAGTGGTTGGCTAGCTTTTCTTCAAAGTCCTCCAGCAGTGAGGAATACTTTATTATCCTTACATAGTACATTCTATTTGTCTGACTATAATGCTCAGAGCGTTTCCATTGTATTAGTGTGAAAACTACCTCTGCAAATTCAATCCATTATTCCTATCCCTGACTGGCAGCTAGATAGAGTAGGTCCCAAGTTTAAACTCTGCTGGACCTGAGTTCAAATATTGCCTCAGATACTTGCTAATTGTGTGATCCTGGGAAAGTAACTTGCCCTTTGCCTACCATCATTTTCTCATCTTAAAATAAAAATAATAAACAATAGCATCCGCCTCCCAGGGTTGTCATGAAGATGAAATGGGATAATATTTTAAAGTACTTTGTAAAATTTAAAGTGTTATATAAGTGCTATTATTTATATTGCCCAATAAAGACAAGAAAAAGAAAATCTAAACCCTCTTTCTCTGACACATTACCTGTATTAAACACTCTCGAACCCAGGTTCCTCATCAGTAAAATTTGAGCCACTGAAGTACCTTCCAATTTTAGGTCCATATAAAAATCCTTAAAATATATGAGAATGTATATTATGTGACTATTCCCCCAATTTCTCTCTTTCCTAGTTCCTTCAATTGAACGTTATATGATAGGATCTTTGATTACTTCATCATCATGGGCATCATTCTTTGGACCAGTTCTATCTTGTAAATCACTTCTCTAAAATCAAGTTCCCCAAAATGAAATGTAGTTCTCTGGATAAGGCTTGATGAAAATAGAGTACAATGGGAATATCATCTCCCTCATTCTGGACACTTTATCTCCTTTACTGCAGTCTTGGATTGCATTTAACATTTTTGTTTGCTATGTCATTTCTGGTGACTCCTAGTAAGATTTCCTTCTTAAATTTACCCATGTCTTATAGACTAAACATTGTTTTGGGTCATGAACTTTTGTCAGTTAAAACATGTGTGTATGCTACTTCTGCATATTTACTTATGTATTTTAGTGACATATTTTACTATAATAATAGTTATATGTGCTATACCATACAAAACTGAAAAGATGAGATTTGAGGTAAAATGATATTTGCTTCAAGAGTTTATAGGGAACTATCAGAGTTTACTGAGTAAGGAAATGGCAGAGTCATATTTATACTCTAAGAAAACTCTTAGCTGTTTTATGGATAATGGATAGGAAGACACTTGAGGCAAGGAGGTCAATCTTGACACTACTGTAACAGTCCAGATGAGAAGTAACAAGGACCTGAACTGGGGTAGTATGCATCTCAGTAAAGACAAGGTGTAGATGCAGAAGATGCTGTGGAAGTAAAAAAAAAATATTTCGTAACTGATTGGATACATGGGGTGAGGAAAATTGAAGATTCAATGATAATGTTAAAGTTGTTATTAGAAGTTGGGAAGTTTGAAATAGTATTATTTTGGGTAGAATGGTAATGAATTCTGTTTTAGATATCTTGAAATTGAACCCATGGAACATACCAAGAGGCAGTTAGTGATATATGACTAGAACTCAGAGGAGAGATTAGGGCTAAATGTGTTGATATACCAGCCTTGTGCATAGAGATAACAAGTTAATCTAGGGGGACTGATGGAGTTTACAAATAAGAGAGTGTGCAGACTCTTCTCATTAAAGAAGAGAACCCAAGACAGAGTCTTGAGGCTTTTCTGCAGTTAGGAGTAATGATAATGAATGTTTATCCAGCAAAGGTGGCTCAAAGGAATAGCCCGGTGGAAGTACCAGGCAAGAGTGACACCAGGACAACCAGACAGAAAGGCATAAATGTCAGAAACCAGACTACATAGGGTTTAGAGGCGAGTAGGTAGAGAAGTAAAGACATTGGGTGTATAGAGTTTGCTCAAGAAGTTTATCTAAGGAAAGGAGGATATAAGAAAAAATGTTTAGGGGTAAAATGGAGTTTTGTAAGGGGAACAGCATGCATGTGTTCATAGACATCAGGAGAGGAGCCAGTAGATAGGGAAAGACTGAAGATAAGAGAGAGTGGTGGCAATCTGCTGGAGAACAAAGGTTGTATAATGTAAAAGGGTTTACCTTGGCAAGAAAAAAGATATCTCTTCCTTAGATATAGAAGCAAAAGATGAGATACTGGGGAAAGGTACTTGAATGATACGAAATAAAGACCAGTTGACAAGAAGTTCCCAGTGAATGACCCTATTTTTTTTTTAAATCAGTTACATATGAAAGGAGATCCTCAGATAAGTGGTGGAAAAAAGGGGGTTCAATGATGGATAGGAAAGTGTGGAGAGTGGGTTAAGCAAATCCATTAGGGAGGTGTAAAAAGAATTGCCTCGCTGCATTGAGGATCTAGTCCAGATGGTGTCACATGAACTATATTTGTAGTGGATTTAGTAGGCATAGTTTCAGGATTTTCTCTAGTTCCATTCAGTGATACACAGGTAGTAGACAGGAAGGAAGATTGTTGGAATAATTTAATGTTGAGTTTAGCTATGTACATTCAGTGACAGAACAAGGGGCCACAGGATTCCACAGTAGAAAGGGGCTTATAATCATACCAGTTCATTAAAGGATCAAGACAGGAAAGAGAGTTGAGCATAGTCAGAAGAGGGGTTATGGCTGGGAAAGAACTGAAGGAGTGGAGGCTGAGGTAACTATGTAGATAAAGAACAATGATAGGGAAAGAGAATGGCAAAATATGATGATATTTAGAGCATTTTGGAATCCATTGACAGGAAGTAGATGAGTTAGAGGTGATGACAATGGTGTAACAATTACTGTGTAGGTTTGATGTACAGTGGAAGTAGGTCAAGGGAATTGAGTTGATAAACTAGATGAGTAGAGTGTTGAGAGGGCATCAATATCATGTTAAAATTCCTTACTGTGAGGGAAGGTGTTGGAATAAAGAGGTAGACTCTTAGCCAGGCACTAAACTCATTGAAAAGGAGAGAGAATGGCTTGGGGCAGTAGAAAATGGCTACCAGAATTTTGATTGGATGATAAATTTAGACCGAACAAACCTTGAAGGAGAGATTGCTTCTTGTGAATGGTAGAGGGAGGACTGAATAGAACACTGGGGAGAGAAAGGCATTTTAACTTTGCTACCACAACCAATGTGTAGAGTTTGGGGGACAGGTGTGACTGGAAGGGCAACTAGTACTAAAAAGGGTGTCATGGGATATACGGTTATCAGGAGGGAGCCAGATCTCAGTGGATGCCAGAATATGGAAGGAATGAGAAATGAAAAAATTTCTAATCTTAGAGAGTTACCTAGAGGATGCAGTGACTTGCCCAGGGTTACACAAATATGATGTGTCAGAGTAAAGATTCAAATCTTAGAAAGCACTGGGGCCAGCTCCCTATTAACTATGCCACATTGTTAACTGATAGAGAAAGCAGAAGCAAATTAGAATTTGAATATGTAGGCTTTTCAAAGCATCATCTGTTATCATTTCATCTAACCTAAGTAAAGATTTTATGCTGTTTTATCTTTTGTCTCCAATGTTAGTTACCTCAAATGAATCTCTAATTGAGGAAATTTCAGGCAGTGTAACAAAGTGAAGTGAAAAATTTAGTAAAACTTAAGGAAATATTTTTTTAGATTGGGGTCTACCAGACAATCACAATCATAAGAATTTGTTCCTGGGCTTGGCTCCCCTAAATTGTTCCTGCTTTTCACAGTACCTTATATTTCTGAATCACAGCTTCTCTAAAAGGACACTTTAAAAAAATACTAAGTGAACACATTCTTGGTTCTTTAGCAATCCTGACCATATTCAAGAGAGAGAGAGATGGAGAGACAGAAAGAGAGCAAGGGAGGACAGAGAGAAGAAGGTGCGGGAGGAGAGAGAAAAGAGAGAGAGAGAGAGAGAGAGAGAGAGAGAGAGAGAGAGAGAGAGAGAGAGAGAGAGAGAGAGAGAGAGAGAGAGAAAGAGAGATTGAGATTCTATATTCATCACCATCATTATCCATTCCCTAACTTTGTTTTCATCTTTTACAAATCTGAATTGGTCAGCGAGTTCCCTGTCCATCCACAGTTGTTTGTTTTTACAGTTCTCCATTCCCTTCCTTATCAGAATAATTTGTTTGCTTTGTCAAAATTTCTTTCCTGTGATCCTCCATCCCTTCCCTCCTCAGCCTGTCATTTAGAGTCTTAGACAATGGGAAACTACTGATCCTTTCTATGAATCTGTGTTAAAAGAAAGAGCATTCAATGAAGCCTCTGCCCTTCATCTGCAGTTTTTAAGGAGCTGGTCCCCACTCTTTCCATTTCCCTGGCATTTGGCTGCTTTTTCCTTCTCTCTCCTTCATTTTGTCAGAGCCCAGGGTGTTTTGTTTTGTTTTGTTCTCTGACTGAACACTATACTGCTCTCCTTTTTGTTTTTTCATCCATCTAGAAGGACTCTTTTTCCCCTTTCCCTTTTTTCTCATCATGCTCTCCCCGGGATCACTCACCTTCTCTGCTGTTCTTTACACATACCACTGGAGGACATCATGGAGCCAGTTTGTCCCCAGCCTAGCTAAAGTGTGTGTCCTTTCAAATTCTAAAGCAGCAGATATTTATTATAAGCACATACTATGCTGAACACTGTGAAAAGTCCTATTTATAACCCAGATTAAAATTACTACAGCCCTAATTCTGACTGCCTACTACAGGCAGTCTCTCATTTATGAAATAGAGGATGTGCTGCAAAAGTCTGTACATCAGTTGTTTACAGTTCAGAAGCTATGCTCCAATAGAAATGATTTTATGATAGGTGGCTAAATTTTCAGGCCAACCCACAAAAGCCTGTTAAACCCAGAATGTAGATAAATCATAGTACTAATTGTATTTGCCAGAACGTGAGGTCTTAACAACCCAGAGAGAAGTTGATTAGGAGTTTTTAAGAAAAGAAAGAGAGGGGATTCTTTCTATTTCCCTGGATGGAAGATTTCCTGGGTCCTAGGCAAAATTTTGAAATAAGTACTGTTTGTGTTTTGCATTAATTCATCTACTATTTTCTGTCCTAAGTTTCCTTTTCCTTAGGCCTCTAAGAACCAAGCTAGTCACCATCATTCTCTCCACTCTGACCTGGCCTGAACTCCAGGGAGGTTTTTTGTTTTTGTTTTTGTTTTTTTTAATCCTCTGTGCCCTCCAGGGAGCTCCACAGCATACAACTGTTATCAGTTAGATGTGAAAAAGAAAGTAGCCCGATTGAGCTAATTCATACTAATGTGCAAATAATCAATAACCCCATAAATCTCCCAGACTATTTGCATATTCTAAAAGACTAGTCACCTCAAATGAATTTCTAATTGGTAAAATTTCCGGCAACATAAGGAAGTGAAGTAAAAAAATTTAGTCAGCTTTAGGGAAGCATTTTTAGATAGGGGTCTGTCAGACAAATCAGATACCCTGCCTTGGAATGCACTCCTGGGTCAGCTTTCCTAAGCTGCTTATGCTTTTAATATCTTTATTCTATTTCTGAACCACACATTACCTGAAAGTTCCAAAGTTTTTGCACGGTAATGCCCATTGCAATGAAATAGACTCCTGAAGAGGAGTAGTGGAGTGGCCTAGTGAGTAAATCTAGTCATGACTAAATTTATTTGACTCACTCAAGATTTTTAAATTATCTTCTGAGCAATAAAAGGAAAGGATAGGCAACCCTGTTTTTTTTAATAGGATATTTAGTGACTCTAATATTGGATTGGTAATATTTAGAAAAATTGGCTGAAAAGTACCAAATTGTTCACAGTTCCTGGCTCAACAGTGCAAAAGTAATTCCTAAATCAATTCTGAAACTTACATTCTCTTCAGACATTCCTGTGGGCACATGTATAAATCTTAGTATTTTCAGATTCAGAATATAATGTTCCTAGTCAGCTGAAGGAGAAAATGGTTTTTACCTTCTCTGTTTCTTGTGCTTTCAGCAGTAGCTGGACCTTAATTATTGTGGGTGGTCTTGGATTTTAAAGTAACAGTTATATAGGTTGGATTGTTTTCGGCTCCTACAACAACCCCTTTCCACTTTAGTTGGGGCCCCTGTTTAATCGTTCCTATCAAAACCATCTCTCAGGAAAGAATTTAAAACATATTCAGAGTATAAGACAGGGGTTGATTAAGTAAAGTAATCAAATCACTGCACCCTACTTTAAGCATTTGGTGCCCTGATATCTTAATGAGGTGAAAACAAGTTTCTATCAACCAATCAGAGAGTTGAGATTAAGTGTGAAATGTCCTTGAAAGGTACTTTAGATGAAGTATGAAACTGACTTGCTTACTTAACAACCTTGAGTTATAAACCCAGAAAGGTGTTCAGACTGGTGAAGTAAACAGTCACACCTTACAGGACATCTATAAAATACTATAATGTAAGTGATTGAAGCATTTAACAGAAATTTGTATTTCAACAAGCAATTTTACAAGGAACATTTTACAATAATCTGCTGTGAAGGAATTAGGGGCAGGGTTTGGGGGGGTGGTGTGGGACAGGGGAGAAAATATTTTAGCATTTGCCTTGGCTTCTTCCACCTGGCATGAGGAAGATCCTGAAAGCTTCCAAGGGTCTAGAGGAACTTAGACTTCCTATCATTCTACCAGTATCCTCACATTGTCCCCTGGGGGTAGCAGCTGCTGGTAGCAGTGTCTTCATGAGGAGCCAAGGATAAATTGTGTGCACGTTAAAAATTCTACAAAGAGACACTTACTGTAGTAAATCATGCCAAGGGGAGCTTCTTTAGTACCCTGTGAATGAGAGAAAGGGACTTCCAGCAATGCGGAGTTGTGAGTTAACCTTTGCCAAATGTGTTGTTTACACCCTCATTTTCCCCTGGAATCTGTATATACTTGTGGGACATTATTTCCATCACTTTTGGGAGAATGGTTTGTACCATTTCTTCTTAGTAAATAAGCTTTTCAAAGAGTAACAACTTTTGCTGATTAAATGATTCTTAAAGGATAATCAGATAGCAGAAAGTCCATCAATGAGATCTTTAGCATCTCACTTTCATTGTATTTCATTGTAATGAGAACTCCAACAAAACCTCAAACCAACCTCTAGAGTCCTGAGGGGACATAGTACCCTAGGTCTAGGGACCCCACTTAAGGAATTGGGAGTTGGGGTAAGCCTCCTCAGAGCATGTGCTAAATAAAGTAATAAACTGATGAGCTTAGAATAGACTCGATTCCAAGAGGTTTTATATTTTCATAAAGAACAAATTCTAAACTCAATAAATTATTTTCAGGAATGGAATTTCAGAAGTCAATAAATTGAGAGAACGCCAACTGGAGAAAATGTGATGGAACAAAATCTACCCATCCTATACATTAGACCTACTTGGACTAGGAATACATTTCTCAGTAAGCTTAAGAGGTTTTGTTTTTCAGTATTTAGACATATAAATAATTTTGATAGTAAAAGTACAGTTATTCATTTTCAAGAACCAGTAAACTTGTAGAAAGGATTACTTGCAAATAAATTGATAAATTCTTCTCCATTGCTGAAAAATAGTATAGATATTTCAAAACTATATGAAATGTTAACACATTTTGGAAAAAAAGTCTGTAAGCAATGCAAATATAGTTAGCTGTACTTGAAATAAATGCAAGGACAAACAGAATAAAATGCAAGAGGAGATACCATGATTTTGAGAATTCACCTTTAATGAGTTATCAAAGAAGACAGCAGGACTTGTTTGCACAGCCTCTAACTCTTAGGAATAAGCAAAATAGTTTCTTGCTACCATAACTTGAAAATACACATATTTGTTTTAAAAGCATACTGTCCCATGAGTCTCATAATGACATCATTTATCTAAAACTACAGTAAAGCAAAAATACTAGTAATCTATCCACTAAAAATCACATGGATAGAATGAATGCCTTGGGAATGTATTAAAAGAGTTAAGAGAATGTATTCTTAGTTCAAATTGGTTCCAATTAGACAAAATCTTCTTGGAACAGCTGCCAGTGAAGATTAATCATATCTAAAAATCTTAATTTCTTTATTAGTTATAATATTGGTCCAAATTTAATTATTCTATAACATTTTAATGTCTAAATTTGGCTGAGAACTGTGTTCATTGTCACTTATGATTGCAGTTAAAATTATAAAATTTTAAAATTCAAATAATTCTTTCTGATGAGCATGATAATTCTTTATATAATATCCCTTTGACACATCAGAATTAGCAAAGTAAGGGGCAGAGGAAGCTGAAGAAATCCCTACCAGTTAGAAGATAAAACAAACAATGTATCCTTCACGTAATCAAGAAAGCAGTAAATCATAAATCTATTTGATATTAAATTTGTGCTATGACCATTTTAATAAAGCATGTTCTTGTTTCTTGGTAAAATATGAATAGTTGTGCATGTCATTGTGAAAAGTGTAGTTGGCAGGATTTTCAGTTGAGTTTTCTGTCCTCTTTGTCTCTAGGAATTTAATCAGTCACTTTCTGGTTCAATTACTTTTTTTTTAAGCTTAGGGTCATTTTTGTTCATGTATTTCTCTTCTCCTCTGCTTTGCAGATTTCATGTTAAAGAAGCAATTATAGGTACAATTGCATTAGCTTAGAGCTCCCAGTTAGAAAAAATCTCTAAAATTTAGGCAGGGTCATCTAAGGAGAATCCCTCCTGTGAGGGTTTGCTGAATCCTTTTCAGGGCTGCTCATCCACCTTTAGTGTCCACCTGTCATACAACTCTCAAGATGCTGTAGCATGCACAGCAATCATCCTCAGTAAAATCATCTTGATAGGTTGAATTAGGTTGAAGGCAAACTCAATCCTATGGTGAATTAAGGAAGTCATCCCCAAGCATAAGAGGACTTCCCTTGATGGAATGGGTGGGTGAGAATAATTTGTTCCAATGGCCATGAAGGTGTCTGAAGTAAGTGATATGGAACACTGAGATCCTAGTCGGACATTGAAGATACCAAGATCATTCACTGCATCCTATTGCCAGTTATCCTCACTTTTGTCTTGCCATTGCACTTCCATGACTCTAGAAGACAAAGTGAGGCTGACAACTTTTTGCAATAATTCCAAACTTAAATCCAATTTACACACAAGTCATCACCCTATGATGTCATTGCTCCTCTCTTGAACCAATAACAGCAACAACAACATTTTGAATTTAGGTTTATTTTTAGCTAAACGCTGACTTTTTATGGATTAGGTAAAAATTAATATTACTGAAAATGTTGGGGCAAAATAGAACCCTCTCCTCTTAACTGTCCAAAAGCAATACAGACGCACACATTTCTCTTTGACTGTTTCCTGTTCAGTTATCCAATCCCGGCCACAAATTTAATTATTTTAATTGTTGAGAAATTATTCCTTATACCAAGAATAAACTTACCTCTTTGCAACTTCTACCAGTTTATCTTAGTTCTGTCCCTTGAGGCCAAAAAGAGAAAGTCTAATTCACTACTCCATATCATAATCCTTCAAATAGTAAAGGACAGTTATGTTTTCTCTAAGTTGTCACTTCAGGTAAATATCCCCATTCCTTCAGCAGTCCTCATCACACATGAACTAGAGGGCTCTTTAACATTCTGCTTAGCATACTCTAGATGTTTTTTTCATTTTATTATTGTACTTCCCAGAATGTGGGATGCAAAACTAAATATAGTAATATTTCCATCTAATCAAGGTAGTGTGTATCGGAACTATGGGCAGTTAGGTGGCACAGTAGATAAAGTACCAAGCCTGGAGTCAGGAAGACATATTCTTGAGTTCAAATCTGCCCTCAGTAACTTGCTATCTATGTGACCTTGGGTCATTTAACTCCTTTGCCTCAGTTTCCTCAACTGCAAAATGAGCTATAGAAGAAAATGACAATGGATTCCAGTATCTTTGCAAAGAAGAAAAACATTATCTAGTTCTAGACCTCATTTTTCTTTTTAATGCAGCCTACCATTGTTTTATCTGTTAACTTATATGAAGTTTGCAATCCACTAAAAACCTGGAAGAATACACCTCCCATATTTTGTACTTGTGACATTGGTTCTTTAAATTCAAGTCAAGATTTTGAATTTATCTCTATTTAAATATCGAGACATTTTAAAATAATAACTCATTTATTCAATATTTTAACTGCCAGTTTGATGTCACATATAAATTAGTGCCCTAAATATCTGCCAAGTAATGATAAAATGAGTTGCAGCACAGGGACCTCCTGCAAAGTTGATATCTGTTACAGAGGACTACTTATATCGCATGTAATAAGTCAGGCTTGAATTCATGTAATGGTACAATGGTTCAATCAACATCTCTCTAGTATGAGAGACTTTTTAATTTAAAAAATCTAAACAGTTGCTACCACATTCCCATACCAATGATGTCCCAAAAGGATGTCAAGTTATTCTGGTAAAACCAATTCTTGCTGGAGCTATGCTAGCTTTGGGAGTTCACTACTTCCTTTTCTAGACATTAACCATCTCTTTAATGATGTGTTCAACACTTTCAATATGAATTAACGCCAAGTTCCCAACCTCCAGTTTACAAATTCTATTTTTTCTCAATGTTTTTTGGGATTGTGTTAAATAGAATAAGAATGTTTTGGGTTGTTTTTTTTTAACTCTGCTTTCTGAAGACTTTAACATACGTTTGACAAAATTGGCATTTTGAAGAAATATGTCATTTTTGGGAAACAATTTTATTTTTCAGCCTCTTTCCTACTCCTTCTTACCAAAGTCCATTAGGTACTTCAGTCTAAGGTCATAGAAATTTAGAACTAGAAGGGATGTTAGAGATAAACTAGTAAAATACTGCAATCACATATTGTTAAACAACAAAAACCAAGTAGAACCTCTAGAGGTTGTGACTTATCTCTACTCTCATAGGTGAGGCAAAGGAAGGGCTAGAATTCTCATATCCTGTCTTTCAGATTAAGGTACTTTCTACTACAAAATTGTATTTTCAAAATATTTTTTTAAATTTATCAGAATTAATATTTTTATTTTGGATTATGTAGGTAGACATGAATTTTAATTAACTCAGCAGCAGCTGATAGTAAGATTATTAGGATGTACAAAGAGTGCAGTTAATAGAAGCAGAACTCGAGGCAATTAGTGGAATTAGACGTTTTTTCTACCGAGGAAGAGTATCCCAAATACTAATTGTTTATACCCATACAATCACTGCAAATATCACTAATAGCATCATTAAATCAATGTAACATCACTTTACAAGCACTAAATATGATTACTGACTTGGGATCAGATTGGCACAATGATAAGTTTATTAAAATTGTCTGTGACTTTCCATACACAGGACAACGTGGTGGTTTTACAATCAACATTTATTTTTATGTAGTTTTAAATGATATAAAACACAATTATTCTATCAGCATTTATAGTATTTCCACTGATGCCACAGTACTTTATGAATCCTCATCAAACATAAATTTTTCTGAGTATATTACTATTGCCTTGTACCAACCAAGAGAAGCTTTATTTTGTTTTTGATACGTTGCCTATCCCAACACTAATCCTGGGTACAGTGTTATTACCTTTAATAAATCAATGGAGTAGGAGTGCGCAGGATGAACCATCTCTTAGTAATATGGTAAGAATTATGGAAAAAATGTTTTTTAGTGGAATTAGTGAATACTCTTTCACCTGGATTAGAAGATGGTGAGAAAATATACTCTATGAGAAAAGTTAATTTCTTTCATGTTTTTGGTGCTTATAATAATACCTTGGCAATAAAATGAAGAAAGTCTGAGGATGCTGAGGTTAGAAAAGAGTCCTTTCCCTTTTCTTTTTCCTTCCTTTTCTTCCTTTTCTCCCTTCTTTTCCCCCTTTTCTTCCTTCTCCTCTCTCTCCCTTTCCATTTTCTTCTCTTTCTCCTTCTGTTTCTATTTTCTTCATTTCTAGTTGTTTTTCCTTTTCTTCCTCTTTATCCCTTTATCTCTTCTCTTCTGCCTCTTCCCCATCTCTTTCTTATTTCATTTCATCTTTGATTTCTCTTTCTCCACATTTCTCTTCTTCTTTCTTTTTCCGGGTTCTCCATTTGCTTTTTCCTCTTCTTTCTGTCCCTTTCCTCTTTTGTTCTTCATCTTTCTCTTCTCCGCTCTTCTTTTGGCTCTTCTTTTCCCCATTTAAAGTCCCCATTTATTTTCCCCATATTTGGAGTTCTGGGTTAGACATTAGTGGAAGAAACTAGTGGAAGTCTCTCAGTTGCTGCTGAGAGGATCAGGGAATTGAAATTCCTTTGATGACCCCACAGAGGAGAAGGGACTGACTAGGCCAGAAATACAATAGCCATAGTTCAAGATTTGAGATAAGAAAAATGAAACTTCCATTTTCCTCTGAGGGTGGTTGGATTTATGATGTTGATAGATTTGGCATAAATGCCACCAGTATACCAGTAAGACCTCTGATTTTGATACTGGTAGATCTGGGTTAGAGTTCTGGCACTCATATTTGGTAAATGTATTGTCTTAGGCAAGAAACTTAGCCTCATTAATTTACTAGCTTCAGAAAAACACCAGAAAAATATGTGATTTTTTTCTTTGTGGCACTGCTTTCATTAACAAATAATATAGTTAAACCTTCTTAATCATATTATATAGGATCTTCTTGAATTGCTAGTGCCCCAAACAATTATTAGCTGGTGACTCCTCTTGTGGTGATGAGGATGCAAACATATGTGGACTGGTTTAAAGGCCACAAACCCAAAATCATTCCTAGGTCAAAACTCAAAGCTCTTTAAGATGGACAAGATTTGCCAGGGTTTGTGTCTGTTTATGTGGGCCTCAAGAAGTCAGAGCCACCTCCTCACCTCGGAGAAGCTTCTGCTATTAAACAGGGATGAAAATTCTTGCGTTCTTGACCTCATGGGGTCATAATGAGGGAACCACCTTGTAAAATTTAAAGCATTCAAGAAATGTGATTTATTATTGTTATTATCTACTATCCTGTTGAACTCTTGGCCTCTAGATGATATAAATTCAAACAAGAGAAACAAGTTTGCATAGGATATTGGACTGTAAAAAAATATATGTAATTAATCTTCAAAATGCCCTATGATCTGGTTCAAGAAGAGCCAATAATAAAATTAACAGACAGTGAAACTGTATTCTAACCTGGACTTGTGCATTCTGCTTGCTGGGTTTAAGAAAGCCATTTAAACCAAGAAATCACTTTCCTTATCCATAAAATAATGGAATTGTAATGAGATGACTATATGTTATTCTTTTCAGCATTATCATTGTTACATATATATATATATATATATATATATATATATATATATATATATATATATACATTTTTCTTATTAGTGCATAGTAATTTAAAATGTGGTATTGGAAGTTTGAATTAAAAGCCTGGTGTCATGTTTCTGGCATATCTCATATTACTTTTAGTCAACATCAACTTATTTTGGATGCCCAAACCACCTTTTTTGACTTCCTAAAATACACCTCTCTACCTCTTCTAGTGTCTATCTCTGGCAATGTCTCTGATAACAAACGGTTAAGAAGGAATTTGTCCATTTGAGTAATAAAGGTATTTTATTTTATAGTCTCTTTGATAGCAATTCCTCCTCCCCACCAATAAGTGCTATTTCCTCTCAGAATATAGGAGAAACTTCTTGAGAAAATTGAGAAAAGACATTTGGAAGAATTTCCCAATTTACCTCTTCTCTGAGTGTTGTCCTCCAGAGCCTATGGCTGGTGTCTCATCAATCACACAGCTGGGATACCTGAACACTAACTTCCTTTTTACTGAGCCTGCACATAATGGTTCTGTAGCAAGAAGTAAGTTGTCAAGTACTAAAACTTGACATCTAATAGAATTTAGAGATAGTAGTTAACCTCCCTGAGTCCCACATCACAATACAATGATGTTGCATAATATTTGACTTTGTTGGGGAATGAGAAATATGGATAAATGGATTGTCCATATAATCAAAACTTAACTTACTGGTCGCCAAAGCCCATATATTACCTGAATGACCATCATTTAAAAACACATTAAACATGTACCCAACTTAATTTACAAAATATATACAAGGATAACTTTATTCTTCTTGAAAACAAAAGCAAAAACTGTTCCTGCACTGCTGTTTAAGGGTCCTCATTAAAAATAGCAGAAGAAAAGTAGAGAGAAAGAATAATTGACCTGGGAGCCTGGGAACCTGAGTTGTACTTGTGGATGTGTTAAGTGTATGATTCTGTCAAGTCTTAACTCTTATCTTGACTCTTCTCATCTGAAGACTAAACAGATTGTACTAGGTTGATCTCTAAGTTAAACTTTCTCATGTCTTTACTTTTGTCACTCTATCAACTTACTGTGCTGTGATATAGCGAATCATTCAGGGACTCCTGAAATGGTTAAGGACTTATTTTGTCCTGGCACTTATTTCTTCTGAAGTACTTTGCTGTACCAATGATTAATTCCACTATTTCTCCCTTTGAGTTGGTTATCCCTGAGGCATAATTGAGGCATATAGGACCGGTTACTCCTACATTAGTTAGCCCTATACTTCTATTATTTTAGTTAGAATTTATTGTCTCCTCGCGTCTTAGATATTTGTTTCATTTCTCCAGCTACATGGTGAATTTATCGAGGGAAGGTATTGTTTAATGTTTTCTATATCAGGTAGCTCAGGTCAAGTGTACACACAATAGGTGCTTAATAAGCTCTTACTCATTTGTTGTCAGCTCAACTGTTTCAATAACCTTCTAAATGGGCTACCTGCATCTATTTCCTCCCATTTACAATCCATCCTCAACACAGCAACCAAATGACTTTCCTAAAACAGAGCTCTGCCATGTTACTCCCTTAATCAAGTAGCTTCATTGGCTCTCCATTGCCCTTAGGTTAAAATTAATATTCTTCACTACTTAAGTCCTGGTTGTCTTTCCAAGCTGATAACACATTATTCCCTACCATGCACTGTGCTCCAGCCAAATTAGTTGACTTTCTGTTCTTTATAACAATATGGCATCTCCTGCCTCTTTGCCTTTTCAGTGACTGCTCTCAATTCCTGGAATGCTCTTCCACCTTTTCCACCCTTTGGTATCCCTAGCACACTTCAAGTATAACTTCCTATGATAGATTTTTCCTCATTTTTTTCCAGTATGTAGCCTTTCCATAATTTAAATGAAGTCAAAAAAACTTGTTAAGGGCATACTATGTGCCAGACCTTGTTACTTTTTATGTATATATCCTGTATTTTTTATTGGTGCATATACAATATCTCTCTGATAGAAGATAAGCTTCTTGAGATTTAGGACTCTCTCATTTTTGTATTTGTATATGTAGTATCTAGCATAGTGTTTGACATGTAATAAACATTAAGTGTTTGGTAAATAATTCATTACTTAATAAATACAAAGAATATTTCTCTTCCAAGAAAATCTTCAAAAAACAAGCCAATATAATTGAATGCTTGTCATTGATCAGTGAAAGAATTGTTACTATACTATTATATTAATAACTAATTATTAATTTGTGATGGGTTTTCTCCTAATTTCTATTTCGAATCCCAGCTTTTGTTAAAGTCGATCCATTTCTGAAAGACATGATTTACTGGTAAGATTACTCTTAGAATTTAAGGAATATTCTACTCAATCTTGGGCAGGATGCCAACCCAACTAGGAGACCTAATTTCTGTTTAGATAAATCCAGTTTGGGTGAACCCTTATCCGGAGGGAAGGAACCCTTGTCTTTGGTGCCCTCCATTAGAATTTAGGATAATCCAGCTCACAAAAGAGAAAATAAATCAGAGATGTTCATATGTAAATGACTTCTAATCCTGTACAAATTGCTAGAGGCTGCTAAGTCTCATGATCAAACCACATATTCTGCAGGAGGAGATGTAGATTTTTAACATACCTCCTGTTAAATGTCCACCAATCAAGGTTGATTTTTCAGAGGAATTCCCTTTCAGAAGGTATTTCAGCTGTTCAGGGTCTCCCTTAGGGTCTTTGGTTGCCTAGAGAAGCCATTGACCACCAATTTATTTATTTCTGGCTATCCTAATTAATAAATTGCTTATTAATTTCCCAGAAACTCTGTCTTTCAGGGTTATTCATTTATGATAATAGACGAAACCAACAATGAGGTGGATCCTTTCCCCATAATCATAGATATCATGGCTAATGAGTTGTAACTCAGTTTATTATTGAATAAATATCCTGATGCATTAATTCATAATTGTATGTTATGAATGCAAAAATAATAAGATAAAATATCAATCTACAACTAATGTCACCATTTTTGTTGATTCTGTCACTATTACCATTCCTCTTACTTCCACTCCTCCTCCTATTACCACTACTACTTCTACTACTATTATGACTGCTACTTCCAGGACACTACTACTATCATCACCATCACCCTCCACTACCAATACCACCACCACTGCTACTACTACTACCACCATCATCGCTATCCCTATCATCAATATCCCCTTACTACCACTATCACCACTACTACTACTACTTCCATCTCCACCACTACTAGTGCCCCCATCCATTACAGCATGTGGTTGCTTCCTTATTAATAAGTTTATTAATAAATTGGCAGTGAGGTGGAATGGTAGATAATGTGCCAGCCCTGGAGTCAGAAAACATATCTTAAGTAAGAAAATAACTCCTTGAAAATTAGAATTGGGTAAGTGGAATCAAATGATAGTCTAAGACACCTAGATATAATAAAAGTAGGAAAAATAGAAGAGAATCTGAAACATCTCAATAGCTAAACAATTAATCTAGGGAATAGATTGAGGAGAGACAATATAAGAATAGAACTACCTAAAAGTTATGATCAAAAAGAGAATCTGTATAAAATATTACAAGACATTATTATGGAAAATTGAGTTCTAGAACAAGAATGTAAAGTAAAAATAGAATCCACCTGAAAGAGATCCTAAGAAGAAAACTTACAGGAATATCCTAGCCAAGTTTCAAAATTCATAAGTAGAAAATATTACAAGCAACAAGGAAAAAAAAGACAATTTAAATACTACAGAAAAAGTCAGGAATTCACAACTAGCAGCTTATACAATAAAAGACCATAGGTCTTGGAACATTATATTTCGAAGAGCAAAGGATCTGGGGTTGCATCCAAGAAAAACTTATACAGCAAAGTTGTGTATAATAACTCTGAATTTAAAAAAATGAACTTTCAGATATTTGTAACAAAAAGACCATAACTCAATGGAAAATTTGATATAAAAGATCCAGGGGAAATATAAGGAAATCATTAAAGGCTAATTATAAGGCATTGAAAGTTTAAACTGCTTACTTATAATAGATGAAAATGCTACCAGTATTCTTAAAACTTATCATTAATAGCGTAGCTTGAAAGAAAGGTTGTGGCTGAGTTTTATGTGATGGGATGATTAAAAAAAGAAACTTGGGTAGGAAAAGGTAAAAAGAAACAATTTCATAAAAATGGGGCACAAAAGGAAAAACTAATACAGAGTAAAAGGTAGAGGTAGAGAGCTGTTTATTGCAACCTTACTCTCATCTGGGTTGAAGAGGAAACAAAACATATATCTGAAGAGGATTTGAAATCTTTTATACTGCTAAGAGGTGAGAAAACAGGGGGATTGGTGGGAGAGGGACTGTAAAAGAGTATGTAAAATAAGATTAGGAGCACAGAGGAAGAAGAAAAAGGAAGGAATCTTAGAGGGGTGAGTAAAATAAAGATAAGAGGGCAAGTGGAAAATATAAGGTAACAGGCATTTGATTAAAAGAGAGAAGGAAGAGAGTGAGTAAAAAGAAGATAGAGGGACATTTACAAATAGTAATTAGAACACTGTTAAATCTAAAAGAAAACAAATCATTCACCAGTTGAAAAATGATTGAAGGATATGAAGAGGCAGTTTTCCAATGAAGAAATCAAAACTATTTATAGTCATATAAAAATGTTTTAAATCATTATTGATTAGAGATTAAAACAACCTTGAAATACCATTTCATACCAATATTATTAGATAAAATGATAGGAGGGTCAAGTGACAAATGCTGGAGAGGATGTGGAAAAATTGGGACACCAATTCATTGTTGGTGAAATCATGAACTGATTGTTCATGATATATGATTGTAATGGAATACTACTGTGCTATAAGAAATGAATGAGCTCAATAATTTTAGAAAAACATGGAAACATGCATGAAATAGTGAAGGACAAAATGAGCAGAACCAAGAAAACATTGTATACAGTAACAGCAATATTATTTTAAGAATAACTTTGAGTGAATATTTTGTCCATTATAAAATATCAAAATTAACTATAAAGGATATATGAAGAAAGATTCTGTCTGAATCCAGAGAAAGAACTGATAAATAGATGTCTGTACAGGATAATTCTACATACACACATATAATATGTATATATATTATATATATATATATATATATATGTATAAACCTATTTGAGTCTAATGGTAGTAACTCAGGCAGGCAGAGGAGGAGAAGAGGAGAAAAGAAAAAAATTACATGATAATTTTGTCATGTATTTGAAAGGAAAAATAAGTTGTTCATCGTAGTAGATTAGCAGTTTCAGCACAATCATCTTTCTTATTATACTATGCTATGGAAATGCTTATTTTAGTCCACAAATTAAAAACAAATTTTTAAAAATCATAAAAAAAAGCCATCTCCAGGTCTGGAAAAGTTGCAATTTACATTGGTAAAGGATATACCCTCATGGAAGGTTTTACTTTTTCTTAATGTTTTAACAGATCTGGGATTTAATCATGGCAGGTGCTCCATGCCCCAAAGTAGATTAGAATATCTTTGTGTCTTCTGATTGCTTCCTACTCTTTTCCTAAGTCTCATAGTATCTGCCAAATGCACTGAAGGTTTTCCTATAGTTCAGATAGTATCTTGTGTGTAATAATGAAACACTCAGGTTTTCCAACTTGCCAGCAATTTTCCCTACATCAACCTTTCCCAGTTATACAAATCCTTTATAATGTCATATCATATTTCAAATGAAATCATCTTTAGTACTATGTTAAATTTTCACTGTGAACCTTTCCCTTTTGGTTGCCCGAAGTTCTTATTCTTTTGTGATCCTGCTTTCTGAAGATTCACAGACATATAGCAGCACCAAATGGATATCATTACCATTATTCAGGAAATGGATTTCTCTGACAGTGAGCAACTTGAAGTTACCGAAATTATTGAACATTTTTCCAAGAACATTCCAGCCCAAACTTCTCCTCTCACTATGTTTTGAACCAGCCACATGGATTACTTTTTTTTTCCATTTTTAAAAATAATTTATTTATTTAACTTTTTACATTCATTTTCACAAAATTTTGGGTTCCAAATTTTCTCCCCATTTGTCCCCTCCCCTCACCCCAATACACCAAACATTCTAATTTCCCCTATCACCAATCTGCCTTCTCTTCTATCATCCCTCCCTTCCCTTGGCCCCATCTTCTCTTTTGTCTTGTAGGACCAGATAACTTTCTATTCCCCATTACCTGTATTTCTTATTTCCTAGTAGGAAGAATAATACTCAACAGTTGTTCCTAAAACTTTGAGTTGCAACTTCTCCCCATCCCTCACTCCCCACCCATTTCCTTTGGGAAGGCAGGCAATTCAATATAGGCCCTATCTGTGTAGTTTTGCAAATGACTTCCATAATAGTCATGTTGTGTAAGACTAACTATATTTCCCTCCATCCTATCCTGCCCCCCATTGCTTCTATTCTCTCTTTTGATCATGTCCCTCCCCAAGAGTGTTGATTTCAAATTGCTCCCTCCTCCCATTGCCCTCCCTTCCATCATCCCCCCCACTCCCTGCTTATCCCCTTCTCCCCACCTTTCCTGTATTGTAAGATAGGTTTTCATACCAAAATGAGTGTGCATTTTATTCCTTCCTTTAGTCAAACGTGATGAGAGTAAATTTCATGTTTTTCTCTCAGCTCCCTTCCCTTTCCCTCCCTACCTGCCTCTTCTATGAGAGATAATTTGCCCCATTCGATTTCTCCCTCTCTCCTCCCAATACATTTCTCTCTCACTGCTTAACTTCATTTTTTTAAGATATGATCCCATCCTATTCAATTCACTCTGTGTTCTCTGTCTCTGTGTGTGCATGCATGTGTGTGTGTGTGTGTGTGTGTGTAATCCGACCAACTACCCAGATACTGAAAAGCTTCAAGAGTTACAAATATTGTCTTTCCATGTAGGAATGTAAACAGTTCAACTTTAGTAAGTCCCTTATGACTTCTCTTTACTGTTTATTTTTTCATGCTTCTTTTCATTCTTGTGTTTAAAAGCCAAATTTTCTGTTCAGCTCTGGTCTTTTTGTCAAGAATGCTTGAAAGTCCTCTATTTCATTGAAAGACTAATTTTCCCCTGTAGCATTATACTCAGTTTTTCTGGGTAGGTGATTCTTGGTTTTAGTCCTAGTTCCTCTGACATCTGGAATATCCTATTCCATGCCCTTTGATCCCTTAATGTAGAAGCTGCTAGATCTTGTGTTATCCTGATTGTATTTCCACAATACTGGAACTGTTTCTTTCTAGCTGCTTGCAATATTTTCTTCTTGACCTGGGAACTCTGGAATTTGGCCACAATGTTCCTAGGAGTTTCTCTTTTTGGATATCTTTCAGGCAGTGATCGATGCATTCCTTCAATACTTATTTTGCCTTGTGGTTCTAGAATCTCAGGGCAGTTTTCCTTGATAATTTCATGAAAGATGATGTCTAGGCTCTTTTTTTGATTATGGCTTTCAGGTAGTCCCATAATTTTTAAATTGTCTCTCCTGGATCTATTTTCCAGGTCAGTTGTTTTTCCAATGAGATATTTCACATTATATTCAATTTTTTCATTCTTTAGGCTTTGTTTTGTGATTTCTTGGTTTCTCAGAAAGTCATTAGCCTTCATCTGTTCCATTATAATTTTGAAAGAACTATGTTCTTCAGTGAGCTTTTGAACCTCTTTATCCATTTGGCTAATTCTGCTTTTGAAAGCATGTTTGTTCTCATTGGCTTTTTGAACCTCTTTTGCCAATTGAGTGTGCTTATTTTTCAAGGTGTTATTTTCTTCAGCATTTTTTTGGGTCTCCTTTAGCAAGATATTGACCCATTTTTCATGCTTTTCTTGCATCTCTCTCATTTCTCTTCCCAGTTTTTCCTCCACCTGTCTAGCTTGATTTTCAAAATTCTTTTTGAGCTCTTCCATGGCCTGAGCCCATTGAATATTTATTTTGCATGTTTGGGATACAGAAGCCTTGACTTCTATGTCTTTCCCTGATGGTAAGCATTGCTCTTCCTCATCAGAAAGGATGGGAGCAGATATCTGTTCACCAAGAAAGTAACCTTCTATGGCCTTATTTTTTTCCCCCTTTTTCTGGGCATTTTCCCAGCCAGTTACTTGACTTCTGAGATTCCTCTCCACCCTGCCTTGCCTCCAGATCTGCCCAGTCAGTGCTTGGGATCTGAGATTCAGATGCTGCTTCCCAGCCTCAGGGCTTTCAGCAGGGGCCAAGCTGCTTTTAAGTGTGAGATTAAATTCAGGTTCTCAGGTGGGGGCAGGGCTGCTATTCAGTGTGAGATTACGTTCAGTTGCTCATGTTGGGGCAGGGCCCCAGCATGGGGCTCAGTTCCCTCAGGGGGTTTATGTGGAGTCCTTTGATAATGGATCCCGGCTTCTGCCTGCTTTGGGAGCTCCTGTCTGCTGCCTCCACTGCTGCCTCCCGAGGGGGCCTGAGTTATGGAGACACCCTGCTCCCCTCTTAGCCAGCCCAAAAGTCTCTCTCACTGACCTTTGTGCCTGTGGGTGGAGGGACACTGGAGAGTCCATCCTTGAAGCCTGCTGGGATCTGCCTCTCTCAGTACTGGGTGGGCAAGACAGGGCTGGGTTCTGCTCTAGGTCTGGTGCACGACGGACCTTTGATGTAGGTTTTTTTCAGGGCTCTCTGGAACAGAAATCTCCTCCACTCCATTGTTCTGTGGCTTCTGCTGCTCCAGAATTTGTTGTGTGTTCTTCTTTATAGGTATTTTATGGGCTGTGGATTAGGAGCTAGCATATGTGAATCTTTCTGCTCCACCATCTTGGCTCCTCCCTTCTCCACATGGAGTACTTCTTGAAGATAAAAATATACATTCTAATATTCTTATTCTCTCTCTCTCTCTCTCTCTCTCTTTCTCCCTCTGTATCCCCCCCACTCCTCACAAATATATCATATATGTGTGTATCTGTGTGTCTATATCATTTTTCAGTCATTTCAGTTATGTCCAATTTTCATCACCTCATTTGGGATTTTCCTGGCAATGATACTGGAGTGCTCTGCCATTTTCTTCTCAAGCTTATTTTATAGATGAGGAAAATGAGGCAAACAGGGCTAAATGACTGAGGCCAGACATGAACTCAGGAAGTTGAGTCTTCCTGACTTCAGACTCAGCACTCTATCCACATAGCTGCCCCACATGTGAGTTTATAATGATAGATAAACAAAAAAGGTTACTTGTGGGAAGTCCAGATTGAAATGTGGTAGATAAGAGAAATGATGTTTTTTAATTTCTTTTAAATGGCTCAATACATACCAAATAGTCAGTTACTGCAATAATATTTTAATTTTGAAATGTTAGGTAGGTAGATTAGGTAAAATGAGTGTTCTATTTAAATTACCTATAGAGATTTTTTCTTTTAATTTGCCTCTGTCTAGCTATTTAATTTTAATTACTATTACACTATTTTATTGGAATAAATAAATTTTCAGGTCTTTAGCCTTCAAGGGGTCTATATTGATAAAAACGAATCAAACAACTTTACAGTAAAGGAATGGTTTACCTTCTCATCTTTTCTCTGCTTCCTAATCATTGCTAATTCAGTTAATACCTAATGTATTTACTTTCAAATTTTTTCAGTATTCCCTCAGTTTTATCCTTTTTTTCCTCCTTCCTTTAAATTAAAGCTGAATTTACTTAGTATACTTTGCAGGTCTATATTCTGCTCCTACTTTCTTTTCTCTCTCCCATCCCCCTTTATATTTTAATAAGAATGTATTAGGAGGCTTTTCAAATGCCTTTTTTTTAGGAATAAATTCCACTGTCTCATATTTCATTTACACTCAAGTTCTTAGATTCTCATTTGACTGCTCCAGCAGAGGCATTTTCATCGAAATAATGGTATGCTAAGGTTCTCACAGTTAAGTAGAAGTATTCCAGAAAGGAGCATAACCTACATAGACTGTGTATTTTGAGTTGTTTGGTAAGAAACCTTTAAGAAAATATCAAGCCTAGACTATTTGTGCTGGTCTTGTGATATGGGTAATCATTGCAATCCTTAAGTCTCAAGTGTCAAAGTTTCTAGAGGAACTGTATTTCAAAGTTGAACCAGGTCAGTTTCAGAGATAGAATCAGTGCTTTTAAATTTCCTTTCACTTTTTTTATGAAAAACCATTTGTACTCTACAAAAACCCTGAGTGTTTCCTTTTTCTCTTTCCAGCTCTACACACTTGTCCCTTTTTTATCTTCAATGAATGTAAGAGATATTAAATTGTGTCTTCTAGTCCTACACTAAATCATTCTCACACTCAATCCTCTCTTATACCTACTAGTCACTGTCACTTCTTTTTGCAAAGAGTTATCAAATTATTTTAAACTGAATTCTAAAGTGTTTTGAGAGCTTTTGTGGAAAAGGATATATGGAACAGAACTGAAGTTTCTGGTTTTAACCTGAAGCAGGTGTTACACTTCAAGGTGAATCCCCTTCTCTACTTAACTACCATCTGCTGTACATATAGATGCTACATCTCCATGATACTTTTCTTATCACTCCACCATTAGAACAACTGCTTCAGTACATCTGTTTTCTTATCTTGTTGTTTTAAGAAACATATAGACTTTTTAAAAAATCATACAGACAAAAATGATTTAATTTCATGAATTTTTTTCCTAAAAAATCATGTAATAAGTTCCTGAAATAGATTTTTTAAAAAGTAAGATGGGGAATACTTGAAATCCATGGGATTTAGAGGTCAAAGGGATCCTGAGCTGATCCTACATTACTGATGAGGTAACAAGGAAATGGGAAGTTGTCACTTTCCAAAAAGTACATAAGGTACAAAAAGTACAAAACTGGCACTTGAACTCAGGTCCTCTGAAATGACATCAAATGCATTTTGCAATATGCCAGATATTTCCACTGCATAACTCCACTGTAGTAGCATCCATCTAAGTAAAAGTAACAATAACAATGCAATCAAAAGATGCTATTGAGATATGCTTGTCACTCACCCTGTCATCTGGGTGAAGGAAATTAGGAACTGAATTCTTTGACTTAATGATTCTGTCTACTAGTAACATCTACAATTTGGGCTTCTTGCCAATAGGTGGTACTATATCCTTATTAGGTTCGATAACTAGACAAAAAACTCTAATATTATGTCCAGGATTAAACTCTGTTTCTTACTGTTCATCTGCCTAGTGACATAGCAGGGATAGAGTTTAATTCTGAACACAATGTGAGAGCTTTTTGCCTGGCTATTTAGTGTGCATAGGCATATTCATGTGTATACACATGCATGTGTAGCATTTATATATATAACATTTCTATGACTGTGTTTGTGTGTGTGTTTGTGTGTGTATGTGTGTGTGTGTACGTGTGTGTGTAATACACTGACTATCTTGGGTTCAAACTTTCTGGAGGCTAAGTCTGTTTCATTTCAACTATTTCCCAGGGTAGTCTAGTACTCTTAAGGGGTCTGGGGATGTCTAGACTCTCAAGAAATGACTACAGCCTGCACTGACAGTGTTCCCTCATGTGTGGGAGAGTGGACACACCAATTCCATTTGGCCACCAACAATAAGATTAGATTTTAAAAAGAAATATTTACTTCAAAAGGTGTAATCACAAGTATATAAACTCCTCTCTCCTTGTACTACTTCAGCCTCTGGGGAAAGTTAAAAAGGATTAGGTTCATAGCTTAACTAAATTCCTTGAGATCAACTTGAGATCAAGTTTCTGGTCCAAATTCCCTCTTAGGTTAAGTTCCAACGACCCTGGACTTTCTGGTCTAGGACTGAAGGTCGTTGGATGCTTGGAATCCTAACTCCAAAGCTGTCACAGGTTGAAAACTCAGACTTAGTGGGAATCATGAGCAGCACCTGAAACTGCAAAGAATAAGTGATACAGAACAAACATACCTAGGGACAATTCTCAGAGCCAGGGGTAAGGGAAGCTGCTGTGTCTTCTGGTTCAGTTCATGGTATCAGCTCTGTCGGTCAATTGTGGCCTTCATTCTCTGACTGCCTTAGGAAAGTATACAGAAAGCATAGCTCAAGTAAAGGGAGATTGTCTCAATGTGGCCACTTTTAAAGATGCAATATGTTCTGGGGAGGCAGACAGTCAAAGGACACTGCTCCCATCTACACGGTAGAGGAAACACCAGGGAGCAGGAGGCTTCTTTGCTAGGCAATCAGGGAATGCCCTGAAGGGCAAGTCCCACATACATATGTCCATATCTGCATGTCCATATGTAAGTATATACATGGAAATATACTCACATATTTGTATATGTACTATATACAACTTACATATAACTAATTGACCAGTTAAAGAAGAACGAAACAGGAAGCTTTCAAGGGACAAGATATACGTTAATGTCAGGCAGTGTTAAATCATTATATATTTCAACTGTTACGAAAGCTGTTAACTCTATAGTTTGGTAGTGGCCCATTTGTAGCTGAGTTTATAAATTACTAAAAACCTCAGCAATGGAAGGCAAGGATGTGTTAGCTTTTCATTTTTGAATGAATTCCTTAAGTTACTAGATCTATGCTGTCTTGGCATTTGCCGGTCCCACCTCTGTCCTCTTCTAAAGCCCTCCCCCTTCCCTTCTCCCTGTCATTCTCCTTCTTCCTTCATTTCTCTCCACACTTCTCCCACAATTCCTTTCCCCCTCACTCTCCCCTTCAGACATTTCACTTGTTCTCCTTATTCCTCATTCTCTACTTTCTTCTTCTCTCCTCTCCCTTTCCTTTCACTTCTTTCTCCTCCCTTCCACCCAGTGCCTTCTATCCACTGTGTCACATTACCTCTGCATTTTCATGAGTAAATCATTTAAATCCTTTTGACTCCAAAATATTAATAATTACTTTCTCTGTCATTACATTCTCTGGGCATCAGTTTTCTCATCTAAAAGGCTAGGGTTCAATGGCTTCTTCTGACTCATCTTTGATCTTTAAAGACTTTTCCTTTATGAATGCCAAGATTTTTTGATGAGTGTAACATCAATATCCCTTACTCTTCCCCCCTACTCCTCACCCTGCAATGAGTCAACAAGCATTTATTAAGGAACTACTATGTGCCAGGCACTGTAGCTGAAAGGAAATCTAGGGCCAACTAAACCAAAGAGGTCAAATGCATAGCCTGAGGGCTGCATGCAGCTCAAAACCCTCTTGAGTGCAATAAACCTAATTTCTTTCTCTGTGTAAACCCAGAGAATACGTTTTCCTGTGTCAACAAGGCCAGATGGAACTAAGAACATTTTTCTTCTGTTTATGGCCATTAAAGATGAGACCCTTAAGCAGACACTACCTTGAATAATGGGACTTTTTCTTATCTTAATATTTTATGGACATATACCATATTATAGCATGTTAATGGTAAAGAAAACACAGATCTACTGGATCATCATTTCAATTGATACTATCAACTCTCTTGTCTTATCATATTTACCACCTATTCAATTAAGAAAATTCCTGTCACATAATATGGTTAAACATGTATGGAGATCATAAATTTGAGTGACGCAAAGACCCTGTGTTGGGATTGTTCTAAAACATATTTAAGGTTGATCATTCTTTTATCAGTCAGAATTTACATTCTGGCTCCTTGTCCATTCACAGAAACTAGCTCTGGCTAGCTTTAAGAGATTAAATAGTATGAATGTAAATATCACCTAGCCTGCTTCCCCCTCTTAACCAAACTTACAGCTTGACAGTTGCAAGCCTGAGGAACTGAGAGAATGAGGTTGCTCTCTACAATAACAGAAAAGATAAGAGGTACAGGAGGGATAAGAATAAAAGATAATAAGTTCAGTTTTGGACATATTGAGTTTAAGATGTCTTGGAATCTTGTCTGAGGTGTCTGAAAGGCAGTTGGAGATTCAAGATTGGAGGTCAATAGAAGTTAGGGAAAGAAAGAAAGAACAGCAGATTTATGAATCATCAGCATAGAGATGGTAATTAAATCCATGGAAGCTTATGAGATCACCAAGCGAAGTAGTATAGAGAAAGAAGAGCACCTGGTACAGAAACTTGTGTGTTACCTATGGTTAAAAGGTGTGATATGTGCAAAATCTAGCAAAGAAAACTGAGTAGCAGACATATAGATAGGAGAAGAACCAGGAGAGAATTGTGTTCTGAAAATCTGAAGAGAAGCGACTACTAAGGAGAAAGAGGGTTATCAACAATGTCAAAGGATACAGAAAGGCTTAAAAAAAGAGGATTGAGAAAAAGTCATTAACATTGGCAATTAAGAGTTCACTGGTAACATTGAAGAAACTTTTTCATGGAATGATGAAGTCAGAAGCTTAATTATGAAGGGTTAAAAAGAGAATGAGAGGAAAAAGTGAAGGCACCTATTATAGTTGTTTGGGTTGTTTTTTTTTCCCCCCATGGAGTTTAGCTATAAAGGGCAGACCAGATATAGGATCATAGATAAGTTGGAAGGATCAAGTGAGTTTTGTTTGTTTCAGGATGAGGGAGACACGGGCATGTTTGTAGGCAGTGGGGAAGGAGCAGAAAGGGAGAAACTGAAAATAAGTGATACAGTGGGGATAGAGGAGGCATGATGTAATGGGACCCACTTGAGAAGGGAGAGGTCTAGGTTTGGCAAGGAGGTGGGCTACCTCATCATGTAAGACAGGAGTGAAGAAGGAAGTAGTGACATAAGATAATAGATTCAGAGTTTGAGGAGATCTTAGAAGTCCTTTATGCCAACTGTTCTTATACAGATAAAGAAACATATATATTAGATATACAAAAATGTCATTCTAATGCCTCATGTGTACATATTGCAAAGGTCAAGTGTATAAGAAGTGACCTCACATGTGTAGTAAATTACTTATTGCCCTTTATAATGTACTTTTATTGAGCATATGTAATAAACCATTCATTATGCATGCAACGCCATTCATTGCACATGTATAACATACAACATATAGTAATGCATTATATATGATGCTTTATGAGGAATATTTTATATATATAATATGTATGTGCTCTAAAGAGGATATATGCACATATATGTACATATATAACACATATTTGTACGTATTGTCAACCTGAAAGTATGGTTAAAAGAGACAAACAGGCTAAATTCATATTGTTATTCTAATACATACATGGTCATGGAACCAGAAGGAAATTTCTGATTCTCTGATAGAAGAATGACCAGGCTTAAATACACTTTACCATGAGAAAGGAATTTTCTTAGTTGAATAGGCTATCAATTCACTGAGACAAGGCAATAAACAAAGTAGTGTCAGTTGAAATTTATGATTCCAAAATATCTGAGTTTCCTTTATCCCTGTGATAACCAAGATAAGTAGGCATCCTCTCATAAACAGGTCTTTAAAGTTGCTGACACAGAAAAGGGTATTTTTAGAACAAAGCAAAGCAGTTTGATTGATTAGTCCAGGATTTGGCCCTTATGGAAATCCAAAAATAATATTAAATGATTATCATTTTCTCCTGGTCAAAGGCAAGATGAAGGCATCACCTGTAGAACAAGGAAGATATGGAAGAAACTCTCTCTTCCTCAAAGGGGGAAGTTCTAAAAATCCTTATCTGTGTGGATTCTGTTTTTCCCAGATGCTTAGGGGCCACTAAAGTTCAATTTCTTTATCAGACAGAATCTGTCTCATGGGATGCATGGGGAGATAGGAGGAGTTGCTCTTTCCCTGTGGCTGGGCATCCCCAGAGATGGGCAGAGCAAATGCAAACAAGCAAAAGAAGCAGGCTGTAAAGAGGACCAAAGGAGGGAGCATAAAGCTACCAAAGATGTAAGTAACCAGTCCTAGGTATGAAAGGGGCTCATGTAGGGGAGGGAGCTGTTCTTTGTGCAGGTCTGGTGAAACTCTTGGGAAACTTGTCTACATCAGATATCACCTTTTTTCACTCCCCTCCCCTTCGAAATCAGAGAGAAAGGTCTCCTATGGGCTGAGCTGTCCACTCAGGAGCAGGGGCAATAGATGTGACAAAAGGATCCAAGAGTCCATATAGTCAGATAGACCTGACAGGGGCTCCCAGAAAACTGGATTTGATAATTGAGAGGAAACAGCACAACATAGCTAACATGACTAAAGGCACATAGAAATGGTTCAGTTTTTCAGCCATACAGGGCTAGGTTCAAACAATACAATAAAGTTTTCTCACAGTTCACAAAATTGCATTTTTACATTGTCAAGTACCATACTGGTTCATGTTTAAATTTTCTTGGTGACATGTACCCTTCTAAAAACTAGTCTATTGTGAGCCATCTAAATTTACTTTGTACTTGACAATGTAAAAATGCAATCATTATTACCAATGTTAGCCAGTATTAAGTTCTTTGTGTCTCAGTTAGCTATTCCCAGTGTCCATATAAGCATCACTTTTTTGAATCCCAGATGTCACATGTAGTTATATGACCCCTAGATATCCTTTCTTTGACAATGAGTTTTATTCTTGGAACAATTCAAAAAAGTAACTCTGCTTCTCTGGTTCATATCTACAAGTTCCCAGACAATTCTGGTAATATAAATTAGTACAATCACTTAAATATTTTTCTCCATTTTTTAAACTTCAGAGAATTTCAGTTTATATTATTTGCTGTTTCTGTTTTTACCTAAATCCTGTACCTGGTCTAAGAGTATTTTAAAATGTGATGGTTCAACCATAAAACGAACTTCTCTGCCTTTTAAAATTATTGGACAGATATTTTAACAATAAAAAATGTCACTTACTTTTACCACTGTCTTATAGAATTTTTGTGCAAAAATTCAAATTTGAGATCTTATTACCAAAACATGATAAATTTAGAAGCCAATCATATACAACTGTATATAATTCTTAGAGGAATCAATCTTATCCTGTTGCTTTTCTCAAAATTTGCTATCCTTTTTAATTAGATATATATATCATATTACATCTTTGTCTTACTACCTTGGGTAATCATTTCCTCCTTTGGAGGCTGTTATCTCTATATTATATTTCTTTGGCATGAATATGGGATAAAGTTGTAAGCTATTCATTCTTGAATCCCATTATAGTAACTCAGAGATGTTCCAGTGTCCATCTACTATTTAATAGTTAAACTACCTGATTATAGAAATTTACTATGAAAGAAAAAGAGGGACAAAGTTATATCTTAACAGAAGGAAAGGATTTCCTTAGCTCTGTTGATTCCAGGTATAAATCATTATCTGAAAGCCAATTATGTGGTCACTAGATGCTGAAAGCAGGGCTTAGGAGTGATCAGGTGGGGAATTTACCTTTTAAGAAAGGAAACAGCAAAATTGGGAAATAGAATTAGGAAGATCCTACCTAGGTCATGTCCAAGGTTGTCTTCAAAACCTTACTAGGCATTTACCTTTAGCAATTCGCAGCCTGCAGAGTATGCCAATGGGCTTTATGATAACTTAGACAATGATTCTTGTAATCAGAGCTTAAAAGAATAGTAAAGTGCAATCCCATAAATTCTTGAATAACAAAGAAATATTGGCTAGCATCCTTCAGATAAGGCCATTCCAAATTTGATTTAGCTATTAATTATCAAATCAAGTGACATAATTTTCCTGTCTTCTTAAAATACTTTCTCATACTCTCTAAATATATTTAAGCCATCTAAAACTGACACCAAGGTAAGAACAACTATCTAGGGACAAGAGGGGTTTGGATAACCCCCATTTGTCCCAAAACCTTCTTATCTGACTTCCCCATTTTCAATCTAACCTTTATTTATCTTTCCAAATATCTCAATCCCATTATTCAGTATCCAATTTCCTTTACATTTTAGCCATAAGACAACTCATAAGTTTTTATGTTATGCTAGTAAAGCATAACTCTCTGTACTGGAATCCCATTCCAGCTTAAACAAAACAAAGAAGTTAACGGTTAACCTCATAGCTTTATGGATTCATGAAATGACTACAATTTCAGATCAAAACAGCAAGATCTCTTCAGCTTTACAATTCATTACATTAATTTATTTATTTCTTTTGTGGGCACCTAATAAATATTTTATTTTTTTTTATTTTTATTTCATTTATTTATTTAATTTTTTACATTCATTTTCACAAATTTTTGGGTTCCAAA
Organism: Bettongia penicillata ogilbyi; assembly: GCA_023548195.1. Lineage (NCBI taxonomy): Eukaryota > Metazoa > Chordata > Mammalia > Diprotodontia > Potoroidae > Bettongia > Bettongia penicillata. The sequence continues at coordinate 1,601,470 of JAJHZJ010000688.1, read as the reverse complement.
TTTTCTCCCCTTTTATCCCCTCCCCCCACCCCAATACCCCAAGCAGTCTAATTTTCCCTATCTCCAATCTGCCCTCTCTTCTGTCATCCCTCTCTTCTCTTGTCTCCATCTTCTCTTTTCTCCTGTAGGGCCAGATGACTTTCTATTCCTCATTAACTGTATGTCTTCTTTCCTAGTTGCAACAACAATACTAAACAGTTGTTCCTAAAACTTTGAGTTCCAAATTCTCCCCATCCCTCCCTCCCCACCCATTCCCTTTGGGACAGCAGGCAATTCAATATAGGCCATATCTGTGTAGTTTTGCAAATGACCTCCCTGATAGTCGTGTTGTGTAAGACTAACTGGATTACCATCCCTCCTAACCTGCCCCTCATTGTTTCTCTTCTGTCTCTTGATCCTGTTCCTCCCCAAGTGTTGACTTCAAATTGCTCCCTCCTCCTTTTGCCCTCCCCTCCATCATCCTTCCCCTTGCAATATCTCCTTCTCCCCCACTTTCTTATACTGTAAGATAGGTTTTCATACCAAAATGAGTGTGCATTTCACTCCTTCATTTAGTCAAATATGATGAGGGTAAGCTTCTTGTTTTTTTTTTTTTTCTCAGCTCTCCTCTTTATCCCTCCACTAAGAAAAACTCCTACCTGCCTCTTAAATGACATATAGTTACCCCCTTCCCTTTCCCTCTCTTTCCTCCCACTACATTTCTCTCTCACCATTTAACTTAGTTTCTTTTAAGATATGGTCCCATCCTATTCAGTTCAATCTGTGCTCTCTATCTCTGTATGTGTGTGCATGTGTGTATGTGTGTGCATGCGTGTACATGTGTATGTGTGGTCCCACCAACTACCCAGATACTGAAAAGTTTTAAGAGTTAGAAATATTGTCTTTCCCTGTATGAAGGTAAACAGTTCACTTCTGGTAAGTCCCTTAAGACTTCTCTTTGCTGTTTCCTTTTTCATGCTTCCTCTCATTCTTGTGTTTGAAAGTCAAATTTTCTTTTCAGCTCTGGTCTTTTCATTAAGAATGATTGAAAGTCCTCTGTTTCATTGAAAGACCATATTTTCCCTTGAAGTATTATACTCATTTTAGCTGGGTAGGTGATTCTTGGTTTGAGTCCTAGTTCCTTTGCCTTTTGGAATATCCTATTCCACGCCCTTCGATCCCTTAATGTAGAAGCTGCTAGATCTTGGGTTATCCTGATTGTATTTCCACAGTACTGGAATTGTTTCTTTCTAGCTGCTTGCAAGATTTTTTCCTTGAGCTGGGAGTTCTGGAATTTGGCCACAATGTTCCTAGGAGTTTCTCTTTTTGGATCTCTTTCAGGTGGTGATCGATGGATTCTTTCAATACTTATTTTGCCCTCTGGTTCTAGAATGTCAGGGCAGTTTTCCTTGATAATTTCATGGAAGATGATGTCTAGGTTCTTTTTTTGATCATGAGTTTCAGGTAGTCCCATAATTTTTAAATTGTCTCTCCTGGATCTATTTTCCAGGTCAGTTGTTTTTTCCCATGACATATTTCACATTCTCTTCCATTTTTTCGTTCTTTTGGTTTTGTTTGGTGATTTCTTGGTTTCTCATAAAGTCATTAGACTCCATCTGTTCCATTCTAATTTTGAGAGAACTATTAAATTCCGTGAGCTTTTGAGCCTCTTTTTCCATTTGGCTCATTCTGCTTTTGAAAGCATTCTTCTCCTCATTGGCTTTTTGAACCTCCTTTGCCAATTGAGTGAGCGTATTTTTCAAGGTGTTAATTTCCTCAGCATTTTTTTGGGTCTCTTTTACCAAGGTGTTGACCTGTTTTTCATACTTTTCTGGCATCTCTGACATTTCTCTTCCCAGTTTTTCCTCCACCGGTCTAACTTGCTTTTCAAAATCCTTTTTCTTCCAGGGCCTGAGCCCACCTGCCACCCCTCTGGGGTGTCTCGGGTACTGAGGCCCCGCCCTCCACGTCTTTCCCTGATGGCAAGGATACGTCCTTGTCATCAGATCTGAAGGTTGGGATCATTTGCATTTGTTGGAAAAAACTCTCTAAAGTCTTATTTTTCTTCCCTTTTCTAGGCATTTTCCCAGCCAGTTACTTGACTTCTGAGATTCCTTTCCACCCCCGCCTGGATCCGCCCAGCTAGTGCTTGGCCTCTGAGATTTAAATGGGCTTTCCTCCTGTCGGCTGTCAATCAGTGAGCTTTAGTTTAGGTGCTGGGGTGGGGGCAGGGCTGCCTCCCAGGCTCAGATCCCTCAGGGGCTTTATGTAGAGACTTTCAGGAATGGAGCGGGTGGGGCGGGGTGGGGAGCCCGCCTCCCAGGCTCAGTTCCCTCGGGGCTTTAAGCAGAAGCCTTCAGTAATAGAGCAGGGTGGGGACAGGGCCGTCTCCCAGGCTCAGCTCCCTCAGGTTTTATGCAGGAATTTTCCGTAATGAAGATCCTTCCTGCTGCTGGGGGATTCCTGAGTCCCGGTCCACTGCCGCCTCAGCCGCCACCCACACCTCTGCCTCCGCTGCTTCCTGCCCCCGTCTCTGCCACTGCCGCTTCCTCCTGAGGGGGCCCGAGTTACGGAGACGCCCTGCTCCCCCTCTTCTCCAGCCCGGCCTTCTCTCTCACTGACCTGTAGCTTCTGTGGGCGGAGGGACTTTCCCGGCTGCCGGAGCTTCCGTCTCTGAAGCCTGCTCCGATCAGATTCTCTGGGGCGTGGCCAGGGCAGCACTGGGGGTGGGGTCCACTTTCCGGAGTGCGATGGACCCTGGGGACGGGTCTCCAGGGCTCCCTGGAACTGAAATCTCTTCCACTCCGTTTCTGCACACCTTGTATTGACCCAGAAGTTATGGGGGACTCTTTTTACATTAATTCTATGGGGTTTGGTTTTGGAGCTCATAAACGTGCGTCCTTCTACTCTGCCATCTTGGCTCCGCCCCCTCATTACATTAATTTAGCAATAAGTTATCTTGAAAATTTAGCAGGCCTTCTAAAATCATGCATGATTTTTCACAACATTCTTTTTAAAAATATTTCCCCTTCTTTAAAAACAGTTTAGGAGGAGCCAAGATGGCTGGGTAGAAAGATTCACATATGCCAGCTCCAATCCCACAGCCCATAAATTACCTATAAAAAGAACTCCCAATGGGTTCTGGATAGTGGAAGCCACGCAGCAGCAGAGTGGAGGAGACTTCTGTTCCTGAGAGCCCTGAAAAACCAACAACAAAGGTCCATTGTGCATCAGACCCAGAGGAGAACCCAGCCCTGCCTTGACCCCATGGCACAGAGGGGAGCAGATCTGAGCAGGCTTCAGGGACAGAACCTCTGGTGGCTGCAAAGGTCCCTCCAACCACAGGTGCTACAGGTCAGTGAGAGAGACTTTTGGCCTGGCCGAGAGGGGAGCAGGGTGTTTCCATAATTCAGGCAGCAGGGGAAGCAGCAGCCAGGAGCCCCCAAAGAAGGTAGGAGCTGCATTGTTGAGGGTCTCTGCATAAACCCCCTGAGAGAAGTGAGGCTGGGATGCGGCCTTGCCCCAACCTGAGCACCAGAACTTAAGCTCACATTGAATAGCAGCCCCGCCCCCTACTGAAAGCCCTGAGGCTGGGAAGCTGCATTTGAATCTCAGACCCCAAGCACTAGTGAGGCAGGGGTGGAGAGGAATCTCAGAAGTCGGGTAACTGGCTGGGAAAATGCCCAGAAAAGGGAAAAAAAAATAAGACCATAGAAGGTTACTTTCTTGGTGAACAGATATTTCCTCCTTTCCTTTCAGATGAGGCAGAACAATGCTTACCAACAAGGAAAGACATAGAAGTAAAGGCTTCTGTATCCCAAATATCTGAAATGAATATTCAATGGGCTCAGGCCATGGAAGAGCTCAAAAAGGATTTTGAAAATCAAGTTAGACAGGTGGAGGAAAAACTGGGAAGAGAAATGAGAGAGATGCAAGAAAAGCATGAAAATCAGGTCAATACCTTGCTAAAGGAGACCCAAAAAAATGCTGAAGAAAATAACGCCTTGAAATATAGGCTCACTCAATTGGCAAAAGAGGTTCAAAAAGCCAATGAAGAGAAGAATGCTTTCAAAAGCAGAATTAGCCAAATGGAAAGAGAGGTTCAAAAACTCACTGAAGAAAATAGTTCTCTCAAAATTAGAATGGAACAGATGGAGGCTAATGACTTTCTGAGAAACCAAGAAATCACAAAACAAAACCAAAAGAATGAAAAAATGGAAGATAATGTGAAATATCTCATTGGAAAAACAACAGACCTGGAAAATAGATCCAGGAGAGATAATTTAAAAATTATGGGATTACCTGAAAGCCATGATCAAAAAAAGAGCCTAGACATCATCTTTCATGAAAGTATCAAGGAAAACTGCCCTGAGATTCTAGAACCACAGGGCAAAATAAGTATTGAAGAAATCCATCGATCACCACCTGAAAGAGATCCAAAAAGAGAAACTCCTAGGAACATTGTGGCCAAATTCCAGAATTCCCAGGTCAAGGAGAAAATCTTGCAAGCAGCTAGAAAGAAACAATTCCAGTACTGTGGAAAGAAAATCAAGATAACACAAGATCTAGCAGCTTCTACATTAAAGTTTCAAAGGGCGTGGAATAGGATATTCCAGAAGTCAAAGGAACTAGGACTCAAACCAAGAATCACCTACCCAACAAAACTGAGTATAATACTTCAGGGGAAAAAATGGCTTTTGAATGAAACAGAGGACTTTCAAGCATTCTTGATGAAGAGACCAGAGCTGAAAAGAAAGTTTGACTTTCAAACACAAGAATGAGAAGAAGCATGAAAAAGCAAACAGCAAAGAGAAGTCATAAGGGACTTACCAAAGTTGAACTGTTTACATTCCCATATTTTTAAGTCTTGAAACTTTTCAGTATCTGGATAGTTGGTGGGATTTCACACACACACACACACACACACACACACACACACACACACATACACACACATACACACACACCCATACACACATACACACATACACATGCACACACACATACACACATGCACACATGCACAGAGACAGAGAGCACAGAGTGAATTGAATAGGATGGGATCATATCTTAAAAAAATGAAGTTAAGCAGTGAGAGAGAAATGTATTGGGAGGAGAAAGGGAGAAATGGAATGGGGCAAATTATCTCTCATAGAAGAGGCAAGCAGGAGACTTTTTAGTGGAGGAAAAAGAGAAGAGCTGAGAGAAAAACATGAAGTTTACTCTCATCACATTCGACCAAATCAAGGAATAAAATGCATATTCATTTTGGTGTGAAAACCTATCTTACAATAAAGGAAAGTCGGGGAGAAGGAGATAAGCAGGGTGGGGGGGATGATGGAAGGGAAGGCAATGGGAGGAGGGAGCAATTTGAAGTCAATTCTCTTGGGGATGGACAGGATCAAAAGAGAGAATAGAAACAATGAGGGGCAGGATAGGATGGAGGGAAATATAGTTAGTCTTACACAACATGACTATTATGGAAGTCATTTGCAAAGCTACACTGATGTCTTCCCAAAGGAAATGGGTGGGGAAGTAGGAATGGGGAGAAGTTGGAACTCAAAGTTTTAGGAACTGTTGAGTATTGTTCTTACTACTAGGAAATAAGAAATACAGTTAATGGGGAATAGAAAGTTATCTGGCCCTACAGGACAAAAGAGAAGATGGGGCCAAGGGAAGGGAGGGATGATAGAAGAGAGGGCAGATTGGTGATAGGGGAAATTAGAATGTTTGGTGTATTGGGGTGGAGGGAGGGAACAAATGGGGAGAAAATTTTGTGAAAATGAATGTAAAAAGTTTAATAAATAAATTTATATAAAAAAATAAAAAGTTTAAAATTTATCTTGACGTTTACTAAACTTGTATGAAGAAAATTAGTTGGAAATTTTTAAAATGGTACATGTCTCTTTTATCCTCCTTAAAAAAAATAAACTTTTAAAATTGTAGTTCATTTAACTATATTGGTGTAAAATAACACAAATTTACAAAATTTTATCATAAAACTAAATTTTTAATTATTACAGAATTCGTGGATATCACAAAGTTCCTTAGTCAAAAAGGTGTTTGTAATGGAGAGGAGATTTAGTTTCTGTAAGTCAAGAAGGACATACCCAATTAATTTAGCCTTATCACAATAACAAATTTTCTTTAAATATATCCCTAGAAACTAAGTACATCCTGGCACTTCATATAAGTAGTCCATAAGCCTTCAAATTAACATGCATAAATGTATCTTTTAGATGAAAAAGGCTTGAAAATCACATCCCTATTTTTTTTTTAGGATTTTCATTTGCTCAATAGGAATTCTATAATGCAGAAACTTTTGCAGGGATTATAAGAACTTTTGGTTAATGCATTATCACCTTTAAACCACCATACATATTTTCATAATAGCCAAGATTTCAAATGGAAATGTCTGTTATCATAGTAAATATGAAATTATCTAATTATATCATGCCCAATTCATAATACAAACAATAACTTTTGGTGATATTAATTGCATTTCCAGAAATTATTGCTCTTATTACTTCTGGTAACTAAAAATCACTTCAAAGTTAACAATTACATTAAATTGGAGAGAGAGATAATAATAATATTGTATCTAACATATGCCAGTCATTACGGTAAGCATTTTTCAGTCATTATATTTTTGATCCCATAACAACACACATAATTATTATTCCCTTTTACAAGTCAGGAAATGGTTTAAATAGAGATAAAATACTTTTTTTGCAAATGGAACAGAGTGGTGTGAAGTTTACCAAGAATGGAAAGTCTGGTGTCCCAGTGATGATAATTCTTGTAGGCAGGGCTTAGGGAATGCTAGCCATAGGCCAGACACATTCATCTCTCCCTTCCCTCACAGTTACAGAATTTACTAAGCCTGGGGCAGTTTGCAGCAGCTGAGACAAGGCAGGAATTATGTATAGGAACTAGGTGACAGTTCCAAACTTTATCTAGAAGGGTCTCTACAAAGTACTTAGGGGTACAGGACTGTTAGAATCACTGCCAGTCTGCACAATATTGCTGTCCCTACAATTCCTCCTCTCTTAATCTGATCTAGGAGAAGAGGGGTTGACTTGAACCCTTGTGGCAGTTAAAAATCCCCATACTAAGATACATATCTCTTAACTCTTGGGATGGAATCGAGAATGCTAATTGATCAGAATTGGGAGGGGGTATTTCAGTAAGGTGAGTTCCTGGAGTTACATATAGTCTCAGGATTTTTTTTTCCAGTAATTTCAAATGATCAATTTCCAAATTTTTTAAGGATTAATGCCAAAATCTGCTAAGATGTTTACATCTATATCTAATTTTCATTGTAATTCAGTTGGCCAGATCAGAACAACAAGGAAAATAATTTTATAGTTTTGCTTGTTTGTTTCCCTAGGTGCAGCCCTTAGAAATCTCTGACTGCATGCATTTTAAATCTTATATCGCTCATTCACATCACACATGATATAGACAGGGAGACACACTTACCGACAAATTGACAGTCAACGACAGGACAAATAAAAACAGAACTCACAATTAATGACAGAGAAAGAGGGAATCAGAAGCTTGTTAGAAATCCCCATCATGGATTGACTATTATCATTCCAAGGAAGGGGGGTTGCAAAGATTCAAGACCTGACAGAATAAGGGTGGATTTTGCAATCTTTGCTCAGAGCACCTCTGTGGTCATTGGAGGTGGGTGGGGAACCTTGGTGCCCCTGAAATTTCTAACTGCCTTAAAAGGATAGGCCCCATGAGAATAGGTTCAGGCCTCTTGTCTTGGATTGTAGCTGTCCTCCTCAAGATCAGAGCCCTTAAAGAAGGTGCACGGGGGGAAGGAGGCAATGGAAGCTGAACAAAGTTATCCTCCTCAGGACTAGAGCAGGCAAAGGAAGATGAGGAGGGAGGAGGTAACAGCAAAGTGCAGTTATCCTCCCCAGATCAAGGCCTTTAAGGAAAGGGGGAAGAAGGAAGGAGGTGAGGAATAGGGTAGAGGCAGTTAAAGGGAAAGACAGGCTAGAGCCCTTTGGGTGGAGGAGGTTAGCCAGTACTGGAGATGGTCCTGAAGTTGCTTTTCAAGCCTTAAAGGAAGAAGCTTCTGCCTTTTATTCTCCCTTAGTCATTTCAGCAAGCCCAAGATGAAAATATTCCCACTCCTGGCTAGATATTTTGTTGACCTTGAAACTTAATTTGGTTTTAAGATAAAGCAACTTTGACCTGTTCAAAAGAGCCCTATCACAGCCAACATAATTTGGGCTATCTTTAGTCAACTGACAGTAGCTCTGGTAATACTTGTGCTAATTTTCTTGAGATAGATCCTCAAAGGAGACCTAATTAATGCAAAAAAATTTAACACAGATTGGTCCTGGTCCCCAAAATTAGCTTAAAGGAATTTGTGTACTTCAATAAAACTAGTGAGAGTCCTTTGGAAGCTGGGAATAGTGGAACTTATGCAAGCCTATCAAGGATAAGACTCCAGGAAAAATGAATCCTGAGGCACCTGAGTCTTTGGTGTTGGCCGGATGGGGAGCTGTTTTCTCCTAGTCCATCAATTTCATCAGTGTGTCACGGCACCATAACTGTCAACCTGAAAGCTTGGTTAAAAGAGGTAAACAGGCTAAATTCTTAGTATTGCTCCCTTAAAGCTAACAGATACATGGTCATGGAGCCAGAAGGAAACTTCTAACTCTCTGATACAAGAATGACTAGGCTTAGTCATGAGAAAGGAATTTTCTTAGTTGAATAGGTTGTAAATTCAGTGTGACAAGACAATTAGCAAAGTAGTATCAATTGGAAGTTATGATTCCAAGATTTCTGACTTTCTTTTATTCCTGTGATAACCCACCACTCTAATTAAAGGCATTCTGTCATAAACGGGTCTTTAAAGTTGCTGACACAGAAAAGGGCATTTTTAGAACAAAGCAAAGCAGTCTGATTAGTTCAGGTTTTGGCCCTTATTAAGGTGCAAAAATGATATTAAGTGATTATCAATACTAATAGCTATTAATTATCAAATCAAGTGACATAATTCTCTTGTCTTCTTAAAATACTTTCTCATACTCTCTAAATATATTTAAACCATGTGAAACTGACACAAAGGTAATATACATTTAATATTTAAATGAGTTAACTCACTGAATTGTCCATCTGACTATATAATTTGGGCAATAGGAATATTAGGCCAAAGGAATATTAACATGATGGTGAAAAGGGCATTTGTCCCAGGTACTCCAAAGCTCCATGTTAGTGTGTGTATTTTTTGTATATATATACACATAGAAACATACACATATAAACATGTGTATATATGTGTATACACACACACACACACACACATGCAGGAGAGTTCCACAAGTTTCGCTTCTAAACTTTACTTTTCAAAGCATTCCTCTTTTTTGACTCCCAGCTCATTTCTCTAACTCAATACCTTCCAAGATCTGCCTAAGTGGATAGAATAGTAGGCCTAGAGTTAGGAAGACCTGAGTTCAAATCTAGTCTCAGACACTTACTTGCCATGTGACCCTGGGCAAGTCACTTAGCCTCTGCCTCAATTTCCTCATCTATAGTTTCTTCACCCACTTTTTTCCCCCTATACCTACGAATTGTTAGGCAGAACATAATTTCACCAAGGAGTCCTTGTAGTTTTTTCTTGTGTGACTTTGAGCAAACCATTTAACTTGTTGCCAGCATTCAGATATTGTCATTTCTCTACTACAGGAATCTATGACTGAGGTCCTGGTCCTGTTCCTCAGGATTCTGGTTTAGCTTTCTCTTTATCTTGCCTCAAACCACCTGCCCACCCCACTCGCCTGCTTACACCAGGTTTTGCATTTCTCTTTTATATACTATCTTCTCTCATTATAATTGTGCTCCTTGAGGGCAAGAACTGTTCTGTTTGCTTGCTATTCCTAGCACTTAATATTTTTTCAACACCTCAAGCAACTCCCAGAACTATTTCAGAGATGCTTATGTAGGGGGATTTTCCTCACCCATATATTCTTTGCCTAAGAAATCACAAATGCCTTGGAGATGAGGTCCCTAGTATTAGCTTCAGGTGCAACTCTCCCGGCAGACTGATAATTAGCCAGAGGGAGACCCTAGAGCTGGAAGCTGCCCTAAGAGATTGGAACCCCAGGGTTCCTTTACTTTATGAGCCACAGGTTTGTTTCTTTCTTCCTTTGGAGTGAATGATAGATAAATTAAAGAATTCTATAATAGAATGTCATTTACGTAGCGCAATTTTTGACCAGAGCTTAAGTTTCTTCTTCTTTATTATTCACTGTGTCACAGGCTCTATTTGAAGGCCTTCTTTAACCACCACGTTGGCTCATTTGAATTCTGGCTATCTCTTAATTGTTCAGAAGTTTTTCTTTATGTTGATATGAAAGTTCCTTCCTAGTAACTTTCATCTATCGGTTCTACTCTTGTTCTTTGACATCAAGTAGAAGAAGTCCAATCTTTTACCAATATGATAACCTTTCCACATTGTTGAAAATAGTTACCATATCTTCATATTCTTGCTAAATCCTCTTTGGTTCAGGTAAAATGTCCCTGAATTCTTCAGTGACTCCTTATTTGTCATTGTTTCAGGTTGGGCAACTAGGTAGCGCAGTGGATAGGGCACCAGTGCAGGAGTCAAGAGGACCTGAGTTCAAATCTCACCTCAGACACTTGACACTCACTAGCTGTGCGACCTTGGGTAAGTCAGTTAACCCCAAGTGCCTCATCCTGGCTCATCTCCAGTCATCCTGATGAATATGTGGTCACTGGATTCAAATGGCTCTGGAGGAGAAGTGAGGCTGGTGACCTGTACAGCCCTCCCTCACTCAAAACAAAGTCAAGAGCAAGTTATGTCATTATTTCTCTGATGACATAGTCTTCTTTGGCAATGAAGGACAAACACACAGACACATAATTGTTTCAAGTTCATTCAATATCCTCGTTCTTGAGGTTTAGGGGTCCTGGGACACAGTCAAAGAGAAACAGTTTATTAAAAATCCACAAAATTGGTCAAATTCTTAAAGAATTTGAGCGTTTGCAATGCTAATGTAAGGGGGCCAAATTGAACCTGAGAATGTTAATGGAGGCTGAGATGGATCTTACATACAGAAAGACTGTGGGAGGGATCTAAGGTTGGTCAAATAGTCTGGGGGTGACTAGAAGAGGGCTAAGGAGGTCTTGATGAGTAGTCTGGGGTGACTAGAGGTCAGATGTTAGGAACCCAGAGATAGGATTAAGGGTGGAAAGTAGCTGAAGACCATCTGGAGATAACAGACAATGGAGGGCTAGGCTAGCTTAAGGATAAGAGAAAATTGGGCATAGAGATAATGAAAGTCTTATAGCCTGGGGTGAACCCCAGATCCAGTGAAAAGACTCAAGGAGAGTTCAAGGTGGGATTTTCCAGGGCCTATAGACAAATGGGACACAAATTCTTTTGGGTTAAGGGGCAAAAAGTCTCTGCTTGGGCTGGATCATCACCCTTCTGTAGCTGTACTTTATGCATCTTATCTATGCCTGTCCTTCTAAAGGTAGTGCTGAGACCAAGACATAATACCGTAGATGTCCATCTGACCAAAGGAATATTAACATAATGGTGAAAAAGGCATTTGTCCCAGGTACTCCAAAGCTCCATATTTTAGTGTGTGCATTATGTGTACATATACGCATACAAACATATACAAATAAACATGTGTATATATGTGAACATACACACACACACACACACACACACATGAGAGTTCCACAAGTTCTGCTTCTAAACTCTAATTTCCAGAGCATTCCTATTTTTTGACCATCAGCTCATCTCTCTAACCCAATGCCCTGTGAAGATAATGCCTAGGTGGATAGAATAGTGGGCCTGGAGTTAGGAAAATCTGAGTTCAAATCTGGTCTCAGATACTTACTTGCCATGTGACCCTGGGCAAGTCACTTAGCCTCTGCCTCCATTTCCTCATCTATAAAATGGTGATAATAATAACACTGACTTTTCAGGGTTGTTATAAGGATCACAGTTGCTGGCACATAGCAGGTACTATATGAATGTTAGCTATTATCGTTATAGTTATTATTATATTCCCAGTTGTTGTTGGTGACCTGGATTAAGATCCAACAAAGGTAGCAAAGAAAAATAGTTAGACAGGTAAGAGGAGAACCAAGAAAGGGAAATGTTGTAAAAACCTAGAAAAGAAAGATTGTTAAGGAGAGAAGTGTTGTTAGCAGTGTCAGTGATGGCAGTTATTAGATCTGGGAGAAAGACTAAAAAGGGGCAATTAGATTTAATAATTCATAAATTGTTGGTTTATGCTGATGCTGATGAGGTTGGAAGCCAGATTGCAGAGGGTTTCAAGAAAGTGAAAACGGAAGTAGAAATACCTAGTGTTTACTTCTTATGAAGTTTAGTTATGAAGAAGATGGGATTTATAAGATGATAGCAAAGCAGGAAAGACTAGATCAACCAAGAACATTTTAACAATGAGGGAGGACAATTGTATTTGCAGGCAGAAGTGAAATAGTCACTAGAAGGAGAAATTGAAGATTAATAAGAGAGTAGCGGTGACAGTGGAGGCAATCTGCTAAGGAAGATGGGATGGAATGGGATGATTTGGACTTGGATAGAGATTTTCCTTTGCAAGAAGGACCGTCCCTTTGAGTAAAGGATGAGGTAGTAGCAAAAGGTATCTAAATATTATGAGATATGGAGAAGAGGAGAAGAGCAACCTCTTTATGAATGGCCTCAATTTTTTTTCAGTGAATTACGAGGTAAGGTTATCAGTTGAGAGAATGGGGACAGGGTACTACAGAGGGCATGGAAAGATTGCAGTGATCAATATCTTGAGAGAAATAGTGAATTTATTAGGGAGGTACAAAAGGATTGCCTTGTTGCAGTGAGGACCTATTTGAGATTATATAATATACATTTTCATGGGGCAGCTAGGTGACAGAGTGGATAGAACACTGGGCTGGGAATCAGAAAGACCTGAATTCAAATCTTGCATCACAGACAGCTACTAGCTATGTTACCCTGGGCAATTCACTTAACTCTGACTGCCTCATTTTCCTCATCTGTAAAATGAACTGGAGAAGGAAATGACAAACCACTCCATTATCTCAGCCAAGAAAACCCCAAGTGGGGACATGAAGAGTCAGATACAAGTGATCAAAATATTTTTAGTGGATCAAGTTAGGGTGACAGTGATTTTCTCTATATTTAGTGGGAAGTAAATAAGAATGAAGATACCAAATAATGAGATTAATCAAACTTCAGGTTGGACAAGACATAATTAGCTATAGGATAAAGGAGTAAGGTACTTGAGATAATAGGACCAAAAGCTGAACTGGTTTGGTAAGGGGCCAAAACAGGGAAAGAAGGAAACTAGCCATTGCAAGAGGGATGGTCTTGGAAAGAAATCAGGGACAGATAGGTTGTAGGGCATGATGAGGATGAAGAACAAGGTTGTGTTCATACGTCATATGGAAAGATACATCAGTAAAATATAATCAGATAAAGGAATTGTATCGTTTATGAACATGGAAGTGGAACATTTGTAAGTGGTGGCGTAATCAAAGGAATGCTCATTTCTGTGTAAGTAAGGTGGAGTGGAAGAACCTGTAATAGTGAATGAATAAGTTGAAGAACTAGGAAGTCACCTTGTTCGAGACAGAGTATTGTAGCACTCTAGTGTAAGGGCAGGAGTTGGGATTCAGACACATTGAACTCACTAAGGAAGGAAAAAGTATGTTCAGGGTTTTTGGAGACAATAGCCATCAGAATTTTGATTGGGTGATGCATATGTAATGAATGAATCACCCAACTATGACTAGTGATCCAGGGGTTAAAGTAAAATAGTGTTGTGAAGGGTCACCATGGGGACGGAGTCAGGTCTCAGTGAGCACAAAAAGATGGAGGAAGCAAGAAAGAAAAGGTTTAAGATGAAAGCCAACTTGATACTTATGGAATAGGCACTCCAGAGAGCACAGTTGGCTTTACAGTAAAAGACGTGTGAGGGGAATAGGAATAAGAGAGTGGTTAATGGGAGATGTAGAGGAATATTTCAATAATGACAGTTGAGGATTTAGAATCACTGGGATAATAAGGCAGTTGTAGCAAAGCTGCTGCTGTGGAGTCACAGGGGCACCAAGAGAGTTCTTTGAACCTGCTAGTCAGAAATCCAAGAGTTATTCCCTCATCTAAGCTAAAGGAAATTACTTTGACAGACTGTGTAGGATGTACTGGAGTGGGGGGAGTCTTGAGTGAAAGGGAACAGGTAGAAAGATGGTGCAAGAGTCTAAGGAGAAGGGGATAAAAGCCCTAGCAACTGCATGAGTAGAGAGAAGGGGCTATATGTGGAAGATGTTGTGAATATAGGAAAAGAAGAATTTGTTACATTTTGGTTAGGTCATAAAGGGAAAAATGAGGAGTTCAGAGAAGCTCCGAGATTGTAATCCTGAGACAATGTCTTCAAAAGAAATTGGGAAGGTTTGAAGAGAGGAGGGTTTCAGGGGTGGAGAACCTGTGGCATTGAGGCCACATGTGACCTCTACATCCTCAAGTGTGGCCCTTTGACTGAAGCCAAACTTCACAGAACAAATCCCCTTAATAAAAGAATTTATTCTGTAAAGTTTGAACTCAGTCAAATCCAAAGACCTTAGAAGGCCACATGAGGCCACAGGTTCACCACTGCTGGTGAGGGGTATAAGATAACATATTTGATATTTGGACCAATGGAGTTTAAGGTATATAATTTCTTGTGATAAAAATTCTTTCTTGGATAGGAAGATTTTTTTTTTTAATCTCAATCAAGTTTCAATATAAAATTTAGTCATTAATGAATTAGCAATCTTAGCAGACATAATGGAATTAAAATGATTATCTTTCTGATCAAAGTATCCAACTTGGATGATAGATTCTAAAACACATAGAATTTTATATCCTAGATGCTCACTCACACGTTAGGATAAAATGTCAAAGCTTTTATGCACCTGGTAGTCAAGACATCAAGGTTTTTATTCATGTGCAATTTCAAACAAGTTTGTAGGAATTTAAAGAGTTTGTAAGATTAACTTGAAAGAGGCCAAGGGAAAAGATTATAAGGACAGCAAATTGCTTAAGCAAAGACATGGACTGAGAAAATGTGAGGTACGTTCAAGGAGTAGAGTATTCAGTGCTTTTAGTACACAGAGCTCATGGAGATGTTAAATAAGACTGTATCTGTAACACAGAATGAAATTCTGAAAGACCTTGAATGAGAAGCAAGTTTAAATCTTATTTTATAGAGATAAGGAAGTCACCGAAGATTTTTCACCAATATATGGACAATTCTTGTGACAAGAATATGAAGGACAAACGAATTGACAAAAAGAATGTGTGTGAGAAGCTCTATTAATAAGCTTTTTGTGGGTCTTAGCTATCCACACTGAAGATACTAGGACCAGAGGATTAGGAATAAAGAGGAGAGTGGAGAGCTATTGCAGAAGCAGAATTAATAGAACTTTAGCATTATAACATTTTAGAGAGAAGAAAAGTCAAAGAAAATCTAAGTGTCTTGAAGATAGGAAAAAGGGAACATATTTATGAAGAAATATAATCAACTTAGTTTTAGTCATGCTTGGTTTGAAATTATTTTGTCTAAGCTAGGTAGAAATGACCTAAACCTAAATACTGTCCTGAATCTCTGGAAAAATGGAAGCTACAAAAGTCATATGAAAAATGTTTCACATCCCTTACTAGAGGAATGCAAATTATGACTTTCTACCTTAGTACCATGAGACTGACAAGCAGAACCAAAATGAAAAGATAAATATTGCTGCTGTGAATAGTTTGTTGATGATGCACTGTTGGTAGTAGATTTGTGAATATATACAGCCATTCTGGAAGGCAATTTGGAATTATACAGAAGTCATTATATCCTTTAACCAGTATTACCACTGCTAGTCTTGTACCTAAAAGAGATCAAAACAATAAGAAAAGGTCCTATATCTGCACAAAATATTTATATCATCTCTTATCGTGGCGACAAAAAGCAAAAACAAAACATGAAACTATCAACTGAAGAAGGGTTGAACAAGGCAGGGGATACCTTATGACGTTTTTTGATGTCAAATCATTCCTCAGTTGTGTCCAACTTTTTTTACCCCTTTGGGGATTTTCTTGGCAAAGGTACTGGGGTGGTTGGCCATTTCCTACTCCAGCTCATTTTACAGATGAGGAAACTGGGGCAAATAGGCTTAAATGACTTGTCCAGGATCACACAGCTATTCAGTATCTGAGGCCAAATTTGAATTCATGAAGATGAGTTTTCCTGACTCCAGGCCTAGTGCTCTATCCACTGCACCATCTAGCTGCCCCACTATGATACCATACAGAAAGAGAAAATAGATGATTTTTTCAAAAAAGAGATGGAAAGACTTTTATGAAACAATCCAGAATGAAGTAAGCAGAACCAGAAGAACAATTTATACTAAAAATATTTAAAAACAAGCAACATGATGGCTTCTATTAACTAATGAAGAATGAGATTAGAGGAACTAGGAGAAAACTTTCAATAATAACACATTGTAAGAGTAAATTAAATTGTAAGAGCTATGGTCAATACAATGATCATATTTGATTTTAGAGAACTAATGATCAAGGATATTATCTTCCTTACAGAGAGGGGTTGGGTTTAGAGTACAGAACGAGATTTAGTCTCACCGCCGCAGCCACACCCACCAGACATAAACGTATATGTGTGTATACACACACATGTATGCACATATGCATACATATATGTAGCTACACATGCATGTATGTATACACACATGTATACATACATATATATGCATATACACACATAATAAATGGTGGAATTTGTTTTGCATCAATATGCCTATTTGATGAATTTAGTGAATTTGTTTTTCTTTTCTTTTTTCAATAAGGTAAGAAATACAGTAGAAAAAAATAGACTTCTTTTACAAACAAAGAGAATGTGACTACATTTTATGGATATGGAAGGTTGCTTACACTTTCAGATGAAGTTACTCTATTTTCAATTTTATCTAATTGTTTAAGTTTTCTACAAAAGAACTCTCATAGTACAGAGAAAATTTACAAATGTTCATAATATGAAAACAAAATATGTCACTAAAACCTTTTTAAAGAGATATATTTTGCCAGGAGTCATTTGCAGAAAGGTAGTATTTGATTACGAAATCATGAATAGGGTTTACAAGGGAATGTGAAAAAGGAATAGGGGCAAGCAAAGAAATTTGGCCCCACAGTATTTATATGGAGATTTGACATAATGTGGGCTACATATGGAATATATAGCATGTGAATCCCATGAACTTCAATTTGAAACAGTATGTTCTAAGAAAGAGACAAATGAAATTAGCGTGCATGTATCCATGGTTTAATTTCTTTCAAGGTGGCTTGACATGCATTGCATGAGAGTTACAGTGCAAAACTGGACACCTCCTAAGGGGGTCAGTTCAGAACTGGATTGATTTGGGATTTGGAGGTACAGGTCATATGCCCTTTGAAGAGTAGGAGTTCCCTAGGGATGCCTATCAACTCTGATTGGTCCATATAGTGGGAGGTGGGCTATATTAAAAGGAGGCCTTGAGTAAGTGACTTAGGACACTTAACTCTGATCAAAGAGACATCTTTTTCCATATCACCAGTTTTAACAATAGAGAGTAATCAACATTTCCCCAGACCTGTCTCGCAATGTAATGAGCAGGAATAAATTCATTTAGGTTAGATCTTGACGTCCCTCTGTAGAAGTACTGAGCTTCGAGAGAAAGGGGGAGTGAAGAAGCTCTGAGTTTCCGAGATAAAGCTTACTAAGAAAAATCATTTTTCACAGGTACAAGGAAAAAGATAATAGGATTTGGAACCAGAGACTTACTAGTATGTAAGTCTCAGTGTAGCTTTGAGCAAATCATTTAAACTTTCTGGGACTCTTTGTTCTTTTGTAAGACCAGAAGATTAGATTAAAAGACCTTTAAGAAGTATTCTAGCTCTAAATCTGAGTCTTCCTTTCCAACCACCACTTTCAAGGAATTATATTTGGGCAAGAAATGTAACTTAATGAACTTGCGTTCAATAATGAAATACTTGTTTTGCCAAAAAGCATCGGAGGGAAACAAGAAGAAAATTTATTCCTCATTAAGCTTTTGCCCTAATATTCCTTTACCCAAACCAGATGGCCCCTTTTTGATAGATAAAATTGTCGTCTTGTTCATTTTGTTGTTTTTGTTATTATTATTTTGGTAATGAACCTGAGATTCCCTGTGAGGAAATTCTCCTCTGCCAATGCAGATCAGAACTTGGTCTGCCTTAGAATCCTAGAAAGTTGCCTGGAAAAATGAGAAGTTAAGGGACTCACCATGTATTTGCTTCTGGTAGGTTTCTCTATCCATTTCACTAAGAAGCCTCTAGAAAAGCAGTTTTTACCATAAAGTTTTTTTTTGGTAACATTTTGATAGCTAGAGTTCAATATAATAGCTTCATTTTGTAATTTCAAGTATCTTATTTTATACCTTTAAAAAATTATTGTCAGAAGTGGTCCATAGATTACTGCCAAAAGGGATCATCACACACACACACACACACACACACATTAAGAACTCTTGACCAAGAATAATTATTAGTGAAATAATGATGCATAGTAAAAAGCAACTAGCTAATTTCCATATTTGCTGTTCTCAAAAGTTGTCTAATACAAACTATAATTTTAA
The DNA here is from genome assembly GCA_023548195.1 of Bettongia penicillata ogilbyi. NCBI lineage: Eukaryota > Metazoa > Chordata > Mammalia > Diprotodontia > Potoroidae > Bettongia > Bettongia penicillata. Next base: position 1,582,780 of record JAJHZJ010000688.1, on the reverse strand, counting down.
TAAAGCATAGGATCAGAACATGTTCTTTCCAACCACAGCATAAAAGATAATCAATTGGGAAAATAATATATTGGGAACAAAGGAACTATGATGAAAACATCTCAAGTAAGAAGGAGATTGCTTTTTGCTAAATCGAGGGGATTGGTTCTCCTTGAAGTTTGTCTTTATCTTTTCATAATAACTCACAATTCAGAGGGAGGAGGAGCTCATGGTTCTCATTATTTACTATTGCCACCAGTCCTTTTTTTGACTTCCAGGTCCCCTATTTTGATTGCTTGGTGTGAATAATTTATCCAATGCCTGATTGACTCTCTCAAACTAGTATTTCGTGACATCTTTAAAGGAATTGAGATCAGTAGTAGCTTGTTGTACTTGAAAATTTTACCTAAGAACCTGTCATAATTGACATATTGTCAATGTGTATATGTATGAATATGCATATATGTATATATAGGTATGTGTGTATATATGCATATACACATTTTATATATATATATATATACACACACACACACACACACACATACACACACACATACATATGATAGACCTGAAAATTTGGTTAAAGAGGCAAGCAGGCTAGGTGACATGTAAATCCATATTGTTTATTTCCTCAAAGCTAGTCAAAGCTAGCAAACCTGTACATATAAATAACCAAAGCATGAATTTTGATTCTCTGATACAAGAATGACCAGGCTTAAATATATTTTAGAACAATCCCAACTTAGCCTGTCTGTGTGACTCAAATTTATGATTTCCATATATGATTAACTATATTATGAGAAAGGAATTTTTTAATTGAATAGGTGGTAAATACAATAAGAGAAGAGAGTTGATAGTGTCATTTGAAATTATGACCCAGGATATCTGTGTTTTCTTTACCATTAACATACCATAACATAGTATATGTTCATAAAATATTAAGAAATGGAAAAAGTGCCATTATTCAAGATAGTGTCCCAGGTTAAGAGTCTCATTCTTAATGGTTATAAACAGAGGAAAAATGCTCTTAAGTCAGCCCCATTTGGTTTGGTGACATAGAAAAAGATATTCTCTGAGCTTACTTCAGAGAACAAAGAAATTGCTAAGTCCAGGCTCTTCTTTTGGTTGATTACTTCAGACTCTGGCTCTTATTAAGGTCCAAAAATGATATTAAATGATTATGTATGTGTGTGTGTATATATATATATATATATATATATATATATATATGTGTGTGTGTGTGTGTGTGTGTGTGTGTGTGTGTGTGTGTGTGTGTGTATGGGGATCCAAATATTTGTGTGAATATTATACAGAGAGGAGAGAGAAGAGACAGAGACACAGAAAGATAAGGGGAGGGAGGAGGGAAGAAGAAGAAGGAGAAGGAGAAAGAGGAGGAGGAGAGTGGAAGAGAGAGAGAGAGAGAGAGAGAGAGAGAGAGAGAGAGAGAGAGAGAGAGAGAGAGAGAGAGAGAGAGAGAGAGAAGAGGGGACCACTCCCACTCCATTCTTGAGAGAATATAGCAGAGACATAAAACGATCAATGTTTTTCTTTATTACTAAGGAAGTTTCCATTGGCAGGGCAGTGATCAGCATAATGGGAAATGACTGGTGTGAGAAAACAAAAAGCGTCAATACAGTTTTTTAATGGAAGCAAAGTGTTCTTTCTTTTTGTATATTCCATTTCCCATTAGTGGAACTTTTCCAAGGCTATTGGTGGTGCCTAGAATGCACAGCTTTTCCACCTCTGCCCATAAGCATTTCCAGTTTCCTTCAAGGTTCAGATCATGTACCAACCAGCCAGGTTTTTATTGTTTCGTACATGCATTTTTTTCTCCCTCTGTGTGGTTTATCTATCTTCCACCTTATTTGAATGTAAGCTCTTTGAGGGGAAGAACTATTTACATTATTCTTTGCATCCTCAAAACTTAGCACAGTAGATAATTTGCACAAAATAGGTCCTTGATAAAAGTTCATTGAAGTTAACTGAATTGTATTGAATAGAGTTACTAATGATAGTTGAAGCATATGTTTGGGAACTAGAGAATAGATTTCTTCAGACACGCAGTTCTAACACCTGACATCAAGAAGAATCTCCATCTGGTATTCATGTTAGAACTGTAAAGCTTATGTGAACTTAGGCCCATAATTCCTCCAGTATCATGTCAGCATAATCGAGCATTTCTGTGATTCTTTTTCATCTAGGTAGCAGCTGAAGCAGGTGTTTTGCAGATTCTGTGTATAACAGAGGCATAAATCCTTTAAAGTTGTGCAGATAGCTGCAGCTGGTTTTCTCTGGTCCTGGTTCTGGATACAAATACATTTTAATTTAATTGCTAAGCTGAATAAAGAACTTTGTACTAATGTGCTAACTCCCCGATATGCCATAAATGCCTTTTTGAGAAAATGCTGGGTTTTTGTTTGTTTGTTTGAATTGATTTCCCAAAATGTTGAAAGTAAGGCAAAAAGTTAAAGAACAAATCCTTAAGATAAATGGGGAAAGTTTGGTCATACCTAGAAAGATATCATAGCATAAAATGGGCTATTTTTATGTTTTAAGATGTGTAAGTTAAATGTCTCCAAACGCATTCTTTCAGCTATTTTCTATTTTTAGTAAGTTTGCAAAATGTAAAAATAAGCTTTATTCTTTAATCGTATACTCCTTGTAACCTGAAATATGCTGATCTTATTATCTCCCTCAGCACTTGGCAAGGAACATAATGTCTTAAAGTGTCCTTTGTGTTCTTTGTAACAGAGCCAGCCTTAGGAAAAATTGTTAAACTGACAGTTTATTTTTGAAATGCCCTTCTAGTTGCCAAGGGTCCTTATGTTGGCACCTTGGAATCTTTACAATAGGGCCAGGGCCAGGCTCTAGTCAGAGCTCTCTGTTAAATGACCAATGTTCCAGGACATTTTTCCATACCAGATCCTAACTATACTGCTTTCAATTTTGTATATTATTAAACTTGAAAGCTGGAAGGAAAGTTAGGCATCATAAAGATCACCAGAAAAAGCCCAAAGAAGTTCAATGATTTTTCTTAGACCATGAGACACAACTCAATGCCCTCTCATCTCGCTCTCGTGATAGAAACTAACAAGAAATCATTCTTACTAATGTGTTGTTGTGGGAATGAGAGGCAGTGGATGGCTTGTTGGACCTGGAATCAGGAAGACTTTTATTTTTGAGTTCTAATCTGGACTCAGGCAATGTGACCCTGGACAAGTCATTTAACCCTGCTTATCTCAGTTTTCTCATTTGTAAAATGAGCTGGTCAAGTATAAATAAGGTAAACAACTCCAGCATCTTTGCTAAAAACTCCAAATAGGATCATAAAGATTCAGACACAACTGCAAAAAGAGGAAACAAAAAATACATTGTTGGGGAATACATTGCCCTGGGTTCCTGGAGAGTAGAATATCACCCACCATCTAGAACTACTGACTAGGGGTGAAATGATTTATATAATTGAACTGAAAGAAAAAAAAAATAGCTGTTTGGTGACTGTAGTTTCTATTTCTGAACGTAGTTCTGGTTTTTATTATTTTTTAGGTCTACTTTAGAATATAGAGCCAATCAGGCATTCAGGATAGATAAGTAGCACTTTTCCCAGTGAAAGAGAGTCGGAAGAAAGAGAAATAAAAAACGTATAAAAGGATGGTTTCTAGGGTAATATTGGGAGTGCAACTTGCATGATCTCTTACCTGAATGAGAATGTATTCCTTGCTCAAGGGCAGAAGGAGGGAGATGTAACAAAATATTCTTCCAACAATTAAAGACATTCATTTGATCCCAGAAGTTAGAGCTGAGGTAATCTTTAAGAGACAGCAAATTATTTTTCACAATTGTGGATGAGGCCATCTGCTTTAGCGTGTCCCTGAATAATTTGTTACGTTTTATTTTACCTTCAATGTTAAGTTACTGACAATGGCAAATTGTGTTATCTAATTCTGAAATGTGGGCAGCTAGGTTTTTCAGTGGATAGAACACTGGCCCTGGAATCAGAAGGACTTGAATTCCAACGTGGCCTCAGACACTAGCAATGTGACCTTGGGCACTTAACCCTGTTTGCTCAGTTTCCTCATCTGTTGAAGGAGCTGGAGAAGGAAATGGCAAACCAATCCAATATGCCTGCCAAGAAAAACCCAAATGTGGTCACAAACAGACACAACTGAACAAGAGCAATCCTGGAATCGATCCATTTTAACGGAGAACTCACTATATAGATTCTGAGGTAGGTCAGTGGAGGAAATATTTTTGACTGGTGACTTTTTTTTTGGCATCTGAATGTCACTGAAAATTCCATTTCCAAAGTTATTAGCAGTCTCTGAATGACTACGTTATGTCCCTTTTTGACGGCTTATCCTTAATGTCCACTTTGTTGCAATTAACCTTGTTAACCACTTACTCTCCTCCTAAATACTAATATTGTCTTCTTGGGATTTTCAATTATGTGTGTGCACATATGTGTGCATGCACATGTATGTGCCTAGATGTGCATGTGAGTACCAAAAGCTATTTTGAAATAGATAAGTAACAAAGGATACGAAAAGAAATGCAAAGTATTAACATTCATATGAAAGAATGCTTGAAATTACTAATAAGATATATGCAAATCACAATAATTCTAATGATTGAAATTTACACACAGTATTTTGGGAAAGATGCCAAATGATGGGGAATATTTGAGCTGTTACTGGAAGTAAGGCACACTAGAGTATTGATTGCAGTGCTGTGAATCAATATAATAATTCTGAAAAATCATTTGGAATTATGTAAATAAAGGGAAATAAAATATCCATAGCCCTTGACCCAGAGATTCCACTGCTAGACATATGTTCCAGGGAAGTAATTGATAAAAAGAAATTTTCAATATACAAGAAAATATTTTAATTAACACTTTTCTCATAGTAACAAAAATAAATTGAAAACATAGTCATGCCCATTAATTAGGGAAAAACTAAAGAAATTTTGATAAATAAAATTACAGTGGTATAAGAAAAAATAAATGTAATGAATTCAGAAAAATATGGAAGGACATACTTGAACTGATTCATACCGAAGTAAGTGGAACCAGGAAAAAATATACACAATAGTTATAAAAATAAAAATATATAGAAAAATAACTTCCAAATAATTGAAAATAAACTTAGTAAATGACAAAGAATAAATGTGGTCCCAATGAAGGAAGATAAAAAGACACTTCTACCAAATCCTGTACGTAGTTGGGAAGTACAAGGTTAAGAAATATTGTATTTTTAATTTTTTTCTACATATCAATCCATTTTAGTGATTATTTTTTTCTCTTTTCATTTTTCCCATAAATGATAGTCTTAGTTTTAGAGAATGCCTCTCTTGAAATAGGAGACAAAGGAAAATTTAGATGATGTTTAAAAAAGGATATAAATAAAATTTAAATATACACATGTGTATATACACGTACATAAGATATATATTGCATATGCATATATACACTATCATATATAGTAAGAGTATAGTGTATTGATGTGTTGCATTCTTATAACACAAATACATATCCATGCATATTTATGTTACATACACATGCTTACATACATATGTATATTTATATGTACATGTTTGCTCTCACATATATGTGTGGTTCAAACAGTTTATTTAATTATTTTTTGGGATTTTTAGTTGTAGCACAGAAATGTGTCACCTTTTTGTTTATAATATCTTTTGATATATAATTCGAGTAATCAGATTTTGTCTTTCAAGGTATCTAATCAATTCCACATTTTGAAACCTGCTTTGACATACTGATGTGTTTATATCAACTTCTTTACAGAAATACACAATATACCTATATCTGCAATGGTCACTAATGGTCTTTTTTATCACAAATATGATATATTCTAATGGAAAAAAAGGAAACAGGACACACGTATGCATCAGAGAGGAAACTGGTAAAGAAATTTGTTGCTAATTAATGCACAACTGTGAAGTGTTGGAGCCAATATTATACATCCTTACCACTTTCCAGTTTTTCAAAAAGCATGAGTTTTAGTCACTTCCCTTTATGCAACTCTTCTGTCATACATTACATAAGTTAAATGGTGTACATACTTTTTTTTTTTTTGATTTGGCAAATCTTTTGATTGTGTTGGATTTATTGGATTTTGATTGTCTAAAGGTTAAATAATGACCAGAAAATATTCACACTCCCTTTTTCCTTAGTGCTGCTTTTATTCATCGTATTACCTTAATCTTTTGACATTTGTTTTAAATTACTGAACAGAAAATCTAGAATTTCTTATAAGTTTTATAGTTCTGGATTCTTTCCTAAATGTTTCATTTTTTGTTGCTTCTATTTGGGTTACTTGGTGTTTGTTTGTTATTGCATGAATCAGGTGGATATTGATGAATTCCTCCATGTTTTCCTTTATTTTGTTTCTAACTTCAATAGTTTCGGGGACTTGGCCAGGCGACTTCAGTGGTTTCAGGACATAGAGTCTCCATTATATATCACTTTGGCTGACAGTCCTTTATTTTGTTATTGTCACATCTCCCCTCATGACATGGATAATACGTGAGATTTTGTAGTTGTATTTCAAAGAAAGAGGTGTGCTTACAGCTAAGTGGGGTTATTATTGTGAGATAAGTATAACATAAGATATATACAAAAGAGGTATGCAATTTTAGGATAGTAAAGAAGAGGGAAGGGTAAGTTTTTAGTTGGGAGAATAGGGAAAGGTTTTGCAGAACTACTATAATTTAAGGCATCTTTAAGGAAAACTATACATATATGTATATACATATACATCATATGCATATATATACACATATGTGTGTATATATGTATACAAAAAATGGGGGAGAAGGCATCAGGGTCTCTAACCATATTAGACTGCATCAATGAGTTAATGAACATTTGTAATGCTCCTCCTGGTGCCAGTAACAGAAATAGTGAAGTCAGAAAGAAATATGTTTAGGAGGGAAGATATAGTGTTTGGGATGTGTTGAGTTTAAGGTTCTGTAGAGACATTTACATGGCAAGTTTCTATAGGCAAACAGAAATTCAGGTCTTTAGCTCAGAAAAGAGATGAGAGTAGGAAATAGAAATTTGGAAGACATCTTCTTGGAGTTTGAAACGAGTAAACTGTAGGAGATTGACAAGAAAGGGAGTAAAGAGAAAAGAGCAATAGGCCTAGACAGTCTTAGTGAACACTGAAACTAAGTATGAGAAACCAGCCAAGGGATCAGAGAAATGATGTGGGGGAACACTAGGACAGTGTGTTGTCTGAGGGAAGATAAAATTATCTAGTAGAATGAGGTGGTTCATAGTTTCCAGTTATGCAGAAAGTCAGTAAGGATGAGAAATGAAAAAAATAAATCATTCTTGTTGGTGATTAGGTCATTAATGACCATGGATTTCATTAAGCACCTACTACCTTGAAGGCACTGTGCTAGGAAAGACAAAAATGACAAATCATATATGTTGTCAAAAAAGCAATTGTGCTACTTGTAGATTCAATATCTAAGCAGGTGAATAAGTACAATAAAAGTTGAAGAGATAGCAAGCATACTAGGGGATCTAGTAAGGCTTCTAGGAAGAACGGTACATGAACTGAAGTTAAAAAAGGAGCTAAGAATTTGAAAGGCATTAAGTACATTAGGTATATTCAGGATAGCCTGTCCAGAGGGACAGAGGTGGAAGGCAGAATTCCTAGTAAGGTATTAGTAGGCTATTATTACTGAAATTATGGTTTTATGAAAGGAAGCAGTAGGAAATCAATCCAGAAAGGGAAGATGGAGTCAGACGGTGCAGGTATTTAAATGTGAAAATGTGGAGCTTGCATTTTATCCTATAGGGAGCACTGACAATACTTGAGCATGGTGTCATGGTCAGGTCTGTGCTTCAAAAAAGAATCTTTTGACAGCCACTTGGAGAATAGATTGTAGAGAGTGGGAGCAAGGACACCAGTTAGTAAAACCTTCTTAACTATCTACTAGGGCTCAGGTACAGAATGTCCATGCCTGCTTACCTCTTAAAAATCAGTTATTTCTTGGATCTATTTTGTGTTGGTCATGCACAAAAGGAAGAGTTTATTTTTGTCCTTACATCCTCTCAACACTGCTTCTATCACTGTAAAAAGAGATATAGAAAGAAAGATTTATAGAACATTTTGTTGCCTAGAGCATAAAACTTACCCCATGACTTTCTTCTGCAGTTAGGGGATATTTTTCTGCTTTACTTTTTTGGGCTTTATTTGTACTGTTTTTGTTTGGTTCCTGTGACTAATCAAATTATATACAAAACAGATATACTTTCTTCATGACTCATAGTCAATAGCAACATGGAGGCTTGTAGTTTTCAGGAATAATTAATATAATTTCTGAATTCTATCAGAGAATTCAACCTTCAGTTATCTATTATGACAGGGAAAGCAAGGCCTTGCATGTCTGAACCATATCCCAATTTTAAGTTTAAAGAAAATAAAGTTAGAATCCTCAAGTCAGCCCAGCAGAGTTGGGTAGCTCACAAGAATGAAATTCTGATGATAGAAACAAAACCGTAACTAGAGTGGGGCAACTGGGACCTTTTAATCATAACAACATAAATTAAAGGGGGCAACAATAGAAAATAATTATTTTTAAAGAACGTGCAATTTAAAAAATTTTTGTATTTATATCTTAAAACAAGTTAAAATGAAGAATTATTTAAATGTGGCATCTACCAGATGTCGAGCTTCTCCCTCCCACAAAAAGAATAGAGGAGTTGAATTCCTCCCAAAGTTGAAATTTCCCAAGTAGCAGCCTCATGGTTTCCCAGGTCCTCCTTCCTAATGGAAGTTGGGGGGAATGGGGCAATATACAGGATCTCTTTCTCCATGACTGATTTGAAAGTATAGTTGTTGCTGTTTGCCAATGTCATCATTATGTACACAATTTGTGGTTTTTGAGTCCTTTCAGTCATGTCTGACTCTTCAAGTGACCCCATTTGATGTTCTCTTGGCAAAGATACTGGAGTGGTTTGTCATTTCCTTCTCCAACTCATTTTATAGATGAAAATACTGAAGCAAATAGGATTATGTGACTTATCCAGGGTCACACAACTGGTGTCTGAACCCAGATTTGAGTTCAGAAAGATGATTCTGCCATCTAGTTGCCCATGTACAAATATAGGATTATATGAAATAGAAAAAAAAATAATTATTGGTTGAATGAATTAGCAAATGGATGATCCAGGGAAGGCCATATGGATGAGGTGAATTTTGAGCTGAGCATTGAAGAAAACCAATTTTCAGTGACTAAAATGAAGAAGTAAATTCTAGGCATAGGGAACAGCCAATGAAAAGATAGAGAGAGAAGATGAGCTGCTGTATTTGAGGAGCAGAACAAAGGCCAGTTTCCAGGCTATAATTTATGTGAAGAGAGATAATAGTGCCAGGAAGGTAATTTAGTGCTGAAGGTATTTTAAATGCAAAGGAAAAAAAAAGTTCATATTTATTTCTGAAGGGATATAAAGATACTGGATTAGGAAAATGACATGGTCAGAGCTACACTTGGGAAAAATCACTTTAGAAGTTATTTGAAGGAAGGATTAGAGGAGAGGACTGGGAGATTAGGCAAGAAACTTATGTATGGGGCTAATATGGAACCTCCAGATCATGTGACTTATAAGATAAAGGAATAGACTTTTTCTGTGTCATGAAGATGACCTCTCAGACTGCTAATACATGTTTCTCTCTGTGACTCTTGGTCCCTGTCTCTGGTGTGTGAGTGTGTGTGTGTGTGTACACACATACATTTGCATATGCACATATCCTTATACAACACCTTAAGGTTTGATTTACATATTCTTTTTGTAAATCCTCATTTTCTCTTTACAATAATCCTAGAAGAGAGCTGAAATCTGTCTGATTCCAGGGGTAGTGCTCTCCACCTAGCTGCTTTGTGTTCAACTGTACCAGTGTGCTTAGTTGTAGAAATAAGGGAAAGAATAAACTATACTGGGAGTGGAAGGGAAAGTTCTGCTTTGTGTGTATGGGGTGGGGGGGAGGGGTGTTGTAATACCATCAGGCCAGGTTTTGATTGCTTTGCTAGGCTGTAAAGCTGGTCACGGCAGCACACCTGAGGACTGCTACTGTGAACGATTTCAAGGATCTAATCGCATAATATAATGAATTCTATTTATTCAGCAACACTCTAAACATTGTTCAATAAAGTAAATATAACACTCACAGCAACATCCTTAAGTAAAACATATCATTCTATCTATCTATCTATCTATCTATCTATCTATCTATCTATCTATCTATCTATCCATCCATCCATCCATCCATCCATCCATCCATCCATCCATCCATCCATCTATCTATCTATCTATCTATCTATCTATCTATCTATCTATCTATCTATCTAATCTTTCTACATATAGTATAATAATAGCAGCATCCTTAGTCAATACTAAGCATTCAAGTAAAATCCTTTTTCAAAATACCACACTATCCACCCCTAACTTGAGGTTGACTTCCAAGTCTCATGGCTCTTCCTTTGTGGAGTGACCACTCCTGACTCTTGCATGGATTCACACGTGGGCAGCTCTCCACTCCTGTTCCATGCTTCAGCTCAGGGAGACTGCTTCACTCTGTAGCTTCTGCTTTTGGGAAAACAAAGCCCAGCAAGACAACAATTGTACTGACACATGCCACCAGCACACAGTCATTTCAATTCACCTCCAAAGTCCAGGGGCTCTGTATTAATAGTTCAGTTCACTTTAACAGCCTTCAAAAGATGCTAAACCTCATAGGTATGTTTCTGCCCTATAGCTCTATTCACTTTCAAAGTTTAGAGCCTCCTTCAGAAAGTCTCAGCCATCAGAGGTCTCCTCCTGGCAAAACTAGGTCACCCCTCCAATGCTGGCTCTCTTCACCTCTGCTTTCTCAACCCTGGCTCTCTCTTTACATACAATTCAACTCAGCATCTAATTGGCTAGAACCCACAGGTACATATCTGATCGGCTAGAGCATGTATGCACATATCTGATTGGTTAAAACTCAATCCAGAAAAACCACAAAGATCCTACTTTGCTTGCTGTTACACAGGTCTAAAAAAAAAATGGAAACAGTCATTCACCTGAGACCAATTTTGTTTCCCTGGAAGTCAAGTGGGGCAAAGACTTAGACCAAAGAGAAACAAATTATTGAATTCCCCAATGAGAAAGGAGATTGAAACAGCTTTGAATTTTATACATTAGTTCTAGCAATAAAGGCAAAGGAATCAGAAAGTTGGTGACAGAGGAATATAAATGAAAAAAGTACTGAATTACCAAAGATATCAAGAAGAAAATAATTCAATTAAAAACATTGAGAACCAGGAGATAAGCCAAGAAGGAAGATAAAAAACAGAAGGGAAAATTGCCTTCAGGATGGATAAATAATTTCAAATATTTCCAAATGGGTGTTGCAAGACAATAATAATTGCCAGAATTTATATTGCATTTTAACTTTGGTAAAGTGGTTCACTATATTATCTCAATTAACCTTCACAACAAAACCCTATATGCTAAGTGTTGTTATCTCCATTTTGCATATATAACAACTGAGGCTGAAAGAAGGTAAGTGGTATATCCAGTGTCACACAGCTCATACGTATGTGAGGCAAGGCTTGAACTCTAGTCTTCCTGACTCCAAATCTCATGTCATATCCACTGTACCATCTAGTAGCCCCAAAACTAAGAATGATGAATGAACACATCTGATAAGACAGAGGAACCTGTGGAAGAGAGCATGGCCCCATAGCAGTAGATTTCTGAGTGATTTAAGAGAGTTATAAGAATTGTGAAAACATTATTCATTGTCTACTTAAAAGAAATGAGGCAGTTAGGTGGTACAGTAGTTAGAGTGTTGGGCCTGGAATCAGGGAGATCTGAATTCCAATTCATTCTCAAACATTTACTGGCTATGTTACCCTGGGCAAGCTACTTTTCCCTGCCTCAGTTTCCTCATCTATAAAATGAGCTGGAGAAGGAAATGGCCGAGCACTCCAGTATTTTTCCAAGAAATCCCAGATAGGGTCACAAAGAGACATCACTGAGACAACTGGGCAACAGCCACAACAAAATCAAACAAACAAAAACCAAACAAATTCAGAGCAGCAAAAATCTTGCCAAAAGAAACAAAAGAGAATCATTGATTTGGAATGCAAACAAACAGATGTGGAGGAAAATCTGGAGGAAAAACTCAATGACTAAAAATGAAAATTATCTCCATTTATGGAAAATATGTTAATCACAACATCAGAATGCATAGAGACAACTTAAAGATTATAAGTCTTCCCAAAACATAGAAAGTAAGGAAAAGTGAACACCATATTAGAACAAATACAAGAAATATCACAGAATTTCTGAACACATAAAGCAAAGTGTCGTTCTAAAGAATCTACAGATCACTTGAGATAGGAGGAGGGGCAAGTTGTGTTGGAAACTTAAAAATATATAAAGTATAAATTTTAAAAATCCAGTTACAAAGAATAAAATTTTGCAAGAGACCAGGAGAAAGATGTTTGAATATAAGGGAAGGGAAATTTGAATTACACAAGATTATTTTGCAGTCACTACACACTATAGGAAAGAATGATGTAATGTCTTCAAAGGAGTGATAGAGTTGTTCAATGCATTACTATAAAGGATACTAGAATTTAAAAAATCATTTGCTTCTCAAATATCCCAGGCAACAGAAATACAAGAAAGGTAAACACATATGAAGAGCCAAGGATAACAACAACAGAATATCAATAAAGAAACCATTAGCTGATCTCTAACTGTACCTGAGGAAACATAGGTGAAAGCAAACAGAAGTGTTAGTAGTGTTATCCCAGTCTTTGCCAATTTCTGAGATAGAAACATCTGCACTGAATTTTTAACATTTTTGTCATGCAAGCCATTATAAAGATAGATCCAGTAGACCTCTAGATGTATTTTAATGAAATAAAAGGCTAACAATGAAGAGAAATCCCTGGTATTATAGCCCTTTTGGCATAGTTTCGAATTGTTCTATATAATGATTGAATCACTTCACAATTCTACCAGGCATACATTCGTGTCTCAATTTTCCCATATCCTCTCCAACATTTGTAGTCTTTCTTTTCTGCCTTATTAGCCAATATAATAGGAGTGAAGTAGTACCTGAAAATTGTCTTAATTTACATATATTTAATCAGTAGTGATTTGAATCATTTTTCATAGCTTTGCTAGATAATTTTGATTATTTCATCTAAAACTATTCATGTCTTTTAACTGCTTGTAAATTGGAGAATGGATATTATTTTTGTAATTTTTTTATTGTTTTATTTATTTGGTCTAGATTTTGACATTCATTTCCACAAAATTTTGAGTTCCAATCTTTCTCCCCATCTCTCCCCTCCTCATATCCCATAATACTTTGCATTCCAATTGCCCCTTTGCTCAAAGTGCCCTCCCTTCTATCACACCCCACCCTTCCCTTATCCCCATCTACTCTCTTTTCTTGAAGATAGATTTCTATACCCCATTACTTGTATTTTTTATTTCCCAGTTACATACAATAACAATTCTCAACATTCGTTTCTAATATTTTGAATTCCAACCTTTCTCCTTTCCTCCCTCCCCACATATCCCCACTGAGAAGGCAAGCAATTCAATACAGGCTATATATGTATAATTTTACACAAGACTTTCATAACAGCCATGTTGTGTAAGACTAACTATTTTTCCCTCCATCCTACCTTGTCCCCCATTTATTCTATCCTCTCATTTGACCTTGTCCCTTCTCAAAGTGTTTACTTCTAATTACTCCCTTCTCCCATTTGCCCTCCCTTCTGTCATCCTCATCACTCCACTTCTCCCCTTCTCCTCTACTTTACTGTAGTGTAAGCTAGATTTTCATACCAAACTGAGTGAGGATATTATTCCTTCTTTAAGCCATATATGATGAGAGTAAGCTTCACTTTTCCCTCTCACCTCCTCCCTTTTCTTCTCCATTGAAAAATAGTTTTCTTATCTCTTTTATGAGTTATAGCCTTTCCCATTCCATTTCTCCCTTTCTCCTCCCAGTATTTTCCTCCCTCACCCCTTAATTTTTATTTTATTTTTTATGGATATCTCTTCTGATTCAATTCAACCTGTGCTCTCTGTCTATATATGTGTGTGTGTGTCTATCTGTGTGTGTATAATCCCTCCACCTACCCAAATACTGCAAAAAATATCAAGAGTTACACATATTATCTTTCCATGTAGGAATGTAAACAATTCAGCTTTAGAAAGTCCTTTATGATTTTTTTTCCTGTTTACCTTTTCATGCTTCTCTTGATTCTTGTATTTGAAAGTCAAATTTTCTCTTCAGTTCTGGTCTTTTCATCAAGAATACTTGAAAGTCCTCTATATCATTGAATGACCATTTTTTCCCCTGAAGTATTATACTCCATTTTGCTGAGTAGGTGATGCTTGATTTTAATCCCAGTTCCTTTGACTTCTGGAATATCCTATTCCAAGCCTTTTAGTCCCATAATGAAGAAACTGCCAGATCCTGGGTTATCCTGACTGCATTTCTACAATACTCAAATTATTTCTTTCTAGCTGCTTGGAATATTTTCTTCTTGACCTGAGAACTCTGAAAATTGGTCACAATATTCCTAGGAGTTTTTCTTTTAGGGTCTCTTTCAGAAGGTGATCATTGGATGCTTTCAATATTTATTTTGCCTTCTGGTTCTAGAATATCAAGGTAGTTTTCCTTGATAATTTCATGAAAGAAAATGTCTAGGCTCTTCTTTTGATTATGGCTTTCAGGTAGTCCCATAATTTTTAAATTTTCTCTCCTGGATCTATTTTCCATGTCAGTTATTTTTCCAACAAGATATTTCACATTATCTTTTATTTTTTCATTCCTTTGGTTTTGTTTCACAACTTCTTGGTTTATCATATAATCATTAGCTTCCCTGAACTTCACTCTCATTTTTAAAGACCTGTTTTGTTCAGTGAGCTTTTGAACCTCCTTTTCCATTAGGCTAATTCTGCTTTTAAAGTCTTCTTCTCAACATCAGTTATTTGGACCTCTTTTTCTAATTGAACTAGCTTATTTGTAAAAGTGCTATTTTCCTCAGCAGTTTTTTTTTTTGAGTCTCCTTTAGAAAGCTGCTGACTCACTTTTCAAGCTCTTCTGTGGTCTGGGCCCATTGTATATTCATTTTGGAGGTACTGGATGCAGAAGCCTTGACTTCCTCTGACAGTATTCTTTGTCCTTCCTCATCCAAAAGGATGGAAGGAGACACCTGTTCCCCAAGAAAGTAACCTTCTATGGTCTTATTTTTTTCCCTTTTTGGGCACTTTTCCAGCCAGTTAATTGACTTCTGAATCCTTTGTCAAGAAGAGGGTCCTAGTGCTCCTCCTCACCCAGGACCATGATCAGGGCTGAGATTCAGATCAGCTGCTCAATTCTCCCAGAGTCTTTATGCTCAGTGATCCAACAATGGAACAATGAATGCTGGCTGCTGCCTGTCTGCCATGGGCTCCAGAAGCCTCTGCTGTCCAGCCAGTGCCACTGACTTGGGCCAGAACCAAGGGTGGATTCTGCTCCTTTCTCATTCAGATTGAAAAAGCTCTCTCACTGACTTTGGGTGCCTGTGGGTTGAGGGATCTGGGAACCGCTGCTGCTTCTGCAGATTTCATCCCCAAAGCCTGCTTGAGTCCTGCTCCTCCCAGAGTTGTGGGGCCAAAGCTACACTGGGCACTGCTCCAAGTCCAGTGTGACAGACCTTTCACATTGGCTTCCGGGTCACCCTGAGCTGGAAATCTCCTCTACTCTGTTTTTCTGTGACTTCCGCTGCTCTAGAATTTGTTGAGTCTTTCTTTACAAGTATTTTATGGGCTGTGGGGAAAGAGCTAAAATATGTACATCTTTCTACTCTGCCATCTTGGCTTTGTCCCCTATTTTTATAAATTTGACTCAAGTCTCTATATTCTTTCTGAGAAATAAGAACTTCTTCAGAGAATTTTGCTTCAAAAATCTTTTCACAGTTATGATGACTAACTGTATTTTTCTGCATCCTGTTTCCCCCATTTATTCTATTCTGTCTCTCCTTTCACCCTGTCCTTCCTCAAAAATGTTTTGTTTGTAACTACTGCCTCTACCTTCCCTTACAGCACTCCTCCCTTCTCTTATCCCCTTCCCCTCCTACTTTCCTGTAGGGCAAGATAGATTTCTATATCCAACAAAATCCTGTATGTTATTCCCTTTTGGAGCCCATTCTAATGAGAGGAAAGTTTAAGTATTCCCTGCCACCTTCCACATCTTCCTATCCATTAAAAAAAAAAAAAAAAAGGTTTTTTTCTTACCTCTTTTATTTGAGATCATTTACCACATTCCCTTTCTCCCAGTGCATTCCTCTTTCCCACCTCTTAAATTTATTTTTTTTAAGATCCACCATATACATCTCACACCTATGCCCTTAGTCTTTACACACTCCTTCTACCTGCCCCAATAATAAGAAAAATTTTTATGAGTTACAAGTATCATCTTCCCATGTGGGAATATAAACAGTTTAACCTTATTAAGTCTGTCATGATTCTTCTTTTCTGTTTACCTTTTTATGTTTTTTATGAGTCTTGTATTTGAAAGTCAGATTTTCTACTCAGTTCTGTTTTATTCACTAAAAATACTTGAAAGTCTTTTATCTCATTGAATATCCATTATTCCCCTGAAGGATTATACTCAGTTTTGCTGGATAGGTGATTCTTTGTTGTAATACTAGCTTCTTTGCCCTCTGGAATATTATATTTTAAGTCCTCAAATCTTTTAATGTAGAAGCTACTAAATCTTGTGTTATCCTGACTCTGGGTCCATGGTACTTAAAAATCCCTTGAAAGATGATGTCTAGGCTCTTGTTTTTCATCATGGTTTCCATGTAGTTCAATGTAGCCCCTCCTGGCTCTATTTTCCAGTCAGTTGTTTTGACAATAAGGTATTTCACATTGTCTTCCACTTTCTTCATTTTTTTCCTTTTGTTTCATGGTTTCTTGATATCTCATAAAGTCATTAGCTTCCACTTACTCAATTCTATTTTTTTTCCATGAGCCGATTCTGCTTTTTAAGGAGTTCTCATCAGTGTACCTTTGTATATCTTTTTCCATCTGGCCTATCCTGCTTTACAAGGCATTTTTCCCCTCACTGTATTTTGTACCTCTTTTAGCCATTTGGCCTATTATATTTTTTTAAGGTTAAAATTCAAGAAAATGGTTTTGACTTTATTATCTTCCTCTGAGTGTGTATTTTGATTTTCCTTGTCACCATAGTAACTTTCTAAAGTTAGAATTTTTTCTATTGTTTGGTCATTTTTCCAGTCTTTTTCTTAGATTTAAACTTTTCCTTAAAGTGGGGCTCTGTTTCCAGGGTGGAGGGTACACTGTTCCAAGTTTCAGGACTTTTGTGTAGTTATTTTCAGACATTCAGGGATCCCTAAGTTTTCAGTTCTTCCAAGGTTTTATAACCTCAGGAAAGGTAAAAATTACTATTTTCCTGCACTTTGCCCTGGTCTGTTAGTAAGCATAAGCACTCCTTTTGGTCCTGGAATTGTAAGCAGGGTTCTCTTTCCACCACAGTCATAAATTCTTGTGTACTATTGTCCACATCACCCTGAAACTGCCACCTAGGATTGTGACCCAGGTTTAAGTTTGAACAAATTAATTGAACTCTATCCCAATACTGGCAAGGAGACCCTTGTAATCTTCTGAGAAGTTGTTTGACTTCTTTATCTTTTGTGGGCTGAAAACTCTGGAAACAGCCACTGTTGCTTCTTATTCAGAACATCCCAAGGCCTGCTCTTGCTTTGCAGGCATCTGTTCTACACTGGCACAGACTGCACTCTATTCTAACCTTGGTGTGACAGAGCTTTCCTGATGATCTTCTAAGTTGTCATCAGTTGATCTTCTAAACTGTTTTACCCCATACTTTTGTGGGTTCTGCCACTCTAGAAGTTATATTGAAGAATTACTTAAAGTTGTTCAAGTGGTTTTGAGGAGACCTCATGTGAGTCCCTGCCTTTTGTCCACGATCTTGACTCCACTTCCCAAATTCTAATTTTTCAGGAATTGCTTTCTCTAGTGAGCTTTTGAACCTAATTTTTTATTTGTCCAATTCTTCTTTTTAAGGAGTTCTTCTCTTCAGTGAATTTTTTGTACATCTTTTTCCACTTTGATAGTTCTCCTTTACAAGACGTTCTTCTTTCTATTGGATTTTTTTGCACCTCTTTTACTATATGCCCCACTGTGTTTTTTAAATGTTTTCTTCAGGAATTCTTGTGCCTCCTTTAATAAATCAATAAATTATTGACTCTTTTTTTCATTATTTTGTTGCTGTCATTCCTCTTGCAAATTTTTTTTTTTGCCTCATTCAATTTTTAAGATTCTTTATCATCTCTTCCATGGCTTGAGGCCAATGCATATTTTTCTTCAAGTCTTTGGACATGGGAGTTTTGAGTTTGCTTTTTTCTGAGTTTGTATTTTGATCTTCCCTGTCACCATAGTAACTTTTGATAGTCAGGATCTTTTGCTACTATTTGTTCATTTTTCTATTTATTTCTTAATTTTTAACTCTGTGCTAGAGTGGAACTCTGTTTCTGGAGTAATAGGGTTACTGGCTCAAGCTTCATGGTTTTTTTTTGTTTGTTTGTTTTTGGGGCAGCTGTTTTCAGAAGTAATTCTGGGGACTTGTAAGTTTTCAATTCTTCCAATATGGTATGATCTCGGTGTGTTTATTCCTCTCCTGTACTATGCACTGGTCAGTGAGCAACAAAAAATACTCTTTTCCACCTTGAAACTCTGATCAGGGTCCTTGCTCCCCTGCAACCACAAGTTCTGCTGTGCTAGTGCTCCTTCATGCCCTTGGACTCAGGGCTTTGACCCATATCCAAGTATGGGCAATGCCACAAACTGCTACCCCTGGTGACAGCAAAAGAAACCCTACAATCTCCTTCTGACCAGTTTTCTGACCCTGCTCCCTGACTGCGAAGGGAGAGGGCAAGATTTCCACTCCCACTATTGATTTGATCATCTCCAAGGCTTGCTCCTGCTTTGCTAGGGCTACTTTGCACTGGCACAGTTTGCACTGAACTGTGCTCCACTCTTATCCTGGGCAATAGATCTTTCCTGTTAACCTTCTAAATGGTTTTTGGGAGGAAAAAAAATGTTTCATCCTGTCTTTTGTGGGTTCTGCTACTCTAGAATTTCTTTTTAGCATTATTTAAAGGTGAGTGGAATGGCTTGAGGGAGCACTCAGGAGAGTCCCTGACTTTCCTCTGCCATCTTGGTTCCACCTTAGGCAATATCTTTTCTCTCACTTACAGGGAGTAGAGGAAAAATTGGGAAAAGAAATGAGAATGATGTAAGATAATTATAAAGAAAGAATCAGTTACTTGGAAAAGGAAAACAATTGCTTAACAAGTAGAATTGGTCAAACGGAAAAAGAGAAAAAAAAAAACAACTGAAAAAACCCAATTCCCTATAAAGTATAATTAGCCAAATGGAAAGAGAAGTACACAAGATAACTGAGAAAAGAACTCCTTAAAAATTAGAATTGGGCAAGTGGAGGCTAATGACTCTATGAGACATCAAGAATCAATTAAACCAATTCAAAAGAATGGGAAAAAAATAGAAGTATTTTTTTTTTTAAAAAAAGCTACTTAATTGGAAAAACAACTGACTTGAAAATAGATCCAGGAGAGACAATGTCAGAATTATTGGGTTATCTGAAAATCATAATCCAAAGGAGGACTTGGGAAGCATCTTTCAAGAAAAAAATCAAGGAAAACTGCCCTGATATGGAAACAAAAGGCAAAATAGGCAATGAAGGAATCCACTAATCACCTCAGGAAAGAGATCCCAAATAAAAACTCCAAGGAACATTATAGTGAAATTACAGAAATATCAAGTCAAGGAAAAAATACTGCAACTGGACAGAAAAAAACAATTCAAATATTAGGAAATAACAATCAGAATTATGCAGAACTTGTCAGTTTTTACATTAAAGGATTGGAGGTTATGGAAGATGATATTCCAGTAGGAAAATATACTAGGACTAAAGCCAAGAATCACCTACCTGGTGAAAGTAAGCATAATACTCCAAGGAAAAAAGATAGTCATTCAATGAAAAAGAAGGATTTCAAGCTTTTATAAGGAGGAGACAAGAATTGAACCAAAAATTTGATCTCCACTATCAAGACCCAAAAGAGGCCTAAAAAGCTAAAAGGGAAAAAGAAAATAATGATTCAATGGAACTGAACTGCTTATATCCCTACATGGGAAGGTGACACTTGTAATTCTTATAAATTGTACCACTAACAGTACATCTATAAGAAATATCCATAGAAACTATGGGTATAAGGTAAATTTGAGAGAATTAAAAGAAAAACCAAGGATGAGAAAGAGGAGCATGGTAGGTGCAGAAGGAAAGGAAAGATAAATTAGGGTAAATTATTTCATCTGAAGAGATACAAAAAATTGTTACAGTGGAGGGAAAAATGTGAAGGTAAGAGATGGGCATCACTTGAATCTTACTCTCATCAGCATTGGTTCAAGGAGAGAAAAATATACACAATCAGCTGAATATAGGAATCTATCTTGCCTGTCAGGAAAGTAGGAGGAGAAGAGATTAAGTAAAAGGAGGTGCAGAAGCAGACTGAGAGAAGAGAAGGCAGGCCTGGGGAGGCACTAGACAGAATCAAAACACTGTTGAGGAGGGAAAAAGTGAAAGGAGAGAGAAAAGAAACAGGAAGAAGAGAAAAATGGAAGGAAATACACAGATATTACCCATAACTGTGAATGGGATGAACCTTCCCATGAAATGGAAGTAGTTAACAGAGTGGATCAAAACCCATAATCCTACAGTATGTTTCTTACAAGAAACACATTTGAGGTAGAAAGATATACACAGAGTAAAAGTAAAGGGCTATAGCAAAATCTGTTATACTTTAGCTGAAGTAAAAAAAATAAATGAGAGATAGAAATATTGAGCTTAGAAAAAGCAATAGCAAAACTATACCTAATTAAAAGATATAAGAAAGGAAATTATATTTTGCTTAAAGTATCATAAACAGTAAAGAATATTGATGATAAACATATACGCATCAAATCATTAAAGAATAATTTTTGTGAATTATAGTTTAATGACCAAACAAGATATAAGAGAGTATATTGAAATATAAAAAGATAATTTTCATTATATTAAATTATAAAGTTTTTGAACAAACAAAATTAGTGGAACCAAGATTAGAAGGAAAGTAGAAAGCTAGGAAAAAATCTTTATAGGAAGTGTCTCTGCTAAAAGTTTCATTTCTTAAATATGTAGAGAACTGAGTCAAATTTATAAGAATGCAAGTCATTCCCCAATTGATAAATTGTCTAAGAATATGAAAAGGCAGTTTTCAGATGAAGAAACCAAAGTTATCTAAAGGCACAGGAAGAAGCTATCAATAGGCATAAAAAACACTTTAAATTAAAAAAAAAAAAACTTTGAGGTAACATCTCACACCTATCAGAGTGGATAATACGACAAAAAATTGGTAAATCTTAGAGAAGATTTGGGAAAATTGGGACACTAATGCATGATTGGTGGAGTTGAGAACTGATCCAACCAACAGGAGAACAATTTGGAACTATAGCCAAAGAGCGAACAAGCAATGTCTACCTTTTGATCGAGAAATACCACTATTAGGTTTGTGTCCCAAAGAGGTCATAAACAAGGGAAAAAGGCCTATATGTGCAAAAATATTAATAGCATCCCTTTTCATGGTGGCAAAATATGGAAATTGAAGGAATGTCTACCAACTGAAGTAGATAGAATACAATTGTGCCACAAGAAATGATGAAGGAGATTTCAGAAAAACCTGAAAATACTTTTACACACTGTTGTAAAGTGAAGTGAGAAGAACCAGGAAAAACATGTACACAATAACAGCAACATTGTGGGGATGACCAACTATAAATAACTCAGCTCTGTAACACCAACCATGGGAGCACACCTGAAGACTGATTCTGCGAATAATTTCAAGAGTCTAATCACATAGTATAATGAAGTCACTATTTATTCAACAATTAACTAAACATTGTTCAATAATGTAAAGAATAACATTCATAGCAACATCCTTAATCAATGCCAAGTGTTCAAGTAAAGTCCACATCATCCATCCCTAGGTCAGAGTAAGAATGATCTTCTTAATCAATATCAAGTGTCCAAGCAAAGCCCTCTTTCATCTTAACTTGAGGTTGACTTCCAAATCCCATGGCTTTTCCTCTGTGGACTGACCACTCCTGGCTCTAGCCTGTATTCACATGTAGGCAGTTCTCCACTCCACTTCCATGTCTCAGCTCAGGGGGACTGCTCCACTCTGTAGCTTCTTTTCTCTGGGAAAACAAAGCTTAACAAGCTAACAGTCATACTGACACACACCACCAGTACAATCATTTCAATTCACCTCCAAAGTTCAGAGGCTTTGTCTTAACAACCTAGTTCACTTTAATAGCTTTCAAAAGAGGCTTAGCTGTGTTTCTGCCCTACAGCTCTATTCACTTTCAAAGTTGGGAAGCCCCTTCAGCAAGTCTCTGCCATCAGAGGTCTCCTCCTAGTTCTCAGTCTCCTATGCACTCTCTTCTTCTCAATGCTGGCGCACTCCTTCAACACTGGCTCTCTTTATGTCACTTTCTCAACAGAGAAAGCCCTCTTTTTATATACAGTCTTTCTCAGTATCTGATTGGCTAGAACCCATATGCATATATCTGATTGGTTAAAATTAAATCTAGGAAAACTGCAAAGATCCTACTTTGCTTGCTGTTACAGGTTCTTCTCAGTAACATAATGATTCAAGAGAAGCAGAAAGCACTCACAAAGGAAAATGCTATCCACATCAGATAAAGTACTGATGAACTCTAAATGCAGATCAAAACATACTTCTTCAGTTTTTTTCAGTTATTTTACTCTTTCTCATATTTTTCCCTTTTGATATTTCTTCTTTCTCAACTATGACTAATATGGAAAAATATTTTACAAAATAGCATATGCATAGACTATATTAAATTGCCTACCATTTCTGGAATAAGGAATAGTATAGAGGGAGGGAGAAAACTCTAAATCTTGTAAAAATGAATGCAAAAAACTTGACATGTAATTGTGAAAAAATAAAATGCTATTAAAAAGAAAATACATTAAACTGAAAAAGGTGCTATACTATGTTTATAGAAAATGAAAATCTCCTAACCTAAAAATGAAACAAATATTAGAAATAAATGGATGAAAAAATAAGCCTAGTTCTTACAACTGTAAATGTAAATTAATTAAACAATAAATAAAAATAAAAAAATAGAGTGATATTGTTAAGGAAACAAATTTTCATAATCAGTGCTTTAAAAGAAATTTACACACACTCAAATATATATATATATATATTTAAAATGAAGACATACACAGAATAAAAAATAAAGAGCTAAAAATATTATCATGCATCAGGTGAATGCCCCATAAAACACAGAAGTGGCAATCTTTCAATGTGGCAAAGTACACTCAAACATTTAGATTATAAAAACCAGTAAAGAAACTCCCTTGTTGAGAAACAAAACAAAAGAAAACTGTACATATATATATATATACATATATATATATATATATATCACTATTTTTATTATAGGCTCCAAAAGCCTTAACATTTAAATCCACAATGAAAGAAAATAACTGAGGAACAAAAAGTATAGCTAGTAACAGGACACTGGCGGTTAAATTCCACATTCTTCTTTCAGTTAGTAATATGTCTAAATGAAAGACAAATAAAAAGAGAAATATGAAACCAAACAAATATTGGAGAAATGAATGTGAAAAGACTTAAAGTGTCTTCTAAATGGTATTACTAACAAATATTTCTCAGCACCACACACAGTTTTTCCCAAAAATGTTTGCGTTCTAGGACAGTAACGTCAAAATCGTACTAAAAGAGTACATGAAACCATGCTTAAATATACTTCTGGAATGCACACTGAATTGGAAAACCACATAAGCATTATCTTCTCATTATTTTTAATTGCTTTGTGAGATATTTACCAATTATATCTTAATTTGGTTTGGGCTATACTCCAGAGTAATGGGAATCACATACTTCTCTCTTTACTTAGGTATAAACATAAAACATAAGAAATAATAACAATTCCTTTATTGACCATAATGCAATAAAAATAGGGATTAGTTCAGATGGCAAAAGAGAAGACCGATGCAGAGAGAGAGCTAAATAAATACATTTTAATTAGTGAACTAAAAAAATCAGATAAAAATATTAAAAATTATGTGAAAGAAAATGATAGTAAAATGATGTAACAAAATTTCTTTTTTTTAATATAAATTTATTTATTTAACTTTTTTTACATTCATTTTCACAAAATTTTGGGTTCCAAATTTTCTCCCCATTTATCCCCTCCCCCTACCCCAATACACCAAGCATTCTAATTTTCTCTATCACCAATATGTCCTCTCTTCTACCATCCCTCCCTTCTCTTGTCCCCATCTTCTTTTTTGTCCTGTAGGGCCAGATGACTTTCTATTCCCCATTAACTGTACTTCTTATTTCCTAGTAGCAACAGCAATACTCAACAGTTGTCCCTAAAACTTTGAGTTTCAACTTCTCTCCATCCCTCCCTCCCCACCCATTCCCTTTGGGAAGGTAGGCAATTCAATATAGGCCATATCTGTGTAGATTTGAAAATGACTTTGATAATAGTCCTGTTGTTTAAGACTAACTGTATTTCCCTCCATCCTATCCTGCCCCCCATTGATTCTATTCTGTCTTTTGATCCTGTCCCTCCCTGAGTGTTGACTTCAAATTGCTCCCTCCTCCCATTGCCCTCCCTTCCATCATCCTCCCCACCTTGCTTATCTCCTTCTCCCACACTTTCCTGTATTGTAAGTTAGGTTTTCATACCAAAATGAGTGTGCATTTTATTCCTTCCTTTAGTCGAATGTGATGAGGGTAAACTTCATGTTTTTTTCCTCAGCTCTCCTCTTTTTCCCTCCACTAAAAAGTCTCCTCCTTTCCTCTTGAATGAGATATAATTTACCCTATTCCATTTCACTACATTTCTCTCTCACCGTTTACCTTAATTTCTTTTAAGATATGGTCCCATCTTATTCAGTTAACTCTGTGCTCTCTGTCTCTGTATGTGTACGTGCACACGTGTACATGTGTGTGCGTGTGTGTATGTGTGTGTGTGGTCCCACCAACTACCCAGATACTGAAAAGTTTTAAGAGTTACAAATATTGTCTTTTCATGTAGGAATGTAAACAGTTCACCTTTGGTAAGTCCCTTATGACTTCTCTTTGCTATTTACTTTTTCATGCTTCTTCTCATTCTTGTGTTTGAAAGTCAGATTTTCTTTTCAGCTCTGGTCTTTTCATCAAGAATGCTTGAAAGTCCTCTACTGCATTGAAAAACCATATTTTCCCCTGAAGTATTATACTCAGTTTTGCTGGGTAGGTGATTCTTGGTTTGAGTCCTAGTTCCTTTGCCTTCTGCAATATCCTATTCCACGCCCTTCGATCTCTTAATGTAGAAGCTGCTAGATCTTGAGTTATCCTGATTGTATTTCCACAATGCTGGAATTGTTTCTTTCTAGCT
This sequence comes from Bettongia penicillata ogilbyi, assembly GCA_023548195.1. Lineage (NCBI taxonomy): Eukaryota > Metazoa > Chordata > Mammalia > Diprotodontia > Potoroidae > Bettongia > Bettongia penicillata. The sequence goes on along the minus strand of JAJHZJ010000688.1, from coordinate 1,557,162 downwards.
GCTTGCAATATTTTCTCCTTGACCTGGGAGTTCTGGAATTTGGCCACAATGTTCCTAGGAGTTTCTCTTTTTGGATCTCTTTCAGGCAGTGATCTATGGATTCCTTCAATACTTATTTTGCCCTCTGGTTCTAGAATGTCAGGGCAGTTTTCCTTGATAATTTCTTGGAAGATGATGTCTAGGCTCTTTTTTTGATCATGGCTTTCAGGTAGTCCCATAATTTTTAAATTGTCTCTCCTGGATCTATTTTCCAGGTCAGTTGTTTTTCCCATGAGATATTCCACATTCTCTTCCATTTTTTCATTCTTTTGGTTTTGTTTGGTGATTTCTTGGTTTCTCAGAAAGTCATTAGACTCCATCTGTTCCATTCTAATTTTGAGAGAACTATTATCTTCAGTGAGCTTTTGAACCTCTTTTTCCATTTGGCTAATTCTGCTTTTGAAAGCATTCTTTTCCTCATTGGCTTTTTGAGCCTCTTTTGCCCAATTGACTTAGCCTATTTTTCAAGTTGTTATTTTCTTCAGCATTTTTTGGGGTCTCCTTTACCAAGGTATTGACCCGTTTTTCATACTTTTCTTTCATCTCTCTCATTTCTCTTCCCAGTTTTTCCTCTACCTGTTTAACTTGATTTTCAAAATCCTTTTTGAGATCTTCCATGGCCTAAGCCCACCAAACATCCCCCAGGGATGTCTGGGATACAGAGGCCCCAACCTCCACGTCTTTCCCTGATGGCAAGCATTGTTCCTCCCCATCGGAAATGAAAGGAGGAAACATCATCTCTTCCCTAAGAAAGTAGATTTCTATGGTCTTATTTTTCTTCCCTTTTCTGGGCATTTTCCCAGCCAGTTACTTGAGTTCTGAGATTCCTGTCCACCCCTGCCTAGATCCGCCCAGCTAGTGCTTGGGGTCTGAGATTCAAATGCTAGTCCCCAGCCTCAGGGCTTTCAGTGGAAGGCGGGGCTGCTATTGAATGTGAGCTTAAGTTCTGGTGCTCAGGTGGGGGCAGGGCCACCTCCCAGACTCAGTTCCCTCGGGGGTTTATGTAGAGAACTTCAGTAATGGCCCTGAGCTCCTGTCTGCTCCCGGAGCGCCTGGCCGCTGCTGCCTCTGCCGCTGCCTTGGCTGTTGCCTCCCAAGGGGGTCTGACTTATGGAGACACCCTGCTCCCTCTCAGCCAGCCCAGACATCTTTCTCACTGGCCTGGAGCACCTTTGGGTGGAGGGACCTCCGCGGCCACCGGAGATTCCGTCCCTGAAACCTGCTCAGATCTGCTCCTCTCGGGGCCACACGGCTAAGGCAGGGGCTCCGCTCCATGTCTGGTGCATGATGGACCTTTGGAGCAGGTTTTTCAGGGCTCTCTGGAATGGAAATCTCTTCCACTGTGTTTCTGTGCAGCTTGCCCTGCTCCAGAATTTGTAGGGAGTTCTTTTTACAGAAAATTTATGGCTGTGGGTTCAGAGCTAGCATATGTGAGTCTTTCTACTCCGCCATCTTGGCTCCTCCCCGCCAAGTGTCTTAGATAGAGCTAAACAGTCCTCTGGAAGAAAAAAAAAAATATCTTTACAAACATACATAAACCAAATAGGAAAAAAAAAAGAAGATTAATGAACTGAGTAGGCATCTAGAAAATCAGAAAGCCAATAAACGAATAAACAAAAAATCTGTTTCTAAATAAATAACGATCAGAACATAAATATACAAGTTGAAAATAATGAAACTATAGAATATATCAAAGCAGTTGTAAGTGGATTACATTTAAAAACCTAATTAAATTGATAAATCTTTAATTAATCAGATTAAAAGGTAGAAAACAACATAAAAGTATTAAAAGAAAAAATTGATATCATAACAAAATCACAAAAAATTCAATTATTAGCAAATATTATAACAAATTTTGTGCCAAAAAAATCTGAAATCAGGGATGAAAGTTATCCTAAAAACAAACTATCCAAAGCAACATAACTAACAATACAGACCTCACATAATATATTTTTTAGAAAAATGTGTATTGAACCATCAAGAAACTACTAAAGAAAGAGCTCCTCATTTGGGTTGATTCACTGCAGAATTCTATCAAACTTTAAAGAAAAATTAGTCATAATACTTCAAAGATTATTTTCAAAAACTGAGAAAGTACCCTATCATATTTCTTATATTTGGTAGCAACTGATTACCTAAAATAGTGAAGGACAAAATACAGAAGGATAACGCAGACCAATAGAGTTTACAAATAATGATTCAATAATTGTAAATAAAATCTTGAAAAATAGTCTGCAATAATTTGTTCAACAGTTAAATTATTTTGGCTAAAATTAATTTATAGTAGTGTTGTAAAGATGATTTGACATTAGAAATTCTATTATTAACTATATTAGAAATATAAACACCTAAAACCACATGATTATTTTAATAGAGAAGAATAAGCTTTTTACAATATACAGTTCTCATTAATGCTAAAGTCTTGCAAGCTATGTGTAGAGAGCACCCTTTACAAAAACATAAAAAAGCATCTATCTCAAATCAAAAGCAAGGGTTTAAATATACAGTGGTATACAGTAGGAAATTTCCCAATAAATGAGAGTAAAGCAAAAGTCTTCTCTCATCGTACTTTTATTTGATATATTTCTGGAAAAAACTACTACTAATAATAATATGTATATGTATATGGTTAAAAGTAAAATTTACTTTTAACTAAAAAAAACTAACATGATAAAGTAAATTATCATATCATTAGGAGATAAGTTTTACTTTTAACTATATCCTTAAATATTTTAATTAATATAGTAGAGATCAGCAAATTTGAAGGCTAGAAAATATACTTTCACAAATCAGCTGTATTTTCATTTAATATTAACAAAATCCAAAACTAGTAATGAAAAAATCCAATTCTAAAAACCAAAAACCCCCCCAAATGTTAAAAAAAAATCTGTTTATTAACCTACCAAAGTTCACAATATACTACAGTGTATATCCAATTACAAATTGCTCTTTGAATATACATATGTGTGTGCATATATGTTTACACACACACATATACATATATATATATCAACAACTTAAGTTTGTTAAAAAAAATAAAATTTTTTTGCTCGTCTGGACTGGACCATATCAATTTAAATTAAAAATCAAAATATTTACAAAATTGTTTATACTTTTATTGCTAAACTATAAAAATATAAAAATGGAGATTTTATAGAACTAGTTGAAATATTAATATTCATTTGGAAAAAAAAAAGATCTAGAATATCTAGGGAAATAATGAAAAGAATTAGGAACAGATTAAGAATAGCACTTCTAGGCCTCAAGTGGTACAGAAAGATGATGATAAAAATATATAAGAACTTACTATAACTTAGTATTTGCTAAAACACAAAGATAAGTTACTTAAGGGCAAAAAAGTATCCCATTTGATTAAAAAAAGAACTGCTTAGAAACCTGAACAATCTGCAAAAAATTGACTTAAATTAGTACCTTATCCCACATTCCACAATGCAATCTACATTGCTATATGAACTTAATGTTAATGATCATACTTTTATACGTCTCTCAACTATGGGCAGAAGACATATTCTTAACCAAATAAGGGATAGAGGATATTACAAAAGACAAGAAAGATAACTAACATGTGATACTAAAAATTTTCTGCATAAACAAAATAAATGAATTGAGAGTAAGAAGAGGAGCTAATTGAATGGGAAAACAAACTGCACATCAACTTTGATAATTTTTGTTATCTCAGCTATTTCAAAAATTAATCACCTGGAGTTACAGAAATAAGATGATGAAAATGTCTATACTTTTATTTTCATTTCTCAGCTTATACCAAAAGAGTGCCATTGATGAGGAAGTATCTGCACACACCAAAATATTTATAGAATCTTTTTTTTTTTTTTTGCTGCAAAGGTTTGTAAAGATGCTCATAAATTAGAGAATGGCTAAAGCAGTTGTTATACCTGAATTTAACAAAGTAGTATTGTGGTATAGGCAATGACAAATGAGAAGTATACAAAGAAACCCAAAAAAAACTACATGAATTGTTAGAGAGTGAAAAGCCACAAAAACAATATGTAAATCTAATGACAAAAACAATGAAAAGGGAAACAATTGTCATAAAAACTTCAACGGTGAATGTTGCAAAATTATAAAGAATAAGATGTGACTCAAAAGAAGATATATGATGAGATACTTATACCTCTCTCCATTGCACAGGTGGGCAGCCCATATTTGTAGAACATTGCACATATTTCAAAATTTTTTCAGTGTATTGGTCAGTTATTCTGTTTTTTCAATAGTTTTGCCTTTTTTTATTTTAAAATACTATTTGTAATGTGGAGTGGCTCTTTGGGAAAGGAAGGAAAATGATACTAGGAGAATTGTGATTATGTTCAAAGAAAGACATCAATAATAAAAATAATAATAACTTGTTTAAAAATATGCTACAGTCCAGTTAAGTACCTTGTGTATCTTCATGTCCTTTGCTTAAACTAAAATTTTTATTCTTAAGAAATTATGAGTTTCCTGGTTAGGTATCATGTAACATCACTCTGAGGATTTTTTTGTTTGTTTAAAGATGGGTTTTTTTGGGGGGGAGAGGAGTTGGTTAACACTAAAAATCCTGTTGAATTTCACAAACAATACTACTTACTTTTCCCTCTTTTAAATTTGAAAATCAGTTTAATGTTCACCAGCACTTATCTAAAATGTAACTGATGAACCATCTTAACAAGATCCCCATACAGATTTATATGATGAAAAATTCACATTTGCAATCCATTTGTTTTTCTGCATATGAATTATTAGACTGACCCTTTTGCAATTCTTAACAGTCTCTCACTATGTGGTTCTATACAAGTCTTAGCACTGTTTCTAAATAAATATAATATCTTATACAAACTATACCTCTTCCCTAAGGAATGTCTTGTTAAGCGCATATCAAACTAACTTGACACTGAGGTCTGTTAAAGCTCTGAGATTCAATGACTCTGTGACTATGGTAGAAAATATGATCAGGGATTAAGAAATAAAGAAGATAGGTAGCATTAAGAAGACTGCTCAGAAGACTCATGACTGTTTACACTGAATACTTTTTAAAAAGTCAGAAAATGTCATTAATAGCAAGCACCAGTCAGCATCTAAAATGAAATTTAATATATCTCTGTAAAACAAAAGCAAAGTCAATTAGGTAGGAGTCATGTGAGAAGCAGCCACCTGCATGTAATTAAACTACTTACTAGCTGGGACCAAGATTAAAATTAATACTAAATTATTTCTTAAAAGTATAAATTTATTCTACTAAAACATTGACAGAAAAAAATAGAAAAGCATAAAGAAAAAGATAATGATACAAAGTCACAGTTTCATTCAGAATTTTTACAGATTTAAGGCAGGTAATGGAATGACAAAGCCAGAAAGGTACAGAGACCATTTTACATGCAAATAAATAGTCTTCTTAATAAGTAAGTCAAGGGATAAGGTAGATGAAGGCAACATCTCTTTAGTTATTTAATATAGGGTGCTCTACCCAATGTCAAATAATATGATTTTAATTAATTTAGCTTTTTGTCCTTTTTTTCTTAAACTTGACAATGTTTTTTAGCAGATTCACATTTGCTAAATCTTAGACCTTTAAAGGATCTCATTGTCTTTTTGTATGATAGGTATTTGAACAAATTTCCTCTTCACATCATTCAAAAAAGTGTGTATTTAGATTACTCTCACAGACTTCAGCCAAGGATGAACCTACTACCTCCCTGGTATTCACCTTCACATTGAATGCAGTACATATCAAATCTACGATGACTTAGCATGGTGTATCTTGCTGAATTCTTTCAGAGCACTAAATGACGGCAGGTTAGATTTTTTAAAAAATGTTTATCATGAGTAGTATAAGACATAACCAGAGATACTTCTGGGAGATGACGGAGTAGGTCAGAAAATTCTAAGTTCTCAAGATTTTCCCACATAATACAGATAAAATAGCACCTCAGGGCAAACAGAGTGGTTAAAAACAAATAATAGTAGGGTTAGAACTGTTGCCTTTTGGGTATAATCAGAGAAGAGCTGAAGAAAAATCCTAGGGCAAGGTTTGCTGCCTGTGAAAAGTAAACACCTCCAGGGTAGGGACCATTTAAACCACAAGAAGCAAACCCTGGGGTTAGCTGTGTTGGGAGGTTGCCTCTGTTCCAGCCACAGGAACTTTTATCCTGGGATAGTGAGGGAAGTTGAGTATCTGAGCCAGGGAAAATCAAAAGAACCACTGATGACAAGGAATGACAGACCCACCTGTGCTTCAAAATTGCAGCCACAGGAGGAGAAGGAACCAGCACGTGTCTGTGAGTGCAGAAGCAATGGGGTGGAGATGCTGCTGGCTATGAGCACTTACAAAAGACTGGAGGTCTTGGTTTCAGTTCCAGACAGATAAAGAGGATCTGAGGTCAGAAGCACCATTCCCCATTTCCCAGGACTAGAAATGATTGCAAAATAAAAGAAAAATACACAGTCAAAGGAGAGAGAAATCAACCACAGAGAGTTACCCCAATAATGAATATTGAGGTTCATCTTCAGAGCATGATACTAAACAAAGAATCTGTCTTCTACCCCAAAAGGTAATGTATAATGGTCACCTGCCCAAAAAGAATTCATAGAACTTAAAAAATACTTTAAAAATCAAATGAGAGAGATTGAGGAAAAAAACTAAAAAAAAAAAAAAAGATTCAAGAAAAACAAGATTGCCAACCAAAGTAGAAAAGGATATCCAGAATCTTAAAGAAGAAAATGACTCCTTGAAGAGTAGAATAGGGCAAGGGGAAGCCAGTGAAGTTATGAGACCAAGAAAGAGTAAAGCAAAATATAAAGCATAAAAAATGGAAGAGAATATGAAACATCTCATAAAAAAAACTGATCTGGAGAGTAGATCAAGAAGAAAAACAAGAATAATCAGACTACTTGAAAGTCATGATTTAAAAAAAAAGGAATCTTGATACAATAATACAAGAAATAATTAAATAAATTTGTCCTGAAGCATAAGAATAAGAGGAGAAAGTAGAAATAGAAAAAAAAAATGCACCAATCACTACCTGAGAGAGATCCTAGGAGGAAAACCCACAGGAATATTATAGTCAAATTCCAAAACCCTCAGTTCATGATAACATAATATAAGAACCAAGAAAAAAGCAATTTAAATATGGCAATTCCACAATTAGAATTAGACAAGACCAGCAGTGGTGACACTAAAAGACTGCAGGTCTTGGAATACTATATATCAAAGAGCAAAAGAATTGGGGTTCTGCTAAAAAATGTCATACCCAGGAAAGTTAAGCATAATCCTGAGTGAAAAAAATGAATATTTAATGAATTGTCAAATTTTCAGAACTTGTTAAAAATAACCAAACAAACCTTCAACTTAATAGAAAATTTGACATACAAGAGCCAAGGAAAGCATAAGGTACATATCAAAAACTAATTACAAGGGACTTAATAAGGATAGAATGCTTACCTTTTATGTATGCAAAAAATGTGAAACATAGATTTCAGGTTGTTATTAGTAATTGGGTAGTTTATAAGAATGATTGGGGTAGTCCTGAGTGTGATAAGACTTTAAAAAGTAAAACTGTTTAGAAACAGCTAAAATGAGTAATTCTCTTACATAAATGAAGTGTGAGAGGAAGAACCAGCAGAGAGGAATTAGATGGGGAGGAGGGTTGGTAGTTCTGAAGCCTTCTTTCTTCCTGAATGGGTTCAAAAGGGATCTATATACGCACACACATACACACACATATAATTCAGAAAGAAATAACAGCGCTAAGGGGATGAGGGAGAGAGAGGATAAGTGAGGGATCTCTAGAGTGGAGGGTGAGGGAATAGTTTAAAGTGGGTATAGAAGGGTTTTTGGATTAATGCGAATGGGAGAATAAGGTAGGGATCCTTGGAGGGGTTATACGTTAAGTAATAGGAAGTGAAGGTAGTAGGTAGAAGTGAAGGAGAAGAGTCTAGAAGGATAGGAAATAAGAGATAAGCACAAAGATAAAACTAAGATCAGGAGCGGAATTTATTAGGGAAACTATATATTTATATACATATGCATATATGTGTACACACACATATATGTAATGGCCAATCGTGGCAGTACACCTGAAGACTGCTTCTCTGAATAAATTTAAGGGTCTAATCACATAGTATAATGAACTCTCTATTCAGTGATAAATTAAACATAGTTCAGTAAAGCATAACATTCATAGCAACATCCTTAAGCAGAACACATCACCCACCATATAGGTGTGTGTGTGTGTGTGTGTGTGTGTATTTCCTAATACTCCATACATCATAAGGTGCATAGCATATATCATTGCATCCCCAAAGTCAGGGGGTCCCAGACAAGGGTCTTCCCTAACACAATGCGTCCTTAAGGGTAGCAGAGGAGAACCATATTATCCATCCCTAGGTCACTGTAATAATAATCTCCTTAAATCAATACACAGTGTCCAAGTAAAGTCCTCTCTGATCTTGATTCGAAGCTGACTTCCAAACCCCACGCTCCTCCTTCATGGGCCAACTGCTCCCAGCTCTTGCCTGAGTTCACACACAGGTAGCAATCTGCTCCTGTTTCTTTGTCTCAGCTCACAGGGATTGTTCCACTCAAAATTCTTCCTGCTTCTGCTTGACAGCAGGCTCCAGGGCTCTTGCCTGCTATTTCTGTTTCAAGGAAAACAAAGCTTAACAGGGATATAACAATATTTATACACATTGCCAGCACCATCATCTCAACTGTCTCATGAAGGCCAACAGACAGGCTTTCTGCCTGAGAAATTAGCAAAGATCAAGAGAGAGGACATCTGTCTGAGAAATTAACATAGACCAACAGACAGGAATTCTGTCCGAGGAATTTAACACAGATCAACAGACAGAGCACTAACATCGCAAGCATTCTTCTGTTAGGCCTCCCTGCAAGCAAGTTCCCCTAGCCCACTCATGGTCCCTTCTCTCTCAACTCTGCTTGTCTTGTTAAGCAATACAATAGATATACTGTTTCCAATCAAATGCAAGACTCAATCAAAGGCACTTGACTGGCTAAAAGTCAGTCCAGAATAAACAGCAAAAAATCCTACTTTGCTTGCTGTTACAGAATATATGTATATATCTATATATTAATACATCCACATGTAATTATAGCCTGGGAAGGGAGGGGAAAACAGAACAAAGTAGTGCATAGAAAAGAACGCAACAAAACTCATAAGGAAGCAAAGGAAAGATGAATAGCTCTCACCACAATGCACAGTATTACATAGAATTTCTTGAAATGGAAGTTTATTGCTATATATTTTGAATCTTCTCTTATGTTCTGCTGTGCACAGGACATCTTTTTTTCTCTTTTCTTATTTTGTATTTATTCTTATAATATATTTCTTTTTCTTTTCTTGTGTATTTAAATTTTAGAAAAATAAAATTTAATAAATGGAAAAAAAAGAAAAAAGAAGAGATAACCAAGTTTTCCATGAAATATTTATCTCTAAAAAATCTAGTAAGTGAGAAAATAAACATTTCTTAAATATCTACAAAGTACTGGATACTATCAAATGCTGGAATACAAAGAAAGGTAAAAAAGACATTCCCCGAGCCAAGATGGCTGCTCTTTACACATTGCTAAAATGACAGATTTAGAAGAATTTTCCAATGGCTACACTGTACCCTCTCTAATAATAGGGAGGGAGGGGGTCCCAGAGCAGTGGGTCTTGAGGAGGTGTCAGTTTCAGGGTTGAGATAATATTGTGCAACAGGAAATCAATTCTTCCAGATATTTTATTCAACTCTCCAAAGAGAGTGAACCATCCTTTATTTAGTGGCTACTTCCTTATGTCTTTTACTTACATTTATTGTGAAATGTTAATATTTTGAAGGTTCAGTCCTCTAATTTTTATTTTACATGTTTTGGTCTTTGGACAAGAATCTCATATATAAAATACTACTAGTAAAAATAATATTTATAGATGTGATATGAATTAATTGGTTAAAATTCTTAAAAATCAAGAGAAATAATTTTAGTGGTTTAAGCTTTATTCTTTGCAAAGTATGATCTTATTATATTTTTATACACTTTACCCAAAAGAATGCAGTAGGAGAAAGACTAGGCTCATGGAGTGCCATGAAACATGGTCACAACGAGATTCATTACATACCACTAAGAAGAGGAGGTGGACACTGTACAGTTATAGAAATACTAAACCAAAAGGAATCTGCTTTAGTATCTGGTCTAGATGATGAGCTGAATTCCTAATACAAAATGATTATTTAGTGAGAATCCTTTTCTATCCTCTCTGCCTCCCCAATCCTCTCTCCTACTAAAGCCTGGACTTCGTATGTGGAAAACTGTGCTTGTGATTTTCAAATGAAGATAAATAGCAGGTGAGATAAGGTACCCTGGTTGATACTCCAGTGACTTTTTAGGATCAAGGATAAAAATAAAATAAAATGTGGTTTATTGAATATAACTGTTTTCAGGAGGAAAGTTTGGTTCAGTCCACATGTGAATGGCAAGATGACTTATGTTCCTTGGATGCAATTTTAGTTTCTTACTTATAGTGCTAATAAATATTTGTTAATGCTTGAGCTGCATCAAATGTGGTAACATTATGATTTGTAATTAATAATAACTATTGTAATAATAACAAGAGCTAACATTATATAGTTCTTTCAGATTTTCAAAATACTTTACATATGCTACATATCTTCACCGTTGTAAAAGCAAGCTCCCTGACATATCTAGGATGGCCTGCTATCACAGGTTCTTTGATCTAATTTTCTAAAAAGAAAGACAACTTTTGAGGGGTCAGCAATCACTTTAAGTAAGCCCATATATCATTCACTTAGTTCAGGGGAAAAAATCAGCACCCTGAATGTCAGAGAAAATACAAAGAAATAGTAATCAACAGACAGGCTTCCAACTGTCTGATTGTAAACATACATTGTAGATCAACAGACAGATTCAACTGTCTAACCAACCACTAATATCTGGGTTTTCAAAGTCTAGGGGCTCCTTAGCAGCTGCCTAGATTTTCCTCTGGCCAAAAACCACTTCCAATGAGTAAATCCCAAAATAAAACCTCACTTCAGACTATTTCTACACTTTTCAGAGCCAGAGTACATCGGAACCCTTGAGAACTAGTGCCTCATTAGAAAGTTAACAAAAGGTGTGGGCCTCCCCTAATCAAGCTTCCCTTAATGGACAGGCCCTTTAATGGGTGGGGAAGATCGTTAACTCTCATAATTACCATTACAACCATAAAGCTGGATTTATTACTTTTGCTAGGATCATGGATTTTTAGATGAGAGTGTTCTTATGGATGACTTAGTCAAACCTCTCATTTTAAGGATAAGGAAACAGAGGATCAGAGTTGATCATCTTGCTAAAAGTTACATGTAGTCAGGAATTTTTAACTGTGGTTAGTTCTGAACAAAACTGTAAAGTAAGCAGTGTTAGTATCCATTGCTGGAAAGAAAAGTTGGTTCTTTTTTAAAGGAATTACAGATATTAATAATTGATTGGGAGATATTTTGAGTGGCAAGGTCTTTTTCCAGGACTTTTGAAATCTTATTTGTATGGATAAATCCAAGTCACCTTTATATCATAGAAAACTTAAGTCTAATTGAAATAAACAAAAAAAGTTTACATTTTTTTCCCCAGAGGGTCTTCTTTGTTCCATCTCTCTTTTTATTATAAAATACTTTTAAAAAAGATTTTTTTTAAAAGAGGAAAAATCTTACCAGCTCATTTATCCTTTATCTATAATACACAGTTTTACTTGTAAAAAAACAAACAAATTGCCTCAAACCTTGAGCAACAGACACTGCAAAACTGAACTGGAGTTGTTTTTCTTTGAAAATAAGACCCTGAAGGGCACTTCTTATACCTACCTTGTGGTTACATCTATGCTTCCTGGAGGATGTGAGTATCTTAGGGGAGAATTTATATTATCTGCTTAGATCCATTATAACTTTAACAGTACAAATTGTAAATCTCAGAATGTTTTGGCACTACAAAGAAAACCATATGCAATTCTTATTACATATGTACAGCAATATATATTTCTGGGGCTTTCCTTCCCTTCATTCCTTTCATTCCATTTATTACAAATACACAAAATACAAATACTCTTTCCTACAAGTCCCATATAATTAATATAATTGTTTATATTTCAGTTTCTTGAATTTTTATTTGCATTGGTTTATGGGTGCTTGTTTAGTTTCCCATTCCCATGCTATGGTACTTGACTTTGGAAACTAAATTTACTTAGTTCTCATTAGGAGTTAGACAAAGCATTGTCTTTGTTCCTCATTGATAACCTTCAATTAGAATTTTTTACCAGCATTGACAATTTTTCCCTACAAACCGCATAAAATTCCTCATTGCCCTCCAGTGACAGGGACTTTGTTTTGGGTGTTGATATTTCCCTTTAACAAGGTGAGAAATTATCTTAGCAAGGTTAAATGTTTAATAAGTTGTGAATTCCTTTTTTCCCCTAGATTTCCTTATGATCAAAATTAATGATGCTTGATTGAATCACACTGATTCACTGAACTTGGGATTGACTCTTGGACTTTCAGGAAATACAACAATCAAGGCACCATATAAGAAGTTACAATCATACACACTGTAATACCAATGCTATGCAATAATTCTAACTTCTTTTTCTACCTTGGGTTTGGGAGAACTCCTGTACCCCAGAATGGTACTAATAGTGTGAAGAACTATATAATTAATATAATTAATTAAGCCTTTGGTGGTGCTGGAGACTATCTGAAAAAATGTTAGGAATTGTGTTGATAATTAGTGATCTGACATTGGGTTCATTACATTTTATTACTGTTGCTATAGGAAAGGCTATTCTAGATTCAATGTCTTATTATTCTAAGTTCTTCATACCACCTAAAGATTCATTTTATTTTATTATGGAGACCTAAGCATAAGCCAAATTCTTATGTTTTCAGGAGAAAAGCATATTAGTTATGTACTGTGTGCTACTGAAATTCTACTTATCAGAGTTATTTATTACACTGATACATGTTGTCATTTGGTTCTTTTTAAACAACCAAACCAGCTTTACATGAGATGCTGTTGCTTTCATTAGAAACCTATTAAAATTCAACCTTAAATGAGAGTATTGTTAATCTTCCCCAATTAATAAAAGTTCACATTAAAAAAAATAAACCTAATATGTTTGCTTAAATAGTCACTTACAGTTCTTATTATTAAGCCAGTATTGTGCATTGAACTTTAAAGTAAAATATCTCTCTCAAGGAAAAAAAATAGAAATGCACAATTTTAATAAAATTGCATTCGGATTAATAAAAAAGGATTAGGGGCATTATCCAAAGCAAGGGATGTATTGAGAAGCATTGAGATTTACCTTTCTTCATGTCAATCCATAGTTTTGGTTCTCAGTAATGGATGACATATAGACTACAGTAAAGATACTACTTCTACCACAAATGAATTTGACATGTTTTAAGGAACCATGATATGCACAGGGATAGCTTTTGTACATGTGAAAGGCATGTACTGGTAAAAATTTGTAGTCCTCTTTTTCCTTTACGATGAGAAGAAGACTTCCAGAATACATGCATACATACATACATATGGACACACATATGTATGTGTGTATGTATGTGCATATGTATCTATGCATATAGACACACATATACATATGTATGTGCATAGGCATAACTATGTGTGTGTAAGTATACATATATGTGTGTGCATATGTATGTGTGTATATAAATATATATGTATGTATGTGTGTGTATGTATATGTGACTGGGTATGCTTTTGCATAAAAGGTACCTATGAGACATCAAGAGAAGACATAGAGAGAATGTGTCATCTTGAAGCAATATAACCTAGGGCTGGAGCTGAAAGAGAGAGAACAGCGCACTAAGGAACTATCTGCACCAAGGAAAAATGAAAATGAAGTCCAAAGTACTGTTTAGGCTTCTAGAGAAAGTAGGACTCAGAGGAGGAGAATTGATCGAACCTCTTCACAACTGAGAATAGGACCTTTTCTTCCCCTGTTCTTGATGAGTTTTGGTATAAACCTTTTCTGATAAGAAAAAAAACAATTTATATTTGATACATATTACCCTGAATTTTTTCATGAATATCCTTTTGTAGGAAACAAAATGTAATGGATATTGGTGTACCCAGGGTGGAGGTGTGAAGCAGTGATTTTTGTTGGAGACTACAAAATTATTCCTGGCTCTACCATCTCAGAAATTGGAGCCTGAATGGTTCATGAATTCTGCCATTGTCTCTGCTTCTCTTACTGTTCTGTTTCCAACTGTCTCTATGTCTCTGTCTTTCTACATCTCTCTCTGCCTGTTTCTTTCTTCATGTCTTTCTGTGTCTGTCTCACTGTCTCTTTCTCTGTCCCTCCCTCCTTCCCTTTACTTCTTATGTCTTTCCTTTCTCTCCACCCTTCTTCTCCCTTTCTCACAATCTTTCTCCCTCAGATAATTAGATAATAAAATCCATCATGCCAATGTTTGGGTTAACACCTATTCAATTAACGTAACATTTTAACATTACATGAGAGTCAGTAATGTTTACTGTCAAGAATGTAAAAATCTGAATCCAGAAGATAAGGTTTTGAATTCCAGCTCTTCCAGTTACTTTATTTATGGTCATGGACAAATTTTTGAGGCTCAGTTTACTCATGAATAAAATGAGATTGATAATTCATATTCTATCCAACTTACAGATTTGCAGTAGAGAATCATTTAACCTTAAAACACTATAGAAATTTGAGTTATTTATATGGAAAAGACTATCTCATAATTGCAGACTACACTTTAATTCCCACCAACTAACTTAGGCCTGCCACTGGACTTAAATGGGGACAGACAAGAGCCATGGCAATTCATCAAAATGACTTGGAAAGCAACTCAAAGTACATTCTCTATTTCTGATGGGTCAGCAACATCATTTTCATTTATGAAGGACAGCCAACCTATAGAAAATTCACATCCCTTACTAATATGTTTATGAAACATGAGATTGTTAACTACTCATTGCCTAGAAAGTTTGCTTTGTTTTCATTTAATTGGCAAGCTCTATTTTCTCTTTATGCTTGGCATAGCCTAGATTTCCACATTTCAGTGCCAAGTACAGCATTCTGCCCAGTAGGTGCTCAATAAATACTTGTTGTTGAATGACAAGACATATAATAAATAGATCCTGCCTATTTTAGTTAAGAGAGATGGGGGAAGTGTCTCTCCTCATGTCTTGCATTTATGTCTCCCAATCCAGAAATTTACCATCATCTGAGCTCAGATACTGTATGTCAAGACATGTAGTGGACAATGTCAAAAAAAATGAGTAAGAAAAAGTGGCATTGTATAAGTAACAGTACATGTAGTATTTCTTAAAACTTCATCAGAATAGTTGAGAAATTGGGTGATTCTGTTAAAACTGTCCTCAGGCACTTTTAACTTTCTGGACTGTTACTTGTTCAGCATAACAGTAGGTCTTTCAGACTGGGGAAGCATTACAAGAGGTCACTCTTTTTTATTGAACTGTTTTTCAGCAATTTCTTCAATTTATCAGACTGAAATAAGCTTTCCATCAATAGCAAGCATGCCCATCTCCCACTTCCACCTGTTTTCTCATTTTCTATTTATTTTCTCTATATTTTGTGTCTGTCCCACTGAAAATCCTACCTTTTTTTTTCCTTTTAGGTTTGGCCACAGACTGTGATGAATCTCATTCCATTCCTTTTTCTTTTACCCAGGTAGGAACTGAGCTTCTATTTTTATTTATTTATTATATTTATAGCACCTGGGCATATTTTATAAATGTGTTTCTGCTTTGAGAGATCTTGTTATTGATTCTCATCTTTGTGGCTTTGAAAATCCCAGGAGGTTCCAAAATCTCATCTTGCCTTTATAATGTTCGGTGTGACAAAGTAGTGTTTTCTAAAGTAGGCCCAAGGACATCTGAGGGCCTTCCGTGGCTCATATAGAAACCCCAGGGGACATATAGTGAGGATATTAGGTGATGGCATAAGGGATTCTAAAAGAAAAGCCAAAGATCAGAATCACAAAATATTAAAGCTGAAATATACCTTAGTGATCAAATTTAACCTCCTCATCTTAGAGATAAATAATCTGAGGCCTAGAGAAATGAAATGATTTGACATGGTCACAAATCCATTAAGAAACTGGGGTTGGGTTCAAACCCCAGATCTTTTGATTGCAAATACAATGTTTTTTCCCACCTGCATTTTTTTTTGTCTCACAATACTTTCTTTTACATGCTCCACACTCCAGAATTTCTACTCACCATTGTCAAAATTCATCCCTCCCTTTCCCATACTCTTGTTTTCCTATGTTCCTAGAATACATTCAAGAGTGTGCTAGTAAATGCTTTGACCTGACTCTAGCACACTTCTGAACACAACCCTACACTTCAACCTGTTGATACTAGTTTTATCTGTTAACACCTAAACTTGTATTGCCACTTCTGTGAAATCTCCTCTTTGAAGCATCATATTTTAGAAAAAATGTTAATAAGGTAGCTCAATTGAACATCCTGCAGATGTTTAGCCTGGAGGATAGAAGGCAATGGGGGGAGTGGGAGTGGGAATGACAGCTATTTTAAAATATTTAAAGGACTGTCACTAGGAGGAGGGATTAAGTTTAGTAGTTTGCAAAGAGCCAGAATTCAGCTTCGTTTAAAGAAGTACTTCCTAGCAATTTGCACTGTCTGAAAGGAGATTAGATTTTCACGGAAACATAACAATCAGAATCGCTGGTGGACCTAAGAAACTAAGGGCCCTTTTCTTCTGGGATCATAGAAGCAATATGGACCAGATTGAGACTTGAGGGGATCCTAACCTCTTCTGAAAGGGTTAAGTTCCTTTTTCTATATTTGTTTTTGTTTCTTTGATGACCCACTTCAGCCCCCAGCAAGATTTACTTGAAGCTTATGTTTTGGCTCATGTTTAGAGCAAAATGAGTTAGAAGAAAAGTTGTTAATGCATGGTAATGAATCATGTATAGAAATGCAAATATTTCTTTGTAAAAGAAACAAGAAAAAATAAAGTGTTAATTGGAACTGTGGTGAAAATAACTGGCCCCCTAAAATTAGATGTACATGATTTGCAGGGACACTAGTTGATTGGAGGTGACAGAAATTCTTTCAAACCCTTCATGATACTGAGGAACTGGGTTAGAGAAGAATATAACAGCCTGCAGAGTGAGCTCAGAGCTAATAGCATAATAGATTTAAAGATCAAAGAAAATATTAGAGGCCACTTAATCTAAGTTCCTCATTTTTTAAATAAGGAATGGGGGCCCAGGAAATGTCAGTGAATTGTCTAGCATCAGAGAGGTGGTAGATCCAGGATTTGAACCATATCCCTTTGAGTAGAGAGCCTTCACCTGTGCCATCACTTCCCCTGCTGCCAATCAATTCCACCTGATGGACTTAGGACCTTCAAAACCTTTCTGATTCATAAAGTTACTCCTAAGGTATAAAATTTACATCTTGAGGTTAATATTTGCTCAATGAAGGAAGCATGAAACAGGAAAGACATCTGAAATTCTTTTTTAGGTTTATCCAGAAGGACATAGATTTTGACTGACTTGCTCTTTACACTTATTTAAGATGGTTCGAGTGGGTAAAAGTGTGAGCTGTGTTTCTCCACCTTCGCAGAATATCTAAGCATTACACAATGACACTGGGGGAGTTTAAGGAAGACAATGTGAGAAGTGAGTGCAGATGAAGCCGAGACGGTGGAGGAAGGTAACAACCCATCCAATCTCTTCTAACATTTCCTTCCAAAAAAACTTTAAAGTAACCTCAATTCTATAGCAGCAGAACCTATAAGAGGTAAGTGTGAGACATTTTTTTTTTTCAGTCTAAGAAAACTTAGGAAGTTGGGAAGAGGGGTCTGTGACAACCTGGAACACACAATCTGGCAAAAGCATCATTGATGGTGGTGGTAAGAGCAGCAAAAACAGCAGGATGTTTGGGAGTTCTCAGGCCAGAAATGATAAAGGGGGTCAGATAACTGGTCAGAAAGAGATTCCAGGCACTGGGAGAAAGAACTGGCTCTGTTTGGCAGCTATACCACCTAACTCAGGTTTGGATCACAGTTCCAGGTAACAATTCCAAGGCAGAGAGGAACACTAGGATTTCCACCTTCAGAAGAGTAGGATAACTGGTTAAGTTTCCAAAATGGAGAAGAGTATTTGTGGCTACAGGAAAGTAGGACCTCTGGTCACAGTTGCAAGCCCAAGAGAAGTGCTAGCACCTGCAGCTGCAGGAGAGAACAAGGGCCATTCCTAGGTAAAGACCAGAGCACAGACTAGGAGAGGAGTGACTACACTTCTCCCTAGATAACACCATTTTGAAAGCATGGAAACTTACAGATCACCAGAACTAATTCTGAAAACAATACTGAAAAAAAAGCCTGAACCTTGGCACAATGGCAGCCACCCTTGGGTGAGCAGAGACCAACTTTAAGACAATGTTCAAAGAAATAGGCTGGAAAAAGGTGAGCAAAAGAACATGACAAAAAACCAAAACTACTAACTGGCAGAAAAGACCAAAAAACAAACCCAGCAGAAAACAACAAAGTGAAAATAACTACCAGCATTATTTCAGAGAAAAAACAAACAATTGGACTTAAGCCCAAAAGGATTTCCTGGAAGTGTTAAAAAAAAAAAAAGAGATAAGTAATAGAGGATAAAGTAGGAAAGGAAATGAGAGAAATCCAAGAAAATTACAAAAAGAAAAGTAATAAATTGGAAAGAAGGCACAAAAATTCACCAAAAAAAGAACTCTTTAAAAAACCCCAATATAACTGACCAAAAGTAAGTAGAGGCACAAAAGTTCACTGAAGAAAATAATTCCTTAAAAATTGGAATTGGGCAACTGGAAGTTTATGACTTCATGAGATAGTAAGAAACAATAAAATAAAGTTAAAATAATGAAAAAAATAGAAGAAAATATGAATGTCTTATAAAAAAACTGACCTGGAAAATAGAGGAGAGATAATTTAAGGATTATTGTACTACCTGAAATCCATGATCAAAAAGAGCCTGGGCATGATCTTTCAATAAATTATCAAGAAAAACTTCCATGATATTCTAGAATGAAAGGGTAAAATAGATATTGAAAGAATCCATCCATCACCTCCTGAGATTCCAAAATGAAACCTCCAAGGAATATTGTAGCTCAATTACAGAGATTTCAGTTCAAAGAGAAAATATTGCAGTCAGACAAACCATTGAATTTTGTGGAGCCATAGTTAGGATCACACATGATTTAGAAAATTTCTTCTTAGAAGAGCTGAGTGCTTGCAGTTTAATATTCCTGAAGGCAAAGGACCTAAAATTACAACCAAGAATAATCTATCCAGCAAAACTGAATATAATCCTTCAGGAGGAAAAGGGATATTTGATGAAATAGAGGACATTCAAACATTCCTCACAACAAGACCAGAACTGAACAGAAAATCTGACATTCAAATGAAAGACTTAAGAGAAAGTACAAAAACAAAATGAAACAATCAAACTAATAAAAAAAAACATGAAAGAAAAGTCATAAGGAGATCGATATAGTTAGAAGAAGTGAGTTGATTATGTTAAGATGATCTCAAAACACAAAGGGAAATGAGAAAGTATGATGCAGTCTGAGAAGGGGGGAAAGAGAAGAATGGGGAGAGTTATTTCACATAAAAGAAATGTGAAAGGAAGAATTTTTACAGTGGAGGGGAAAATGGAGGGGAAATAAGCTTTATTCTCATCTGAATTGGTTTAAAGATGGAAATATATACACACACATATATATGTGTATATGTATATTATATATATATATATTCACACATAGAGACATACATATATACACACACTTAGTTGTATATAGATATCTATCTTACCTAACAAGAAAATAGGAAGGGAAGGGGAAAAGAGAAAAGGCAAGTGAAAAATAGGCCATATTGAGGGAGGTGGTGGTTAGAAGCAAAATAGGCTTTTGAGGAGGAACAGGGAAAAGAGAAAAAGAAGGAAAGATCAGCAGAAGAAAATTGAATAAAGAAATACACAGTAAACATAACTGTTAATGTGAATGGGATGAACTCATCCATAAGAAAGAAGTAGATAGCAGAATGGATTAAAAACCAGAATCCAACAATATGTTGTTTACATGAGAAACACTTAAAACAGGACACATCAGTTAAAATAAAAGGCTAGGGAAAGAAAAGTAGGAAAAGTTTAAAGGAAGAAATTATACAGAGGAAGCAGGTAGGCATGGAGGGTTGATAATATTGGAACCTTACTCTCATCTGGGTTGAAGAGGAAACAACATGTATCCGAAAAGATTTAGAAGTCTTCTGAACTTTTATAGAGGTGAGAAAACTGCGGTATGGGGTGGGGGAGGGACTTTTAGGAGGCAGGATTGGTTAAGATTAGGAAGGTGGGGTAAATTGATAAGGAGAGACTTTTAGGGAAGATGAAATAAGGAAATAAGAGAGTAGAGGGAGATAATAAGATACAGAAATAGGGGGAGAAGAGAGACTGAGAAAGAAAATAGTGAGTAAAAATAAGATAGGGGAAAATTCACAAATAGTTCTTAATGGGATGAACTCACCCATAACACAGAAATGGATAGCAGAATGGGTTAAAAATAAAAATCCAATCCAATGTTGTTTACAAGAAGAACTTTTAAAAATGAGATAAACACAAAGTTAAAATGGAAGGTTGGAGTAGAATTTATTATGCTGTAGTTGATGCAAAAAAAAAAGACATGGATAGAAATTATAATCTTAGACAAAGTTATGACTAAAATAGATATAATTAAAAGAGACAAACAGGGTAACTACATTTTGATGTGTATATTTATGTATATATAGGTATGCATATACATATATATACATATTACACATATGCATATATATATATGAATACTTTTACATATATACCTTTTTATGCCTAATGGTAGCCATCTATAGGGCAAGGGGGAGAGAAGAAAATATAAATAAATGTACAACAAAATTGTACATTTGATTTTTTATATTTCATGCATTCAATTATATGGACACACACATATATAATCTTGTACATATATAATAAATGTCTTCTTTTCTTCTTTCCTTCTCTGGATGCCTTGACCTCCAAGGAGGGAAAACCACTCCTTTTCAGGTGGCCCATTCCACTTCAGGACACTTCTGATGGTTAGAAAGATCACTTTCTCTTGTTGGTCTCTATGTCCAGTTTAACATATGCGCACTAACAATCCAAATACCCACAGTTCCACTCCCATCCCCCAGATATACTCCACACTGGGAAAGACAGACCCATTTTGGTCTCTATTCAATCCTCTGAAGGGGTTTGATTTGCAATTTCACCCCCTGCATGTACCCCTCCCATTGGCATTAACAGATGGGTGACAGAGGTGCCATTAGCAGATAGGTGACAAGGGTGGCATTAACAGAGGTGACATTTGTAAACAGGTGACATAGACTTGTAGGTGACATGGGTGACATTAGCACACTGTTAATATTTGTAGAAAGGCAATGTGTATGATAGGTGACAAAGGTGACTTTCCTATTTAGGGAACAAAGGTGGTATTTGTTGTTAAATTACATGGGTGGCACGTGGAAATTGCTATCACAGGTGGCACTGGTAGATGAGTGACATAGGCGACGCTGGTGTGTAGGTGGCATAGGTCTTGCTTCCCTTCCATGTTGTTGTGTCAAGGGCTGGATTTGACCTTGGATCTTCCTGACTCTAAATCTGGTGCTCTATCAACTCTGCCCTGTAGCTGCTTCTTTAACAAGGTTTTCCTTGTTAATGAATCTGAAAGGATCATTAATCTCAGAGTACAAGAAATAATCCTTCCTGCCTCTTTTACCTGCTTTTACTGGCATCTTGTTTCCCAAGATGCTTTGGTGCTGATTTCCGCCTCAAACTTTTCGAAGAAGTGAAGTAGAAATCAGTAATAAGTCTGTATTCCAGGTCCTTTGTGAAGAATGTTGTTTTTTTTTTTAAATGATGGGCATCAGAGTGGTGCAGGGGAAAGATCTGAACCCTAACTGCCATCCTGCATGACCCCAAATTTGAGATTCAGACTAACTCCTTTTGTACAAAACTAAGTGGTCTTTAAGTATACTGCATCTCCTTGATAACAATAACATTAATAACAACACTTAAAAACTTTTCCCTGATGTTAGATACAACTAGGGGCATACCGGAGTCAGCTGATACTTCTTCTTGAGAGCTGATCGTTAAATTGTCAGTGTGAGCATTTACACTTTGGAAACTGGCAAACATTATACATCAGGAGGGTCAGCTAGGTGATACAGTGGTTAGAGTGCTGGACCTACAGTCAGGAATACTCATCTTTGCGAGTTCAGATCACACCTCAGACACTTTTGCTAGTTAACATTACCAGTTAACTTTGCATACTCAAGTGATTAAACCTGGAATGGGAGAAGAAGCAATAGTAATGACAATTCAGGATACGGTGTAGTGGTCACTAATTCTGTATATCATATAGCAGCTCAGACGCTTCAGGGTCCTGTCCTCCGTCATAGTTTTTGAGATTTACTTATTTTGGCTGTAGTGGAGTTTGAAGGCAATATATTGAGGAGGTCTTCGGTCCCTAAACCAGAGTAGGGTTGATTTGGTCAGGGCCTGCACCACAGTTGAGTGAGTGGTGATGGCCCCACAACCCCATCTAGGTCACCACTATCGTGGATCTTGTAATGATTCAATTCTCTTGAATTCAAGCATTTTTTTCATCAGCTACTATGTACCAGGATCTAGGTTAACTGCTGAGAATACAGAGATAAAAAGGAAAAATGTCTGTCCTCAAATAACTTATATCACAAGGGAAAACAAAACAAACAAAAAAAAGACCTTACAAACATAATTAAATGCAATATATACATGTAGATTTTATGTTCTTGTTCCCTAGGTAAGAGCCAGAAAGGTAACATCTTCCGTCTATGGTCCTATGTGGTAACATAAAGTGTTTTGGGGAACCGTTTTACTACAATATTTAGTGTGAGCCCCACTATGTTTCCCACTTTGTAGGAAGCAATAGTGATAAGAACCTCAATTCCATTAAACCATTTAACACTGATGAGCTTCTATAAAAGGATACTTACTTCAAAGCTTCAATAATATGGCCAAATTAAGTATACATACATTTTCTCAATACTTAAAAGGCATTCTCTCTCTCTCTCTCTCTCTCTCTCTCTCTCTCTCTCTCTCTCTCTCTCTCTCTCTCTCTCTCTCTCTCTCTCTCTCTCTCTCTCTCTCTCTCTCTCTCTCTCATACTTCTTTGGTTCTTGGGAAGGAGTAGGTTCAAAATTTAACTCAGGTTAACACATTGCATAGTTCCCATCAAACTCATGTTCGTGTTTGGCAGGCCCACCACTTGAATCCTCATCTGAGCTTCACTGGCCGAGCTCCAGAAAGTCATGCCTTACTCCTTGTGGCATCAGTGCCTGACTGTCTACAAGTCCTCACTTGGACTTCTTTTTCTTGATTCTTGTGATTTGCTTTTTTTCATCTTTTGAAACTCACAAGTTAAAAGATATTCCATTCCTTTTACCTAGAAGGTGAACAAAAATGCAATGTCGAAAAAAGAAGGCCCATTTCTCTGGAGTCCTGTGACACCTATGGGGGAGAAGATCTTAAGGCCTATTCCCTTAATTTATCTTACCAGGCAGTACACAAGCAGTAGCTGAAAGAACTGGGACAGGAAAGCCATGGCAGAAGCTCAACAGTCAGTCAAAGAGTTTCCCATTCACCACATGGTTAGTTGACTTAGACTAGTTATAGAATGTCTATTTATGGTTCTCTGTCTTTACAAATCATTTCATTTACATGTGATCATGAGTCTTTTGGAAGAAGTAACCTAGCATCTACATTGGAGAGATTGCATACACCAGATCCCCAATAAACTTTCAAAGTCACTAAAAAATAATTCTGGGAGTAAGGGAGAGTACAACAGCTGCAAATGGATAGAAAATTGGGAAGTGGCACCTGAAATGTTCTTTAAAGGAAGTTAGAGATACAATGAAGCAGAAATAAGATAGAAGACCAGTTTGGGAATGGAGGCAGGAGATGGAATCTCATGTCTATGGAATAGAGATTTTGCCAGTTTTTCTGGAGCATTGGGTTCATGATGAATTCTATACAAGTGCTGATTTTACAGGTGGAAATCTGGACACCTTATGGCAATGAATTCTATGTTTTTGACTACTGGATTTATGATTACAAATGCTTGAGTAGGGATTAATTTTATAGATGTAAAGATAAATGGCACACTATAATAAGTCATGCTCTCCTGCGTTTCCAGTAGTCCTGATGAATATCAGGCCACTGAACCAAGAAAACTCAGGAGAAGAAAGTGAGGTTGGTGACCTTGCATAACCCTCTCTCACTCAAATCAAAGTCAACTGCAAGCCATGTCATCATCTTGATGTCATGGTTATCTTCCAGAACGAAGGACAAACACAACAAGCACAACAAACTGTGTGAGGGGGAAAGACTGAGCAAATCTTGGTAATGCATACTATAGAACCTTCTCTCTCCACGGGGTGGCTTCCACCCCCCCCCCCTTTTCCCAACAAAGTGTTGAATAATACATTCTGATTGTTTTCCACCCTCTAGCATCCAGATTGCAATTTCAAAATGGAAATGGGAGATACATATAGTTCTTCAATGCAAGCCCTTTTGGGTATTCTTTTAGCTATAAAATATAGTTATAAATGTAGCATTTTCTTTCTGAGACATGTGGTAAATCTTACCTATTATATTTCACTTAAATTGTTTATAATGAGCTAAGTAGAATGAAGGAATAGGGTAGAAAGGATATAACATATGTTTCTGTGGGAAGGATGCTGGCATTTAGTAAAGTAAAATTTTGTAAAATGAAGGTGGGGAGGAATTTTGTAGGGCAAAACAAAGAAGTTCAAAATGAATTAGCCTAAGGAAGTATTTTATTCAATTGTTTCCTTTGAAGTTATTATCTTTGACTTTGTGTAAATGCACTAATGTAAACCTTTAAATTTCTATGACATTTCCCCCCAAATAATACATTTAACAGAAATTGAGCTAATGCTCCCATTTTGCAAGCCATGATCAGAATGAAAGTTCTGTCAAAAGTCATCACAACGACACTTTTTTTTCCCTTGGCTTTATCCTGTCCAGCGAGTTCAGTGTTTACAGAGGGGAGAATTCTTGGCATATATTAGGAAAAAGATCCTACAGTTTGGGTAAATCTTTTAAATACTAAAGATAGCACTGATGACCACACAATAAATTACTGGAGGAGTTGGAAAGAGGTGCAGTCTCTCCTAGATTATAATGGGTGCTTTTTGTATAAAGGCTTAAAAACAAACAAAACAGAAATGAAAATAAAGCAAAAACACTAAAGTTTTCATTATAAATAAATAATTCAAATATATATTTTCAGATGTATTTCTAATTAGGGGAACCAAAAGCAGTTGAAATACTATGCATATAGTTGTATATGTATATACGTATATGTGTTTTGGAGGAAAAGGTACTTTGGGAGAACATTTCTTTAAAACTTTTAATTTAAAATAAATTATAATTTGTTTCGTTTTGTTTTTTGCACTGCAACATTGGGATAGATGATCATGAGGAACATTGCAATGACTGTCCCAGAATCATTACTCATCCAGTGAAGTTAATGAAATCATATTGGGCATGGTCACAAGGGCAGAGGTGAGGGATGGGAAGGACTCTCAGGTGAACGGGTGTGTACATGTGGTATCTTATCTGTTCCTGCTTCTGTAGCACTGATCTCACAAATCAAATTCTGGGAAGATAAATACGACATCTCTCATGGATCTGGTCAACTTGACAATAGGAAAAATCATGATAATGATAGAAATTGGTTTCCCTATCTATTGAGATGTTCAAGTAAGGACTGTGTGATCACTTGTTAGGTGTGTTGTACAAGGGGCTCCTTCTCCAGTATGAATTTGACCCCATGGTCTCTGTTTTGTCTTCCAACTGTGATGTTCTGTACTTCCTAAATCATACACTCTCTCATTGTGGGGGAGAGAGAGAATGAGACTCAGAAGGGAGAATGGGTCGTGAGGAAGAGACAGATCTGTTTTTACACATGAGGCTTCTCTTTTATAATCAAACCACCTAACAGACACCCCTCCAACCCCCATACACCATGTACATCTGTTTTATTGCATTAGTCTTAAGTAAATTAGGTATGACTTTTAGTTTGTCGATGTTAATTTTGAGGGTAATCAATTCTCTTTTCTGAAAAATTGCATAGGTTTCATTATTAAACAGAGAATATTCTTCTTCTGGTGTTTTCTGTGTAACTTATTAATGATAATAGGATGACCTGTTTCTCAAGAGGGACAGATGTCCCATAGGACTGTTCATTAGCATAGGCAAAAATGCCAGTAATAGACAGGCATTGCACCTTTTAAAATAGAACTACTCTCAATGGACTCATTAACAAGAGAATATGACATAAATAGTATATGTATCTTTAGCCACAGAAGTATTCCTTCCTTCTCTGTTTAGTGTATAAGTTTCAAGTCCTTCAAGAAGGTTGCATCAATTAAAGATATACTAATAGACAGAAATTTGAAATTTGTTACCATTTCAGATATGTATTATGCCTTTAAAAATATTGTTGGTACAGTATATCTGTAAAATAAACAATACCTGTTTCTTAACCTCTATGGACATGATTATCACAAAGAATCCATCATCAGTTGCAGATGTGAGAGAGAACACCATGATTTCTCCAGATGAATAAATTACCATTAACTCATTTTTCACTATCTGAAAGATAGAATGTTTAATTAAAACCAATATTATCAAGCATAGCTAGAATTTTGTCAGAAAGAACATGGAGAGATTTGGCTGCTCTATAAATGAAATATACTCTAAGATCTGCGAATCTTTAAAAAAAATCCATGAAACTCAACATATATGTAAAGCTTAATTTTTTATAAGAGTAGGAGACAAGAGTACCATTCCTGATAGAAAGTCCTATGTGCTGTACTATATTTTACTGCCTCAATAAAAACTCAAAAGATTTCTTTTAAAGGTCACCACATTATGTTTTTTCCCCTTAAGAAAATGTAGTAGTACACCTTAGTTAAACAAAGAATCATGCCTCCTCATTTTCAAGTGAATTCAATTTAAATATAGGACATATGAAATGTAATCCTAGGCAGGGTTATAATTAAAGTGAAAGTCTTTGAATATATTTCTAGGCAGGATGAGCATTGTCAGTCTCCACATTTAAACCCACTCAGCTGAATTTCAATGTGATATGGCAATATTGTCTTTCACACAACTTAAAGTACAAAGACGTCTAAAATTGGTTGAATTTACCCATCTTCCCTTAAAATGAAGACATTTGAATGTCATATTCTTATGTAGAATTTCAATGAGAACCAAACTTTGGCATCTATATAGTGCCAAGTTGTGGTGGACCAGGAAAGATGGTTGTTACAATATGAACTTGATGACGTAATGTATTCGTTGAACCTAGGTAAAACATATTCTTTTCTCAGATTTCAGCCACTAATCCATGTGGTTCAGTTAAAATAATAAGACATTCTGAAGTAAAAAAAAAAAGAATTAAGTGCTCTATTCATTGACTTGTCATAGTGGTTATGCTATTGAAATCTTAAAACTGCTATAAGTAGCCTTAATGTTTGCTATTATAGAATTGTTCCACACAAAGTACACTACCAAACCACTGGAGAAAATTGCTCTCAATACATTGATTGACAAATCATTAGAGAGTGCCAAAGAAGTAAGCAGTGGATCTTTGAAGAGAAAATACTGCTGCTTTAAAGTGTTTAAACCAAGCAAAAATGATGACTAGACCCAGATTTTTGTAGTTCAATGGCTCCGTAATTTCACCAGTCTGAGTGCTCTCTCTAACAGCATGGGTAACAATCCTTGTACATCTCATGAACATATGTCCATGAACATCTCATCCCCACTGCTTTTAATACATGTCTTTATTTTATAGTTCCATATGTTATCTACTCAATGTACTGGAGGCCTTTGGGAACTTTTAAAATTGTGGTGGTAACAGTGTTCAATTTAGGCTAATCAACTTTTTCCTGTCATTCTTATTAATTGATTAACCCACATAATTTTCCTTGTACATGTCCTCAAAACCTTTTCCATCATTTCTTTTAGACTTCTGATTCTTGGTAAATGATTGCAGCCTATGTATTCCCGTTATTAATTCTTCTAAGAACATGGTATTCCAAGTTTCACAATCATATAACCTTACTGAAATAAAGTTGCTGTTAAAGAAATTGGATTTTGTGGCAGCCAAAAGTTTTGGATCATAGGAAGAGGCACAACATGTCTCAAATGTAGCCTAACATGGTCTCCATCTTCTATGTAATGCTGGTCTCAGCTCATTGTCACAAACAAAATATAAGTAAGGCAGGTCTCAATCAATATTGACAAGAGAGATGCAAATTAAAACAATTCTGAGGTACCACCTCACACTTATCAGATTAGCTAATATGACAGGAAAGAAAAATTCTAAATGTTAGAGAACATGTGGGAAAATGTGGGCAATAATGCACTGCTGGTGAAATTGTGAATGGAGAAATAATCTCCAACTATTCTGGAGAGCAATTTGGAACGATTTGGAATAATGCCCAAAGAACAACCAAACACTGCATATCCTTTGATTTAGCAATACCACTACTAGGTTTGTATTCCAGAGATCATTAAAAAAGTGAACAGTATCAACATATACAAAAAACATTTATGGCATCTCATTTTGTGGTGGTAAAAAAGGAAATTGAGGGCATGTTCATCAATTGGGGAATGGTTGAACAAGTTGTGGTATACGAATATAATGAAATACTATTGTGCTATAAGAAAGACAAACAGTCCAATTTCAGAAAATCCTGGAAAGACTTACAAAAACTGAAGCAAAGTGAAGTGAGCAGAATCAGAACATTGTACACAGTAAAAGCAACATTGTATGATGATCAACTATGAATGACTTTGCCCTTCTCAGCAACACAGTGATCTAATACAATTCCAAAAGACGCATGATGGAAAATGCTATCTACATCCAGAGAAAGAACTGATGGAGTTAGAATGCAGAATGAAGTATATTATTTTTACTTTATTTTTGTAGCTTTTTTTTTTTTTGCTTTTGCTCTGTTTCTTCTTATACATTATGACCAAAAAAGAACTACGTTTCACACAATTGCACACATATAACTTGCAAGAGACAGGGGGAGGGAGGGAACTCAACATTTCATTTAAAAATAAGTGTTAAATTTGTCTTTCCATAAAATACTATTGAAAAGAAAAAAAATAAGTAAGGCAGGAAGGAAACAATGTATAGAGACAATTTTTATTATGTCTGAGGTAATTAAAATATTGTTGTTACAAAGACTTTTCTTGACTCCATCTGGGATATCTTGGCAAAGATATTTCAGTGGTTTGCCCTTTCCTTCTACTGAGGCAAACAGGACTAAGTGACTTGCCAAAGGTCACACAGCTAGTAAGACGTTAGATTTGAACTTAGGTCTTCCTGACTCCAGGCCCAGGATTCTGTCCACTTCACCACCTAACTTCCATAATCAAGTGTTAAGCCCCTTTTAATTTGGCATTCATATAAACAAATATATCACAAACACATAAACTGCTTCTTTAAACATTTTATTAAAATAAAAAATTATAACAAAACAGTAACAAATTATAAATCAAATATTAACATATTTAAAGAAATAGTTTCGTATCGTACAACCACAACATCCAAATAAGCTCATCATTTTAAAGATTTCACTAAAAGGATGACATTTTCAATTGTAGCTTGGTGGCAACATGGATAGAACCCAAGCCTTTGTTCAGGAAGACCTGACTTCAAGTTGTTTGACCCTGGGCAAATTAGTCACTACCTTGTGCCTCAGTTTTCTAATCTATAAAATAGAGATAATGACAACACCAACCAAACAGAGCTGTTGTGAGGATTTACTGGGTAAATGCATGTAAAGTATTGTGAATACCTGAAAGTACTATGTAAATACTAGCAGTTGTTAATTCAGCTTTTGGATTAGTCAAGCATTTGATTTCACATACCCTACTCTCATAGCTCTTTTCAATTTTGTATTCACATTTTCACATGATCACTTTTTAATGTGTTAATTTTATCTCTATCCAATTACATGTATTAAATAATGATAGTGCACCTTGTAGATTTATGACATTTTCTTTGACTACCCACTCCAGGAATGTTCACCTTTCTAATGTTGAACATCATGGCAATTTAAACCAGACTTTACTTGAAGAAAATAGGTAAGAACAAGAGAGCAGAGTACGGCTCATCCAAAACCTATATACCTGTCTAGGAATGAAATTGTCTCCAGTGATTTTTGTTCTATTTTTCCAAGGTAGAGAGAGTGCAGCTATAAATTTATTGATATTCTGTTATCATCTTATTATAGTGTTGCTTCCTGGGCACAAATTTCTCCATCTTTCCTTACCTCATTCCATTTTCTATGCTATAAGACCCATTCATTTTGATCTACTGAAACCATATCTGTCCTTAAATGGTACCTGCTTCAGGAAGGCTTTTGAAATTGTCTCGTCCCCATATCTGAAACACATAGAGCATTTTGTACTTGTATTAATTAATCACAAATGCATGTATATATATATATATATATATGTGTGTGTGTGTGTGTGTGTGTACATATATATATATAAACATGTAAGTACAGACACATACACACATTATATATATATATATAAATCGCATCTGTGTGTGTGTGTGTATGTGTAGAGGGGGGAGGGAAGGAGGGAGATGGGGAAAGTAAGAGGGAAAATGAGAGGGTGAAAGAGAGAAAGAGGGAAGGATTAAGAAAGAGAAAGATTTTATGCTTCATGAAATTAAGGACTAACTCTTATCTGAATTTTGCATCTTTTCAGTGCTCTGCTCAACTTAGGTTTTACTAAATGTTTTATATATGAATGAATGAACAAATAAATGAATCAAAAAATATTTTTAAAAGTTAATAGTCTACTACTCTGGCCCTAATTCATGTTTTGAGAGGTAAAAACATTGTGGAGGAAATTATATTCTCTTCACTCTATACCATTTTATAAGGATAAAATCCTTGAGGTACTTTCTTTTGTAATAGTATTTAATTTTTTCCCACAATTACATGTAAAAATCATTATTTGCATTCATTTTAAAAATATTTTGAGTTCTGTATTTCCCTCTCTTCCTCCCTACCCTTCCCTATTCCAAAAATGGTAGGCAATTTTGTAAAGGTTATACATCTGCTATCACATAAAACATATTTACATATTAGTTACAATTGTGAAAGAAGAAATAGGTCAAAGAAAAAAAACAATCTGCATTCAGATTAATTTCTGGAGATTGGTAACATTTTCCTCTGTGAGTACTTTGTACTTGTCTTGAATTATTATGTTGCTAAGAATAGCTGAGTCATAATCTGATCATCACACAATGTTGCTGATACTGTGTGCAATGTTTTCCTGGTTCTACTCACTTCATTTTGTACCAGTTCATAGAATTCTTTTCAGATTTTTTTGAAATCTGTCTTTTCATCATTTCTCATAACAGAATAGTATTCCATTACATTTATGTGCCATTGCTTGTCACCCATTCCCCAATTGAGGGACATCACCTGAATTTACAGTATTTTGCTACCACAAAAAGGGCTCTTATAAATATTTTTGCACATGCAGATCCTTTCCCCCTTTTTATCTTCTCTTTTGGATACAGATTTAGTCTTGATATTTTTGGTTCAAAGGGTCTGCATAGTTTGGTTGCCCCTTGGGTATAGTTTCAAATTGCTCTTCAGTTGGGTCAGTTGGATCAGTTGGATCAGTTCAGAAATTTTTAAATAGCGCTATAGTGTCTCAATTTTTCCACATCCTCTTCAACACTTATCATTTTACCTTTTTTGTCATTGTAATCAACCTGATATGTATGCGGTGGTCCCTCTGAGTTGTTTCAGTTTGCATTTCTCTAATCAAAAGTGATTTAGAGCACTTCTTCACATCCCCATATATAGCTTTGATTTTTTTCATCTGAAAATTGCTCATATCCTTTTGAGCATTTATCAATTAGGAAATGGCTGGCATTCTTATAAATTTGACTCATTTATCTATATATTTGAGAAATGAGGCCTTTATCAGAGACAATTTCTATAAATATTGTTTCTCAGCTTTTTGCTTTCCTTCTTTTCTTAGTTGTATTGGTTTTGTATTTACAAAAACCTTTTAATTTAATATCATTGTCTATGGGACTTACAGTAAGATGTAGTTTTGTTCCTTATCTTTTTAAATTAGGTCTATTTTTGTTCTTGCTTTGTCTGAGATAAGGATTGCTGCCCCAGACTTTTTTAACTTCGACTGAAGCATAATGGATTCTTCTCTAGGCCCCTTACCTTTATTCTGTGTTTGTCTCTCTGCTTCAATCATGTTTCTTTTAAACAATATATGGTAGGATTCTGCTTTTTGATCCACTCTGCTACCTACTTTCATTTTATGGGAGAGTTCATACCATTCACATTCACAGTTGTGATTACAAATTGTGTATTATCCTCCTTTCATCCTCCATTTCCTCCTGTTTTTTGTTACTCTTCTTTCATTCTTTCCCTCTGCAACATTGTTTCTATTCTATCTCCAGTGTTCCCTTATCTACTCTCTCTTCTCTCAGTCTTCCTCTTTACTTAATCTCATCCCTACCTCCTTCCCTATCACTTAAGATAGATTTCTACATTCAACTGATTGTGTATATTATTCCCTCTTTGAACCAATATAAAGTTCAAGTAATGCCCATTTCCTACCCTCCCATCTTTCTTCCATTTTAATAGATTTTTTGGCATCTCTTCATGTAAAATAATTTAGCCCATTCTATCTCTCCTTTCTGCACCCAGCAAACTCCTCCTTCTCATCCTTTAATCATTTTTATCCCATTTCCTTAAATTCACTTTACACTCATGCCCTCTGTCTCTGTTTATTCCTTCTAACTGCATTATTAAGGGTACAATTTTCAAATATTGCAAGTATCATCTTCCCATATAAGGATGCAAGTGGTTCATCTCCACTGAATCCTTTATGTTTTCTTCCCTCCCCCACTTTTTTTGTTTTCTCTTCGGTTGGGTCTTAATATTGGTGTTTGCCTGCTCCACCCCTCCAGGGATCACGATCTCTCCCACTATTGGGCTGAGGTGGGGCTTACTGCTGACTTGCCAGGATGCTTCCTATCCTGGGCTGTACTCCCTCTTTACTCAAGTGAGACAGACCTTTCTTGCCATGCTTCCAAGTGTCTTGGGCTAAAAGATTACTTACCCCATCTTCTTCCTGTTTCTGTTGCTCCAAGATTTTTTTGGAGGTTCTATTTTATGGTTTTTGAAAGTGAATATTGGTGAGTGATAGCAATTTACTGCTTACTCCACCATTTTGGCTCCTGGAAGTTTCCTTGGAGTAATTTCAACCATGACTTAATTGCTTTGCTATAACCACAATGTCAAGATTCTACTCTCAGGAATTTTCTGGAAAAAGAAATGGAAGGGAAAAATTGTGTGTACAGGCATATTTCTATGTGTGTTTTATTTTTTCCAGGTACCTGAAGGTTTTAGTGGAGAACTACAGCAAGAGTTTGGACAATACTATAGATAGAGAAGATGGAGGAGGAAAAAAAGGAGAGAGTGAAGGAAGATTTGTCTCACAATCAATTCCTTTGCTCTTGTAGAATTGATGCTGTTGGAAACTTTTGCATTCACCAAGCAGATTTGTTCACTTTAGTTCAGGAAGGGAAAGACTGTTCTGCAATGTTTCATCAGCATTGCCTGAGGAAAGTGGAACTAAATGCCACAGGTCTTCAATTCCTTAAGAAAAATACTGGGTTAATCTTGATGATTTAGCAATCCGTGGCATTAAATTTATCTTTGGCTACTGCTAGATCATTTAACTAACTCTTTCCATTTATCTTAACTCTAACAAAACCTCTCAAGTATAGGAAAGCCTTAAGTAGAATGTCTCTTGTCATAAAATCTTTGTATGTTTTTTCTCCCCTGTGCTGAAACTTTTAACTT
Organism: Bettongia penicillata ogilbyi; assembly: GCA_023548195.1. Classification (NCBI taxonomy): domain Eukaryota; kingdom Metazoa; phylum Chordata; class Mammalia; order Diprotodontia; family Potoroidae; genus Bettongia; species Bettongia penicillata. Next base: position 1,523,026 of record JAJHZJ010000688.1, on the reverse strand, counting down.
TTTTTCTTTTTCATTCTAGTGAGGTGAATATGGTTTGAGAGGTTTTAATCGTCCATTAACTAATTCAACACAAAGAAAATTGTAAAGTACCTATTGCGTGCAAATTATATTTCTACGTGCCACCTCTTTGTCTTATTGGTCAATTTCTCCCAGTGCCTCCATTTTTTTTGGCAAAGGTCAGCTAAACATCATTCCCCTCTCAGATGAGCTTCTTTCTTCACAGACTTCAACATAATTTTACCTTCACTGTCCCTCACTGCAGGGAAAAGGAGGGGGGGGGACATTTTTCAACTTTTCAGCTCTCTTCTGCGTTATATATTCTCTATCTTTTTGTTTCTATTCAAATTCCCAGTACTTAAACCAGTGTTTAATGCATGCTTCCTGCTTTCTCTTGCTTTAACAATCTAATAGATAAGTATTGTGCAGTAATGTTTCTTGGGTGGTTTGAAATGTACTTTCAAATCCAGGCACTCTGACTGAAGAGCCACTGTTTTTTTTTCACAGCATCATCTTGTTGGTTAGTAATAATATAATTTCCAGCTATAAATTCCAACTCTTGATGAGTTCATATTATTTTCACTCAAATGAATTATATTACTGGGTACAAAAAGCACTTGCACTAATAATTCAGGGCTCATTAAAAAAAAAGAATTTATAAGATCACTGATGGAAATGGCAAATCACTGTAGTATCTTTGCCAACAAAACCCCAAGTGGGGCCACAAAGAGTGTGACACAACTGAAATGATTTAACAGCAACAACAGTGATCATAGAGAATGGAAAAAGTATCTCTGGACTTGAGAAGGTCGTGTCCCAATTTATGAAAAAAAGAGATGGATTCTGAAATTATGGGTCAAAGAGATTGTCTTTGATTCCTGAAATAATTTTTCAATATATTATTAAAGGGAAGGTTAGTGAACATTTAGAAAAGAAAGTAATTTCAAAAGTCATCATAATTTCATTGCGATCAAGAAGACATGACATTTCATGACTACTTCTGAGAATGTCAGGACAGTATTTCTTCTCATGAAACTTATTAGATGCATAGATCAAAGCGGTGCCATTGTATGATATGTAGATCTTACTTTAAATGTTTTTATTAATGGCTTTGGCATCAAAATAATTCTGGGATATATTTCCCTCTCCTTCTTCCCCTGCCCCAAAGGAGCTTACCATGGAGACAAAGAAATATAGTAAAGCAAAAACAAAATACATGGAGCAATCATATCAGATGACATATGCAGCATTTTATACCCATCGTCTCCCACTCCACTCCAGACCCAAGGAAAGGGGAAAAGTGCAGTCCCTTATTTCTTTTACAGGGTTGAGATTGATCATCATAATTACAAATAATTCAAAATTGTTTTAGAGTTTTTTTCCCAGTTTGAATTATCAATATTATCATGTATATTGTTTTATTAGTTTTCATTTACCTAGATTCTAACAAAGGATTTCATAAGTTCTTTCTTACTGTAGTTATATGAAATTACACTTGGTTTAATTATGGAATTTAAAAAATTGTTTTAATATTGCTAAATCACTTTAGAAGGACTGCTTCAGTGAAGGATCTTGGGGACTGATCTTTCATGCTACTTAACATTCCTAAAAGTTATTTAGAAACACATATAGATGAAATTCTTACACAATTTGGACATGACCCAAAGACAATCGTTGTCAAAATTCAAGAAGTCCTGATAAGCTAGACCAATGAACCAAATCTAATAGGAAGAAATCTTAAAAGGTACAAAGGTAAACATTTTTCTTTAGGTTAAAAATTTTGTCTCACAAGGATAAGGTGGGAGAATTCTGTGTACCTACTTGCTCATCTGAAAGTGCTTCTGTGACTCATAGTGGAATTCAACTTCAGTCTGACCTTACAGTATGATTGATACAGAAACTCAGAAAATTTATATTATTTTAAACTACATTATTAGAGATATTTTGTTCCAGACTAGAGCAGTGGAAACTTTGCAGTCTCTCCTGGTCAGACTACACCCCAGGTATTATCTTCTATATTACAAAGCATAATGGCATGCAGGAAGGCCTCCAAAGGCAGTGAGGTGGCAATGTGAGTAGGCCACTGGGCCCAGTGCCAGGTTGACTTGAGCTCCTTTTGATCCTCAGACACTTGGACAAATCTCTTAAATTCTGTCAGCCTCAATTTCTTCAACTATAAAATGGGGTTAATAATAATTCTCACAAGACTGTTGTAAGAATCAAATGAGATAACATTTGTAAAGTTCTTAGTACAATGCCTGGCACAGAGTAGGCACTTAATAAAAAAAAGGTAATGAAGGTATTAAAGGGCCTGGAGTTCATGTTGTATGATAGTTGCAGAAACTGGGGAGGTTTTGCATTTTGGAGAGGAACAATATTTGAGGGATATGTAAGAAGGACTAGGTTTGGTCTACTTGAGTGAACATGGCAGAAATAGGACAAAAAGATTGGAGCTGCAAATTGCCAAATTTTGTCATGAAGTAAAGGGGAAAAAAAACTACTAATAATTAGATCTACTTAGCGTTTGGATCTTATAATTTGGATCTTATAAGTAATGGTTCTCCCTTCATTGGTGGTCTTTAATCAATACATTAATGACATGATTACTGGCCAGATATATTGTGGAGGGAGCACTTTATCTATAAGTTGAACTAGGAAGTTTTCATGATCCCTTGTGTCTTTGAGATTCTGTGATTCATAAAATTAGAGTACTAATTTTGTAACATGTATTGGAATGAATTGCCTCTGTTTTATTTTTAAATTCTGGCATTCTATAATTCTGTGAATGAATGAATGGATAAACAAAGAAAGAAATTATTAAGCAATTGGAATATGAAAACCATTGTAAGCACTGGGTATAGAAGATTTATGCTTTTAAAATATTTATTATTTATTTACTTTCTATCACTAACTTTTTTGAGTTCCAAATTCTTTGTATCCTTCCTGCCCTCACTCACCCACTAAGACAAGCAATATAATAGCAATTATATATATGAAATCATGCAGAATATATTTCTATATTAGCCATATTGCAAAAAAGGAAAAAAAAAACAATAAAGTGAGAAACCTTCGCTTCAGTTTGCTCTCAGAGTTTATCAGTTCTTTCCATGGAGATGAACAGAATTTTTTATCATGAGTCTTTTGGAATTGTTTTGGATCAATGCATTGATCAGAATAGGTAAGTCTTTTACAGTTGATCATTATTAAAATACTGCTATTATTGTATACAATGAACTCCTGATTCTGCTCACTTTGCATCAGTTTTAATATGTTTTTTTTTTCTGAAATCATTCCCCTATCATTTCTTATAATACAATACTACTTCTTCACAATCATGTGCCACAGTATGTTCAGCCATTTCACAGTTGACGGGCAGGTGGTAGATATTTAAAAAGACAAACTGCTCTCAAGGAGAGACAACAAATGAAAGGTTTCAGTTACATGTCCTATGGAAAGATTCCATAGTCTTTAGGGTAAAGTAGCAAGGCCATGTTAATGCCTCTTTTTTGATATCATTCACACTGATAAAATATATCAGTTTTTTATATTGAGTCATCTGATAGTGTCAAGGACTTTTTGTGTCCTTAATAGATACAGCTATAACTCCTGAAGAGTAGGTGCCCATGCACAGGGGTTACTTTCTAGGACGGTGGTTGGGTTGCATATATGGCACTTGGGCTCTCTGCATCAGGGCATGAGTTGAGATAGTTGTTAAAGTAGTGGAATGACTTGCCTGGTACATGCTGGCTCTTGCTGCCCCCCTCAGAGTGATTTCCAACTTCACATAGGCTAGCTTGGCTGTCCTATTAGTGGCAGCTTATTAGCAATTGGTAATTATGTCTGGCTCTTTCTCCACTGGAATTTCTCCCCTGGATGATGACTGTGAATATGAAAACTGGGGTAAAATTCACCCATATTCATCTGAATGTACATTCACTTCCAGGACTCCTAAGCCTATTAATCTGCTGGAGACAGTTGGTCAAGCAATTTTTTGCTAGTGGCAATGAGTAAATTGGACTTCCTCTTCATAATTATTTCTGTCTCCCCCTCAAAGGCGTCTATGAGAGATTGGAATGGAAGGGGGTCTAATGGTCTGGGGGATGTTGCTATTTCCAAGGCTCTTGTGTTAAGAGGCCTGGATTATTTCCTTCCAGGCCTAAGGGGAGATGGTGGTCAAAGTAGTGGTGTAGGTTTTGCTGTGATATGTTTTGGATATAACAACAATCAAAGTAGAAAATTTTGTTTGCTAATGTTCTTGCCTATTTAAACATATTTCCATTGCTTCATTTATTGGCATTGGCAGAATATGAAATTTCCTATTTGGAGCCTAGAACTTTCTTTCTGTTATTTAAGTTCTAAAGGTGAAATCTTATATCTGTTATCTGAAATCAATAAAAAAGAAAATCATCCCCTAAAATAATATGACAGACTCAGAATTAAATAAAAAACTTACCAAGTCTACAAAGAAGCTTATTGAATTTATAAAAATATGATTTTAGACTGGAACATAGCCCAGACAGTGAGTTCCTAGTGATAGATACCGTATCATGAGCATTTCTAATGCAGTCTCTCTTAAAAAAGAGAAATAAAAAATGATCATTCATTTAAACTGGTTACAGGGAAAACTGTCATTTGTGCAATGCAATATATCATTCAGGGTAAGACTTTGGAAGATGAGACATTTCAAAGATTTAAATGTCTGTCCATTGCACTGTGAAAGAATGATTGTGCTATATCACAATCATATGCTTTGCTTTTAAGACGTATTGGCCTAACTCAAAGGTTGAAAATTTAATGAGAAGGTATTTATTAAGCATTTACCTTGATTCCAACGGACTCACAAATTTCTTTTTGAAATTTCCTCATTTTTTAAGCAAAAAAAATGTTCTCAAAAGAGTTTGCAATCTACCAAAATACTTTTGCCATAGTGTTATATTTACCTGGATAATTTGATAGTTCAACTTACATATTTTAAAATATAATTATCTTCCTGTTGTGAATCTGTGTTATTAAAATAGTGACACCATTCAAAGCCTCCCAAGTATAAATTTGTATATACCATTCAAAGCCTCTCAAATATGGATTCAAAGAATATTTGAACAATATAAAAGAATAGTGAAATAATTGAATCCTAAAGGTTACTTCTCAGAATTAAAAAAAAATTCTATTTATTACCCCCATCAAAGTTTCACTGAACAAAAATCCTTATTGTTTTAGGAAAAAGTTTAAAATGATAAAATTAAAACCGGTTCTAAATGTAACCTCTACGTATTATAAAAAAGAGGCAAGCTTCAGTCAAACATAAGACAATGCAATTATTTTTCAGTTTCAAAATGACTGTAAATAAACAAGAATATAAATTTGGAATCACTTATATTCCATAATATTATTTTAAAATCTAAGATTTTTTTCATAAAATGTTCAAAATGTTTAGAATCCCGTAAGAAAAATAAATCTGTGTTAAAAAAATATTGATGGAATCTCTTGGGACTGGGGGCGGTGGGGTAGGACATGGCTGTGTCGGGGGAGCAAGAGTGGGCCTTGTTTGGCGCCGGTGTTCGGGCAGTGCTGGGGCCTGGCCGGCGCTGCAGATCGCCGTGGAAAACAGCTTCGGGGGAGCCCACAGCCATGAGAAGGCCCTGTGGCTCGGGGGAGCCGTCTGGGACTATTTCGTTCAGAACGCTGACTTGGAGCAGGATGAGGTGGAGGACTTCCTGGCTGACATCATGAGCACCGAATTTGATACTCTGGTAGAAGATGGAAGCCTGCCCCAGGTAAGCCAGCAGCTCCAGACAATGTTCAGATACTGCCAGAGTGGTGAAGAACCCTTGCTGAGAGAGTTCATCACTCAGATGAGCCGGAAGCAGAAGGATGTCAAAGCTATGGAGGCCCAGACAGTCAACCAGACCAATGATGACTCAGACCAGGAGGAAGAAATAGATGGGGGAGATGAGGAAATGGAGGTGACTGACAGCAGGGAGACTCCTGCCCTACCCTGTGGTGCCCACACTGGTCCATCATCTGCCACTAGCCTGGCCTCCCTTGGCCATGAAGCTGCTGAAGATGGCTGGATTGTCATCCAGAGAAAAAAGAAGTGAGAGCCTGGCCCTTCCCCAGTGGCCTGGGCCTTCCAGGTGTGCTCCAGGAGCATCTTCCCTGCACAGCTATGAAACTGGCCTAGAGCACCCAAAGGGGCCCCAGTCTGTGTGGAGTCTCTACTTGAGAGCATTAGGTGCCTGGCTTTGATATTTACCAGTGTCCTGTGATCTTCAGCAAGCCACCCAACCTCTTTGGGCCTCCATTTCCTAATTTGTAAAGAGGGGACAGTAATGGCCTCCCAAAATTGAAAGGATAGACATAGACTTTGCTTCACAGGAGCTGGGGGAGGGAGAGAGGAATGAGAACATGAAGAGATGATGTGTGCCTTTGTTCACCTCTGCCGCCCTCAAGGGCCTCAAGGTAACACCTGCTCAGAACTGGGGTCAGCCAGAAGGAGCAGTGCTGTGACAGAGCAACAAGCTGATGTCTCCCCTCACCCCACCTACCTTATCCTCACTCCTGTGGCTTCCAGCCTGATCTTGTCCTCTCCCCTCCTTAATCAGCTCTCACCTCAACGAAAGTAACCCCAAAACATATTTCTTCTTTGTCCACTCCATTCTCCAGTTACCAAAGTCATCTTCCACAGGATCATATTTGGTTGTGTCCCACCTGGACTCAAAGACATTCAGTGACTCCCTCCTCCTTCTAGGATCAACTCCAAGGTGCTCAGCCTGGCATTTATTTTTTATTTGTTTTTTAAATATTTATTTATTTATTTATTTAATTTTTTGCATTCATTTTCACAAAATTTTGGGTTCCAAATTTTCTCCCCTTTTCTCCCCTCCCCCCCAATATACCAAGCAATCTAATTTTCCCTATCTCCAATCTGTCCTCTCTTCTGTCATCCCTCCCTTTTTTGTCCCCATCTTCTCTTTTCTCCTGTAGGGCCAGGTGACTTTCTATTCCTCATTAACTGTATGTCTTCTTTCCTAGTAGCAACAACAATACTAAACAGTTGTTCCTAAAACTTTGAGTTCCAAATTCTCCCCATCCCTCCCTCCCCACCCATTCCCTTTGGGAAGGCAGGCTATTCAATATAAGGCCATATCTGTGTAGTTTTGCAAATGACTTCCATGATAGTCGTGTTGTGTAAGACTAACTGAATTACCCTCTATCCTATCCTGCCCCTCATTGTTTCTCTTCTGTCTTTTGATCCTGTCCCTCCCCTAGTGTTGACTTCAAATTACTCCCTCCTCCCATTGCCCTCCCTTCCATCATCCCGCCCCCCCCTTGCTTATCTCCTTCTCCCCCACTTTCCTATACTGTAAGATAGGTTTTCATACCAGAATGAGTGTGCATTTTATTCCTTCCTTTAATCAAATGTGATGAGGGTAAACTTCTTGTTTTTTTTTTCCTCAACTTTCCTCTTTTTCCCTCCACTAAAAAGTCTCCTACTTGCCTCTTAAATGACATATAATTACCCCATTCCATTTCACCCTCTTTCCTCCCACTACATTTCTCTCTCACCATTTACCTTAATTTCTTTTAAGATATGGTCCCATCCTATTCAATTCACTCTGTGCTTTCTGTCTCTGTATGTGCATGCATGTGTGTGTGCGTGCATGTGTGTACATGTGTGTGTGTGGTCCCACCAACTACCCAGATACTGAAAAGTTTTAAGAGTTACAAATATGGTCTTTCCATGTAGGAATGTAAACAGTTCACTTATGGTAAGTCCCTTAAGACTTCTCCTTGCTGTTTCCTTTTTCATGCTTCTTCTCATTCTTGTGTTTGAAAGTCAAATTTTCTTTTCGGCTCTGGTCTTTTCATCAAGAATGTTTGAAAGTCAATGAGGGAAGATGGCGGAGTAGAAGGACGCACATTCACGAGCTCCGAGCCCACAACCCATGGAATTGAGGTAAAAGGAGAGCCCCATAAATTCTGAATCTCTGCAGGGGGTGCACAAACATAGGGGAAGAGATTTCCGTTCCACTGAACCCTGGAGAGCCGTCCCCGGGGTCCATCGCAGCCAGGGAAAGCGGACCCCACCCCCACCCCTGGCCGCGACCCAGAGAAGCTGACCTGAGCAGACTTCAGAGAGGAAAGCTCCGGGAGAATCTCCGGCAGCCGGGAAAGTCCCTCTGCCCACAGAAGCTAAAGGTCAGTTAAAAAGAAGCCTGCGCTAGGGGAGGGGAGCGGGCCCCCTCGGGAGGAAGCGGCGGCGGCGGCAGAGACGGGGGCAGGAAGCGGCGGAGGCAGAGGCGTGGGCGGGCGGCTGAGGCGGCAACGGCCCGGGACTCAGGAATCCCCCAGCAGCAGGTAGGATCTTCAATACTGAAGGTCTTTCCAACCTGAGGGAGCCGAGCAGGGGAGACGGCCCTGCCCCCACCCTGCTCTACTGCTGAACGCCTCTGAATAAAACCCCCAAGGGAGCTGAGCACAGCAGGCGGGGTCCCCCACCCCGCCCCCATCGGCTCTGTTCCTGAAAGTCTCTTCAGAAAGCCCCTGAGGGCCCAAGATAGGAAGCGGCCCTGCCCCCACCCTGCGCCAGAACTAAAGCTTGCCGCGGGAAAGCGCATTTGAATCTCAGAGGTCAAGTACTAGCTGGGCGGATCCAGGCGGAGGTGGAAAGGAATCTCAGAAGTCAAGTAACTGGCTGGGAAAATGCCTAGAAAGGGAAAGAAAAATAAGACTTTAGAGAGTTTTTTCCAACAAATGCAAATGATCCCGACCTTCGGATCTGATGGGGAGGATGAGGACGTATTTTTCCCATCAGGGAAAGATGTGGAGGGCGGGGCCTCAGTACCCCAGACACCCCAGGGGGGTGTTGGGTGGGCTCAGGCCTTGGAAGAGCTTAAAAAGGATTTTGAAAAGCAAGTTAGACAGGTGGAGGAAAGACTGGGAAGAGAAATGACAAAGATGCAAGAAGAGTATGAAAAAAAGGTCAATATCTTGGTAAAGGAGTCCCAAAAAAATGCTGAGGAAATTAACACCCTGAAAAATAGGCTCACTCAATTGGCAAAAGAGGTTCAAAAAGCCAATGAGGAGAAGAATGCATTCAAAAGCAGAATGAGCCAAATGGAAAAAGAGGCTCAAAAGCTCACTGAATTTAATAGTTCTCTCAAAATTAGAATGGAACAGATGGAGTCTAATGACTTTATGAGAAACCAAGAAATCACCAAACAAAACCAAAAGAACGATAAAATGGAAGAGAATGTGAAATATCTCATGGGAAAAACAACTGACCTGGAAAATAGATCAAGGAGAGACAACTTAAAAATTATGGGACTACCTGAAAGCCATGATCAAAAAAAGAGCCTAGACATCGTCTTGCATGAAATTATCAAGGAAAACTGCCCTGACATTCTAGGACCAGAGGGCAAAATAAGTATTGAAAGAATCCATCGATCACCACCTGAAAGAGATCCAAAAAGAGAAACTCCTAGGAACATTGTGGCCAAATTCCAGAACTCCCAGCTCAAGGAAAAAATCTTGCAAGCAGCCAGAAACAAACAATTCCAGTACTGTGGAAATACAATCAGGATAACCCAAGATCTAGCAGCTTCTACATTAAGGGATCGAAGGGCGTGGAATAGGATATTCCAGAAGGCAAAGGAACTAGGACTCAAACCAAGAATCACCTACCCAGCTAAACTGAGTATAATACTGCAAGGGAAAATATGGTCTTTCAATGAAACAGAGGACTTTCAATCATTCTTAATGAAAAGACCAGAGCTGAAAAGAAAATTTGACTTTCAAACACAAGAATGAGAGGAAGCATGCAAAAGTAAACAGCAAGGAGAAGTATTAAGGGACTTACCAGAAATGAACTGTTTGCATTCATACAGGGAAGGACAATATTTCTAACTCTTAAAACGTTTCAGTTTCTGGGTGGTTGGTGGGACCACACATACACATGTACACGCATGCACACACATACACACATGCATTCACATGCAGAGACAGAGAGCACAGATTGAACTGAATAGGATGGGACCATACCTTAAAAGAAATTAAGGTAAATGGTGAGAGAGAAATGTAGTGAGAGGAAAGAGGGGGAAATGGAAGGGGGTAACTATATGTCATTTAAGAGGCAAGTAGGAGATGTTTTTAGTGGAGGGAAAAAGAGGAGAGCTGAGGGAAAAAAAACAAACAAACAAACAAACAAAAGTTTACCCTCATCACATTTGACTAAACGAAGGAGTGAAATGCACACTCATTTTGGTATGAAAACCTATCTTACAGTATAAGAAAGCGGGGGAGAAGGAGATATTGGGGGGGGGGGGATGATGGAAGGGAGGGCAAAGGGAGGAGGGAGTAATTGAAAGTCAACACTTGGGGAGGGACAGGATCAAAGGACAGAAGAGAAACAATGAGGGGCAGGTTAAGAGGGATGGCAATTCAGTTAGTCTTACACAACACGACTATCAGGAAGGTCACTTGCAAAGCTACACAGATATGGCCTATAATGAATTGCCTGCCGTACCAAAGGGAATGGATGGGGAGGGAGGGATGGGGAGAATTTGGAACTCAAAGTTTCAGGAACAATTGTTTAGTATTGTTGTTGCAACTAGGAAAGAAGACATACAGTTAATGAGCAATAGAAAGTCATCTGGCCCTACAGGAGAAAAGAGAAGATAGAGACAAGGGAAGGGAGGGATGACAGAAGAGAGGACAGATTGAAGATAGGGAAAATTAGATTGCTTGGGGTATTGGGGTGGGGGGAGGGGAGAAAAGGGGAGAAAATTTGGAACCCAAAAATTTGTGAAAATGAAAGTAAAAAGCTAAATAAATAAATTAAAAAAAAAAAAGAAAAAAAAAAAAGAATGTTTGAAAGTCCTCTGTTTCATTGAAAGACCATATTTCCCCCTGAAGTATTATACTCAGTTTTGCTGGGTAGGTGATTCTTGGCTTGAGTCCTGGTTCCTTTGACTTCTGGAATATCCTATTCCACGCCCTGCAATCACTTAATGTAGAAGCTGCTAGATCTTGAGTTATCCTAATTTTATTTCCACAATACTGGAATTGTTTCTTTCTAGCTGCTTGCAAGATTTTCTCCTTGACCTGGGAGTTCTGGAATTTGGCCACAATGTTCCTAGGAGTTTCTCTTTTTGGATCTCTTTCAGGTGGTGATCGATGGATTCTTTCAATATTTATTTTGCCCTCTGGTTGTAGAATGTCAGGGCAGTTGTCCTCGATAATTTCATGGAAGATGACATCTAGGCTCTTTTTTTGATCATGACTTTCAGGTAGTCCCATAATTTTTAAATTGTCTCTCCTGGATCTATTTTCCAGGTCAGTTGTTTTTCCCATGAGATATTTCACATTCTCTTCCATTTTTTCATTCTTTTGGTTTTGTTTGGTGATTTCTTGGTTTCTCAGAAAGTCATTAGACTCCATCTGTTCCATTCCAATTTTGAGAGAACTATTATCTTCAGTGAGATTTTGAACCTCTTTTTCCATTTGGCTAATTCTGCTTTTGAAAGAATTCTTCTCCTCACTGGCTTTTTGAACCTCTTTTGCCAATTGAGTGAGCCTATTTTTCAAGGTGTTGTTTTCTTCAGCATTTTTTTGTGTCTCCTTTACGAAGGTATTGACCCGTTTTTCACGCTTTTCTTGCATCTCTCTCATTTCTCTTCCCAGTTTTTCCTCTACCTGTTTAACTTGATTTTCAAAATCCTTTTTGAGATCTTCCATGGCCTAAGCCCACCAAACATCCCCCAGGGATGTCTGGGATACAGAGGCCCCGCCCTCCACGTCTTTCCCTGATGGCAAGAATATCTCCTCGTCATCAGATCCAAAAGGCGGTATCATTTGCATCTGCTCAAAAAAGCTCTCTATAGTCTTATTTTTCTTCCCTTTTCTGGGCATTTTCCCAGCCAGTTACTTGACTTCTGAGATTCCTGTCCACCTCTGCCTAGATCTGCCCAGCTAGTGCTTGGGGTCTGAGATTCACAATGTCAGCCTTGCATTGAAAGGCCTCTACAGTATTCCTTTCACCTGACTTTCCAGGCTCATGGACCTGCCAGCCCTTCCCACATTCTTCCCCCAAACATGGAGTTCTCTCCTCCCTTCTTCACATTAGTCTCCCAGTGTAGACCCTGAAAGCTGCCTGGTAGACTTAAGTAGGTAATTGGCTTCCCCTTCCTTGGATGGACATTCCGTGTTCTCAGCAATAATAAAGCAGAGTGAAACCTGAAAAAAAAATATTGATGTTTGAAAGTAAAAACAAACACGCTGCCATACAAAGATAAATGCAGGTAAATTCAATTCTGTATCTGTGGTCTAAATTATTTTTCTTAGCTCTAGAATCGCATAGTACGTCATTCTCAACTTGTTCAAAAGCAGACTCACAATCTCTCACCAACATAATTACCACTTCCTATCTTCCTTATTTCTGTCCATGGCTCCATCATTTTCCCAAATACTAATGTTTTAAATTTGTCATCCTACATAACTCTTTTCCCTCATCCTTTTGTCCAATCAGATACCAAATTCCATCAATTCTATCTACACAAAGTTAAAGATGCATCTATTTTTTTCTGTTCTACTGATCGTTTCCAATTCAGTCATCCATTATCTGGTTTATTTCAGTAGCCACTCAATTGGTTTATATGACTCTAAAACCTTCATTCTTTCACCTTTCTTTCATTTTGGTTCCAGAAGCCTCATTTAGATCATATCACTCCTGCATTAAAAATTTTTAGCTATACCCTGCTGCCTACAAAATAGGATCCACACTAAGCTTGACATTCTCAACTTTCCCTACTGTGAATCTAGTGCTCCTTTGCGAACTTTTCTCTTCACTTCCCTTCAAAGCTAGTTACACTTCAATCAAATAGGACTACTTATGATTTTCAGAAAATACCTTCTTGATTTCAGGCTCTTCCCTTTTGCTCATGATTTGTTCCTTGTTTTTAAAATGCCATTCCCTCTCTTCTTCATCTCTTAACATACTATTCATGCTACAGGGTTCAGTTTTTCCATTAAGCTTTCTTTGTTTCCTTTGTCAGAAATAACTTCTTTCTTCTTGCTCTCACAACAGTTTTTTAAAATGTTTTTTTAAATGTTTTTCCCATCATCTCTGATAGGTAAATCTTTATTATTTCTTTTTAAATTAAATTTAATTTTAGTGCATCTTAATATTTCCCTCCTTCCCTATCCACCCCTCACTAGAGAAGACAACCATTTCACACATAATCACACACACACACACACACACATACACACACACACACACTACTATGTATACTTCTGTTTATCAGTTCTGTCTTTATAGATGATAGCATCCTCCATAGATGCTTTGTAGTTGATTTGAATATGTAAAATACTCAGAATAGCTTAGTAATTCATAGTTATTCTTTGACCAATAATGCTGTTACAATATATGATATTCTACTTACTTCACTCTTCATTATTTCATGCAAATTGTTCCATGTTTTTCTAAAATAAACCTGTTCACCATTTTACAATAGTATTCCATCATAATCTTATGCCACAACTTGTTTATCCATTCCACAACTAATGGATATCCCCTCAATTTCCAGTTCTTTATCACTGCAAAGAGAGCTGCTATAAATATTTTAGAACAGCTAGGTTCTTTTCCTTTGTCCTTTTACCTTCTTTACCTGGGGAAACCAACCTGACAGTGGTATTGCTGGGTCAAAAGGTTTAGATAGTTTCATAACTCTTTGCATATAACCTTTATTATTTCTAGGTGAGTATATTTCTTTTCTTCTATACTCATCTTGATGCTAACAGGAATAGCTGATTCAGTTTCATATCACTTTCAGTATCTATCACAATTTTTGAAGTACAGAATATTTCAACAAATAATAATAAATGTCAAGATAAATTGACTTGTTGAGCAAAGCTATTATTATGGAAATAAATTGTGAGAGATACAATTGAAACTTGAAATAATGATGGCATCATTATTATCAGTATCTCCACTAGTAATAGCAAGGGAATCTATTAGATAAAAATGGAATAGCTAATGACATCAAACATGTAATTTGATTGGTACCACAAACGATCGCATTAACCTTCCCATAATGCCCAGAATTTTCTAATCATTCCTCCTTTTGACTGAAACCGTTGGAATACTCAAGAGATTTGTAATTTTATCAGTGATAATATTACTTCCACTAATGTAAATTGCAAATATTCATGCTTTCTTATGCTGTACTTTAATTGTTAATTTTTTTCCAATAAATCTTCAATGAAGGGAGATCTTTTATGGTTCTCATCCTGATTGCTATATTATTATAGATCAGGTAACATAAGCATTGTCATGTGTTTTGTTGTATCATTGTGTTTTAAAATATTTTGGGTCCCACATGTCCTTAATAATATCTTTTATTCCATTTCAATTTAGTTGGGTGAAGTCATAGAAGGCATGCCAGTCAAAATTGAAGATATCCTGAAGTGTCAATGAATAAAACACAAGAAAGATAAAGTTATATTTCAACATGGTTTTGACACATTAACTTTACATATATAATATAGCGTAGCCATGATGAGACCATGGCCAAGATGAAAAAATACTTAGCAAGTAAAGACTACAATCTCAGTATGAATCAACAGTGTGAAATGTTAAGGTACAAGCTCAGTTCTCATGTGAATGGTCTTGGGTCAGGTAAAGGTGAGGGCTTAACTGCTGAGCTCTCATGAGTCCCCCCAGAGAACAGCTGGGAATTGAGGAGTGAGACACGAGTTATCTTGTTTTTCCACCTCTTCTCAGTGGGAACTTGCTGGGGAGAACATCCCACCCTTGAGATTGGTCCGTGGTCTGAGCAGGTTTTGTTAATTGACTAAGGGGCTGAAAGCACCCTGTTCCCAAGAGAACTATGCAGCTGGGAGAGCTTAACTGGGGACAGAAAAGCCTGAGAGGGGGGTTTTCCTCTCTTCTCAGAAGGAGAAGGAGGCTCCCATGGGGAGAACTCATCCTGCATATCAACATGTAGCCTGTGTCAGTAATAAAGCCAACACCTGTGCTTCACTCTGGTGGTCTGTTCTCTCATATGTTTATCCGGCTGATCACCAAAGACCTGGACTAGGTAAGAGGACCTGGCAGCCCACGGCATCAGGCCAGACAGTGAAAGACAGCCAAAAATACTATTTATACTGTAAATTCAATTGTATATGTGGCTCAGGGAATTAGCACCAGACTTGGAATTAGGAAGACACATCTTCATGAGTTCAAATCAGGCCTCTGATCCTAGCAGTGTGACCCTGGGCAAGTCACTTAATCTTGGTTGCCTCTGTTTCCTCATCTGTAAATTGAGCTAGAGATGGAAATGCAAACCACTTCAGTGTCTTTGCCAAAAAAACCCCCAAAAAACAAACTCCTAAATGTGGGGTTACAAAGAATCAGATACAACTGAAAGAACTCAAGAACCAAAACAGCAAGGGACTCTCAGATCTGTTCTATTCAAACATCTGGAAACCTGTTATCAGTCATGAATATAAGATTATAAGATGAAATAGCAGTGTATCTAGTAGATTACAATCTAGAAGACTGGAAAAGATGGCATTATGATGATCGATAGAAGGAACTGAAAACTATTTTTCCTGAACAAAAAACACTTGGAGGTCATAGCGTAAGTTTTCAAATATACAAAGGATTGAATTTTGTGGGAGAAAATTATACTGGTTCTATTAAACCATTAATAGCAGAACTTTCAAAGATAAAGGTATAAATTTCAAGAAGGAACATTTCTTCATTCTCTGCTCCTCCAGAGCAGAGTAGGACACCATGGGTGACAGTGGGTTCTATATAGCTAGACATCAAGCAGAGGCTGTGTAATCACTTTAGTGATATCATAGGGTCTTTGAGTATACATTGGACTAGAAGACCTCTGACACCTCTTTCAAATCTCACATTTTGTCATTGTGTGAAATTCTTGTTTATGAGCTTCTGACAATACCCAAATATAGAAAAAAGAAATGGTTTATATAAAACATGACTTTTCGAACCATCTCTATGGAGACAGATCAGCAAATGGTTAAAACATATTAAAATAGATACCAACTTTGGACAGAAAATGAAAATGAGAAGATTCCATGGACTATTATAGAAGTGCAAGTCCAAATTGTTTAAGCATTTTTTTTATTTCAGTGAATAGAAAATGTACAAATGAATAAAGATATTGTATCTGACTACTGGCATTTTTGGTGTTTTTTAACCAATGAAAAGTAGTCAATCTAATGAGGAGGTTATGAGCTGAAATTCAAACCAATAAATTTTATTTTGATAATTACTGTTTATTCAGTTTTTTTATATGTAACATTATATATTTGTTCATATTTCTAACAAATTCTTAAGACCTCTAGCTTTACTTTAAAAAAAGAAGAGAAAAAAGCATTAGTTTAATTTGGATTATATACATACTTGAAATTCCTTCAGAAAAAAAATGTTTGTATTATACATATGTGCATGAGCACACACATACAAACAGCAAACCTAGCTGATAAGAAATCCTGAGTGAGTAGTAATAGCTATTCCCAGCTTCCTTTTATTGCCTCAACATAGTAAGAAATACATCAAATAAAGTGAAAGAACAAAGAGAAAAGGCAGCAATTTAAATATGTGTGTGTGTGTGTGTGTGTGTGTGTGTGTGTGTGTGTGTGTGTGTATATATATATATATATATATATATATATATATATATATATATATTCTTAGGAGGAAAAAAATAACAGAAAAATAGTGCTCTGTGCCAGGCACTGTGCTAAGCAATGAGAATAGGAAAAGAAGCAAAATGCATTCTCTGCCCTCAAGGAGTTCACAATCAAATGAGGAGACAACAAGTAAACATATACATAAAAAAAAAATCAATGTGCAATATTAAAAGGAATAATTAAAAGTGGAAAGGCACTGGAATTGAGAAAGACAAGAAAGGTTTCCTGTAGACAATACTATTTTAAATGAGTCTTGAGGGAATCTAGGGAAATAGTAGATGAAGATGAAAATGGAGAGCATATATAGGAACAGCCAGAGAAAATGCTTAGAGATGACAGATGGAGTATCTTATTTGTGGAATAGCAAGGAGGTCAGAGTCACTGGATTGAAGAGTATGTGTTGAGAGTAAGATTCAAGAAGAGTGAAAAGGGGGTAGGTGGTTACATGATCACATTTTGTTTTTGGGAAATCACTTCAGTGACTGAGTGGAGAATGGATTGAAGAGGGGAGAGAGGTGAGGCAGGGTGGAGTCACCAAATTGGTATTACAACAGTCTACTTGTAAGATAATGGGGGCCTGTACCAGAGTGGTGACTGTGTCAGGGAAAAACAGGGAATATATTTGACATGTTGCAAAGGTGAAATTGACTAGCCTTGGCAAAAAAAAAAAAATAATATGGGGATGACAGTGAGAAATCTAGGGTGAATTATAGTCTAGGATTCAAATCTGAAGGACTGGGCAGACATTATTTTTCTCAATAGTAATAGGAAAATTAGGATGGGATGAGCATATAGGAAGAAAGATAATGAGTTTCACATTGATCATATTGAGTTTAAGGTATCTCCTGAATATTCAGTTCAAAATATCTGAAAGGCAGGTAGAAATATGAGACTGGAGGTTAGGCAGGATAAGAAGATTTGATAATCATTAGATAGAGATGATAATTAAATATATGAGAATTGATGAAATCACCAACTGAAGTGATATAGACGAGAAGAGAAGAAGACCCAGGACAGAAGCCTGTGGAACTCTATGGTGAGAGAGTATGACCTCAATGAGGATTCAGTCTAGGAGACTGACAAGGAGTGATCTCATAGGAAGAGAACCAGTGTCTAGAAAAGTGAGAAAGAGAGTAACAAGGAGAAAAGGGTGATCAATAGTGTTCATGACTGCAGAGAGATCATGAAGAATGGGAATTAATAAAACTCATTGGATTTATCAATTATGAGATCATTGGTAAATGTGGAGAGAGAAATTCTCAGAATGATTATGCAGGTAGCTGGACTGTAAGAGGAAAGTTGGAAAAGAGAGAATGGAGGACCTAAGAAGGGAACCTTTTTCAAAGAATTTCATCACAAAGGGCAGGAGAATGATAGAACTATCATTATAGTTAATGAAAGGAACAAGTAAGAGGTTTCAGAGGATGGCATATTTGTAGGAAGGAGCTGAGGGACAGGAAGAGATTTAAGGTAAATGATAGCATAGGGATGACAGAGAGGTGATACTCTTGGAGGAGTTCAGATGGAAAAGGATAGCTTATACAGGTACAAAGGAGGGTCTTGGTAAAGAATAAGGCCATCTCTTAATGTGAGGCAAAGGTGAAGGAGGAGATAGGGGCAGAAGATATCTGAATGATTATGAGATGAAGGGAGAAAAGATCTCACAAAGAATGACTTCGGGGGCGGAGCAAAGATGGCTGAGTGAGAGCAACAGCTCACCTAAGCTCTCGGACAAACTCCTCCAGGTTCCTCTGAAAGGAGAATCTGACCAAATTTTGGAGGTGCGGAATCGAGTGGGAGACAGATGGTGACGGATTCGGAGCTCAGATTGGACTGGAAGGTCCATGGGAAGTATCTGTTCTGCGGGGGTGAGCCCACAGCGCACAGCGCAGGGTGGCCAGCGCAGTGGAGCAGAAGAGACCCGAGAAACCTGAGTGGCGGGCGGAACCAGAGGAGTGGCACCCAAGGCGGGAGACAAGCCGAACTGAGTCAGTGAGAGCCACAGAATGCCAGATATCAGTGCAGCAGCTCCTGAGACCTTCAGCCCGAAGAGCAAACTTCGGTAAGTCACCTACTTGAACTTCCGGGAGCCAGGATGGCGGAGTGATCAATAAATGCTCTCTCCTTCCCCCCTTGATGACCGTGAAAGGACCATAAAATATCTCCCCAGAAAAATCCCAGATCAGTAGAAATAGAAGGAGACCAATACTCTCATAACACCTGAGACGAGGAAAACAGCTAAGGGGGATTCCTCCTATGGTGGCAGAGGCAAACCGGAAGGACAGAGGACCCAGGGCAGAGAAAACTCACACTAGGACCCAGGCAAGTCTCAGTGCCAGGAGAGGAGCCCCAGGAGGGGTGGGAACACGCATTAGCATCTAGGCGTGTCTCAGCTGTCCAGGGGAATCAGAAAGAAAATAGGGCAGTTGGGATTACCAGCCCTTGAGCTTGTCTTTGCCTCAATTCAGGTGAGGAGATCTCCTGTGACCAGACCACTCCTCCCCCACACTTAACAAGCTAAACCCAGGGCTGATCAGGGAAACACCAAACAAAAACCTGCTTTTAGCTTTTTTCACACATCAGCTCAGCAAAAAGTTCTCTAGCTTCTGACTGAAAGAACCAGAAGCCACAACACTCAATCAAAACCATGAACAGGAAAAAGCAGAGGGCCGAAAGAACCATAGAATCTTTCTATGGGGATAAGGACCAAAACACAAGCCCCAAAGAGGTCACAGCTGAGACAGTACTTCCATCTGAAACTTCAGAAGGGACTATGAACTACTCGCAAGTACAAGCAGCTCTCCTGGAACAGCTGAAGAAGGAAATAGAAGATAAACTGGCCAATGATTTTAAAATTATTAAGAAAGAATTCACTGATGAGAACATCTCCCTGAAAAGGAAAATTGAACAAATGGAAAAAGAAGTTCAAAAATTAGCTGGAGAAAATAAATTCCTGAAAGGCCAAATGGAAAAGGAAGTACAAAAATTAACTGGAGAAAATAACTTCCTAAAACGGCAAATGGAAAAGGAAGTACAAAAATTAACTGGAGAAAATAACTTCTTAAAAGGAAAAATTGGGCAGATGGAAAAGGAGATACAAAAGTTAACGGAAGAAAACAATTTGATGACGATTAGAATTGGGCAAGTAGAAACTAACGACTTAATGAGACAGCAAGACTCAGTCAAACAAAATCTAAAGAATGAAAAGATAGAAGAAAATGTAAAATATCTAATTGGAAAAACAACTGACCTGGAAAATAAATCCAGAAGAGAAAACTTAAGAATTATTGGCCTGCCAGAAACCCAGGATGGAGAAAAGAGCCTGGACAATATCGTCCAGGAAATCATCGAGGGCAAAATAGTCATCGAAAGAATCCACCGTTCCCCTCCTGAAAGGGATCCCAAACTCAAAACCCCAAGAAATATAGTTGCCAAATTCCAGAGCTATCAAGTGAAGGAGAAAATGTTACAAGCAGCCAGAAAGAAACAATTTAAATATCAAGGAGATACAATCAGAATTACACAGGACCTTGCAGCTTCTACATTAAAAGATCGAAAGAATTGGAACCCAATATTCCATAAGGCAAAGGAGTTGGGACTACAACCAAGGATCAACTACCCAGCAAAGTTCAGCATCACATTTCAGTCAAGGAGAAAGTCATTCAACAAAGTAAGGGATTTCCAGAGTTTCCTGACCAAAACGCCAGAACTTCATAGAAAATTCGATCTTCAAATGCAGGTCTCAAGAGAATCATAAAAAGGTACTGTGAAAGCAGTTCTTAGGGGAAGTTTTATATCTTTGAATGCCAACATAAACAAAATAGAGAAAGAGGAGATCAATGACTTGGGTATGCAGCTGAAAAAGCTAGAAAAAGAACAAATTGAAAATCCCCAAGAAAATACCAAATTAGAAATACTGAAATCCAAAGGAGAGATTAATAAAATTGAAATTAAGAAAACTATTGAATTAATAAATAAAACCAATAGTTGGGTTTATGAAAAAAATAATAAAATTGATAAACCTTTGGTCAATTTGATTAAAAAAAAGAAAGAAGAAAATCATATTGCTAATATTAAAAATGAAAGGGGTGAACTCACCTCCAATGAGGAGGAAATTAAAACAATAATTAGAAATTATTTTGCCCAACATTATGCCCACAAATTTGATAATCTAAATGAGATGGATGAGTATTTTTAAAAATACAAATTGCCCAGATTAACAGAAGAGGAAATTGAATACTTAAACAACCCCATCTCAGAAAAAGAAATTGAGGGGCGGAGTCAAGATGGCAGAGTAGAAAGATGCACGTTTACAAGCTCCGAACCCACAGCTCATAGAATTAATGTAAAAAGAGATCCCCATAAGTTCTAGATCACTCTAAGGTGTGCAGAACAGAATGGAAGAGATTTCTGTTCCAGAGAGCCCTGGAGAGCCGTCCCAAGGGTCCGTCGCGCACCGGAAAGCAGACCCCACCACAGCGCTGCCCTGGCCACGGCCCCAGAGAAGCTGATCCGAGCAGGCTTCAGGGACGGAAGCTCCGGGGCCAGGAAAGTCCCTCCGCCCACAGAAGCTACAGGTCAGTGAGAGAGACAGCTGGGCTGGAAGAGGGGAGCAGGATATCTCCGTGACTCGGGTTCCCTTGGGAGGAAGCGGTGGCGGCAGAGGTGGGGGCGGCAGGCGGAGGCAGCAGCTGTGGCGGCGGCCCAGGACTCCCCCAGCAGCAGGCAGGATCTTCATTACTGAAAGTCTCTGCATAAACCCCCTGAGGGAGCTGAGCCTAGGAGATGGCCCTGCCCCCACCCAAGCACCAGAACTAAAGCTCACATTGATTAGCAGCTGCTTGCCACAGAAGGCCCATTTGAATCTCAGACCCCAAGCACTAGCTGGGAGGATCTAGGCGGGGGTGGACAGGAATCTCAGAAGTCAAGTAACTGGCTGGGAAAATGCCTAGAAAAGGGAAGAAAAATAAGACTATAGAGAGTTATTTCGAACGGATGCAAATGATCCCGACATTTGGATCTGATGACGAGGACATATTCTTGCCATCAGGGAAAGATGTGGAGGGCGGGGCCTCGGTACCCCAGACATGCCAGGGGGGATGTTGGGTGGGCTCAGACCTTGGAAGAGCTCAAAAAGGATTTTGAAAAGCAAGTTAGACAGGTGGAAAAAACTGGGAAGAGAAATGACAGAGATGCAAGAAAGGTATGAAAAACGGGTCAATACCTTGGTAAAGGAGACCCAAAAAAATGCTGAAGAAAATATCACCTTGAAAAATAGGCTCACTCAATTGGCAAAAGAGGTTCAAAAAGCCAATGAGGAGAAGGATGCTTTCAAAAGCAAAATTAGTCAAATGGAAAAAGAGGTTCAAAAGCTCACTGAAGATTATAGTTCTCTCAAAATTAGAATGGAACAGATGGGGTCTAATGACTTTACAAGAAACCAAGAAATCACCAAAAACACCAAAAGAATGAAAAAATGGAAGAGAATGTGAAATATCTCATTGGAAAAACAACTGACCTGGAAAATAGATCCAGGAGGGACAATTTAAAAATTATGGGACTAACTGAAAATCATGATCAAAAAAAGAGCCTAGATATCATCTTCCATGAAATGATCGAGGAAAACTGCCCTGACATTCTACAACCAGAGGGCAAAATAACTATTGAAAGAATCCATCGATCACCACCTGAAAGAGATCCAAAAACAGAAACTCCTAGGAACATTGTGGCCAAATTCCAGAACTCCTAGGTCATGGAGAAAATATTGCAAGCAGCTAGAAAGAAACAACTCCAGTACTGTAGAAATACAATCAGGATAACTCAAGATCTAGCAGCTTCTACATTAAGGGATCGAAGGGCATGGAATATGATTTTCCAGAACTCAAAGGAACTAGGACTGAAACCAAGAATCACCTACCCAGCAAAACTGAGTATAATACTTCAGGGGGAAAATATGGTCTTTCAATGAAACAGAGGACTTTCAAGCATTCTTGATGAAAAGACCAAAGCTGAAAAGAAAATTTGACTTTCAAACACAAGAATGAGAAGAAGCATGAAAAAGTAAACAGCAAAGAGAAGTCTTAAGGGACTTACCATAAGTGAACTGTTTACATTCCTACATGGAAAGACCATATTTGTATGTCTTAAAAATTTTCAGTATCTGGATAGTTGGTGGGTCCATACACACACATGTACATGCATGCACGCACACACATATACACACATGCACACACATACAGAGACAGAAAGCACAGATTGAATTGTATAGGATGGGACCATATCTTAAAAGAAATTAAGGTAAATGGTGAGAGAGTAATGTAGTGGGAGGAAAGAGGGTGAAATGGAATGGGGTAATTATATGTCATTTAAGAGGCAAGTAGGAGAGTTTTTAGTAGAGGGATAAAGAGGGGAGCTGAGAAAAAAAAAACAAAACAAAACAAGAAGTTTACCCTCATCACATTTGACTAAAGGAAGGAATACAATGTACACTCATTTAGGTATGAAAACCTATCTTACAGTATAGGAAAGTGGGGGAGAAGGAGGCAAGCAAGGGGGGGATGATAGAAGGGAGGGCAAAAGGAGGAGGCAGCAATTTGAAGTCAACACTCGGGGAGGGACAGGATCAAAAGACAGAAGGGAAACAATGAGGGGCAGGTTAGGATGGAGGGTAATTCAGTTAGTCTTACACAACACAACTATCAGAGAAGTCATTTGCAAAACTACACATATATGGCCTATATTGAATTGCCTGCCTTCCCAAAGGGAATTGGTGGGGAGGGAGGGACAGGGCGAATTTGGAACTCAAAGTTTTAGGAACAACTGTTTAGTATTGTTGTTGCTACTAGGAAAGAAGATATACAGTTAATGAGGAATAGAAAGTCATCTGGCCCTACAGGAGAAAAGAGAAGATGGAGACAAGAGAAGGGAGGGATGACAGAAGAGAGGGTAGATTGGAGACAGGGAAAATTAGATTGCTTGGGGTATTGGGGTGGGGGAGGGGTTAAAAGGGGAGAAAATTTGGAACCCAAAATTTTGTGAAAATGAATGTAAAAAGTTAAATAAATAAATAAATATTTAAAAAAAGAAAAAAAGAAAAAGAAATTGAACAAGCCATCAATGAACTCCCTAGGAAAAAATCTCCAGGACCAGATGGATTCACAAGTGAATACTATCCAATCTTTAAAAACAGTTAATTCCAATACTATATAGACTATTTGGGAAAATTGGGGAAGAAGGTGTCCTCCCAAATTCTTTCTATGATACAAATATGGTTTGGATACCCAAACCAGGAAGAGACAAAACCGAAAAAGAAAATGATAGACCAATTTCTGTAATGAATATAGACGCAAAAGTTTTCAACAAGATTTTAGCAAAACGAATACAGCATCTTATCAAAAGAATAATACATTGTGATCAGGTAGGTTTCATACCAGGAATGTAGGGCTGGTTCAATATTAGGGAAACTATTAGCATTATTAATCATATCAACACCAAAATCAAGAAAAACCACATGATTATCTCAATAGATGCAGAAAAAGCTTTTGAGAAAATACAACACATATTCCTATTAAAAACACTGGAGAACATAGGAATAAAGGGAACTTTCCATAAAATAATAAGCAGTATCTATCTAAAACCTTCAGGAAGCATTATATGCAATAAGGATAAGCTAGATGCATTTCCAATAAGGTCAGGGGTGAAACAAGGATGCCCATTATCACCATTATTATTCAATATGGTACTAGAAATGTTAGCGGTAGCAATTAGACAAGATAAAGAAATTGAAGGAATAAAAATAGCCAAAGAAGAAACTAAGTTATCACTCTTTGCAGATGATATGATAATATACTTAGAGAATCCCAGAGATTCAAGTAAAAAACTACTTGAAATAATAAACAACTTTGGCAAAGTTGCAGGTAACAAAATAAACCCACACAAATCTTTTGCATTCCTATATATTAGCAACAAAGTCCAACAGCAAGAGATAGAAAGAGAAATCCCATTTAAAGCTAGAGTAGACACTGTAAAATACTTAGGAGTTTACCTGCCAAAACAAACCCAGGGATTATATGAACACAATTACAAGACACTTTTTGGACAAATAAAGTCAGATTTAAGTAAGTGGAAAAACATCAGTTGTTCATGGGTAGGCTGAACTAATATAATAAAAATGACAATTCTACCTAAATTAATCTACTTATTTAGTGCCATACCAATTAAACTATCAGATAATTATTTTCTAGAGCTGGATAAAATAACATCAAAATTCATTTGAAAAAATAAAAGGTCCAGAATATTAAAGGGAGTAATGAAAAGAAATGCTTGGGAAGGTGGCCTAGTGCTACCAGACCTCAAATTGTATTATAAAGCAGCAATTATCAAAACCACTTGGTATTGGCTAAGAAACAGAGGGGTAGACAAATGGAATAGACTTGGCACTCAAGACACAGTAGGCAAGGAATATAGCAACCTCCTGTTTGATAAACCCAAAGATCCCAGCTTCTGGGATAAGAACTCACTGTTCGACAAAAATTGCTGGGAAAACTGGTTAACTGTGTGGTGGAAATTAGGCAT
The DNA here is from genome assembly GCA_023548195.1 of Bettongia penicillata ogilbyi. NCBI lineage: Eukaryota > Metazoa > Chordata > Mammalia > Diprotodontia > Potoroidae > Bettongia > Bettongia penicillata. The sequence continues at coordinate 1,497,733 of JAJHZJ010000688.1, read as the reverse complement.
AGATCCATGCCTGACACTGTACACAAGAGTAAAGTCCAAATGGTTACATGATTTAGGTATAAAGATGGATACCATGAATAAACTGGAGAAGCAAGGAATAGTGTATTTATCAGATTTATGGAGAGGGGAAAATTTTTTTTCTAAAGAAACGATAGAAAGCATTATGAAATGCAAGATGGATAATTTTGATTACTTTAAACTGAAAAGATTTTGCACAACCAAACCCAATGCAATCAAAATTCGGAGGGATGTAGTAAATTGGGAAAAAAATTTTTATGGCTAAGCTTGGGGATAAAGGCCTCATTTCTAGAATATATAGAGAACTGACTCAAATATATAACCATATAAGTCATTCCCCAATTGATAAATGGTCAAAGGATATGAACAAGCAATTTTCAAGGGAAGAAATCAAAGATATCTATAATCATATGAAAAAGTGCTCTAAACCACTATTGATTAGAGAGATGCAAATCAAAACAACTCTGAGGTACCACATGACACCTGTAAGATTGGCAAACATGATAGAACAAGAAAATGATCAATGCTGGAGAGGATGTGGGAGAGTTGGAACACTAATTCATTGTTGGTGGAGCTGTGAGATCATCCAACCCTTCTGGAGAGTGGTTTGGAACTATGCCCAAAGGGCTACAAAAATGTGCATACCCTTTGACCCAGAAATATCGCTACTAGGACTGTATGTATCCCCAAGAGATTATAAAAAACAGGAAAGGGTCCCATGTGTACAAAAATATTTATAGCAGGACTCTTTGTGGTAGCCAAAAACTGGAAGTCAAGAGGATGCCCATCAATTGGGCAATGGCTGAATAAATTATGGTATATGAATGTAATGGAGTACTATTGTGCCATAAGAAATGATGAACAAGAAGACTTCAGGGAGGCCTGGAAGGACTTATATTATCTGATGTTGAGCAAAAGGAGCAGAACCAGGAGAACTTTGTGCACAGCAACGACCGCAGTGTGCGAGAGTTTTTTCTGGTAGACTTGGAACTTTGTAATAACACAAGAACTTTACTGAGAAAAAAAAATCCTAATGTTGGTCTTCTAAGGCAAAATGCCTTCCACACTCAGAGAAAGAAATATGGAAGTCATTCACAGAATGTAGCAGATCATGTTTGTGTGTGTGTGGGTTTCAGTGTATTATTCTTTGATTTGTTATATGATTTCTTCCATTTATTTTAGTTCGACTACATAGCATGAACATAGTGAAAATGTGCTCAATAGGAAAGTATATGTAGAACCTATACAGAATTGTATGCTGGCACGGGGAGGGAGAGGAGGTATTGGGGGAAGGGTGGGGGGGATAAAAACTTAACTTTAAGGAAATGATTGTAAAACATTAAAAAAATTAAAATTAAAAAGAACACATTAAACATCTAAATAATGTAAAAAAATGACTTCCATTTTTTTTCTGTAAAATCTAAGACAAGGTTTTCAGCTGAGAGAATGGGGAAGGGAGGAGCTATTGGAGGTCTGAGGAATGATAGAAAGTTTTGGAAGAACTATGTGGGAAGTGGAGTAGTGATTTGATAAAGGAATTGAAGAAGGATTGCTTATGGGGGAAATGAGAACCCTATTGTGGTTGAATAATTTCAGTTTGTAGTGGGTTGAACCAGAATGGTTACATGATTTTCTCCACTTTGGCTCAGCAGTACATATATAAGAGGGAAGGAGAGAGGTAGATGTTGGGAGTGATCCAAGGGTGAGGCTTTGTAAAGAATAATCAGTGGTATTTTAAAGGGGGAAGAGACTCAAAAGAATAGGATGATATATAAATAAATACAGAAATACAGAAAAATACACACATACATATAGGCACATGCATATACATAAACCCATATGTATATACGTACACATGTGTATACACACAGGTACACACATACATATATAGACTGACTGAAACAAAAACAGTTACATGGAGACAGAGAGATAAACAGAGACAATAAATGAATGAGTTTACAATTCACATGTAAGAGTGGAATCTGTTCTTCTTTTTAAAACTCTTAAGCTCAAGAAATACCTCCTGTTCTTAGAAAATCAACTGGAGTGCAACTAGCACATTGGTTTATATCACTAATTCCCAAAAGGGCTCTGGGCTCTTAGAATAAAAAAAAAAATTTCTTTCAAGCGTCTCTCAACAAAGCATATGCTTTCCAGCTCCCAATGGCCACATTCCCAAGCAGTTCCATCAAGCACAGATTTTTAGACTATCCCTAAAATACAGTTTAGGGGTGAGGGTTGTAGATTCTAACCCAGGTTAGAATCTAAACCTGCAAGCTGTTGGATCTGGAGACCACTATTACCTTCAATGTAATTAATTACATATATTTGACTTACAACATTTTACTATAATTTTATATTAGGTATAGTTCTCAATGCGTAGAGATTATTCACACTAGTCTCCTTGCTGAATGGCCATAGACACTTTCTAATTTCCCAGATTTGGAGAATGCTTAACTGCAAGAAACTCCCATTTTTTGAAGAATCACAAGAAAGCCATACCTGAAGTACCCAGGTCTATCTAACCTCTTCTTCCTTTGCATTGGTTATCTGCCTACCCCCTTTCCATGAAAATTCTGCTACAATTTTGCATGACTATAACAATAGTTTTGCACTGAGTCTGACTCTAAATAGTACCCTGGCACTTTTAATCTGATATTAGAATAAAATGTTTTTTGTTGCCAGTAACCCTGACCCATTTTGGGACAGGGGATGGAAGACTGTGGTTATGTAAATTCATCAAGCAAAGAAATATGAAGAGAAAATAAGGAAAAAAATATTGATTACTATTCTTTTAGATCCTGGTAATTACTTCATAGGAAAAAAATATGCCCTGTGCCCTCACTCACTCTCACAGCTTTGTTTCCTGCTGACTCTGCATTTTCTTCCTATCATATGAGTAATCAACAATCACACATAAACTTTTAAAAGTCTTTTGCACGAAAAGGGTGCTAAACTGTTTTTACTTAGAAGTCAGATTGAAATTTTGGTGCTACCTTTTATTTCCTCTATTGAGGTAAGCCATTAAATTCACTGAATTCTCAACCCTTCATCTACAAAATGGGGATAACATTGCTTGTGCTATGTTCCTCAGAATTATTATGACAACGAATGTATCTGAAAGAACTTTTTAAAACGAAGGTGGAGATAACATGCACATTTATAATTATACACACATATATAATACATACATGCAAACAAAATCAATTAAAGGTCATGAAATATGACATAGAAAAAGAGTATAGTAGTTGTTGGAGAGAGCAGGAAAGACTTTTTAAGTCTTGAAGGAGGCAGAGATGAAAAAGGAATGCATGCGGTTGGAATATGGAGACAGCCAATGCAAGGCATTGACATGAGTGATGAAATTCAATGTGTGAGAGACAGAGGCAAATTTGGTTGTGAAAAGCGGAGTCGTTGAGGTTGGAAGGGTGGTTAGGGATAGGTGCTAATTTTAAGAGCCAAACAGAGAAGTTTATATTTTATCCTACAAAAAATAAGGAATCACTGGAATTTACTGATAGAAAAGTCACATGGTAAGAAATGCACATAAAGAAAATTACTTCATAGGTGGAGGATAGATTGGGTTGGAAAGTAACTTGGCTCAAGGAGACCAGTAGTGGTGGTGGGAGGGAGAGAAGGAGGGCAGGGTTCAATGATACAGTCCAGTATAGAGGTGATGGAGACATAAACGAAGGTGTTCGTTTTGTGCCTAGTTAAAAGGAAGAATATAAAAGAGAAGGTGTGGAAGGAAAACTAGAATAAAACTGGTAACTGATTGACTATGTAGAGTGAGAGAGATTGATGAGCAAGAATAATAAGAAAAATAAAGACCAGGAAAATAAGAGAAAGCTCGCTCTGTGAACAGAAGAAAATTTCAAAGAGGATGAGTTTGTAGGGTAAGAAAATGATTTCTATTTTGGACCACTGAGTTTTATCTGTCTCTTGAACATATAGTTTGAAATATCCAGTAGATAATTGGAGTTTTAGAAGGAGAAATCAGGAAAACCTGGGCTGATGCTCCACTTCTGACATGTAACAGCTGCATGACCTTGGGCAAGTCACTTAACTTCTTTGTACAACAGACAGCTTTGCAATACTATAAAGTGTAAACATTTGATATTCTTCTTTCATAGAGGGAATTTCCTTAATTTTATTTTCCCACAGCAAAGAAATTGTAGGTCAAGAACAAAAATAGAAAAAAAATGTTAAAAAAAGTATTTATGAAAGTTTTTGGGGGTACATTTTAATATATAGATTCATTTAAAAGCCCTCTCCCCATTCAAAACTTCTAAGAGAACACTGTTTTGCTTTTGTTTTTTTGTTCTGTAAACTCTATTACATGATGTATCTGATTCATTGTATTTCAGTTTATATCAGAAAGTACAGAGCAGTTTTAAACATCTTCTTCCCCCCAACATCTTTCCAATATTGATAGAAATGAGTTCTTGCTTGCATAATATTCCCTCAAACACAAGGCGTGCTTTATAGTTCTGCAAACCTCATTATAATGAATCTTTTCTTTAAGTTGACAAAGTAGAAAAATGTTTCAGAATTGACTACCCTGTATTCCATAAGTGGGAGGGACTTTGGGTGAAGATCTCTTTTGTACAACTAGTGCATACACATATGTGGAACATGAAGCTCAAGCATTTGTACTACATGTTAGTTAAAAACATTTATAAAATAAGTACTGTAAGCAGATGTTGCAAAGGATTATTTGATAACAGTGTAAACACATTGAGCTTTTTCATGTTGTGTTCAGATGCTATTAGTGCATTTCTAAACATTTAATATTTTTAATTTTTGAATCAGTCCTTCAAATTTCCTAGAATGGAAGTAAACTTTAGCCTGAATTTTGCCTGAAATAAACAGTAATTAAAGACAAACACTTAATAACTTTTAAGTAGCAGTCATTTTCATTGTACCTTTTCTAATGAGGTACAACGTGTGTAACTGAAAGAGCATTGGAATTGAAGTCAGAAGAAACCAGGGTTCAGATCCTGATTTTAATGCATGCAAGGTGGGTGATCAAGTGTTATAAGTGTCTACTAAGCTGCTCCTTCCACCCTCTCCTGCCCTTAACTTGCTTAACTCATTGAACAGAATATCTTTCCCTTTGCTCACTTGCCCCGGCTTAAATGACTGTTCCCAAACAGCTTGCAGGAGGGAGAGATTTTCTACTGTTCAGTGAGTGATGACTTCTCTTGATTTCATACTTCATTTACAAATAAGTCAGGTGGACCTGACTGAGTTGAGAAGTTTGTGTAAATGTGTCCAGGCAGACTCTAATGATTCTAGGAAAAATATTGATGGCAATCTTTGTAATTTTCATTTTGGGAATAATGATGCATTGTATGTATTTCTCAGAGAATCCTTAAAGATTCTATTTTCATGAGATAGTTAAAATTTACTATATCCATATGCCAAGTACTCAGTTTATATTTTCCTTAATGTACCATGTGTTTTATAGTTCTACTTATGCAAATTTTATCTACTTATTACTCTCTGAAAATGTACACATTCCCAAGGATTTTTTTCCCTTTTGTACTTACGTGTTTATTACAATGTCTGGCCCAGAGAAAATGGTTAATAAATTCTTACTGAATAGTTAATAGTACATTTGCTTCTTATTTGTCAAAGGTCTGGATTTAAAAAAATATAGAAAAGAACAAACACAAAACTATTGGCCAATGGATGACTAAAATTCTTGGGAAAATTCTAGAACACATCATTAAAGACATGGTTATTAATATCTAGGAAAGGAAACAATAGTTAAAATGAACCCCAATGATTTCATCAATGAATAGGTTACAATTGACTAATCCCATTTACTTTTAGTTACAGGATTACTAAACTACTAGGCTAAAGGAATGCTGTGGATATGTTTTTCATAGATTTTAACAAAATTTTGATTGAAATATTTTTCACTATTCTTATGGAAAAGATGGAGAGATATATTTTAAGCTCTAATATTAATGGACGAAGAATTGATTGAGTGGTTTGACTTAAAATAGTTGTTTATGTTTATGTTTAATATCTCTTAGGCATGAAGTCTCTTCTGGATTACTCTAAGGATCTATGATTAGATTTGTCCTGCTCAACATGTTTCATAAATAACTTTAATGAAGGTATACTTAGATTTATAGATGACAGAAAGCTGGGCAGGACAACTAACACATGGAATGACAGGATCTAAAATATGCTTAACAGATTTGATCATTGGATTGACTCTGTTAAGATTAAATTCAATGTGGATAAATATAACATCCCATATTGGGCACAAAAACAATTATCTTTGCAAATAAAGTTCTGGTAACATGATTATCAGTTCTGTAAAAAAAAGTATTTTCAACAAACCACAAGCTTAATATGAGCCAGCACTGAAATGGAAACCTAAAAAAGCAAAATTGGAGTACATTTAAAGAGTCACAGCTTTTAGGATAGGGAGGTGATTGCATTCTGCCCACATCAGAACTCATCTGGAGTATCATGTCAAATTCTGGGAACCACAATTTAAAAAGGTCATTGATATATTGAAGAGTGTTCTGAGGAGGGCAATCAGTGTAGTGAAGGGCCTAGAATTTGTGCCATATAAAAATGATTGAAAGAAAGGGGTACATTGAACCTGGAGAAAATAATTCAGGCACTTGATAAATATTTTCAAGTATTTGAAAGCTAACATGGAAATGTGGTATTAGACTTATTTGGTGCCAAATGGCAGAACCAGGAGCAATGGGTGGAAGTTGGAAAAAGTCCAATTTAGACTTAATGTGAGGAAAATTTGCTTAATTTGTATGGCTGTTCAAAAACGGAATAGGTGTTCTTGAAAGGTGATTCTCTCCATTTCTCTTGACCCTCAACTCCAAAGATGTTTAGAGGCTCAGTGAACACTTTTAAGTTATGATATAGTAGGATTCCTTTTATGTATGGTTTACTTCGATTGCTCTTGAGGTTCCTTCCAAGTCTTAAATTTTGTGATTCTGGTGGTTCTGAGTTACATAGAAAAAAAATATGATTATTTTGGGAGTTTCAATTTTATAGTCTTTGTTTTTTTTCCACAAATTTATCAATCTATTTGTTTTCAGTTTTTAACATTCACTTCATATATTTTAAATTTCCTCCTCCTCTCTTCCCCTCCCTCCCCCAGACAGCATGCAATCTTATATGGGCTTTATACATACATTCCTATTAAACACCTTTTCACATTAGTCATATTACATAGACCAATTATAATGAACGGGAGAAACCATGAGAAAAACAAAATAAAAGAGAAAAAAATCTGCTTCATTCTGCATTCTAACTCCATAGCTCTTTTCTGTATATGAATGACATTTTGCATCATGAGTCCTTTGGTAATGTTTTAGGTCCTGCATTGCTGAGAAGGGCTAAGCCTATCAAAATCAATTCTTGTACACTGTAGCTATTACTGTGTATAATGCTTTCCTAGTTCTGCTTGCTTCACTCAGCATCAGTTCATATAACTCTTTCTAGATTTTTTTGAAGTGTGCCTGTTCATCATTTCTTATAGCACAATAGTATTCTATCACATTAATATACCACAATTTGTTCAGCCATTCCCCAATTGATGGGCATCCCCTCAATTTCCAGTACTTGATTACCACAAAAAGAATTTCTATAAACATTTTTGTACATGTGTCCTTTTCTCAGTTTTATGATATCTTTGAGATACACCCCTGGAATCAGTACTGCTGGCTCAAAGGAACTTTATAGTCTTGACATATGGCAAAACCATCCAAAGAATAAGAGTTCAATAATAGAGGGCCCTGACAGATTTAGGGTATCTCTGATCTGGTCTGGTTCTTGTCCATTCTTCCAGAGGACCAAAACGACATCACTATGTTAAAATCAAGTTGTAGTGTGTCCAGCTGTGACTGATCAGACCACTATGAGTGTAGGATGCTCTACCACAGGACAGGCACAAATAGTCAGTGTGCACATTTGGGGTGGATTCTCTAAATTTGTGCATTTTGAGTTTGTGTTTAGCTATTTCAAGTCTATTGTGTTCATATAGCACAGCACCTTCTCTAATGAGGACATGCTATGCTGGGTGGTCTTGTGCAGTTTCTTCCTTGTCATACGATCAGTTCCAAAGTTCTTAAGAGAAAGTGAAAGTGTCCTTGTATTGCTTTTTCTGCCTGCCATGTGAACACTTGCCTTGTGTGAATTCTCCATAAAACAGTATTTTTGGCAAGCATACATTTGATATTCAAACAATGTGACCAACCTATTGTAGTTGCTTTCTCTGCAGTAGAGTTTGAATGTTTATCAGTTGAGTTTGAGAAAGGATCTGTGTCTGCTATCTTACCCTGCCAGGTGATCTTCAAAATCTTCTTAAGAGAATTCAAATGGAAGTGATTCACTTTCCTGGCATGGCACTAGTATACTGTCTAGGTTTCATAGGCATACAACAATGAAGTTGGCACAGTGACTCTGTAGATCTTCAATGTGCTTATCAGTCTATTACCCCTTTTTCCCACACTTTTCTTTGGAGTCTCCCACAATGAGCTAGCTCTGACAATGTGTGGCTGTGACCGTCTGATGGAGCACTTGTGTTTTCTTGATATTAATTGTAAGGCGAAAAGCAGCACAAGCAGCAGAAAATTGATCCATACTTTGTTACATCTCGGCTTCAGAGGCTGCATTGAATACACAATCATCTGCAAGCAAAAAGTCATGCAGCAACACTCCCTGAACTTTAGTCTTGGCTTGCAGCCTTTTCAAGTTGAAGAACTTACCATCAATGTGGTAGCTGAGCTTGATGCTGTGTTTGTCTTCATTGAAGGAATTTGACAACATGACTGAAAACATCATGCTAAAAATCATGGGAGCAAACATACAGCCTTATTTCACTCCCTTGGTGACTAGGAGCATGAGAGCATTGCCTATTATTCAGAACTGGGGTAAGCGTACTGTCACAAAACTGACAGATTACTGATGAACTTCTCTGGTCAGCCCAATTTTTACATAATTTCCCATAAGTCCTCATGACTGACAGTATCAAAGGCCTTGGTCAGATCAACAAATATTCTGTTCATACCTCTCTTCTGCTTCTGGCATTTTTCCTGGAGTTGGACAGCAATCATCATATTCACAATTTCTTGGTCCTTTCTGAAGCCACACTAGCTCTCAAGTAGACAACCATCTTCCAGGTGAAGGATCAGTCTATTAAGGAGAATTCAGACAAGATTCTTGCCAGCCACAAATAAGAGAGAACATCCTGTGATTGGCACAGGGCAATCTATTTCCTTTACCTTCATAGAGATGGACAATGGAGGTGTCCTTGAAGTCCTATGGGATAACCTCTCACCATATAACCCAGAAAATTTCAGTTTTTTTATAAGCAATGGACCACCTCCCTCCCCCACCACCTTGTAAATCTCAGCTGGAATAGAAGTAGCACCAAGTGTTTTACCACATGAGAAGAGTCAAATGGGACTCAAAACCTCTTCTTCAGTTGGAACTTCAGCTAGGGAGGGATTAAATTTAACCTGGGTAAATGGCCAATGACTTCAGCATTGATTGATGACAGACTGTTGAGAACACTATGTAAGTGTCCATCCCATCTCTCTAGGATCATGTCCTTATCACTAATCAATATGGTTCCATCAGCACTGAGTAGTTGAGATGTTCCATAGGTCTTTGGGCCAAAAATAACTCTCAGGGCATTATAAAAGCATGTTTGATTGTTATTATCAGGATAAAACTGAATCTCATATGCTTTCTTACTGAGTCAAGAGTCCTGCATCTCTCTAAGCTTCACTTGTACTTTACTTTTGATGGTGTTAAATGCTATCCTGATGGTAAACCCTGTGGAGTTCTTGTTTTTCATCTAGCAACTTCTGAATTTCACCACAATTTTCTTTGAACCAATCTTTATATTTTCAACTGTTTTGAAACAGATGAGCAAATGTGATGCTGAAATCAAATCTCTGGAAGCTGCCGACTCTTTTTCTGCTATACTATTGCCAATTGTGTGTTAGATCAACTTTTCCTTCAAGTTAGCAACAAACTGTTCCCACCCAGAAAAGCTCTCTTATTTGTTAACATTAATTCTTCTGTTACTCATTTTGCCTTGGAGCTGCCACTTTTTTAAAATGTGAATATTTAGCTTGGAGAGGATAATTCTATGATTAGTCTAGCACTCTGTTCCACACACTGCCTTCAATATTGTCACATCCAGTCTCTTCTGCACAACTACATAATCTATTAAATATCATTGTTTGCTGTGAGGGTGCATTCAAAAAGTTTTATTTCATTTAGGTAACCAGAAGAAAGGGTTGGCTATGAGAAAGTCATGAAATGTACAAGTCTTCAGTAGTAACTGACCACTGCCATTGTAGTTTAGCATTCCCTTCCTCCCAAGGACTTCCTACCACAGTAGTCTGAGTGGTCTAAGCCAGCTCTAGCATTAAATTCACTCAGAATTATAAGCTTGTCTTGTTTTGGTCCATTGATAATAAGGGTCTCCAGGTCTTCCTAAAATTTTTCCTTCATGTCTTAAGGGTTCATCATGATGGGAACTGCACTGATGATGGTGGCATGGCATTTTCCTGAAAGTGGCAATGAGATTGTCATGAGCCTGTCATTCATTCCTTTTGGTAGGCATACAAGCTTATTGATTAAATTAGTTTTGATTGTAAAACCTACACCAGGTTCACAGCTCTCCCTTTGACTGCAGCCACTCCAGAAAAAAAAAATGAATAGCCAGCTCTGACTTCAGTAAGGTAGCCTTTATTTGCCAGCCTTGTTTCACTCAGGGCTGCTATTTGGATGTTATACCTTCTGGGTTCTCTCACAACAAAGGCTTCATTTTTCAGGCCTACTGGATTTTGTTTTGTCTATAAGTGTGTGCACATTCCATGTACTGATGTTGAATGGAACCACCTTTGTAGAAGTTTTTGTACACTTTGTGTGTGTGTGTGTGTGTGTGTGTGTGTGTATGTGTGTGGTGTTGAAGCCACAGGGTGTGATCCATGCCTGCTAAGGTAATCAGGCTGAGGTTGGGTAAGCAGACAATTTTTAAGGAACATTTTCTAGTCCCTTCCTCACACCAAGGGTGAGCAGTGTGGTTCTTAAAAGGCCACTCAGATACCTAAAGGGCTGCTGAATCCCACTGCTACTTCCAGGGAGATTTCTGACCATATGTTTTGGGCCACTATGATTCTCAGTGTATTTGCAACTGTTGCTTCATACATTTGCCTGTAGCCAAAGGATGTTGATACAGGTAAAAATATTAAAATTTTATGTGTGATATTCAACCATGAATTGTACTTAAGTGCTACAGAGTTACAAGAATTTGTTGGCTTCACTCTGTCTTTCAGAGTCATAGTCCAGTGGACAGACAGAGTCAACATGACTGGTAATGGGGAAAGATACAGTGGATGACCTTGGCACTTTCATTGTCTAACCAAGCTCCAAGTTCTTCATGTCACTTGCTTCAGCTGCCATCGTGGCCATTAGAACAAATTGTTCTCATCCACCTATTCCACTAAGGGAAGTCTTCATATATTTGTGGTAGAAAGCCACCTGACTCAGTGATGGATTTGAGATCCCTCAATTGCCTTCAATCTGGTTTTGCTTGTCTGCCAAAATGGTTTACTGCATTGTGGCTTCTTTGCATGATTCAGGTTCTTGGAGCTACAAGTGAGATTTAAGTGAACAAGGAAGACACAAAAAATGGAAAGCAATCCTCACACCAGAGGTGCTGGTATTCCCGGAGCACACCCTATAATCTGTTATGACTGACAACAGTAAGTAGAAGTTTGGAGTTTTGCCCCTTGGATCAGGTTGCTCAACACACAAATTAGTCATTCTCTCATCCTCAGTTCCCTCAACTGTAATGCTCAATGTAGTACTTACCTAAAGAGTTGAAGACTCAGTGAGATGATGTGTATAAGCCACCTTGCAACCTAAAGGATATCTATGTACTAGATACAAAGTTGAGCACTAGGAATTTGAAATCTACATAAATAAATGGGTGTAAATAGATAATAGAGGTAACTAGGTGGCACAGAGTATAGAGCACTGAATCTGGATTCAGGAAGTTCAGAGTTCACAAATGGAAGTAGGCATTTATTAGGTGTGTGGCCCTGAGCAAGTAACTTGATGTCAGTCTACTCTAATCCCTTCAGGTTTGAAACGGAGGTGATGATAGCACCTATCAAACTCCCAGGGTTTCGGTCAGGATAAATGAGACACAATTTACAAAATGATTTGCACTTAAGGGCTATATAATTGTTAGCTATTATTCATGATGAATTGCATTCATGAAGCAGTAAAAAATGTGTACATGTGTATTTATGAGTCTCTCTCCATATATACATATATGTATATGTATATATGTATATATGGAGAGAGAGACAGAGACAGAGACAGAGAGACAGAAAGAGGGGGAAGGGAAAGTGACAGTCACATATATGGATAGTAAAGAATTACTGTATAATTGATAGATAGTCCAGGGGTTGCATTATTAGTACTCATGTAATGATTGAAATAATGAATGAATTAAAATACATTTCTTAAATATTTATTATATGTCAAGTACTCTGTTATATACCAGATGTATAAATAGAAAACAATAAAGTCCACGTTCTCAGAAAGCTATGGCAGGATTCAGATGAAAGACAGGTTGAATGAACTTGAAGACCTAATGGATATTTTTTGTGTTATTTCCTCTGGTAAAATTATGAGAGGCTCTGGAGAGCAAGAAATTTCCCAGAAAAAAGGAAGACAAGTCTTGTTTTGGTTTTAAAGAAAGGAAAGAGAAAAGAATCTGAAGACTAGAATCCAGTGAACTTAATTTCTACTTCTGCCAAAATTCTAGAATTCATTATTTAAAAAGATTGTTAATGAAAACCTAGAAAAGAAACAGTGGTAACAATGAATCAACATGACTTTCCACAAGAATAATTTAGGCTAGATGTAGCTTATTCATTTTTGGGCAGAATTTCTAAATTGGTAGATTAACAGACTTCTTGTTGTATATGTTCTTTTCCAACATTCTAGTTAAAACACTTTATTGTTTTCATGTTATCTTAGGGAAAAGTATGAATAGATATAGACTAGAGAGAAGTACAATTAGATGGATTTGGAAATGGTTGCATGTAAGTCAGTCAGTAAGCATTTATTAAGTACCTGCTATGTGCCAGGCACTGCAGTAAGCAATTTGGATAAAAAAGAGGCAAAAGACAGTGTTTTCTTTCAAAGATCTTACAATGTATTAGGGGAAACAACAAGTAAAAATAGTCATATTCAGAGTACTTCACATATGCTTTGACGACAAGTTTGAAGAAAGTTCTCAATGGAATGCTCCAGGTATTTATGATATTCAATATTGCAATAAATTACCTAGATAAAGTATTTTAGGATTTATCAATTCACAGGTGACAACAAATTGAGGAGGGTGATAAGTTAGTTAACAGAGTGAATTATACAGTTGCAATTGAGAAAGAACCTTGGATTGAACCTGATAAGATGAAAGTTAGTAGAGACACCCGATTTTATACTTGTGTTCAAAAAAATCAACTTTGGTTACTTTTTTTTCCATAGAAAAAAAGAATCCAGGTTATTAAGAGGACTGAAAATTCGGTATAAGTCAATGGAGTGATATTACATTAAAATAAAATCTTGGACTAGATTGAGGCTTTAACCATGAAAATGGGTGGTGGAGCCAAGATTGAAGAATAAAGGCAGGATCTTACCTGAGCTTCCCCAAATACATCTCCAAATAATTTTAAAATAATGCCTCAAACGGAATTTTGAAAGAACAGAACCACTGAAAGTTTGAGGTTAAAAAAAACAAAACAAACTTCCAGCCCAGAACAATTTTGCAGGTTAAGAGAAAAAGTCTGTCTTACAAGGTTAGTAGTCAGAATTGGAGGCCAGATGATGAAAAGACAAAGGCTAAATGGAAATTTATATTTTCAAAACAAGACTCAAGAGAAGTACAAAAAGGTAAACATAAAAGAGGAATCATAAACGATTCAACAAGGTAAAAAAGTTTATGTTCATATATGGTCAGATGATAATTATAACTCCTAACAAATTTATCATTTTAGGACATTTAGAAGGAATATACAATAGAAGGAATACATGGGGGGAAATACATAAATTAGTAAATATAACGGAGAATGTAATTGGGATCAATTCACCTAAAATGGAAATGGAGAGTACAGTGGAATAAAACCAGAATCCTACAATATGTTTTTTACAAGAAACACACTTGAAATAGAGGGACACACAGAGAGTTACACTATAAAGGGTTGGAGCAGAAATCTATTATATTTCACCTGAAAAAAAAAAACCAACAAAATAAAACAAAGCAAAACAGGGATGGCAATCATGATTTCAGAGAAAATAAAAGCAAAAATAGAAGTATTTAAAAGAGAAAGATATTGCAACTACATTTTGCTAAAAAGGTGTCATAGATAATGAAGTAATATCAGAACTAAACACATTATGTACCAAATATAATAGTCTCCAAATGATATTTTTTTAATATACATTTATTTATTTAACTTTTTACATTCATTTTCACAAAATTTTGGGTTTCAAATTTTCTCCCCATTTATCCCCTCCCCCCACCCCAATACACTGAGCATTCTAATTTTCCCTATCACCAATCTTCCCTCTCTTCTATCATCTCTCCCTTCTCTTGTCCCCATCTTCTCTTTTGTCCTGTAGGGCTAGATGGCTTTCTATTCCCCATTAACTGTATTTCTTATTTCCTAGTAGCAACAACAATACTCAACAGTTGTTCCTAAAACTTTGAGTTCCAAATTCTCCCCATCTCTCCCTCCCCACCCATTCCCTTTGGGAAGGCAGGCAATTCAATATAGGCCATATTTGTGCAGTTTTGCAAATGACTTCAATAACAGTCGTGTTGTGTAAGACTAACTGTATTTCCCTCCATCCTATCCTGCCCCCCATTGTTTCTATTGTCTTTTGACCCTGTCCCTCCCCGAGTGTTGACTTCAAATTTCTCCCTTCTCCCATTGCCCTCCCTTCCATCCCTCCCTCCCTGCTTATCTCCTTCTCCCCCACTTTCCTGTACTGTAAGATAGGTTTTCATACCAAAATGAGTGTGCATTTTATTCCTTCCTTTAGTCGAATGTGAGGAGGGTAAACTTCATGTTTTTTTCCTCAGCTCTCCTCTTTTTCCCTCCACTAAAAAGTCTCCTGCTTGCTTCAGGAATGAGAGATAATTTACCCCATTCCATTTTACCCTCTCTCCTCCCACTACATTTCTCTCTCACTGTTTACCTTAATTTCTTTTAAGATATGGCCCCATCTTATTCAATTCACTCTGTGCTCTCTGTCTCTGTATGTGAGTGCATGTGTGTATGTGTGTGTGCACGCACACATGTACGTGTGTGTGTGTGTGTATGTCTGTGTGTGGTCCCACCAACTACCCAGATACTGAAAAGTTTTAAGAGTTACAAATATTGTCTTTCCATGTAGGAATGTAAACAGTTCACCTTTGGTAAGTCTCTTATGACTTCTCTTTGCTGTTTACTTTTTCATGCTTCTTCTCATTCTTGTGTTTGAAAGTCAAATTTTTTTTACAGCTCTGGGCTTTTCATCAAGAATGCTTGAAAGTCCTCTGTTTCATTGAAAGACCATATTTTCCCCTGAAGTATTATACTCAGTTTTGCTGGGTAGGTGATTCTTGGTTTCAATCCTAGTTCCTTTGACTTCTGGAATATCCTATTCCATGCCCTTCGATCCCTTAATGTAGAAGCTGCTAGATCTTGATTTATGCTAATTGTGTTTCCACAATACTGGAATTATTTTTTTTCTAGTTGCTTGCAATATTTTCTCCTTGACCTGGGAATTCTGGAATTTGGCCACAATGTTCTTAGGAGTTTCTCTTTTTGGATCTCTTTCAGGCAGTGATCGATGGATTCCTTCAATACTTATTTTGCCCTCTGGTTCTAGAATCTCAGGGCAGTTTTCCTTGATAATTTCATGAAAGATGATGTCTAGGCTCTTTTTTGATCATGGCTTTCACGTAGTCCCATAATTTTTAAATTGTCTCTCCTGGATCAATTTTCAAGGTCAGTTGTTTTTCCAATGAGATATTTTACATTCTCTTCCATTTTCTCATTCTTTTGGTGTTTTTGGTGATTTCTTGGTTTCTCATAAAGTCATTAGACTCCATCTGTTCCATTCTAATTTTGAGAGAACTATTTTCTTCAGTGAGCTTTTGAAGCTCCTTTTTCCATTTGGTTAATTCTGCTTTTGAAAGCATTCTTCTCCTCATTGTCTTTTTGAACCTCTTTTGCCAGTTGAGTGAGCCTATTTTTCAAGGTGTTATTTTCCTCAGCATTTTTTTGTGTCTCCTTTAGCAAGGTATTGACCCGTTTTTCACGCTTTTCTTGCATCTCTCTCATTTCTCTTCCCAGTTTTTCCTCCACCTCTCTCACTTGATTTTCAAAATCCTTTTTGAGCTCTTCCATGGCCTGAGCCCACCAGACATCCACCTCAGTTGTCTGGGATACAGAGGCCCAAACCTCCACGTCTTTCCCTGATGGCAAGCATTGTTCCTCCCCATCAGAAATGAAAGGAGGAAAGAACATCTCTTCCCCAAGAAAATAGCTTTCTATGGTCTTATTTTTCTTCCCTTTTCTGGGCATTTTCCCAGCCAGTTACTTGACTTCTGAGATTCCTCTTCACCCCCAGCCTAGATCTGCCCAGCTAGTGCTTGGGGTCTGAGATTTAAATGCCGCTCCCCAGCCTCAGGGCTTTCCGGGGCGGGCGCGGCTGCTATTCAATATGAGCTTAAATTCTGGTGCTCAGGTGGGGGCAGGGCCACCTCCCAGGCTCAGTTCCCTCAGGGGGTTTATGCAGAGACCTTCTGTAATGGCCCTGAGCTCCTGTCTGGTGTGGGAGTCCCCAGCTGCCGCTGCCTCTGCCACTGCCTCCCGAGGGGGCCCAAGTCATGGAGACACCCCGCTCCCCTCTCGGCCAGCCCAGAAGTCTCTTCCAGTGACCTGTAGCACCTGTCTGTGGAGGGACCTTCGTGGCTGCTGGAGGTTCTGTCCCTGAAGCTTGCTCAGATCTGCCTCTGGGGGCCATGTGGCCATGGCAGGGCTGCAGTGGGCTCTGCTGTCTGGAGTGTGACGGACCCCTGGGGATGTCTCTCCAGGGCTCTCTGGAATGGAAATCTCTTCCACTGTGTTTCTGTATGGCTTACTCTTCTCCAGAATTTGTGGGGAGTTCTTTTTGCAGGAAATTTATGGGCTGTGGATTTGGAGCTAGCATACATGAGTCTTTCTACTCTGCCATTTTGGCTCCTCCAAAGCCTAGTCTCCAAATTCTTAAAGGAAAATTAAAATGAGTTACAAGAGGAAATAGTTGTGCTAGTCAGGGATATCATTTTACTCTTCTGAGAACAAGATGAACCTAATCATAAAATAAATAAAAAAGAAGTTAAAGAATAGAAATTTAGAAAAGTTAGATACAATAGACTTATAGAGGAAAATGATTGAGAAAATAAAGGAATGTATCTTTTTTTCTCAGTGGCATGTACCATCTACACAAAAACTGACCATGTATTTGAGCATAAAAACTTTACAATAAAATGTAGAAAAGCAGAAATATTAAATGCAAACTTTTCAGATTAAAATATGATAAAATTACCATCAAAAAGGTCAATGGAAAGATAAATGAAAAATTAATTGGAAATCAAATAACCCAATCCAAGAGAATGAATAGGTAAAAGAAGAAATCATGGAAACAATCTCATTAAAGAGAGTGACACCAATGAAGCAACATAGCATAGCAGTACTTATTGAAAGATTTATTTCTCTAAATTCATCAATAGAGTAGAGAAAGAGGAAATTGATGAATGGGTCATGCAAGAAAAAAGAAATTGAAAAAATGAGTTAACAACTCTTAATTAAACACCAGCTTAGAAATGCTGAAAATCAAAAGAGAGATTAATAAAATTAAAAGTGATCAAATTGAAGTAGAAAACAAAATTCAGAGTTTACTTTATGAAAAAATGTTTTTTAAAAAAGAGAATAACCAAATTGCCAAAGCATCAAAAATGAAAAAAAAGTTGAATTCATGACCAATGAAGAGGAAATTAAAACATTTCTTATGAAGTATTTTGCCCAATTATATGACAATAACTAAAAATATAAGTGAATTGGATGAATATTTTTTTAAAAATACGTAAACTTTCCAGATTAACAGAAGAGGAAATGGAATGTTTAAATAATCCTAACTTAGAAAAGAAATTAACTAGTCACCAGCCAAAAGAAATATTTCTCAAGACCTGATGAATTCACAAGTGAATTCTACCAAACATTAAATGGTAATTACTTTTTACTATACAAATTATTTGGAAAAATTATAGAATCCTGCCAAATTCCTATGATGACCCAATTATGATGCTTATGCCTATACCAGAAAATATCAAAAACAGAAAAAAAGTTATAGACCAGTTTTCCCTCATGAATATTGATTCAAAGAATTAAATAAAATAGTAGACATATATCATAAACATGAAACTTGACCAGATCTGATTTCTGCTAGGATTGCAGGGCTGACTCAATATTAAGATAATTCTCATCACAATGGCTCATATCAATAATACAACCAAGAGAAATCATAAGATTATCTCAACAGATTGTAGATGAAACATGACATTCATCCCTATTAAAAACACTAGTAAATATAGGAGTAAATTGAGTTGTCCTTAAAGTTTTCCATGTGTCAAACTAAAATCATCAGCAAATATTATCTACAATGGGTATAAGCTAGAAACCTTTACAATAAGATCAGATTTAAAGTAAGGATGACCATTATTACCATAATTATTCAATAAGAACAGAAAAAAAAGTGGAAAGAATTAGTATAGGCAATAAAAAAAGCTATCAGTGCAGATGATATGATGGTATACTTGGGTATACTTAGAGAATCTTAGAAGATCAGTTTAAAAAATATTAGAAGTAATTTACAGATTCAGAAAAGTTGCAGCATCTAAAATAAACCTAGTAAATATCAGTATTTACATATAGTATGAATATAGTCTATCAAGAAGAGATAGAAAGAGAAATTTAACTTAAAATAATTGTAGACAATATAAAATACTTGGGAGTCTACTTGCCAAGATTAATCCAAGAACTGTTAATGAACAAAATTTCAAAACACTTTTCAAATAAATTAAGGTCATATCTAAACAAGAAATATTGATTGTTTGTGGGTAAGCAAAATGCCAATGCGATACCCACAGCAGCCGCTATGGATATGCATATATATTTCCAGGGTAAATTCACAAAATTTAAACTCTCTTCCTCACAGACAAAAATAAAAATATTCATCCAGATCCTATAAAGCCAATTCCACTATGATAATGATGAAGTTTGTACACATTCCCAATAAAGGGACCACAGTCATCTCCAAATCTTCCCTCCATCAAGAATCCCCACAAACAAGCTCCCTTAGGCAAAATCACCCCTTTTCCCACTCTCACTAAGTGCTTTACTCTGACTGCTCTGTCTCTCAGCTCTGTCTTACTCCTGCTCCACCCATTCAGCAAGCTCCTCTCTTCACAGGTTTCAAATGTCTCAAACTGTGGGCTGGGCTAAAGCTCCACGTAGATCACACGGGCCTATTAAGGGGCAGGGAAGATCTTCAAATTCCCTTACCATTACAATAGACTGAGATAATATAATAAAAATGGTAATTCTACCTAAATTACTTTACTAATCCAGTGTCATACCAATAAAACTATCAAAAAATACTTTATATAGCTAAGGAAAAACCCTAAAATTCATCTGGAAGAAATAGTCAAGAATCAATGAAAAAATGTGTAGGAAGGTGTGTAGGAAGGAAGCAGTACAAGATTTCAAATTGTAGTACAAAGACGTAATCATCAAAACAATCTGATACTGGCTATGAAGTACAAAGGTTATTCAACAGAATAGATTAAGTACACAATACAGAGTAGTAAATGATCATAGTCATCTGGTGTTTGATAAACCCAAAGGTTTAAGCTTTTGGGATAAGAAATCACTGTATTACAAAAACTGCTGGGAAAACTGGAATGCAAAAAACAGTTATAGACCAACCTCTCACTCCATATACTAAGATAAGGTCAAAATAGGTACATAATTTAGACATAAAGAATGATATCATAAGGAAATTAGGGGACTATAGAAGAGTTTACCAGTGAGATGCACGGATGAGGAAAAAAATTATGACTAAATAAAAAATTAAAGCAAGTTGCACTTACAAAGACCTCATTTAGTCAAATTTATAAGAATGTGATTAATTCCTCAATTGATAAATGGCCAAAAGACATGATCAGGCAGTTTTAAGAAAAGAAAAACAAAACTACCTGTTGTCATATGGGGAAAATGGTCTAAATTATTAATTGATTAGCGAAATGAAAATTGAAACTCTGAGGTACTATTTCACACTTATAAAATTGACTGACAGAAAGGGAAAATATGTTGAAGGGTATATGGGAAAATCAGGACACTAATTCATTGTTGCTGGAGCTGTGAACTGATTCAATCATTCTGGAGAATGATTTTGGACTATGCCGAAAGGGCTATAAAACTGTGTATATCATTTGTTCCAGCAATTCCACTCCTATGTCTGAATCCCAAAGAGATCAAAGTAAAAGTACCTATATTTAAGTAACAGTAAGCACCCCAACATACACAGGGGGGCCTGCCATCACAGGTTCTTAGATCTGCACTCATAAAAGGAAAGGCAACTTTTGAATATAATAATAATAATAATTTATGAGTAAAATCATTTTAATCAAGCACATGTATCATTCCTTTAACCAAGCACATATACTGTTCACCTAGTTCAGGGAAGTCAACACCCTGAACCTCAAAGAAAATACAAAGAAATCAAAAAGTCAACAGACATGGCCTCTTCTGCCCTACCATAAAGACAGGTCCAACTGTCTGACCATAGTTACCAGAGAAGAAAGCATTGACATCTGCATTTTCAAAGCTGGGAGGTTGCATAAAGCAGCTTCCCAGAGTTCTCATCTGGCACTCAAACCTTCTTACAAAAACTAAGCCCCAAAATAAACCTTACCTTCAGAGTATTTATGCCTTCTTTTAGAGCCAGAGGACATAACCCCCCGAACCAGTGCCTCAACAGAAAAAAACAAAAGGAACTGGGGACTCTCCTACAAAACACTTCCCTAATCAAATTTCCCACAATGGGCAGACTCATCTTCCTTAATCACCTTACTCAGAGGCATTATGCTTCTTGATATAAACAAAAAAAGCAAAAAGATCCTAATTTGATTGCCATCACAATCTACCAAAACCAAAACACAACAAAAGCATTTGTAAGAGCTCTTTTTGTTGTGGCAAATAATTGGAAATTGATGGAATGTCCACAATTGGGGAAGGTTTGAACAAGTCGGGATATATGATTGTGATAGAATTCTATTGTGACATAAGAAATGACAAGCAGGATGACTACAGAAAAACCTTGAAAGACTTTCAAAAACAGATGCAAAGTGAAGTGAGAAGAAGCAGGAAAACATTGTACATAGTAACAGCAACATTACATAATGATCTATTGTGAATGATTTAGTTATCTCAGCAATACAATGATCTAAGATAATTCCTAAAGGACTTAGGATGAAAAATACTATCCAGCTCCAAAGAAAGAACTGATGGAGTCAAGGCAGATCAAAGTATACCTTTAAAAAAAAACAAAAACTCTTTTTCTTTGTTTTATTTTTGGCCTATATTTTCTTTCAGAACATGCCTAATATGGAAATGTGTTTTGCATAACTTCCCATGTATGAACTTGTTGGTCTTCTCAAAGAGGGGAGATAAAGTGAAAGGGAAAGAACTTGGAACTGAAAATTTTAAAAACAATGTCATTTTTTTGCATTTAAATACATAGAGACAAAAAATGAAAATTGAGAAAAAAACTGAAAAATGGGGGCCAGTGCTTTTCTGGATAAGGAAAAAGAAAGAATAGGTCTACCTCTGTAGATGATAGAGACAGGATGCAGATTGATTTAAATAAAACACTGCAGTGGGAGCTGATTTTTTTAGTGTTAGTAGAGGGAAGTTTTAAAGATGTGGATTTGGGTTGAGTGGGAAGAAGGTAGAATCAAAATAATGTTTTGAATAAAACAAGCCATAGTTACCAATTACCTAGTTAGCTAACTAGAATTAATATAGCTCTCACCGCTTTGAAAGATATTAAACTGATTTTCTTTAAAAAAATAATATTTAAAAATTGTTAGTGAGAAAACTAATTTTATTATCAAAATTTGTGTTTTAATAGACTCAAATGTAAAAAAAAAACTGTAGTAATTATGTGTTGAAAGTCAATATGATTATATATAATCTCTAAGGTTAAGGACTCATTCCTGAGAGAATTTGTTAGGGGATATGAATAAAGCTTTTAAAACACAAGACAATATTGACCATTTTTTTTTAATAGTTGATGAATAAACCAAGAAATGAAAGCCAAAACAATCATGAGGAATCATATCATTCCTCTTAAGCTAGCAAACATGACAAAAGATGGAAAAATTTGGTGTCAGAAACTGTGGGAAAAACAGACATTCTATTTCACTAAGGTAGAGCTTTGAATTGTTCCAAATGTTCTGAGAAATAATGTGGAATTATAGGATCCAATGTCCTAATTTTTTTATACTCTATGACTCAGAGATTAAACTATTTTCATTTCTATACTAATAAGAACAAAAGTACAAATTGCCTATATGTACTGATATATTCACAGCAGCATTGCTTGTGATAGAAAGTTGGAAACAAATTAGGTGCAAAATGATTGGAGAGTAGCTGAAATGAAATATATTAACATGGAAGAATATTATTGTACCAGAAGAAATTATGAACATGAAGAATTCTGAGAAATATGGGAAGAGAAATGAAAATGAATAGTGAAACAGAGAAGGAAACAGAAAGATGTTTACAGTAAATCAGTTAGGAAACTTTTATTATATTCCTACTATTGTATTTCCTAATCATTGCATTGAGTGCTAAGGATGCAAAGGCAAAAATAAAATATTATACTAATGTAAAAATATATATTAAGAGAAGAAACCCTTAAGTCAAATATAATGGGCAATATTGGTACTGAACGGTCAAATTAAAATTTATTAGTTAGTGAATTAACCAGCGTTTATTGCATCCCTATCTTGTGTCTGGCACTGTGCTAATCTTTGAAGACAGAAGCAAGAGAAAAAGACAGTGAAATGGAAGAGACTGCATTCAAACCACATACAAACAAGCTGCATACCAGATAAATCGGAAGTAAACAAGAGAAGGAAGGCACGATTGTCAATGGGGATTAGCAAAGGTTTCCTGTGTGAGATTGGGTTTTGACTGGGACTTTGATGGAAGGTAGGAAAGCTAAGAGGTAAGAGAATATTTGAGGTTTGGGAGAGAGAAAATCTCTGGAGTTCTAAGATGAAATGTCTGGTATGAGGAATAGTATGGAAGACAGTATCACTAGACATAGATGAGCTTAGGTGTAAGGAAAGTAGAAAAGTAGAACGTGGCCAAATTTATGAAGGACTTTGAAAGAAGCATTTTATATTTGATCCTAAACATGATAAGGAGCTGTTAGAGTTTATTGAGTAGGAAAGTGGGGTATGTGACATGGTCAAACTTGCACTTTAATATCCTTCCTTTCTTTTATCAATCTATCAACTACAAAGGTGGAAACTGACATGACCTAGAAGTTATGAGATGGTTTTGCTTAACTGCTTCAAGAAATGTATTTTTTTTTTGAGGGACTGTTTCAATATAGGGAAATTTTTGCTGAGTCAAAAATATAAAGTAATAATTTATATCCACTGAATTTCCATTCTACAATCTCATCAAAGGATAGAAATGACCCCCAGTATACTTAAAGCTAACCTGAATGAGCACAAGGTTTGGCAGCTTCCACTGAACTGGAAAATTATTGAGAACGAACCAAACAATGGACTCTAGATTTATGTTGAAAACCCTACCAAATTTCAGAGTGGCAAGCCATCCTACAATGGCCACAACCACTCATGGAGTCAGTCTGCACATATGAAGACAGGTTGTATTTAACATTGTTGGAAGAAGTACAAGTTATCATGAATTCACAAATCATTTGAATAGTTGAAGTATGATAGTTTAAGCTGCATTATTTATTTGCATTTCATATAAAGAGATTACATATTCTCAACTGAATTTCATAAAAGCACAAACACCCCCTGAGGCAAGCAGGACAGATTTGAAATTTATGTGGGAAATGTTGCACTTTTAAGGTAAGAACATGACACTGTAATAACTCATAGATATTAACTCTTATTCTGTTAGAATTCCTTTTTAGAGTTTTATTTATTGAATATAAAAACACTAATGCATTATTTTATGTTCAAAAACAGCTCTTAATAGCATTTTATGCTTGCAGTATTTTAAAAAAAGATTTTGTATATCTCTGATATAATCCTTGGAAATACATATTCTAATCATTTCACAGAGAGAGAAATCATGTTTCCTTTTACTGTGGTTACATAATAGTCAACATGCATAGTGCAAATTTACTCCATATTTTCCTTTTCTGCACATATAGTAAGGGGCATTAATGCTTATGAGAGTAAAATCTCTTTGAGGTTAGAAAAAATATACTCTCATCTGATTTCCATTAATAGCAAGAGAAACAGCAGAGAAATGGAAAGGAATAATCAATCAGCATGAGAATTAAATATGCTAATTTATCATCTCATGAAACTAGCAGTCCTATTTACATTGAGAGAATCATCTCAGTAATTATCCCCTGAGCAATTCAAGATTGTACAACATGTAAACTGACTTAATATGGGATCATTTGGGGAGGAGGGGTTCAAGGCTCTTCTTTCTATCATGAACCACTTCAGAGAGCTTCAGAAAAGGGAAGCAGGAATTCCTAGGCATCTGAGATGCTGAATTATACCCATGAGCAGAAGGGAAAGTAGAGAATAAATAGAAGTGTACCTACTGAAACATGAGATTTGATTATTCTTATCATTATCTTAGGTTCCATACCTGATGCTCTTAGTGCTCATAAAATTATTCACCCTTCTTAAAAAGTCAATTGCTGTATTTTTCTCAATGGACTTTTATGACAGAGAACTCTATAGGTTGACTTTTATCTGAATAAGTTATATCAGTTTAAAAATTCCATACTCTTTAATTTGCTTGAATATGTTCTTGTTCTTAAGGAATGGAGAAGGCCAGGGAGTGTTTTGATTTCTCTAAATCCTTGCAGTTTATCTTTTTTTTCAAATCAAATCTTTAGTTAAACCTTTCTCATATGCTGTGTGTGGTTTGTCTGTTCTCTATGAGGACCATGACATCAGTTTGATGATGACATGACTTACAAATGAATTAAATTTGAGGGAGGGAGGGCAGTGCAAAGTTACCAGGCTCACTTTCTCCTTGAGAACTATCTGGGTCCAGTGGCCATATATCGGAATGCAGTTGAAGACCTTGGCTGTTTTATGTATGCTAAGGTCTTTTCTAATTCTCACTTTGAGTGAGGCAACTCCCATTCAGTAAATAGCCCTCTTTAAGAAGTGAGTCAAGGAATGGTCCCTTTAATCTACATCTATATGTTGATACAAAGACACACACACAGACACATAGACACACGCAGACACACACACACACACACACACACACACACACACACACACACACACACACACACTGGAAGGGCAAGGTCTTTGGGGTCACTAGCCAAAAATGAAACAATTGCTATTGACATCCATTCTGAGCCAGGAGGGTGCAAAAAATAACCATTAAGTGCAAATTTCTATGAAACCTCCCTTTTAAATCTACAATTTTGCTTATAGGGACTATGAAACCTTGGGCAAAGTGATGGCATTTGTTTTAATGGAAATGACTATTCATCTTTTACTCTTGTGTGAGTTTCTATTTTTATTCCAAATCTGGTACACTTCCTGTTTTACCATAATTTCCCTCAATGAACAATATTATGAGAAGTATTCTGTACAATTGGCAAATTTTGTGGTACACAATAGAAACATGTTAGGAATTTAGAGAAGTAAATTCTAAGCATGATTAGTATGAATTGTAAACACAAATGATGAAAGTTTGACTGTGATTAAAAAGTTATGGACTTAAATGGGATCTCCCATGTGATATATGCTCTTGTTCTTGAGAGGAAGAAGAAAACTGAATTTTTCCCCTTTTGATCAGAAAGTTTATAATGAAAAGTTTTGGGGAAAAACACACTTTAATCCAACCATTTTATTTACGAATCCACATTGTAGATTTAAGTAGTAACAAGACCTAGCAAGAGTCACATCTGGACCCCTTTTCATACTGAAAAAAAGCAATATAATACCATAAGCAACAGTTAGAAAAATAAGATCTTGAGTCAGAAATTCTGGATTCAAATTCTATTTCTGACACTTTATATAACAGTGGACAAGTAACTTCACCTGTTTAAGTTTCATCCATAAAGTCAAAGGGGGTTGGACTACATATACTATAATGTTACTATTAGTCTCAAAATCCAGGGTGTTATCTTTCTAGGATTTGCCTCATATTTCTTGGCTTTAGCCCACTGAAATAATTGGGAAGAACAAATTGTAAAGCACTGTTCAGGAGCCTTCCCTGACTCTCCTTAGTTTTAGGTCCTTCATCCTACATTATCTTTATCTTGTTTGTATCATGCTTGTACATAGGTGTTCACCTACTGTCTCCTGCCTTAAGCTATGAGCTCTTGACAGCAGGAATATTGTTTTTCCTTTCTTTTTACCTTGCACACTTTGTATAATACTCAGCATATAGTAGATGTTTAATAAGTGGTTATTTACTTGACCTGATAACATGTTCAAACAATTTTTCTTTTTTATTTGTAATTTTTAAAATTTTAAACTTTAATACAAAATAAGAAAAAAAAGAAACAAACTTAAATGCTAAAACTGAAATAGTACAAAATATGAAAAGAAAAAGCATTTCCATGTGCACAGCAGAATGTGAGAGAGGATTAAAAATATGTAACAATAAATTTCCATTTCAAGAAAGCCTATATAGGGGAATCTCGGTGTGTGAATATAATTCCTTCCAAGATTCTGTTCGTCTTGAGATTTATTTGTATTGCAAGGTGAATTTTCCCATAGGAAATAATGTAAAGTCAGATGATGAGTACCACATCCCCCAAAATATTCATATAAAATAATTATTTATAATTATAAGTAAGTTTTTTGTCCCTATTGGACCCAAAAGACTATAGCAATGATTAGTACACAATATAAACCGACAATTAAATAATCTATACTTTACCTTTCAGAAGAGTCGTGGTTGGCCTGAAGGAGATAAGAGGAGGAGAAGGACGGGTTATTGCTTGGAAGGAGACTCTCCTTCTGTGAGAACATAGGGGAGTTCGATGTTGGGAGTGTTCTCTCTTATGCTACTTGCACTAAAAGTAAAACTAACACAACTGCCTTCACTTATTTTTCGTGTTTTAAAATCTCATGTTAGACTTACTGATTTTTTTTCTTTACAATTTTGCAAAAACATTTTTACTAGTCCAGTGAAGCAAACATAAACCAGGTTATTTGTAAACTCATACAGTATTTCTACTATATGATAAATATTACATGTTTTGAGAGCTGTCCATCTTTGCTTCCTTGTAAGTTTTCTTCTTTTCTCTTCTGTTCATTTTTTACTTTGTTCTTTCCCCCTCCTTCCTTCCTCCCCACCCAGAAGGCTACAATTAAGTGTGGATACACACACACAATTGTGTGGATACACACACACACAATTAAGTGTGGATACACACACATCTATGTAGATAGATATAGAGAGATGTAGATATTATACACATATGTATATATTTACCATATATATTTATATGCACATATACATATATACACATACACACTTACACACATATACATAATACACATGTAGACATATACACATAAAGATATACATAAACTCATATGTACATTTATGCGTATACTTAGATAATAATCATAGTCATATAGACATATACGTTCATCAGCATCTACATAAGACAGTACTATACTTATTTATCCTCTGTTTCTCTGAGGGTACAAAACCTCTTCTTTCTTAAGTCTGAGTCTTTCTGTGTTTATCCAAGTCCACCAACTCATCATTTTCTAGCCCCAGTAATATTCCAGTCTTACGCTACTGTGAGACCCAACAAAGTAGGATCTTTGGCTGTTTTTGTTTTAGTAAAATCAAAAAGTTTAATGCCTCTATTTGAATGTGATTAAAGAAGATCTTCACCACCCGTTCATAGGCCTGCCCTTCAAGGGAAGCTTGATTAGGGGAGTTGTTTTATAGGGGGGGGTCCCAAGTACTTTTTGCTTTTTCTGTTGAGGCACAAGGTCAAAAGATCATGGCTTCTGTATCAATGTATTGATAGAAACTGTATCAATACTCTGAGGGTGAGGTTTACTTTGGGGCTTAATTTTTGGAAGCAGGCTTGTGTGCCAGAATGAGACTTTTCCCCCTGAATTAATTGAATGATACATGTGCTTGATTAAAGTTAACCTCTCAAAAGTTGTCTTTCCTTTTAGAGAAGCAGATCAAAGAATCTGTCATAGCAGGACCCCCTGTGTATGTCAGGGTTCTTATTGATACAACTGCCTAGTTGTTTCAAATAGTCCAAAACAATGTTGATAAATATGACTGATACATAGTATAGTTTCTCTCTTTTTTCTCTTTTGATTTCATCTATTTTAGGCTTAACTTTGTCTGAGATCATCATTACTACCCCTGTTCTTTTCCTCCTAACAAATTGTATTTGTTTTTATCTTATATTTGTGCATATCTATTTTCTATTCCTCCTGCCTTCTCTATTTTATTTCTACCGATTGTCTTCTACTCCTGTTACTTAAATATGCCCCTCCAATCATCCCTCCCTTATCCTCCAATTCCCATTAATCTAAAGACCCCTCCTTATCCTCTTTAACTTATTCTCTTGTCCTCCCCTCTGAAGATTCCCTCCTTTGTTCTCTGTCCCCTTCGTATCCCCTTAGTGTTTTATTTCTTTCTGAATTTAGACTTTTATACTCATATATATACATATATGTATATATACACAAAGCACATATATACACACATACACATAAATACACATATAGATAGATAGATAGATAGATAGATAGATAGATAGACAGTTCCCTCTTGAACCCATTTTGGATGTAAGTAGATTTCCACAACTACCAGTCTTCCTCCCCCATCTAATTTCTCTGCATCAGGTCTTTTTCTTATACCTCACTTCTATAAGATGAATGCTATTTTTAGCTGGTTCTAAACAGTTTTACTTTTTAAAGTTATATCATACTCATGTCTACTTCAATCTTTCTTACTAGCTACCCAATTAATAATAACAATCTTAAACCTAAACTTTTCATTTTACATGCATAGAAAGCAAATGGTCTGTCCTTATTAAGTCCCTTGAAATTAGTCTATGTACCTTATATTTCCTTTGACTTTTGTATGTCAAATCTTCTACTAAGTTCAGTTTTTTTTTAATCCTGAAGGTCTGACAAATCACTGAGTGTTCATTTTTTTTCTCAAACTACGTTTTTAAAGGAAGTTTGGTTTTGACAGTCATGAGAATACTGAGTAGAGTCATTTATTTTCACATCTCTTTCAGGAGCAACGATAGCATTGGTTTGATTATTGTACGCAAAATAAGAACAAAAGATTGAAAGGACAGTGTATCATGACTCAGCATTGGGCTTTGTAGTTAAAGGCTTGTAAGGTAGCAGGAATCATGGTAAGATGACTTGCTAGGGTAGACCCCCTTGTTTTAGTAGATGTTATATACAATAAGTTGAAGTTCATTTTTATTGAGCTAACCACCAGTCAAGACACACAATTCATGGCCAGACTAAGTAAAAGGAAAATGGAGATGGAAGAGAATACTAACTGGAGAAAATGGATAGTATTACTCTTTTATTTTTTGGGGGTGAGATTGTACATGAGCTAAGCATTGAAGGAAGGTAATGATTATTTCTTTTAAACATAAAGATTCTGAAAGATAAATGGGGGGATGAGTGAATTCCGAGCCTGGAGAACTATTTGTTTGATTACATGGTAGCAGGATGCAGTATATTGAGTTCGGAAGACATATGGCTTGAATAAAGAGTTTATGTGGTTATATAAGTACATAACGTTGGAATGGTATATGGGACCCAGACTATTGAGAGCCTCATGTTTCAGCCCAGAGAGTTTCTTTTTTTTTTAATTCTGCAGGCAGGAAAGTCTATGACGGTGCTTGACCAGGTGAATGCTAGTCCCAATTTTACATTAAGAAGTTAATTTTTATAGTTTTTTGGATGAGGAATTGGGAGAAAAAAGACAACAGAGAGAAACCAATTTTGAGGCAATCAAGGTAAAAAATGGTGGAAGCCTGATCCAGAATGGTGGGTTTTTCAATGGAAAACAATATAATGGAAATAAGAGATGGTATGGAGGTGAATTAGGAACGTCAGGAAGACGAAAGAGTCAAGGATGATTTAGAAGTTTCTTTCCTGGGTGACTGAAAGGATAGTTTAGTGGTACTGTCCTAAGAAATGGGGAAATTTAAGTAGTCACAGTTTTGGAGAGATAGAAGAGTGAGAATATAAATTTTTCCTTAGATATGTTGAGCTTCAAATGTCTATGAGTCATGCAGGAAGATATATCAAGATGACAATTGCTGTACTTTTTAGAAACTTCCAGTCTCTTTTAAAACTGGAACTAGGAGGCTGAGCATACTCTGACTTGTCATCTACAGCACTGAGGCTCTTGCAGCTGTTAAAACACTCTCAGGTTACTCGTTTTCAGTACTTGTTTATTTGACAGACAGGAGGTGTGTGAGAACTCTGCACATAGAACAAGCTCAATAAATAGTATTGACAGCCCAGTGTCTTACAGAACAACAACAAAAAACCCAAGATGTTGCCTGACAAATAGAAAGCTTAATAGCCCTCCCTTCTTAGGCCCCATTAATGTTTGCCTAGGTATTGATCGCTGTATGTCAGCTTTACTCATTGCTCAGAGGTAATGAGGTTATCTTTATGCATCTTGCTAGAGTCTATCACAAATATGGCAAGCAAAAAAAGTATTAAGTAAGTTATAGCCATGATACAGTGATCATAGAGCATGCTATTTCTATCCTACAAGATCTTCTAAACTGGATTTCTTCAAATACTTAAATAATCATTTTAGCCACTTGTGATTGTCAGGGTCAAGCAATTTCACCTGTTAAGCAATAATGATTTCCCTCTTTTAACCACAGGTCAGATAATCTGACTACTTCTCTAGAGATATTAAAACTGATTTTCAACTTTCATTATGGCTCACATGCCTCTTTTATCCCAGTGATAGCAACAGTGTTATTTTGCTAGCCTACCTTGGTACTCCATATATTAAAAGGGTGCCTTGGTAGATATTGCTTCACATTCAGACATGACTTCTGGGTATTATTTAACTTGGGAAAATTAAGGTTAATCAGTATCTTAAGAAGATCTTTGAAACACTTGGAAGAGAGTTTTTCCCTGCTATCATTGTGATCCTCAGGGAATTAAAAATAACCTGGGAATTTTGGTGGGTCATGAGAGAATTCTTCAAATTTTGAATCTAACTCTTCTTTTATCTAAATAAGAACTGAGATTTACATTCTCTTTCTCTTGAATATCACCACCACCACCACCACCACCACCATCATTATCACCTTCTAGAACTATTTTTGGCTTTATTCCATTCTCTTCTTGTCTGAGGTCTCGTCTGTTGAATAGGGGTGTCTCTGGTATTACTAATTAACAGTTATGCTACAGAAACAAGCTAATCCATGGCTATTCCCTCTTCTCCGAGCCTTTCAAATCCAGCCTCCTATTAATTGTGTGGGCTGAGCAATTTTTGAAAATATTGTAGCTGACATTGTTTTAAATATAAGGACACCCTTTTTCTGTTTGCACAAACGTGATATTTG
Organism: Bettongia penicillata ogilbyi; assembly: GCA_023548195.1. Lineage (NCBI taxonomy): Eukaryota > Metazoa > Chordata > Mammalia > Diprotodontia > Potoroidae > Bettongia > Bettongia penicillata. The sequence goes on along the minus strand of JAJHZJ010000688.1, from coordinate 1,465,726 downwards.
TAAAAGAGAAAAAAAGGTTACTTTCTTGGCCAGACCTTTTAGTTTTCATTCATCACTGCCTTAACTCCATCTGCCTGCTGGCATATTTCTTCCTGTCAAGGCTGCTCCTAGCACTTGCCTTTAAGCAGGAATTGCATTCATTTTTGACAAGACTTGGCCTAAAGACAAAACCATTCATTCAAATCAATAAACCTCACACAGCAATTGTTGACTAAGCCAATACCCTCTCTTTGAAAGGAGAAAGTCAATGCAAGCACTGCATAATTTTACTAACCAACATTTAAATCAGCTCTTCAGTGTAACTTTGTGGAAGCCTCTCAGAAGGTGGAAGTCTGAGTTCTACCATCTTGTGGATGTTCTAGTCATTACAATTTTTCATTTCTTAAGGGTTCATCAGTTTAAAGACTACCTCCCTGCTCTTCAGTCCCTTTTGATTAAAAATTAAACCCTCATAAACAAAAGATCCCCTGACCTTAAATTATCAAATAAGTTGCAGTTCCCTGTCAAAAGTACGTACTTTTCTGTAAAGATCCAGGAATGAGATTAAATTCTAGGCATGGCTGTATGCAAATTTTATGTATTTGTGCAAATAAACAAAGAAAAGTGGGATGGTATTGAATCTGGGCAAGAGCTGATTAATTTAATTTGATTGGAACATAAAGGTTGTGTGAAGGGAGATGGTATGAAAAAAAGTCTGGAAAGTGAAGTAAGAATCAGATTGGGTCGACTGTGCGTTCCCTGGTAATCATGTATTGTTACTGATCATTTTTTAAAAAAATCTCTTTCCTTAGATTGTAAGCCATTTAGTCATAGACTTATCTTACTCCTCTCAATTATCCCCATGGTACAGGGAAATTTATTGATGATGCTGGTGGTAGTGGTAGTGATTTTGATACTGAGTATGTGTAATTGGGATTCACTCTATTTTGTAGTAAAATGTAGTATCTTTTCTTGGGTCTTCTTTTCATAGCTGTTACTTTAGTCAATACCTTCTTTCAAATAGGTCAGATGATTAAATTCAGAATGTCAATAGCCACTCTTTCACCTAGGGCTTAATGTACAGATGTACTGAGTGATTTTGGACTTCCTAATAATTTTCATTTTGAGAACTAATTTGAGATTAATTCAGAAAGGAAGACAAATGATCAGTCATACTTTTTCATGGAGGGAGAGATCCTAAAATGAAAAGGCATCCTCTAAAAGCTCATATGGAAAACTGATAAAAAAAATCTTCAATCTAAGTGGAAGATTAAAAGGAAAAAACCTATGATCCAGTGATATTTTTGGCTTGCAATAAAAGAAATGCAGAATAATTTAAAATATGGAAACTCTGCTCAACTCTATCATTCATACCCAGTGTCAATTGTGTCATGTAGTGCAAACATCTCAGTTTATATATTATAGCGTGAGGCCCACAGAGGATAAGGGATTTGCCCAAGGTCACAAAGGTAGTCCATGAAAACTTAGGGACCACATCCAGTTCTCTCTCTCTCATTCTTGCTCTCATCTTTGTCTCTGTTTCTCTGTCTCTCTGCCTCTGCCTCAGCCTGTCTCTCACTCCCTTTGCCTGTCTCTCTCCTTCTTCCTCTCCCCCCTCTCTCCCCTTCCCCTTTTCTTTTCCTTCTCTTTTTTTTTGTTGTTGTTTTCCTCCTTCTCCTTCTTTCTCCTCCTCCTCCTTCTTCTTCTCCTCCTCCTTTCTTCTTTTCCTTCATTCTTTTTCTTCTTCTTCTTCTTCTTCTTCTTCTTCTTCTTCTTCTTCTTCTTCTTCTTCTTCTTCTTCTTCTTCTTCTTCTTCTTCTTCTCTTCTTCTTCTTCTTCTCCTCCTTCTTTCCCCTTCCCCTTCTCCTTCTTCTTTTTCTTCTTCTTTTTCTTCTTCATCTTTTCCTCCTCCTTCTTTCTCTTCCTCCTCTTCCTTCTTTTTTTCTTTTTCCTTCTTCTTTCCCAACTCCCACCTCTATCAATGGCAATGTTAGCATCAGGACCACATATTTACCTAGCTGAGCCTAAATCCTTAGCAGCTTTCTTTTGTCTTGTTGCTTTCTTTCCTGATCACAGATCACTCGCAAGTGATACTAAGTAATGGATGTTTTAATGCCTTTGAGTAATTACGTGGTTCAAGAATTTTAGATTTGAACTTCAGTCTGCCTACCAGGAGATGATTTCTGTGAGAAAGTACTCCTTAGAGGAAATAAGCACCTCTACTTGGGAGATTCTATAGCATAACAGATTAATAAGAAGACAAGCCATTCCCTGACTTGCTTGGGAATGTATCCCATGATGCTGCCCTTAGGTGAAAGTGAAATGTCACATGAATCTGTCTTTAACTTTGTAGGGCTAGGGTGGGTAAGAAAAAGTACTGTGTCAGGGGTGGATATTTCCTCCTGTGTGGCCTATAAGCAATTGAAATTCAACACATTTGAGGCAAAACTGATATTCTCCCTCCTTTAACCCTCTCAAATGTGATTGCTTAAACATCCCTATTTCTTTGGAGGGTATGGGAAAACTGAGGTAGATAGAGGTTGTGGCTAACTCGTAGTCACATAGCTAATTTGTAAGTCAGGATTTGAACCCAGGATTTCCTAATTCTAAGATAGTATGCTGTTCACAACTCTACGTAGTTGACTTGGGATAGATAGTCAATAGGAAATAAACATTTTAAGGCATCTACTATTTGCCAAACATATTGCTAAATACTGAGATGCAAATAAGAAAAAGAAAAACAGTACCTTACCTTAAAGCACTTACAATTTAATGGATGAAGATAATACACAAAATAAAGCTTAGAAGGGCAAGGTTTGGCATGTGGGTAGAGGTGTGTGTGTGTGTGTGTGTGTGTGTGTGTGTGTGTGTGTGTGTGTGACCAGGAGGTACCTGGAAGATGAGTTGTTGGAATCAAAAACTAGCAGAGCAACTGGAAAAAAAAATGAAGAATTGTCATGTACTGGTAGGAGTATACGCCTGTGTAGAAATAGATAGAGCATAGAGCACATGTAAGAGGAGCTCATGTGGTAAGGATGGCTAGCCTTGTATGACTCATCTCTAGCTTCTCCCTCTATCCTTAGCTGCACAAAACTTTCATACTTGCAAAGAAGTGAAGCAGGAGATTGGGGTCAGAGGCCACTCTACTCTGTAGACAGAGGAGTAGAACTAAATCTATCTGCTCCCTTAAATATTACTTATCTAGGGGATAGTACTGGGTTTCATTTATCTCACTTTTTATCATTTTGTCATTTATGGTGGAAGGACTCCCAGTTCTGTATTTAAGATCTGACCTCTTTCCTACTCAATGCAAGTTCCACAATGAACACAAATAAAAAATTACAAGAAAGCCCATTTATCCAAATCTTAGCAAAACAGAAATTAGAGAAGGGATACATAGGGAAATATGTGCGTATGTTTATTTTTATAAGTATATATATATATATATGTATATATGTTTATATTTATACATATATACATGTATACATACACATATATAGCATGTATAGATACACATACTCACACACCAAATAATATAGAATGAGGGAACTCTCCCAATGGTAGTGAGATAACAAAGTTCAACAAAGAGTAAGTGCTCTGGAATTTTATATGATCAAAATAAGATGATTCGAGAAAAATCATGCTCCAAAAGTCAGGTGCATGATGTTCAGTCTTAGAATTAATAAAGAGCATGAAACCAAGAAGCTAACTAGGCAAACCACAAATGTAATCACTCTGATAAAAATCAATGCACTTGTTTATTTTTCTCAGTTGAAGCAAGACCGGAAAAAAAGACCTAAAAGGTATATAGATCTTTACAAATAGATTGCATAAAAAAGTGTTTGGGGAAAAATCATAAATTTAGTTTATCTAAAGAGTGCTTAATAAATGTTCAGTGATTACCAATGCAGAGAGAACCTGTAATATAATGGATGCATCTTGATCTTGTTCAATTTGATACCAGCATCAATGAAATGAGAAAGGGATATTTTCTGTTTTATTTTCTTTTCAGAAGCAGGATCTAACATATTGGTTGGCATATGCATTACCCTTAGAATATATCAATGGCACAGTTAAAGAGATTTTTAAAGCATACTAATAGGTATCATTCCTTGGAATTAAAATTTTAACAAAAATATATAGAGAGATACATATTTCCCCCTTTCACCAATTAAAATTTGCTCAGCAGAATTATACAGTAGGAAGATACTTGAATTAAAAAAAAAATTATTGCATTTCTGAACTTCTATTCTTGATACCCTTTCTCTAAACTTAATTTGTGTCATATTGATCTTTGCTTCCTTTTCCCACACCACTAGTTTCCTAAAGTCCTTCATGAGCCACCTAGACTCCAAAGTTTCCAAAGGAATTTATATTGCTGGTCTTTTTCAACCTCTTTCAATCAAAAATGTACTCTTTTGCCCTATCAACTCAAAAACCTGCTGGCTGTGAATAATATAAAAATCTACTAAATTTTGAGTCACTTGAGTTGGAAAATTAGTCTATTTCCATGTTAAAATTGTATGACTTTTAACAGTGACTTCTCAGAAACACATTCTCTACATTCATTATTTCATTCAAAGGGGTAAGGTTATTGATAGTAATTTCATTTTTAAGAATAAATCCAATTATTTCAAGGTTATCAAAATTATACAGGGTTACATTCTTGAGAAAGTTATGGCTCATTGAGAAGTTGACCTCTGATCCTTGGTTAGATTGGCACTACAATGGATTACTTAATCAGAGACAAATGCCAGTCACTATTATTATCTCCCACTATATATGCCAGATTTACATTCACATATACATATATTTATATATGCATTTATGTATGTATATATACACACATATACATACACATATGCACACACATATACACATGCACATATATACATACATATATATGTATATGTGTGTGTATGTATACACACACACATACACACACACACACACACACACACACACATATATATATATATATATATATAGTGTTTGCAGTCTACCCCTCTTTATTGAAAGGTCTAGGGCTCTGTAGATTGTCAGTGAATGTATGAGAATAGTAACAACAAAGTTGATGAGTGCAAGAAGAAATTCATAAGCCCCTGATATTATTAGATCATATCTCTCTGAGTTGGACAATGATCTCTCTCCTAGAGTTAAGGGTGGTAGCTTCTCAATCATCATTCATTGTTTGCTCTACGTGATCAGTACTCTTCCATTTGCAATCATTCAAACCTCTGATGCTCTTTCTGTTGGTTCTTCTATACAATGCTTAATCTACCTTGCCAGCTTAAAAGTCTACCGTTCATCCTCACATGACCTTTAGAGTCTAAATCTCTAAGTTTTTTTCCCTTTAATTTTTAAAAAATAAATAATTTTAATACTTATTTGTAACATTTTTTCTTTTAAAATTTTATGTTTTAGATTCTCTCCCTCCCTCCCACTTATTTTAGAAGTCACTTATTCTTCCAGTGAAATGTTTCAAATTTTCTTCTATTTTATTACCTTTTTGATTTATTTTACTGCTTCTTGAAGTTTCATGGAATCATTAGCTTAACTAATACTAATTTTTTAAGGAATTATTTTCTTTGTTTTCATTTTTATTTATTTATTTTTAGTTTTCAACATTCATTTCCACAAGATTTTGAGTTCCAAATTTTCTCCCCATCTTTCCCCTCCCTCCACCCCAAGACATCATGCATTCTGATTGCCCCTTCCCCCAATCTGTCATCCTTTCTATCACACTCTTCTTTTTCCTTATCCCCATCTGTCTTTTCTTGTAGGAAAAGATAGATTTCAATACCCAATTACCTGTATTTCTTGTTTCCCAGATGCATGCAAAAACAATTCTCAACATTAGTTCCTAAAACTTTGAGTTCCAACTTTTCTCCCTTCCTCCCTCCCCACACATCTTCACTGAGAAGGCAAGCAATTCAATATAGGTTATACATGCCTAGTGATGAAAAAGATTCCATAGTAGTCATGTTGTGAAAGACTAACTATATATTTCCTTCCATCTTATCCTGCCCTCCATTTTTGTTATTCTCTCTTTTGACCTTGTTCCTCCCTAAAAGTGTTTGCTTCTAATTACTCCCTCCTCCTATTTGCCCTTTCTTCTATTATCCCCCACATCCCACTTATCTCCTTCTTTCTGACTTTCCTGTAGTGTAAGATAGATTTTCATACCAAATTAAGTGTGTATATTTATACTCTCCTTTAGTCAAATGTGATGAAAGTAAACTTCACTTTTTCCCTCTCACTTCCCCCTTTTTATCCTCCATTGAAAAAGCTTTTTCTTGCTTGTTTTATGAGAGATGGTTTGTCCCACTCCATTTCTCCCTTTGTCCTCCCAATATATTCTCTCTCATCCCTTAATTTTATTTTTTTATATATCATCCCTTCTTATTTAACTCACCCTGTGCCCTTTGTCTATGTGTATATAATCCCTTCAACTATCCAAATACTGAGAAAATCTCAAATGTTACAAATATTAGCTTTCCATGTGGGAATGTAGACAGTTCAACTTTAATAAGTTCCTTATGATTTCTCTTTCCTGTTTTCCTTTTCATGTTTATCTTGATTTTTGTGTTTGAAAGTCAGATTTTCTATTCAGCTCTGGTCTTTTCATCAAAAATACTTGATAATTCTCTATTTCATTGAATGATCTTTTTTCCCCTTGAAGTATTATATTCAGTGAGCTTTTGATCCTCCTTTTTCATTTGGCTAATTCTGCTTTTTAAAGCATTCTTCTCTTCATTACTTTTTGGGCCTCTTTTGCCATTTGGATTAGTCTATTTTTGAAGGTGTTATTTTCTTCAGCATTTTTTTGTGTGGGGGGGTCTCCTTTAGCAAGCTGTTGACTTGCTTTTCATGATTTTCTTGCATCATTCACATTTCTCTTTCCAATTTTTCCTCCGCTTCTCTTATTTGATTTTCAAAATTCTTTTTGAGCTTTTCCATAGTCTGAGACCATTGCATATTTATTTTGCTGGTTTTGGATGTAGTAGGCCTTGACTTTTATGTCTTCCTGTCATGGTATTTTTTGTTCTTGCTCATTGGAAAGGATGGAGGAAAATACCTGTTGACCAAGAAATTAACTTTCTATAGTCTTACATTTTTTCCCATTTTTTGGACATTTTTCCAGTCAGTTACTTGACTTTTGAGTCCTTTGTCAAGTGGAGGGTATATTCTGGGTAACTGTAATTTCTCAGTTCCACCAAGGTGGTACAATTAAGGGAGGGGAGTTTACTCCTCTCCCTGCCTGTGCTCTGGTCTGGAAGCAGTTTTTCTGCCCAGAATCTATGAGTAGGGTTTCCTCTCCTCAACCCCTTCCAGCTCTACTATGCCAGAGCTTTTCCTCATCCCAGGACTTCCACTCAGGGCTGAGATCCACATTAATACCTTCATTACCACAGGGTCTTTAGGCTGAGGACTCCAAAATGGGATGCTGCTGCAGTGTCTTGCACCCTGGGACCTGGGCTAGGGCTGGACTCTGCTCCCTTCTTCCCCAGCTGTAAAAGCTTTCTTATTGACCTTTGAAGCTCTCTTCGGCGTTTGTGGGTTGAGAAATCCGTGAACAGCAGCTGTTGCCCGTGATTCCACTCCCTGAAATCCACTCTGGTCCTCTCTGTGCCATGCTGTGTGACCAAGGCTGGGCTGCACTCCACTCTTATCCCGGGGTGATTGACCTTTCCTGTCAGCCTTTCAGGCTATCTTGGGCTGGGAATTTCTTTCACTCTGTTGTTTTGTGACTTCTGCTGCTCTAGAATTTGTTTAGAGTGATTTTTTACAGGTATTTTATGGATTATGCAGGGAGAGCTTCTACAGGTGCATCCTTCTGCTCCACCATCTTGGCTCCTCCCCAAGGAATTATTTTCTTTAGTGAGCTTTTGTAACTTTTTTCCCATTTGGCCGAATACATATTTTTAAAGAGTTCTTTTCTTCAATCAGTTTTTCTCTTTTCCCCATTTGTCTTGTTCTGCTTTTAAGAGAGTTTCTTTTTTTATTGTTAGTTTTTGTGCCTCTTTTTAATATTAGGCTCTCTGGCCTCTTCTGTTAAGATGTTCATTTAAGATGTTCATTTCTTTAGTACTTTTGTGCCTCTTTTTAATCAAACTGGTAATTCTCTAATATCATTATATCATTCTTATATCATTCTCTTTTCTTTTTCCAATTTTTTCCCCTACAATTTTTATTTCTTGCTTTAACTCCTCCAGCAGAAAACTTCTGGTCTTCAATCCAACTACCATTTTTCCTTGAGGCTTTGTTTATAACATTTTTCATATTATTGTCTTCTAAGTTTATATCTTAGTTTTCTTAGCTACTGTAGTAGTTGTTTATGGTCAAATTCTTCTAGTTGTTTCCTCATTTTCCTAAACTATTCCATTTGAGCTTTATGTTATAATTGGGGTCTCCTGTCCTGGGAGTGAGGAGGCACTCTGTCAAGCTTCAGACTTTTTCTTGCTAATGTTTTCAGAGCTGGTTCTGGGGGTCTACCTCTTTTCACAGCCTCTAAGATTCACCCTTGCTTAATTTCCCACATTTATTGCCTTTTCTTCTATATACATGCTGCTGAACAAAACTGAGGAAAATCAGGAAACCATGATGATTGGATTTACTACAAAATTTTGTTACATAATTTCAACAAAGCCCTGACAATGGCAAGGAAATTCTTTTATATCTCCCTAATTAAATCACTCTCACATTCATCATCGTGGCTCTTTCAAATGTTTTTATTTCTCCCCAAATATCTCATTGCTCTTCTTGTTTCCACTGCCTCAGTTGAGAATATTTTCTCAAGTTTTAATCAAAATATTGAAACTATTCTCCAAAAACTCCTTTTCCCTCATTTTGCATCATCTGAATGCCTTCTGCAACTATTTGCTCTTTCACCAATTTTTTTTGGAAAAAATAGGTAATCCTTGCACTTACTAAGGCAAGTCCCTGTACATGTACAAATTGCATCATTCTCTCTCATCCTCTAAAACCAGTTGATTGTCCTTTCATTATCCCTGCTTTCTTGCTTACGTTTAATCTTTCTTTGTCTATTGGTTGCTACCCTATTGTCTAGAAAAATTCCCATGTCTTTCTCTTCCCCCAAAAAATGTTCACTTGATCCATCCATCCCCATTACCTGTTTCCCATATCCCTTCTCCTTCTTGTGACTTGTCTCCTTGAGATGTTTTTCTATAACTGATGTTTCCACTTCTTTTCTTACTCCTTTTTTATTCTCTACAATCTGACTTTCAGTCTCATTATTCAACTAAAACCGCTCTCTCCAAAGTTACAAATCATCTCTTAATTGCTAAATATAATGACTTTTTAAAAAATTCTCCTTCTTTTTGACCTCTCTGCATGTTTTTACACTGTCAGTTCCCTTTTTATTAGATTCTCTTCTATCTATATTTCTCTGACCCTACTCTAATTTGTTTCTCTTTTTACCTTCTTAGTCTCCTTTGATGAATCTTCATCCAGGTCATGCTCAATCAATCTCTGTGCCCCTGGGACTCTGTCCTGATTCCTCTTCTCTCTCTGTACCACTTGATGATCCCTTTAACGCCTATGTTTTTAGTGATAATTTCTATGCTGATGATTCTAAAATCTACTTATTCAATCATGCACTCTCTCCTGCCTTCTAGAATACCACCTGCAATTGCCTTAGACATCTCGAACTTACATTTTTCAGGCATGTCCAAATCTATATGCCAACAAACTGAATTAGTGATCATTCTGTCAATACTGTTCTCTTCTCTTAAATTCCCTAATACTGTCAAGAGAATCACCATCTTCCCAGTCATTCAGTTTTGCATTCATGACTCTCATGTCTTACTCCAAGTAGCCAATCCTTTGCTAATTTCTGTTCATTTTTAGCTTTATAATATTTGTCAAACATACCCTCTTATTTCCTCTGAAAATAGTGCTACCTTGGTGAAGTCCCTCATTACTTCAAGCCTCAATTATTCCAATGCCATGGTACTTGGTCTTCCTAAGTTCTGTCCCTATTCCAGTTTATCCTCCCCTCAGCTGTCAAGTTAATCTTCCTATGGTATAGATCTGGCTACGTCACTCTTCTAATCAATAAACTCCAGTGTCTCTTCCAGGATCAAAAATAAAATTCTAATTTGGGCGTTCAACATCTTTTACCTCCTTTTTCCTTCCCACCTTTGCAATCTACTCATATCTTATTCATTTTCATGTACTTTGTGATAAAGTGACATTGGCCTACTCACTGTTCCTTATATAAGACACCCCACTTCCACATTCCTGGAATTTGCACTGGATATCCCCTTTGCCTGAAAAACTCTTCTACCCCAACTCTACCACCTGGTTTCCTTGGCTTACATCAAGTCCCAGCTAAAAATCCATATTCTACAGACTTTCCTGATTTCTGTTAGTGATTGTACCTTTCTATTTATTATTTAATATCTCAAATTTATTTTGCATATATGTTTGTATATAATGAGTTTCATTTTGCCTCCTTTTCCTAGATTTTGAATTACTAGAAGGGAGGGAAAATCTTTCACCTTTCATTGTATCCCTAGTGCTTAGCATAGTGATTGGCACAAAGTATTGTGTAGGTATACACATATATGCATAAATACATGCATACTGTATACATACAAACATATCTATATGCATGCACAGACATGTATATACATATGTACACTTACACACAAATACATCTACACACATACATGCACACAATATACATATACACACACATGTACATATATGTGTGTATGTATACGTGTGCATATACCTAATTTAGAGAAACTGCTGAATTATTTCTAAAATTTCTCTATCTCTTTATTTTTTGATAAACTAACTTTTAATTAACTTCATGATCTTTTGCAAATGCTTATGATGAGCACTGAAATATGATATGACCAAATATATCAGGAAATGATCATTCTTATATCCTTTGAACATGTGATAAAATAAACTTCTTTTTCCTCCCCAAGATAAAACAGTGATCCATTATTCCAGTTGGTTACCTCTCTCTCTTACCATTCAGTATAATTTATATCATACAGTTTATCTAGTGGGAAGTCTACTCCTTAATCATTGGACAAGAACATCACATTAAGAGAATTTTAGTTAAAATAGTGCATACAGATAATTTTAAATCTTTGATTCTTAGCACCTTTTTTCCCTTCCTGACACCTTACAACTGTTACTATGTCAGCGGATAGAAAATATTACAGGATTAATGTCCATTTAAAAATCTATTTCATTTTTTGGTTACTATTCATTTCCTACATTTTCAGGTAATAGCTTCCTTAGATGAGCTATAAATTAAAAAAGGAAGCATGTGGAGCCCTTTTTCATCTTTATTCTTTCCTTAATTGTTTTTCTAGTTTTTAGTTCATGTTCTGAAATGACTGTAATGTTAGTAATTAATAATTTTTGATTTATTACAACAGTTATTTTCATTCTTAAACATTGTTCAGTGTATGCAATATCAGCTTGTTTCTATTTTTGAGAAACACATTAATAATAAATATCTTGAAACTCTCAACATTCTATAACCTTTCATTTCTTTCATTTCAGGTTCCCCATGCAAATATATTACATATGATCTCTCCAAATAATATTGCATATGAAAATTGTTTTGCAAAACTTAGCACACTATAGGAATGACAGGTATTATTTTGCTGTTATTATTATTAACCATAATTTGCAGTTTTCTTATATGTATACATTAACATTAAACCAGTTAATATCAATGTATAATTGGACTTGTAAATGTATTTTTGGCTGTAAATTTATGCATAAAATTTCATTCTGTTTTAATTTCTAGTAGGTTTCAAGACATCTGGAAATACTTCCTTGGTGATTTTTTTTCCCTAGTGCTCACCCAGAACTTTCCAAGAAGAAATGATTCAGTGAATTGAGGAATGAATTCTTTCTCCTATCATACATATGATAAAAACATCTTTTATAACCTCTTTTTTCAATTTCCTTAGGACTTATTTTAGTATTCTTATTATTAAGCTATAATTGCTTTGTGCATATTGGTTTCATTGAGAGTAAATATGCCCATAAATGCCACCTTAATTTCTCCAGTAGTCTATTAGGTTACTGGTCAAATACCTCTTATTTTAATTATCAATGATTGCACTATTGTTTTTAGGGAATCTAAAAACTACATGGGCGGGGCGGAGTCAAGATGGCGGAGTAGAAAGACGCACGTATGTGAGCTCTGAACCCACAGCCCATAGATTTAATGTAAGAAGAGTTCCCTACAAGTTCTGGATCACTGCAGGGTGTGCAGAAACACAGTGGAAGAGATTTCCATTCCAGAGAACCCTGGAGAGCCGTCCCCAGGGTCCGTGGTGCCCTGGAAAGTGGACCCCACCCCAGCGCTGCCCTGGCCAGGTGGCCCCAGATGAGCTGATCTGACCAGGCTTCAGGGACTGAAGCTCCGACGGCCGATAATGGGAAGGTCCCTCCGCCCACAGAAGCTACAGGTCAGTGAGTGACACGCCTGGGCTGGCCGAGAGGGGAGCGGGGTGTCTCCGTGGCTCGGGCCCCCTTGCAAGGAAGCAGCGGAGGCAGAGATGGGGGCAGGAAGTGGCAGAGGCAGAGGTGGGGGCAGCGGCAGAGGCAGTGGCAGCAGCGGCGGCCCCCGGGACTCCCAGGGCAGGCAGGCAGGATCTTCATTACTGAAAGTCTCTGCATAAACCATCTGAAGGAACTGAGCCTGGGAGCCAGCCCTGCCCTACCCGCTCCATTTCTGAAGGTCTCTGCATAAAGCCCCTGAGGGAACTGAGCCTGGGAGGAGGCCCTGCCACCACCCAAGGACGAGAACTTAAGCTCACATTGAAAAGCAGCCACGCCTGCCACTGAATATATATATATTTCCCCTTATAGAGTGGCATATTAGAAAGTATACTTATTAGTCTCAGAATTTGAATATCTGGGTTTAAAATTTATCTTCAATGCTAACTAGCTTGCAAGATACTGATCAAAATTCTGAGCACTTTGGATGCCTAGTTCTTCCCCTGTTAAAATGATATTAATAATAATTAATAATACTTGCAATATCTGCTTCACAAGATTGTTTAGTAAAGAAATTATAAAGAAAGTTCTTTATAAATCTCTAAGTACTATAAAAATATGAGTTATTAGTAAATTGTGGAGTCATCTTGAATAAAGTAGTAATTGTCTTGGCGCATTTAGACATGACTCCAAATAAGAGAAAGCTTTCCAATGTGGCATGGACTGCCTTAAAGTTTGGTGAATGCCCCCTTCCTCCACTGAAGGTCTTCAGACAAAGGCTGTGTGACCACTTATCTGGAATATTGTGGAGGAGATTCTAGTAAAGGTTCAGGTTGGGAGAGAAAACTACTGAGCTTTCCAGCCTTAAGATTTTGGAATTCCTTGAGTCTTCCTCCAAACTATCCCTGTCTATGTATCTGTATGTGTGAATATTGTATATTTTTATACACACACATATTTACATTGCAATTGCTTATAATAAAATTCTGATCTTTTCTACTTCCTCTCTGTCATAAGACATGACCTGAAGGAAAAACTATTTATAAGGGACTAGTGTAAAAATTAGCTCTCTTTCAGTTGAGGGAAATGTGAAAATCCATTTTGTGTCCATTGATCTTTCAAATGGTGAGCAATCTGCAAAGCCAAGTGACTGGTTTGCATGAGGTATATTTACCTTAAAGATGATAGATGTGTGGTTCTGGAGAGTTTTCTGAAGAGAAATCTTTAGAATTACATCCTGTAAAACCTGAAATGCAAACCATAACTTCAGAGGAAAAGTACTATATAAATTTGACAGATAATAAAAAATAACACTAGGTCACTTTACCAACTTTAAAACACACTAAACCACACATTTAGATGGATTTTTCCTCATGAAGAATTGCCAACTTCTGTTTAATTCATGACAGAATATAGATGATATATTATTAATTCATTGCATATAATATTAATATAGGATATTGTCTACTCAATGTTGTATGCCATTTATTATTTGTAATGCCACATATTAAAATGCTGAGATGCTTAGTTTTCTTTTTGACATGCCGTAGGGAAGAGCTTTATAAAAAAATCTTTATTTTCCTACATATTTAGTTCTGATTTTACTCATCTTTCAAAATTGAATTTATTCTTGAAAGATAAGGTGAATTGGCAGTTATCTTCTAAGCAAGATTTTAAATGATGAATATTTACTTCAGTAAAGTACCAAATAAATAAGCTGATTTTCAAGGCATGAATGACTGTTCTACTTATGATTAAGAAAATAATTTATTTAAAGTTTATAAGTGAAAATTAATGCATATGAAGAATATAGGGCAATAATGTCTCCCACATATATCTTCCTTTAAAGACATTTGGATCTCTAGAATGAAAATTTTGTTTAATTAGATTATTTTACAAAGGAAAACAAAATCTTCACCAGTACTTTTTCATTGAGATAATGAGCCAAAATTAAAAAAAAATAACAACTTAGGGTATTAGGAATTAATTGGACAAGACATGAAGAATGTAACACATACATTATTTTGTGAGCAAGGACAAGCAGATATTTACAAAAAATGAAATCATGACAATAGTTGTAAAATATCAAAATGCACATTAATGTACATAGACTCACTTTTTTTGTAATGAACTTAATATATTTTTAAGATTCCTTCTCACTGGGGAATTAAAGTGCAGTTGTAAAATGAGAAATTTGAATGATACAACTAATCTCTAATATACTTTCTAGCTATAGACCTGCGACCTTAAGGTCACAATTTTCCACATCAGACCACTGAATAGCATCCTGTTCTTATTCCTATTCCATTTTAAAATTTTGTCCAACTTTTCATCTCTCTATCCTTTGAATTCATTTGAAAAAAAATATCTATACATTATATCTGTATATTATATTTATATATCTAATGTATTATCTATCTGTTTTTCTTCTATCTATTGATATCTTTTGAGATAATCAATTTAAACTTTCCAGTTGCCTAGAAGATAACTATACCAAGTTTAAGAAACTTAGAGGCAACTAGGTGAGGCTGATAGATGAGATACTGCATATGACTCAAAATAACTCAGAATAACAGATGAAATCTAGGCTCAGTTACTAGTTATGTGACTCAGAGCTCCACCTGTCTCAGTCTCCTTAATTTTAAAATGGTGATAATGGTGGTATTAATTAAACTTATCTTTCTTGTGAAAATCAAATGAGGTAATATTTACAAAGTTCTTAGTATAATTCTTGTTACTTAGACATTTAAAATAGACTTCCTTCCTTCCTTCCTTCCTTCCTTCCTTCCTTCCTTCCTTCCTTCCTTCCTTCCTTCCTTCCTTCCTTCCTTCCTTCCTTCCTTCCTTCCTTCCTTCCTCCCTTCCTTCCTTCCTTCCTTCCTTCCTTCCTTCCTTCCTTCCTTCCTTCCTTCCTTCCTTCCTTCCTCCCTTCCTTCCTTCCTCCCTTCCTTCCTTCCTTCCTTCCTTCCTTCCTTCCTTCCTTCCTTCCTTCCTTCCTTCCTTCCTTCCTTCCTTCCATCTTTTTCTTCTTCAAAAGTTCAACATATTCCTAAAACCATAACTGTAGTAACTCATGAGAACCCAACGTTGTGATATACAGCAGGGGACACAAATATTGCAGGCATGGGGAACCTGCAGCCTCGAGGCCATATGTAGCCCTCTAGGTCTTCAAGTTTGACCTTTCAGTCAAGTGACTGCACTTGAGGACCTAAAGGGCTACATGTGGCCTTGATGCTGCAGCTTCCTCACACCTGAATTATTCACTGGAGTAGCATAATAAAAAGATTTACATTAGACTCTTTCAAAAAAAATTTGGGGTACACTCTGCTGCAAATAAGCACATTAATGGGGAGAGTGAGCAAGTATAGACATTGGGATTAAGGACAATTCTTCTCCCTTTTTATTCCTCTAAGTCTCCCAAAAAAGCAAGATCATACCTCAAATTATTTCTTCAAACTACCTACACAGTAGATTAGAGCTCAGAAAGCAATGTCCTTGAATTGTCCTGAAGGAGTGTGGGGAAGCATGTTTTTCCTTTGGCCATATGTTTCTACCTTGATATACAATTGGCAATGTAGGAGCTAAAGGAGAGAAATATCCTTCCCATGTTGTTCCATTTCGGATCAGAGAGAATTTGAAAGATCTGAGATTCCTTTTCATAGCCAGGTTCCAAAAGCTAACTTTCTTTTCAACTATGTCTGTCAGGGCTAATTATCACATTTGAAACTCTCATTTGCTTGCTTGGCCTATGTCTAATCATGGAAGGAAAATATATATCTATATATATGAAAGGGGATGGAGTAGGTGTCAGAGAACATAGAACTTCATATTTTAGTCACAATTGTTTTTTACAAAATGTTAACTTGAAGGTACATATTTCAATAAAAATGAATTATCTAATAAATATACTAATTTATTTTAATACTTCATGAAATCTAATTTTCATAGTATTCTGTTTATATCTGTGATTTTATTCTTATTTTTTCTTTCTGTATAAATCAAGTGAAAGTAAATGTGATTTTTTTCTCTATTAATGTTATTCTGTGAATGAATAGCAGAAAGTTCCTCCCAGAAGCTATATTTAAGAAAGTTGTACAAGTCAGGCAAATCTTCATTTCTTGCCTAGATGTATTTCTCTGGATTTCTCTTTCATGCCTCAGTGCTTGGCCGTACATTCCCTCTCTTCCATCCTTTTTTGGACTTATGCTGACCTGGATTTGGACTTACAAATGACTTCTTCCATGAGACTGCAAGCTATTTGAGGGCAAAGGCTATCTTTATTTTTGTATTTATATAACCAATATGTAGCAGAGTACAGGTGCATAGTAGATACTTAATAAATGCTTATTTAAACTGACTGAATAATGACTTAAAATATTAGATTTTTTACTTGCTATATTACATATTGATTAACATTTATATAATGCTGATATAACTTTTCTGTTAGATATTCCTTTAAGAGTAAAATATTTGCCACACATTGAATTGCTTCTTATTTCAAATCAATTTCATCTGAGCTCACATTTGCAATGTATTATATTCTCAAGTCAAATTCTTTAAAATTTATTTTTACATTCTCATTTTGTCCATTAAACCATTCTGCATCTTGTCCTATCATTGTTTTCACTTTTTACTGCTTTTATTTATTTTACATATAATTTCAATCCATTACCAAAGTTTTAATGATTAATGCAGAGTTGATGGACAATTATTAATATTCAAAATACTAATATATATTGTGTTTTTCCCATTATATTGTTCTTATCATAAAATCTATCCAGACTAGATTGTTCTATGACCTCCATATCTAACTGAGCTATCACAAATCTTGTCTTCGCTCATTCCATTCCCTATATCTAGAATGTCTTCCCTCTTTCTAAAAAACTATTCAGTATTTTCCTCAGTTATATGTAAAAGCAATTTTAGAATTAGTTAAAAAAAAGGAAACATTGAGTTCCAAATTCTCTCCCTTCTTCCCTCCCCTAGCTCCCGTTGAGAAGGCAAGCAATTCAGTATAGCTTATACATGTGTGTAGACATGCAAAACATATTCATAACTGTCATATGAAAGAAAATATAGATAAAAAATCAAGAAAAATAAAGAAAGTAAAAAAGTATGCTTCAATCAGTATGATATATCACCAATACATTCTCTGGGGATGGATAGCATTTTCCATCATAAGTCCTTCAGAGCTGTCTTCTATTGTTGTTTTGGTGAGAATAGTTAAGTCATTCACAGCTGATCATCTTACAACATTGCTCTTGTGTTGTACACAGCACATTTCACTGTCTGTCAGTCCATGCAAGTCTTTTCAGGGTTTTCTGAGAGCATCCTGCTCATCATTTCTCGAGGTATAATAGTATTCCATCATAGTCACATATCACAACTTGTTTAACCATTCAACAATTAATGGGTACCCTCTTAATTTCTAAATCTTCGACCCCAGAAAAAGCTGTTATAAATATGTAATTAAAGGCTCTTTTCTTTTGCTTAAATCCCTTTGGGGATATAGACCTAGTAGTGGTATTGATAAATTAAAGAGTATGCATGGTTTTATAGCCCTTTGGGCTTAGTTGCAAATTATTCTACAAAATGGTTGAATCAGGTCACAAGTCCACCAATAGCGTATTAATGTCTCATTTTCCCCACATTCCCTCCAACATTTGTCATTTACCTTCACTGTCTTATTAGGCAATCTAATAGATACGAGGTTGTACCTCAGAATTGTTTTAATTTGCATTTCTTCACCCAATAGAGTATTTTTTTTTCATCTGTCTATAGATAACTTTGGAAACCTTATCAGTCAACTGATAATATATCAATTGGGGAGTGGCTTTTATTTTTATAACTTTTACTCAGTTATCAATATTTTGAGAAATAATACCTTTATAAGAGAAACTTGCTCCAAATTTTTTTTCCATAATTACAGTTGCTAACTGTATTTTTCTCCATCCTATTCCTCTCCATTTATTCTTTTCTGTCCTTTCACCCTGCTTTGCTTCTGACTACCCACTCTCCCAAACTGCCCTCCCTTCTATCACTAACCCCTTCTCCTCTCCCCTTCCCCTCTTAATTTTCTGTAGGGTAAGACAGATTTGTATGCCCAACTGATTGTGTATGTTATTCCCTCTTTGAGCTAATTCTGATGATTGTAAGATTCACTTGCTCCCCATTACCTCCTCCTTCCTATCCATTATAGAAGGTTTTTCTTGCCTCCTTTATGTGAAATTCCACTTCACCCTTTTTCCTTGGCCCAGATCATCTCTCTCACTCTTAATTTATTGTTTAATATTTAACTCAAACTGTGCTCTCTGTCTATATATACTCCTTCTAACTAACTTAATAATGAGAAGGGTCTTATGAGTTACAAATATCAGCTTCCCATGTAAGAATGTAAACAGTTTAAACTTACTAAATCCTTTATGAATTCCCTTTCCTGTTTATCTTTCTGTGCTTCCCTTGAGTCTTGTATTTGAAAGTCACATTTTAAAATTCAGCTCTGATCTTTTCATCAAGAATGCTTGAAAGTTCTCTGTCTCATTGAATATCCATTTTTTCCTCTGAAGGATTATACTCAATTTTGTTGGATAAGTGATTCTTAGTTGTAATTATAGCTCCTTAGATCTCCAGAATTTCATATTCCAAGCCCTCTGAGCCTTTAATGTAGAAGTTGCTAAATCTTGTGTTATCCTAACTGTGACTTGGCCATACTTGAATTGCTTCTTTCTGATTGCTTGCAATATTTTCTCCTTGACCTGGAAATTCTAGAATTTGGATATAATATTCCTGATAGTTTTCACGTTGGGATCTTTCTCAGGATGAGATCAGTGGATTCTTTTATGTTATGGTTCTAGAATAGCAGGGCAATTTTCCTTCATAATTTCTTATTTTTTTTTAAGAAAAAAAGAATTTTATTTCACAACTAAAAGATGGGCCACTTGGCCTTCAAGTTGGCCCAAGTACATATAATACTAGTTACATGTAGGTCTTTATAATTCATCCAGATTAGGCTCTCAGTCCTACAACCCTGTTGGTCAGCATTCTGGGGTTCACTGTATCCCACCCCTTGATTATATCTTCATTTCCTTTATTCCTTAAAGGAATACTCTTATTACCTTCCCTTTTTGTCTACATCAGATAGCATGATAACGGAGTTTTCAATTTCTAAGAGAACTGACATGTGAGTGTGAAGATTCCAGACCAGGATATTAATAATAAAGATGGGTTTTATGGCTTTTATCCTTATTCTTTGGATGTGAAAGCTGGTCTGGCAGTTTTTTTTTGGTATTCAGAAAGAGGCCTTTTAGATATGCCAATTTTCAAATAGTCAACCTCCCCCACTGCTCTCTGCACAGTTTTTGTCTTTGACATTAGTTATTAGCATGAATTACAATATTTATAATTTCCATGGAAACGAAATTCAATCATACCTTACAATCCTTTCTGTATCACAATTTGTTTTTTTGCTTCCACATCTTTCTCAAAACTCCATCTCCCCTTTGAGTAGAAAGGGGGGGCACATATACAGAGACCCCAAGGAATACAACAATGAAAGACCAATTGTCTCTTTAAGATTCAGAAGTGTCTTCACATAGCTATCTGGCTGGGATAATCCTACAGAAGTTCTCTGGTCCTGTTCTATCTATTTTCACCATTTCAAGACATGCTTCACCTTTTAGAAGTTAGATGCAGTTAAATGCCTAACAATTTGGCTGTTTACATTTTCATGCTTCTCTTGATTCTTGTGTTTGAAAGTCAAATTTTCTTTTCATCTCTGGACTTTTCATCAAGAATGCTTGAAAGTCCTCTATTTCATTGCAAGACCATTTTTTCCCTCTGAAGTATTATACTCAGTTTTGCTGGGTAAGTGATTCTTGGTTTTAGCCCTATTTCCTTTGACTTCTGGAATATCATATTCCATGCCCTTCGATCCCTTAATGTAGAAGCTGCAAGATCTTGTGTTATCCTGATTATATTTCTACAATACTCAAATTGTTTCTTTTTAGCTAATTATAATATTTTCTCCTTGTCCCGGGAACTCTGGAATTTAGCTGCAATGATCCTAGGAGTTTCTTTCTTTCTTTTTTTTTTTTTTTTGGATCTCTTTCAGGAGGTGATCAGTGGATTCTTTCAATATTTATTTTGCCTTCTAGTTCTAGAATATCAAGACACTTTTCCTTGATAATTTCATGAAAGATGATGTCTAAGCTCTTTTTTTGATCAGGACTTTCAGGTAGTCCCATAATTTTTAAATTGTCTCTCCTGGATCTATTCTCCAGGTCAGTTGTTTTTCCCATGAGATGTTTCACATTGTCTTCCATTTTTTCAATCTTTTGTGTTTTTTTTTTTGTAATTTCTTGCTTTCTCATAAAGTCATTAGCTTGTATCTGCTCCATTCTAAGTTTTAAAGAACTATTTTCTTCAGTGAGCTTTTGGACCTCCTATTTTATTTGGTTAATTCTGCTTTTTAAAGCATTTTTGTCCTTATTGGCTTTTTGAACCTCTTTTGCCAATTGAGTGAGCCTATTTTTCTAGGTGTTATTTTCTTCAGCACTTTTTTGGGTCTCCTTTAGCAGGGTATTGACCCATTTTTCATGCTTTTCTTGCATCTCTCTCATTTCTCTTCCCAGTTTTTCCTCCACTTTCTAACTTGATTTTCAAAATCCTTTTTGAGCTCTTCCATGGCCTGAGATCAATGAATATTTATTTTGGATGTTTGGGATACAGAAGCCTTGATTTTTATGTCTTTCCCTGATGGTAAGAATTGTACTTCCTCATCAGAAAGGATAGGAGAAGCTATCTGTTCACCAAGAAAGTAACCTTCTATAATCTTATTTTCCCCCCTTTTTTGGGCATTTTCCCTACCAGTTACTTGACTTTTGGGTCCTTTGCCAAGGGTAGGGTATCCTCTGGGGGTCTGTAAGATCTCAGTTCCTCCAAGGTGGCCCAATCAAGCATGCACACTGGTCTAGGAGCAAGTAGGAATTTTTGTGCCCAGAATCTGAGTAATAGAGTTTTTTCTTCACAACCTTCTCACCTCCAGTTCAGCTAAGCCAGCACTGGGAGCTGAGATTCAGATAAGCTGCAGGGGCAGAGCTACCATTTAGTGTGAAATAAAGATCAGCTGCTCAAATCCCTCAGGAGTATTAGGTGGGAGCAGGGCTGCTACACAGGGCTGAGGTAAGAATCAGCTGCTCAGTGCTCCCAGGGTTTTGTGATCCAACCGTGGTTGCCAGCTTCTGTGGAAGCTACTGCAGCTTGAGGCTGGACCTATGGGAAGGGTCTTCTCCCTTCATGGCCAGCTGAAAAAACCCTTTCACTGACCTTTGGCACCTGTGGGTTGAGGGATCTGCAAACTGCTGCTACTGTGACTGGGGATTCTGCCCCCAAAGCCTGCTCTCCTCCTCCTCCCTGAGCCCTACCACCAGGCCAAAGGTAGGCTGGGCTCTGCTCCATGTCTGCTGTGACAGACCTTTCCCGTTGGCCTTTCAGGTCACCATGGGCTGAAAATCTCCTCCACTTCTGCTACTCTAGAATTTGTTGAGAGTCTTTCTTTACAGGTATTTTATGGGCTGTGGAAGCAAGAGCTAGGACATGTGCCTCTTTCTACTCCACCATCTTGACTCTGCCCCTAAATGCCTAACAATTTAACCACATTTTAAATAAACCACTGACCTCCTAAAGTGTTCCCATTATCATACAGAAGATCAATCTATTTTTGCAGTTTTAAACTCTTTGTCTGATATCAGATACATTGATTTAATATAAACATAAAATACAGATTTTTACCCTTTAGGATCTAATTAAAACTTAATTCAAAACTCTCAGCTTTCCCTTTCAGCCCCTGCTCCCTCTGGGCAGATTCTCAATCACTTCTAAAGAGCTGCTGGCTATTTAGTATTTAATTTTAGTCTTGTATCCCAACTTGACCAGTATTGGCATCCAAAAGAAAAGAATCTTAATCTCCCTTTGAAAGCCTAAGGAGGGAGATTTTTCCAAATATTTTCTTTCTCTAATTACAAATCTAAGAACTTCCTTACCACAGAATATAAAACATTTCTCAAGCACACAGACATTTGACAGATAAGACAGGGCAGAGGGCACAAAAAAATTTAGAAACAAATTTAGAATTCAAAATCAGACTGGTCAAAAACTCAGTTATAATTCCATTCTGATTTTTAGCCATTTTCAAAAGGATCCTTCCCAGAAACTCCTAGCAGATCTTTGTCCCGCTCCCCTCCCAGCCCAACACTTGTGACATGTGTCAAAATTCATCAGGGAAATAATACTTTCCTTCCCTCTTCAGCTGGGACACTCTCTTTTGAAATGCCCTTTTTTTCCAAATGGAAGCATCTAACCTCCTGGACAGGGCAAGCAGAACCTTCCTTTTCCAAAAGTCCTTTGTTTTTTCTTATCACAATTATACTTATATCCTCCCTGTTCAGTCTTTCCCTCATAAACTATGCCACCATAACCCTTGCCTTCTGTCTTTGCATTACCTCTTCCCTCTTCACAAACACTATTTGTACATCCTTTACCAGTTCTTTCAGTCTTCTGTCTTCAGAACTTTCTTATACCAGGCCATATCTTGCTCACAAAGTGTACTTTTAAGAATACTTCTGCTATTAGAGACTCAGGATCCATTCCCGAGTATTTAGTTATTTGTTCCTCCTTCTCTACTTTGAAGGCTGTAGAGCTAACTCTGTGTTTTGTTTTTTGGTGTAGTCTTCCAGTATTTTAACATTTTTCCCAAGGTGTTCTCTGTAGTTATGCCTGCAAGAGAATCCCTGCCCATTTCCTTAGGGAGATTCTCCCTTTTTTTTTCCTTTCCAGGGGATTCCACCCATTCTAGCACCTTCCTTTAATCCCCATCATGGTAATTTGTCCAAGAATCCTCATGGTCTTGTTTCTCAGGAGGATTCCTTAGTAACTAATCTTGGCACCTTTGCCCCTGTTCCTACCTTAGTCTGTTCAATTTGCCTGACTGCCCCATGTGCCCACTTACTTAACTTCTTCTTTTCCTTCCTCTTCCAAGTACACTTTCTTTCTCCTCTTACTTTTTCCCCCTTTTTTTCAGAATGGTCTCTTTAATTCTTATGGTCCTGAGATAGTGAACACTCTACAAAAAAGGGTGTGAAAGTATGAGAAACATTTAAAAATAATGGGATACATATTCCTCATCCTCCAGCACTTTTTCCTTCAGATGTTTTTTTTAAGATCTCAGAATAAGCCCCCAAACTGTTAGAAATAACCAAAAATTCTATCTGGCCATGAGTGAATTTAAAAAAAAAAAAAGAGCTTATTTCATATCAAAAAAGGCAGGTAACTGGGTCTTCAATCTGGCACAAATAATGATAATTTCTTGAAAGATGAGGTCTAGGCTCAATTCCTTTTGATCATGCCTTTCAAGTAGTTCAGTCACTTTTACATTATCTCTCCTGCATCTCTTTTCAAGATCAGTTGTTTTTCCAGTGAAATAATTCACAAGATATTCTTTTTTTATTTTGGTTTTTTGTTATTGTTTATTGATTTCTCATAACATCATTAGCTTTCATTTTTTCCATTCAATTTTTAATGGAATTTTTTTTCAGTGAGTTTTGGGGCTTTCTTTTCCATTTGATCAATTCCATTTTTAAGACATTCTTCTCATTGGTTTTTTGAACCTCTTCTACCATTTGACTTAGTCTGATTTTTAAAGTGTTGCATGTTTTCAATATTTTTTGTGTCTCTTTTACCCAGCTGTTGACTCATTTTTCATATTTTTCTTCCATCATTTTCATTTCCCTTCTCAATTTTCCCTCTACTTCTGTTACTTGATATTTAGAATCTTTTTTTGAGCTCTTCCATGGCCTGAGATCAATTCATTTTTTCTTCTTGGAGGCTTTGAATGTAGGAGCTTTGACTTCATTATCTTCTTCCAAGTGTGTGTTTTGACCTTCCTTGTCACCATAGTAACTTCCCATGGTTAGAATTTTTTTTCTGTTGTTTCCTCATTTTCCCAGTCTATTTCTTGACTTTATCTCTTTATTAAAGTAGGACTCTGCTTGCAGGGTGGAGGGTATAGTCTTCCAAGCTTCAGAGTTTTTATGCAGCTGTTTTCACAGATACTTCAGGGGGACCTATAATTTTTGGCAGACCTTTCCTTTTGACCTTTCAAGTTGTCTTTGGTGTATGTGGGTTGAGAGGCCTGTAAACTTCTTCCAGTGATTCAGTAGCTCCAAGATCTGCTCTAGTTTGTGCCTGCATGGCCTGCTTTGAATTGTGTGTACCTCTCTCATGCTGGTGCAACAGACCTTTTCGCTGACTTTCCAAGTTGTTTTGCCTGGAATTTCATTTGACTCCATCTTTTTGTGGGTTCTATTGAGCTAGAATTTGTTTAGTTATTTTTAAATGGTATTTGAAGGAATTTGGGGGAAAGTTCAAGTGAGTCCCTGTGATGGCAATCAAATTAGGATCTTTTACTGCTTTTGTTTTATTAAAAGTGCCTCTGATCGAAAAAAATGTGATTAAAGAAGATTTTTCCCAATCCATTGATGGACCTGCCCATTTTAGGAAGTTTGATTAGGGGAGATGTTTTGTAGAAGGGTCCCAAGTACCTTCTTTTTTTACTATTGAGGCACTGGGTCCGACGATTATGCCTTCTGACTCTAAAAAGTGTATAAATAGGGTGAGGTTTTACTTTGGGGCTTAGTTTTTGTAAGAAGGTTTAGGTGCCAGATGAGGACTCTGTGAAGTTACTTTAGGAGCACCCCCAGCTTTGAAAATCCAGATGTCAGTGCTTCCTTCTCTGGTTACTATGGTCAAACCGTTGGATTGTTTATTGAATTATGATAGGGCAGAGGAAGTCATGTCTGTTGATTTTGTGGCTTGCTGAATGAAAGTGTTTATTTGGCCAGACAAGAACTCTGGAAAGTTTCTAAAGGAGCCCACCCCCTCTCCCCCAGCTTTGAAAACCCAGATATGAGTGCTACTGAATTCAGGGAGAAAAAGTCATGTTTATTGATCTTTAATTTCTCTGTGTTTTCTTTGACTTCCAGGGTGCTGAGTCCCCTGAATGAGGTGATATATGTACTTGGTTAAAGGAACGATATGTGTTTGCTTAAAATGATTGTTAACCCCTCAAAAGTTGCTTTTCCTTTTATGAACACAGGTCTAAGAACCTGTGATAGCAGACCCTACTGTGTATGTTAGGGGTGCTTACTGATACAGTCCCTATCTTTACTCTGCCATTTTGACTCTGCCTCCTCCCATTTTCTTTTCTTAAGCCAACCTCAAGTATCATTTCCTAGAGCAAGCTTTCTCTGATAATCACTGTTCATAATTAATTAATTTTATCCTAGGCATTATATATAAATGTGTATATATATATATATATACACACACATATATACATATATTCTCCAAATATAATTATATATTTATAAAATTTTGAATTATGTACTTATAAAAGTATAATTATATACCTATAGAAGAAAAATTTGACAAACATGAAATTTATTTCATTTATTTTTTTCCACTCTTGCATGATCTTCTTTCATGTTTCTGTGAAAACTAATCCTCAAAACAAATTAAATGAACTTCTTCAAAAGTCTTATTAATGAAATATATTTATGTATATTTGCAGGCATCTGTATATTCTTTTTAGTAAATGCATAGTTATGGATTGATAAATATTGATGTATGCCTATCTGGTTCTATGGATATATTTCTGTCTATTATATCTCTCTGTCTCTACATCCATATTTAAATCTATTCTCTTTATCTCAGTCTTTATCATATATTTTTCTATCTCTATTATCTATCCTTTGAACTCAAGTATCATTATAAATTGTCCCCACTACCCTGTCTTGAGTTGGTGCAAGTTTTTCTAATTAAAATTAATTTATTCTTCCTCATAAGTAGAAGTTACAGGGTTTTTTTCCTCTGATGTGCCAAACTCATTAAGCTAACAGTTCCATAATTTCCCTTGAAAACATATTTTACTTTCTTCATATCGGGAAAAAATTACCCCAAAACTGCACATATAATGGAAGAATTGGAGACTTGCTTTATTACTCCCTTTAAAATAAATATCAAGAAATTTGGTGAGGAATAAAACCTTATCATATTCTAATAATATTTCATGCATAGCATTGAAAAGGATAATTCTTTTAAAAATATTCTGGTAAGGCAAATTTGACTACAATCAATCTTTTAATGCCATATTTTAAAATTATTTTTGTCTTCTCATTAAAAATGGAAAGAGCATATTTCCCTACAAAACTTATAAAAGAAAACAAAAGAGAATCATAATAAAATACTGTTAATAGCTCATTGGTTAAAGGAACTAATTCATGTGGTGAATAAAAGGGGAAAAATTGAAATTTCTATTATCTGGTCAAACATTAAGACACAATTTAAAAACACATTAAATAGAGCTATTACTTGGTGTTATCGTCAATATTTGCTTCTGTTGTCACTTTAGTATAACATGGAACAATTTCTCATTCTTGATTGTTTATTCTTGGTCGTGAATTACTCTATGTTGATTGTGGTCCCTATGAAAAGGTTAAACTCAAAGAAGTGATGAATCTTTTTCAGGTTATTATTATTCCATTTGAATTCACTCTCCTTTTAGGCTAATGTTAAATTGCTTTCAGTAAACATTTTTCTGGTTAAGGATTATGTCAATCAATTGCATTCTGAAAAATTTTATGGGTGAAGTTTCTTCTGAACACTAATGTAAGCTCTTTGATTTCAGGGACTATTTGGTTTTTGTCTTCCTCTCACAAGTCCCCAAAATAATATGAGATACCAACTAATTGCTTAAGAAACACTTTACTGATTCATCTGGCTTCCATTTTCTTTATGTATTTTCTTCCTCCATTTTAATTCTAAAGTTCAGCCCCATTTTAATTTGCTTAGGTTGGAATACACCAAACATATTTTTACCAGGTTTCGGTATCTTGTATGAGGGCAAATGTTGATAAGCTGAAAAGCATCCAGAGAAAAGGTGGTGAAAGGTTCAGATTTAAAAGGGCATAAATTGCATCTCAAAATATTTGAAACACCATCACCTTGAAGAGAGCTTAGATTTGTTCTCTTTGGCAATAGAGACCAGAATTGGGAGAAATTGCTTTGAAGTTATGACTTCCTGAAGCTGTGAGCTATTCAAGTTTGAAATGGGTTGCCTTAAAAATCAGTGAGTTTTTCCTCACCAGAGATATTTCTCCAAAGTCTAGAAGATCAATTAATAGATATGCTGAGGGGGCGGAGCCAAGATGGCGGAGTAGAAGGACGCACATTCACGAGCTCCGAACCCACAACCCATGGAATTGAGGTAAAAGGAGAGCCCCATAAATTCTGAATCTCTGCAGGGGGTGCACAAACATAGGGGAAGAGATTTCCGTTCCACTGAACCCTGGAGAGCCATCCCCGGGGTCCATCGCGCTCCAGAAAGCGGACCCCACCCCCACCCCCTGGCCGCGACCCAGAGAAGCTGACCTGAGCAGACTTCTGAGAGGAAAGCTCCGGGAGAATCTCCGGTAGCCGGGAAAGTCCCTCTGCCCACAGAAGCTAAAGGTCAGTTAAAAAGAAGCCTGCGCTAGGGGAGGGGAGCGGGCCCCCCTTGGGAGGAAGCGGCGGCGGCAGAGACGGGGTCAGGAAGCGGCGGAGGAAGAGACGGGGGCAGGAAGCGGCGGAGGCAGAGGCGTGGGCGGGCGGCTGAGGCGGCAGCGGCCCGGGACTCAGGAATCCCCCAGCAGCAGGTAGGATCTTCAATACTGAAGGTCTTTCCAACCTGAGGGAGCCGAGCAGGGGAGAGGGCCCTGCCCCCACCCTGCTCTACTGCTGAACGCCTCTGAATAAAACCCCCAAGGGAGCTGAGCACAGCAGGCGGGGCCCCCCCACCCCACCCCCACCCGCTCTGTTCCTGAAAGTCGCTTCAGAAAGCCCCTGAGGGCCCAAGCTAGGAAGCGGCCCTGCCCCCACCCTGCGCCAGAACTAAAGCTTGCCGCGGGAAAGCGCATTTGAATCTCAGAGGCCAAGGACTAGCTGGGCGGATCCAGGCGGAGGTGGAAAGGAATCTCAGAAGTCAAGTAACTGGCTGGGAAAATGCCTAGAAAGGGAAAGAAAAATAAGACTTTAGAGAGTTTTTTCCAACAAATGCAAATGATCCCGACCTTCGGATCTGAAGGGGAGGACGAGGACGTATTTTTCCCATCAGGGAAAGATGTGGAGGGCGGGGCCTCAGTACCCCAGACACCCCAGGGGGGTGTTGGGTGGGCTCAGGCCTTGGAAGAGCTTAAAAAGGATTTTGAAAAGCAAGTTAGACAGGTGGAGGAAAGACTGGGAAGAGAAATGACAAAGATGCAAGAAGAGTATGAAAAAAAGGTCAATATCTTGGTAAAGGAGTCCCAAAAAAATGCTGAGGAAATTAACACCTTGAAAAATAGGCTCACTCAATTGGCAAAAGAGGTTCAAAAAGCCAATGAGGAGAAGAATGCATTCAAAAGCAGAATGAGCCAAATGGAAAAAGAGGCTCAAAAGCTCACTGAATTTAATAGTTCTCTCAAAATTAGAATGGAACAGATGGAGTCTAATGACTTTATGAGAAACCAAGAAATCACCAAACAAAACCAAAAGAACGATAAAATGGAAGAGAATGTGAAATATCTCATGGGAAAAACAACTGACCTGGAAAATAGATCAAGGAGAGACAACTTAAAAATTATGGGACTACCTGAAAGCCATGATCAAAAAAAGAGCCTAGACATCGTCTTGCATGAAATTATCAAGGAAAACTGCCCTGACATTCTAGGACCAGAGGGCAAAATAAGTATTGAAAGAATCCATCGATCACCACCTGAAAGAGATCCAAAAAGAGAAACCCCTAGGAACATTGTGGCCAAATTCCAGAACTCCCAGCTCAAGGAAAAAATCTTGCAAGCAGCCAGAAACAAACAATTCCAGTACTGTGGAAATATAATCAGGATAACCCAAGATCTAGCAGCTTCTACATTAAGGGATCGAAGGGCGTGGAATAGGATATTCCAGAAGGCAAAGGAACTAGGACTGAAACCAAGAATCACCTACCCAGCTAAACTGAGTATAATACTTCAAGGGAAAATATGGTCTTTCAATGAAACAGAGGACTTTCAATCATTCTTAATGAAAAGACCAGAGCTGAAAAGAAAATTTGACTTTCAAACACAAGAATGAGAGGAAGCATGCAAAAGTCAACAGCAAGGAGAAGTATTAAGGGACTTACCAGAAATGAACTGTTTGCATTCATACAGGGAAGGACAATATTTCTAACTCTTAAAACTTTTCAGTATCTGGGTGGTTGGTGGGATCACACATACACATGTACACGCATGCACACACATACACACATGCATTCACATGCAGAGACAGAGAGCACAGATTGAACTGAATAGGATGGGACCATACCTTAAAAGAAATTAAGGTAAATGGTGAGAGAGAAATGTAGTGAGAGGAAAGAGGAGGAAATGGAAGGGGGTAACTATATGTCATTTAAGAGGCAAGTAGGAGATGTTTTTAGTGGAGGGAAAAAGAGGAGAGCTGAGGGAAAAAAACAAACAAACAAACAAACAAAAGTTTACCCTCATCACATTTGACTAAACGAAGGAGTGAAATGCACACTCATTTTGGTATGAAAACCTATCTTACAGTATAAGAAAGCGGGGGAGAAGGAGATATTGGGGGGGGGGGATGATGGAAGGGAGGGCAAAGGGAGGAGGAGGGAGAAATTGAAAGTCAACACTTGGGGAGGGACAGGATCAAAGGACAGAAGAGAAACAATGAGGGGCAGGTTAAGAGGGATGGCAATTCAGTTAATCTTACACAACACGACTATCAGGAAGGTCACTTGCAAAGCTACACAGATATGGCCTATAATAAATTGCCTGCCGTACCAAAGGGAATGGATGGGGAGGGAGGGATGGGGAGAATTTGGAACTCAAAGTTTCAGGAACAATTGTTTAGTATTGTTGTTGCAACTAGGAAAGAAGACATACAGTTAATGAGGAATAGAAAGTCATCTGGCCCTACAGGAGAAAAGAGAAGATAGAGACAAGGGAAGGGAGGGATGACAGAAGAGAGGACAGATTGAAGATAGGGAAAATTAGATTGCTTGGGGTATTGGGGTGGGGGGAGGGGAGAAAAGGGGAGAAAATTTGGAACCCAAAAATTTGTGGAAATGAATGTAAAAAGCTAAATAAATAAATAAATTAAAAAAAAAAAAAAAAAAAAAGAAAAAGAAGCAGAGAGCAGAATGAATGAAAAATCAGTATCTTACAATGTTGTTTACCACACAGAGATGTGAAAGAGGTACACACAGAGTAAAGCAACACCTGGAAAGACTTGTATGAATGAATGCCAAGTGAAATGAGGAAAACCAGAAAAATACTGTACATAGCAACAGCAACTTTATGTGATTATCAACTATAAATGACTCAGATTTTCTCAGCCACACAATGATCCAAGACAAATACAAAGGATTCATGAAGGAAAATACTGAGGGCTGATGGACTCTAAATACAGATCAAAGCATATTTTTCACTTGCTTTATTCTTTCTCATGATTTTTTTTTTACTTTTGATTTGTTTCTTCTTCCACAACTGTGATGAATTCAGAAATATTTTTTACATGATGACATTTGCATAAACTCCATCAAATTGGTATCTGTTTTCAGAAGAGAGGAGGGGAAGAATGGAAGAAGAAAAATATGCAACTCAAAATCTTGTAAAAATTAATACCTTTTTTCAAGTTTTTATTTGTGAGAAAAAATAAAAAGTTATTTAAAAAAAAACTAAATATATCCAAATAAAAGAATGTCCACATTCTTAAAAAAAAAAAAAAAAAAAAAAAAAAAAAAATTAATAGATATGCTGTTGAAGGGGCTTTTGTGTAGACATGAACTGGTTTAAGTAGCCTTTGAAGGTACCTTTTAGCTTCATGATTTTGTGATTCTTTCAGTTTAGTTGTTTTAGCAATCTCGCCTTGGTATGCTAATGATTTTTGGTAGATAGGGGAACCAATATCACGGTCACTTGTGAGATTTGATTGCTTTTTTACTCAGATATCTGGCTCTTAAAACCTCTTCCCAATGGAAAGTATATCTTTCCTGAAGCGGTGTTTAGTCAGGACCACCATTTTGTAAGTTAATCAGTGATAATTAAACTTCCCTCTTGATTCAACTGATTCTCTGAACTTTTCTACAATCACACCAGCAACCTTGTCTACTACTGGGTACTCTTTTAGGCCTTTTCAAACCTCCTACTTTCCAACTCCTCTTTGCATATTGTCTTCTCATATTATATGTTTTTGTGGGTAGGGGCTGTTTATATCTACAGGACACTGTAACCCTTCAATAGTTATTCTCTGTCTCTGTGTGTGTGTCTCTCCGTCTCTGTCTCTGTCTCTCCCTCCTTCCTTCCCTTTCTGCTTATTATTTTCAAAATCTCATTTTGGAGTATAGATCTGAATAGGAAGGAATATTGTGTTTAATTTATAATATAGAGCTTCCTTTGATCATCAGCAAACACCACTAGCTATTTATGTTTATTTGTTCCCTATTGCCCTCCCCAAGGTTTTTCAGGTAAAACATTATAGTAAATGTGTATTGAAGAAAAAATTCAAGCTGTGTCTTCTCTCAGAGCCTGGTCTTTTCTATCTTTGAAGTTGATTTTTATTTAAGGTTCATCTTAATTTCACATGGCATATTTTTCATTTTTAAAGAGAGTCTGGTTTCTTGCTTATATTCCATATATCTAAGTCCATCTATATCTATACAGTCAACTCAACTTTCACAGGGAAACATTCCTAGAAAATGGCTTGAAAGCCAAAAACAAGAATGTTGATACTTTGAACCTATGGTAAATGGGGTACTAGTTTCCGGGGACTACCAAAATCTATAATCTTTCATTAAAGATCACTGAATATACACATTATAACAAAAAATTATAATATGTATTTATCCTAATATAGTAACCAGAAAATATCTCCTAAAATTCAGGGATGAGGATAGGCAGTATCAGAGGGGATCAGGAAGGTCAGGAGCAGCAATTTCAGAAGAGCCCCTCAGGTAAAAAAGGGAAAAGGACAACACCTGCCATAACTAATCTGCCTTTTCATTCAGTGTTTGAATTGTTCCCAGACGGAAAGCCCATGCTTCAGGGGCAGTCTTGGACTCTGAACTCCTGCCTGACTGGCTGTCCTCCATGCCATCTCCACTCTTCTGTGCT
The DNA here is from genome assembly GCA_023548195.1 of Bettongia penicillata ogilbyi. Taxonomy (NCBI): domain Eukaryota; kingdom Metazoa; phylum Chordata; class Mammalia; order Diprotodontia; family Potoroidae; genus Bettongia; species Bettongia penicillata. The sequence goes on along the minus strand of JAJHZJ010000688.1, from coordinate 1,433,000 downwards.
ACTCTTCTACAACAAAGTTTGAAGATCATTGGCAGAGGCAGGATGCTTGCTTGAGTTGATTGTGTTTTGTTTTGTTTTTTTTTTTTAATTTCCTCATTTGGCACTTGAGAGGTTACCTTAAAAGCAGCATTTTCTGGAGAGGGTTCAAGAAGGCTTTTGTGAATACTTTTCTCCTTTTGCAGATAAAACAATCATCAATTCCTTAAACCCAAATTCACAGGAGATATAGGTTGCAGGCAATATGGCATGAAGCTGATCTAACACTTATTTTCTCACTAAACTTCATAATTGATGTTGTATGTTTAGGTTTAGAGCCCAAAGGATTGCACTGCACTTTAGGGGCAACAATGCAACACAAAACTGAAATGTTAAAGGCAAACTGAAAATATGCAACAAATTCAGGGAGAGCACTTGACTCTAGAATTATAGGTTGAACAAGACCAGGGAAGCACCTAGTAGGATACCACCCTCTTCAAAAACTCTCGAAAAAGTCAATCACACCTCCCACTTTTTTCAAATACTGAGCATAGCAGTTTAGGGACATGTTGGTCAACTTGAAAATGAAAATGATATTAGTAATAAAATCACCAGAATACTTAAAATTATGAAAGTTGATAACAGTAATGTTGAGGATTGACTGTATCTATATCAATATTTACATATTACATAAATATATGTATGCATCATTTTTATTATATGTATATATATATGTATTTTTGTATGTATATATTCTTTCTCCTCCTTCCAACATTTCAAATGGAAAATTCCCATCCCCCCATTTTTAAAGATTCTTCTCTGTGAAATATTCAGGAGGCTTCACTTTAAATGAAAACATGAACCTTTAATTTTTTCAGTATTGCTAAATAGGAAGTCACCAATCGTATCTATTTTTCTTTGTCTGCCCCATCCCAGATGTTATTTAACTTGAAAATCTCTATGACTCTAATTTATATTTAAGATCTTTCCTCTTCTGAAAGAACTTCAAAGTTGAGTTTTATATTAAAATGCAACATCTTTCTTTTCCATTGCTTAAATCTTCTCTGTGACTTTCTTCCACTCCCCAGAGGATGAATGGGTTTCACTGGATAAATTCAGCTTCCTCCACTCCCCTAAACACATTGAAATCCTGCTTCTGTTGTTTTGTAAAGAAATACTTTGAATTCCTTGATAAATAGGAGTGTGAAGAGCCATTCCTCAAACTGATTTAACACAGGAGGGAGACAAACGTGTATTTCATACATAGATATTAGCTACTTGATTATGGAAAAAAAAATATGAACAATATACTGTCAATGAAATTCATAGTAAAAGTTTTAGGTTTTGCATACTGAATGAGATTCTCAGTCTTGTTTTTCAAATTGCATGCATTTCTACCTCAAATACTAATGCATATAAAATTAATACATATAAATTTTAATTAATAAATAATTACATTAATTAATACATATAAAATTGTTTATCATTTCTTAAAATGTTGATAACTACAAATCAAGTTCTTTCCATTTTGTTGCTAACATCTTATTTTTTGTGTGCTAATTTTTTTTTTTTGCCCATTATATTATTTTTCCTTAGGCTGCATGATATAATGAAAAAAAACACCTGGTTTTTGATCCCCCATTTGCTGCTTAAAACTTGTGTGATGATGGAAAAGTCATTTTCTGTCTCTGGACCTCATTTTCATTATCTATTAAATAATCTTGACATACTTGATCACTTCTTAGCTCGCTTCCATCTCCAAAACCTTTGACTCCATTTTTCTTTCTGAATAATTAACTTTGCTTTTGCTTTTCCTAGTCTTGTCTTCAAACATTTTCATGTCAATCTTTTTCTTTCGAAAGACTGCTATAGTTTAGTCATCTTCAGGACCCTCAACCCTATAGTAATTCCTTTCTAATCAACAAATCATCCAGTTCTAACAAACATGACCTATTATATTTAGTTGAACATAGTATTTATACCATTTTTTTCACATCTCACTCAACTTTCTCACCTGGATATCTTGCCAGTTAACATGTAGAATCATATTTTAATACCTTCCCAACTTTTGCTTTTTGACTCGATCTAGGAACAACTATCAAATTTGTATTACTATTGATCCTGGAAAGTATACACAGAATATCAATTAAATGCCTTTTTTCATCCCTCATCCTTCCTGTGCCTTCTAAAACCAAAGAACACTTTCCTGGCCACCACTCTATTTTAGCTGCTGTTTCTCCCTATTTTAACATAAGGTCCATTTTTGCATTAATGTGATGTGAGAATTTTGCCACACCTTTAGTATATTTTACTTCTTTGAATACTACATGTATTATTACCTCTATGTATTATTACCTCTGAATAAATATAGTCCAGCCTAACTACTTCTTCTTCTTCTTCTTCTTCTTCTTCTTCTTCTTCTTCTTCTTCTTCTTCTTCTTCTTCTTCTCTCCCTCCTCCTTTACCTTCTCCTCCTCCTTTTTCTTCTTCTTCTCCTTCTTCTCCTTTTCCTTCTCCTTCTTTTCTTCTTTTCGTTCTTCTTCCTCATCTCCTCCTCCTGTTCATCATCTTCTTTCTGTCATGGAATTGAAAAATTTTGATCTAAGTTATGAAAGGTTAATGGTTATATATATTCACTCAACTGATTCTGGAATAACCCATTAATAATAAAAATTCATTTTTGTTAAAATTGAATTTATATAGTGTTACTGTGTGCTTACTATGCTCAGAAATTTGAAATTGTTTTCCCAAAGAAAGTCATCATGAGGTAGTGCTGTTAGACTTCTGTGTAATCTGAAATTATTTAGTCCTTCTCCTTCCTTTTCCTTTTATGTAAGCTACTTTACTCTTTCATCTATCAAATATGGGCAAATTATCTAACAAAATATTTTTGCCTTTCATTTATGCCACCCAAAATTGCAACTTCCCTTTCCATCTTTATGTCTCTTCAAATTTCATTAAAATGTCATACTGGTCTTCATCCAGCTCATCAAGGTCTCTTCTAGATTCAACCTTCCCTGTAGATGATGATTCATAGTTTAAAACTTTTTGTCTTGTCTTCAACTAGTCTTAAAGCCCTCTAAATTTACCAATATCTAGTACCTATTGTTCCATTTCATCCATTTGGAATTCATGAGCAACTTTGTCAAATGATGTAATGAAATCCTAAAGTACTCTGTGACATTACTCTTACTTTTCTAATGTAACTATAATTTATAAACCAGTGCTGTAGATAGTATTTCCTCTTCCTCTTGATTTTTGTCTGGGTTTTTATAAAGCCACTTAGAGGCTATATAAACATGTAAAGATGATCTGTCTCTCATTCTTTTTCCTATCTCAATGCTGATGGTAAATTCGGGGAGTACATTCATTGTATCCACTTTGTCTGTGACTACCTGAGTCAGTCATAATTAAAATAGAAATTTGTCCTGGTTAGTGTATAGTTATATTCCAATTTGTGCAAATATAGAATTCCCTGAAATGGTTCCGTGCATTCAAACTCACACTATTTGATGTTACAATTATGTAAATGTGGTAACTGGTTCTAGCCCAATGCTAATATACAGTACAAATCCAAATAATTTGACCATTTTAGAGTTTATTGTTTATTTGCACTAATCAAGTCATGGCTGTTTTTTAAGTTATTTCTCATGCAGGGACTATTACAGATAACATCCTAGAGACCATGCAAACATACCATACATCTTTTCATTGAAGATTGCTACATTTATAATTTTGGTTTGTCTGAGATGAGAGTGAGGTATAATTTGTAACCAAATAGAACCACTGGGAGAATGTTGTTGTTCAAAAGATGTCCTTTTCCACCAGGCTGCTACTTGAAATAATTGCTCAATTTCTCCAAAACAATACAGACCAATGTCCTCTTACTACTAAAATTTGGACCAATACCTTTATCTATTTTTTTTTATCAAATAATATATAGCAGTAGATTAACTAAACAATTTTCCCACATGGCTGTAGCCTAACCTTTGAAATATCCATTTTCATCAGGTTTATTTGTCTAATACAGACTATTAGGCTTATCTCTCTCACATAGCTATGTCTCTCAGTGATGAGGTATTAAAGTATTGTTAGGACTCTTGTACATACAATGAGTATGAAATCACTTGGGAATAAGAGCTTTGCTAAACCTTATCATCAATTATCAAATCTATTTTGAAAAATATAAACAAAATAATATAATGTAACTTAAATGAGATCTTTCCCAACCATTTCTATGCCCATGTGACTGACATGGAGCCTATGCTAAAGAGGTGAAGCAGGAAGCAGAAAGTGAATCAGAGCTGGGAAAGATAAGCAGCAGCAACTAGCATGAGTGGGAGAGCTTGTTTGTGATTTTGTTTATGGGAGCCTGTTTGTGATTGGTTTAAGGGACCTGGTTTGTGGGAAGCCTAACAGAGAGAAGGTTTGGGGCTGGTAGTGACCCCTGCATTGTTATTGTGTATAGATTTCTTTGTTGCTATGATGCATTTGGTTTTCTGGTGTTGGGATTTTCTATTCTGGTGTTTGAATGTTTTGGTTCTCTCTCCCATGTGGAGAGTCTTTTATCTTTTGTGATTCAGAACTGTACTGCATATTTGTTACCACTGTAGGTCCTGTGAATATTGCATCGGTGCTCCAGCTAGCTTCTATAACATGGTCAGATGCCTTAAGTTAGCATTTATCTTACTTTATACCTTACTTGATTGTATTACCGAGTTTATGACTGAACAAAGTTATTTTCAGAGTTCACAGAGATTAAAGAGACTTGCATAATTCTGATAACATGCTGTAGAAGATATTGTACCTGAAGAGAGCCTACATTACGGTCTTAGGTATGTGGTCTGGTAAAGAAAAGTTGGCAGAAGCCCATCTACTATCCTTCCAAGTTTATATACCAAGGATAACCTTGATATATGTCTATGCAGACCATTCTTAGCAAGATATATGGGTATTTATCTAGACTAGACAAGGGACTAGTGAGATGATGGATCCATTGAATTCAATACGAAAATAAAATAAGTTTATGATTATATTGTTGCTCACATTTTTGTTATTCCCTGATGGATTTTTTTTGTTTTCTTTTGGATGAAATTACCATCTGTCATCTTTTTTACTTTTTTTTTTTTTGGTAATATAATCTTCCTTGAGACACTTGAAAATTCATTCCTGACTACTTATAAATTTATATAATGGACCGCATCAGTTTCTTCTGGAAGTACTTGGTGAGGTCAAGTTCTTATTCCCTCTGGAGAGCTCTCATATTTCTTCATATGGTACATTCAGTGTGGAGATTGTAGTATCCAGATACAACATTTCAGATTTTTTAGTTCATGAAAATGGGTCACTCTAAAGCAAATACTCTTGACCTGAGGTCTGTGAATAGATTTCAAGGGCCATATTATCTTGCAAGGGGGAAGGAAAAGATACTTTTATTTTTGCCAATCTATTGGAAATTCAGTATTTCCTTCAATTATTTCAATATATTATTCTGAGAAAATAGACATATGGGCTTTATCAGACTGATGAAGTGAGAATGATACACGCATACACAAAAGATTTTTTTAAAAAATCTTGCTAAAACAATATCATGAAACCCTTTTCAGTTTTTCTTATATCCTATTTTTTATCCTATTTTTTAGCTTTAGGTGGAAGCTGTTATCTTTTAACAGTGGGAAGCTTAATTGGAGAGAAGATGCTGACCTTTACTAGAATAGAAATCCAAACATTTGAGAACTATATTATCTTTTATAAAACCCCACAAACCCTCCACTTAAAAATCACTTACTGAGACAATTTTCATATTTGTATTATAAACATGGACTCAAATGAAAAATGAGCTAGAAGGGATGTTAGAGATCATAGTTTACCTCACATGTGTGAAAACTGACATCTAAAGACATGAAGGATTTGAATGTCATACAACTTGTGAGGGACAGAACTGGGACTAAAGTTCAGGTCTTCTGAAAACAATCAAAATAAATTATGTTTTGACAATTATGACATGATTCACAATGCGGACCCCTTGTAGTCCAGAGAAAAATAGCTCACTATTCCTACATTTGCCTTAATAATTAAAAATGAACCAGCAAGAAGATGGAAAGCTCAATTGTTTGAGGAAATGTGAACAATCTTATTTTCAGTCAACATGTATTGAGTGAGTCACTTAACTTTAAGTTATATAAATTCATATTTTCTTATATGAAGTTCTTCGCAGAGAGATATCAATGAACACTGTGGCTAGAAAGTTGGCTAGAACAATGTGAGTTCAAATCCCACCTTTGATGCCTAATGTATGACCTTGAGAAAATGACAATCTCCCAGGGCTCTAGGAAAATCTACAAGACCATGAACTTTTAAGAACATGTTGATCACTATTAATTTAGTGTTAATTTTAATAGTGTTAATTTCTGATCTGGAGTTCCCTATAGCATTAACATGAAAGATCGACTCCTTATCATAAGTTCTCTTAGAAAATGATAAATTTGTGATTAGCCCAGGAAACTGTACCTTTAATAAATTGCCCTCAAACAAGGCTATGATCATCAGCACTGGGGATGCTTCAGAGACACATGTCCACAGAGTAAACACTTTGGAGAAACCAAGCATTTTCAGCAGCTGCCCCAACATTTTGCTTGAAATTAGACTGAATCATTTTCTACTCAACGTGTGTTTAGTTCTTAACTCGAAAACATAAATAATTTGAGTTAGCCATATGTCTGTTACATTCAAGAAGGATAAAAATTGCATGCTTTCCTCTTTCATCTGTTTTCAGTGTCTGTGTGTGTTCTTTTGCAAGCCTCTGGGGCTAGATGGTGAAAGCAGAGGAATAAAACCCTTGTTAGAATTACTAAATGCCTCAAGCTGTGAGACATTTGTAATTGCTGTTAAAGTAGACTGCTTCTTTCAGGAAAAATGTCGCATACTCTCTACTACATATACTTATGAGAGAATAATGAAATAAATAAAAATACATACAAATTCTTGATCTGTTTTCTTTCCTTTCTTGTTTTTTCTAATTTTTGTTTGTCATTACCTCCTCCTACTAATATGGACTCCATCCCTATAGATGACTTATAATCATCAATGACCCAGTTATGTATTTCAGTCTTTGCTTATATTCCTTTATATTTTAGAACTATCCTGAGAGAATAGGCAGTGAAATACTATCCTGCTTTTCTTTGCATGGACTTCAGAAGTGCATTTTTATATGCAGGTGGATTTCATTTTATGGAATAATGTCATTCATTATGTAAAAGTTACTTGTAAATAATGAATCTTTCTAAACAAATCTTGATTTCCTCCTCTCTTCAAATGCTCCAGTGTCACCCCTATATATAATGGGCATTCATTTAAAGAGTTGGGGAAGTAGATATATGAATCTGGAAAATTTAGGAATATTTGCTCATTTTCCCATCAATCTGAAGTAATCTCAGAAGCAATACGATGCAACTAAACTTTTTAAAGGTGGGAACAGCAACTCAGAAACTCTTTTTGTATTCAAAAACAAACATACAATATTGATGGGGGAAGAAGCTCTGTGAAGAATCTGTCTTTGAAGAGAAATGCCAGGTTAAAATCCTTATATTGTTACTTAGAAAGGATTAACTCTGATTCACTCCATAATTTTAAAGATAAGGAAATTTAAACCCAAGGTTAAGCAAATACCCTTTATCAAACAGGTAGGCTCAGAGATCTAGAACTGAAAAAAGACCTCAGAGGCCATCTAGTTTAAGTTCTTTTTTTGAAAAAAGTGCAAAATGAAACACAGGGAGCTTCAGGGGCATCCTTACAAGTCACACAGGTAGTTAACATTGGAAGAAGATTTGAATTTATATCCTTTAATTCCAAATCTAGTATCATTTCTACAGTTCTGTACTGTCCTTTATGTTATATAACTGTGGACAAATACATTAACCTTTTTTGAGCCTCAGTTTCCCCAGCTATGAAATAGAGCTAACAATATTTTTCATGCCATTCTTGGAAAAATCATGAAATAATTTCTGAAACTGACCTAGTATATTATGACTTTGATAAGTTTGAAGTGCTTGACTCATGTTATCAAATTAGGTTAGTTAGAGTAATATTATCTCTAATTAATAGTCATTGTCTATGAGTATTACTGAGTTTTACTGGTTAAATTTACTTTGAATCTGGCACTAAAATACAAGTGTTTCAGACTCTCACCTCATTGTTAGTGGATACTTTCCCCCCTGCTAGATGAAAACTATATGAACTTCTAAAGGTGCTTTGTAAAATGGGACTCTAGCCTAGTGAGAGTGGAGTAGTGGAATAAAAATTCTTGTTTGAAAAAAGATGATACACATCCTGTGAGTGATTCATTAAGGGTAGAAATGGTAAGAGACATGTTTTATTTTAGGGTTATGAATAGATGGGGATGTGTCTTCTGAAAAATACCATCGAAGAATCTTAAAGATTACTGCTGACCTACCCTGGGGTGTAGTCCCTTAGGGAATACCATCAATAAGTAATTTGTTTCCAAATGCAGCTCTTAACTGTTGACTACAAAGTTTAAGTATTTCTTTCTGTGCAGTCTATAATCCAAATATCCTGGCCTGCTTCTTATTCCTTAAAAATCATACCCCTCTTGCTCTATCTGTGCTTTTGCAGTGGTTGACCCTCAAATATAGAAAGCTCTGCTTAATTAATTAATTAATTAATATATCTGCATATATTAGTTTTCCTAACTTTCTTCAAAATTCAGCTCAAATCCTATGATTTATCCCCTCAGCTGCTAACGTCTTCACGTCTGAAATTGTCTTCCATTTACTTTGTATGTAGTTTGTATGTGTCTAGTCATTTACACATTTTCTCTCTTATTAGACTGTAAGTTCCTTGAAGGCAGGCACCATTTTTAACTTTCCTTTCTGTCTTTAACACTTATCATAGTACCTGAAATACAGTCAAAGTTTAATAAATGATTAAGCACTTATTCATCCCATAGCAGTCAGAGATTCAATTACTGTCTGATCACCTTTAGGATTCCACCTAATTTAGAAACTACCACAACAAAGGATCAGCTGTTTTATTTTATTTTGTGCATAGTGTTTTAGTTTTTTCTAATTACATGTAAAGATAGTTTTGAACTTTCATTTTTATAAGATTTTGAGTTCCAAATTTCTGTTTATTTTCCTTCACCTTCCCCCAAGACAGCAATTTGAAAGAGGTTATACATGTGCAGTCAGGTCATGAAAGAAGAATGAGAACAAAAGGGAAAAACCATGACAAAAACAATAAAAAATTAAAAACAGTTTGCTTTGATATGAATTCAGACCCCAGTTCTTTCTCTGGATGTGGATAGCATTTCGCATCATGAACCTTTTGGAATTGTCTTGAATCATTGCATTGCTGAGAAGAACCGTCTATGAAAGTCAGTCATTACACAATGTTGCTGTGCTTTTGTGCTATATTCTCCATGTCCTGCTCATTTCACTCAGCATCAGTTCATGTAAGTCTTAATAGCTTTTTCTGAAATCTACCTGTGCAATTTTTTCTTATAGAACAACAGTATTCCATTACTTTCATGAAACACAATTGTCCATCCATTCCCCAATTGATGGACATTCCTTCAATCTCCAATTCTTTGTCACCCCCTCAAAATGCTGCTATAAATATTTTTTTACATATGGGTTCTCTTCCATTTTTATGGTATTTTATGATACTTAGGATACCTGGTAGTGGTATTGCTGCTTCAAAAGTTATTGAGGGTTCCAAAGACCTTTACGTATATTTCCAAATTGCTTTCCAGAATAGTTGGATCACGTCACAACTCTACCAACAATGTATTAGTGTGCCAATGTTCCTACATCTTCTCCAACATTTATCATTTTCCTCTTCTGTTATATTACCCAATTTATTAGGTATGAGGTGGTCTCTCAGAATTGTTTTAATTTGCTTTTCTCTAATCGATAGTGATTTAGAGTACTTTTAAAAATTTTGCTATAGATAACTTTAATTTCCTGATCTGCAAAATGCATTTTTATATCCTTAGGGTCAGAGATTTTAGAGTACAATATTTTAGAAGGCAAAAGATGTATGATTGCTACCAAGAATAACTTAAATAGGAAAAGTGAATATATCAAAAAAAGGACTTCTTAACCTTACAAATGCCTAGCTAGATTTAAGCAATGCATAAAAATTAAAAGAAGAGAAGTACCTGGATACAATTTTAAAGAAATCATGTATGATAGATATCTGGAAATTATTGAGTGGATTTAGAAAGGAATAAACATATTTCTCAGTTGTTCAGCACAACTTTCCAAAAATTAAGCACATATTAGGGCATAACAAACCCATAAACTCAGAAAAGCAGAAAGAGTAAAAATAGCTTTGATGATAAATAATGCAATGAATTATCTTTCAATAAATGACTGATGAATGAATAACTACTATTGGAAACTAAATAATTTTGTCCTATGAAAAGGTGAGTCAAAGAATAAATCATGCAAGCAGTGCCTTCCTTAAAAATAATGACAACATTGAGACCATATAACAAAATTCTGCAGATGCAATTAAGTCAATATTTAAGGGAAATTTTATACCTCTCTGCACGTTCTTCAATAAAGAAAGACAGAATAGATCAACATACTGAGTAGCCAAAAAGAAATAATTCAAATATCATGGAGCTACAGTCAGGATGTAGCAGTTACTACATTACAGGATCAGAGGCCCTGACATATAATATTCTGGAGGGCAAAGGATTTAGAATTACAACCAAGAATCACCTATCCAGCAAAACTCAGTATAACCCACCAGGGAAGAAATGGATTCATAATGAAATAGAGGACTTCCAAGCTTTCCTGATGAAAGGAACATAGCAGGATAGAAAATTTGACTTTCAAATACAAGAATCAAGAGAAGCATAAACAGGTAAACAAGAGAAATTGGAAGAGATTAAACGATGTCTGACTATATTTCTATATGGGAAAATGATGTTTATTACACTTGAGAACTTTTCTTTCCTTTTTAGAGCAGTTGAAAGGATTATACATAGACTGTGGGAAGGGCTTTGAGTTGATTGTGATAGGGTAAGAGCCAAAAAATAAAATTAAGGTGTGAGAAAGAGGGATACACTAGGAGAAGTGAAAGGCAAAGGTAGAGTCGGGGTAATTCGTCACATAAAAGAGTCATCAAAGAGATTTTACTGTGGAGAAGAAGATGGGGGGTGGCTGACAATGCCTGAACCTTAATTTCACTTGGTTGGGTATAAAAATCCGTCTTACCATACAGTGAAGTAGAAGGCTTGGGAGATAAGAAAAGAGTAGGGGTTTGTATGAGAGAAGATCTAGGGGGAAAATGGTGGTTGGATGTAAAACACATTTGTGGAGAGAAAAGAACAGAGAAAGACAGAGACAGACAGACAGACAGACACACACAGAGAGAGAGAGAGAGAGAGAGAGAGAGAGAGAGAGAGAGAGAGAGAGAGAGAGAGAAAGAGAGAGAGAGAGAAAGAGAGAGAGAGCGCAATTATCCATAAGTGATGATGTAGGGGCCATTCATGAAACTGTTCACTGTGCAGTCAGACCATATAATTTTTAGAGGAAAGAGCAAACTTAGCTCAGACCTAGAATAAAGAATGAAGTTGAAAAGAAAGAAAATACACATGCTACAAATATTAACTAACCTATGCAAAGTTTTGATTATGAAAAGTGAGAAAATATGACAGACATAAACTGAAGCCAATTTAGTTAGAAGTACAAGGAAAAGATAATAGTCAACAAATACTTGTCAAGCAGAGAAATATGGCAATCGAAAGCAATAGAGGTTTAGAATATAAATGCTTTTGTAAAATTTTAAGGAGAATGATGATGCAGAATGATGTGCATTACTGTTTCATGATACAGAAGTGGTTAAGGAAAAACGCAGTTTACAGTAATCTTGGTGAGGGACCCAGTAAGAAATATAATACTGAAATATTTAAAGTTATAAATTCAAGGGCAACACACCGAAAAAAAATCTCTGTGTGTTTTAGAATGAACTTTTTTTTTTTTTTTTAAGGAAGACAGGAACAAGGAAAGGGTAACACGTTTATTAAGCACCTACCATTTGTGACTGTGCTAATTGTTTTATAGATTTTATATCACTTGATCTTTACATAGCTAATAAGGTTCAAAGGGCAGATTAAAATTCAGGTTTTCCTGGCTCAGGTCCAGCGTTCTATTCACTGCATAAGCAGATTAAGGAGAGACTAGGATGTAGTTATAAAGTGGAAATGTAATTAAAGAGATAAAGAGGACATGAAGTCTACAAAGAAGAGTTCTTTTCTAGAGGCAACACAATTAGAAGGCTCTTGGGTTGTCTCTATGCAAGGTATTTCAAGGATGGACACATAATGAAGATGTAGATAATAAATTGACTCAGGTAACAAAGAAGACCAATTATATATATATATATATATATATATATATATATAATATTGCTCTTATATTTATTATGTTATATTAGGCTAATGTGTCTACTTTCTTATTTATATAAAGGTTTATTAGAATCATCTACCTGAGTAGATGAGAAAATGTTGATGTAGTAATCACCAGATAGGCTTTCTCAAGCACCATTATGTGGTTGACCATCTATTTCTCATCACACAATTGCCTAAAATTATGGAGAATATGAGATTCTCTTGTGGTTCTTTTCTTGTCAGTTATTTTTAAAAAAGTATTTTAGTTGATAGATAAAAATTCTACTATAACGTTGCTCTTCTAACAAATTTTCTCCTATTCACACATTAAAAATATAACAAGAGTCCTTGAAGGATATATCAACAGACACACCCTCATCTAACCCCTTGATCACAAACATCAGATGAGACACATAACAAAGAAACATGCTTGCAAAAGTGGTTTGCCATTGTCTTGGAAGGGATATAATACATTATCAAAAGTGAAAATATATTCCCTCGGGTGGTAAGATACTACCTATTTGTAGTTGACATCATACTGGCTGCAACAAAGCCTGAAACACTGAGCTCTTGAAAGAAAGTCATAACCATTTAAAAGTATGGGCTATTTATACATGCAGCAAAAGTCAGCTGGGTTTAGATTTTTACATACAGTTAAATGGACAATCCTTGAACAATGTTATCTATATAAATATATTTATTATGCAGAACAAATGAAAAAGGAGTTGAGCTCAGCATTAAAGACAATGAAGAGATTAGGTTGGTTCGTCTTTGAGAAGATCTTAATATTATTTAATTAAAGAGAAAACTAAATGGTAGACTAGATAGAGTGATTGTTTAGGTCAGAAAGAACTGAGTTCAAATTTTTCTTCAGACGCTTACTAGCTGTGTGACCCTGGGTAAGTTAATTAATCTGTTTGCCTCAGTTTCCTTATCTCTAAAATGAGCTGCAGAAGGAAATGGCAAACTACTCCCATACCTTTGCCAAGAAAATCCCAAATGAGCTCACAAAGGATTGGGCATAACTGAAACGAATGAACAGCACCAAAAACAACTTCATCGGTGAAATAGAGGTGAATAACAGCACCTATCTCCCAGGGTTGTTGTGACAATAAAATGAGATAATATTTGTAAAATGTTTAACATAGTGCTTGGCACAAGTAGGCACTATACAAATACTATTTTTATTACTGTTGTTCTTTTTCCAAAAATCTTCTTAGAAATAAATTTATATTTTTACCATCAACATCCTTCTGGAGTTATATCACTGTGAATCAGAGAACCCTGCAGTTTCCTAAGATTTAAAAGTGGGTTTCACAAACCTCATGGAATTGTGAGTAGGCTGTAAAATAATTAATTAAGGATTTTGAAGAATACAGGTGTAAGAGATATCATCAGAGAAATGTGTTCTCAAAAAAGAAGATGCCTGGTTATCTGATAAGAAGTAGGGGTAACTTATTAGCTTGTGGGTTCTACTGACAGACTATTGATGTCAGGAGAAAATGAGAAAGGTTTCCAGCATTTTGGGTGCAGCCTTGTAGGCGATTCATAGGAAGACATGCTTTACAGAATGACAAAGCATGAATGGATTGATATGAATCCTTGGAAGAAAGATCATATGAACTACATCACAGATCCAATTGAGAGTTTTTGAGTACCACTAATAATAACTCACATTTATACTTGTTTTAAGTTTTACAAAGAACTCCTTTGCAATATCCCTATGAGGTGGATCAGATATCATTGTTTTTTTGTTTTGTTCTTTTGTTTCAGAGATGAGAAAACTAAGGCTCTGAGAGTTTAAGTGACTTGTTCAGTTTCACACAGATGTTTGAACCATATCTCCTGACTTAAAATCTAAAACTCCAGGGAATTATAAGATTGTAAGTAATATTGAATAACTTATTTGGAGTCATCCAACACACTTAAAATGGTAGTAAGTATCACTCTTGATTCTAGATGTCAACTGAAAGAGAGCTACCTCTATCTTCCCAATAGACCTGCATTCTGTCAGGTTGGTTCATTAACTTTCTCAGCCCTCTACCCCTTTCCTCTTAAAGTCATCCACTCCTTTGTGGTTTCAGACATAGGGCCTGTTCCTTCCATACTTAATGGCTGTAGACCGTTCTTTCCCTCTTACACTTTAGAAAAAAAATAAAATTAAAAAGAAAAAACTCAAAGGATGGGAGTGCTTTTTTTTGTTTTGGTACTTTGAGTTTTAGGCTTCTGTTTACTTACCCTCCTGGATCTCTCAATACTCTGTTCCAGATGCCTTAATTTGCTTTAATCTTCTTACAATAATATCTCTACTTTTGTTTGGTTTAAACCAGTTCTCAAACCTGGATTTTAATGGTTTACTTTACTTATTCAGTTGCCCCTTTCTTATATGGCCCTAGATGGAAGGCAAAAAATAAGTTTAAGGTCATGATGGTAGGCCTCTGTGATATTTTTACTGAGACTAACTCTTCCTGTGCTGGGACTGGTGGGGTGCTACCTCCCAGAATTCTGGTCCCTCTGAGTCTAGCACTATTTTCTTTCTTAAAAATTATTTTATTTGTTTCCAGTTTTCTACAATCACTTCCATATGTCTTTGATTTTTTCCTCCACTCTCTCACTCCTTCTCCCCTCCTTCCTCCCTCCCTCCCTGAGATGTCTACTTATTCACACACACACACACACACACATACCCCATTAGGATTGCTACATAGGCACACAAACTTGATCTCCCAAATATAACAATTTTCATAGCAGTTTTTAAATTCTGGATTGTCAAAACTAAATTACAGTCTGTAATGAGGAACACATCAGGGATACTGCCCCTTTGAATGTTCAGTTAAGAATAATTAATATGATAGAATTATGAAATGAATGGAATTAATCAAGTGAGTCATTAGACTGATTATAATCTCTATAGTTAAAAAAAAAAGGTAAGTTGACCTGCGTAGAATTTATCATCTAAGAGGCTACACAGTGAAAATCTAATTTAAACATGCAGGAGTTGAGGCTGATATGGTATTTTTGATTCATACCAACCAGCATTTCAATTACTTTTTGCAGGAGTTATAGTTATGAGACTTTTAAAACATGTCTCTGGTTGGAGTAAAAATACATATTTTTTTTTAACAGATATGCACTATGAAAGGCAGGCTTTTTCTTCAAGATTATACAACTTCAAAGGTACTGCCTGAAGAGCCAACACAGTTTGCAATTCAATTGAAAACATTATGAGGTTTACTAATGACTTTAGACTGGTAAGATTTTAAAGTCTACAGGAAACAGAGATTTTTAAAAAATTGTACAGTGATTGAAAATAGTATCAAGGATATTTCTCCTTATTTAAACTGCTTTCAACACATAGCAAACACCAATTGGAAGTTTCTAATCCTTCAATCAGGAACTAATTTTCATATTTGGAAGAATATACATACATAAGCACATATATGTATAATGAATATATGTGCTTATAGTCTCATTTGTATCATGTTTATAAATATCTTTATCCACAAAAACACATGAAATACATTTTAGTAAAGAATGAAGCACTTACATTTTGAGCTGTGGAATTAATGTTATGAATGCTACTGTATGAAGTCTATTTTGTGAAGCATTTGCAGTTTTGTGGAGAGCATTGTATTGTGAAGAACAATGTGGATATTTAGTTTTCAAATGGTCTTAGGTTTTTAGAATCATAAAATTATAGGAAATGAATGATATGCAATTTCTCCAATATACCTTTGCTTTCTCCAAACAGGACAAAACATATACTTTTCAAATGTTGCCCTTCTCAAATTTCTCCTAGTACTTTGCCAGGTTCTCTGTTTTACATTTATTTTACTCTCCTATGAACTATTTTATTTTTTTATATATGATTTTTCTTCCAGTCACCCAATTTTTAGATTCTAAGCTTTGAACAGAATGGCCCGCATTGTATCCGCTTTTCTTAGCAATTAGACTGCATGTTGTATCTACTTAATGAATGTTTATTTAATTAGATCACCTGAATTTGTATATTTTTTGAAGAAAAAATCAATTCTAAAAATTCTACAGTAAGTTTGACTGGTTTAAGCTAGTCAGAACTAGTTTAAACTGGATACTGATTTAAATGCTCAGAATCAGATTAAAGTAGGAACTGGATTAAAATGGTTTGACTTGGCAGAACTGGACTAGCAATAAACTCAGTACTGTGAGATTAAAAAAACAAACAAAAAGAAACCCAGTAATTGACCTCAAGGAACTCACTGGGAGATAATGGTAGAATCCTACCTCACAAATATGGACAGAATCCTTCCCTGGGAAGTGCTGACTAGGAGTCAGTCCCTTGTCAGAATAGTTGGAGCTCCACTGGGCTACCCTGTGCTGTTTCTATCAACCCACCAACACCAGTTACAGTCCAGCACCTAGCTATGGCCCTTCTTGGTTTAAAGTCACTGAACATGGTGTGAAACATGTGTGACAAGGTATGACACATGAATGACATAAGAATGGAGCATTTATGGAATTACATGGCAGCGTATGCATGGTACACATGTGATGAGAATGTAACATGACACAAAATATTCATGATGTATGGGACATGGTCATTTTCAAAATAAGTTTCTTTGCAGAGACTGAAGATTCGTAGCTATATTAACATTATGTGGATACTCGTACATATTAATAAGAAAAATGAGAATATTATTTAAGTTTTGTTTAAATTAAACATAGCGTGACCCATGAGACTAGGTTTGCAATAGTCATGACATGATCCAATATCGTGATATGGGATATAGTCCATGGTGACACACATGTCTGATATGGTATGGCAGTCTGTGACACATCCATGACCTGATGTGATGCATTGTTGTATGCCATGCTATGCCAATGTATTACTTTATGTGATGACGTGGCTTGAGATGTGTGTGTCATGGCATGATATGATGTGACAAGGTACTACACAATACAGCATGTGACATGGCACACCATGTATGACATGAAGTGATTAATTCATGAAATGCAATGACATAGAATGACATAGTATGATACATTGTGGCATGGACCTTTTGTTTTTCCTCATGAATTTTCTTATTTTCTGGCTCTATAAAATCATCCTTTCATATTTTGATTGGCATATAACTGAATGAATAAGTTAATTTAGATAGCATTCCCATATTACCGAATAAATTAACTAGTGTTCTCATTTCCAAAATACTGAATTTGTCTAAGAATAATGCGTATTTATTCAATTTCAATATGTTTTTATTTGTTTGAAAAGTTTTTTTAAACTGAACTTGTACTGTCTCTGAAGCTTTTCTTGGCAAATAGACTCCTAAGTATTTTATACGGGTTGTAGTTATTTTAATGGCATTTTCCCTTTTATCTATTCCTGCTAAGTTTTCTTGGTAATTTATAGAAATGCTGGTGATTTTTGTGAATTACTTTATATCTTATAACTGCTACATTTGTTGCTTATTTCTGCTAGTTTTTTAGTTGATTCTCTAGGGTTCTCTAAGGGTACCATCATATTATCAGCAAAGAGTGGTCATATTGTACCCTTTTTGTCTATTCTTATTCTTTAATTTCTTTTTCTTGTCTTATTGCTATAGTTTGCATTTCTAGTACAATATTGAATAACAGTGATGATAATGGACATCCTTGTTTCCCACTTGATCTACTTGGGAAGTTTATCCACAGGCATCTTGTTCTTGATTTTAGATGAATTGTACTTATTTTTATGTTTTTATTATATTATTTTAAGAAAAGCTCCATTTATTCCTATACTTTCCAGTGTTTTCAATAGGAATGAGTGTTATATTTTAGTAAAAGTTTTTCTGCATCTATTGAAATAATTGCATTTTAATTGTTTTAGTATTAATATGATCAATTATGCTTATATTTTCTTCATATTAGATCATATTTCTTCATATTAGGCCAGGCCTATTTTCCTGGTATAAATCCCATCTGGTCATAGTATATGATATTTGTGATAAATTTCTATAATTTCCTGGCTAGTATTTTTTTCTAACATTTTTGCATCAAGATATATATGAGGGAAATTGACCCATAGTTTTCTTTCTCTGTTTTTGGTCTTCCTGGTTTAGGTATCAAATCCATAGTTATACTATAGAAGGACTTTTGTAAGATTTCTTTTTTTAACTTATTTTTTCAAATAGTCTACATAGTATTAGAAGTAATTGTTTTTAGAATGTCTGGTAGAATTTACTTTAAATTCATCTGGGAATTATTTTCCTTGTAGCTCATTTATAGCTCATTCAAGTTCTTTTTCTAAAGTAAAGTTACTAAAATATTTGATTTCTTCTGTCAATCTGGGCAGTTTATATTTTTGTAACTGTTGATTTTACTCTTGTGGTGTCTGTTGTATACACTCCACCCTCTCCTCTAACATTGTCACCACCTTGGCGCAGGCACTCATTCCCTTTTGATCAGATTATCACAGTAACCATTTGGTTGATCTTCTGCTTCAAGAGTTTCCTCTCTTTTGTCCATTTTCTCACCTTCTACTCATCTGCCAAATTAATTTTGCTAAAGCACCAAATTAATTATGTTACACACACTCAGCCCCACTTTTAGTAAACTCTAACAGTTCCCTTTTATTTCCAGGATCAAATAAAATATCCTCTTTATGTGACACTCAAAGCCTTTCATAACCTGGTCCACATCTACATTTCCAATTTTCTTCAACCTTATCTTCCTTCCTCTAAGTTTTCTATCATCAAGTAACACAGACCACCTGGCTATTCCTCACATATGATATACCATCTCTCAGCTTTGAGCAGTTTAGTTGGCTGTCCAATATATGTCAAATTTCTTCCTCATCTCCACCTCTTTACTTCCCTGGCTTCTTTAAAGTGTCAACTAATATATTGCCTTCTATTCCTGAACCCTCTTAATGCTGATCTGTCAATTATCTATCATATATGTATGTATGCATGTACATACATATATGATAGATAATTAGATTAGTTTGTGAGGTCCATGAGAACAAGAACTATTTCTTCCTTTTTTTTCTTTCTCTGACACGTAGTACAGTTCTTGGTACATAGAAGTTGTTTCATACTACTTATTGACTGAATTCAAGTCCAGTCCATTTTGGGTATAATGAGTTTCATTTTTTTGCTTTTAAAACAAATCAATATGGTCTTTACACTTTATTATAAGTTCAAAGTCTTACTACCCATTAAGGCATTATGGGATAAACTCAACAACCAAACTAAATTAGGGGAAGATGATAACACTTTTCTCCTTCTCTCTCCACACACACAAAAACATACCTACACACACACACACACACACACACACACACATATATATATGCATATATATATTCACATGCACTCATATGCCTGTATATACACATAAGCATATTTTAAGTAATCTAAGATCTAATGAGCAGGAAAGCTTATAAGTGAGAGCATTATATTAGTCATTAGTTACAAGCAAAAATTATAAGTGTAAAAATTAAAATGATTAAAAAATTTTCTATTTTTCTATCAAGTATGGTGCAATTTTCTTTCATCTGATTCAGAAATCTTTCTTCACTCCCTACCTCCCTCTCTTCTTTCTTTCCTTCCTTCCTTCCTTCCTTCCTTCCTTCCTTCCTTCCTTCCTTCCTTCCTTCCTTCCTTCCTTCCTCTCCCTCCTTCCCTTCCTTCTTCCCTTTCTTCTATCTTCTCTCTCTTTTTCTCTCTCATAGCAGGGGAAAATCTGTATCAAATAAAGTAGTTATTTTTCCTTTCTCTTTCAAAGAGAACATTTAAGTAGTGACCAACTTAGCCAAATGTTCAAATAAATGTTGTCTGTAATATTACATCTAGTCTGATCCCACTTGTCTGAAAGTTAACTAGAACACAGAGATCATTGAACTGAAGAAACTAGAAACAATGTTTTGTTTCTTATTATGTGCAACAAAATAGATTTTATTAACTAATTTAAAATAATGAAAGAAATATAGACATCTAGCAATATCTCTTCTATTAGACCTATTTTCACATATGATGCTCTAATGGAACATAGAAAGTTTAGTGCAAACAACACTATAAAAATATCTCCAAGTACAATGAATATTTCCACCACTTGAAATCCATAAAATTCCATTTTGAATTTAAAAATGAAAACTATCAAAAATGATCTTGGTAGGCAATTTTATTTAATATAATGTCCCTTGTGTCAGATCATGTGGTAGATGAGGAACTAAGGCAAGTAGGGTTGAGTCACTTGCCCAACCTCACAAAACTAGTAAGTGTCTGAAACTACATTTGTACTCAGGAAGATGAGTCTTCCTTACTTCAAGTTAGCATTCTAACCACTGTGCAACCTAGCTATCAGTATCTCTGTTAATATTTAAATTCAACTAACATTTATTAAGTGGCTACTATATCTTGTGGAATGGACTGGCAGATATGGGAGGATAGTTTAAGTAAGATAGTCTCTGCTCTCACAGAGTTTTGTGTCTACTAAGGCATTACAATACAATAGATTAGAAAATTAGGCATGAGAAGAGCACCCAAAACATGCAAAATGCTTCTGTTCAAATAACAGTTTTGTTCAATGGGAAGATTTATGGAAGACTTCATTAAGGAGGTAGTGCAGGAGATGTGATTCACATAGACAGGTTGGTGGCCGAGAGCAGAAAAGGGACTGCATTTTGAGTCATGAAAATGTGGGGGCAAATATGTGATGTACAGGAAGGCTTCTAGTTTGTGTGTATCAGAGTGTGTGAATGCATTATAAGCCTAGAGAGATAATGCCGCAAGATAGAAGAATCCTTGAATTCTAGGAAAAGATGATAAACCTTCCCCAGGGGCCATAATGAGCCCAATGAAGGATCTAAATAGAGGAATTGTTATTCAGGCTTCAGTGTGAAGGATGGAAGGGAGAGTGAGAAAATGGAGCTAGGGACATCTGTTAAGAATTTATTTGTGATAGAGTAGTCAAGTACTAATGAGGGCATATTCTAGGGAAGCAAACCTGTAAACAGAGAGCTGTAGCATAATGGTATCACAGGATCAAAAATTTAGATCTGGGGAGGACCTTAGAGGATATTGAGTCAAAACCCATTTTTCTACAAATAAGGAAACTGAAGCCTCAGTGTGAGAAATATTGTGAAAGGGATGGGGTGTCTACATTTATTTTTCCCCAGATTGAGAACTCTCTTCACCCCCCTACTCAGTGTGAAAATTTAGTAGATTCTGACTACTTTTATGTTCTTCCAAGGAAGAAAGTGGTAGTTGCTGCTGCTGGGCAGCAAAGACTTGTTACAGCATAATGCATTCAGGACAATTGCCATAGATTCAGCTTCCCCTCTAAAGTGATAGAGAGTGTAGAAGCCTGGACTAAGAGGACCTAAGCTTCAGATCCTCAGCCATGAAAGTGGTTGTGGTCTGTTGTGGTTGTGGTGTGTGGTTCGTACTTTATTCCTGAAGAGGACCATGACATCAGGAAGATGACATGATTTGCAATTGAATTGGATTTGAGTGAGAGCTGTGCAGTCACCAACCTCACTTTCTCCTCTGGAGACATCTGAGTCCAGTGGCCAGATTGCTGTGGATGCAGAGAGAGACATTTATAAGCTAAGGTCTTTTAAGGTTCTCACTTCATGTAAGGCAATATCTGTTCAGTGAAGAAGGTTTCTTTAAAGAGTGAGTCAAGGGATGGTCCCTTTAATTATAAATAAAAACTGGGAGGTTAAGATGCTTAGGGTTGTTGGCCAAAAGAGAAAAAAGTTATTACTTATATTCACTCTGAGCCCAGAGAGCCCCCAAATAATCATTAAATGGTGCTTGGACAGGGACCTGTTGTCCAATTAATGGGATCCAGAATGAACAAGGTTTAAGGAATGGTCTTTGAGAAATCTAGTCAGTATACCCCAAGTTAATTAGATAGGTTTTGGCCCTCAACATTTACCTTCATTTGGTCAAAACACCTTTGGGTAAGGGCATGATATCTGAGGAGAGGGAGAGGGAGGGGAAGGGGGGAAGACACAGAAGAGGAGAGGGCAGGGGAAGGGAGGAGAGGATGAGCTGAGTTGCTCAACTGGAATTATCTAGCTGGTCTTCATTTAGGCATACTCAGTAGTTATGGTTTATTTTTCCTTTTTTGAAGATGATCAGGACATCAGGGAGATGATGACATGACTTGTAATAGAATTGGATTTGAGTGAAGGAGGGCTGTCCCAACCTCACTTTCTCCTCCAGAGCCATCTATGCTCTGTTATATCATGTGGTCGATTATGTTTTTGGTGATCCCCCTATTTGGTCATGAATGTTTCTCTTATTCATAGAAATGAAAGTTCATTACTTCCTCTAATTTGTTTACATGTTATCTTTTATCATTTAGAGTTAATCTGGGTATCTTGGTGAACTGTTCATTTATACCTAATTTCTCTTAGATGCTAATAGCGTAGAATGGACGTAACTGGGAGAAAACAAAGTAAGTGAATTTAAATATATTTCTCAATGTTCCCATCAGTTTTTACTGAATAATGAATTCTTATTTCAGTCACCACGATTTTTGCTTTTATCAAGCTCTATGATATTGTGTTTTTTGTTTCTGCATGTAGTCTACCTAGATGTGACCAATGCAGGAATTTACTTTACTTGACAATATAGATTTCGCTTATTTTCTTTTCATTAGGGGATGGTAAATAGAGGAAATTTTTAAAAATAAAATAGACAAGTGATGCTACTACTTGGTCCATATCCTAAAGAAAGCAAAGGAATAAAAGAAAAAAATCTATATGTATAAAATATTTATAAAAAATCATTTTGTGGTAGCAAACAACTGGAAATTGAGAGGATGCCCATCAATTGGGAATGGCTGAACAAGTTGTCATATATGATTGTTATGGAATAAAGTTGTATTTAAAAAATTATGAGCAGGAGGGTTTCAGAAAAAAAAAATCCTGGAAAGATTCATATGCAATAACGCAAAGTGAAGTAAGCACAACCAATAGAACAATGTATCCAATAACAGTAATATTATGTAGTGATCATCTGTGAATAACTTCGCTATTGTTAGATATATGATGAACCAAGAAATTACAAAGGACTTATGAAGAAAAATGCTTTCCACCTCCAGGGAAGTAACTGATAGACTGAATGCTGATTGAAGCATATTTTCCTTCTTACTTTATTTTTCTTCTTCATTTTTCTTTTTAGTTTGTGTTTTCTTTTACAAAATGACCAATAAGGAAACATGTTTTGCATAATGACAAATATATATATATCAA
This sequence comes from Bettongia penicillata ogilbyi, assembly GCA_023548195.1. NCBI lineage: Eukaryota > Metazoa > Chordata > Mammalia > Diprotodontia > Potoroidae > Bettongia > Bettongia penicillata. Next base: position 1,409,382 of record JAJHZJ010000688.1, on the reverse strand, counting down.
ATTGCTTACCTTTTGAGGTAGGGTTCAAGGGAAGGAGGGATGAAGGGAGAGAATTTGAAACTCAAAATAAAAAAAAATTCATACATAATTGGAAAAATAAAATATTTTAAGAAAAAAAAGCAAAAAATATATTCTTGGCAGTGAGACTTGGTAAATAAGTCCTGGAGAATAACTTGGAGAAATAACTCTTGAGTATAAAGCAGGCCTTTCATCAATCATACCTTACTTTCCCTGCGACTGACTGGAAAGAGCTCTATGCCTATTCTTTGCTTGGAAGAGTGTATTCTCTTTCTGATCTGAGTATTTTGTGACTATAATGTGCCAGAGGAAACACACACACACACACACACACGTGTGCATGGATGTGCACACATTTATTAAGCACCTACAATGTGTGAGGCACTGTGCTAAGCACTTTACAACTCTTAACACACTTAATTCTCAAAATAACCTGGGAGGAAGCTACTATTATTATCTGCATTTTATAAATGAGAAAACTGAGATTAGACATTAGTTATGTGATTTCACCTGTGTCATGCAGTTAGTAAGTATCTGAGGCTGAATTTGAACCCAAGTTTTTCTGACTCCAGATCCTGTGCTCCAATTATTGTGCCACCAAGACGCCCCAAAGAAACAAGAGGAGTGAGGGGGCTTTTCCACTAAGATGACTATTGTGAGCCATAAATTTCTACAGACCTCAAGACATTGTACTTTAATACAAAGTAGCTTTGCCACCCATTACTTGTGTGACCTTAGACAAGCCATTTAATCTCTCTAGGCTTCAGTGTCCTCATGTTTAAAATGATAGAGTTTGGGCTAGGTGCCCTATATGTTAATTTCTAATTATAAATCTATATTTATGATCTCCACCTCTTAGTATGCTTAATTTTCTTTGAGGCCAGCTCAAATAGCAAATCCTGCATGTGGCTTTTCTTAATTCCCCACCTCATCCCCACTGCTAGTATTGTAGAGTGAAAAGGAACTGAAATAGAGGAAAATAATTGAATTTATTAAACTATACAATAAACATTATAACCTTTAGAAGTATGGAAAAGGAATATGAAATATACCTTTTGGTTATAACCACATTTTAAAGTGTTTTTACATCAATTAGAAACATTTTGTTGTATAGTCTTTAATTTTTTATCACAAAATCTTATTATCACATTGGATAAGAAATGGCCCTTTGACAGAGAGTCTAATTTCTAAGTCTAGTCTTTATGAGAGCCCATTCAATTAGCTTGAGTTCTGAAGCCATGAAAGAATATTTATATTCATTATTTGGATAAATGTCTTAACCTTTCATGGTTAGCTGCATGCTGTAATGATATGTTGCATTATTCTACCTCCTGTTTGGAATTTTGGTAGTGCTGCAACTATTTGACTTCTAGAAGGAACAATTGATCCTAATTCATCATTCCCCAATTGGAATGAGACATCCAGACCTAGAATTAAAAAAAATCCCTAAAACATATTTAGAGGTCGATATTTTACTATCTGATGAAGATGATAGTTCTTACAAGATCACCTTGACTTCTGACCCTGTGATACGGGATTGAATAAAAATGTGAACTTAGCTAGTAAAAATGAAAATTACCTTTTTCCAATCTTTAGTAGCCTGGTCTTTGCCTTACCTATGACCACATTTTGTTTTTTTCTTTGTAGCAGTTGTAAGATTTTCTTTATTTACTAACTCATTTATGCGTTTGCTTATTAATTTATGTCTTTACTTTTGCTCCTCTCCTTATTCTTTCACCTTGAAGAAGTCTTCAAGGTCTCACTGTAGAGGAATCATTAACACAATTTCAAGCTGCCAGATTTTTGTGAATATATTTTCTTGTTTTCTCTCTATCAATTAGACTGTTTCTCAGCAGTTGTTGGTCAATTCTTTTCATTTTTATTTAAAACAGAATTGCTTTTCTTCTGTGGCATGACTGGTTCTGTTTCATTGTGGGTTCAAAGCATCCTTGAAACAATTGACTTCACCATGTAACTGACGCTGATAGTCAACAAAGTAAGGTCTTTAAGAGATATAATAACATTAACATATTTTCCTTAGATTAATATCCATTCTTAAACAACAACAAAAGCAACAACATGGGATTAAAATCAAAAGAGAACAGTTATAATACCAATCTGTCTGTATATATTTACATATATAGCCATATACATATATATATATATATATATATATATATATATATGCATGGAGTGAAATTTATTATGCACACGATAGAGATTAAATAAGGTAAAATCTGCTTAGTCCTGTTAATTTTGTTGCATTTGCTGAAGATTAATTTTTTTCAGGTAGCCTGATACCCCCAGAAATATACACATATGACTATTGTTATCATCTATCAGAAGTGTATCAAAATAATGGTTTAACTCAAGTTATTTGCATTCCACTTTGAAAACTTTTAATTATTTTGTACTTAATTTGTGTGTATTATATATATATATACACATAAATATATGTATTTTGAATAGGTTTTCATGAGCTCATTAACACAGCATATAAGCTTCTTGAGGGCAGGGACTCTTTCATGTGCTAGATTCTAGCACAGTGCCTAAAATATAACAGGTGCTTAATAGATGCTTTTTCACTGATGGATTAAAACAGAGGACTGTGCTAAGGAAGAGCCAGTATTTTTGAGCAAATCTTTGTCATACTTAGATTCTTAAAGTCAAATTTCATTAACTTGACTAAACTGACATGGAATTAATATTTAGAAAATCTGGGTTATAGTCCATATTTCCACACCAATTCTGAATCTTATCTGGCTCCTATTTAAAATGAACAACTTAGATGAAGTTGTCTCTAATGCACCTTCCATTGGGACAGTTTGTGAGTCCTTCAGATCTGGGTTCTATTTGACTCAATTTAAATTAGCCCTATTTTAATGGCATAGAATGAGTCTTAGTGGCATTAGACAAGTCACTTCCCTTCTCTAGGGTTTCCATTTATTCATCTGTAAAATGATGGATTGGACTTGATGATCTTTGTGGCAGTGATGAAAAGTTTAAAAAGGGCAGGCTTTAATTCTTCTTTCAGTCTCATCTCCCCAATTATTTCTCTGCTATAATCATATCACATCCTACCCTACATGAAACAATGAAGTTTAGTACTTTGTTAATGAGTTTAATTGATTATAATGTCTACCAACAAGAATTGATTAAGATCTTATTATGTGTTAAGCATGTTTCTAGTTTCATTGCCACTTTCTCCTCCTTTCTCACCTGGTTTCACCACTTTTGAACTTCACTGACAGATTGCTTCCCATTCCCCAGGAAGATCATTCTTGGGACATCAGCATTGCTCTTCCACCTTATTATTACCCTCTACCTCTCTGATTGGAGAAGAGAGTCATGAACTTCCAACCTCCATTTAAGTAGAGAGCTTAGCTCAGGCTTCTCCCCATTTCTCACCTGGTTGCATTACTTGGGACTTCTCTAACTGACTTTTCTAGTATCCAGTTACCAATTACCAATTCTCTAGGTCCCCTTTCTAGCTTCCTTTTATGTTCTCTCTTTCACAGTTAGATCATAGCTTGAGGTAGAGAGAAATCGGGGGGAAAGGAAAACCAGAAGAATGTGGAGTGTTTGAAGCAAAAGGAGTAGATTTCAATAGGGACCGATTATTAGTGTCATGCAAAAAGTCCAAGGAGTCAAAGAGGTATAAGAAGGCCATTGAATTTGTTACAAGACATGTTAACTTTCATTTATACAAAGTTAAGAGAAACTGAAGTTAAACATGACAAGAAAAAATGATTAATAATAGACAAGAAGTAGGTCAAACACACAGAGGATACTGCTTCTCTACCTGGAGATGGAATGATCTCATAGTTTTTTCCATGTCAGTGTTATTTCCATCTAGTGACCTAGACCTCAATTTCCTTGTACCACTAAGACCTATTTCCTCTCAGATTTCTTTCCTTTACATCAGAGGAAGTTGGTTTTCAATGGTGAATAAAATGATTTAAGGAAAGCTTCAAAATCTTTAAAAGAAAACTTTTTTATACCAACCAATCATTTCCAATTTTGCACTATTATTGTTTTTTAGTCAGACAAAAAAAAATCAAGATATGTTACTTTCTTATCTAAGAAAAAAAGCAAGAGAAAATATTGCCTTGAACTGGTACAAATCAATTTCCCATTATTGGAAAAAAAAAACATTTCAAAATGCATTGTACATGATTTTTGTTATCTCTGTACATGGAAAGAGCAAGTTAATTTGAAGTAATTACCAAAACAATCAAAGATGTGCTGAAATATATTTGGAACATATGGTGTATTTGATGTTAGGTGACCTGTCATGAACATTTGAAGAAAAAGTATTAACCACAGAATGTACTATTTAGGGACCTATTTCTGTTGAATATAGAATCACAGGCATAGCAGGCTTATGGTGTAGCTCTGTCTGGCTCTTGGAAAGCAGTCTAGAACCACAGAATCAAATGCATGAAATATACATAGGGACACAACCTACTACTTTTCTTCTCTGGAGGACAGTCTCTGTAAGACATAAGGGCTCAACCACAAAGGGAAAAGAAAATTCCACCCTACCCTGAAGCAACCACACAATTTCCCTGCATTAAAGATCCTACACAATTCCAACATTTACATGTTAGTACTCTATTGGATGCATTGCAAAAGAGTCTTAAAGAATATAGGATACACATCCATGCAAACATATATACAGCCATACACACACCAAGCACAGGTACATAAATATGTGTATATTCATACATATGTGTTTACTTAAAAAGTATATATTTATACATAAATATAAATAAACACACATGTTTATCACCGCTGTAATCAATAACAGAGCAATACCGAATTTTGTACAGGATCAAATACAAAATGCTCAGTTTGATATTCAAAGCACTTCATAACTTAGCTCCTTTTACCTTTCTGGTCTTCTCACCCTTTCCTCCTCAATACATACCAGTGACACTCTTCTCCATGAGTAAGACAGCAATTCCTTGGCTCTGGGCATTTCTCATTTGTCCCCTATGCTTGGAAATTCCTCCTTCCTCAACTTCACATGCTGACTTCTCCTTTAGATTGTAAGTTTATTGAGGTCAGGAACTGTCTTTTACTTCTTTTTACATTATCAGTGCTTACCACAGTACTTCATACATACTAGGTGCTTAATAAGTGCTTATTGACTTAATAAGTTATATTTTTCTATCTAATCTGTCTACCTTTTTGTGTTATATTATGGATCATTTGCATAGACTTGTGAAGTATATGGACCCTTCTTATAGTAATGCTATTAAAAGCTCAAGATTATTAAAAAATCAGTTATATTGAAATACAGTTCTTACCATATTTGAAAAATAAGATCTGGGAACCCAGGCTAATACTTTCTGACCTAGAATCTCAAATACGAGCATCTAATTTGGAAGAGACAGTAGTTCTTGGGATTTATGAACAAAGCAAAATCTAGTGCTCATCATCAGTGCCTTGAACATTGTACATATTCAATAATGGTTGTTTGGTAATTATGATAGGAGTCCAGTACTAGCAAAGGACCACCATATTGCCACAAGCAATGAAATAGAATTGTGATTTCCCATGGGATTTGTGTTTTTTTTAATACTGTAGTTTCCTATTTTTAAGAGTCCTAGGAAAATAAGTCTACGTGCTTTGTGAGTGATTCATGTTAGTATTCACAAAAGACAATAGGTTGCAACAAGCAGAAAAAGATCAGGACTTAAAGTGAGAAGACTTTGGCTAAAATCTTTACACTATTACTTATTAAAGTATCATTTTAGGGATGTTACTTTACACATACAAACTTTGGTTACCAAAAAAAAAACCAACAACTGAGATGATAAAACTTTCAAAACTTACTTCAAGATTATTATAAAGAAAAATTAATGTTTTAAATAGTATTTTCTAAAACATTATATAAATGGGATTCTTTTTTCCCCATTTACCTAGTATACCTGAAAAATGAGCTTGAACAGACCCAGAAAAAAATATACAGAGGACAACCAGAATGGTGAAGAACTTTTATAGTATGTCATGTGAACATGGCTTGTTAAATGGTGTTTGGGGGAATTATTGTCATATTAAAAGATTTGAAGAAGTATTATATGAAAAAACAGTTAGATTTATTCTGTTTGTGGCCAGAATGTAGAATCAGGAGTAAGGCTGCCAAAAGACAGCCTTAGTGTAATACAAAGAAAAAACAAATCTTCACAATTAGTTATCTAAATGTGGAGCAGACTGCCTCAGGAAGCAGAGGCTGAATGATGACTTGTTGAGTACATTAAACTGGAGATTCCTTTATAGATATGGGTTAGACTCCATGGCTGTTAGATGCCTTCTTACTTCAAAATTATATGATTATGTGTCCCTATTTATGTTAACAATGGGCATGAAGATGGAGGCCTGTATTTACTTGCCTTTTACCTTTTTTCTTTATTCATACAACCTTTGCTAGAATTCTGCCGCTCATTACTCTTCTTCAGAAAAAGTTTCGTGCCCTCATATTGAGTCTCACTGTCTTATCTCTTTGCTATTCTATCTATCCTCCACCACCATCCCATTGATAATCCTAAAACAGACATCACCACCTTATTACTTCATTTAAAAATGCACAATTTTATTAAAATACACAGAAAATACACAATTATATTAAACTGAATATATGAAGAGGGCTATGTTCTTGTAATAATAACAAAAGATGACTTTTTTTATTGTAATTGGGCATTTTGAATATCATTGATTTATTTCCTTTGTACTGACCAAAAATGTTCAGCATTCTATAGTCTCAACTGAGGAAGCAAGGTGGACAGTGGACAGAATGGTGGGCCTGAAGTCAGGAAGAGTCATGAGTTCAAATTTGGCCTCAGACCATTCTTACTAGCTCTATGACCCTGAGCAAGTCACTTGAACCTGCTTGGCTCAGTTCCTTATCTGCAAAATAAGCTGAAGAAGGAAATGACAAACCACTTCATTATGCTTGTCAAGAAAATCTGAAATAGGCTCACAAAGAGTCAGATAATCTTCAATTACTCCCTTCCATGGGATACTTTCCTATTGGTCCTTTCAATTAGAAAAAGAGGAAAGAAAAAAATTAAGCTGGGAGGGGAAGACCTTCAGGGTTGCAGCTCTAAAGAGAAACAATTACCATTGACATTCACTCTAAGCCAGGAGGGCCCAAAATACAACCATTAAGTGGAGCTTGGTCAGGGACCTATTGTGGTCCAATCTATGAGTTTCAGAGTCAACTGGATTTAAGGTTTTGAGGAGAGAGAAGAAGAAAGAAAGGAGAAAGAAAGAAGAAAGAAAGGAAAAATGAAGAAAGAAAGAAAAAAGAAAGAGAAAGAAAAAAAAAGAAATCTAGCCAGTAAATCCCAAGTTAACTGGGCAGCTTCTGGCCATCAAAATTTGCCTTCCTTTGAAGAAGAGAAGGAAAGGGAGAGGATGAGCTGAGTTACCCAGAGAACTGGGTCCCCTTTCAGGCAGACCACATGCTGTGTACTAACGATTTCTTAACTGACAAATCTAATGGTCTTTTCTCAAGCATCATCTTTCTTGTCCCTTCTCCAGCCTTTGACATTATTGATCAACCTCATCTTCATACTCTACTAAGTTTTCTCTGTCTTGTGCTTTCTTGTGTTTCTTCTGCTAACTGCCCTATTCCTCCTTTTCTCTTTTAATAAAATATTTGCTTTTCAGTGTTTCATGCAAATCTTACCATGTTTTTCTAAGATCAATGAGCTCATCGTTTCTTATAGCACAACAGTATCCCATCACAGTCATATTGCACAACTTTTTCAGGCAGTTGAAAACTGCCCAACTGACGGGCATTCCTGATTTTTTTTTTTTTTGCCACAAGTAAGAGAGTTGCTATAAACATTTTAGAATGCACAGAGTAATTCTTAAAATTTTCCCTACTCATCTTTGGAAATAGATCTTGTAGCTGTATTACTGGTATAGGCAAAGGGTATAGGCAATTTAATAACTTTTTGGGCATAATTTCAGATTGCTCTCCAAAGTGGTTGGATCAGTTCACAATCCCACCAATAATGAATTACAGTCCCATTTTACCCACATCCTCTTCAACATTCATTGCTTTCCCCTTCAACCACTTTAGCCAACCTGGTAAGTGTTAAATGTATTTCTTCCCTTCTTTCATAACTCCTGTCTTCTACAACACCTTCTCTTCACTGAAAATGTCGCCAGCAGGCTGTAGACTCTCTTCACCTCATGACTGGACTATAGCAATATAGAGAATCTCTCTGTTTCAAATCTATCGCTCTTCTAAATCTGTTCTCCAGTCAGTTCTCAAACTTATTTTCATGAAACACATCTTATCATATTAATAAACTCAGTTCCCTAATACAGTAGAAAAATGTTTCAAAGTCCTTGACAAGGTATTAACCTTCTGGTCTCTTTACATTTTACTTTTTTCTGCATATTTATCTATCTATCTCCTTGCTTGTCCTTGTATCAAACAAATCCTCCCTGAAATCAAAGCATTTTTACTAGATGTGAAATGCTCTTAATTCTCTCCCTCTTCATTTCTCTAAGGACTGTTTTATTTACTTTTTGACTACCTTCATCCTCAGAACTTAGCACAAATACCAAAATATAATAGATGCTTAATAAATATCAATTTACTGAGTGATTGACTGACATGGCCTGATCTCTAGGCTTTACATCATCTTGGTTGCCCTCTTTACCTTTTGTTTTTTGTTAATAATTAATTTGTCTTTGGTTTTCAACAATAACTTTCATAAGTTTTAAATTTTTCCCTCCCTTTCTCTACCCTTGCTTTGCACAACAGCATGCAATCTTATATGGATCTACACATACATTCGTATAAAATACATTTTCACATTAGTTATCTTGCATAGAAGAATTAAAAATGAATGGGAGAAATTATGAGAAAAACCAAAACAAACAACACATAACACAAGAAAATATATTTTGCTTCTTTCTGTATTCTGGTTCTATGGTTCTTTCTCTGCTTGTGCATGGCATTCCTTTGAAAATGTTTTAGGTCCTTGTATTGCTATGAAGGACTAATATATTATAAACAGTCCTCACATGCCGTGGCTGTTTTTATGAATAATGGTCTCCTAGTTCTGCTCCTTTCATTCAGCATTAGTTCATATAAGTCTTTGCAGGATTTTCTGAAGTCTACTTGGTCTGCCTTGTTTATGGAACAATAGTATAACATTCTATTTATGTACCAGAACTTGTTCATCCATTCCCCAATTGATAGACATCCCCTCAAATTTCAGTTTTTGGTTACCACAAAAAAAAAAAAAGCTGCTATAAATATTTTTGTACATGTGGGTCCTTTTCTCATGTTTGTGATCTTTTTGGGTTCCAACCCTAGAAGAGGTATTGCTGAGTACAAGAATATGCATATTTTTATAAATCCCTTTGGGCATAGTTCCAAGTTGTTCTCCAGAATGGTTGGATCAGCTCACATTTACCAACAATGTATTAGTGTTCCAACTCTCCCACATCATCTCCAACATTTATCTTCTTCCTGTTTTGTCTTGATAGTCAATCTAATAGGTGTGGTGTGGTACCTCAGAGTTCTTTTGATTTTCATCTCTCTCATCAATAGTGATTTATAGCACTTTTTCATATGACTATATTTAGCTTTAATTTCGTCCTCTGACAATTGTTTGTGCATATTCTTTGACCATTTCTCAATTGGAGAATGACTTGTATTCTTTTTGAGTCAGTTCTCTATATATTTTAGAAATGAGGCCTTTATCACCCATACTAGTTATAAAAATTCTTTCCCAGTTTTCTGTTTCCTTCCTAATCTTGGTTGCACTGGCTTTGTTTATGCAAAACTTTTTAATTTAATGTAATCAAAATTATCCATTTTGCATTTCAGAATGTTCTCTATGACTTTTTTGGTCATAAATTTCTTCATTCTCCTTAAATCTGACAAATACAGTATTCCTTACCTCCCTAATTTCTTTATAGTAGCAGCCTTCATATCCAAATAGTTTATCCATTTGGACTTTATTCTGGTATATGGTGTCAGACATTTGTTTATGTACAATTTCTGTCGTACTATTTTCCAGTTTCTTAGCATTCTCTGTCAAACAGTGAGTTTTTATCCCAGAAGCTGGTGGCCTGGGGTTTATCAAACAGTAGGCCACTATAATCATTGACTACTGTGTCTTGTGAACCTAACCTATTCCACTGATCTACCCATCTATTTCTTAGTCAGTCCCAGGTGGTTTTGATGTTTGATACTTTATAATACAATTTGAGATCTGGTATGGCTAGGCCACATTCTCTTGCATTTCTGTCCATAAATTCCCTTGATATTCTGGCCTTTTGTTTTTCCAGATGAATTTTGATATTTTTTTCTAGCTCTAGAAAATGATTTTTTGTAGTTTGATTAGTATGGCACTGAATAAGTAAATTAATTTAGGGAGAATTGTTATTTTTATTATATTAGCTCTGCCTACCCACAAACAACTGATGTTTTTCCACTTACTTAAATCTGACTTTATATGTGCGATGTGTTTTGTAATTGTGTTCATATAGTCCCTGGGTTTGTTTGACAGGCAGACTCACAAATATTTTATAGTGTCTACTGTAACTTTAAATGGAATTTCTGTCTCTTGCTGTTGGGTTTTTGTTAGTGATAGATAGAAATGAAAATGATTTATGGGGGTTTATTTTGTATCCTGCAACTTTGCATAGTTGTTTATTATTTTAAGTAGTTTGTTACTTGCTTGTCTAGTATTTTCTAAGTATACCATGATATCATTTACTGAGAATGATGATAGTTTCTTCTTTGTCAATTCTAATTCCTTCAATTTATTTTTCTTCTCTTGTTACTAAAGCTAACATTTCTGATACCATAACAGTGATGATAATGGACATCTTTGTTTCACCCCTGATCTTATTTGAAATTCATCTAGCTTATCTCCATTGCATGTAATGCTTGCTGATTTAATCAGACTGTAAGCCTAGGGGCATCTATTTTATATATCCCTTGTTTTCTGTAATTCTCTTGTTTGTCTCACAGAGACAACATCTGGGGCGCTTGGAGAGCCATTCCGGATGATAATGAGCACAGTCCCTGAAGGTCTATCCTGATTTTGTCAACCACACTCCACCCTGGCCCTCAGCAGTTTTAGGTAAATATTACTTATTATTTTGAGGAAGGTTCCATTTATTCCTATGCTGTCCAATGTTTTCAACAGGATTGGGTGTTGTGTTTTGAAAAAAGTTTTTTCTGCATCTCTTGAGATAAGCATATAGTTTCTGTTAGTTTTGTTGTTGACATGACCAATAATGCTATTAATATTTTTGATATTCAACCAACCCTATATTCCTAGTATAAATCCTGCCTGATCAAAGTGTATTCTCTGTATCTCTTGCTTGATTTTATCAAGATTTTATTAACAGTTTGAATGGTTGTCATGGATAAAGTGTTTGACTTGGAGTCAGAAAACCTGAGCTTGAGTGTTGCCTTAGACATCAACTAGTTCTATGTCCCTGGTCAAATCTTTAAACGATCTTAGTCCCAAGCTCTTCAGCTATAAAATTGAATTGTTAATGTTCCTTCTTCATGGAGTTGTTGTGAAAATCAAATGAGATAATATGTAAAGTAAAGGGCATTATACAAATGTTAACTATTATTGTTGATGACATTTTTGCTTACTTTCTCAATTCATTTGTTTGTCTTAGATGATCATGTCTCTCACGTTAAAAAAAAATACCAGCCTCATCACAATGCCATGTTTTTTTTTATTTCTTAAATTTAAGTAATATGCCTTTTGGTAGCCTGTTGTAAACTTGTTGGAATTCATTTTAGGGTCAGACAGAAAACACACAGATTCAAATTAGGTCTGGAGCATATGAAACTGAGAGGATCCTTGGAACTTCAGTCTGGCATTGCTGCTCTGGAATTGGATTCTCTCCTCCTCCCTATCCCCCCATCAGTTTAAAGTTATAGTTACAGAGTGAAATGAACTTAAGTGTAAGGGTGTATTGGGTAGCTGTCAATCAGTGAACTCTTTGACAGCGTTGTCCCTAAAGTTCCTGATCTGACAAAATAATTCATTTGAGTCATGACCTATTAGAGTCAGAAGACATGGAGTGCTGGTCCTTTCCCAGGTTCTAGCTTCCTGTTTAATAGGGTACATGGGAGAAGGACATTGATCAAAGAATGATTTGTTTTGTCTATGGGGATCATTACTTCTGAGCTGAATGAGTTCAAGAACTCCCCCACAGAGGAGAAATGTTCATATTTCTCAACAGCTTGATGGACAACTACTCACAAAGATGATTTTGAAGTAAATTTAAATTGCCATGAAATGATAATTATGGATACCATTAATATTCATGACCAAGTTATTCAAAGCTATTATTTATTATAAGTAACTTATTTAGCTTTGTCCGATTTCCTATAGAGGACATAGATAATACAATTGTGTCACAGATTGCATTTTCTGCTATTCAGCAGTTTAGCTGATAATCTTGTCACAGAATACTAAAACGTCAAATTTGGAAGCTACCGTCAAAACCTTTCCAACACCCCTCAGGTTACAGATGGGAAACTGACATCCAGATATTTTAAGTGGCTTCTTTAAAATGTGGTAGAATAGAAACTTAATTTTAGGATTTTTTACTCCAAGTTAGCAGCTCTTTCCAAGCTCAGAACATGATAGTGAATCTACATTTGAACAGGACAATGATATTTGTTCACCATGATAACCTGAAGTTCATCCAACAATAAAAAGGTATTAAATGATGCCCAATAACATCTTGGTTTTAATTATAGATGATTATTATCTATTAACCAGCATGTTTAATTACCTAGAATACTTGTAACTCTGGCTATTTTGGAAAAAGAAGAATTTATCTCCTAGGGCTTCCTCTACTTGGAAAATGAAAAGATCTTGGTGAAAAGGCAGTTTTGTAGACACACCATTTCTCACATTATTTTAGTAGCAATTTGAATAATGACTAAGATTTAATGTTCTCCCTGAGCCCATATGCCTTACTCTAGTAGGATGTTCTTGTAGCCTGATCTTTCATATTTTATATTTTATGTCTATCTTATCTGTCTTCTCTGTATTCATAGCCTTGATCCAAGTACTTCCTAGAATTCTTGTCATTGTGAAAGTGGACATGAGAATTCTCCTTCAATGTCCTTTGTTTCATCAGGTCATCCAGTAAGTAGTAGCTAATCCCCTTACAAAACCTAGTGTCAGACCAGAAAAGAAGCCAAAAAGTTTTATTGGGGGAAAAAATCCCTTGCCTATTTTGGAGTCCAGAAGAAAGGAATTGTGAGAGCATTCAGCAAAGCCATTTTTCTGCTAATAGGCAGGCTCTGCAAAATGTGCCTCACCATGTACTTTGAATGAAAAGGATATACAATAGGCCTCTTATTTCAGAGACTTTGCAAGATGGCACCATGCCATTTTGAAAGCCAGGAGAATTTTAACCATTCTGCATTGACATGATGTTGGTATATGTCCAATAAAGAAGAAGCAGTCTAACTTTTCTATCCAGTTGCTGGAGCAGATTTCCTTTCCAATTCATACTAGGTGTAGGTCATAAGAAACTGAGAGGAATCCTTGGAGTTTCAGCCTTGCAGTTCTATTCTGGAATTGAATTGTCTCCTCTTTCACTTCCCCCATAAGTTTAAAGTTATAGTTACAGATTGAAATAAACCTTATTATGAGCATGTATAGGGCAGGTGTCAATCAGCAAAGTCTTTGGCAGAGTTGTCCCCAAAGGCCCTACCTGACAGGATAATTTATTTAGGTTCTGAACCAGTAGAGCTACCAGACATGAAGTTCTGTCCTTCTCCAGCTTCTAGCTTCCTGATTAATAGGGTACACAAGGTAGGCCATTGATCAAACAGGGATTTGCTATGGCTATGGGGACTATTACTTCAGAGCTGAATGAGTTTAAGAATTTCACCTTATAGGAGAAATTTTTATATATCCCAATGGTTAGATAGACACAAATTTACAAGCTAAGTGACAGTCCTCTTTCTGAGCTTCACTTTCCACAAATAAACATGTTTGTACTCATAGTTGCTTTTGATGTACTACACTGATATAGAGAAATAATAAGTTTGCAAAGTTTTCTATAGATATTATCTCATTTGATCCTCGCAAAAATCATTACAATTAGGTGCTATTATTTCCCCTATTTATATACACAACAAATCAGGGCTTTATTTATTGTTTTGTGAAGTTTTAAGAAATGATGGAGAAAATGTTGAATTGAAGTGTCTGTGCTCAGTTTTCCAGAAAGCCGGTTGTTAAACATTTACCAGTACATCTCTGCCATCATTCACTATCTAGTGTTTTTCAAATTGGGACATAATACAACCAGAAGTCTTAAAATTATTCTGAGATTATTCAATGCAAATTTATGTTTTCAAAACTCACCTGAGTTCACAGTATCAAACTCTTTACTTTCCCACTAAACCCTCCTCTATCTCTTAACTTCCTCATTAATGTCAAATGTAACACCTTTTCAGTCCCTTAAGCTCATGACTTTTCACTCTCTCTCACATCTGTTGCCAAGACCTATCAATTTCACATTTCCATCACATTTCTAACATTTCCATCTCCTCTCCTCTGACAGTACCACCACTCTGAAAGAGGCCCTCATCACCTGAAGTTTGGACTATTTTGAGACCTTGTTCATGGATTTATGTGCTTTCCATCTCTCCTCACTTCAGTATATCTTCTATTCTGCCACCAAAGTGATTTTACTAAGTTGGAGGTTTGACCATATCATCTCTGACTCAGTAAACTCTAGTTACTTCCTCTCATCTTCGATATCAAATACAAATTTCTTTCAAATTTGAAGCCCTTCATAACCAAGTCCTCACTGCCTTCCAGCCTTCTTACACTTTAATCTCTGCCACATACTCTTGATTCAGTGACACGGGCCTCAAGGCTGTTCATTGAACAAGACTGGAATACTCTCTGTTATTTCTGCCTACTGGCTTTGCTGGTTCCTTCAAGTCTCAGCTTAAATCTCATCTTCTATAGGAAGCCTTTCTCAAATCTTAATCCTAGTGCCTTCCCTCTTTTAACTATTTCCCATTTTCCTATGTAGCTTATTAATTCATATTTGTTTGCTTATTGGTTCCCCATTACGTTGTGAAATCCTTGAGAGAAGGAATTGCCTTTTGCCTCTTTTTGTATCCTCTGGACTTAGCATAGTTCCTGGCACATAATAGGTGCTTAAATATTTATTGACTGACCAATTGACTGCTGCATGCTTATCCTTTTACTACCCCTTCATTAACTTACTATCATGTTTCCTATGTAAATATTCTATTTTTTCTTTTTCTTTGGCACCTACACTCCTTCTCTCCTTCTACAAAAGACTTCATCTTGTACTTTAGTGGAAAAAATTCAAGGTAATCTCTTACATCCTCCATTTTTTCTTTAATTCTAAAATGTCATGCCTAGATCTTGCAATATTACATCGTTTGCTCTGTTCTATGAGGTTGAAATTGTTCTTTCATTGCCAATCTATCAATGAATCAAAATTTGTTAACTTTACCAATACAAATCTTTATACTTTGTCTTTAATTCTGTCTTTGTATACTTCCTTCATCATCTTTACGCTCCCACCATTCTGTTCTCTAATAATTTTCAACCTCTCTGTATCCAAGAACTTCTCCACTAATTGCAAATGACATCTTCCTACATCCTTCAAACAAACAAACAAAACTTTCAGTAGATCCTACCATCCTCTCAAACTATTGCCTTTTTACTCTTTGTCCTTTTCATGGTCAAAACTATAGAAAAAAATGTCTATATTCATAGCCTCTACTATCTTTCCTTCCATGCTCATCTCAGGCCTTTGGAATTTGGCCTCTGTCTCCATCACTGAACTGAAACTGATGTCTCCAAAGGAACCTGTAATCTCTTAAATGTAAATTTTGGTGATCTTTATTTTTCATTGAGTATTCTTCTTGATCCTTGTGTAGCTTTTGAAATTGTTGGCCAAATCTGTTTTTTCTGAATATTTATTTTTTCCCTTTTCCTGTAACACTGTACTCTTGTGGTTCTAATTATCCCTTTACGAGTGATCATTCTCAGATGCCTTTGCAACATCAGCGTCCATACCTCACCTTCTAACCATAGTCATCCTCCATAAATCTATAAGTGTTTTTATTTTTCTTCTCTATGTCAAGAATTCTTACCTTTTTTGCATGTGTGTCATGGTCTCCTTTGGAATTTTGGTAAAGCTTATGAACTTTTTTTAGAATATTGATTTAAATGCATAAAGTAAAATCTATATGATTGTAAAGAAAACCAAATATATTGAATAACAGTTATAAAAAATATTTTAATGATTTAAAAGAAAATCTACTTAAATATCTCCAGTGAAGTGACCTTCAAATCTGTTCTTCATTGCACATAAGCTATGTGGTTGATTGTTGTTCTTTGTTTTCGAAGAGGACAAGGATGACTTCACCATGATAAAGGGAAATTTCAGTGTGTCTGATTGTGGGTGATCAGACCAATATGAACTCAAAAAGCTCTACCACATGTTGGGCACAGATGGTCCTTGTGAATATTTGGAGTGGATATGTCAAATTTGTTTATCCTACCTTTATTTTGTGGTGTCTCAATTCTGCTTTGTTCTTAGAGCACAGCCCCATTTATGATGTGGGCATGCCACGCTAAGCAGTCCTGTGCCAGTGTCTCCTATGTTGCACTGTCAAGTCCAAAGTTCTTGAGAGAGATCTTGAGAGTGTGCTTGTATCATTTCTTCTGATCACCATGTGATTGCCTGCCCCATGTGAGTTCTCCATAAAATAGACTCTTCGGCAAGCATACATTTTGTGTTCAAACATCTTGGCCAGCCCATTGGAGCTGCACTCTCTGAAGCATAGTTTGAATACTTGGCAATTCAGCTCGAGCAAGGACCTCAGTGTCTGATACCATATCCTGCCAAGTGATCCTAAGATAGTTCAAATGAAAGCAATTCAGTTTCCTGGCATGGCACTGGTAGACTGTTTGTTTCACAGGCATGCAGCAATGAGGTCAGCACAACGTCTCTGTAGACCTTCAGTTTTGTAGTCAGTCTAATACTTCTTCTCTCCCAAGCTTTTCTCTGGAGCCTCCCAAACTCTGAACTAGCTCTGGCAATGAGTGTATCAATCTAATTGTTAATGTGTACATCCCTGGAAAGTGCACTATCAAGGTAAGTGAACTTATCCATAGCATTCAAAACTTCTTCATTTGTTGTAACTGATGGTTCCACATATGGATGGTGTGCTGTTGGCTGATGGAGCACCTGTGGTTTCTTAGTGTTAAGTATTAGGCCAAAATTAGCACAGGCATCAGAGAATTGATCCATCCTTTGTTGTGTCACAGCTTCAGAGGCTGCATTGAGTGCACAAGCACCTGCAAACAGAAAATCATGCACCAACACTCACTCCACTTTGGTCATGACTTGTATTTAAATTGAAGAACTTACCATCAGTATGGTAGTTGACCTTGATATCATGTTCATCCTCATTGAAAGCATTTGACAGGATGGCTGAAAACATCATGCTAAAAGGCATGGGAAGAAACATATAGCCCTGTTTCACTCCATTGGTGACTGGACAGACAGGAGAGCATTGTCCACTATCCAGAAACCTGGAAAACATGCCATCATGAAACTGACATACAATACTGATAAATTTAGAGCTCTTCTCTGAGTGTGAAGAGTTTGTTGCTAACATGGAGGAAAAGTTGAGCCAACACATAGCTGACAACGGTAAAGCAGAAAAGGAGTGGACAGCTCTCAGAGATTTGGTGTACTGTACTTGCACTGTGTTTGCTCATCTGGGTCAGAACGCAAGCTATTTAGAATTTTTATTAATAATTAAAATAAAGTCATAGATGCAAATATTATCAGCTTTCAAGAAGATATAGAGCTGTAGTGTATGATTAGCATATTTTATGACAGGATCAGCATAAAAAGGATAACAGCAAGCTAGAATATTGGATGTATCAGGAGAAATTTAATGGGAATACATGCCAATTTTAGCAGTTGATTTAAAAAAATATATTTATTAATTTAAGGTAAAAGCTTTTTTTTTTTCTGAAAAAAAATTCTGGAGATTTTAGTGCCTGAAAACAATAAAAACAATAACTGTACATTGTGTTATGTGACCAAATAAGCCACTACTAATTTGGGCTTGATTAAAAGAGGTACGTTTGGCAGTTTTCAGTCATGTTTATTCCTTGTGTCCCTTGTGGGTTTTTCTTGGCATAGATACTGTTATTTCCTTTGCCAGTTCATTTTACAGATGAGGATACAGAGGCAAACAAGGTTTAATGACTTGCTCAGCATCAAACAGCTATTAAGTATCTGAGGCCAGATTTGAACTCATGAAAATGAGTCCTCCTGACTCCATGCCTGACTATTCTATCTACTGTGTACCACATGGCTGCCCTAACAGAGTCGTAACTTCTAGTATTAAGGAGTTGTTCTACTGTTATAGTTACTTAGGTCCTCCAGCATGAACTAAATGTCCTTCACCATCAATTTCTTTTTACAGAATTCTCTGAAACTGTAATTTGATAATAAATGGTTTTTTTATACTTGAATTATACATAGAAATATATAATGTTTACCTAAAGAAAATCCTTTGTAACATATTGTTGGACTCTTACTGTAAGGGAAAATAATAGTTCAATAGCCTAAACTTTGTCATACATTCACTATACTTTATTGTACCTACATTATTGAGGTGTGCTGTTAAAAATTAATACAAAAGCACTAATAGAGTTATCCATATATATATATATCTATATATATATATATATGATCTTATTCAATTGACTTCCTACATATATATCTTTTCAAGGATATACTGAGGGACCTAAATATCATTTCGCAATGTGATTAGTGTCCCTTGAGAAAGAATTAACAGGTAAAAACACCATCAATAGTCCTTAAAACAGTAGTGCTATAAAAACATGTTATAATAGATTAACAAGCATTTTTAATCAGTAGAAATAATCCAGAACATGTATTGATAATAAACTTGAACTCTTAATCAAATTCTTTTCTATTCCAGCTCTGTTTTAGTTATTGGCTGAATTTAGTGATATCAATAGCATCAGCGGAAATATCACAAATTACATTCTCAGAATATGTGGGTTTCATTTCTGGCTTGACCAATTGCTAGCTGTGTGATTTCATCACTTAATTACAGTAAGCTTCAGTTTTCTCATCTATAAAATTAACCAATAATCTTGATTCCACCCCCACATCATCAGAGACATAGTATGGACAGTGTATGTGAAAGGAAACTGAAAGCAAACAGATGCTATTTAATATTAAACATTCCTACTTTCCTCATTTTTCATGATGCTCATTTACGTACAGAACAACTCAGCCCAAATATCAGGATTCATGATTACTACATAGAATGCATTATTGCTCTTTGGAAGCCATCCTCCAATGTCTCAACAAGATGGATGCAACTCTGAGTTTTCAAAGGCCCTGATAACATAGGGCAAGTGGTAGTAGGTCCTCTTAAGCCCAAAGTGATTTGATTAGGAATTCTCTATCTGTCTGATATCTGAGGAGCTGTCTATTAAATTCCTTAGTAGCTAGGAGTAGCTACTAAAGAAGTAGCCTAAATGAGTCATATTCATTTCTGGTTAGTCACAGTGAATTTTTCTGCCACAGAAATTATTTAAGGTCATGTACTAAATTACAGAGGTGTTCTATTCTGTGTTAGTGAGGATAGTAGTCATATGAACAAAGTGATTAGGGGAAATTTACTTCCAGTATATTTAGACATCTTATCTTTATTGAGGGATGATGAGCTAGATACTATACATCTTTATCTACATAAAAAAAATACATTGAGAACCAGAGTCATTCTACTATAACAGATAGCAATATGGCAGAAATTAACTAAAAGAATGAAATATTTTGACAAAACTTTATGCAATATGCTCTACTAATGAAAATTTAATAAATTTACCAAAAATGGTGATAAATATGTTTCAATGACTTTAGAACCCACGTGATTTAAAGCCAATTGAACAACAATGGATTGGAAGGAGGAAAGAAAAAAGGAGAAGCAGAAGAAACTCAAAAGACAATTTTATTGTATATTTGGAAGGAATAGCAAGTTGAGTATAGCAGATTTGAAGTTTCATGTCATTCATCTTTTTATTGTAGTATGTTATGGAAATACTTGTTTTATTCCATAAATTATAATAGAATAAAATTAAATAAAATAGAAACAAAAAAAAAGAGAAGTTATGCAATATAATGAAGGCTGGTCTTGTAAAAATGGAAAGTTTGTTAAAAGTATATTTAATATACAATGTGATAAAAATGATGGTTTCAGGATGAATTGAAGAATGTGTCAAAAATCAATGCTGTCATGTTATTTATATTCAGCAAAATGGCATGTTACATATGAAATGATGTAAATATAAGCCAAGAAATTTAATTATTTTACTTTTTCCCAGGCAAGTTGTAAATACTATAATTCAGAAATCGTTTCCAGATTTATGGTGAACACTGATTCTGAAAAATTTTTGAAAGGTCAAACTCCTTCCAACATTGCTATTAATTTATAATTTTGCATTACTTGAGTACTGTAATGTTGATGCAGTGAGTAGAGGCAGAACAACCTTAAGCTTTGGGGTAGTAAGTTCATTGAGGAAATGCTTGAAAAACTGATCAAGGTAGAAGACATTACTTTGGAAATGTCAATCCATTCCAGTATGTTTGCTAAGAAAGCACCAAATAGGGTCATGAAGAGTCAGATATAACTGAAACAATTGAATGACAAATAAAGAGAGATGGGAAATGGTTTCAGAGTATATGATGTATAGTACAGAGTATGAGATTTTCTGGAAAAAGTGTTAGCTAAATCTATAGAACTAAATAATTGAACAAAAGTATTATTTAGTTTCTTGAAACAAACTAAATTACTTTACTTGCCTAAAATGTATACTTTCAACATTTATTTATTCAATTACTTTTATTTTATTCTTTAAAATATTACTTGCTGTATGAAAACGAACCACATGAAAACCATGGTACTTGATCTACTTTTGGAGCATTCACTTTGCATTTTGTGGTATATTCATCCAAGTTTTTATCACAACAATCATACTTGACCATATGATGCCAAGTATTAAATTTTAAAACATAATTCTACATTCCTATGACCAATTTTTAAAAACTTTTCCATTTTAATATTTCCACTCTCTCTTGTCCTTGATTATGAGCAGAGATTTATTTGTGTCTTTTTATTTTATTTTTTTAAATTGTGAACATTCATTGCAAAAGTTATCTTTATATGCACATTAGAACACAATAAGGGGATGGTGTATGAAACTGTGACTACCTCCTTCATTTCATTTACTTTTGAATAATAATAATAGCAAACGATAATAATATTTAACATTTATACAGCATCTAATATGTGCCAGGCACTGGGCTAAGTGCTTTACAATTATCTTACTTGATCATCACAATAGTTCTGAAAGGTAGCGGTTAAATTACTTGCCTTGGGTCACACAACTAGTAAGTATCTCAGCTGAGATTTGAACTCAGGTGTTCCAGATTCCAGGGCCATCACTCTATCTATTGAGCTGTTAATTGACTGCCCCCTTTTAAAAACTTAGGTAACAAATATAGCATTACTTGAACAACGTTTCTATTTTTTAATGCTTCCTTCTGAACATCCTTCGACCTTCTTCAGTCATTTTAAACAATATTTCAATGCCTTCCCTACTTTTTATTTTTATATTACACTCTAATCCTTCTTTTGCCTCAGAATGACTCTCTGCTCAATTAAAAACAGAGGTAAGTGCCAGAGGGAGAAATACATTTGTGACCAATAAGCATAGTTAATCAAAATAAATCCATATAGTGACAAGATCATGAATTTCTAGATTGTGTCCTCTTCAGTTTACAGGTGATAAAATTAAAGCCAACTAAAGTGACTTTATTTGTAAAAAGTCACACAGAACCTAAGTGACAAATCAGGACTCTGAAGAAGGGCTTTCTGCTTGAAAATCCCGCACTCTGTACTATACATCATATACTCTGAATCCAGCTCTCTTCTCTTTTTATTTGTTGTTCAATTATTTCAGTCATATATGACTCTTCATGACCCTATTTGGTGCTTTCTTAGCAAACATACTGAAATGGATTGACATTTCCTTCTGCAGCAAATTTTGCAGATGAGGAAATAGGTAAACAGAGTTATATGATTTGCTGAGGGTCACACAGTTTGTGAGCATCAGAGGCAAATCTGAACTCAGGAAGATGAGTATTTCTGATTCCAGGCTTAGTACTCTAACCACTGCACCACCAACATGCCCCTCTTTCATTAAGTACACTGTCATTTCTCCTGTATAACTAAATGGTTATTAGCTTTCTGTAATGGTAATTTAAATGGGAACATCTTTCCCATTTATTAATAGGCCCATGCGACCTACCTAGGTCACATGGAAGTCTGAGTCACATGGAGTTTGCTAAATGAGTGGACCAAGAAGGGTGGAACCAGAGTAGAACTGAGAAGAAGTTAGTCAGGGATCCGTCAGAGCTGGGAAGGATATAGAAGGATATAGGCTAGCAGGCAGTTGGCTAGAATGGGTGAGAGAGCTTGTTTGTGATTTTGTTTAAAGGAGCTGGTTTGTGCAAAACCTAGTGGGGGAAGGCTTGGAGATGGTGTTGTCCTCTACATCTTATTGAGTATAGATTCTTGTTACTAAGATGGATTTGACTTTGTGGTGTCTGAAAAAATGTTTTGGTTCTGTCTTCCATGTGGAGAGTCTGTTGTATTTTGTGATTTAGAATTGCTCCGGGAGATTCTTGACTTCCTTAGGCACTGTGAATATCACATCGGTGCTATATTTCCCTAAGTTTTTTCATCATTTAAGATGTTTTCACTGACTAGGTCCATATGTTTATATAGCTGAAAAGGACTTTAGAGCATGTATAATCCTGTGGTGTCAAAAATAAATAGAAAAGGGTTTACTAATCTATATATAAGGATCTCTGTGGGCTGTATGTTGAATCAATTTTAAAATATAATGTAATTTATCTTTGCTTGTATTTTTATTTTTTTCTGGTTAAATATATTCCAATTGCATTTTGAATCTATTTCAGCCATAGCTGAAGTCAAGTCAAGTGACTGTCCTATATTCACATACATAGTAAACAGCAAAACTGGAATTCAAATTCAGGTCCTCTGAGTCCAAATTCAGTGTTATCTTCACTGTATGAACACATATTTTAATTTAGGTATACTAAAACATCATAGAAATAATTTCAAAGTGGAAATTCTAATTTTTCTACTATTGCCTTTTTTGAAATCTTTATATATATACACATATATACATAATGTATATATGTGTGTACATATATATGTATCTTCTTATACATATAAATATCTTTCAGAAGAAATCTATGATAGAACTAGGTCAAAGTCAATTTTAAAGCCAAGAAAACATTGTCATAAGGAGTGCAATAAAGTTTATAATGTTCTAAAACATTATGGCAATATACAACACGGTTATAAAAGCATTACACCTTTTATGTTTCATTTTTGATTTTAAACATGATAGCTGCCTACTCTCTTCTTTTGAGTCTTTTATTATCTCATATTTATTGCAAGGACATATTTATATTCCATCCATGTATAAAATCTCTTTGCATTACCATTAAAATTCTGACTTTTATATTTCCTTTCCTTTCTTTGCATCTTAGGTTAACATTTTCACAAAACTAATAAGAATGCATGATTGTGGTATAACTTAAATTTTTTCAGTCTATATGAACATTTTTAAAGCAAAATGTTGCACCAGACTAATGATTTCTTCTGAGGATACTCTTGGTGAGAAGGTTCAGTCGACAAAAGTAAGTTTCCAATTACTCTGCAACTTATAACTTTAGATTGGAAAGAGGCCCTGAGGGTTGTGACTTGACAAGGGTCACACAGATGATAGATGTTGGAGGTAGAATCTTGAGCTAAGTGCCTCTAAGGCAGTGTCCCTATTCACTATCCCACACTCCTTGTTACATAGGCAGTAAGTGTCTTTAGTAAAATTACTATGTTTTAGTATGATACTTGATATGGCTAGACATCAGGCAGTGTGATATATTCAGGAGTCCTAACAAGTCCCTGCTGCACCATTTCGGAGTGTTTTGATGATGGAAAATACATATAAATGCTCTAAGTTTTAATTTCCTTATGGATAACTATACTTTTGGTATACTGAAAAGCAGCATGCTGCAATGGAAAATGTGACAGACTGAAAGTCAGGTAAAAAAAAATATATTAGGTGGTATTATTGACCCTTGTGATCTGTCTGACCAAGTACAGGACACTTCATCTTCCTTAAATTCTTTCCATGAAGGTTGTTGTGATTCAAATGTCAGTTATTTTTACTACTTGTCTTGTTGTGAAGATAAAATTACATTATATAAATTACTTTTTAATTTGAAAAGTTCTTATGTGGCTATAGTTGTGATTACTATTTCAGTGTTTGGAATATTTTCATTGATTTTAAAATTTGTTTTTTAAAAACAAGCTTAATGTGAAGAGTAAGTAGGGAATTTATAACTAGAATTTTAAGTTATTCAAGAGCAAAAAATAGTAATTTTCCCCTTTAAAAATATCCACCAAAGTATCTGGCATAGTACTGTGCATATAATAGTTTTAAATAACAAACTTTCAGAGTTAGAAGAAACCTCAGAGATTTTCTAACTTAATTTCTACCAGATGAAGAATTCTTTCTACAACTCTCCTGACAAATATCCATCCAATTTCAACTTGAAGACATCCAAAGAGACTGAACCCACTCTCTGATAAGGTAAATCATTTTACCGTATATCAACTCTAATTCTTTGCATTTTTTTTACACCAAGACTTTAAGGAATTCCCTCTGTGATTTCCATCCATTGAACCTATTTCTGCCTGCTGGAGTTAAGAGCAACAGGAATAGTTTCATAAGACAGTCATACATGAAAATAGAAATCATGCCCCTTCTTATTCTCCTTTCCAGGCTAAACATTTCCAATTCCTTCAGTCTGTCATTGGATAGTATGGTCTCCAATCTCTTCACTGTCCTGCTCATCCTTTTCAGGGCATACAACACTGTTTCATAAATTGTGAAACCCTTATACTGAGCACAACATAGCAGGGAAAAGTACAGGGTCATTATAACCTCTGCTGTTAGCAATATTTTGCCTCTCTCATTCAAGGTTATGCAATTAGAATTGAACAAGTAGAGTAGAATTCAAAATTGAAAGTCTTGGGAGTTAGGAGGCTGCACATCAAGATAAGTCTTTAAACAAAGAAAGGAGGGTTTCTAGTAAGTTTCAATTTAGACAGAGCTCTTGTATATAGGCAGTTTGGACTATGTCACCCTAGAGCTTCCCTTACTGGAGGCCTCTTACTCAGGAGAATCTCGCATCCATCTAGCCTCCTCATCCTGAAATACCCCCTTTGCAATGTTCCCTCCTACTTTTCCGGTTTTACTTCTTGCCATAGCTTGCATTTTGTGTAATGGTCCAAGATCTACTGTTCTTACTCACTCTTGTTTCTGTTACTGACTTTCTAGAATTCAAAGACATGCTCCTACATTGGGTACCTTCCTTACTTCCTATCCCCACCCTACTTTGTAGAGTTATCCTGTTATCCACCACTAAAATGTAAGTTCCTTGATAACAAGATATCTTTTGTTTTGTTTTGTTGTTTCCCTAGATCTTATAGCAATGCTTGGCACATGTTGTTGTTCTGTCTTTCAGGATGTCCAACTCTTCTTGGCCACATGAACCATACTGTCGATGAACTTTTCTTCTCAAAGATATCAGAATGATTTTTCCATTTCAATCTACAAGTCATTAAAAAAAGCAGAGGTTGAGTGACTTGCACACACATCTAGTAGGTGTCTCAGGCTGGATTTAAACTCAAGTCTTCCTGAATTCAAGTCAAGTGCTCTACCCACTGAGCCATCTAATTAACACATGGCAAACATTTAATAAGTCCTTCTTCCTTCCTTCCTCCTTTTTTCTTCCTTTCTTTGTTCATGCTTTTTTACTTTTATGTTGCTTTCCTCCCAGCCTCCTATATTTGCTCTGACTAATAAGTAGATTTAAAAATACATATCATGGATTCAATGATAATATTTACATCTATAATAACTCTTTCCTTGTCTATTAAAAGTCGAATTCATTTTATTTGTATATATGCTGCTATTTGATGCTTGCCATATATGAGTGGCTATTAATTTTGTTTCAGAAAATGTTAGTGATATGACTGCATGGGACTTCTCCATAATATTCAATTCTTTGCCTTTCCCCTTTCCTTTCCCAAGAAATGTGTATTCTCTTATATTTCTTGCCTTCCTCATTTTTATCCATTTTCATTGAAGTCATCAAGTACAAAAGTATTCTTTGATTTAATTTGAATTCGAGAATTCTTTGTAGAATTTCCTGTACTTCATCTTTAGCAATGAATATTGGTACATGAACCGCAGTCTTTTCTTGTAGTTACACTTTTGCAAGTACTTATCACCTTATAGTAGAAGATGAACAACCATTCTTTGAAATAAGGTTTCTTGTCACTTCTGGATGTATGATAAATCTAACTCTGCCAATTTCTTTCTTTGCCTCTCTAAGGAGTTCCTGTGACCCATCCTTCCATTTAAATGAAACTTTTGCCTTTTTTTATAGTAAGAAAATGATTCAGCTCCTCTAGCAATGTTCGCACATTAATCTTTGGATGCGGACCTCACATTTGGAATTAACAATAACAAAGTCAAATGTTATAGATGGGTTAAAATTGCATAATTCTTAGCACCCACTTATCTCATTCCCTCCATTCTGCCATGGTTATCACTAAAGACTGTTGTATAATTTTCTTCTACAGGCAAAGATTTAATCACAGGGTGCTCAGTCTATTGGTGATAAGAACCTCCATATTAGCTGGGTTATTCTTCAGAAAGTAGACTTAGTTTGTTACTGGGGACATACTTGAAATTAGTCTAACAAGATTGAAATTAATACAATTTACATATTTCTAGAATAATCTTTAGAAACCTAGGGAAAACTGCAGGCTCCAAGGAACCCCTGAAGTAGGACTTTATGAAGAGAGTGATCTCTGGGCTGCTAATGACATACCACTAACCTGACAATTTTCTTTTCTTTTTTTTATGCTTTCGAAAGTGGAAGGTAGTATTCTCATAGGACTCTTATTTCTGAAGCCAAGATCTTAACTACAAAGTGACAGCCCATTTCACCTACTATCACCAGCTTCAAATCTTTGGAGAAAAGTGAAAAATAAGAAGGTTGTAGCTAACATAAGCTAATTCTTTGCTTGAAATTCCATGAACTTTCTTTTTTCCTGACTTGTGTCCAAAAGTAAAACTAGGTAATATTCTGCCCTAATGGTTTCTTTCTTCCTTTACTTTGTTCAGTCATTTTGCAATCATATCTGACTTTTTGTTACCCCTTTTGGGATTTTCTTGGCAAAATTACTGGAGTAGTTTGCCATTTCCTTCTTCAGCTCATTTTACAGATGAGGAACTGAGGCAAATAGGATTAAATGACTTTCTTAGGGTCATACAGCTAACAGTATGTGAGACCAGATTTGAATTTGGATCTTCCTGATGTAAAGACTCTATCCCCTTTACCATCTTGGAAAGGTACCAGAATGATATGCCATTTATTTTTCAAGCTCATTTTGTGAATGAGGATGCTGAGGCAAACAGATTGTAAATAATCTGAGCTCACATTTGAACTCAAGAAAATGAGTCTTCCTAACTTCGGGCTCAGTGCTCTATCTACTATACTATCTAGTTTTTTCTTCCTACCTAGTGATTATTTAAAAAGCAATAATGCTTAAACACTTATTGGATGTCCCCCAACCTAGGTTGTATGCTCTCCCATAATTCTTAACCTATTTTCTCACTTGTTATAGTAAGCCTATTTGTGTTACCAGTCATTGTTGCATTGCCTATTTCCTTAAATCCTATAGATATGGAAGAGGCAAGACAGGAGAGTCTATCATTCCAAGAATTGATCAGGAAAATTCCAGCAATCATCTACTATCTACAATTCTTTTTACTACATCTTCTCTATCTCAGAAACTCAATGCCCACTAGGATATGTAAATGATTCACTTCTAAAGTGTAGAGCCTATTTAGAATAGAACATTGTACAAGAGTCAATGTATCTTGAGAGGAAGTCTAAATCAGGACTTTATCACTGAAAGAATCTGGGTCTCTAAGTGATAAAGTTAAAATATGCATGTAAATTACAGTAGGAATAAACCGTGTTCACTGATTATACTGGTCTTGAATATGCTTAAGACAAGCAAAATCAACATCAATGGATTCAGAAAAATGAAAGACAAATATATTTAGATCAGTCATATTATAACCAGTATGGGAATATAAAGAGACCAACCTCATGGAAACTCCCTTAGAGCCAGAATCAGAATCTGAATTAAGAGGGAAAATATTGAGAGATACAGGTAGATTATAATTCAATTCCAGTGAAAAAGCATTTATTAAGTGCCTATCTTGTACTGGGCATTACGCTAAAAATTGGAAATGGAAAGAAAGGCAAAAATAACCCCTGCTCTCAAGGTCCTTATGATCTAATCGTGCAGACAACATATAGATATGTTATGTGACACACATATATACACACACATACATATATACATATGTGTGGATAAATAAATATTTATATAATAAATCAGAGATATTTTTAGGGTAAGGAGAGTATGGATGATGAGAGAAGGCTTCTTAGAGAAAGAAAAGATTTCCCCTGAGACATGAAGGAAGTCAAGTGGATATGAGGGGGGAAAAATTTCATAGAGGGAGTACAAAAATTTGAGAGGGGAATGTTCTAAGGGGGGCACAGCAAGGGCACTACTAGATCACTTATTTTTTGACAGGGAATAAAGTATAAGAAGACTGAAAATTAGTAAAGGCCTAAGTTATGGAGTCTTTTAAAAACAGAAGACTTTCTTTTTGACATTAGAGGTACTTGGAAACCTCAGGATTTGATAAATGGGGTTCGGGTGGGTACATGATCACTGTAATAGTTTAGGTAGAACAGTTTGATCCCTGATTGGAGGACGAACTGGAGTGGAGAAAGACTGGAGGCAGGAGGACCAATCAGAAGGCTACTGCCGTTGTTGAGATCATGAGGGGCTGTACTGCTTATAAGTTTTTGTCAGAGGAACTGAAGGATGATGTACAAGAAATATAGTCAATATACAAGAAATAAAGAGGACGAGGAAACACATTGGAAACAGATGGAGGTGTGCAAGGATGAGGAGTTGAGATTAACACACAAGACGTGAACCTGGGTGACTTGGGAAGATGGTGGCACCCCCCACATTAATAGGAAAGTTAGGAAAAAGAGATTTGGGAATTTGCAAAAGTAAAAGCAAAACATTTTGTTACTTATAATAGCAGGCATACCATATGGTTTAATTTTAATAAATGTTTAATCACAGAAAGAATTAAAACAATATACATAAAAATAACAATAATTACAGCAATCCATAATTGACTGCCTGATTCCCCTACCCCCAAATTCAAATTAATGGAAGTTCAGTAAAGAAGGGTGTGGCAAGGGATTAGAATTGATGATAGGCAGATGCTGGCTAATAGTTATTAAAGAGAAGAAAAAAATACTGTCTTCTCCAAATATTTATTATAGCTTTCTAAAATGTATTTTCATTGGGAAAAATATTCTTAAACAAATGAAGATTATTTAGGCTAATTTGATTACTCTTCCTTATTTCATAAACTCTCACTCATAAACTCAGATATCTAAACTGAGAAGGAACTGTTGAGCAAAATCCTTAGATGTGAGACTTACATCATTTACATAATTTTTAAAATGAATTCTTTCATCAGTATATGCTCGAGTTACATGAAATCAAATAAAATATATTTCCCAATACAAGGCATTACAAAATTAGCAGTGAAAATATACCTCCTGCAAACATATCCCTTTAATAGTTCTGGGTTCCTCCCACTGCCCACCAAATTGGTTAAGACCTGTGATTTTACTAATATAGAAAACCCATGGCATGGAAATGTACACTATCAAAGTAGTTCAATTAAAAAGAAAAAACAACTTACAGTCTTGGAGAGTCATCTGACTATTGAGATTTCAGTGGACTTGCCCAGGGTCTCCTTGCCAACATATGAAAGAAGGACTTGAAATAAAATCTTTTTGACTCTGAGATCAGATCTTTATCCCCTAAGTCATATGATCTCTAAGTGAGATCATAATCAGTAAGGCTTAAACATGCAATCACTATTATCAACAAATTCATAGGAGTAGCACATTGTATGCTGTTTTTATTATAAAATAAAGAGGGTGATAACATATTTATAGAGAACTTTTAAGTTATTTTAACCTTGCCACAACTCTTTGAAAGCACTCTTTACTTCCACTTTTCCTAAGTCTCATTTATTTTTAGAACTCAGCTATTATTCCATTTTATATAAGAAACATTTCCTGATCCCTTTAGGTACTTATGCTGTTTCACTCACACCCCCACGTCCTCCTGACTCTAGGCCTGGTGTACTAACCACTGAACCACCTAGATGACCTTTTAAAATGTTTTGTAGTTATACACACACACACACACATACATACATACATATATACATATATATCATATCTATAAATAGATATGGATAGATAGATAGACAATGTTCATGTAGGTTAAGTCCCAGATATTTAATGAATTTTTTAATTTTTAAGCATTTTTTCTTTTTTTGTTTAGTAGTTTTAATTATGTCTGACTCTTCATGACCTCATTTAGGGTTTTCTTGGAAGAGATACTAGAGAGGTTTGCTATTTCCTTCTCCAGAACATTTTACAGATAAGGAAACTGAGGCAAACAAGGTTAAATGACTTTTCCAGGATCCACAGCTATTACATATCTGAGACTAGATTTAAACTCAGGAATATGAGTCTTCCTGATGCTGGGCTCAGTGCTCTATACATGGTACTGCCTAGTTGCCCAGTCTTCACATTTCTATGCCCATAAATTTGCTATCCAGTAGAAACTTTACAAATGAATGATTTGGAATGAATTTGTTTGACATTCTCCATATGAGAAAACAACATCATAGAGAAGTTGATCTAGTTTTTTTTCCCCTAAAGATCGAACAGCATCTTAGTGACTTAGACATCACTGGAATCTAGGTCTTTGTACTAGGAAAGTTGGAGTTAGATAACCATAGCAGATAGATAAAGGAAACAAAGGTAACAGGAGCAAACCAGTTTTAAACAGTCTTCCATAGCTATTGAATGCTGAGAAACATTAGTGGATGATTAACTGAGTATGCGTTATTCCCAGATCAATGAAACATATGAATTGAAAAAAAGGTCGAAGTGCAGTAAAATTGTGTCTGCACTCACAGCAGCATTATCAATTTTTCCAGTTGCACGAAGTTAATTATTTTTAATTTATTATTATTGTTCAGTCATTTTTAAGTTGTGCCTTCATTTGGAGTTTTCTTGGCAAAGATACTGGAGTAGTTTCCCATTTCCTTCTCCAGATCATTTTACAGGTGGGGAAACTGAGGCCAACAGGGCTAAATGACTTGCCCAGGGTCACACAGTTAAGTAAGTGTCTGAGACTGGATTTGAACTTAGGTCTTCCTGATGTCAGAACGGGTGCTCTCTGCATTGTGCCACCTAACTGGTACCTGGCCCTTAGAAGATGTTAAATAAATGCTTATAAGCTGGTTGACTGTGTATTAAATAAATATTTGTTAAGCAAATTAGGAGATAAATGTGTAGCACTCCCTCCTTCTAAATGTGTTTAGTTTTCCTCAGTCATTTCCTCAGTTTTCCTCTCTAGAGTTTGAGACTGGGAATGGCAGTGGGGAGAAAAGGAGAAACAAAGCTCCTCCCTCTATAAAGGATCCTAGAATGGTGGTGATATTGTAGCTAACTTGAGAGGGTTTTAGATTCCATCATTTACACACTAAGTGATGAGTTCATTGTAGTCAGATAAAGTGAGAGGTTTCTGAGAATGACCAAGCAAACTGCCAACCCTTTTGAGTTTAGGCAGTTTGGTGACAGAGTAGATAGAGCACTGGGCCTGGAGTCAGGAAGATCTGAGTTCAGATTTGAACTCACACACTTAACAACTAAATGATTTGGGTAAATCATTTCATCAGTCAGACTCTGTTTCTTCGTCTATAAAATGGGGATAATAGTAGCGTCTACCTCCCAAGGTTGTTGTGAAGATACAATGAGAGTTGTTGCTTAGCACAATAACTGGCACATGTCAAACACTATATAAATGTTCTCTATTATGGAATTCCAGTTCCTATTAAACTTCACTATCCAGCTGACATGTTGAGAACAATCACAGTCCTTGATTTCAGAGTTCCTGTGTATGTATTTTACGACTTGAACTGAGGAAAGAATGAGTCAAGCAATTTTTTCTGCTTGAGGGAGGGCTCACTGTTTATGTCACAGAACACGTAGGTCCAAGTGAATTCCACGTTGGGAGGGGATTTGATTGAAGTCAGTTTGTGATTGTTCAGCAATTGTTTTTACATTTTATTATTCTTTGTGTTGTAATTGTTACATTTACTATTAATTCTGTTTTGAGTAACAATGCTGCAGTATCCTTCTTTCATGTATCTCTGTTTTCTGGGAAAACCCGTTCATTTATATCAAACCTCTAAGACTAGTACTCACTGAAAATACAGTGTAAAAGAGGAGGGTGTAGCCAATTTGTGGGGTTTATAGTTTATTTTGGTTGGGCAGATTCACACATCCACACATGCTCAGGTGACAAATTCCATCATTCTGTACCAAGCACTCATCATTCTGTATAAGGTATAGCTGAGGGACAGAAGTTTTATGATTCTGGTCACCACAGAGAGAAAAACAATGAATCAGAAATTCTGCTCCACCAGGTCTTGCACAAAACTCCAGGGTTAGTATGAAGCCCATATTTAGGAAATCCTCAGTAACAGCGGATGGTTTATAAAGAAGATTGAAAAGAGTAAGGAATTCAAGTGGTTTGATTATGTTCATTTATTTTGGAATCCTAGCCACCCCGTTTTACAGTGAGAAACTCAAGCTCATCAAGGAAACATCACTGTGTAGCACACAAAAGACTTTAATCATACCTTTGCCTTTGTAGACATAATCATGAAATAGCAAAGCATCAAAAATCATATCACCTAGCATTTATTAAGCACTTACTATGTGTCAGACATTGTGTTAAGGGCTGGGGATGCAAACAAGACAAAACAAACATTAAAAAAATCTAGTTCCCCAGCAGTTCACAGTCTACTATGGAATTCAACCTGAAAGGAAAAAAATATATATATGTGAATAAGTATATATAAGAAAAATTGGGGTAAACACAGAGGAAAGAACAAAGATTGAGGAAAACCAGGAACATATTCTTGGAGAAGGTAGAATTTTAGCCGACACTTTAAGGGAGTCAGGAAGTAAGTGCAAACATTTCCAGACATGGGGGACTTTCACTAAAAATGTCTGGACTGAAGAGATAGACTGTGATGTGTGAGGGACAAAGAGGCTATTTTCACAGGCTCAATGAGTATGTGAAAGATAGTAAGGTGGAAAGAAGAATGGAAAGTTAGAATAGTCTAGGTTATGGTGGATTTTAAATCCAAAAAGGGGATTTTATATATGATATTGGAGGTAATAGAAAGTCACTGGATTTTACTGAATGAAGGCAAAGGGTGGGTTTTATGTGACATGGTCAATTTTGTATTTTAGGAAAATCAATTTGATAGCTGTGACGAGATTGGACTGGAATAGGGAGAGATTTGATAAAGGAGGCATAACCAGAAGGCTATTGGAATAGTTAAAGTATGAAGTGAGGAGGAACAGGATAGTAGCAGTGTCAAAGAAGAGAAAGGGTCATGCAGATGGTGTGCCTGCATGTTTCCATTGAAAATAGAGGATGTAGCAAAAAGACAAGAGTTTGTAAGGGAAGGTAATGAATTAAGTTATGAGCATGTTAAGTTTAAGATGTCCACTTTTAGATATCCAAAAGGAAGTTAGAGATATGGGACTGGAGGTCAGGGGCTATATTAGGACTAGATCAGACAAATATTTTCAAGAATTATTAGTGTAGAGATGATAATTGAATCTATAAATGAATGAAATAATATAGTGGGAGAAATGTCTCAATACAGAGCACTGGGGGACATTGGTGTTTAGTGGATGTGACCTGTATGAAGATCCAAAAAGAAGTGGCCAGACAGGTAGGAGGAGAATCAGGAGATGGCAGTGGCATAAAAAAAACAGAGAGAAAAGTCTCAGCTGGGAGAGGGAAATTGACAGTATCAAAGCCTTCAGATAATTAAGGAGTGGTAAGGATTCTTTAGGTTGAAAAGATAATTTTAGGAGAGCTTAACCAATTCTGAGAGTTCTTTATCATGACTATTTTGAATAGTGGGGAAGGGAACTTGGATGCTTAGTATTTAAGCCAAGGTTGGACTTTTAATTACTTGCCGTGAAAGACAGCTTTGGGCTTTCCTATACTTTTAATGTGAATGAACCACTGGATAAATATGATTTGTCATTTATGAGAGTTATTAGTGAAGAGTATGGTTTAGCTGTGGTGTGGTTAAACCTATGCCTTAGAGATATAATTTTGCCAACTCTATGAAAATGAATTAAAGAAGGCAAAAAAAATGCAATCTAGGACACTTAATTAGGAGGATTTTATAGTAGTTCAGGCAAGAAGTAATAAAGAAAAAAACGTTTTGGGGAGGAAATGTAGTCAGTGTCAAGATTCAGTTATATATAGTTTATGTAGAGCTTTAGAGTTTACAACAAATTCCTTTGTAAACATTTTGTGTGATATGGAGTACAAGTATTATCACACCCATTTGAAAGACGAGCAGACTGATACAGAGATCAAGGGTCTTGCCTATTCTACCAGGTTAGAGGTTGAATTGAGACAATGTGCCATGACTCTTAATGATTCTCCATTATAGACTGTTGTTATTCTGAGAAGGTAAATTAGGGTAACTTAATCTGAGCCACTTGATTATATGTTTGAACCAATTGAAGAGAATTAAATAAAAGTGTTGAATTTTTTTTCTTTTGCCTTAACATTAAACAAAATTAACAAGAAAATGCTTTCTCTCTCTCTTTCTCTCTCTCTCTCTCTCTCTCTCTCTCTCTCTCTCTCTCTCTCTCCATACAAACACACACACACATATATGTAACATTTGTGTAACAGACTTTGAAATAATTTTGAAATATGAAACAAATTCTTCCCCCCGTCAGAATTTTAGAAGTTACTAGTCATTGAAAAATAAAAATTTTCATTTAGACACTGGAGGGCTTTATGTAACACACAGTATTAATAGAGTTTTTATTTTGTTTAGTTTTATTTGATTTTATCAATGGGTTAACTCCTGAACTCATTTTTTGTAATTTTTTGAAAGTGATAGATTGTCAGTCAAGAAGGGTATAAAGGTAAATACTTTTGTGTAAGAATGCTTGTTTGAATTATAAAGTAGTAAGTTAAGTTTTTAACAGAGGTATTATGTGAAATCCCTTTTATTCATTGTAGCCAGTGAAGGTTGTACAAATGAGGCACCTACTAGAATAGTGAACTAAACAGTCTTGTTTCAAATAATCTTATGTTTCTTTCTTAGATTTAACTTAGTTCCATGAGATTGAGTGAAAAATATAACACAAAGCTCCTTCAGCAAGGTCATGGGGATATATTATTTATAAAGTTTTTATACCTGAGGCCTGTTAAAACCAGGACTTTAATTTAAGAGTTTCATTGCTGTTAAAATTGAAATAGAGTAGCATGATTTCCCATTTCCGAATGTAGAGTCAAACAGAAGAGTTGGCATAAATCAGTCCACTGGGTAGACAACCTTTACAGTCACATTTCTTCAGCCCAATAGTTTTTTTTAAAGTTTAATTTTGTGAAATGATGCCTTTGCTCTGTTTTATTCAGCAGCATCTGAGAAGTAGAAAGCCAGATGTGAGACTCAGAGGCTGGGAAGGATCACAGGATCACTGTAGATAATAGAGAATCTAAATCACAAATGATAATTGCTAAAGTTTCTTATAACTGGTAATTTTAGAGGAAAGACAAACTGTCCTGTTCATGTAAACTCTTCACTTTTGATACATTTACTTTTCTCATTTGAACTATAGTCAAAAAAGAGCACAAATGAGGGAACAGTAGAAAATCAAACAGAATTCTGGGATATCCATTAAGGACAGCCTATTAAATACCTGTTTATGAATTTCTAACACTAGTCTAATTTTCTTCTTTCTTTGACTGTGACTTTCACAAAATACAACTAGCATATCTGTATTTTTTAATTTAAATCTTGGTTGACTAAAGACTACTTTGAAGGTTCTCAAAGACGACATTTTGTGAAATGATATATAGTTCCCATTCTCCCATGATTGTGAAAAATCTTATTTACTCAATAAGACTTTCAGCTTATCGATACCCTCCTCACGAGACTTTGGTGCAGACTACAATTTATGTACACTTTACAATCCCATGTAATCTTGTAAATATTCTAACATAGATCTCTTCATCCCCAAATGATCTACTTAAGTGCTGTTAGAGGTCTAGCTCTACATGAAGTTTTTAAACTTTGTGTCTTGGACTCCTTTTTTACTAAATTTTGTTTGTTTTCAGTGTTCTACAGTCACCACCATAAACTTAGATGTTTTTCCCTCCCTCCTCCTTCTTCCCCCCTCCCTCCCCGCTCTCTCCCTGAGATGACATGCAATTTTATATAGGTTCTACGCATACATTCCCATTAATTATATTTTCACCATAGTCATGTTGCATAGGAGAACTAAAATGAATAGGAGAAATCATATAACAAACTGAAATGTAATGCAAAAGAAAATGATCTGCTACATTCTGCAATTGAATTCCATAGTTCTCTCTCTGGATGTGGAAGGCAATTTGCTTTAAAAGAACATTGGGGATTTTTTAAGTCCTTACATTGCAATGATGTTCTAAGTCCACCAGAAAAAAATCTTTGCACACTGTGGTTGTTGCTGTGTACAAAGTTCTCCTGGTTCTTTTCCTTTCCCTCAGCATCAGATCATATAAGTCTTTCCAGACCTCTCTGAAGTCTTCCTGTTTATCATTTCTTATGGCACAATAATATTCCTTTACATTCATATACCCTAATTGATTCAGCCATTCCCCAATTGATGGTCATTCCCTAGATTTCCAGTTTTTTGTCACCACAAAGAGTGCTACTATAAATATTTTTGTATATGTAGGTCCCTTTCTCATTTTTATGATCTCTTGGGGATACAATCCTAGAAGTGGTACTGCTGGGTGTTGGACTCCTTTTGACAGCCTCAGGAAATCTACAGACCTCTTCTCAAAATAATGTTTTTTTCATGTTTAAAATCAAGTAAATCAGATTATGAACTAAACTAATTATTTTGAAATAAAGATAAAATCCCTCCCCCACCATGTTCATGGTCCCAATGAAGTCATTGATTTATCTCTAGCAGAGTGGTTGGTTAATTGTTGTCCTTTATTCTCAAAGAGGACCAAAATGATATCATCATGATAAAGTCAAGTTTCAGTGTGTTGAACTGTGGCTGATCAGAACAATAAAAGCTTGGAATGCTCTACCACAGATTGGGCACAGATAGTCCACGTAAACATTTGGTGTGGATGCTCCAAATTTGCACATCCTACATTTCCTTTGTGCTGTCTCAATTGTGCTTTGCTCCCAGAGCACAGCACCTTTTCCAATGTGGGCATGCCATACTGAATGGTCCTGTGCCAGGGTCCCTCATGTGGCACAACCAAATCCAAAGTTTTTGAGAGAGACCATGAGAGGGTTCATATATCACTTCTTCTGACTACCATGTGGTCACCTGCCCCATTCCAGTTCTCTATAAAATAGTCTTTTTGGCAAGCATACATTTTGCATTCAAACAATGCGGCCAGCCCATCAGTTGTGCTCTCCGAAGCATATTCTGGATGCTTGGCATTTTAGTTCGAGCAAGGACTTCAGTATCTGGTACCTTATCATGCCAGGTGATCTTCAGAATCTTCCCAAGACAGTTCAAATGGAAGGGATGCAGCTGCCTGGCATGGTGCTGGTAGACTGTCCATGATTCACAGGCATGCAACAATGAGGTCTCATGTACATCTAGCAGAGTGATGCATCCTAGGGAAAGATCCCGTTTTTGTTGTCATTCGTTATTTGTTTGTTTTGTTTTTGTATTTTTCCCTTCTATATGTCATCGAAGTCTGGCGTCTATCTATCTGTAATCCCTCATTCTTACCACATCTTTTCCCCCTTTCTTTTAAACTCCTTAGGGCAGAAACTTCTCTCTTTTTCCTTTGAATCCCTAGTGATTGAGTAGCACAGTACTAGTCACATAGCAGATGATTAATCAATTCTTGTTGATTGATTTGAACATGTATTTCCTCAAGTCATGATCCTTTATGCTATTTGGACTTATACTTCCCCCCTTCTCCCCACAACACATCTCTCTCCATTGTGATTTGAATTACTTATCACCAACTATGATTCCGTGTAAATCAGCATGTTCTAAGTTTCACAGCCTTACAATCCAATAGTTAGGATGGGTGTTTGAATTATATTGAAATATCCTCAGTGAATTGGTGTTTTGTTAAGATTTTAATCATGTCATTATGTGAATTTCTTTTTATTCATTTTAGCCAACGAAGAAGGCTATATACATGAGGCACCTGCTAGAAGATAAGATATAATGCCTATTGTGTGCTAGAAGTTATGCAAGCATATTACATTTTAAAGGGCTAAAATATAAATATAGGCACATATGTAAACAATATAGAATTATTTGATATATTAAATGAATACCAAGATATTAGCTTATTAATTAACTTAATATAAAGATAAAACAAGATCATTTATATTATGAGGCTTTATTTCATTACATTTTTAAATTTTTCCTGTGTGAAGCAGTTTGAGATGATTAAAATATTGTAAAATTTTTAAAAAACAACCAACCTGCTTCAATGAAAAGTCATTCAAGTCCTTTTAGAATTCTTTCTTTATGCTTTGACCCCTCGGTTTTTTAACTCAAATACGAAGAAAAAAATAAAACCAAATTAAAAATTAGATGTCTCCTTTAACACAACCAATACCCATCATAGAGTGCACTTTAAGTATCCAAACCTTCTGCAATAAGCAGTCAATTAGGTTCAGGAATATTAACTATGTAACTTCAGCTTGTACATTCAGTTAAGAACAAATTCTTAAGGAATTAATGAAAAAAATGCTGAGAAAATGTGTTAAAGCCTGCAAGTTGGTAGATGAACTCTTGTTTCACAATTTTCCTCTCTCCCTGTCTCTAGAGACTTCTCGTTGCTAGAATCTTGCTGCCTTTAAAAAATATATATTTCTAAGTTGGAAATATGATGTATATCAACTAGAAGATGAAGCCCTGATCTCTACCTTTTGACTGCTTTTCATCCTAAATAAAATTTCCCCAATGTTCTTCTTTCAATATAGTCAGGAAAACTTGCAGCATACCAAAATTCCTCAAACTTAATGCCCATTATTCCTGACTCTTCCCTTTGGAATCATATTGGCTTAAGTGCCACCTAAACTTCTATATAAAGTTAGTCCTACTATTAGATATAAAAGGTCATTTTCTATGTGATGTAAGAGGCCTTGTGTTAATTACCCTTACCCCCCAAAAAAATCACTTCCCACCTGTCTGAGGTTCCCATGTTGTTCTTTCTTTTAGTTAATGCACTGAAAGCACCAATTAAAGAAAAATGTAGAGAAAAATTCATTGCATTGAGAATCAGATTATTGAGATTTAGAGTTGGAAGAACTGGTTCAAGGGTGAAAGATTCACTGAGGCATTCTTTTAGTCAATGGCAGCATTTTGTTTTATATGAAAAAGCATCATGGACCTTCTTAGCAAGAAAGCTAAGTGAGATTCTAAAATTTGGCGGGGGAGTTTGCCTATACAGATTTCAGAATGATGATGAGTTTTAGAGGTTTTTGTGGAGGTTAAAGATTAAAGACAGGACAGGATAACGTGGAATGAGGGAGAGAGAGGGAATTCTTTATGATTTAAGGATATAAGTACAGGGCAGGAGAATGCTGTTTAAAAATTAAAGGACCCAGGCAAAACAGAATCAGGGAGAGAGAAGCAATTCTTTTAGTACATGTTCAAGATAAGGGGGCAAAGAACTTTAGGGAACCTTCAGGTTACAGGATAAACTATGTGCTTCACAAAGTACTGGAAATGCAACTCTTAGGGCAACATTTGTATCCACATCAGGATGGTCTGCTATTGCATATCAATTCTTCCACTTGCTAGCTAGATTTCTGTATCCTTATATGCATCATTTATTCTCAGCGGTTCTCAGTTTCCTCGTCTGTAAAATGAAGATACTTAATTAGATGGTGTTTACAACCTCAATTTGGAAAATTCTAATTTTCAATGGTTTTATAGTTATACTCCTCAAAGAGGATAATCTATTAAGCCTTTTTGTTAATGTCATCAATAACTTAGCATCAATTAGTTTAATTTCTTCCTGCTTTAGAATGGATCCTGAAATGAAGGAATGGGAGGTAGGTAATTTTTTTTGAGGGGAGAAAATTATAAAACAAAGTATTCATGGTCCACCTTGTAGTTATCTATGTGCCTGGGGAAGTGGGAGTTGAATATACTGGAGTAACACCTCAGAGTTTGGAGCAGCTGCTCTCTCTCTCTCTCTCTCTCTCTCTCTCTCTCTCTCTCTCTCTCTCTGTCTCCCTGTCTCTCTCTCTCTCTGTCTCTCTCTGTCCCTCTCTCTGTCTCCCTGTCTCTCTCTCTCTCTCTCTCTCTCTCTCTCTCTCTCTCTGTCTGTCTCCCTGTCTCTCTCTCTTCTCCTTCTCCATCTCTGTCTCTCCTTCCCTGTTTCTCATCTCTTTCTCTCATCTCTGATTCTCTTTCATTGTTTCTGTCTTTCCTATCTCCATTACTCTTTTCCCTCCTTTTCTTTGTCTCACACAAACTCCCAGCAACATCAAACATCACCTTTGAAAATAAAAGGAGACAATGCCTCCTATCATCTCCTTGAATGTCTTTCTTTTTTGCTGAAAAAAAAAAGCCTGTCAACAATTTTAACAGCCCTTTAAACTCAAACACATAAAGTCATTCAATCCCATTCCAGCCTGAATCTAATCATTTATAAAAGGCTTTCTGTTCATAATAAACACCTATAAAATGAAAACTTGTTTTTCTTTAAAGGGGGACTTTGGATTTCAATGTGTTTGTTTATCTCCAGATCCCCATGATGTAAACACAACCTGTTTTTAAGATGTCAAAAACCTGTAATGATCAACAGCGCCATGCTCATTAAAAACATTTAGCTTCCACAGGTCTGGAGTAATATATTGCTAGCAGGCAGGAAGGATACGTGCTACAGAATTTCATTAGATCTATTATATTTTCCCTATATATGCCTTTATAAATACATTCTAACATTGACATAACCCAGCAGTAAATTCTGTATTGCTTTAAATATGAGAGTCAGTCTGTGCAGAATAATTTCCAAGCAAACACACTTATGCTTTCTTTGTAATTGTGGCAGTTTTTAGCTTCTCATTTTTAGGCTATTGCCTACTTGTAAAATGTTACTGATAGAAATTATTCATCTTACACTGTAATAAAATGGTGTTCAGACCAAGGAGAAGAAAGGGAAAGGGAGCTGGTGAAGGGGGAGGGGGATTGATGATAACTGATTCCTGTCTTTTAAACCCTTTATTTTGTCATTTACATGTAAATTTCTTTACAATAATTAATTTTTACAATGGTAAATTGTAGGTAATTAAAAAAAACCAAAAAGCAAAAAATGAAACCAAACATTCCTCTGCTTTTGCTTCACTGGTTTTCACCATCAATCAACCAAATCAATAAATAGATCAATGAAAATTTATGAAACACCTTTTATGTGCTAATGTAATCTTGAAAGCAAATTATATTTTAATGGGTTAGTAAAAGTATAATATATATATAGATATAATAAATATAATTTATTGTAATATGACATATTACTATAAAGATAAAAAATACAAAGGAGTTAAATATATGGTAGTTGGGAAGGGAGGAGATTAGCAATTAAGATGGTGAATCTTAAGGGAACAGAGAAACTATGAGTTAGCCATTAGTAAAGAGAAAGTATATTCCAGGAATGAGAAGCAACCGTATATGAAAATTTACCTAGTGATTATTATATTTGAGAAAAGAGAAAGCCTGTTTAGATGGATCACAGAATGTGGATGAGGGGTGTCATGTTTAATAAGGCTAGAAAGATACATTGGGTCAAGATAGTTTAGGGAACTACAATTTCAGTAGAGGAATCTCTGTTTTCGCCAAAAGGAAATCAAAGGGCATTTGGAATTTATTGCGTAGATGAGTCACATTTCTATATCTTAACTTAAAGAAATTTCCTTTGACATCATTATGTGGGATGAAATTTAGTGGTGAGAAACTTGAGGCAGGTAAATCCATTGATTGTTATAATAATTTTGTAAGATGTTTAGGTCTAAACTGAGATGGTAGATATAAAACGTATTATAAAAGGTCTACTTTTGACTACTGATTGGATATGTGAAGGGAGAGAGAGAAAGAGAGAGAGAGAGAGAGAGAGAGACAGACAGACAGACAGAGAGAGAGAGAGAGAGAGAGAGAGAGAGAGAGAAGAGTGAGAGAAGGAGGGAGGAGGTGAGCATTATGCCATTATTAGGTATGTAAGACACTTGAAAAGACAGTGGCACCTTTGACAGAAACTTGAAAGTTTGGAAGAGGGGAGGGTTTTTGAGGAGAGATAGTGAGTTCAGTTCTATACATGAATTGACTCAAAGTCATCAGGTTGAAAAAAACTGCTATTCATGTTATATTTATTTTTGTCATACATTTTTCTGATGCCATCTTTCAAGTTTTTTCTTCCCGTAGTCATTTGTTCATTAAGTACTGAAGCTTATTAATACCAGAAACTCTTCCACTGTCCATTGTGTGAGTTTAAATTTCAAATTCTTTGCAAAGAGTCATCTTCCATGACTGACAGTCATATCCATCTCCAGAAGAATACGGTTAAGGGAGAGGATTAGGATCATTAAAAATACAAATTTTCTCAAAGTCTGCCCTGCTCTACTCTTCTCTTCCTGTAGCATTCTGTATATAACTCTTCCTCCATTTACATTTTCTGTTCAAGATATAAGAAATAATTGAAGAGCTCTATGAGCACTCAATTCACTGAGTCACCTAGCTACCATGATAAAAGCATTTATCAAACATTTTACTGTATGTTAGGCACTGACCTCAATGCTGGGAATATAACTAAATTCAAGAAGAAAGACTCTGCCCTTAAGAAGCTGGCATTTTCTTTTTCACTTTTTTTTTCAACATTTACTCTTATAAGATTTTGAGTTCCAAATTTTTCTTCCTCTCTCTCCACCCTCTCCTCAAGACAGCAAGCAATCTGATATAGGTTATACATGTACACTCATATTAATCATATTTCCATGTTAATCATGTTCTGAATGAAGAATTAGAACAAAAGGGAAAAACCATGAGAAAGAAAAACAAAAACAAAGTGAAAATAGTATGCTTTGATCTTAATTCAGACTCCATGGTTCTTTTTCTGTAAGTGGATAGCATTTTCCATCATGAGTCTTTTGGGATTGTCTTAAATTGCTGAGAAGATCTAAGTCTATCAAAGTTGGTCATTGTACAATGTTACTGTGACTGTGTACAATGTTCTGCATCTGCTCACTTTACTCATAATTGGTTCATGTACGTCTTTCCAGGTTTTTCTGAAATCACCTTTCTCATAATTTCTTATAGAAAAATAGTATTCCATTATATTAATATGCCACAACTTGTCCAGCCATTCCCCAATTGATGAGCATCCCCTCAATTTCCAATTATTTGCCACCCCAAAAGAGCTGCTAGAAGTAATTTGTACATGTGAACTTTCTCCCTTTTTTATAATCTCTGGTATACAGAGCTAGTAGTGGTATTGCTAGATCAAAGGATATCCACAGTTTTATGGTCCTTT
This sequence comes from Bettongia penicillata ogilbyi, assembly GCA_023548195.1. Taxonomy (NCBI): domain Eukaryota; kingdom Metazoa; phylum Chordata; class Mammalia; order Diprotodontia; family Potoroidae; genus Bettongia; species Bettongia penicillata. The sequence continues at coordinate 1,365,281 of JAJHZJ010000688.1, read as the reverse complement.
GCACATAGTTCCAAATTGCTCCACTGAACTGTTGGATCAGTTTACAACTCCACTAACAATCCATTAGTATTCTAATTTCCCCCACATCTCCAATATTTATCATTTTCCTTTTCTGTCATATTAGCCAATCTGATAGGTGTGAGGGGGTATCTCAGAGTTGTTTTAGTTTGCATTTATCTATAGAATAGTAATGTAGAAGGAACTTGCATTCTAATGAGGGAAGACAACACACAAAAGGGACTGAGTTTGGACAGGGGAAGCAAGATATGGAAAAGTAATCCAGAGAATCAAGAACTGAGTGAGATCAGAAGTGCACATAGATGGTGTGGACTTGTCAAATGGAAGGTCTGTGGCAAAACTCTACAACTGGATGACATAAAAATTCAAATGGAAAAGTAAAATATTGATGATACTGACCGAATCATAATATATATATTTCTTAATGAGTATCCTGCAATTATATGAAATTTCTTTTTAAAATTTAGCTGGTAAATTTCCATCTTCCCTGATGTTTATCAATTATTCTTCAAAGCTAATTCAAAGTCATTACATTTCCTTATTTTTAACAAATGTATTTACAATGTCTGGAAGCTTCATTTGGAAGATTTTGAAACAGTAGAAATTCTGTATCCAAGTTTTTGTGAACATATGTGAGTTTCTACCTTATTTTTAGCAACCAGAAAGGGGAGGTTATTCAAGAAGGGAATGGCAATTGTAGGAGACACATCTACCACCAGTATTCTCTTAGTTCAGATTTGATTTAAGCACTCATAAGACACTGAATCGTCAACAAAAAGAAAGTTTACTCTAGCACAGGAGCGATTCAGTATTATTTTCATCCATCTTTGGTAGATATGCCACCTTAACATTGCTGTGGAAACCTGCCTAATTAGCAGTCATCAGGATAAGGCTTAGGAACTCCCTTTATCTAAATTACACCATGAATCTGAGAGACTTTGACTCCATTTGGCTAGGAATTTTATGCCCTGGGTGATGAGGGCCAATGTAGTCTAGAGAACAGCATAGTCTCCTATGTAGGAAAGCTCATCCCTATCACAGGAGTATGTTTGCGTGTGTGTGTGTGTGTGTGTGTGTGTGTGTGTGTGTATGTGTGGGCGGGCTGGTGTTGGTCATACCTCATTCTGGGGCTAGGGCTGAAAGAATTTCAATGAGGGAAACAGGCACCAATCATGTCCTAATACTGCTTTGTCTCCTTTAGACAGACAGATTAATTCCTATCACACTAGGGAAACCGAAAGCATAAGCCTAACTGATGGATAAAACTCTGGTAAATATTAGCTTTGTTTAATGGTTAAAAGTATCACATGCATTAGAGAAGTCAAGAAGAATGCAAATTGTGAAAAGTCCCTCAAGTTTATAGTTAAGAGATTATTGGTGACTGAGATCAAGAGTTTCAGCTGAATAAGGAGACATGGATAGCGATGAAGATGAGAAGTTAGACATTTGGAAGAATGATGGTACCCTGGAGAAAAAAAAAAATAGTTTAAAAATGGATTAGGGGGTGGGGAGACAATGAATCAAATTCTCCAATGTAAACTGTAGCACATCCACCACTGCCTGCTTTCCCCTGTGCTATTCACTTTTTTTGCCAGCAAAATAAAAGTACGTGTGTGTGTGAATGTGCATGTGTGTGTGCATGCACATGTACACACCTATTAAACATTAGCCATTGTCCTGGATGGAAGCACATGTCCATAAACAGAAATCTGTAAAAGTCATAAGAGTTAAGGGTTTGTCTTTTGATATCAAGAAATGAGGCAGGTATTTTGCTGTTATAGATGTGAGGCAGTTATAGATGCTGTTGACCCGAAAGTGTGGTTAAAGGAAGCAAACAGGCTAGGTGATATACATATATTTATATTATTCGTTCCCTTAAAGTTAGCAGATATGTGCTTGCATGGATCCAAAGCATAAGTTCTATTTAATGAGAACATGAAAAGCCTTAAATATGTTTCAGGACAGTCACAAGTCAGGATGTTCACGTCCTTCAGATTTATGGTCTCCATATGTGTTTAACTATACCACAAGAAAGGAAATTGCTTAGTTCAATAAGTTATAAATACAAATTGACAATATAATTGACACATTAGAGTCAACTGGAAATTACGATCTCCAGATAGCATATGCCCATATGATACCAAGATAAGAAAAGTTCCACTATTCTGGTTGTAGGCATTCTGTCACAAACAGGAAGAGTGCTCCTTGTCAGCCTTATTTTGTCTTAAAGTTGCTGACACAGAAAAGGGCATTTTTAGAGGAAAGCAAAACATGTCTGTGGATTAGTTCAGCCTTTGGCCCTTATTGGGGTTCAAATGATCTGAAATGATTATCAATATCAAGGTTTCAGTTGCTTATAACCACCTGGAGGGGCTGAAAGCACCCACAACTATAAATAGTCATAGGAAAGAACATAGGAAAGAAGGAGTTGAATAGGGGAGAGCTGAAATATAATAAAAGAGCATGATATACTTGTGTTGAGGTGGAAAGTGTATGATTCACTATTGAATGGATAATGCAGAGGGGTTCCTCTTTCCAAGCTCTACTTACTACATCACATATAGAGCTTCATGTATCAGGGTATGTCTTAGACCTTAGGGTCATAGTACAGCTTCTTTAGGGGACAATGGCTCTAACTTTGGACATCACTAGCATAAATATTTAAGCATTTATGAATCATTGAATAGTTGTAATGCTAATTAGAGCTGAAGATCTTCCCCTCACATTTATGGGCCTGCCCATTAAGGAAAGGTTGATTAGGGGAGATTTTTGTTGTTATTGTTGTAAGTCTCACACCTGTTATTATTTTCTAATGAGGCACTGATTCCCAAAGGTTGTGATGCTTTCTGGCTCTGAAAAGTATATATTTACTCTGAGGTGAGGTTTTACTTTGGGGCTTCCTCTTTGGAAGTATTTGGCCAGAATAGACTCTGGGCAGCTGCTAAGGAGCCCACTGGCTTTGAAAACCCAGACGTTGATGTTTTTCTCTCTGATAACTCTGTTATGTATGATCAGACAGTTGGGAGAGTTGTCTGTTGATCTCTCTGAAAGGTCAGGATGATGAATTTTTCCCCTGAACTAAGTGAATGATATTTGTGCTTGATTAAAGTGATTGTTAACCCCTCTGTCAAAGCTGCCTTTCCTTTTAGGAAAGCAGATCTCAGAACCTGTATAGAAGACCCTCCTATATGTGTTGGGATCCTTGCTATTACAATGATTAGCCAAAAGGAAGTTTATCTTACCCCTACACAGTAATGATGCAGGAGTATTTCCATGTATCTTTGGTAAACATGCTACCTAAGCATCACTTTTTTGTTTGGATTGAAGGAGACATCCCTTGAGCAACTACTTAAAGAAGCCTATTCATTGAATGAGTGTATCTCACTCAAAGAGAGAATGCTATAAGACCTTAACCTGAAAAGGTTAGGGTCTCAAACTGCATTCTGGGCCATCTCCAGCTGTCCTGATTCATATCAGGCCACTGAACCCAGATGGCTCAGAAGAAGAAAGTGAGATTGGTGATCTTGTACCTTCCTCACTCAAATCAAAGTCAACTACAGGTCGTGTCATTATCCTGATGTCATGGTCTTCTTCGAGAATGAAGGAAAAACATAAAAACCCAAGCACCATTATAGAAAGCTGTCTGGTCAACAGGCTATCAGTATAAGGCTTAGGAACTCCTATTTTTCACATCTTAGATTTTTGTTTTCCTATATGGATACTTAAATTCTTTTGAGTTATTTTGGAGATAATTTTTACAAAAGTAGACATAATCTATGAGGGAAACCAATAGAAAGGAAGCAACTTCATTTCTCATTTCTCTCTCTTCTGGATACCCTTAACTTAAAATATGTTTAAAAATATTTGGTGCTCAATATTATATATGGTACTTCAGTACTATATATACTACCTAACCACTGGGGAGAATAACAGAGACATGACTTTCCCTCATTTGTGCATTCTGCCTCTTTCATTGCATCATTTTTCTGTCATGGCATACTGCTAAATCATGTTTATTTTGTAGTCTACTAAAACCTCCACATCATTTTAAAACTGAGTCTACCAGTGACCCACCTCTTGACATATTTTTGAATTTTATTTTTTAGCTCAGCAGTAAGACATTATATTTATCATGATTAATTTTTTCTTATTTAATTTTGTCAAACATTTAGCCTCTCTAACTATTTTGAGTTCTAAGCCCATATTTTCAACTTTTGAATCATTCAAGTTGGGACATATAACTATGTGGAGACATTTTTTTAGAGTATCTATAGCTACATTTGACACCCAATCAGAGACATTCTCCTTTTTTCCTTAACTTCAGTGTCTGGTTAACAATTTTTCTCTCCTCCCCAATTAATATATTATTGAAGAAGACTTCAATATACATCTTAGTATTTCCTCAGACACCCTCCCCTCTCAAATTTTCAACTTACTCATTGCCCACATCACTCCACATCCTGTCAGCAACACACAAAAATGGCCATACCCTAGATCTTGTTTTTACTCAGAATTGCACCACTTCAATGGTCATGGACTCTCTAATTGACTTATATGGTCAAAATCTGTTATCATTCTATATCTCCCTCTACCTTGTAATGCTAAACACTGGTCCTTATTGCAACCTTTAATCCTTGGCTCCTGAGTTTCCTTAGCAGGTCATCATCCCTGTACTCTCTTTAGACCTTTCTTTGAATCTTTAGCATGTAGCACAGTGCCTGCCTCATATTAAGGACTGCGCAAATGTTTATGGCCTACATGAATAGCAAAATAATTATTCAGCATTTCACGAATATTGATATAAAATAGTGTTTAGCTTGATACTTATTTAAAATGGTTGGTAAAATCCAGTTGCATCTTTCTACCCATAATAAGTTTCACACAATTTTGACTGAAGAAGTTCTTCACATATTTATCACAAGTGTTTTTTTTTTAGATAAGACTATGAACAGCTAGTAAAGGGTGAATTAACTGAAAAATAATATGTATGAATTGGATAATGAGATGAAATTTGCATGGGAATTGAACTTCTGACCTTATTCTCCAACAAGCAATCATCTAAAATGCTCAAATCTTCTATCTTCAAGAATTCATTAAAAACAAAATATATTTTATACAATTCCATTACCTGAGGAGCTATAAACATGAATGCATTCAACACTACCACAACAAATTAAAATATTTAGTGCTATTATCCACATCTATCCTTGTATACAACACTAATCTCTTAAATATATTACTGGGATCAACTTCTGAATGTGGCTTCTGGAAACTGTCTTATTACACTATAGAAATGTTTCATAAAATCATCTATCTGCATGATACACAGTGAAGAGGGTAAGATGGAAATTTCTAACTAATTTATCTAATTGTGGAAAAACTTTCTTTCAATTTTATCATAGGTGATTTTATTTTTAAAAGAGTAGAACTTAGCAATCAATTATAATCACACCATTTTACTTGAAAATAAAAGCCATGCTATTAACATTCAAATAATTTACCTTATAGAAATATATAATGATTTATAAATTATTAAAATGCACTTTTCAGAATGCCAAGGATATGACTTACTTCCATGTGATTGTCACTATGATTTACATTTTTATACAAAGGTGATGAAACTGATCTGTTGTGCATTATGTTCTATCAATCATTTGTCTGTGAATTTATAAGAGAGGACAACATGTTAAATATAGCTGATATTAGCGACAGTCCTTACAGCTACACTGTATTGGTTCAAGTTATATCTTGGGAGGAAATGAGGTACTTGTAGGTCAATCAGCAGGTAACAAAAGGAGGCTTGCTTAGACTTAACCCAGCAAGATTATATAACAAGTATGTAGTGGTACATAGCCTTTTTCCATCTCTTTTCTTCTCCAATATTATCTTATTTTAAAATTAAATAGTAAAAAAATGCAATAAAAGAAAAAAATACTATAAACTTAAATTCGAAAACTTAAATACAAAATAAGAAAAAGAAAACAAAAGCATTGCCATGTACACAACAGAACCTATGAGAAGTTTCAAAATATACAGCAATAAACTTTTATTTCAAGAAAGCCTATATAATAAATGCTACACATTGTGTTCAGAGCTGTCTTCCTTGGAAGTTTTCTTTTATTTTCTGCTGGAAATTTTTTGCTTTGTTTTTTCCCACATTTCTTCCCCTCTTCCCCCAAGAAGTGTGGAGATTATATTATGTCTGTATGCATATATATAATATGTGTGTGTCTACATACATATATGTATACATGCATTTGCTTACACATATACTTATATGTCTATAGTCATATTCACATGTACTCACATACATATACATCCATAAGCATGTATGTAAGATAGTACCATACTAGTTTTTCCTCTGTTTCTCTTAGGATTGATAATGCCTTCCTTCATAGGTCCAAGTGTTTCCTTGTTTTTCTTAATCCATCAACTCATCATTTTCTACATATCTATCCATCCATCTATCTATCTATCTATCTATCTATCTATCTATCTATCTATCTATCTATCATCTATCTATCTGTCTGTCTGTCTGTCTGTCTGTCTGTCTGTCTGTCTGTCTGTCTATCTATCTATCCATCTGTCTATCTATCTATCTATCTATCTATCTATCTATCCATCCATCCATCCATTGATCCATCCATCTATCCATCCATCCATCCATCCATATCTATCTATCTATCTATCTATCTTTATATCTAGATACATATATGTATCTGGACAGATAGATATTTCTCTCTAACCCATTCCTGATAAGAATAGGGTTTCCAAACTACCAGCCTTGCTCCTCCATCTAAATCCTTTCATCAGTTCTTCCTCTCCCACCTCATTTGTAGAAGATAATTACTCTTTTTACCTTCCCCTATACAGTTTACTTTTTAGTATCACACAATGCTCAGGTCTACTCCAATATTTCTTTCCAAATAACCAATTACTAAAAATAATCTTAGATATACAATTTACATTTCATCATGCAAAATGTAAGCAGTTGGCATATCCTTATTGAGTTTCTTGCTAATTAGTCTTTGATGTTTACCTTATATTTCTCTTTTATATCCTATTTTTATTAATTTCTGATCTTTTTGCAACAAAATTCTGAAAGGTTGGTAATTAATTGAATATCTTTTTTTTCCATTCAGGACTCGGCTTAACTTTGCTGGACATAACATTTTCACAGCACAGCTATAGATCTTTTGCTCTTTATTATATAGTGTTCTAAGACCTATAGTCTTTTAGTATAGTTGCTGCTAGGTCTTGTGTGACTCTAATTGTGGCTCTGCAGAATTTCATTTCTTTTTCTTGTTGCTTGTAATATTTTCTCTTTGAACTGGGGGTTTGGGAATCTAGCTATGATATTTCAGTAAGTTTTCCTCATAAGATCTTTTTCAGGTGGTGATCAGTGCATCTTCCTCCCCCCATTTTTATCTTCTCCTCTTGTTCTAACACTTCAGGATAATTTTCCTTAATTATTTCTTGGATTATTATATCAGGATTCTTTTTTGATCAAAGTTTTCAGGTGGTTTGATGATTCTTATGTTTTTTCTTCTTGATCGTTTTTCCTGAACAGTTATTTTTCTTATGAGATATTTTACTTTGTCTTCTATTTTATTATTCTTTATATTTTGTATTTTTTTCTTTTTTGCAGCTCTTCTCTCTCTCTCTCTCTCTCTCTCTCTCTCTCTCTCTCTCTCTCTCTCTCTCTCTCTCTCTCTCTCTCTCTCTCTCTCTCTCTCTCTCTCTCTCTCTCTCTCTCTCTCTCTCTCATTAATACCATCATGTTATTGCAATCACTTCTAGTCCTGGTGTATGAGGGATTGTGTGTCTAGCTTGGGATCCTCCTTCAGTTCTTCCCTCTGGCATGGAACTGGAACAAAGACCTCCATCATCTGGTAAGTGCTCACAGTCACTGGTTTTGTCATTCCACTGATTTCGTATTCACCAGGCATGTTCTGGTTCCTTCTCATCCTTATTGGGAGCTAAGTTGTCCTGGTATTCCTTATATTCCTTCAATCTTCCCCTGCTCAGATGCCTGAATTCCCACCCTGTTCAGGGGCTGAAAATTCCTGTGCTTGCTGCTTGCTGTTTCAGTGGAGCTAACCTAGAGGTGTCTATATGTCACAGGGACCAAACCTCAGATCTTCTCCAGTTGTCCCAAGAGGACCACTGTTCTGGTTCATTTCTTGTTCATTTTTATACTGCTCTATGATCACCCTAGGCATCATTTTGTCTATTTGTGGAAGAAATGTAGAGAGCTTGGAATTTTCTGACCTACCCTGCCATCTTCCCAGAATCCTGTCCATCTTTTTTCTATCTCTTGATGCAGAAGGGAAGGAAAGGAAAAAATGGGACGGATATTGGTCCTATCTTAGATGACCAGTAAAGATAAATGTGTCCCTGGATGCACATTTCTTTATGACTTACAGTATATTTTTTCTCTTTTCATTTCAATGGTTTATTTTTAATTATTTCTAATGACTCAATGCCAGTGAAAACAGAACAAAGAAATTCTGTACCTATAAGTTGTCTGAATTGGAGATTAAAAACATTTAATGGTCTCAATATTTGACACAATCAATCAACTTGGTTCCTTGCTTTATTCAAGACACCGATCTTGCTGCTGGCAATATAAAGAAAGAAAAACAATATGACTCAGTAACTCCAACAAGCCTATATTCTAGAGCAAAATATACATTTACAGCATACACGTGTATGCACATATACACATAAACATATGCACAAATGAAAAGTAAGTCCAAGATAATTCAGACGTGTGTGTTTCCTGAGAGGGGTATTTTTTTTTTATTTTTTAATAATAAATATAGTTATTTTTAATTTCAACATTCTTTTCCATAGTATTTTGAGTTTGAAATTTTCTCCCCCTCCCCAAGACAGAATGTAATCTGATATAGTCTCTACTTATACATTCATATTAAATGTATTTTCACATTAATCATGATGTAACAAAGAATTTGAACTAATGGAGGGAATCATGAGAAAGAAGAGACAAAACAACAAAAGACAAGGGGAGCAAGTAGGATGCTTCCTCCTGTGTTCAGACTACAAGGTTCTTTCTCTAGATGTGGATAACATTTTCTGCAATGAGCCTTTGGAGTTGTCTTAGATCCTTGCATTGCCAAGAAGAGCTGAATCAGTTAAACTCAGTCACAAATGTGACTGCTACATGTGAACAACGTTCTTCTGGTCCTGGTCATTTCACTTATTATCAGTTCATATATATCTCTTTTCTTTCCTGAAGTCCTGCCTGTTTATCATTTCTTACAGCACAATATTATTCCTTTAAATTCATATACCACAGTTTGTTCAGCCATTCCTCAATTGACAGACATCCCTTCAATTTCCAATTATTGACCGCCACAAAAAAAAGTTGCTATAAACATTTTTGTGCATGTGGGTACTTTTCAGAGAGGCACTTTTAAGAGTTGTCAGGATCAGACAAACTTTTATGTAGAGTACATCATTCAAGTTGCATTTGGAAATAAACTGGGATTTTGATTTATTTAGAGGGTAGTTATTTATTGGACTTTGCAAAGGATCGGAAACCAAAGGTATAACATTTTGTATGACAAATAACAAGGCCAGTTCAGAGGGAAAGAAGAGTGAATGAAGGGATTATGAATAATATTTAGGAAAATGTTGCTTGAAGGTAGACTTTAAATGACTTTGGATGCCAAAGGGAGTGCATTGAATTATAACGAAGTGATGTGGTATGAATTTTCCTCTAGAAATATCACTATGAAACCTGTTTAGAGGACAATTGGAATGAGGAGAGACATAAAGTTGGGAGACCAATAAGTAAGAATTGGGGCAAGAAGTTATGAGACCTTGAACTAAAGCTTTATTATCAAAGTAAAGAGAAGGAATTAGATGCAAGAAATATTATGGAGGTGGAGTTGATAAGATTTGGAAACTGATTGGTTATATGGGATAAGGAAAAATGTGAACTCAAGGATTACTCTTTAAAAAATTAAGAGTGTTTTTCCCCTAGTCACATGCAGAGATAGTTTTAAACATTCATTTTTGTGTGGTTTTGAGTTCCAAATTTTTCTCATTTCCTTCCCCCACCTGGCCTCCCAAAACAGCAAGCAATCTGATATAGGTTATACATGTACAGTAATGTTAAACATGTTTCTATATTAGTCGTGTTGTGAAAGAAGAAGAAACAGAACCCAAGGGAAAATCCATGAGAAAAACAAAACAAAACAAAAGCAAAAATTGTACACTTTGATTTTCATTCAGACTACATAGTCCTTTCTCTAGATGTAGTTAACATCTTCCATCATGAGTTTTTGGAATTTCTTGGATTGTTGTATTGCTGAGGAGAACTAAGTCTTTTAAAGTTAGTCATCACACAATGTGGCTGATACTGTGTACAATTTTTTTTCCTGGTTCTGCTCACTTTACTCACTATCAATTGATGTAAGTCTTTCCAGGTTTTTCTGAAATCCATCTGCTCATAATTTCTTATAGTACAATAGTATTTATATACCATAACTTGTTCAGCTATTCAATTCCCCCCAATTGAGGGGAATTCCCTTAATTTCCAATCCTTTGCCCCCCACAAAATAGCAGCTATAAATTATTTGTACACATGGATATTTCCCCCTTTTTAAATTATCTCTTTGGGAAACAAACATATTGTTAAATAGAGTGTTTTCAATAGGAATAGGTACTGTATTTTCTCAAAAGATTTTTCTGCATCTATTGAGATAATCATATGATTTCTGTTAATTTTCTTGTTGATATGGTCAATTATGCTAATAGTTTTCCTAATAAGAAACAGCTCTACATTCCTTGTATAAATCCCACTTGGTCATAATGTATTGTCCTCATGATAAATTACTGTAATCTCTTTGGTCATATTTTATTTAAATTTTATTTATCAGTAATCATTGGGAAACTGGTCTATAATATTCCTTCTCTGTTTTGTCTCTTCCTGGTTTAGGTATCAACTCCATATTTGAATCATAAAAGGAATAAAAGATTCCTTCTCCTATTTTCCCAAATAATTTACATGGTATTACAATTAATTGTTCTTTAAATGTCTGGTAGAATTCACTCATAAAGCCATTTGGCCCTGGAGACTTTTTCCTATGGAATTTGCTGATGACTTGTTCAATTTTTTTTAATGAGGTGGGGTTAAGTATTTTTATTAACTTTTCTGTTAATCTGGGTAATTTATATTTTTAAATATTATTACTCTTAAATTGTACATCTGGACCATAAGAAGGATGTTTCTTTGACAAATATACAGAAATTTGGGAGAAAGGCATATTTTAAAAGAGTGGCTCATAATGAGTTCTGTTTTGGACATAATAGTTTTGAGATTATTATGAGATATCCAGTTAATGATGTCATTCATAATGCATACACATATATACACATACATATGTGTATATATGTGTATAATATATACACTTATTACATCTAAAGAGGAACTGAAAAGCTGGGCAGTGTCCATATTGGAGCAACTGGAATGGTGAAAGTTCTCAAGATCATAAGAAATGAGAATAGATTGAAGGGATTAGGCATGCTTAAGAGAAGAAAAGATTTAGGTGGGAGGAATGGGTAGAAATAATAACTATTTTTAAGCACTTGGTGATTACTATCTTAGAAATGGCAAGAAAACCCATACAAATATTCCCCTGCCTCAACACCTGGGAGAGGGGATAATTTTCCTTGCTATATCCTGTTGATCTCTATGAGGGAAGGGGTAATAGGTTCAGAGTTAACTCAGTTCCTACATAACATTTTCCTATTAAGTTTCAAGTCTAAAGCCTTGGGTAAAGGGGATGGGGTTAGGGGGGTTGGGAAGTGGCTTTCTTTCCTGGCACCCTGGCTTGTCCAAGCTTTTCTGTTTGACTGACAGCAACATCTGACCTAGAATCCTGGCTCCAAGTTCACCATTGGTTAAGTTGAGAAGATCTGCTACTACAGCATCTGTGCTTAGAATTGAAAGAACTGAAACCAAAAAAAAGCCCCAAGATCATTTCCAGGGGTCAGGGAGCCTAAGGGCAAGAGTAATGCTGCTTTTTCCCTCATCTAGTTCAATGTACGATTTCTTTTTTATAGATGAAGACCTTTATTCCTTTACTCAGTTCGAAAGAAAGAGTGATGTTCTCCCAGTCAAACAATTTAAAAATTACAATCAGTTCTGGCTATGTAGCCAATGGAAACATTTCTCCTACCCATAGGTAAATTTCCCCCACTCCAATTCCATTTAACCCCTCAATAATAGTATTAGTGTTAATAGTTAATATTTATTTCAAGGAGATAATAACAGCTTTATAAACATACTCAACCCCAAAACCGTGGATTAATCTCCTTGTTTATCACCCTGTGCTGAGTGGTGGTGGATTAAGATTCACATCTTGGCTCTCTTCAGTTGCTATATATTGTAGTCTTAAATTCTAAGTCCAAAGTCCCCTTGGACTCAAGTTCCATGCAACCTGACTTCTGTCAGGAATTCATTTATAGGTCGACTGATTGTAAGCTCCATCTGTGGATCTATCTATCTATCTATCTATCTATCTATCTATCTATCTATCTATCTATCTATCTCTCTCTCTCTCTCTCTCTCTCTCTCTCTCTCTCTCTCTCTATCCATCCATCTGTCTATCTGTCTATCAATCTATCATTTATCTGTGTCTCACAAACAGATAAGATAACAACTCATGACAGCTGTGGAGGTCACCATGAGAAAAAAAGTGTAGTGACAAAAAGAAAAAAAGCCCTAGTGGAAAAAGAAAAGCCTTAGGGTAGAGAGACTTCAATTTTGGGGAAATAAAAAAAAAATGTGCTTGTGTACACATATTGAGAGCCATATTTACTGTTGAGAATCAACAATCCAATTTGTTCAGGCATTCCTCAGTTCCACTTTTTATCCTTATTATCACCTTTAGATTGAAGGCTTTATTGAAAAAGGCTAAGGATGGCTTAGTGTGAAGGATAGATTTTTTTCTGTTTATCTATTATAATGTAAAGGTAAAATAAAATCATACTGACAATAAATGAACACATCAACTCTTCCCTTGAATAGAATTAACCTAAGTGAATAACTGGTATTTATTTATAGACTTTTTGGTTTAATTTTAAGTTTTCTCTTAAGTTCTTTCTATATATTTAACTTGGTTTATTGTTTATTCTTATCATTCTTCACCTCCTCTTTCTCAGGCTGCTTCTCAGTAACATAGAAGAATCCTTTATTTATCTAAGGAACACTTCACGAAGTCCACATGGTTCCAGTTAAACCCTATAGCTCACAAGATTTGTCCCATTTCCCTATTTTATGTAGGATCTTGTAAAACATACTCCATATCAGTTCCTACATGGCAGTCAGAAGTACCACTTTCTTCTCTCCTTTCCAAACTTCACTCAAACATTAGTCACAGATGTCCAGTCTCTTGTTGCTTGCCCACGTTGTGACACTATTAGTAAAGTTATGATGAATAGATGAGAGCATACTGACTTCAGAGTCAAAAAACAAAACAAAAGCAAAGTAAAACTACTGTTCAAACTTAGTCGCAGATATATAATAATTTTATGACCCCAGGGAAGTCTAATTATAATTCCTCAGAACCTTATTTTCTAGATCAGTAAAATGGAGATGACAAAACACTGTTGTGAAACTCAGCTGAGATAGCCCGTGCACAGTGTTCTGAAAACATAAAAATGCTAAGGGTCATTTACCACTATTTCCATTGTGGTTTTCCCCCATCTTTTGCTTATTGTCATGTATTGTTTAAGCTCTGTAAGACCTCAGGCCCAGTTCCAATTGTGATAGTTTCCCCACTGGTCTATTCACAGTACAATTGCAGTTACATATCAGATCTTTAATTCATCATTTAAGTACCTCGACATGTTCTCTTGATTCTTCAACCTTGTGGCCTTTTGTGATTACTTCCTTGAAGTTAACATTTTGTGTGTTCCATTAAATAACAGGCTTACAGTGGTACATTCTTTCAAAATGTTAGCAAAATTATTGCACATACTACTGAGAGATCTTTGTATTCTTATGCATAAACCAAGTGGAATGTATCAATGGGAAGCTAGGTGGTGCAGTAGATAGAGTGCTGGGTCTGGAGTCAGGAAGACGTCTTCCAGGGTTAAAATCTAGGCTTAGATACTCACTAACTGTGCTACCTTGGGCAAGTCACTTCGTCTTTTTTGCCTCAGTTCTTCATCTGTAGCATGAACTGGAGAAGGCAATGGCAAAATACTTTAGTGTTTAGATAGGGTCATGAAAACTTGGACATGACTGAAATGACTGAACAACGACATATACCTGAGGCAAGATGTAAATTCCAATCCCTGTAACTCCTAAGACTATCCTTAATCTGACTTACAGCTATAGTACCTGACTTATTGAGTGATTTGTCTTCAACAAGGGCAATACATACATATTTTAATCATCTCTTCTTGCTTATTTTGTCTTTGTGATAAAGCTTTCTTTGAATTCAGTGTGTGTTGTTTGTGCTAGTCAATGAAAGGAGAGTAGAAGGAATAAGAATTAAGGATAGGGTAGGCAGATTAAAGCTATTTTCAAATTAAACTTTATTTTTTCAAATTTGTCTATGTTCAAAAGAAGAGTAGAAATCAGAGGATGGATAGTTGAGGCAAAAATCAAGAAAGAAATTGAGATAGTTTCCATTGGGAAGCAGAATAATAATTGACTTATCAATGGAATTCTTGGTAAAAACTCATTCAACGGTGCTACAATGTTATAAAGTTATTATTTACTTCAATTATTCAGTAAATTTACTAAGTCTATAATTTTATTGATTTAAAGTTCACTATATAACATTGGGGACAGTATTGGACATGGAGTCAAGAAGATCATAGTGCAAATCTTGTTGTGATACCTTTTATGTGACCCTGGTATACCCTCTATCTGAATCAGTTAAAAATTTTGTAAAATAGGGATAATAATTAACCTACTTCAAGGGAGTGCTGTGAGGATAAAATGAGATATAAGATATTACATATATATATATGTATACATATATATTATATACCTTAAAGCACTATATAAATATGATGGTGATACTCTCTCTACTGTTACAGATTTCAATCCTCACAGCTCCCATGCTCTATAATTCTTGTCCATATCTTTCCATAAATCTTTCATAAAGGTCTAATTAAATGTGTTGGAATTCTTTTTCTTCTTCTTTTAACATTTAGCATAAAGCAATACTTCACTCAAGTTGTCTACATTATTATCCTTCACACTTGTTACATGACCTGTCTAACCCTTATCCTGAGCTTGCGTCTCCTTGGTGATGTCTTTAATCCTATACATAAACTTTTGGGCCAACCACAATTTTAATTCTTTAAGTAGAATGGTGATTCCCTTCCCTACGTATACTCCATTAGAGTACATGAAATATTCAAATTCAGTTATATCACTGAATAACGATTTTTTCCCTTGAAGTATTATATTCAGATTTGCTGGGTAGGTGGTTCTTGGTTTCAGTACCAGTTCCTTTTGTATCTGAAATATCGCACTCCAAGCTCTTCAATCCCTTCATGCTGAAGTTGCCAGATCCTGTGTTATCCTGATTGTATTTCCACGTACTCAAATTGTTTCTTTCTAGCTGCTTGCAGTATTTTCTCCTTGATATGGGAACTCTGAAATTTGGTAACAATATTCCTAGCAGTTTCTCTGTTCGAGCTTCTTTCAGGAGGTGAATGATTAATTCTTTCAATAAAAATTTTGCCCTCTGATTCTATAACATCAGGGCAGTTTTCCTTGATAATTTCATGGAAGATAATGTCTAGGCTCTTTTTTTTGATCATGACTTTCAAGTAGTCCCATAATTTTTAAATTATTTCTCCTGGACCTATTTTCCAGGTCAGTTGTTTTTCTAATGAGTCGTTTCATCTTCTATTTTTTCTAATTTTTGGTTTTGTTTACTAACTTGTTGGCTTAACTCATAGTCATCCATTTCCCTGGATTCAATTCTCTCTTTCAATGAATAATTTTGTTCAGTGAGCCTTTGAACCTTCTCCTCCATTTGACTAATTCTGCTTTTTAAAACCTGCTTCTCCTCCTTGGCTTTTTGGACCTCTTTTTCCAATTGAGTTAGTCTCTTTTTAAAGCTGCTATTTTCCTCAGCATTTTTTTTTTTGGTTCTCCTTTAGTAAACTGCTAACTTTTTTTTTAAGGTCTTCTATTGCCTGAGCCAAGTTTAATCCCCTTTGGAGGCAGGGGTCTTGACTTCCTCTGAGAGTATGCCTTGTTCTTCCTCACCCAAAAGGATTTGTTTTGAGTGAGGGAGGGCTGTGCAGGTCACCAGCCTCACTTCTCTGGAGTCATCTGAATCCAGTGACCAGATATTCATCAGGATGACTGGATATGGCCCAGGATGCACTGGGAGACCTTGAGCCCTTTAGGACAAATGAGAAAATGAAGAAGGACATGAAGTGAGAGAAAGAACAGAAACTGAGAGCATCAAAAAGAGAGGTCTGGGTCCCAGCATCACAGCAAAGAACTTGGGTTCTTCCACAAAGAAAGTGAATTTCCCTGTGTTGTAACTTAAAATAGTTGTGGGCATCTCTGTCCCCCATGGGCCACATCTCTGGCAGTTTCTGTAACTTCTTTTATTCCACAAGAATTCCACACCTGTTCCCCAAGAAAGTAACCTCCTATGGTCTTATTTTTTTTTTCCTTTTTCTGGGCATTTTCCCAGCCAATTACTTGACTTCTGAATTTTCTCTCCACACCCACCTCACCTCCAGTTCTGCCCAGCCAGCCCTTGGGGGCTGAGATTCAAATGCTGCTCCCAAGCCTTAGGGGTTTTTGGCAAGAGTGGGGCTGCTATTCAGTGTGAGATTAAGTTCTGCTGCTCAGGAAGGGGCAGGGCTACCACACTGGGTTCGGTTCCCTCAGGGGATTTATGCAGAGACCCTCAATAATTGGCATGGGCCACTGCCTGCTTTGGAAGCTCCTGTCTACTGCTGCCTCTGCTGCTGCATCCCGAGGGGGGCTGAGTTATGGGGACACTCTGCTCCCATCTTGTCAGCCAAAAAGACCCTCTCACTGACCTTTGGAATCTGTGGGTTGAGGGACCTGCACTGCTGCTAGAGATTCTGCCCCTGAAGCCTGCTCAGATCTGCTCCTTTTGATGCCATGTGGCCAAGGCAGGACTGGGCTCTGCTCCATATTGGGTGTGAGACAGACCTTCCCTGTTGGTTTTTCAGGTCTGTCTGGAACAGAAATCTCCTCCATTCTGTTGTTCTGTGGCTTCTGTTGCTCTAGAATTTGTTGAGAGTTCTTCTTTACAGGTGTTTTATGGGCTGTGGGGTAAGAGCTAAGCATTTGTGTATCTTTCTATTCCACCATCTGGGCTCCTCCCTTGTCTGATAACTTTTAATAAAATTGATCCATAAAAAAGAGTGTTAGAGTTATGGGGGGGCATTAGAAAACACTTAGTCATTTGCATTATGTTATACCTGTTTGTTGATAGTTACAATTTAATTTGTGTTTCTTTTAACATTTAGCTTTAGTGAAACCTTATACTTGAATCCTTTCATAGTCTTCTCAGATATCAATACTCACCACTTTAATATATATATATGGACATATATGTGAGTATGAGTGTATGTATGTATGTGTACGTGTGTGTGTTTCCCCAAGAAATTTGATATCAACACTATCCCTTCCTCTAATGTCTAAAATAGAGTATCCAGCACATAGTAGATAGTGAATAAGTGGCAACTGAGTGATCAAATAATGACATAGTTAAGTTGCAAATCTTTTCTCTTACCTCTTTAACTTCATTGTTTTACTTCTTTCATTTTTGATATTTTCACTTTTTTCTCTGTGACTAGAAAGATAAATTTATATTATCGTACAAAGCACCAAATTGTTCAATCTAATTATAGCCTAAAAAGCTCAAAGTAACAGACTTTTATAAATGACACTAGAAATTATTAAATTAGAACACTGGTGAAAATATATACATATAAATGCTATCATTAAAAGAAAACTAAATCCTTGAAACTGATCTCAAAATAAATACAAGTTCAGAGAACCAGAGCTAATTAAAATGTTCTAGACAATACCTTTTGAATCTTCATGAAAACAGGAATCTTCTTCAACTAATTGAAATGACAATCCATATCAATTATTAAAAGTTCCATTGGGAAACTTTGTGGGCACTTGCAATCATATATCAGATTCTGATTGATTTAAATGTTTAAGCACATTTCAAAATGTAGGCCATGTAGGCTCTTAGGATCATCATCCTGATACACTTTTACAAATATGTGTTGGGTCCTATAGCAGTGTTATATCAACCTTTCAAGTATCAGAGATACCCTTGAAGAAGCAGGGGTTATCTTAACGCTATAGCCCTGAGCTTCCAGCAGTATACTGTTCCCCAAGATTATCAGCTGAGGATCATTTTAGTTAGTTAGCTTTAAATAACTTGCTGTCATTTTGTTCTTCCTCTATGTCTGTCACTTCATGATCCTGAGGAGCATATTGTACATGTAGTTTTCTTGGCAAAGATACTAGAGTGGTTTTCCATTGCTTTTTCCAGCAAATTAAGACAAACAGATATTAAGTGCCTTTCTAAGAGTCACACGGTGAAATTTGAACTCAGGTCTTCCTGACTCCAGGCCCAGTACTCTATAAATGAAATCTGTAATGTATCATTGTTATACTGATGATTCTCGGATCTAACTCCTTCGTTGATATGTTATCATGCATTTTTTAAGTATAATCAAATGACTCTGATTGAATATTTTGATTAAAGAATATCTTCCCCACCCAGTAATAGACCTGGGAAGATTTGTAGGAAAGACCACAGCTTGTGGCAATGAAGCCCTGGTTCTCAAGGGTTGTGATGCACTCTGGCTCTAAAAAGTGTATGAAGACTCTGGGTTGAGGTTTTACTTTGGGGTTTTTTGGGGTTTACTGACAGGAAGTGTTTGTATGAACTGAGAAGACTCTGGGTAGCCACTAAGGAGCTCCCTAGCTTTGAAAACCCAAATATTTGTGCTTTTTCTCTGGTTACTATGTATATAATGGTCAGAAGTTGGATCTGTCTGTTGATTTAAGATGTATTGTATTACTTGTATCAGACAGTTGGAAGTCGTCTGTTGATTATTATTTCTTTGTATTTTCTCTGAAGTTCAGGGTGCTGACATTTCCCCCTGAACTAAGTGAATAATATATGTGCTTGATTAAAGTGATTGTTGTCCCCCCAAAAGTTGCTTTCCTTTTAGAAATGCAGATCTAAGAATCAGTACAGAAGGCCCTTTTTTGTATGTGGGGGTCCTTGCTTTTACAGTAGCCTATGTGATACATCCCTGCTCCCTGTCCAAATTTCTTTAGTCTGTAAGAATCCTAGAATGCCATTTTATTTCCAGGTACTTTTGTACATTTATTCTAAAGCTTATGTTTGATTGCATTCATTTGGTTAAAGCATAAGGACATCTTACCACTTTTTGTAAGTGTACTGGTATTACTTGTTTGAGTAAATCTATAAGACTTAGACTTGTAATGGTACTTACCATAGTTTAATTCATCCATGCCTTCATGTCCTGTATGACTCACATTCTTGTCATCTCATCTGTTCAATATGGGAAGACCACTCAGTAGTGTGGAGATCTCCTTTGTTCATTCTTGATACACAGGGGATGGAATAGATCTGACTCACACCTGCTCTGCATTATTTTAGGAAAAAAAAATTGGTTCAAATGAGACAGGTACAATTCATTCAAAGTTAAACAAAAGAAGATTTATTTAGCCAGGGAAGGGGATTAGTATTCATTGAGGAAAGTCACTTCAGTTGAATTGATTTGGCTGATCCTAGCTTCCCTGCCTTTGAAAAATGCTTTTTGGTCAGCAAACCAAACATTGCGAAGTATCTAAAGCTCTTCGTGGTTGTGTGTTCTTAGGGAGCTCAGCTTTAATGTTAGTGACAAATCAAGAGGTCAGTTTCAATAACATTTAAGGAAAAAATAAATTAATCTAAATTAAATGTGAGGAGATGGTTTTAAAGTGTATGAATTTTGAGAGTTTTTAAGAGAGTTAACTATAAATGAAGAATTCAGCCCTTGAGAGAAATTCATTTTTTGACTCTTTGGGGCAAGGTGCTCTTCTTCTTCTTCTCTCTCTTCTCAATGGAAATGACATCTTACAGGAGAATACTTTCCCAATGCAAGAGAATATTCACACAAAAAAGAGTAGGTGTAGTGGCTTAGTGAAATAAGTTATTTTACAAGTCAAAGAAAGCAAGAGCTCTAAGAAGTGTGAACTCTGCGATCAAGAAGAGTCAGTGCGGTTTCATAAAAAAAATTGAACTGCACAAAGAAGACCCAGGGAAGCTAGCCTGGCAATTTGCTCAAGAAAAAGGACAGGACATTGGGACCCTAATGTACAGAAGACACATGTATTGGCTTTGCACTAAGTATGTGCCTCTTTACTCATGTACTCTAAATGCTTGCCTACTTTTCTCTGTGGCAAAATATGCCCCAGATTTACTGGGAATAATACTTTACTATTCCTGTTCAGATAATGCCATGTCTATAATTTATTTTATTGTGAGCTAATAGAGCATATTAGCTCAGTGGTAAATATAAGCATACCAGTGGTCACTTGAGCTATAGTTTGAATAGTTCATACCAAGAATACCTAGAGTCTAGAGGTAGGCGCTTCCCGAGGTTTCAAGTTAAATGGATATTCAAGAAGGGGCACTACATCTATGTTTTGGTATATTTAAAGAGTGATATAACATCATCTTTTTTACATGAATTTGATATAGAAAAAAAGTTTCCATATTTGCATTTTGTGATATCTTCAGTTTACTAATTCATTCCAGTTTTAATCCATTCAACATTTATTAAGCATGAGCAATATATTTTGAACTGAAATGAACATTGTGGATAAAGAAATGAAAATAAAATCAATATCACTAATCTTTTTATAGGCATTGCATTTTAGTGAAGTTAGAGGTTATGAGGTTTGAGTACAAATATTTATAACATGGATGCCAAACAGATTGGCATAAATGAGTCATGGATCATGATTTTTACATAGAATTCTAGTGAGGGTAGTAGGTAGTCTATGAATGAACAAAAGATATACTGCTCTTAAATGTAATTCAGAACCTTTGGGAACTTTGCATCCAGAAATCACAAGAACATAAATGTACAACCAAAAGACAGAATGGATTGAGACAATCTCACAAAAATGCCTGAAAGCATTGGAAATCATCAAAAAATGGCCTAAGTCATTTCCAATGCTCTACTTCTCCATGAAGAAATATTGAAGCTGTCTATTCTATTCATTTTCTGTTAAAATCTGTCAGAATCTAAACTGTGCTGATCCTGAAAGAAATGAAAAGCAATTTTATTGCAGAAATTTTTAAAACACTTGGAGCAATCCTTATTTCAGTCCAGGTTATTTGCATTAAGATGAGTGGTCACTAAACTGGGGTGCATGGGTCTCTCTACCACATAATGCAATTGTGTTACTACAGTGACAGGATGTTACATCCCAATTGTTTTATGATTTCCTGCTTTTTCATTGTTAGAAAACTCATTTTCCATTTTCGGGTTCTTCCTGAGATTACTTATGCATATCATAGATTTAGAATACTAAGATCTGTTCAAAGACAGATATAATAGTACTCCTTGAGAAAATAAATGAATAAACAATGACAAAAAGGAGAAATATTTAAGAACTCAAGTGCAATGAATGCCATTCATCTAGCAATGCCTGCTTATTAAAGGATTGTTGAAGTGTTGAGTTAGGCACCGTTTTTTCCAGTCAGCAAATATGTCTTAGGGATTTTCCTTCTAGCTTTAGGAGTACTTTCATTTTGGGTTATGCAGATAGTCTCACAAAAAAAAAAAAATGAAAGTTCAAAGACGGTTGAACTTCAACATTTCTTAATAAGTAGAAATTTATCTATTCTTTGAAAGTTGCCAGTCCCTTCTCTCATTTATTGTATTGTTTTTAAATATATAATTTATTTATTTTCAGTTCTTAACATTCACTTCCACAAGAATTTGAATTCAAAATTTTCTCCCCATCACACCTCCCCTTGCAACCCAGGACAGCATACACCCTATCCACCCCTTCCTCCAGTCTGTCCTCCCATCTATTACCTACCTTTCTTCCATCCCCCTTCCCCTTTATTTTTTCTGTAGGGCAGAATAGATCTCTATACTCCATTGCCTCTCTAGGTTAATTTCCAGTTGCATATTAAAACAAATGTTAACATTAATTCCAGCTTTGAGTTCCATATTCTCTCCCACCCTCCCCACACACGTTCATTGAGAAGATAAGCAATTCAATATAGGTCATACAAATGTAACAAAGCAAAGCACTTTCAAAAGAGTTATGTTGTAAAAGGCTATCCACATTTCCCTCTGTCCGATCCTGCCCTTCATTTATTCCATTCTCTCCCTTGACCTATCCTCCCACAACAGTGTTTATTTCTGATTATCCCTTTCCCCCATCTCTGTCCCTTCTATTATTTCATCTCTCCTCTCCCCTTCTCCTTGCCTTCCTGCAGGGTAAAATAGATTTCCATATCCAATCGAGTGCATGTAATTCCTTCCTTAAGCCAAATTCTGTGAAAGTAAGGCTCAATTATTTCCTTTCATCTTCTTCTCCACATCCCCCACCCGCCCTTCCTCTCTATTGTAAAAGCTCTTTCTTCCTTTATTTATGTGAGGTGATTTGGTACATTCTACCCCTCCCTTTCTCTTACACCTACTACATTCCATTCAACAGTAAATTTTGTTTTTTTTAAGGAATTCTCCCTTCAGAGTCAGCTTACCCTGTACCCTGTGTCTACATATATTTATGCATATATATTTATGCATATATGTATATATGCATGCATACATATATGTGTATATATACATGCATATACCCATGTACATATACATACTGACAAATATGTAATATACACATACATAGATACTTGTACCCAAATATATGTGACTATATGTGTATATACATATACATATATATATATATATATATATATATATATATATATATATATATATATATATATATATATATATACTCCCTCTAACTACCCTAATACTGTAAAAGATCTCATGAGTTACAAATAAAATCTTTCCATGTAAGAATGTAAACAGTTCAACTTTAATGTGTTCCTTAAGGCTTCCTCTTCTTGTTTACCTTTTCGTGTTTCTCTTGATTCTTGTACTAGAAAGTCAAATTTTTTATTCAGCTCTGGTATGTCCAACAAGAATGCTTGGAAGTCCCCTAGTTCACTGAAATTTCATTTTTCCCCTTAAGTGTTATGCTCAGTTTTGCTGGATAGATGATTCTTGGTTTTAATCCTATCTCTTTTGACCACTGGAATATCATATCCCAAGCCCTTTGATCCCTTAGTGTAGAAGCTGCTAAATCCTGTGTTATCCTGATTGTATTTCCACAATACAATTGTTTCTTTTTGACTGCTTCTAATATTTTCTCCTTGCCCTGGTAACTCTGGAATTTGGCTACAATATTCCTAGGAGTTTCCCTTTTGGGGATCTCTTTCAGTGAATTCTTTCCATTTCTATTTTACTCTCTGATTTCTAGAATGTCAGAGTGGTTTTCCTTGATAATTTATTGGAAGGCAATGTCCAGGCTCTTTTATTGATCATGGTGTTGAGGTAGACCAATAATTTTAAAATTATGTCTCCTGAACCTATTTTCCAGGTCAGTTGTTTTCCTCTGTGAGATATTTCACATAGTCTTCTATTTTTTCATCCTTTTGGTTTTATTTTATAATATCTTGGTTTCTCATAAAGTCATTAGCTTCCATCTTCTCCATTCTAATTTTTAAAGAGCTTCAATGGACTTTTGAACCTCCTTTTTCATTTGGCCCATTCTGCTTTTTAAAGCATTCTTCTTCTCATTGGCTTCTTGAACCTCTGTTGTCATTTGGGTTGGTCTATTTTTAAAGGTACTATTTTCTTCCACATTTTTTTGGATCTCCTTTAACAAACTATTGACTTGCTTTACATGATTTACTTGCTCACTTGATCACTCTCATTTCTCTTCCCAATTTTTCCTCCACCTCTCTTACTTGATATTCAAAATCCCTTTTGTTTTTGCTCTTCCATGGGCTGAGACCATTGCATATATATATATTTTGAGGTTTTGGATGTAGAAGCCTTGACTTTGATGTCTCCTCTAATGGTATGCTTTCATACTCCTCATCTGAAAGAATAGAAAAAAATACCAGTTCACCCAGATGGTACCCTTCTATAGTGTTATTTTTTTTCCCTTTTTTGGGCATTTTTCTAGGCAGTTACTTGACTTTTGAGTCTTTGTCAAATGAACGGCATAGTCTAGGGACCTGTAAGTTCTCAGTTCCTCCAAGGTGGCACAGTCAAGGGAGAGGAGTCTACTCTTCTCTTGGCCTGCACTTTGGTCTATGAGCAATGAAGAGCACTCTTTTCTGCCCAGAATCTGTGAGTATGATTCCCTCTCAAGAGCGTCCACCACCTCCCCCACATCAGCACTCCTCCTCACTCCAAGACTGCCACTCAGTGCTGAGACCCTGATATGGTCCTCTATTCCCACATGGTCTTTAGGCTGAGGATTCCAAAAGTTGATGCTACTACCACAGTGGCTGCTGACACTTTGGGGCCAGGTCTGGGGCTAGACTGTGTTCCCTTCCCACCCAGGTGCAAGAACTTTCTCACTGACCTTTGAAGCTCTCTTTGGCATTTGTAGGTTGAGAAATCTGGGAACAGCTGCTGCTACCTGTGATTCTGTGCCTGGAAGCCAGCTCCAGTCCTGTCTGCACCATGTGGGCAGACAAATAGATTGTGCTCCACTCTTAGCCTGGTGTGATAAACCTTTCCTGTCAGTCTTCCAGGCTGTTTTGGGTTGGAAATCCTTTCACTCTGTTCTTTTGTGGCTTCCTCCTGGTCTAGAATTTGTTTAGAGTCATTTCTTACAGGTATTTTATGGGCTATGGGGTGAGAGTTACAGCAGGTCCAACCTTCTACTCCACCATCTTGGCTCCACCCTCTTATTATACTGTTGATATCCTTCCTTTGTGGAACTTTGGTTTATTATAACTAAAGCATGTCATCTGGCATTAATTACTAATCCACTAATTTGGAATTTATGAGAAGCAGCCATGGAATTGTTTGTTTCTCTACTAAAAAAAGAAAATTTTTGTTCAGCCAAATAATTGAGTAGCTGAGATTTGAGGGGATATTATGGATTACTTAGAAGAAAAAAGTGTTTTAAGTCACCCAGGATCTGATTTGTATGCAAATAGTGGTAATAAATCCCAGAGAATCTTGTCTGTTCACTTATAGCATATCATCAAATCCTCCACTTGGTAACACTGTGTTAGCAGCTAGTTAAATACCTTTTTGTGTTCAATAACAATACAGCCATTTTTCTTTTTTATTTTAATAGCAAATATACTTCAATGAAAATTTGGGGTTATACTTTACTCTCTTTTTCCTAGTTGGTGAGATCTTCTATGTTTAATATGAAATAGTACCAAAATAACTTATTTATGCCCCCAAATTTTCACTAAAATTGTCACTACCTTGCAAAAATAAATATTTATGTTAATCTTGAAAAGCAATTGTATAAAACTAGGTTTTATTTTTTAAAGTTCATATTCAATTTTGCACCTTTTTCTTCCAGAAAATATGAGTTGGAAATCAGGGCAACATACTCTGTCTAAATCTAGCACTTTTGTAATGCACACTTTTCCTAATACTGTTGTACACACAGTAGCCCAAATTAAAGAAGACACAGTCAAAATTTGGAGCACAATTGAATGGAATAAACTGGAATCATTAAATCCATTGAATTCATGGAAACTCCTCTGAGTTCTAGTAACTTATGGAGATCTAGGAAATAGATCACATTCCCACCCCTAACCCTGTTTCTGTGCTGCTTAATATGGTGCCAGGTAAATTACAGGCTTAGAGATTTGGGAAAGACCATAAAGGTCCTTGAGTTCAACCTCATCATTTAGCAAATTAAGAAAGTGATTTTGAAAGGTTAGTAAAACTTGAATGTATTTCTCAAAGTCAGCTAATTAGTTAGAATTAGAAAGGAGACTATAACCAAGGGTTTCTATTTCAAAGAACTTCTTTTGAAAGAAAACTCATGTTGTTTACCTTCTCTGTTCAATAGAATGTAATTTATTTTAAAGCAGTGCTTTCCAAACTCTTGAAAAATATATAATAAGTGTTCACTCCAACATCTCAGATTATACAAAAAATATTAGTCATGCTCCTAGATTTGTTATTCACATATAGACACCTGAATATGACTACTATTATCTAATATTGTACTGAGTTCAAGGGAAACTAGAATGGCATCCTAATTAGTAAAGAAAATCAGCTGCTTCTGAGTGTCTGACTCTGTGGTTGAGATTCTATGATATTCTACAGGATAGCATGAAGTTCAAAGTAGGAAATAACTTATTCCTGAGTATTGCTAAGATTCTCCTCCCACACAATACCACTGGGATCAAATAAGAGCATTTTAATTTTGAGAAAACTCAGGTATACTTTAATAGATTTGTTATTTCATAGATATTCACTTTCTACTCTTGCAAATCACAATTTCTCCATATGTCTTCCTCTATGATTCTTACCCATTTCTTTCTAATTATGCCTCCATACCTTCCACCAGAAATATAAGAAAAACTATTAACAAAATTTATGATCCCAGGATTCCAAAATATCAACCTACTGAGTCCGTTAATGCTCTCTTGCACTGGAATAGGGATGAAAGTTCTTTTTTATCTTGATGGTGTCTCTTTTCATCACCTCCTCATAGCAGAACCTTCTGTAATTAGTCTGTGTTTAATCTCATCTCCTCTCATATTATGAATTTAGACAAACATAGTTTCCATGCACTTTGTCAGAGTTACCATTCACTACTTATTATAATGGTTTCATGCCAATTTCATGGATGTAATCTATCAAAATGCATGAAACAATACCTCAAAATGACATATTTACCTTTTACCTTGTTCTTTCTCATATAATCACTTTGTGTTTCTCTAGTTCTTTCTAAAATGTGAATTTGTTAAATGCACCTCCTAACATTTACATCATGTTGGGTTTTAATTTGTGTACTTTTCCAATTCTTTCCTATCTACAAGATTAAATTTGTATTTAATATAAGAAAATCTTCACTTTTTCCAGAATCTTAATGGAAGTCCATCTATTTCATAGTTGATGAGTTGCCAATTTAAGATATTTTGAAAGGAAATGTATCTAAATATACTAGTGACATTGCTATTTAAAAAGAAAGAGTATTTAAGACATAATTTTGAAATTGTCAGTTATGGTCAACTATAATACAGTGATATACACACATACAATAATGACTTGAGGGTAAATAAGTGCTGTTTTATCTTATAATAGAAACAATTTGGGCATTTTCCTAATTGATTTCTTGTCTCCTAGTATGAGTCAATGTTACCACCTATCACTTAGATACTATCAATATGCTGATTCTAGATCTACGAATCTTGATCTAGAGCAGATATTATTTTCCATTTTAATTAGCTTTTTTCTATTCTGATTGACTTGAAAGTCAGATGACTTTTTAGTAACAAATGGTGAATTTGCTTCTAAGTGAGAGTCTATGGAGATCTCTTATGAATAATGTTGATAAACTCAAAAGCACAAAAGCTTGGAATGTGTGACATCTACTTTTGTCTATATGGAAGTCTTTTTGCCACAATTTCTGGATTTTTACCAGTATTCTGAAACAGCAAGATTATGCATTAGTTGGGAGAGATAAGATCATGACAGTCATGCCTTCAGCATAAACCTGAAGTAGCAGCAAGTTCATCTGAATGAATGAAATATTGACCATACCCTTGAGATAAACACACATGCATTCAGGTACACACATGCAAATGTATACAGTACTGTAAATACTCTGTAAACTTCTAAAATTGCTATATGGGTAAAAAATAAAAGTATTAGTGTCTACTTTCTTAGGTAGACACTATTTCCTCATTTCTAATTTTATCTCATTCAGCCAATGGAAAAAAGAGAAACATTATATTTTCTATACCAAAACAATATTGTCATACTTATTCTTATATATCTCATGGTTTTCAGTGCAAATATTATTGATACAAAATATTTTTTCTGATTATTTCTTGTTGATATTAGTTTCTTGTTTTGGCAAGATATAATGCCTGCCATGCAATACACGACTGAGAAAAACAATGCCATCAGTAGTTAAAGATATAGCGCGCACACACACACACACACACACACACACATGCACACATACACATTTTTCCCTTGCAAATTTTCCTAGAATCAGGTCAGGTCATCAGATATCTTTTACCATGGTATAGGAACCAGAGAGGCCAAATACAGTTGGGAGAATTCTTGGTCATATGCAAATCAATGTGTATAATAAACTGACATACTGGGATGTCTTCCACATCTACAGAATACAGTTCCAAGGGGAATAATCTGCCCAGATGGAACAGTTGAAGAAGTCATTGATGTAAGCCTCAGGTTGATAAACAAAGCTTCACTGTATATCACAACACAGCAGGCAGTCCCCTCTTCGGTTCTCACAATATACATTTTCATCAAGACATATGACAATGTAATACTTCCTGAGGTGTCAAGGAGGTGCATGTAGTAATGATATGTTAATTACCTTTAAGGTGTCACACAAAAGAAAAGAAAGAAAAAGAACAAGATCTAGTTACAAACACTCATTCAATAAGTATTTAGTGTCAGGCACAGTCCTAAATACTAGAGATTAAAAACAAAATCTTACCTCGGATGATTTTACATTATATGGTAGACAACTATGCACACCGACAAGTCAGTAGCCATTATATGCAAATAATTATGGGCAGGATACTAATGACTAAGTAGATCAGGAAAAACCTTCTGTATATTTCTACTGTATAACTAATTTTCTTTGAGGCTATTTCTCATATGTATGTAAATATACATATAAGTATGTATTTCTTTTCTAAGGGTAAACTCAGATGATTGCTATATATACAAATGTTGTGGTAAATAGTTCTGTTGCAGGGATTGGTTGGTCCCCATAAACTCTATTTATATTTATTATACATATCACCAAACCATTCATTTCAGAGTGATACTGAATACTCTTCCCAAATTAGAAGAGTTATACCAGTGCCTAAGAAATTGCTTACAAATACACTTTTAAGAAATTAACTATTTTGAATTTTGGAAAAGTAAATAAATTATGTGCTTTTCTGAGATTAAAGTCAAATTTAGACTCAATGATGGGTTAAGAACATGAATAAACATTGTGGTGAACAAGGAAGAGGAGAAATGATATTTTTTCTTTGATTACTTAAAATTTAATTTGCACAATTAACATTTTCTCTATGATATTTTAAAGCAATAAACAAAATAATAAATCAAGCCTTGATTTTTAACATTTGTTAATTTCTGACATGTAAAGGCTTATGATAAAAAAAAGAATGATCTGAAAAATCAGTTGAAACTGGCTGCCAGCACACCCCTTGGTATATGTTGATATTTACCATATTAGAAACAAAAACATCTTAATATTATGATAAAAATACTTTGACCTCCAGGACCCTCTAAAAGGATTTCCTGAACCATATTTTGAAATTCCTTCTCTTATATGATGGTTATAACTCTACAGAGTGCTTTTTGATCCACTGTCCTAAAAAACATATTACAAGTAATACTTAAACCATATTAATTCATTCATTTGATAAATATTCATTGAGCAGTTCTAGGAACTAAAGAATTACAAGAAAGAAGAGAAACTTTATCCTTAAGAAGTTTATGGTCTGACATACGTGTTTATCACCTCTCCCATTACCAAATTTCACTAAGATTTTCTAACACTCACTTTATCACATCTTTGTTTTTTATAAACATGCTAAGAATATTTCATTCCCTTTACATTTTCAAGTTTCTCACTTTCAAGTTTCTCACCTTCATTTTCCATAACATGTTTTACCTTTCTAGTTAGTTATAGATTTTACTTTTCTGGTCATGACTAATATTTTGGTATATTCTTCCATTTCAGTGTAAAAGAGGAATTATATCTTTCCTCTATCTTTTGAGTCTTCTATATCTCAGTCAATATGTAAGGAAAGGCAAAAGAAAATATTCCTGAGAACCATGAAAGACAAACAAATTAGGATACATTTCTGTTCCCTCCCATAGGCCATAATAAACTGCTAGAACAGTGACTGGGTGGTGTGAACTCTACATGATGATGCGGTTTCACTTCATATTAGTGTCTGTGGAAAAGATCAAATATATTGCTTGGTGTAAATTCAAGAAGATCTGAGTTCATTTTCAGACTTACATGCTTGGTATTTGTGCATTCCTGGTCATTACTTATCTTTCTTTGGCCTCATTTACCTTGCAAGTAAGGAAAAATTTAACTAGTTGGCAGTGTATAGTGTGCTCAGCCTGAAGACTTTTCTTCCTAAGTTCAAATCTGTCTCAGACACTTGATAACTTTGTGACCTTGCACAAGTCATATTATCCTGTTACCTTAGTTGCTCATCTATTAAATGAACTGGGAAAAGAAATGGAAATCATTCCATTATATTTGCCAAGGAAACCTGAAATGGGGCCAGAAAGTCAGACATGACTGAAAAAAGAAAACAAGTCAACAACAACTTTGGGCAGGTACAACCTACTGATAACCTATGAAAACAAAATGATTCAGGGGCAAGAATTTAGATGTCGGTCATTAAATAAGCATGTGTTAAACTAACGAAGGTACTGTACTAGGTACTGGAGATACAAGGAAAGACGAAAGCACGGTGCCTACCTACATGGAACTCAGAGTCCAATAGGAAAGAAAATGTGTAAAAATTGTACACATAAGATATATACCTTGAAAGTAAGAGGAAATTTCATTGGAAAGGCCATGGAAGTGGATGGATCTAGATAAGAACTCCTCCTGATGGTGGGATTTGAGATGAGCTTGGAATGAAGGCAGATGTGTAGAGGAAGAATATTCCTGTAACTCGCAGTAGTCAATACAAGGCAATTGAGGATAGAGATAAAATATCTTATTTGTGTAATAGCAAGAAAGTCAGTGCTGCTGGAAGGTAGAATATGCAGAGAAGAGTAAAATATAACAAGACTAGAAATGTAAGAAGATACTGGTTTGTATACAACTTTAGAAACCAGAGATTTCCCTATCTGATGCTGGAAGTAATGGAGTGATACTGAATTTTTTTGAATAAGGTTTAGTATGGTTAAACCAATACATTAAGAAATTTGCTTTGTTAGATGAATGGAAGGTGAATTGGAGTAAGCAAGAAATCTTAGACAATGAGAACAATTTGAAGGCAGTTACACTGAAGCATGAGGTGATGTGTGCCTTAAATGAAGTTTTGATTCTGGAAGGATGGTGGTGGCTTTGACAGGAACAAAAAAGTTGGGAAGAAAAGAAAGTTTTTATGTTCTTTTGGAAAGATGAGTTAAATTCTGGACTTACTATATTTGATATTGCAATGGAACCTCTTGTTCTAAATATATAAGCAGAAACCGGTATTGTGAGATTCAAGCTCACAGGGAGATTAGGGCTGGATAAACAATTCTGAGATTCATCTAAAAAATGATGGTGATTGAACCATTTAGAGCATATGAGATCGCTAAGCAAGGCAGCAAAGATTGCGAATAGGACTGAAGACAGAACCTTGGGTTGACGTATACACTTGTCTAATGGGCATGATATGAATGAAGATTCCTTAAAAAAGTCACTGAAGGAATGCTTAGACATATAGAAGGTGAACAATGAGTAACTGATGTCAAGAAATTCAGAAGTAAGAGAGTATCCAAGTGAAGATGGTAATCAACACTGAAAAAAGGTGCATGGAGATCAGCAAGGACTGAGAAAAGATCATTATTTGGTAATTAAGTGAACTTTGGTGACTAGAGAGAACAGTTGAAGAATTAAAGTCAAAGGAAAGATTTCAAGGGTGTTAGAAATTAGTGAGAAATTCCAGAGTTCCCAGGTCAAAGAGAAAATATTGCAAGCTGCCAGAAAGAAATATTGTAGAAATACAATCACAATAACACAAGATCTACCAGCTTCTACATTAAGGGACTGAAGGGCTTGGGATATGATATTCCAGAAGTCAAAGGAACTAGGATTAAAACCAAGAATCTTCTACCCAGAACAACTGAGTATACTTCAAGGAAAACAATGATCATTCAGTGAAATAGAGGATTTTCAAGCATTCTTGATGAAAAGACCAGAGCTGAATAGAAAATATGAATTTCAAACACAAGAATCAAGAGAAGCATGAAAATATAAACAGGAAAGAGAAATGACAAGGAACTTGCTAAAGTTGAACTGTTTACATTCCTACATGGAAAGGTAATATTTGTAACTCTTGAAACTTTTGTCAGTATTTGGGTACTTGGCAGGATTATACAGATATATCTATATAGATATAGATAGCTGGATAGATAGATATATCTATATAGATATAGATAGATAGATAGATAGATAGATAGATAGATAGATAGATAGATAGATAGGCAGATAGATAGAGGGCACAGGGTGAGTTGAATAGGAATGGTTGATATGTAAAAAAAAAATAAAATTCAGGTGTGAGAGAGGAATATATTGGGAGGAGAAAGGGAGAAATGGAATGGGGCATATTATCTCTCATAAAAGAGTCAAGAAAAATTTTCCAATGTAGGGGGAAAGTGGGGAGGTGAGATGGAAAAAGTGAAGCTTACTCTCATCACATTTGACTAAAGGAGGGAATAAAATACGTACTCAGTTTGGTATGAAAATCTATCTCACACTACAAGAAAGTAGGGGAGAAGAGGATAAGTGGGGTGGGGGACAATGGAAGGGAGAGTAAATGGGAGGAGGGAGTAATTAGAAGTAAATACTTTCAGGGAGGTACAAGGTCAAAAGAGGGAATAGAATAAATAGGGGTCAGGATAGATTGGAGAGAAATATAGTTAGTCTTTCACAACATGACTATTATAGAAATCTTTTGCAAAACTACACATATATAGCCTATATTGAATTGCTTGCCTTCTCAGAGGGGATGAGTGGACAGGGTGGAAGTAAGAGAAGTTGGAACTCAAAGTTTTAGGAACAAATGTTGAGAATTGTTTTTACATGCAACTGGGAAAGAAGAAATATAGGTGGTGGGGTATAGAAATATATCTTACACTAAAAGAAAAGAGAGAAGAGGGGAAAAGGGAAGGGAGGAGTGTGATAGAAGGGAGGGCAGATTGGGGAAGGGGTTATTAGTATGCATGGTATTTTGGGGTGTGGGGAAGGGAGAGATAGGGAGAAAATTTGGAACTCAAAATCTGTGAAAATGCATGTTGAAAACTAAAAATAAATAAATTAAAAAAAGGAATTAGTGAAAAAGGTGAAGCCCCTTAGTGTAAATATCTTTCTTTATGACTTTAAGCATAAAGTTATTTAGTTATTTGGCGATAGCTGATGGAAATGGATGAATTAAGTGAGAGATTTGGGGGGCATTATGTTTTTATTTATTTTTAAACAAGGTGGGAAATCTAAGGGATTTTTGTAGGCATCAGGGCAGCAGTCAATAAGGGAAGAGAGATCAAAGATTATAGAAATAATTCTTAAGATAAAAGAGGTAAGCTGCTTAAAAAGATGGTTGGAAGTGAATCAAGGTAGACGAATTTGTTTTCCTTAGAAGGGCTACCTCTTCTTTTGTGGCAGGAGTGAAAGAGGCGATAATGGGAAAGAAATCTAAGCTATGTAGGGTGTAGAAGAAGGAAGTATAAGTGGAGGAAAATCTTAGCAAATGGTTTCAAATATTTGAAGAATAATTGGACATGAAAGGGTTGTGTCTGGGAAGCTCTCATTCTGCTTTGGAACTGTTTTTAAGTAATTTTGACTGTCTGTCAATGTCAATATTATTATGCCTTCTTCAATGAATAGATACGGTTCTCAGCTTTCGCTCTAATTACATTGAATGAATAGGAGCAATAAAGTTTATAATCCTATAGAATTTG
This sequence comes from Bettongia penicillata ogilbyi, assembly GCA_023548195.1. Lineage (NCBI taxonomy): Eukaryota > Metazoa > Chordata > Mammalia > Diprotodontia > Potoroidae > Bettongia > Bettongia penicillata. Next base: position 1,331,231 of record JAJHZJ010000688.1, on the reverse strand, counting down.
AGTTTGAAATGATTTTGCATTCAGACTGAATTTTTCCATGTCTCTGAAATTAAAATATGTAAAGAAGCATTATCATCTGAAAAACTGAGTCCAGTTTTATAAAAATGGAGACAGATTAAGTTCCTCAGAGGTCAGACTGAAGTATTGAAATCCAAAAGAACTCTGAAGGTATGAGAGTTCTGTAATACCTTGGAAATAAGATGATTTTTAAAAAAACTGCCCAGTCCTTAGTCAGATCTAACTGTCTTAATTGTAATGAGTAACAGTGATAGAAATGAGAACTCATGAGGTAAGAGTCAATAAGCTTTGCAGACAATTGAAAAGATATTTGATTATATGAAATATCTTACAGTCCCAAGTTGATATTAATTGCATATGAATTTAGTTGAATCAAAATACTAAGCCTAGATAAGTAGGAAATCCTGAGGTTTTGTTTGTGGCTTTCTTTTGTTCTTGTGACAATAATTCTGCATGTCTTATTGATTTGAGCCATTAAACCTGATTCCCAGTGGACATTTCTCTTGATTGTTAAGATGTATTTTAAAAATTTCTGGGAAATTAAAGAGTCAAATTTTAGAATTATTATGTATAAAGAGTTCTCATTACAAATAATGGGAAATGTCATGAATAAAGTCTGTAGGCTGGTTTGCCAATGATATTTCTTGGATTTGAGTTGTCTGTAGAATTTTGGCCCCCAGCTGTGCAATGAAATCCAAATAACAGAAACGAAATCAACTCCTTAACTTGCCTTTCTGCACTGGTTAAATAGTGATGAATAGAGTTTTTTTTTTCAAATTTCAAATGTTGAATGCCAAATGTACAGAATAGAAATGAAATGATTAGAGGAAAAAAATGCTCTGCTAGACAATCTCATTCCATTATAAATAAAAGACAATTGCTCCCTTTGAGGAAAGGTTCTTGTTTTGTCTTTGCATCCCCTGTAATTAATACAGTTCTTTCCTCACAGTTGGATTGGAAAAAAAAAAAAAAAAACCATCTTGTATCTTATTTCCAACTTTTGTGTAAACAGTAGTGTTGTAGAATCTATATATATTATCCTTCATTATTATTTATATTAGCATATTGCTCATTATTGACACAATTTAGAGCTTATCAAATGATTACTCTTTAGTGTTCAATCCAATAGAAATTATTTCTCTAAAGTTTAACTCTCAGGTTTCATTTTGTCAGATGACTCTAATTCACAGCAAATAACAACACTGTGAAACCAGCTTTTACCATTTTGGAATGAAAATGTTTGGAGGAATCAAAGGGTTCTATTTCTAAAAGCAGGTGGCACAGTGGAGAAAGTCACAGATTTGGTGTCAGAAAGGCATGAATTCAAACTTGACTTCGGACACTTCTGACCCCTCTAATCTCTTTTCCTCTGCCTTTTTCAATTTTCTCATCTGTAAGGTGGGAATTAGGCAGCTAGGTGGTGCAATGGATAAAGTCGTGGGTACTCATCTTCCTAAATTCAAATCTGGCCTCAGTCACTTGTCAGCTCTGTGACCTGGACAAGTCACTTAGGCTCTGTTTTTCTCAGTTTTCTTAGGCTGGAGAAAGAAATGGCAAACCACTTTAGTATCTATGCCAAGAAAATCCCAAATGGGGTCACAAAGAGCTGACTGAAAAATGACCGAACTATAATATAATAACACCGGGATAATGACAGAGATTCCTTCTCAGGGTCTTTGTCACACTAAAATCAGATTATACTTGTAAAGTAGTTAGCACAGTTCCTGGAGTATATTAGCTGCTCGTTAAATGCTTGTTAAAATTTTAGTTAAAAATAAGTTCAAAGAGTTTCTTTATTAAAGCCCTGGCTAGTAAATGCTGGTTTGTTTTTGACTCTTACTGCTTTTTAGGTATTGTATTGTGCCTGGGTACACAGAGTTACTTGGATAGAGAAATCATAAATCTTTTAAAGTATTATGGTGCGTGAAATGTACATGGGGAAACCAGGGGAAAATGACCAGTATATATAGAGAGATTGATGGTTAGTAAGAGATTGAGAATGACATGCTGGACGATATTCTGGAGAAGACAGAATGGAATGCAAACAAGGTTACATACAGAGGGGTTTGCCTTGGCATAGACATACTGTATCTTTAAAAAAAAATTATTTTTTCTTTCCAATATTTTTACATAAAATTTCACATAATAACTTCCCAAAATCTATGTAGTTGGACATGCTAAAAAGTTTACTCATATGTGTGTGTGTGTATGGACTTTTACTATGCTGATATTATAGAAAGGAGAATGGATGGGTGGGTTAGCATAGCAAAAACTATAGTCTTAGAAACATATTCTGCAGAAGACACCATCAGAAATGGTTTCACTAAATCTTTAGCTAAAGGGTCAAGAGATAAGACTAATTATAACTAAAGCCCCAAATCTTCACAAATTGAGTGAAAAAATTCTGCAGACTATTTGTGCTGTAGTGTCAATCCTATAGCCATAAGAAAATACAAACAACAAAATCCATTTTTTTTTTCCAGGACATGATACATCTGCCCATATTTCTAATCAAACAAATAAGATCTTGAATGTGAAAGTACTTTGTGACATGTAAAGTTCTATATTGTAGATTATTATCTTCATTTGAAAGGGATTTAAGTTGCTGCAAATTTGAGCAATATTTTTTAACATACCATATTAAAATCTAAGGGAAAATGTTATATTTTTATATTCTATTAACCCAAAAGATTGTTTTCAATGAAATTCGACCAGAAGGTGAATATTTTCACCGTGTTTTACCCAAGACAAGCATTTAACAGCATGGGTTGTTCAGTCAATGAGAAGAAATTGTATTGTACCTGAGTGAAGCACAACTAGGTCACAAAGGAAAAGACTGAGGAGTAAGGATTATCGCTAGTTTGAAATAAACAATGAATGCTGATATAGCCAGGAAAACACAGGAATGATCTCAAAAGCTTTCCCTTGTGTGATCACCTTTTACGTAATGGATAGCACAGTGTTGTTGCTGACTGATCAGTGACATTCAAACATAAGCAGGATATTTACACAGGGATAAACTATTTTTTTTTTCATGAGGTAATGGATCCAAGGATTCTTAAACCAAGATAAGAATATTCTTTATTTTCTGTTGATGCCTGAGCTGCTACTTCTAGTGACTACTTTTCTTTTTAGTTTTAAATTATAGATAAATACTTAGATGTAAGTACACAATAAGAAAAGAAAAAGAAACATTATAAACTTAAATATAAAATAGGAAAAGAAAAAAAGACATGTTGTGCACAATAGGACATAGGAAAGGATTCAGAATATATAGCAATAATTTATCATTTCAAGAAAGCCTATTTAACGATACTGCATGTTATGCTGAAAGCTATCCATCTTTTTTTATTTTGCATCCTTGTAGGTTTTCTTTTGTTATCTGTACACTTTTTACTTGGTTCTTTCTTTCCTCCTTCCTCCCTCCTACCCACCATCTCAAGACTACAACAGTGCATGGGTGTATTTATATATTGATATTGATATATGCATGTGCATATACATGTATACACATAGATACGTACATACATATGTGAACATATATTTTCCCTAAGAGATTCTACTCTTAATCTTGTTTTTGTGTTTATGCATATCTCTTTTTTTCCTATTTCTCCCAATCTTCTATTTTACTTCTGCCTGGTACCTTGCCCTTTTAATACTTCACCTACCCCCACTCCAGCAATCCCTCCCTTATCCTCCCATTCCCCTATATCTAAACACTGTTTTGTATACCCCTTTGAACTACTGCATCCCCCTCTTCTAAAGCTCCCTTACTTTTCCTTACATTCCCCTAAATCTAAACACCCTAATGTACCCCCTTTTAACTGATTCCCTCACCTTCCCCTCTAAAGATTCCTTCTTATCCTTTCCCCCTCCCTATACCTTTAGAATTTTATTTCTTTGTAAACTTAGAAGATTTTTATACTCTTTTAGAAATATAGGTATTTTTCCCTTTTAAACCCATTCCCAATGCAAGTAGATTCCCAGAACTAATAATCCCTCTATCTAATTTCTCTGTATTGGTTCTTCCTCTGGCACCTCATTTATATAATATTATAATATATAATATAATAATAATATAATATTCTTTTAGCTGCTCTTGAATGGTTTAACTTTTTAAAGTAACATCATATTTAGGTCTACCCAAATCTTTCTCTTAGTCTCTCTAATTACTAGTAACATTTTTTGACATAGGTCTCATATTTTCCTTACATAAAAAGTAAATATTTTATACTTATTTGGTCCATTGCAGTTGGTCATTGGTATGCACCTTATTTTTATTTTGGCTCTTGCATGTCAAATCTTCTATTGAGTTCAGGGTTATTTTTTTTAACAGAATCTAAAAGTCTGACAATTGATCAAATATCCATTTTCTTCATTCAGAATTATGCTTAACTTTGGTGAGCATAATATTTTAGGCCAGAGGCTCAGTTCTTTTGCTCTTCAATATATAATATTGCAAGACCTTCAATCTTTTAGTGTTGCCAGCACTAAGACCAGTGTGATTCTAATTGTGATACCATCATATATAATTTTTTCCTTGTTGTTTGTAATATTTTGTCCTTGATCTGGGAGTTTGGGAATTTAACTAAAATATTCCCGTGAGTTTTCCTTATAAGGTCACTTTCAGGTGGTGATTGGCGGATATTTTCTATTTCCACATTATTCTCTTGTTCTAATGCCTCAGGACAATTTCCTTTAATTATTTCTTGTATTATTGTATCAAGATTTTTTTTTATCAGAACTTTTAGGTAGTCTAATTATTCTTATTTTTTTTTAATTTTTTTAATTTTTAACACAGTTCATATCACATAATACAATTCCAACTTTTTGTCAGATGATGCTTCTTTCAAAGCATTTACAATAGAGGCCACAAGCAAATTTTTTTTTTAACATTAACCAATTGAGAGAGAAATAATAACTATGTACGCTAACTTCATATGCCCTTGACCTAATTATCTCCATGTTATTACTAAGAATTAAAGGACCCTAACTTATTGTTGTTGGTATAAAGTCCTAAGCCAAATAACTTAATTTTTGACAACTCTAGATGTTCCCCTACCAACAAGCTATAATTCAATAGCTCTGCTATTAAGTTTACAAACATTTTTGACTATAAGAAATTGCCACTAAGAGTAAGGACATTGCAGGGAAACAATATCTCCCCAACTTCATGTCAGTTCCAGGCAGGAGTGGATTGTCAATTTGCATTCAGTCAGGCTGTTCCTATGTTTTCAAATTCAATGTTTTCCTTATAAGGTATTTCACTTTCTCTTCCTTTTTTTTCATTCTTTTTCATTTCATGACTATTCTGGCTTTCCCTTGCCCAATTCTGATTTTCAAGAAGTCACATTCTTCCTTGAGACTATGCATCTTGGAGGCGGAGACAAGATGGCAGACTAGAAAGTCACACTTACACAGGCTCCTCCCCATAGCCCATAAAATACCTGTAGAGAGGGACTCAACAAATTTTGGAGCAGCAGAAGTGGAGAACAACAGAGTGAAGGAAATTTCCAGCCCATGGTGACCTGAAAGGCCCATGGAAACATCAGTTGTGAGGGACACGGGAGCCAAGTGCAGAGCTCAGCCCAGCCTTGGTGGCATGGCACAACAAGACTCTGAGAGGAGGACACCTCTGGGGCAGAATTTTCAGTTGAAGCAACAGGTCCTCAGATCCCTTGGCCCACAGATGCCAAAGGTCAGTGACAGGGTTTTATCAACAGGCCAGGAAGGGAAAAGGGCCTTTCCATATCTCTGGCAGCAGGCAGTGGCCACAGAGCCAGCACAGCGGAGCATAAAAACCCCTGGGGACATTGAAGAGCTGAGTCTTACCTCAACCCTGGGTGGAGGCCCTGGCGAAGCTGGTCTTTGTCTCACACTGAATGGTGGCCCTGCCCATCCAGCTTATCTGAAAATCAGCCCTGAGTGCTGGCTTGATGGAACTGGAGGCCAAGTGTCTGTGGAGAGGTATATGCTAAGATTCTGGGCACAAAAATCCCTCTCAGCATCCAGAGAAGTACGAACCTCATTGGGCCACCTTGGAAGAACTGAGATCTCACAGATTCCCAGAGTATACCCTACACTTGACAATGGACCCAAATGCCCAAAAAAGGGGAAAAAAAAAATAAGACCATAGAAGGTTACTTTCTTGATGAACAGATATCTCCTCCCACACTTTTTGGTAAGGAATAACAATGGTTGCCATCAGAGAAAGACATAGAAGTCAAGGCTTCTGTATCCCAAACATCAAAATAAATATTCGATGGCCTCACGTCACAGAAGAGCTCAAAAAGGATTTTGAAAATCAAGTTAGATATGTGGAGGAAAAACTGGGAGAGAAATGATAGAGATGCAAGAAAAGCATGAAAAGCAGGTCAGTACCTTGCTAAAGGAGACCCAAAAAAATGCTGAAGAAAATAACACCTTGAAAAATAGGCTAACTCAATTAGCAAAAGAGGTTCAAAAAGCCAATGAGGACAAAAATGCTTTAAAAAGCAGAATTACCCAAATAAAATAGGAGGTCCAAAAGCTCACTGAAGAAAATAGTTCTTTAAAAATTAGAATGGAACAGATGGAGGCTAATGACTTTATGAGAAACCAAGAAATCACAAAACAAAACCAAAAGAATGAAAAAAATCGAAGATAATGTGAAATATCTCATTGGAAAAACAACTGACCTGAAAAATAGTTCCAGGAGAGCCAGTTTAAAAGTTATGGGACTACCTGAAAGCCATGATCAAAAATAGAGCCCAGACATCATCTTGCATGAAATTATCAAGGAAAACTGCCCTGATATTCTAGAACCAGAAGGCAAAATAAGTATTGAAGGAATCCATCGATCACTGCCTGAAAGAGATCCAAAAAGAGAAACTCCTAGGAACATTGTGGCCAAATTTCAGAACTCCCAGCTCAAGGAGAAAATATTGCAAGCAGCTAGAAAGAAAAAATTCAAGTATTCTGAAAATACAATCAGGATAATACAAGATCTAGCAGCTTCTACATTAAGGGATCGAAGGGCGTGGAATAGGCTATTCCAGAAGTCAAAGGAACTAGGACTCAAACCAAGAATCACCTACCCAGCAAAACTGAGTATAATACTTCAGGGGAAAAAAAAATGGTCTTTCAATGAAATAGAGGACTTTCAAGCATTCTTGATGAAAAGACCAGAGCTGAAAAGAAAATTTGACCTTCAAACACAAGAATGAAGAGAAGCATAAAAAGGTAAACAGCAAAGAGAAGTCATAAGGGGCTTACTAAAGTCGAACTGTTTACATTCCTACATGGAAAGATAATATTTGTAACTCTTGAAACTTTTCAGTATCTGAGTAATTGGTGGGATCACACACACACACACACACACACACACACGCACACCCACGCACATGCACAGAGGCAGAGAGCACAGATTGAATTGAATAGTATGGGATCATATCTTAAAAAAGGAAAGAATTTTGGGGTAAGAGAGAAATATATTGTGAGGAGAAAGGAAAAAATGGAATGGGGCAAATTATCTCTCATAAAAGAGGCAAGCAAAAGACTTTTCAGTGGAGGGGAAAAAGAGGGGAGGTGAGACAAAAGCGTGAAGCTTACTGTCATCATATTCGACTAAAAGAAGGAATAAAATGCACACTCATTTTGGTATGAAAACCTATCTTACAATACAGGAAAGTGGGGGAGAAGGGGATAAGCAGGGTGGGGGTGGATGATGGAAGGGAGGGCAAAGGGAAGAGGGAGCAATTTGAAGTCAACACTTGGGGAGGGACAGGATCCAAGGAGAGAACAGAAGCAATGGAGGCCAGGATAGAATGGAGGGAAATATAGTTAGTCTTACACAACATGACTATTATGGAAGTCATTTGCAAAACTACACAGATATGGCCTATATTGAATTGCTTGCCTTCCCAAAGGGAATGGGTGGGGAGGGAGGGATGAAGAGAAGTTGGAGGTCAAAGCTTTAGGAACAATTGTCGAGTATTGTTCTTGGTACTAGGAAATAAGAAATACAGGTAATGGGGTATAGAAAGTTAGGTGGCCCTACAGGACAAAAGAGAAGATGGGGACAAGGGAAGGGAGGGATTTTAGAAGAGAGGGCAGATTGCTGATAGGGGCAATTAGAATGTTTGGTGTTTTGGGGTGGGGGGAGAGGACAAATGGGGAAAAAATTTGGAAGCCAAAATTTTGTGAAAATGAATGTAAAAAGTTAAATAAATAAATTTTAAAAAAATTAAAAAAATTCTGCATCTCCTTTTCCAATTGGTCAACTTTTTAGTCATAATCTTCCTGTTTTTTTGGATTATTGTTGTTTTTATTTATATTTTTCCTCAATTTCTCTCATTTGATTTTTAAAGTCTTTTTGAATTTCTTCAATGAATTGTTTTTGGGCAGATGACCATTTGGCATTACTCTTTGGGGTGGAAGAAGGTTTTTTTGTTTTTTTTTTGCTTCAGTATCCCTCTCTGAAAAAGAAACCTAGTCTTCTCTATTCCTATAGTAATGTCTGTGGTTGGATTCTTTTTCCTTTTCCTGTGTATTTTTTTTTTTTTTTTGGTAATATAGCAAACTCCCCTTACTGTCCCAAGAATAAAAGTTCCTGTGGCAGGTCCAAGGCATCCTCCAACCCCAGTTAACCCCCAAACTTGCAGCTTATTGCTAAAATGGACTCTAGCCTGAAGATGTTTATCATTCCCAGTGGCAAATCTAGTCCTTGGATTTTTGTTAGGCTTCTCTGATTGTCCATAGACGATCCCTGTTCTTCGCCTACTCTTACTGGTTTTCATCACTCTGTGTTCACTCAGAGGTGCTATGTTGTCTTTGTCTTCCTTTTGTGAAGGACAAGCTGAGAGCTTGAAATTTTATGACCTACTCCACCTTTCCAGAATTCTCTCCCCTAGTGCCTACCTTTCAGTGGTAATCATATTAAGATTTTTCCTTTAACCAAAGTTCTTAACTGATACCTTCTCCAAATCACCAAGGAATGCTTATAGGCATGAATTCTCAAAGATTATGCTGGTTGAGTACAAAGTACTAAAAATTTTACCAACACAGAACATATTCATATGTGAATGCAGTAATGTTCTGAATATTTGGCCTTGGACAAATCTACATAACATTAAGGAGACCCATTACCAGGTTTATCGTAGTGTGGCGAATTTTTTGGCCAGGAACAATCGAAGATTAATCTGCTTTGGTGGAAGTTGTACTCTTTGGAAGGCAATGTAAGATCATCAAAACATTTGAAAAAATGCTCCATCTATAATGAGAAAGTAATAACATTAATAATAATTTCCAAGATGTATTGGTAATCCTTTAGAAAATGAGTTTATAACAATACTTAAACACATACATACCCAAACAGAACCAGTTATGTGGCAATTCATCAAAGAACAGAATTCCAGAGTATTCAGAATGATATGGTACTAAACTGTAAAATACTTCATTAAATGAAGAATGACAATGATTAAGAACAGGTCATTAGAATGACAATCAGAATCATTGATACCTTTGGAGAGAGCAGTTTCAGTTGAATGAAACCAGGTAATAAAAATTTGAGAAGCAAGTGGAAAGGAAGTGGAAGGAAAACTGTTCTTTCTAGGAATTTAAAGAAGGAGAAATATGGAATGTTAACAAGGAGAAGGATAGTAGAATCAAGGCATTTTAAGGTAGGGAAAAATTTAGGCATATTTATAGTCATCAAGGAAGGAATTAGAACATAGGAAAAGTTTGAAGATTATGGAGATGGGGGAATGATTGTGGAGACAAATTATCAGAGAATATGGGAGTGAACAGGATCAAACATACTTGCAGAGGGTTTGACTTCTGAAAAAGAAGAACCAACTGTTCATTATTGATTGAACTAAAGAAGAAAACAAGGACTGATTCTCATGGATATTATGATATAGAGAAATGGAGAAAGGACCACAAGGTGAATGGACTCTTTCTCCTCACTAAAGCTATGAGAAGCCCTGTGCTTTGGGGAGGCATGGAAACTATGTGATAGGATTAAAGAAGAAAAAGAAACAACTAGGTTGAGAACATTCTATTTCAAAGAACTGTCTTATGCCACAAAAATGTATCCTTGCTACTTTATTCTACTTGAGATAGGTAGGAAAGCATATATCTCTTCTTTTAATTGCTCATGATCATCTAAAAACTCACATTCTTCATGCCTGGACCCAGAATAACATATAGAGACTTGCATTTATAGTGATTCTAAAAGTCATTTGCATTTAACTTTAGCATGAAAATGTTTAGGAACATGTCCAGGCAAAAACCCGGGGAGAATAAAGATGTACATAAAATAAATGAGGCAACACAACCATTGATGATGTGTCACACTAGAAGATTCATGGCATGGTTTTTCTCTGTTCTATTGTAAGAAAGCAGAACAGAGAATTCTTTCTGCTTAGAATTGTAAAGTACCTTAAATTCAGATATCCATAATAGAATGGATGATAATCTGGAGTGCTACATGCACCTCTCACATCCTTTATTCTGTTGTCTTCTAGTATAATAAATCATTCAAATGATAACAATTTTTACTCATTGATGAGTCTTTGTAAGATCCAACAAGGCAAGTAAATTATTAGGTTATTCTTGGTGTCCTGCTGAGGATAAGGTTCAAATGCGGATTATTCAGCAGCAGGCAATGCATAACCTAAGCTCATATATATGGAGTTGTGGATTACATTACATGAATCCTGGTAGGGGATTCTCCTGGGAAAATACTTAGAAGGGCGAAAACTGCTATTGACCAGACTATTGCAGCATAGGGTTCTGACTTTTGTGGAAATCACACAACTATTTTTGGCATATCAAAGTAAACCTTAGTCCTTTGTGGAGGTAATAGTAAAAGCTTGCATTCATATAGTCATTAAAAGGTTTCAAAGTTCCAAATACATCCTTTGATCACAACATTCTTGTAAGGTAGGTGCTGTTATCCATCTTTAACAGATGAGAATGAGTCTAGAGTAATGGAGTGACTTGTTCAAGAAGACAAAACTTGTTTTCATCTGAGACAGGGTATATAGGTAGGTTTTTCAGTCTTCAAGACCAGCATTCTATGCAAGAATTGCTGTCACTCTAGTTTAATTAACAAAATATTTCTTTTTTTCCTAGAGGCACTGTGTGTTTGAAAGCAGGTAGGGTTTTATTGGATAGCAATATCATTTATGCTTTGACTCTGGGTCCAAGAAGAAAAATGGAAAATATCTGCCTAGGTTCTCTTCCATTTAAACCAATTCCTCTTGTTCATAATGCACAACTAGTAAAGTAAAATAATTGGGGACACAGAGGAGCTAGGAATCACATATTGTAATCCCTTTCCGTTTTATTCAGTGTAACTCTACCCTAAATGTCCAACATAGATAGAAAAATAGATAGATAGATAAATAGATGATTGAGAGATAGATGATTAGTAGCTAGATAATAGGTAGATAGATAGATGATTGGAAATAACTAGATAGTCAGAAACAAAACATTTATTCAGCTGATACTATGTGCAAATCACTGTGCTAAGAACAGGAAAATGCAAATAAAAGTGAATAAGAAAGTCTCTGTTCTCAAGGAATTTAGATTAGAATTGGGGAAGACCGTTTATAAAGGGACTAGGAAAAGATGAGGGTGTGAAGGGTTCCTGAGAAAGAGTTATCTGAGATTGTCTGGGACCACTCAAAAACAACACAAATAAGTAGAAAACACATCAAGGGTGTGGCTTTCCAAGATGTAGATGCAGATGGAGAGGAGGTAGGGAAGACTGGAGCTGCTGTACCTCAAGAAATGGTCTCCATTATTAGATGTAGGGAGTACTAAGTTCTATGTGAATTTCTTAACACATCTGCATTTAAACAGTTGGTTTTATAATCCACATTCTGTAGGCAAAACACTTAATTTCATAAATAATCTTAATGAAGACATATAATGTGTATGAAAATAGTTCAAGTTGTTTGTCCCAAGTATAATCAAAATACATCTTCAAAATTGATTAGTGGGTTCTAATTACTTTCTACTTTGCTGTCAAAATGAATAGTTATATCAGTAAGCTTTCAATTCTTAATTTAGGTTTAAAATCTAGAAATGATTCATTATCAAAAGATAGCGGATTCTTTTTATTTTTGTTAAAATTATAACAGATAACTTGTCACTTAATGAGAGGAGCTGTCCAGATAAAAACCTCCATATGATTTTATTGTATTTTTACTTCCTGATTTTTTGAAATACCTGTTCTTTTTCTCTTTAATATGAGTAACATTTGATTTTATGTCTTCATTAAGTAATACTTTACAGATGCTAAATTACAGTTGCATACAGAGGAAATACATGTGATATCCTCATAAATGTCAAATGAATTCTTTATGATCAGTACTATTATAATGAATACCAAACAATTTCATGATAATTAGTGCTATTACAATGAATACCAAAGGAAGTCATGATAATTAGTACTGGCACATTGAATAGCAAATGAGTTCAAATGAAGAGATTCAAAACTTTAAAAATATATATATTTTAACTTCTTATGATTTAACATGACACTAAAAGCAAAATATTAAGATAATTGTCCTGCTTATTTGCTTAGAAAATTGCATATGAGTCTTTCTTTAACTGTAAGATTATAGTCAAGGGAATGGGCAACTTTTAAAAGTAAATAATTTGTCAATTTTGTATAAACAGGACAATAACTTAGAAAAATTGTATAGACACATACATGCATGCACATGTCTATGTCCATGTCTGTCTGTCTATCTATCTATCTATCTATCTATCTATCTATCTATCTATCTAATCTATCAATCTATCATCTATCTATATAATCCATAAGTGTAACGGTTTGGGTAATTTTCAATATCCTCCATTTAGCTGCTAAAGAGATTTTTACTAAAGCAGAGGTACGAACATGTCAGCATACTCAGTATAGTCCAGTGACTCTCTATCACCTTCAGTAACAAATACAACATAGTCTGGTATTCAAAGCCATTAACAATATAATTTCCCCCAACTTTCTCATATTGTAACTTGCATCATATACTCTTTGAATCAGTGACACTCTTCTTCTTTCAGTTCCATGAGGAAGACGCTCTGTTTCTACAATCAAGACTTTTTTTTTCTGTTTTTTTCCTATTTCCTATTTTTTTCCTAGTTCCTATTTTTCCTCTTTTCCTATTTGCTATCACTTCTCATCTCCACCTCCTGTCTTCAAGGTTCAACTAAAATTCCATCATCTACAGGAAATCTTTCCCAATACCTCTTAATGCCAGTGCCTTGTATTTATTATTTCCAACTTATTCTGTGCACATCATACTTATGCGAGTTTGTTTGCTTTTAGTCTCTTCCTTTGGATTGTGAGCTCCTTTAAAGGCAGGGGTTGTCTTTTACTTTCTTTATATGCCAAATAATTAGCACAGCACCTTACATAGTAGGTATCCTTGTGGTTCTGGAAGCCCTTGTTATTTCAATTTACATGTGGAATGTATGGGCAATCCTAGTTATACAGATATAAAATGATACTTCCTTTCAATTTGGACAGTTCTATGATTGGAAATGAGGAAAAATGAGGACATTTTTAAAAGAAACACTAATGGAACAGCTCCCATATAAGGAACATTAACTTACAGTAAAGGTGACCAAAATGTCCTGTGTACCAGCATCTAATTTGCATATAACATGATGGTAGCTGGGAAAACCTAGAATGTTTGTTGAATATGTTATATAGTATTATATCTTGCATATATTGCATATTATGTTATAATATAGCCTATATTATGTCATATTATCATATTATATTATACCTGTGAAATATGATATATTAAAAATACATTTTATTAGTGTGTCATACATTACTCATATGCATATCTACATTAATTCTATTTTAATAATTTTTCTAAGTCTGACATATGGCAGAATTGTAAATGTTTGTTTCTCACCACAAGACAGAGGAAAGTCATTTTATGTAAGGGAGGTAATAGAATTGTTTAAAATCTCAGATTGGGTCTGCATGAACCTTAAAGTTGGATCTGATAATTCTTAGAACTGTAACCAGGAGAGATCTGTTGCCAGGTGCAGAAACAAACCTGAGTCTTTACTATAACTTGCTGTTTCAAAGAGCTAAGTGGAAGAATAATAGACTTTCCTCCTGCTTCTGGAAGTTGAACCAAATTAAGGTTCAGAGAAGAGTTGAACCAGTGGATCACTAGACAGCTTCACTCAGCATCATTATCTGCTGCTTTAGAGGCAGAAACAACTTAGAGATTATACAGTCAAGAGAACAAACCTAAAAAAGTTCTGAATGAAAATTTTAGACATAGGGTTGCTATTTTGCTAAGAGAATTTAAAATCACCTTAAGAAAAAAAGATGTGAAATTACTGAGCATAGCACCCAGGAGAGAAGTGATTCTTCCCACAAGTGAATAGTTTGTGCTGATTATTATTAAAGGAGGTTTGGCATCAGGAAAACTTTCCTCAAAATTAAAGTTGTCCAAAAGTGAAATGACTTTCCTAGAGAGATTTTAAAGGATCATACTTTTAGAGATAGAAGAAACTCAGAGGTCAGCAAATCTGACTCCCTCAGTTTAAAGGTGAATAAACTGAGGATCAAGGAAATTAAGTTATTTTCCCTGGTTCCCAAAGCTAGTATGTACATGAAACAAAATCCATATGATGGACGTCCTTATTGATCTAGGCACTATTATAAACATTTACCTTGATGATAGACTCTATGCATGGATAGTTTCAGAGGGAAGAAGAAACTGAAAGTGTGGAGGGAAATAGAAAATGCCTAATGCAGAAGTCTTGATTTTAGCAGAAACTTGAAGAAAACTAGAGAATTTCAGGCATTGGAACCAGTTGATGAAAAGGCTCACATTTGACAAATTGAGTGTTGTATGTGAATTAAAATAATGAATCTACTTTGGGATGGTCTTGGATCATTGCATTGCTGAGACTAGTTAAGCCATTCACAATTCTTCACTGTACAATATTGCTGTTACTGTGCACAGTGTTCTCCTGGTTATGCTCATTTAACCTTGTATCAGTTCATACTAGTCTTTCCAGGTTTTTTTCCCACCTAAAATCATCATGCAAGCATTTCCATAACAGTACATTTAAAAAAAAAAAGATTACACATGAAACTGCAGATGTATCACATACAACTTATTATTCTCTCCAAATATACAACAAAGTTATTGTGTACATTTATTTTTTTTCATTCCCACTTGCTTACCAAAAGATACACACACATATAGGCATGCGTATACGTATACACACATTTATAGGTATATATATGCATGGATAAAAATATTCTATGAATATTTTCTATGAATATTTCTTTTTATCAGTTCTTTGGATGCATATTTTCTATGAATATTTCTTTTTATCAGTTCTTTGGATGCAGATGTAAAGACTACTGCAAAGTTCTCATTTTTATAGAGGAGGAAATGAAAGATCAGAGAAGGGGTGCGACTTCTTCAAGATCATACAATCAAAAAGTATCAGAGTCAAAATGAGAATTCAAGTCTCCTGATTCCTAGTCCAGTGTCCCCTACACTACATTTGGCTGTCTTCCTGGGCTATCTCCAGCCATGCTGATGAATATCAGGCTACTGGACCCAGAGGGCCCAGGATAAGAAAGTAAGGCTGGTGACCTTGCACAGCCCTCCCTCACTCAAATCAAAGTCAGCTGCAAGTCATGTCATCGTCTTGATGTCATGATCCTCTTCAAAAACGAAAGACAAACACAATGAGGATAGTGTCTTTCTTCATATATGCTTTACTTTTAATTTGTGCATTTATTATAATCAAAATTGCTTAGTTGGTTAAAGTTGTTTTGAAAACAATTCTGCTCTTACTATATGCAATGTTCTCTTGGTTCTCCCTTCTCTCTTCATCATTTTATTCAAGTCCTTCCATGCTTTTCTAAACTCATTGAGCACATCGTTTCTTATAACTGAGTAGTATTCCAACACAATCGTGCACTACAACTTGTTCAGCCATTCCCCAATTGATGGGGGTCATTGACATTTCCAGTTCTTTGCCACCACAGAGAGCTACTATAAATATCCCATTCACATTCAGATATAATTACTATTAGTGAATTTCACTCCATCTTTTTTTAAGAACTATTTTCTTTCTCAGTCTCTCCTTTTTACCCTATACTTGTTATCTTATCTTCTCCCCTCACTCCTTTATTTGTTAGGCCATAAAAGATTGTTTTTGTAATTACTGCTTTGTAATGTAATTCAAAATTTGGCACTGTTAGTCTCCCTTTCATCACATTTTCTTCTTCAATTCCCCCCTGATTTATTGACTTTTTGTTTTTTCATAACTTATTTTTCTAGATGGACAAAATAATTAATTTGTAGTTTAATGACACTGAATAAGTAAATTTATTTAGGAACAGTTGTCATTTTTATTAAATTGGCTCAGCAAACCCATGAACAATTAATGTTTATCCAGTTGTTTAGATCTATTTTTATTTGTGTGAAAGGTGTTTTGTAATTATATTCATGAAGTCTCTGGGTGTGTCTTGGTAGGTATATACCCAAGTCTTTCATATTTTCTCCGTGTATTTTTAAAGCTAACTTCTCTTGTTTCTGGGTTTTATGGGTAATATACACAAAGTATAATTATTTATGTGGTTTTATCACATCTTGCAAATTTGCTTAAATTTTTCATTGTTTTAGCTGTTTTTTTAATTGATTCTCTAAAGTTTTCTAATGTAACATCAAATAAATTGCAAAGAATGATGAAGTTGTTTCCTCATTGTCTATTTTTATTTCTTGAATTTCTTTTCCTTATCCTTTTGCTATAGATAGCATTTCTAATACATTATTGAATAAGAGTAGAAATATTGGACATTCTTGCTTCACACCTCAACTTATTGGAATGCCTCCTAGTATTTCCCAATTGCAGATAATTCTTACTCTTGGTTATATGTAGATACTACTCATCATTTTAAGAAAAAGTCTCATTTATTTCTATGTATTCTAGTGTTTTTTTTAAAATAGAAATGGGTATTATATTTTGTCAAACATTTTTACAAGTATTAAGATAATCATTATTTTTTAATTATTGTCAATTTGGTTATGCCTATAGTTTTCCTAATATTGAACTATCCTTCCATTCCTGGTACAAATCCCATCCGATCACAGTGTATGATCTTTGTCATACATTGTTATTGTTTCTTTACTAGCATTTTATTTTAAGATTTTACAATAATAATCATTAGAAAAATTGATCAATAGTTTTCTCCCTCTCTTTTTGTCCTACATGGTTTAGCTATCAAAATCATATGTGCAAAAAAAGGAATTTGATAGAACTCTTTTACATTCTTTTCAAATAGTTTATGTAATTATTTGTTTTTAAAAAATTAGTAGAATCCACTTAAATTCATCTAGTCCTAGATATATTTTTTTCCTTAGGGATTTGCTTCATGACTTGTTCAATTACTTTTTCTAATATAAAATTACTTGTTTTTTTCTTCTGTTAATCTGGAACACTTGTATTTTTATAAGCATCATCCATTTCACTTAGATTGTGAGTTTTATTGGCATGTGACTAAACAAAATAAATTCTAAAAATTGCTTTAATTTCATTTTCAATAGTGGCTATTTTAATCTTTTTTGATACTTGTTATTGGGTTTTCTTCTTTTTGGAAAAAAACCATGAAATTAACCAACAGTTTATTTATTTTCTCAGGTTTCACAAAAATACCTCTTAGTTTTATTTACTAAATAATTATTTTGCTTCCAATTTTGTTAATCTCACCTTTGATTTTCAGAATTTCTGTTTTGATATTTATGATGAAATTTTATTTATTTTTTTATTGAAAGTCTAATTCATTGATTTGAACTTTATCTTTTTTGTCAAGTAAGCATTTAGAGATATAATTTTTACCCCTAATTTGTGCTTTGACTGAATCTCTCAAATTTTGTTCTATTGTCTTATCTGTGTCATTATCTTTAATGAAATTCTTGATTATTTCTGTGATTGTTCTTTGGCCCATTCATTCTTTAGTATTAGATTATGTAGCTTCCAATTAATTTTTTAGTCTATACTTTAAGGTTCAATACTGAATGTAAATTGTATGGCATTAGAGTCCCCCAAAATGTGCATTTAATATTTTTGTTTCTTAGAAGAATGGATTAATGGAGTAGATAGTAACAGAAGAGAGGATAGAGATGTGAGATGAGAAGGAGGAGAGAAAATGGAACTCTTATCATTTTTTTTTTCCAGTGAGGCATGAATTAAAGTCCTCAGGCAGGGTTAGTGGAAGGAGTAGAATGACATCGAAGAATTGAGCATTGGTGTAAAAGTTTAGAAAAGCCATTATGGTAAGTGGAATGAACTGAAGAGTTGTTATGGGATTGATTTGCTTCTGAAAGGACTCAGTTGAGATTATGAAACTTAAATTTGTACTGGGACTATTAAGCAGAGTTTCATGATTTTCTATAATTCTTTGTCAGCACTATGTGAACAGAAGTGGAAGGGGCAGAATTATATGATGTTGGTGTTTAGCAAGGTGAGAATAGAAATAAGAGAAGGGGAAGGGAAATAAAGTGTAAGGAATATTGATGCACCAAGAAGTAAAGATAAAAGTGTATTTTCTTAATTTTTGAGTTTATTAATAGAGTCTTGCTGATTTGGATGTTGTTGTTATTTTTAGGATTATCTTATTGTTTTCCCTGATGGCAACCCTCAATACATCCTATTATACATCCAAGTTGACAGCGATAAATATTCAGAATATACTGATGTAAGCCTTTTGTCAAGATTTTATTTAACTCTTAATCAGTTAATTATTGAAATTTGACAGTTTTTTCTTTAAGTAGTGAGACCTTTCTTATCTGAAAAAAGATTCCTTGTTTTAAGTATTGAGACTATTCCTGCTTGATTAAAAAAATGTTTGTTAGGGCGCTTTCTTTCTCAATTATTGGACAAAAACAATTGTGTGGTATATCTGTTTTTTTTTCTAAAAGTGTGAAAGAATTCAGTTACAAATCAATCTGGACCTATCTTGTCACCAACCTCCACATTTTGTCAATCATTTTTTTTTACAACTAAATGAATTTATTTGTTCCATAATTATATGGCTTATTCGATTTCTTTTTCTTTTTGTTTAACTAGCAAAAATCTATTTAATCCCTCCCACATTTTCCCCCTTTCAAAATCAAAAGAAAATCTTTTATAACAAATATACATAGTGAAGCAAAAAAAAAATTCCATATTACTCTTATAAAATTGTCCTTTCTGTACCCATGGTCTATAACCTCCTTTCTATAATGTGGGTGCCATGCTTCATCTTTAGTTCTCTGAAATTACAGTTCATCCTTATAATCATGATAGTCAAGATTTTTAAAGATATACATTCTTACAATGTTGTGGCTTTTGCATAAATTGTCAGCCTCCATCTGTTTTTTTTCAAAGTAGCTAATTTATATTTTGAAGACATTCCTCCATTTCTTTTAAATTCTCATTCTTGCTGACACACAATTATTTACACAATACTCTAATAGATATCAATTTTTCTTTCATGATTTCAACATATTTCAAAATTTTTAATTAATTCTTCTTTATTCTTTTATCTCATTAACTTGTGTTTTATGAACTTTCTAATTTTTTCCTATGGAAAAAATGAGTTTTGTTTGTCAATTTTATAAACTTTTGGGGTGCAGTTTAGTCTAGTTTTCTCACTTTCACAGTTTCCTCTTTTAACTGTTTTTAGGTTTGCTTAATTTCTATTTTTAAATTAAATATCATATTCAATAATCCTTTCTTTCCTAGTGTTTTTTTTTATATTCACCCTTAGTGACATGATTTTTCCTTCAGGACAGATTTAGTTGTATTCTAAAATTTTTGTTATGCAATTTCATTCTTCTTCATCTAGTTATTAACTATTTTTAATGAATTGTTCTTTGGCACATTTATTTTGGATATACTAATTGAAGTTTACTTGTTAAATTCTTAATGTGATGTGTATACATAGACTAGATTATGTTAAATATATAGTAACTAGCAATGACAGTTGAAATTGGGAGGGAAAAACATATTGAAGAATTGTTGACCCTTGGAGGGTACTCCTAGAATCCGGAAGGGATGACGTAGGAAAGAAAAAGGCATTTATTAAACATCTGATTTGTGCCAAGGACTGTGCTGAGGGCTTTAAAAATATTATTTCATCCAATATAGCTAGATAGCACACTGAGGTATAACAGTAAGCACCCCAACATACACAGGGGGACCTAATATCAGAGGTTTTTAGATCTGCATTCATAAAAGAAAAGGCAACTTTTGAGGGATTAACAATCACTTTAATTAAGCACAGGTGCCAGAGAAAATCATAATCAAAATTGTATAAAAAATACAGAGAAATAAAAAGTCAACAGGCATGCTTCCAAAATGTCTGACCATTACATATGTACAGTTACCAGAGAGGGAAGCACCAACTTCTGGAATTTGGGGGGAATTGGGGGGTTTAGTGGCTTCCTAGAGTCTCTCTCTGAGAAGAAACACTTCCAGTCAGTAAGCCCCAAAGTAAAACCTCACCCTCAGAGAGAAATACACACACACACACATACACACACACACACACACACACACACACACACACACACTTTATAGAGCCAGAGGGCATAACTCTCTGACCTGGTGCCTCCATAGAAAAAACAAAAGGTACTTAGTACCCTCTTACAAAACAACTTCCCTAATCAATCTTCCCACAATGTCCAGGCCCATCAATGAATGTGAAAGATCCTCCCCAATCTTGTTATATGCTTGTGAAATATGTTGAGTCTAACAGCGCCATGCCAGGAAACTGAATAGCTTGCACATGAATGGTCTTAGGAAGATTCTGAAGGTCACCTGGCAGGATAAGGTACCAGGCACTGAAGTCCTTGCTCCAGCTGAACTGACAAGTATTCAAACTATGCTTCAGAGAGCGCAACTCTGATGGACTGGCCACATTGTTTGAATGCTTGCCAAAAATACTATTATGGAGAACTTGCATAGGGCAGGTGATCATATGGTGGTCAGAAGAAGTGATTCAATGACACTCTCAAGATCTCTCTCAAGAACTTTGAATTTGGGATACATTGGGATACATTGGCATGGGACTATTCAGCATGGCATGCCCATACCTTAAGGGGGGCTGTGTTCTTTGAGCAAAGCAGAATTGACGCAGCACAAAGTAAACACAGGAAACACAAATTTGGGATATCCACCCCAAATATTCACACGGACTATCTGTTCGCAACATGTGGTGGAGCATTCTGAGCTCATATTCATCTGATCAGCCACGGTCAGACACACTAAAATTTCACTTTATCATGGTGATGTCATTTTGATCCTCTTAAAAGATGGACAACAACCAACCAACCAGTTCAATGAGAGGCACTTTTAATGAAACAAAAACAACAAGATATTTCATTTGATGACCATTACTTGGGGTCCCTACTCATTTTTCATCAGGAGTTGGAATAATGATCACCAGAGTTTATGAGATGGAAAATATGTTTTTGCATTCAATCTTTCAAAAAACAAAAAAAAACCCTTAATGGATAGAACTCTTGGGTTTCATTAAAAGAAGTCAGATTTGAGTCCCAGATTGTTCACTTACTTTACTGAACATTGTGTTTTGTTTGGTCAAGGGCACTTAATATACTTGAGTTTCCATATCCTTATCCATAAACTAGAGATAATACTTGTAATTTCTTCTTTTATATGATTGCTATGAAAGAAGCATTTTGTAACTCACAATACAAATTAAGTTTTTTGTTTCCAGTAAAGACCTTTATGGTCAATATGACAGGTAAGGCAGTTGATGTTACCATTTTCAACACAAAAATAACTGAAGAACATAAAATTTAAGTTGACTTTTCCAAAATCATATAAGTTGCTTAGATTACTAGAAATAATATGTTCTGACATTTTGTATTTTTTTTTGCCCTCCATTAAGTTAAAGAAGACGAATGGATGATAAATCATTTTGTAACTCATAGAAATGATTCAAGATTATTGAATGGAAGAAAAACTTTGCAATTTAATTTTGTTATTCATAAATTATATAATTTTATATCTTAAAAGGGTTTTGAATTTTATCAAATGCAAATTTTTATGCCCTAGAAGAATCCTTTTTTTAATGCAGCCCTAGAAAATGATGACCCATTCTCTGCCTGAATCTGGAAACTCATTATTCTAGGAGGAGGTCTTTTTATTATCATACAATTGCAGTTTTAAAAGTACTTCTGTATATCTATTTCAGATCAATGAATTAAGACGTGTTAATCCCAGTTCTGCCCTTTTGAACAATACAGACAGTAGAAAAAAAAGTCTCCTCTTTCCTTTGAAATATTTAAAGACAGCTTTTAGTTACTTTTAAGGTTTTTAAAAAAAAATATTTTTGTCTTAATAGCTGATCTGAGAAAGTGTTGTAACTCAATAAGCAGCAAAATTAACATGAAATACAAGTTGATAACCTTCCATAAATGTTTCATGATAAATATGACACTTGATAGACTATTCATTGTATATTTACATGTATTAGTAGAAGAAAATGAGCATACCTTGGCAGTGTATGCACAAGAATGATTGCTGGATCTGACATCTCCTCAAATGAGCACATCACATCTAACAATTTGCAGAATGGTATCTTTTCATAACTGTGAGTCATAGTTAATGGTTGTACTTAGAGATTTGAATGATATTCAGAATAATCTTTATGAAAATATCATTGGTGAATAAGAAGTAGCATAAATTCTTATTAGGTACTTCTACAACCACTACTACTACCACAACAAAATACAGGAACAAATAGCATTATAACAGCATAGTACTACTGTTCCTCCGAAATTGCTCTGGATAAAACTCATTTAAAGATAACAAAATATCTAATATAAGGAAATGAATAATCCAATTTCTTTCATTAATAGCTGTTATAATCCCTTTATGATAGAGTCCTAAGCCTCAGTGTGATTTTTTTTCAGGAAAATTAGACAATCTTAGTTAATTTAATAAGTAACTGTTTAAAATAAAAAAAAGTTCCTTTGGATTCTCAAATTCATACCATTAATACTATAAAACTTCTACTAAGCCAAGAATTATTCTACTATGTTGGGTTCAATTAAGAGGTAACAAGGATTTTGAAGTTAGCATACTTCTTTTTCCTCCAGTTTACTGGAGAAAAATGACAAAAAATATATTCAGATACAGATAGATATAGATATATAGACATACACAGACACATAGACATAATCACATGGATATATTATTTTTATATATACTATATTATGCTTATATGCATATAGATGTATATGCACAGACACATATACACATATAGTGACTGAAAAATAGCATTCCTAACCTGGTATTATTTAGAGCTATAAAACTGAAAATGAAAAAACATTAAAGGGCTTACTATGTACCAAGTACTGATAATGGAAATTCAAAATAAAGCTATACTTTAAAATAAAAGTCAAAGAATTTACATTCCAGAAGGAGGAAATATTTTGTAAGATAGAGTTCTGGTCAGTGAAAATTGTTTTGCTTTGGGAAGAGTAAATCAAAAGGAATTTAATTGAAATACCATTTCCAGAAGCATTGATAGTGTTGATTTGGTATTTTGGACCAGAACAAGAGGAATGGGTTTTGCGAGAGAAGGGAGCAGAGAACATGAGATATAGATGAATAGAAAATAAATGGGCCAGGATGGAGTACTGGAAGGAAAGTCTGATATTTTATGGTCATTTAGACATAGAGATCTAAGTAAGTTTGCTGGTTCAGAAATGAAGAAAGATTTCATGGGAGGGTAAAATTTCTAAAACTGACTTGATTAAGTTCTTCCATGGCAAAGTTATTGGAGGTTTGGTAGTCTAGTGAATACAATCGTAGGGCAAATGACTAGAAAGTGGTCAAGATGAATGTCCAGAATCATTGTGGACGTGGACCATGAATAATGACATCTCTCTGTCTCTCTCTGTCTCTCCTCTCTCTCTCTCTCTCTCTCTCTCTCTCTCTCTCTCTCTATATATATATATATATATATATATATATATATATATATATATATATATATATATGTATATATCTTTTTTTGTACTCCTCAACAGTTTTATGTTTGATCATTGGAGTTTTAGTGACAATAAAAAGGCTTTAGAAGTTGATAGATTATCTGGAAAATTCTCCCTTCTCTGTCTTTTGGAATCCCTGAAATCCAATATTCCATTCATTTGCTGCATGAGGATTTTCTCAGTGCACCTATCTACTAGTGAATTCCCATTCAGAAGATAAATCTTGTATCTACTCTATAGGTATATTGTATATACCAATTTATATATAAGTTGGTTGGATATAAGTTCTTGGAAGACTGTCTTTTTTGTGAATTTAGCACTTAGTACAGTGTCTAGGATAGACAAAATAAATTTCCTAATATAGTATCTCAGTTCTGATGCTATTACTATCATAGAAGACCAGAAAACCCAATGTTTAAGGTATACTATACCTAAATTTGATCTCTCTAGCAGTGAATACTCCCTAGTCAGTCCATTTTTCTCTAGTTTGTCACTAATCAAGGATTCCTTTAAGATTCATAGCACATAATTAAAAATAAGTGTTTTGTATGCTGCTACCCTGTAAATTGTTTTCTCAGTCAAGGATATGAAAATATCATAAGTTGACCAACTTTTCCCCTGAAGAAAAGACACAAGGTTCCCTCCTGTTATTTGATAATGAATGAATCATGATTGAGGTAGTCATTCTATCAGACATTTAAATTAATAATTATGTGCCATTTTACCTGTTGGTTAGACATAAATATGGACATATTGAGTTCATTATCTTTTTACCAAAACACTATCATCTACCTAACTTACCCATTATTTTGAAGACACCACTATCCACCCATTTATCTAGGTTATCAAACTGGGTCTCATTCAAAACTCCCCATTGTTATTTCCATATCCATTGCATTGACTAAGCTGTTCAATTTTTGCTTTCATAACAACTCTTGAAGATATTCATTTCCCTGTTTTGACACTGCTACTCCCCCAGTGCAGGTCATCATTTTATCATACCTGGATCATTGCAATAGTTTGACTGCTAAACTTTTCTGACAACTCCAGTCTATCCTTCTTCACTCCTCACAATGATCTTCATAAAAAAATAGGTCTCAACATGTCATTCTCTTACCCACCAACTCAACAAACTCCAGTGACTTCCTATTCCTCCAAAACTGAATATAGAATCATCTGAAACATCTGTTTGACATTACAAATCCTTTATAACACTCCCCCAAGCTTTCCAAGTTTTTTGATCTCATATCCTTGAGTTTCCATGATCTTTTCGTTCCGGTGACACTGGCCTCATTTCTGTACCTTGTACAAGACATAACATGATCCAGTTCTGGGCCTTAAGATTGACTGTCTCCATAAATGAAACACTTTTTCCTCCTTTTCCCTGCTATTGTCTTCCCTGACTTTTTTGAGTGCGAGCTAAAGTCCCACATTCTACAGGAAACCATTTCTGATCCTCCTGAATTCTAACTCCTTCCTTTTATTTTTTTTAAAATTTATGTTGTATAGAGTTTGTGAGAACAAAGTTGTTTTTATGTATTTTCCTCTATTAAACTGTGAGCTCCTTGAGGGCAGGAACTCTCTTTCACATTTTTTTATATGCCAAGCATTTGGTTCAGTGCCTGGGACATTTATAATATAGGCGTATATTCATACATACATAGATACACATACAGCAACACATATATACATGTACACAGACATATATGTATATATATGTATGTATATTTATATATGCAAACATACACACTATCTTTTTATCATCATGGCATAGTAGATAAAATAATGACTTTAGAATTAGAAAGAGCTTTATACAGTTCTGCCCTCTGGCTGATTCTTATTGACCCTAGACAAGTCCCTTAACCTCTCAATTTCTCAGGCAGCTCTCTGAGTTTAAAAATTCTAGATAAGTTGTCAACCTGCAGCCACAAAGGGCTTTCTTCTAAGTTTCCAATACCAGTGAAATCACAAGTCTATTTACTATCACTATGAAGAATTTATAATATTTTTAACTTCGACATGAAGTCCACCTTAATGGTCTATCATGTCACCTCTTTATACTACATCCATAGATGTTGAAAATAACCATACGATATGAAAAATCACTCTTAAAAATTTCTGTAACACATTGCTCAGATACTCATGGAAGATTGATGAAGTGATCATTTTTGGTATAAAAAGGATTTATGGTTTGGGATGAGTCTTAAAATTCATCAAGTTCAATTTGCTCAGTTATAGCTGAGGAAATTGAAGGACTAAGTGGTTTGGATCACATCACAGAGTTTCATAGCAGATGTTCAGATCTCCATATTCTGTTTTCAAATTCTGAGTGGTCATGATGCCATGCAAAGGAGTCACAAAGGATGAAACTAATTTTAACTCAGTAGAATACCTGACAAAAGGAAAATCAATGCCTTTCTTTCAAAATGAACTCTTAGAAAATTAGAGACGGTTCTAAAAATCAAGCACATATATGTGTGTGCACACACACATATACCTTTATATACATAGGTATATGGTTGTATGTATACACATAAATACGGACATACACACGTGTGTCTGGAGAGGGAGGGAGTAAGGGAGAGAGCAAGAGACAAGATGTATCATTTTCTACATTCTTCAGATAAATGAGATAACACTTCTATTGAAGTCTAGAAATGTTTTTGTCTGAAGATTTATACTAATTTCTTCTCATTTCTGTAACACATTTTAATACTAACTTCATTTCTCTTCAACTAAGGGAGTCTTCCATATTCAATATCTTTCTTCTGTGGGTTATCATTGCTTCTTTTTTCATTGATTCTAAAAACCTGTAACAAGATTTTCTTCTCATTGACTTATTTCTCCCCTCTACATATTTTCTTCTTGAGTTTTATGCTCATACAAACTTTTCTTCTGTAATATCATTAGTTGACAATATTTACAATACTCTTCTTATATCGTTACTTCAAATCATGAAACAACACTCAGAACAGGAGAATCAAAATTACAGGTGACCCATAATACAGTAGAATGGTCCAAGAAACACACATGGAGATTTATACTTATTACCCATGAAGATTTGCTTTTAAGAGGTGTGAGAAAATAAAATTATGACAATAGCTACCTTGATAGCCTCTGCCTGAAAACTAGGTATGCCACACTTCATCCCTTTTCAGTGTTTTCTTGTAGCCTTAAAGAGTTTGGGTGTAGCATGTATCCTAAGCACCTATTAATTTGTTCCCTCAGTTTTAGGGTGCCAAAGTACTCTAGGGCCATTAACTATGTAAGAGTCAAAATGTCTTTTAGGATAGGATTATTTAACAAACATACAAACTTTCCCCCTCTCATAAATGAGTATGTATAATTACACTTGACATCATCTTAGTCTCTGTTGAGTACAGAGACATCGAGTTTGTAGCTTATTTCAGTTCCTATAATTATGATCTCACCAAATCACTTATTTAATTCCCCCACCTTCATCTCTCACTCCTTGATTTGCTTTGTCACACTCTGACTTTTCAAAACTTTTATCCTGGACTGGCAATAGTATCTAGCTTTCTTAGTGACCCTAGCTTGAGAATCAAGAGATTTCAGTGTCTGCTTCTAAAACTATTGAGAAGAAATGAAAGAAATCTAAACCCCAAACCTGGCTCCTGGGATCATGTGGTCTAAAGGAGGGGAAAGGTAGTCTTTCCTCCACACTTACCTTCATAAAATGTGCCTAAATTTTAGGTGAATAGGATTTCCTGGGTGTTGCTTGAAAGAAAAATAGAGAGAAAATCTTTGATAGTTTTGTAACTTTAAAGATGATGACTGTTTGGTCTATATAACCAATGGAAAAAAGAAAGCTGTTCCTACCTTAATGACAAAGGAGCACATGCTGTCTTCTCCTAGAAATATGTCCCAGCCACTTCCACATGAATGCTTCCATTTTAGGTAATCTGGGCATGCATAGCAATGGGCATCATCAAGGATATGTATGATCAAGAAAGAAGGTGAGGCAGCCATGTTGAGAGACCCGGAAGCAATGCAAACTACAGCATTGATGTCACTAGTGTAATATAATCAGGAAAAAGCTTTCCTTCATCAATGTTAGAAAAATGAAAGGAACTCATATTTCTAAAATGTTTATAAAAGTTCTCTTTAAGGTAGAAAAGAATGAGAAATTTCAGAGATGCCCATCATTTGGGGAATGATTGAACCAGTTGTGGTACAGGATCATGATGGAATAATACTGTGCTATAAAATATGATGAGCTCAATGATCTTAGAAAAACATGGAAAGACTTGCATAAAATAGTGAAGAATGAAATGAACAGAACCAGAAGAACATTATATGCAATAACAGCAACTTTGTTTTAAGAACAACTTTGATGGAATGTCATTTTGACTATTGTAAGTATCCAAATTAACTTAAAAATATATATGAAGAAAGACAGTATCCACATCCAGAGAAAGAACTGATAAATGGAAATATGTATAGAGTAATTTTATATGTATGCATGCACACACATACAATACGCATACACAACTATCTGTGTCTAATGATAGCCTTATTTAGGTCAGAGGGGGAAGAAAAAAGGGAAAAAAGAAAAAAATTTACGTGATAAATATATTATATATTTAAATGGATTAGCAAGTAGTAAATAATAAACTTGCAGTTTCATGTGCAACCATCTTTTTATTGTACTATACTATGGAAATGGGTGTTTTACGGCATAAATTAAAATAAAAAAGTAAGAATAAGGAAAAACATATTTCTTTCTAGATTTTTTTAAATTCATATTTGCAATTAACAGATTTCGAGTATTTATGAAGAGTTTGGGCTGTACCTAATAAGATACTTAAAAAATAAGAGGATTGTAATGATTAGGAGATAATATCTCTAACTCATTCCAAATAAATTGTAGTCACAAGAGAGTGGACAATATTGGAAAGGAAAAGTCTAACTTTATTTCTGATCAGGAAGATCCATCATTTTAAAGAGATAAATTTGTCTAGAAAATACACATAAAAAATAAGAGGTAATATTCTTAAAATTTATGCCAATAATTGTAATAGACATGCCAAGGTTAAAAAATTAAAAAAATCAATTATTCTATTTGCTCAGAACACAATTGATACTACTTTATAATAATTCATAGTTACACATCATATAATAAGCAATGCATTTGACTATTCTTAAATGATAAGTAGAAGGAATAATCACAAAGAAATATATCACTATGGCAGAGTAGAAATAGTAATGTTTTTTCTACATTGTAGAATGTAAGATCTTCAGGGACAAGGGTTATATGATTTTGGTCTTTCAATCTCTAGTACTGCACACTATGTTTTCCTTATACGATGGGATGAATAAATATTTCTTGAATGGAATTATATTGAATTTTGAAGATTATAAAAGTGGAAAGAGTACTGGAGAGGCACTAAAGGAGCACTCTTAGGCTAAATATGAAAAGACTGAAGGACTTCAACTGCCAATTTAATTTGGAAGAATATCTGGCAAGAAGGAAATCAAACTGTATCCTTCAAAACAAGCCACACAGATATTAATGCTTCTGCAGTTCTTTAGCACAGAATCTAACCACAGGAATGAAGAGAGAGAGAGAGAGAGAGAGAGAGAGAGAGAGAGAGAGAGAGAGAGAGAGAGAGAGAGAGAGAGAGAGAGAGAGAGAATATAAATATACGTATGCAGGATTTCTATATATACACACATGTATGTATGCATGCATACATGCATGCACATATAAACACATGTGGGATGTATGTGTGTATATAAAATCTTTTCATGTTTATGGACAATTGTCAATTCTATGCTGCTAGAGCCATAAAATCATTGAAAAGTACTGTTTTCTTAGAGTCTTTCTTCTTGGGTAAAGAAAGTACTAATGATTCTGCTTTTATAAATGGGAAAGTATACTTTGTTTCACACTATCTGACCTTAGTTGTCAGAAAAAGCAATGCACTATTTACAAACTAAATGAAAAAAAAACCCTAATTTATCCTTGAATTGTTTATTCCATTTTTTCAAGTCAAACAACTATTGTAAAATGCACCTACTTGTACATAACAAAAGGCTGGTTCTTGAAGTGGTGCAAAGTTTAGAGAAGACCTCATCACAGTCCACATACTGTTTGCAGACTAGCAGGAAGAAAAGTCATATGAAGAAATAACTCAAACCAGAATACATTAGACATGTGGAAAAGAAAGTAGTTGTAATAACATTTCTGTAGCACCTACTATGTGTCAGGCATTATGCTAACGACTTTACATTATTATTTCATTTGATAAAGTGCCATATGAGGTCCCAGGGAAGATTATTGTTTACAACAACTGATTTGGCAGGGTGGAAAACTAAATGTAGGACTGATTCTGTCTCATTGGTTAATAAGTAAGAAGACAACCATAGCTCAAAATAGCATATCATTCAGAGTGCTGACATCAAGCCTGACACTGAAGGGAAAGATACATCAACCAAGAAGTACACATCCATCAGTTCTTTTTTGCTTGTTTTAATGATGTGTCTGATTTTGTGTGTGTATGACAGAGAAACTCAGGAGTCTTAGCACATAGGAAGAACAAACTGGAGAAGAATCAAATTTAATGTGTACATATATTCATATCCATAAACATATATTAATAATATAATAATTTGTTTATTGATGTATAAACATAACTTCTGTATTAATATCTCCCTTAGGTATGCCTATGGCCTTTGGGACATGTTGCACATCTATCTATCTGTCTGTCTATCTGTGTGTTTATATGTATGTATACATATTATATATATATGTGTATGTGTGCATTTACACAAACATACGCGCATGCAGGAATACAAATTAATGTATGCATATCATATTATCTGTATGTGCACATGTACATGTATGAGTACACACAAAATTCATATATCATATGTGAATATGTCCATGCTTGTATGTATATATGCATATATTTCCACATGTAATAGATATACAGATATGGATAAACAGATAGGCTTAGATATAATAATAGCAAACATTTGTATAGTGTTTATTATACACCAGGCACTGTGCTAAGGGCTTTGCAATAATTACCTCATTTGATCCTCACAACAAACATCAGTGTTATTTTATTCCATTTAGAGACAGGGAAACTAAGCAAATAGAGAGACTTGGCCAGAGTCACACAGCTAGTAAGTTTCTGAAGCTTGATTTGGATATGGGTCCTCCTGACTCCAGTCTATAGTTCTCTGTGTAAGTCTTCTCTCACATTTTACCTTCATTATATAGGCGAGATGGATTAGAAAAGATTGGATTAGAAAAAGAAGTTATGAGAATTCATAAGATAATGTGGAGTAAACAAAAAGAGGAGATATTAAACAGTAGACTTAAAGTAGGCAGTTTCTTAAAAAGGGTTTTGGTCAAGGTTGCAAATAAAATTTCAGTGCAATTTAATTTTTTCCTCATACTTCTGATGTAGGAACCTGATTCTTCTATTCTAAGTTTTTCAGAAGGCAGGTACCTAATTCAATGAGAATAATGCCTTTTGTATTACTCATTTAGTATGTGATATGATTATTAGCTAGCCAGGCTGTCCTTGACATGCTTAAAAGATAGAAAACAGTTTTAGTATCAGAGTCCACCAAAAATTGAAATGTGAGGGCCTGACTACAATATATAGTAGCATGCCTTCAACAATCACTGTCAGTCTTGGGGGGAGGCATTCACATTTATCTTAAAGGACTAGCTGGCAAGTGCAGAGTAGGGCTCTGCTGACACGTTTGTATCCAGAGTTATTCCTCTTGCAAAAAAATAAATAAATAAATAAAGCTGTGATTTTGGAAAAGAAGCTTTCATGCTGGGCATTTAGAACATGTCTGAAAGAGACAAAACCCTGATTTAAATAGTAAACTTGTGACTGAGCTCATGCAGAAAGTACTGGCAGTCAGAATTGAAAGTCATGAATAATAGCCTGATGCTTTCCATTTGCTTTGGGACTGTACTTCCTTCCCCCTCTGCACCTCAGTCCTTCTCTGATACATTTGCCTAACCTTCCTAATTAGGTTTTGCTTGGGGTAGTATTAGAATTGATTTCATTCCCTGGGCACTCAACAAATGAAGGAGAACTTGACCAGGAGTGTATTACGTTCCTGAGGGAATCTGAGTGCGGATTTGAAATTTGTTGCAGATAATCCACAAAGTGGATAATGATGGTGTGAATAATTGAGAATTTTATACACACTTAAAACCACTTTGCAAGCAGGGCAAAGCATCTTTATACTTTGAATGAAGTTCCCATTATTCAAGAATTAATTATGAGCTGTGGATTTTCTAAGCTTTTTGCCTTCTCTACCCTCTTTTCCTTATTCTTGCATATCATTCCAGAGGATTAACATGGAAAGAAAGAGATGAAACAAAACTCAATGAATATGAAAAAAAGGTACTTATTGCTGACGCTGTGCTATTTTTGTTATATTAAATTTGTATTATTTATTCTGTGGCTAAGCCGCCAATTGAGGAGCCGTGTTTACAATTTGATTCCTTCTAGCTATTGAAAAAATGGATGTAATTGTAACCCAAGAAAGTTTTGAAATACAGGAGAGGTCTAACAAAAATTCATGCACTTATCCTTGGAATTGTATTTATTCTGAACTTTGTAATAAGTACTGGATACTCTTCTGGAATTCATTTCATCTTAGGTACGTTTGTGTGTAAATATCATACATCATATATACACATTCACATGTATAGATAAAGATATATCATAACTATCTCTCTATATTCAATTCTTTGGTTTTGGGATTATATCCCCTAACATGTGTACTAACAACACTTCCAGGACAATATTGGTTTTATCCTTATCAAAAGATAAGTCTTTGTTTCAGGAAGAAGCTCAGTTAGGACATTAAATACACCACACAATACTTCATTGTCAGTCAAACCCACTATTCTTCTATTCAATCATATGCAAAACTCATTATTCATTCCCCTTATTTATCTATATATGTATGTATGCATGAAGACACATACACACATATAAGTATATACACACTTTTTAGCTGTATGGTTTGTCTGTCCCAATTACTGTTTCCATCAGTAGTTTTCAAACTTTTTACTGTCTGCACCCTTCTAGACATTTAAAAATTATTGAGAATGCTCTTACTAACTCACAGAGATTGAGTTTATGTATCTTATATCTGCTATAGTTTACTGTATTTGAAATGAAAACATCTTGGTTGTAATGTGACAAGTTTAGACATTGTACATTATCTGAGTTTTAGGGAGCACTAAGGATCCCTGGATCACACTTTGGCATTGATCTAGATAATTGGAAGTATTCCAAATAATTGAGCTCATTTTATTGACTGAAACTGAAGGAACATTTGGTCATTTGATAAGATCTCTGCACAGAGAGTTAAAAAAATTACAGAAATCATTGGAGAAGCCTATATACAGTACTGGCGAAAGCTAGTTTGTTCCCTTCAAATTTTCAGACATTTGTTTAGGTATTTTTATAATAACCTGCACATTAAGAATTATTGTCAGGAGTAATAACAAATGACCACAAAAAGTTTCTCCCATTTTCCCCATCTTCTGGCAGCCTCCTGTAAAACATCATCAGTTCTCTGATGTCCCAAACTTTATCTGAATGTTCTGTTCAGTGACAACATCAGGGAAATTTGTACAACATGGACATTAAAAAAACAGCCCTCCCCACCTCCTTGTGTTTTTAGGAAAGGACACCTTGATAGAGATTCATGTGGTTCCATATCATGGTCCAGGGACAAATTGAAATGACTAGAAACCTTGTAAACCACTAGAGATCAATTTAGTCTGCTCTATTCCCTGCCCTTTCCTTAGGACCTTGTAAGTACTCCTGGGATGTTCTGTTCCTCAAGATATGTTCCTCCAATCTCAAACTTCAGGCTCTGCTCTTACACTATAAATCAGAGTCATAAAGTACTGCGGATCGAAATCCACACGCTAGGTATTCAGATCTATTACTAAAACAGAGATTATATGATTGCTGGTCTTATATTCTCTGTCTCTCTCTTTCTCTGTCTCTGTTTCTGTTCATCTTTTCTGTTTTTTATAATAGTCTTCTTTGGTATTCAGCTTGTTACAGAACAGATCATAAGAGAGTTAAAAACACAAAAATGCCTCTTCCCTAGGAATTAAAGCTATGTGCCTCGTAAACTGTTTTCCAACTGATTACTCCTAGGTTTGTAAAGAAGACAAAGCTGTGATTGTGGGTCCCCAAAGTATACCTCTATCTTTACATTGAGAGCACTCTGATTTATAGGGCATCCCAAGGTATCTTACTATTTCTTTGAATTGCCTTCAATAAACACTGAAGAGGAAGAATAAAAAAAAAATATGTCAGCAGGATGTTATAGAAGACTTTGAGAAAGATAAACAGCCCTTGAATCCAACTCTGTTTTTCTTCAAAAGATAAGAATTGAGATAGTAAAATCACCTTTCTTTTTCCCCCATTAACTTTTTTAAAGGTCGCAGCAAGTTATGGGCATTTGAGTACACACAGGAGAATGACTGTAACAGAGATTTCCATTTAATGTAGATTTGTCTTACATCCCATTTTGAGGGGAAAATATTTAATAGAAGCTGATAGGAGGCATTCTTTTCCCTAGGTGTATAGTTATGAAATGATATTTCATTTTGTTTTTAAGCCAGACACACCTTGCATCAAAGATTTTATTCACTCTTGGGGTGGGACATCCGAGTGGTCATCTACTCCAACTTCTGCCTGGGAGGATGGGGGGAAGATTCCCTTTATAACACACATGACAAATGGCTATTTTAGAATCAAAATGTGCTGAACTCCAAATGTTCCTGTGAGGTAGTATGGGTAAGTATTTCACTTTCCTTTATATAGACGAGGAAACTGAGACTCACCTAAGTTAAGTGACTATCTCACAATTTATTAGTAATTGAAATATCTGAGTTCTACATCTCTCAGTTCCTTTCCCTGGCTTTGTGATATAGTGCTCCCACACTCTAGTCTCTACTTTTCATCCAGTAATCCAAGTTCCCTTAATGGAACCTTGGAATTCTGGTTAGTGAAGATTAACTGGTCTCAGACAGGCTACACCAGTTGTGTCAGACTCAAATAGAAATAGTGGTTCTAATGTATTTTTTATTTATTTTGTTAGATATTTCTCAATTATACTCTAATTTGGTTCTTGGCTGTACTAGGAAACACTGAATGTAGCTGTGCTGCCCAAGGGTCATTTGGCATTTCTGAACTACACTATTCCCTTACCATCTTCATGTTATGTCACCAGTGAACACCTTCCCACTCCACTTATTTCTTTCCCTCCTCTAACCACTCTTCTGT
This sequence comes from Bettongia penicillata ogilbyi, assembly GCA_023548195.1. NCBI lineage: Eukaryota > Metazoa > Chordata > Mammalia > Diprotodontia > Potoroidae > Bettongia > Bettongia penicillata. The sequence continues at coordinate 1,295,845 of JAJHZJ010000688.1, read as the reverse complement.
TCTTTTGTATTCTAGCTCTGAGAACAAAAATCATATCAACATTGCCAAAACTTTTTCTCTATAGCAACAATTCCCCTATATTTTGCCTTCCAGAATCATTGAAGTAAGTCTTTTGAGGGCAGTACTTCCTTTTTTAGTTGTATGCACACACACACACACACACACACACACACATACATATATACACACACATATATACGCATATATATATATATATATATATATATATATATATATCTCTGTATCCTCATCACTTCCCACTGTGCCTGATACATAAGCATTTAAGCAATACTTTTCCATTTAAGATATAAACCTGTCATTAAAGCACAAATTCCAGGGTTCTCAGCATCACACCACACTAATCCAAGAGAAGAGATGATTGTTTTTGGCTATCTTTCCAAAAAGAACTTCATATATACCAACCTCATCACTATGTAGTCTTGCTTAATGGAAGCCCAGGGATTATAACGGAGGTCTCAATTTAGTGCAATTAAAGCTAACAAAATGCAGTAAAATTTTAGGGATACACTGTTAAGAAATCATTATGGTCTTTTTTAATCTGATGTCATTATTATAGAATGTGTTATCTAAAGTCACTTAGCATTTGAAAATCACTTTTGTCTACTGGATGAAATCATGTATCAGAACACAGGTTAGATTAATTTTCTAGGGTTATGAGAACACATGCACACATGTACATGCCCATGTGCATACACACATATCTAACATATATTACTAATATAACTAACCAAATACATCCCACATCTCTCAAATTTTCCATATGTCATGAAGAAAAATCAACATATAGATTCCTCCGATTTACTCTGCTTTGTGAAGCAATTTACTTTTGAAATTTGGAGGATTTATTTTCTTAACTCTTCTCACTGGTGCAAGGCATTCCACAGAATCAAGAATCAAAGAGTCTCAGCATAGAAAAGGACTCCAACAGACATTTACTCCAATCTTTACCAACAGAACAATCAATTCTATGATATACCTGCTAAGTAGTCATTCAGACAGTTCTACTCAATATTCAAAACCCATAAGCATGTTAAGGTACTGGTATATACTTGTCACTCTGCTAGGCTGTAAGTAAGGACAGAAAATCCCTCAAGGAATTTAGATTTACTGAATGCATCCAATATACAGAGAGTCCCAAAAGTGTCAGGGCATTTTAAAGATAAGCTTAGGGATTAGAATCATAAAACTGTGCTAAAACTTTTGAGACATGAATATAAACAGCTTAAGTCAATACATACTGTTTTGAGGAGAAAGATCTCCCTGACAATTGTTCAAAGATGGAAAAGTTGAAATTCGGAAGATAAGAAACTGGTGAATGATGATAGCAATGGCATGTTCTGGAAGTGGTAGTCAGAAACAAAGAGTATACCATTGCCTCCTGACCCAGCATATTATAGAATATAAGGGAAAGATTACTTGCAAGTGAAGAAGTTGTCTAGGGATTCATTTTTTTCCCAGAGGGATCTAGCTTTCCATTATCTCCAGAAGGTGGGATGAATGTGTGGTGAAGAGATCTAGGATGATAATGCACCTTCTATTTTTGCTTTTCCCCAATAAAACAGGGAATTAAGAGGACATAATTGATGGCAGAAGGTGGATGGATAAAGGAAGTTATAGACTATAGAGTGGGTACACTGAAAGTGGCAGGGAAAATAAAGAAAACAAGTTTTTACCTTAGCATGTGATAAATTTGAATCACAGGAATAAAGGGAGACTGATCTTTGACTTAGATAATGAATATAGAGGAAAACCAGCTGATTAGATCTTCTACCCCTTATGATTATGGACCTAGATTTTAGTATGAGGGCAGTGGAGTTTGCTTCCATGACTGGTTATTCTAGACAAAGAGAAGTTGGGAGAGTAGGTGACAGATATAAAAAGGGGTTCCTTATGAAGACAAGGGCATGATTAACTTTTGTTTGCCAGGGCAAATTCATCTCATGCCCAGAACCATGACCTTAGATTCATTCTAGGATATCTGGTGATGAGGCACACTCAGAGTTTATCCAGTCTATGGGGGAAAAAACCAACAACTTAGGTACTCAAACTCTGAATCTCCTGTAGCACAGGCTCATTAAGATGCTGGGTGTCTGGAGGCTTAAGATGTCTGATAGATCTTCTCAGAGTCTGAGATTTTTGTGGGTCTCCTTTCATATAGGCCCTATAATACCTCTAGCTCCCCAAGGCTTGTAATTGTTTCCAGTTTTGAGATGCCAGAAGTGGCATGTAATGTCAAGAGTGTATGACAGCCTGGGTATCAGACTGAGCTGGTGCTAGATGCCAGCACTGAAGTTTCATCTTGGAATGGCATAAGATTAGACACTCTAAGATGTGCCTCTCATGTGGGCAGGGCACTTGACTCCTATTAGAGTTTTTCATCAGAAGCTAGACCCTTTGGTAACTCTAGTTCTCTGATGATCAAGATCTGTGATGGAAGCAAATATCCATCAGCTGAACCTTTCTACTTTTTCTGGCTCCCTGAGAGGGCCATGATCCCTTGGAGTTCTAGAACTCTAACAATAGCTCATTATGTCCTCAGTAAATGCATACTGAACATATTCAAAGCCATGTTGTCATGAAATGGCTGATTGAGTTTCAAAACTGTTAGAATGGTTTGAATAGTCGGGGGTCATACAAAGTTTAGATAGTTTGGATGCACCTAAAAGGAATTCCTTTTATTTAAGCATTACCCTCTTCTTTATTTAGCCACCATTATGGCTGGGCAAAATTAAGCAAAATAAAATAAAATTTAAAAATCATAAGCATAATAAAATCTACCTGTATAAATACTCTCTCTAGTAATGATGGAAGATTTGCTATAAAATACTGTGTGCCTGCTACAACTGCAAAAGGCAGTCTTCATTTGGAAGATACTCCCCCACCTCCTTCATATACCCATATGCCAATAATCAATAAAAGAAATATACACACATATACACATATGTACACAAGTATATTATCATCATTATCATGTTTGTTATAATTATGAAAATTGATCTATCTTATACTTACTTGATTGTATTTCTCAACTTTTTGTGAGAGGTTCATAAGGCCTTGGTGGCCCAAGATACATGCTAAGAGACTCCAAAGCAAGAGTATGGACAATTACAAGGTTGAAAATGGACCACAAATAATAATTGATGGTAATAACATTTATATACAACCTACTACATGCCAGACACTGTGCTAATATAAAGTCATTGGATTCTCACAACAACGCTGAGAAGCAATTGAGGGAATTCATGGAACAGAGGTTAACTGACTTGCCCATGTTCACAAAGCTAGAAAATCAAATAAGTGAAGTCTAATATGCAATGTTCCTGCCACTCTCTGTGTGTGTGAGTGTGTGTGTGTCTGTGTGTGTCTGTGTCTGTGTGTTTTAATCAAAATTCTTGATCCTTGATCTCTCTAGACAACCTTTTCTCCCTCGTTAGAATTATTTTTCTTTATGTTTTGGAATTTCCTACCTAGAGCTCCTTGCCATACCAGTGGTCTAATCCACCCACCTCCACCTCTATAGAATTTTATTCTATGAGATTCTATTTATTTTTTCTCTTACACTTTTATTAGTCATAGTTTTCTCAGCTTTAAAATGGAAGTAATAACAGCACACATGGATGAGAGTATGATGCTACACCTGGAGTATTTATCATATAATTTATATAATTTATCATATTATTTATCATATACTTTATGATGAAAGAAACTATCATAGTCTGTACTCTATTGGCACATTATTCAAGAAATCAAGCAAATCCAAGATATTAAAAGGCAGAGGGGGATATCATGTGAGAAAATTGAAGTGAAAAAGCTTATATAGATAACTTATATAGATAACTATTTTGACTTTTGCTTTGGGCAGGAAGATGAGGAGACAGTCAATGTTCTATTCTTCTATTTTTATCATATAGGTTCTGATATCTATACCTTGGTAGTATATAGGAAACATTACTCTTTTACCCATATAACAATATGCCAGGGTAAAGAGAGTAAACAAGATAGTAAATAATAGTAGTTTATTTGTTGAGCAGATATGCATGAGGAAGACAGTATTCACCCATCTTTTCAGATTGTTTTGATTAAAAAAAAAAAAACCTTTGGAAATCTTAAGTCACAGTTCCATCTGTAAGAATAGAAATAAGAGGGGGGTGGAGCCAAGATGACAGAGTAGAAAGACTCATGTATGCTAGCTCCAAACCCACAGCCCATATATTTCCTGCAAGAGAACTCCCCACAAATTCTGGAGCACTGCAAGGCGCGCAGAAACACGGTGGAAAAGATCTCCGTTCCAGAGAGCCCTGGAGAACCATCCGCAGGGGTCCGTTGCGCTCCAGACAGTGGAGTCCACCCCAGAGCTGCCCTGGCCGCATGGCCCCAGAGGAGCGGATCCGAGCAGGCTTCAGGGACCGAATCTCCAATGGCTGGGAAGGTCCCTCTGCCCAGAGACGCTACAGGTCTGTGAGAGAGACGTCTGCACTGCCCGAGATGGGAGTGGGGTGTCTCCGTGACTCAGGCCCCCTTGGGAGGCAGCGGCAGAGGCAGTGGCAGAGGCAGCAGCGGCGGCCCAGGACTCCCCCAGCAGAAGGAAGAAGTTCAGATCTCTGTATAAACCCCCTGAGGGAACTAAGTCTGGGAGATGGCCCTGCCCCCACCAGCCCATTACTGAAGGTCTCTGCATAAAGGCCCTGAGGGAGCTGAGCCTAGGAGACAGCCCTGCCCCCACCAGCTCCATTACTGAAGGTGTCTGCATAAAGCCCCTGAGGGAACTGAGGCTGGGAGGCGGCCCTGCCCTCACCTGAGCACCAGAATTTAAGCTCACATTGAATAGTAGCTGCGCCTGCTGCAGAAAGCCCATTTGAATCTCAGACCCCAAGTACTAGCTGGGTGGATCTAGGCAGGGTTGGACAGGAATCTCAGAAGTCAAATAACTGGCTGGGAAAATGCCCAGAAAAGGGAAGAAAAATAAGACGATAGAGAGCTACTTTGAGGGGGTGCAAATGTTCCCGCCTTTCAATTCTGATGACGAGGAACTATTCTTACCATCAGGGAAAGACGTGGAGGTCGGGGCCTCTGTATCCCAGACATGACAGGTGGATGTCTGCTGGGCTCAGGCCATGGAAGAGCTCAAAAAAGGATTTTGAAAATCAAGTTAGACAGGTGGAGGAAAAACTGGGAAGAGAAATGAGAGAAATGCGAGAAAAGCATGAAAACGGGTCAATACCTTGGTAAAGCAGACCCAAAAAAATGCTGAAGAGAACAACAACTTGAAAAATAGGCTCACTCAATTGGCAAAAGAGGTTCAAAAAGACAATGAGGAGAAGAATGCTTTCAAAAGCAGAATTAGCCAAATGGAAAAAGAGGTTCAAAAGCTCACTGAAGAGAATAGTTCGCTCAAAATTAGAATGGAAGAGATGGAGTCTAATGACTTTCTGAGAAACCAAGAAATCACAAAACAAATCCAAAAGAATGAAAAAGTGGAAGAGAATGTGAAATATCTCATTGGAAAAACAACTGACCTGGAAAATATATCCAGGAGAGACAATTTAAAAATTATAGGACTACCTGAAAGTCATGATCAAAAAAAGAGCCTAGACATCATCTTCCATGAAATTATCGAGGAAAACTGCCCTGATATCCTACAACCAGAGGGCAAAATAAGTATTGAGAGAATCCATTGATCACCACCTGAACGAGATCCAAAAAGAAAAACTCCTAGGAACATTGTGGCCAAATTTCAGAATTCCCAGGTCAAGGAGAAAATATTGCAAGCAGCTAGAAAGAAACAATTCCAGTATTGTGGAAATACAATCAGGATAACACAAGATCTAGCAGCTTCTATATTAAGGTATCAAAGGGCATGGAATAGGATATTCCAGAAGTCAAAGGAACTAGGACTCAAACCAAGAATCACCTACCCAGCAAAACTGAGTATAATACTTCAGGGGAAAATATGGTCTTTCAATGAAACAGAGGACTTTCAAGTATTCTTGATGAAAAGACCAGAGCTGAAAAGAAAATTTGACTTTCAAACACAAGAATGAGAAGAAGCATGAAAAAGTAAACAGCAATGAGAAGTCATAAGGGACTTACCAAAAGTGAACTGTTTACATTCCTACATGGAAAGACAATATTTGTAACTCTTAAAACTTTTCAGTATCTGGGTAGTTGGTGGGATCACACACACACATACACACATGTACACATGTGCGCACACACACACATATACACATGCACACACATACAGAGACAGAGAGCACAGAGTGAATTGAATAGGATGGGGCCATATATTAAAAGAAATTAAGGTAAATTGTGAGAGAGAAAAGTAATGGGAGGAAAAAGGGTGAAATGGAATGGGGTAAATTATATCTCATTCAAGAGGCAAGCAGGAGACTTTTTGGTGGAGGGAAAAAGAGGAGAGCTGAGAAAAAACAAGCTTTACCCTCATCACATTCGACTAAAGGAAGGAGTAAAATGCACACTCATTTGGTATGAAAACCTATCTTACAATACAGGAAAGTGGGAGAGAAGGATATAAGCAAGGGGGGAGAGATAATGGTAGGGAGGGCAATGGGAGGAGGGAGCAATTTGAAGTCAACACCCGGGGAGGGACAGGATCAAAAGACAGAATAGAAACAATGGGGGGCAGGATAGGATGGAGGGAAAAAGAGTTAGTCTTACCCAACACGACTATTATGGAAGTCATTTGCAAAATTACACAGATAGGGGCTATATTGAATTGCCTGCCTTCCCAAAGGGAATGGGTGGGGAGGGAGGGATGGAGAGAATTTGGAACTCAAACTTTTAGGAACAACTGTTGAGTATTTTTGTTGCTACTAGGACATAAGAAATACAGTTAATGGGGAATAGAAAGTCACCTGGCCCTACAGGACAAAAGAGAAGATGGGGACAAGAGAAGGGAGGGATGATAGAAGACAGGGCAGATTGGTGATAGGGAAAATTAGAATGCTTAGTGCATTGGGGTGGGGAGAGCAGATATATGGGGAGAAAATTTGATACCTAAAATTTTGTGAAAATAAATGTAAAAAGTTCAATAAATATATTTATATTAAAAAAAAAATCAACTTCCTTCAGCCCCAGCTTCCCTAGCTATTTTCTTAGCGAAGCTTCTTCCACCCAAGAAACCTTGTTTTCCCCAGATTTTCTCATGCAACCTCTTGGCCTAAGTCCAAGGATAAAGACATTGTGCCTTTCAGACTTAATGGATGCCAAAGACCATGCAAATACTTCACTTTGGTGATCACAGAAGCATTTCTAGATGGCTACAAGGTGGACTTCTAGATGGAGAAGCTATAACTTTTCTGTACCCTTTTTGGATATCATTGCTATGTTAAAGCAAACCTCCACTTTGTTAAATGTTCAATGGCTTAACTGAAACTGATTATTGTAGCTGTCACACAATAGACACATCATATGTGCTTCCTGATTGATCTTGCTTTCACGTATTTCAAAGAAAAGTTTTTCAAGTACACTCATTAATGTATGGATACCATATGTCTTTCTGCCACTCTCCACTACCAGTTGCATTGTCTTTAACTATATACCACTTGTTGATACAGGCCAATAAAATAAAGTATTTCAGTACTTCCAAGGCCCATGGGTTATGAGAGTGGCCACTTTCCTGATGCAGAGATAGATCAAAATCCTTATGGGAATCAACAGTCAATGTCTGAGAATTGCCAGGATGAAAAAAAAATCAGTAAATTCCAAGATGAGCAGATAAAAGAATTATGGGAATCTGGTCTATTGCTAGACTGATGCATGAAATCTTCTTATGATGAAAGTAGCTATCATAGTCTGTACTCTACTTGCATATTATTCAAGAAATCAAGCTAATTCCAAGATATTAACAGGCAGAGGGGGATATCATGTGAGAAAATTGAAGTGAAAATGCTTATATAGATAACTATTTTGACTTTTGCTTTGGGCAAGAGGATGAGGAGACCTTCAATGTTCTATTTAATCTTCCATTTTTCTCAGTGCTTACTTTTGGATTCTAATTATAAAACTTGTTATCACTCAATAAAAATGCTTAAGTTCCCAGTAATCAGTATCTGACCATTGAAAGAGAACACCATTCAGTGTCTATATTGGCACCAGCTTGTTAAATTCACAGATCATTTGTTCACATACAGTAAATGAGGGACCATCCTGGAATCTTACCAGCTGTCTTAAAACTCCATTATTTAAATAATGGCAGTCATTTCTCAAGTGCACTATATGGGTTTCTATCTGTGTAAGAATGATAATGATGCACATTAACCCTTTTAATTCCCCACATGGACAAGTGAATAAACTAGCACATAAATCACAATTGTGGATTAAGGCAAGCATGTCAAAGTGACAATTATTGACTGAATTTGGCACTAATATTTTACTTATTCCTGCCTATTACCAAATATTCTTCTGGGAAAAAATACTGGAATCCTCTAATCTTGAAGTCAGTGGTGTATCTAGGAGTAATCGAAAACAAAACAAAACGAAACCCCAAAAAACAAACAATAAACACCTGCGAATTTTTTTTAAGGGTGTGTTCCTCAACAACCTATACACTAAATTAGGAATGTAACTGCAACGTATACACTATGCCAAGGTTTGCCATTCAGTGCTACTAAAAGATTAATCTATCCCCTTGTCTAACTGCCAGTGTGCTCTGTTGGGCAATAAATTCCTATAGAATGTTTGGGATTCCTTCATATACAAAGGATTTTGAAAAACATAACTGCAACTTGGATTTGGTTGTATGTAAAAGAAAGCACCAGTTTTGTTTTGTTTTGTTTTTTTCTGAAATTTCCCTGATCATCTTTTTATAGCATTTTTTGATATCTGATGTTTGAATACTGACACTGAAAATTTTATAATTGTCTTGCAAGTAGGTTAACTGAAACTTTGAGATAGCTCTCTATTCAGTAGGCCTCTTAGCCAGAATCTTAGAATATGTACATTTTTAGAGTTAATTCTCAGTACTTAGTTCCACCGCAAGGGGTGAACTTTCCCTGAGTGATTACTGTGTATTCAATTGTTTTTTTTTTTTTTTGTTATACCTTTCCTGTCTTAATGTAGGTTCATTGACTATCTTCTGCAACTGGCAGATAATCCTGAAACAATCATTCACCTCTGCACTAATCAGACTTCTCTATTTGGTATTTTATTTTTCCCTACTTACACATAAAAACAATTTTTAACATTCATTTTTAAAACATTGAGTTCCAAATTATTTTCCCTTCTTCATCCTCACCTTCCTGTCATTGAGAAAACAAGCAATTTGTTACAGGTTATGTGGTTGTAATGTTAAGTAGAATAGGATCTTTTACTGTTTTTGTTATAGTATAATCAAGAAGTATAATGCCTATAATTTGAATGTGATTGAGGAGGATCATTCCTACTCAGTCGGACCTGGGAAGATTTGTAAGAAGATCCTGCCCTTTACTAATGACATACTGGTTCTCAAGGGATGTGAAGCCTTCTGTCTCTAAAAAGTGTATAAATACCCTGAAGGTGAAGTTTTACTTTGAAGCTTAGTTTATGTAATAAGGTTAGAGTTCCAGATGAGGACTGTGGGAAGCCACTAAGAAGACCTCCAGCTTTGAGAACCTAGATGTCATGCTTCCCTCTCTGGTAACTGTGGTCAGATAGTTGGGGTCCAACTGTTGAATTCAGGCAAAGGAAGCCACATTTCTTGACTATTCATTTCTATATATTTTCTATGAAGTTTAGGGTGTTGAGTCCAATGAACTAGGAGAATGACATATGTGCCTGGTTAAAGGAAAGCTATATGTATTTGATTAAAGTGATTTTAACTCCTTGAAAGTTACTTTCAAAAAACATGGAGCTACTATAACTCTCCTCCTACAGCCCATAAAATACCTGTGAAAAATGATTCCAAATAAATTGTAGAGCAGCAGAAATCATAAAATGACAGAATGAAAAAGATTTCTAACCCAAGACAGCCTGGAAAGTCAACAGGAAAGTGTTATTGCACTGGGCTCAGAGCAGAGTGGATTGCAGTCCAGCCATGGCATGCAGCTTGGAAAGGACTGCAGCAGGCCTCAGGTATGGAATCATGAGTAGCACCTGCAGTTCCTACATTTCTAAACCCACAAATGCCAAAGACAGCTTCAAAAGTCAGTGAGAAAACTCTTTCACCTGGGTGAGAGGGAAGTGCCATCTGATCCTGGCCCCAGGGTGGCAGCAGCCACTGCAGCAACAGCATCCACTTTTGGAGCCCTCATCCTAAAGACCCTGGGGAAATCTAGCAGATGAACTAGGTCTCAGTCCTTAGTGGCAGTCCTGGAATAAGGAATAGCACTGGAGTGGTGGAACTTGTGGTGACTGTGGAGAGGGAATCCTACTCCCAGATCCTGGATAGAAAAAAATGTTTGTGGTTGCTCACAGACCAGACTGCAGGCCAGGAAAGAGTAAATACCTCTCCCTTGATTGTACCACTTTGGAGGAACTGAGAACTTACAGGTACTTAGAGTGTACTCTTCACTTGACAAAGGACTCACATGTCAAGTAACTGGTGGGGAAAATGCCCCCAAAAGGGAAAAAATAAGACTATAGAAGTATACTTTCTTGGTGAACAGATATTTTCTTCCATTCTTTCAAATGAGGAAGAACAAAGCATACCATCAGAGGAAGAGATATAAGTCAAGGCTTCTACATTCAAAACCTCCAAAAAAGATAAACAATGGTCTCAGGCCATGGAATAGCTCAAAAAGGATTTTGAAAATCAAGTAAGAGAGGTGGAGGAAAAATTGAGAAGAGAAATGAAAGAGATGCAAGAACATCATGAAAAGTGAGTCAATAGCTTGCTAAAGGAGATATAATAACATTTTTAAAAACAGATGAACCTAAATGGCAAAAGAGGTCCAAAAAGCCAATGAGGAGAAGAATACTTTAAAAAACAGAATTGGTAGAGTGGAAAAGGAGGTTCAAATGCTCATTGAAGAAAATAGTTCTTTAAAAATTAGAATGGAGCAGATAGAAGCTAATGACTTTATGGGAAACCAAGAAATTACAGAACATCAAAAGAATGAAAAAAAAAAATAGAAGACTGCGAAGTATCTCATTGGAAAAACATGGAAAATCGACCAGCAGAGACAATTTAAAAATTATTGGTCTACCTGAAAATCATGATCAAAAAAGAGACTAGATATCATCTTCCAAGAAATTATCAAGGAAAACTGCCCTGATATTCTAGACCCAGAGGGTAAAATAGAAATGGAAAAAAATTCCCCAGTCACTTCCTGAAAGAGATCCCAAAAGGAAAATTCCTTGGAATATTGCAGAAAAATTCCAGAGTTCCCAGGTCAAGGAGAAAATATTACAAGCAGCCAGAAAGAAAGAATTCAAGTATTGTGGAAATAAAATAAGGATAACACGGGATTTAGCAGCTTCTGCACTAAGGGACTGAAGGGTTTGGAATATGATATTCCAGAGTTCAAAGGAGCTAGGATTAAAATCAAGAATCACCTACCCAGCAAGACCAAGTATAATACATCAGGAGAAAAATGGAATTTCAATGAAATGGAGGACTAACAAGCATTCTTGTTAAAAAGACCAGAGCTGAACAGAAAATTTAACTTTCCAATACAAGAATCAAGAGTAACATGAAAAGGTAAACAGAAAGAGAAGCCTTAAGGAACTCATTGAAGTTGAACTTTTGTATTTCTACATGAAAAGACGTTATTTGTAACTCAAAAGATCTTTTTCAGTATTAGGACACTTAGAGGGAATATATACATGTAGGTGTGCATGGGTATGTTTGTGTGTATGTTATATATGTGTAGGTATGTATATGCAAATATGTGTATATATGTACATATGTGTGTGTGTGTGTACATAGACATAGGATACAGGGTGAGCTGAATATGAAGGGAGAATACCTAAACAAAATAAAAGTTACTGCTGAATGGAATGTACTAGATTAAGAGAAAGAGAAAGGTAGAATGTAGGGAAACATCTCACATAAAAGAGGGAAGAAAGAGCCTTTTTAATGAAGGGAAATATAGGGAGATGAAAGAAAATAATTGAGCCTACCTCTCATGAAATTTGGCTTATGGAGGGAATAACACACTCAATTGGATTTGGAAATCTATTTTACACTGCAGGAAGGCAAGGGGGAAGGAAATAGGAAAGGGAAGATAATAGAAGGGGCAGCAAATTGGGGAAAGGGATAATCAGAAGCAAACTCTATTGTGGGAGGACAGGTCAAGGGAGAGAAGAGAATAAATGAAGGGAAGGATAGGAAAGAGGAAAATGTGCTTAGTCTTTTACAGCATAACTATTATGGAAGGGCTTTGCATTGTTACACATATATGATCTATATTAAATTGCTTGTTTTCTAAATGATGGTGAGTGGAGAGGGAGGGTGAGAATATGGAACTCAAAGCTTTAAGAATAAATGTTTAAAATTGTTTTAGCATGCAACTATAAATATAGTTTACATATAAACTGTGAATAGTAAACATAGTTTACATTGCCATATATAGGCAATGGAATATAGACATCTATTTTGCCCTGCAGGAAAATAGACAGGAAGGGGGATGGAAGCAAGGTGGGTAATAGAAGGGAGGACAGACTGAAGGAAGTAGTGGATGTGATTCATTCTGTCCTAGCCTGGTGGTTGGGGAGAGATGGAGAGAAAAATTTGAATTCAAAGTCTTGTGGAAGTGAATATTAAGAACTGAAACATAAATAAACTGTATATTTAAAAACAATAAAAAAAAGAAATGCAGATCTAAGATCCTGTGATAGAAGGATCCCCTGTATATGTTGGCATGCTTACTGAAACAGTAGTCATGTCATATTAGTCACATTGTGAAAGAAAATATAGACAAAAAAATCAAGAAAAACAAAGTAAAAAAACTTACTCCATTCTCCATCTTCCCTTTCCTTTTTTCCAGTACATTTCTCACTCACCCTTTAGTTTGATTTTTCAGATATTGTTCTTTCAAATTCAACTCACACATGTGCCCTCTATCTATAAATAACCCCTCTAATTATCCTAAGAATGAGAAAGTTCTTACGAGTGTCAAATACTATGTTCCCATGTAGAAATGTAAACAGTTCAACCTTACTAAAGTCCTTAAGATTTCCCTTTCCTGTTTATCTTCTTATACTTCTCTTGAGTCTTGCACTTTAAAGTTAAATTTTCTATTCAGTTCTATTTTATTCTTTTCAACATGAATATTTGAAAGTCTTGTACTTCACTAAGTGTCTGGTTTTTTTTTTCTCCCTGAAGGGTTATACTCAGTTTTGTTGGGTAGGTTATTGTTGGTTGTAGTCAGAACCCTTTGCCTTCTGGAATATCATGTCCCAAGGCATCCTTTCATGCAAAAGCTGCTCAGTCTTGTTTTATCCTGAATTTAACTCCACCTTGCTTGATTTTTTTTATTTCTGGCTGCTTGGAATATTTTCTCTTTGATCTGGGAAGTCTGTTATTTGACTGTAACATTCCTGGGCTTTTTCTTTTTTAGATCTCTTTCAGGAGGTAGTGGTTAGATTCTTTCATTTCCCATTTTACTCTCTGGTTCTTGAGTATCAGCACAGTTTTCCCTTATAATTTCTTCAAAGATGATTTGCAGGTTCTTTTCTGGATCGTGACTTTCAGGTAGTCCAATACATTTTAAATTATCTTTGCTGGATCAATTTTCCAGTTCACTTGTTTGTCCCCTGACATATTTCACAATGTGTTCAATTTTTTTCATTCCTTGGGATTTTTTTTATTGTTTCTTGATTTTTCATAAAGTCATTAGTTTACATTTGCTCAATTTTAATTTTTAAGAAATTATCTGTACTTCCTTTATCATTTGACCAATTTTACTTTTTAAGGAACTATTTTTTTTTCATTCAGTGAATTCTGTGCCTCTTTTTCCATTTGTTAAGTTCTAATTTTTAAGGCATTCTTCTCCTCTTTGGGCTTTTGCATTTCTTTTACTATTTAGTCTAGTCTGTTTTTTAATGTGTTATTTTCTTAAGAATATTTTTTATGCCTCCTTTACCAAGTTGTTGACTCATTTTTAATGATTTTTTTTGCATTATGCTCATCTCACTTTCAATTTGTCTCTCTACCTTTCCTGCTTGATTTTCAACATCCTTTAGGAGCTCTTGTGTGACCTGAGATAAATTAATTTTTTTTAATCTTTGGATGTAGGAGTTTTGATTTTATTATCATCTATGTGTTTTGATCAGACTTGTCATTAAAATAACTTTCTACTGTCAGAATATTTTTTTCTGCTTACTCTTTTTCCCCATATATTTCTTGACTTTTACCTCTTTGTTAAAGAAGAACTCTTTGTGCAAATGTTTTCAGAGATACTTCTAGGAATCTGTAAATTTTCAGTACTTTCACTTTGGCATGATGTAAGGAAAGGTGTGTTTACTGCTCATCTGGCCTGCTCTCTGATATGTGAGTGATTACAAGAATTCTTTTATGCTATGGAACTGTGATGGGGGTACTTGCTCCCCCATGACCTAAAACCTTATGTACTAGTGTTCCACCTTGCCCTGGGACTGTCACCCAGTACTGTGGCCCAAAACTGAGTATGGGGAAAGCAAAAGACTCCTGCCTTAGTGATATCCAAAAGACCCCTTTAATCTTCCAAATAGTTACTTGACATCCTTTTTATCTGTGGGCTAGAAGTTCCAGAAGCAGTACCACGTGTGTGGGAGCAGTGGATCCTAAGACCTCTTTCTTGTTTCCTGGGGCTGCAACTGTGTTGAAGCAACATTCACTGGACTATGTTCCACTTTTGCCTGGGTATAACAGACCTTTCCTGCTGACCCTCTAAGTTGTCTTTGGCTGGGAAATTATTTCACCTTTTCCTTTTGTGGGCTCTGCTTCTTAAGGAATTGTTTTATGACATCATGTAAAGGTCTTCAGAGGGGATTTTGGGAGAAATCAAGTGAGTTCCTGACTTTTCTCTGACATCTTTAATCTGTCCTCCCACCAATTAGAATTCTGCTAGGTCCCTCTTCTCTTTTGCATTTATAAGCTTATCCCAAATTCCATTAAGGAATATCCATTCAAATACAATCATGAAAGAGCCAACACAAAAGGCAGAAGTGTCTATATGCTAAATATTCTCATGGCTCAGTAGGATATAGAACAGTCTCTTTTCTTTCTTCTTGGCTCTTGAGGGCTGGTCAAAGTACTCCTGCCTTCTCATAGCCACAAGAGGAAGTGCATACTTCCTCCTCTTCCTCCTCCTCCTCCTTCTTCTTGTTCTTTTTCTCCTTCTTCTTTCACAGATGATCATCTTGAAATATTCCTGTTGCTTTGTACACAATCCATTTCACTTTGCATCAACCATGAAGTCTTTCCAGTTTTTCTGAGAACATCCTTTTCATCATTTTTATAGTACAATGATACTCCACCATAATTATGTACCACAATTTGCTTAGCCATTAGCCAATTGATGGGCTTCCCCTTAGCTTCTAATTTTACCCCCCAGAAAAGACCTGTTATTAATATTGCATACATATTGGCACTTTTTCTTTTGTTTTTTTGTCTCCTTTGGGATACAGACCTAGTAGTGATATTGTTAGGTCAAAGGGTATGCATTGTTTTATAGCCCTTTGAACATAGTTCCAAATTACAGAATGGTTTAAATCAGTTCACAACTGCACTAACAGTGCATTAATGTGCCACGTCTTCTCCAACATTTGTCATTTATCTTTTCTGTCCTATTAGCCAATCTATAGATATAGGGTAGTACCTAAGAATTGTTTTAGTTAATATTTCTCCAACTAATAGTGACAGTGTTTTTTTTTATATGACTAAATATAGCTTTAATTCCTTCATCTGAAAACTGGTCATATCTTTTCATCCTTTATCAATTGGGGAATGGCTCTTATTTTAATAAATTCTACTCAGTTCTTTATATGTTTGAGGAATTTTCAGAGAAACTTCTTGTTTTTCATATTTACTCTTGTTAATTGTATTTCCCTCCATCCTGTGCCCCCCCCGTTTATTCTATTCTCTTTCTCTTTTCACCTTCTCTGTCCTCAAAAGTGTTTTGCTTCTGAATACCTCCTCCCCCAAACTCCCCTCCCTTCTATCACACCCCCTTCATTTATCCCCTTCCCCTCCTATTTTCCAGTAGGGTAAGATACATTTCTATATACAAATGAGTGTGCATGTTATTTCCTCTTTGCATCAATTCTAATGAGAGGAAGGCTCACCCACTCCCCCTTACCTTCTCCCTCTTCCCCTCAACTGTAAAAGTGTTTTCTTGTCTTTTGTGTGAGATAATTTACCCCACTGTACCTCTCTTTTTCTATGTCTCCCAGGACATTTCTATCTCACCCCTTAATTTGATTTTTTAGATATTGTCCCTTCATATTCTATTCATACCTATACCTTGCCTATGTATACTCCTAACTACCCTAATAGTGAGAAAGTTCTTATGATTTACAATATCATATTTCCATGTCAGAATGTAAACAATTTATGGCCCCTATGATTTTCCTCTCCTGTTTACCTTTGTACATTTCTCTTGAGTATTGTATTTGAAAGTCAAATTGTCTATTCAGTTCTGGTATTTTTATCAAGAATACTTGACAGTCCTTTATCTCATTGAATATACATTTTTTTCCCTGAAGGATTGTGCACAGTTTTGCTGGATGGGTGATTCTTGGTTGTCCACTCAGCTCCTTTTGCCCTGTGGAATATCATTTCTCAAAGAGTCCAGTCTTTTCATTTAAAAGCTGCTCAATATTGTTTTGCCCTGTGACTCTACCATACATGTATTGTTTCTTTCTGGCTACTTGGAGTATTTTCTCCTTGATCTAGGAGGTCTTGACTGCAACATTCCTGGGAGTTTCCATTTTGATGTCTTTTTCAAGAAGTTCTGGTTACAATTCTTTCACTTGCTATTTTACCCTCTGGTTCTAGAGTAAACTGACTTGTCTGATTAGTGACTCTATCTACCTGCCTATCTATCTATCTATCTATCTATCTATCTATCTATCTATCTATCTATCTATCTACTTGTCTATATCTTCATAGATCTCTTTTAAGGAAAAGAGTTGGACAGGTCATGTAGTCAGAATCAGAACATTTGATTTATTGTCTAAACTGTATAGAAAAGAACTAAAGAAAAATTAAAAACAAATAACTAAACTCACAAATAAATAAGTGAAAGAGTATAAAGGTACAAAAATTTAAAAAGTTATGAAATCAGTAAATAAATGACTAAACAAGTAAATGAATGAATAGATAAATAAAAATTAGATGAATAGAAAGTAAAAGAATGAATAAACACTTGAATGAATTAATATCTAAAGAGAAAAATGAATGAATAAACTAATAAGGATTAGTTTATCTTTTATCAGAAGCTGTAATGAAAAGCATGAAAGATTCATTGTTGATAGGATTTTGAAGTGATCCAACCATTTTGGAGACCAATCTAGAATCATGTCCAAAGAGGTATTAAGTTGCCTATATCCTTTGACTCAGCAATACCACTAATATGCTCATTTGCAATGATGATAATGAGCAAAGGAAAAGAACCTATATGTTCTAAAAGGTTTACAGCAGCTTCCTTTATTTAAAGCAAGAGCAAAGGATTGGAGATTGCAGGGCATGTCCATCATTTGGGGAATCAAATTGTGTTATTAAATTGTGATACAATGTTACTGTACTATAAGAAATGATGATTTCAATAATTTTAGAAAAAACATGTAAATGCTTGCATAAAATAATGAAGACCAAAATGAGAAAAATGAAGAGAAGATTATAAATAATAGCTGCAATATTGTTTTAAGAACAACTTTGAGTGAATAAGTCATTTGGACTATTATAACTACCTAACTTGAAAATAAAGAATACATGACGAAAGACATTTTCTGAATCCAGAGAAAGAACTGATAAATGAAATACACACACACACACACACACACACACACACACACACATATATATATATATAATTTTACATATCAATGTGTTTATCTATCTACTTACATCTATATAAACTTATTTTTGTGTAATCGTAGCCATATCTTGGGTGGAGGAAAGGGAAGAAATAAAGAAAAGAAAAAGAAATTTACATGGTATCTTTATTGTATTTTTAAGAGGAATGTCTTGTGCAATTATTTTTTTTTATTTCATTATGTTATAGAAACACTTCTTTTATTCCATAAAATAAAAGGGAAAAATATGCATTGATATGAGTCTGGGTGAAGTGTGAAAAGGGCGAGGTCTGCTTTGATGGACTGTTTACTAAAGCTGCTGAAGTCACAAAACTATCTGTATGTATAAATAAGATTAATTGCGGTGTTTGCTTTCAAATTAAGACTGAGGAGAAAGTTTTGGAGGGAGTCTCATTTTTGTATTAACATCAACCATCCCTTACTCTTCTGAAATGTCTAGTCCTTCTCCTTTTCTGGTTATACATTCCTTTGATGACAATACTCCTACTACATAGTTGCAATTAACAATATTTAATTCATTGCTGTCTGAGTATTCTTCAAATTCAATTG
This sequence comes from Bettongia penicillata ogilbyi, assembly GCA_023548195.1. Lineage (NCBI taxonomy): Eukaryota > Metazoa > Chordata > Mammalia > Diprotodontia > Potoroidae > Bettongia > Bettongia penicillata. The sequence continues at coordinate 1,277,317 of JAJHZJ010000688.1, read as the reverse complement.
TTTGAATAATAGGATTTCTTAACTTAGTTATACATTTTCACCAAAATGATTTTTGATTTGTTCTTTTTTATTTAAAATTAGTGTTGGTGATTCCTTTTATTTTATATACTAGTATTTTATGTACAAATTTTATTTCCAAATTAATAATTTCTCTTCTAATTTTATTTTTTACTGCTACAAAACATTTTTAAAATTATATCATCATTTGGAATTTTTTTTTAGTTTTGAACAAATGAACACCTCTATATTTTATTTAGCTACAGATATTCAGTTTAAAAATATTGGGAAAATACGTGACTTATTTTAAAATAGCTTTGTAAAGTTTCATTTGGGTTGCATATCAATTCGGAATGTACTTTGTGTGGGGTATATAATGTAAGAAACTCCAAAAACTTATTGCTCCTAAATTGCTTTGCAAGAAGGGTAAGTTCCTTTCCTAGCAGTTCTTGTTGAATAGAGAGATTTCTCCCATAGCAGTTTGCATTTTTTTTCCCACATTTTGTTTTCTTCATTTTAAAATTTTATTTTATTTTTAATTTTGTATAATTTATTTTCAGTTCTCAGCATTCACTTCTACAAGAATTTGGGTTCAAAATTTTCTCTCCATCTCTCCCCACCCCCCACCCCAGGACAGCATGCACCCTATCCACTCCTTCCTCCGGTCTGTCCTCCCTTCTATTATCCACCATTCTTCCACCCCCCTTCCTCTCTATTTTCCTATAAGGAAAAATAGAGTTCTGTACTCCATTGCTTGTATATCTTAATTTCCAGTTGCATGCTAAAACAGTTTGTAATATTCATTATTAAAGCTTTGAGTTCCTTATTCTCTTCTTTCCTCCCTCCCCACCCACCTTCATTGAAAAAGCAACAATATGGGTCATACATGTGTAACAATACAAAACACTTACATCATATTTATGTTGTAAAAAACTAATCACATTTCCTTCTATCCTGTCCAAATGTTTGCTTCTGATTATCCCTTTCCCATAAACACACACACATACACACATGCACCATGTACATACATACATATATACACATTATATATACACCCATGTACATATGCTCTATACATATATAATACATACACAAATGCAATATACACATACCCACATACACCTACATTATATATACATGTATACACACATATATGCATATGTAGACATATATACATTTGTCTACATATATATGTGTATATATGTGTGTGTGTGTGTGTATATGTATGTATCTCTGTATATACTCCCTCTAACTACCCTAAAACTGAAAATGTTCTTATGAGTTACAATTAATAGCTTTCCACGTAGGAATGTAAACACTTCAACTTTAATGAGTTCCTTAAGGCTTCTCTTTCCTGTTTCTTTTTCATGTTTCTCTTGATTCTTGTTTGTTGGTTGAAAAATCTGGAAAACGCATCTGCTACCCTTGATTCAGTGCCCTGTAGCTTGCTTGCCACAAGGTCCAGGCTGGGCTATGCTTAGCTCTGAGCCCAGTGTGACAGACCCTTCCTCTTGGTCTTCCAGGCTGTCTTGAACTGGAAGTATGTTTCACTCCTTTGTTTTGTGGCTTCTTTTGCTCTAAAATTTGTTTAGAGTCCTTTTTACAGGTATTTTAAGGGGTATGGGGGGAGAGCTTCTACAGATCTGTCTTTCCACTCCACCACCTTGGCTCAGTCCCCAGCAGTGTACATTCTTGTTTATAGTAATAAAAATGAGTTATAGGGACAATTTTTTCTAGATTTTGCTTGTCTATCCTAATGTTTTCATCAGTTCTTTGCATCTATTTTCTTCAGGTTGAATGTATTGCTTAACAATAACATCTCTTGAGAATTGTAAATTATAGACTATCCTCTATAGTTTTTTTCTAGATGTTCCAAATTTTTATCCTGCCAGCCAATTTTTCTTATAATTTTGTTTTCCTTCAAAGGAATTGTTTGGTAGTTTGATTGCCATACCATCACATTTAGGAATTAATTTAATTACTGTTATATTTTTTTTCATTTTTATTCTGACAAATTTGGAAGGCCAAACATAACTGAATTGTGAGTCTTCCTTTTATAAAAACAATATTTTGCAGACTTTGCCTTCTCATTGCCAAGATGGCAGAGGAAAAAGTAAATCTCTCTCACTTTACATTATTGACCTCTGAACACTCAAAAAATATTGCCCAGGGAAAAACCCTGGAACAGCTGAGCCAGCAGAAAGGCAGGGTATAGCAATCTTATAGTCCGGTAACCTTGGGGAGTTAATGAGAAAGGTCTCTCTCCCTTTGGTGGAGAAAGAACAGTATAGGATCAGAGGCAGCCCAGTAAGTCAGTGGCCAGCCCCACCTCAGCAAACCAAGGAGAAAGCCTGAGCCCAGATGAGTTGGAGCAGGGAAGCACCAACACAAGGAACCCCTGAGTGCCTTAGCACAAGCAGGTGAACTAATAGACTCCAGTTCAGGAAACCACCACATGCACTGGTGCCCAGAGGTCCTTCAGCAGCCAAACTTCCCTGTGCATCAGCATAACTCCAGGAAGTACAACCCCAGGAAACACAGCTCCAGGCAAATAGGTGTTTTCCAGAGGTCGCCTTCCAGTTCCTCAAAGCAGCCCAGGAATCCTCCAGGGTCCAGAACCCCCACTACCCACCCACCCACCCTAAGAGCTTCAGTGTTGCTGGCCCCAGAACAGCACCAGGTAAACTGCCAGACTCCTAAAGACGCTAACTGCCAGCAACTGAAGCCCTAATACACAAATTCGGTGACCAGGTCCTAGGCCTCTAGCATAAGAGGCTTTAGTCAGTGACCCTGTGCTCCAGCAGGAAAATTCAACTTTAAAAGTCAGGAAATAGGCAATTACCATGAATAAAAAGCAGAAATGGAAAAAAGACCATGGTTTCTTACTGTGGGGACAGGAAAAGCAAGGCAAAAATTCATAAGAGGGCACCTTTGTCAATACACCTATATCTCAAACCTCAAAGGGAAATATAAACTGGTCTTAAATCCAACAAACCTTTTTGAAAGAGCTCAAGAAGGATTTTGAAAGCCAAATAAGAGAAGTAGAAGAAAAATGCAAGAGAAAGTCAAGAGCTTTGAAAAGGAAGGACAAAAATTCACTTTAGAAAACAAGAAACAAAGGTGTCACTCTTTGTAGATGATATAATGGTACACTTTGAGCATCCCAGAGAATCAAATAAAAAATTACTTAAAATAATAAAAAAAATAGGAAAATTGCAGGCTAAAAAGTAAACCCACACAAATCATCAGCATTTCTATATATTACTAACAAAAGTCCAACAACAAGAGGAATACTATCTACCACCTCACCTACCTACCTCCTGAGGTAGCATTAAAGGTTTGCTGTAATAAACTCTCTATGTTGTTTGCACTAAATAATGCATTATTCATTTATCTGTATCTTCCAGTGTGAAAAAAACAGCCAAATCGTTTTGAATAATTATGGATACAATTTGGTAGGCTTCAAAAGATTCTTAGCCTTCATGTAAAAGAATTGGAATGGACCTATTTATTAGAGGTGTTTGGCTATCATTTAGTGGCAATTACGGATGTATTTTAGAAATAGTTCTGTACCAATGTTTGTTTTCTACAGAAGGCCATTGGCTTTTTGGAAATATGATGTGAGAATATTCATCCCAAAAAAGCCCCAGCCTTACTTGAAAATCTATCTTTTTTTTAGGTACCAGGAATTTCTTGAACTGTTTTCAACTCTGCTTGCAAATAATTGATCTATTTAAAAATCCTAAACCTGTCAAAGGTCTTTGGAAAGTATTTAGGCTCTATAAAAGTCTATTCACAGGATAAAAACTAAGCAATTTTTTTTCTGCTTATGCTAATTATATGCATGACTAAAATCAATTTCTAAAGCACCTCTATAAGTACAGATTGTCTCAATAGTCTTATTTTTGTTAATAATTGACTTATTTGTTTTCAATAATCACTTCCATAAGATCCTTCTAATTTTCTCCCCTTCCCTCCTGCCTCCCTCCTTGAGACAGGAGGCAATTTTGTGTTCTTCACATACATTGTTATTAAACACATCTTCACATTAGTCATGTTGTGTGGAAGAATTAAAAAGAATGGGAGAAACCATGAGAAAAACCAAACCAAACCAAAACAGAACCCAATGCTTTATTCTGTGTAGTGATTCCATAGTTTTTCTCTGGATGTGGATGGCATTTTTCTTTGAGTCCTTTGGGAATGTTTTAGTTCCTTGCATGCTATGAAAGGCTAAGTCTATTAGAAATAATCCTTGCACCCTATGGCTGTTACTCTATACAGTGTTCTCCTGGTTCTAGTCATTGCAATCAGTATCAGGTCATATAAGTCCATCCAGGCCTCGCTGAAGTTCTCCTGTTCATCATTTCTTAGAGTGTAATAGTATTCCATTATATTCATAAGCCATAACTTGTTCCACCATTCCACAATTGATGGGCATCCCCTTGATTTACAATTCTTGGCCACCACAAAGAGATCTGCTATAAATATTTTTGTACATGTGGGTCCTTTTCCCATTTTTATGATGTCTTTGGAATACAGCCCTAGAAGCGATATTACTGAACAAAAGGGTATGTACATTTTTGTAGCTCTTTGGGTATAGTTCCAAATTTCTCTCCAGCATGGTTACATCAGCTCACAGCTCCACCAACAGTGGATAAATGTTCCAACTCTCCCATATCTCCAACATTTATTGCCTTCCTGTTTTGTCATGTTAGCCAACCTGATTGACCTTTCCTATTGGCCTTCCAGGCTGTCTTGGGTTGGAATTATGTTTCACTCTATCTTTTTGTGGCTTCTGCTGCTCTAGAATTTGTTTACATTAATCTTTACAGATATTTTATGGGTTATGGGAGAGAGTTAGAGCAGGTCTATTCTTCTGCTCTGCCATCTTGACTCCTCCCTCCCACTAAAACTTTCTTACAAACATTAGGCTTCAAAGTAAAATCTCACCCTTAGAGTATTTATACACATTTTAGAGCCACAGGGCATAACCCTCTCACTCAGTGCCTCAAAAGAAAAAAAACAAAAGTTATTGGGGATGTTCATATAAAACAACTCCCCTAATCAAGCTTCCTACAATGGGCAAGCACTTCCATGGGTGGGAGAGATCCTCTTTAATCCCATTATTCAATCAGAGGTATTTTAGTAAAACAAAAATAACAAAAGATCCTAATTTGATTGTCACTATAAGTGTCCATCTTCTAGCCTGAAAGATCATGCTCAGTTTTGCTGGGTATTTGATCCTTGTTTGTAGTTCAAGCTCCTTTGCTGTATAGAATATATATTTCAATCCCTCTGATCTTTCAATGTAGAAGCTGTAAGGTTCTATGTGATCCTCACCATAGGTCCTCGATATTTGCATTCTTTCTTTCTGGTTGCTTTCAGTATTTTCTCCTTGAACTAATAGTTCTGGAATTTGGGATTCTATTCAGGGGGTGATCAGTGAATTATTTTGATGACTATTTTGCCCTCTGGATATAGAACTTCATACCAGCTTTCCTTGGTGATTCTTGGAAGATACTGTTCACCTCTTTTTTCATCTTTGCTTTCTAGTGGACCAATAATTCTTAGATTTTCTTTCCTGGATCTATTTTCCGGTTCAGTTGTTTTCCCAATGAGATATTTCACATTTTCTTCTATTTTTTTCAACCTTTAGTTTTTGTTTGACTGATGCTTGATACCTCATAGAGTCATCAGCTCCTACTTCCCCAATTCTTTTTTTTTTAATATTTATTTAACTTTTTTTACATTCATTTTCACAAAATTTGGGGTTCTAAATTTTCTCCCCTTTTATCCCCTCCCTGCACCCCAATACCCCAAGCATCTAATTTTCCCTATCTCCAATCTGCTCTCTCTTCTGTCATCCCTCCCTTCTCTTGTCTCCATCTTCTCTTTTCTCCTGTAGGGCCAGATGACTTTCTATTCCTCATTAACTGTATGTCTTCTTTCCTAGTAGCAACAACAATACTAAACAGTTGTTCCTAAAACTTTGAGTTCCAAATTCTCCCCATCCCTCCCTCCCCACTTATTCCCTTTGGGAAAGCAGGCAATTCAGTATAGGTCATATCTGTGTAGTTTTGCAAATGACTTCCCTGATAGTCGTGTTGTGTAAGACTAACTGAATTACCCTCCATCTTATTCTGCCCCTCATTGTTTCTCTTCTGTCTTTTGATCCTGTCCCTCCCCAAGTGTTGACTTTAAATTGCTCCCTCCTCCTTTTGCCCACCCTTCCATCATCCCCCCACCTTGCTTATCTCCTTCTCCCCCACTTACCTATACTGTAAGATAGGTTTTCATATCAAAATGAGTGTGCATTTTATTCCTTCCTTTATCAAATGTGATGAGGGTAAACTTCATGTTTTTTTCTCAGCTCTCCTCTTTTTCCCTCCACTAAAAAGTCTCCTACTTGCCTCTTAAATGACATATAATTACGCCATTCCATTTCACCCTCTTTCCTCCCACTACATTTCTCTCTCACCATTTACCTTAATTTCTTTTAAGATATGGTCCCATCCTATTCAATTCACTCTGTGCTCTCTGTCTCTGTATGTACGTGCATGTGTGTATGTGTGTGTGCATGCACGTGTGTACATGTGTGTGTGTGATCCCACCAACTACCCAGATACTGAAAAGTTTTAAGAGTTACAAATATTGTCTTTCCATGTAGGAATGTAAACAGTTCACTTTCGGTAAGTCCTTTATGACTTCTCTTTGCTGTTTACTTTTTCATGCTTCTTCTCATTCTTGTGTTTGAAAGTCAAATTTTCTTTTCAGCTCTGGTCTTTTCATCAAGAATGTTTGAAAGTCCTCTGTTTCATTGAAACACCATATTTTCCCCTGAAGTATTATACTCAGTTTTGCTGGGTAGGTGATTCTTGGTTTGAGTCCTAGTTCCTTTGACTTCTGGAATATCCTATTCCATGCCCTTCGATCCCTTAATGTAGAAGCTGCTAGATCTTGAGTTATCCTGATTGTATTTCTACAGTACTGGAATTGTTTCTTTCTAGCTGCTTGCAAGATTTTCTCCTTGAGCTGGGAGTTCTGGAATTTGGCCACAATGTTCCTAGGAGTTTCTCTTTTTGGATCTCTTTCAGGTGGTGATCGATGGATTCTTTCAATACTTGTTTTGCCCTCTGGTTGTAGAATGTCAGGGAAGTTTTCCTTGATAATTTCATGGAAGATGATGTCTAGGCTCTTTTTTTGATCATTACTTTCAGGTTCATAATTTTTAAATTGTCTCTCCTGGATCTATTTTCCAGGTCAGTTGTTTTTCCAATGAGATATTTCACATTCTCTTCCATTTTTTCATTCTTTTGGTTTTGTTTGGTAATTTCTTGGTTTCTCAGAAAGTCATTAGACTCCATCTGTTCCATTCTAATTTTAAGAGAACTATTAAATTCAGTGAGCTTTTGAACCTCTTTTTCCATTTGGCTAATTCTGCTTTTGAAAGCATTCTTGCCCTCATTGGCTTTTTGAACCTCTTTTGCCGATTGAGTGAGCCTATTTTTCAAGGTGTTATTTTCTTCAGCATTTTTTTGGGTCTCCTTTACCAAGGTATTGACCCGTTTTTCATACTTTTCTTGCATCTCTCTCATTTCTCTTCCCAATTTTTCCTCCACCTGTCTAACTTGCTTTTCAAAATCCTTTTTGAGCTCTTCCAAGGCCTGAGCCCACCCGACATCCCACTGGGATGTCTGGGGTACCGAGGCCCCGCCCTGCACATCTTTCCCTGACGGCCTCATCATCGTCAGATCTGAAAGTTGGCATCATTTGCATCTGTTCGAAAAAACTCTCTATAGTCTTATTTTTCCTCCCTTTTCTAGGCATTTTCCCAGCCAGTTACTTGACTTCTGAGATTCCTGTCCACCCCCGCCTAGATCCGCCCAGCTAGTGCTTGGAGTCTGAGATTCAAATGGGCTTTCCGCGGCAGGTGCGGCTGCTATTCAATGTGAGCTTTAGTTCTGGTGCTAGGGTGGGGGCAGGGCTGCCTCCCAGGCTCAGTTCCCTCAGGGGCTTTATGCAGAGACCTTCAGAAATGGAGCAGGTGGGGCAGGGCAGTCTCCCAGGCTCAGCTCCTTCAGGTGGTTTATGCAGAGACTTTCAGTAAGGAAGATCCTGCCTGCTGCTAGGGGAGTCCTGGGCCGCTGCAGCCATGCAGCCACTGCCTCCGCCGCTTCCTCCCGAGGGGGCCCGAGCCACAGAGACGCCCCGCTCCCCTTTCAGTCACCCAAGCGTGTCTCTCACTGACCTGTGGCGTCTGCGGGCGGATGGACCTTCCTGGCCGCCGGAGGTTCCATCCCTGAAGCCTGCTTGGATCAGCTTCTCTGGGGCCGTGGCCAGGGCAGCACTGGGGTGGGGTCCGCTTTCTGGGGGCAACGGACTCTGGGGATGGCTCTCCAGGGCTCTCTGGAATGGAAATCTCTTCCACTATGTTTCTGCACCCCCTGCAATGATCCAGAACTTCTGGGGAGCTCTTCTTACATTAAATCTATGGGCTGTGGGTTCGGAGCTCACAAACGTGCATCTTTCTACCTACTTCCCCAATTCTAATTTTTAACAAATTGTTTTCCTCAGTTAGTTTTTGTACTTCCTTTTGTATTTTTCCATTTTTCCAGTTAAATTTTGTACTTACTTATCCCTTTGGCTAATTGAACTCTTTAAGGAGTTGTTCTCTTCAGTAAATTACTTTTTTATTTTGCCAATTGCATTTTTAAAATCATTGCACAATTTTTCTTCTACCTCTCTAATTTGGCTTTTAAAATCCTTCTTGAGGTTTTCTAGGATTGCTGTTTGAGTTTTATATCAGTTTGTGTTGCCTTTTGAGATTTCAGATATAATTACTTTTCCAATGCTATCACCTTCTGAATTCCTATTTTGATTTTCCCTGTCGCCATAGGAAGATTCTATCATCTTTGCTTTTCTGATTTGCTCCTTGCTCAGAATGGCTTTTGTTCCTGGCTTTTTAAAGTGGATCTCTGCTTCTTGGGCACAGAGGCCTCTGTCTCACATTTCTTATGCTAGGAGTTTGGAGCCTGGTTTCTTGATTTGCGTTTTGTGGCCTCAGAATCTTTCAGCTAAAAGTTATATAATGGTGCAGCTTACCTGATGCTCAGTTTGCTGGTGTGTATCAAGGGGAGGGCCAGGTGAAGTTTTTCTGAATTTCCCTAGGGTTCTACTGCAATTCCTGGTGTGAGTTATGGGTGAGGGTGATCTGGCAATGGGAGGTCTCCTCCTCCCCTAGGTCTGCACTAGCACAGAGACAGGCTAAGTGGCTGGTGAACCTCTTCTGTGCTGGTGTCTGCTGAATTCCCCTGGCTGTGCTATAGCATGCTTGGCATCCTGATGTTTTCCCTTACCAGCTTCTCCCCCTCAGAGATGTTTTGACTAGTTAAGGCTCTTCTGCTGATTCACTTAGGTGCTTCTTGCTGAGATCCTTCCAGTTCTACACTGGTCCCCTTCAGACACAGCAAGAGGGATACTTCCTGGTGATCTCCTTAGCCTCTTGAGTTAAAATACTGTTTATCCCTTCTGCTGGCTCCACGATTTCTGGAGTTTTCCCGGGGTAATATTATCTGTGTTTTTAGAGTTTGACAAGGGGGAGTGGAGAATATTTATGCTTTACTCTGCCATCTTGACTCCTGGAAGTTCAAGTAGGTGACTTTCTAACATCCAGTCTGCGGTCTCATTGCCCCAGAAATGGCTGCTGCTGTTAACACGGGCCCTTTGCTTCTTTTTCACTCAGTTCCACTTGACTGCTGTCCTGCACTGAGAGACTTGGGAATATGCACTGCTATTTCTGATTCAGTCCTCCAGGTCATTCCTGCTCTGCTACAGCAATGATCATGTCTGCTGTGGTGCAGCTTGTGTGCTCAAGTGCTCTCCCAGCCCTGTCCAACAAATTCTTTCCATAGACCTTCTAGGATGTTCTAGGTTGGAAATCTACCATACTTTGTTGCCTAGTGGATTCTGTCTCTCCAAAATTTGTTCAGATTCACTTTTAGAGGTATTCTGAAGGAGTTTGTGGAAGAGCTGAGGTGAGTTCATGCTTTTACTCCCCCATCTTGGCTCTGCCCCTAGTCTTTGTTTTAATAGTCTTTATAAAGAGTCACTAATGTCTTAGGGCATCTTACATAGAAATGTTCCTGTTTATAATTATTTCCTCTTTTGTATATTTTTAATGGTATGTATCTGAAAAGTAATATATATATGTATATATATATACATAAGTGTATATATATATATATATATATATATATATATATATTGCTTATTACCATCATTAATTCTTTAGGAAGAACCACCACAATAATGTTACTACAGTAGACATTGAGGATAATCTCAGATATAATCCTGATCTGCATTTTCTTAAGGCATGATGAAAAGTATCTGCACAAGATGAGGGCTACAGTGACCTTATCAAATCCAGAGGAATTATGTGTATATATACTTTTCATAAAGTCTTCAGAGTTTACCTCACTCAAAAACAATTTCAATACTTATAAGAAATTAATATATTGCTTGAAAAGCAATAAAAGCATGACTTAAAGTCAAAAACACACGAACAGCAACTCATATTTTTTGGTACCTATTGAATTATTTACCTGATAATGCTAATTTTGTTATAGTGTTTTCTTTTTCACTGTTCTGAAGCCTTTGACTCAGATCCATACTCATGGCTGATTCGTATGCTACAAAAATATAAAGGAGACATATAGAATAATAATACTAGAGCATTTGATTGCCAAATAGATGTTTGTTTAAAACCTGACACCACAACAATGATGATGAGAGCAATAGATATAAAATGTGACATCATTCATGGAGACACTTCATGTTCATTATGCTTCTGCTTAGTTTTTAAGAAATTATCATCTATTCTAAAATCTGATATAGTTGCAATTTAAAAAATGAGTTGTATCAAAACATCTTGTACGATGAGTACAGACAGGGGTGTGTTTATGTGTATGTGGGGAGAGAGAGAGAGAGAGAGAGAGAGAGAGAGAGAGAGAGAGAGAGAGAGAGAGAGAGAGAGAGAGAGAGAGAGAGAGAGAGGTTATGCCAAGGGAAGGGAGGTGAACTGACACTTTCAGAGATGACAAGGAAACTGTTATTGAAGATAGATATGAAGATCTATTTATTTATTTACTTTTAACTTAAATGCCGAAACTTAGACAATAAGAAAAGAAAAATATATCAATTTACTTACTAGTATTTAAATACAAAATGAGAAAAGAAAAAAAGATTACTATATGCACAGTTGTATGGAAGAGAGGATTCAAAATATACAGCAATGAATTTTCATTTCAAGAGAACCTATATAATAAACACTACATATCATTTTCAGAGATATACATCTTTTCTTGGATTACTTGTAAATTTTCTTTTGTTTTCCACTGTGCACTTTTTGTTTTGTTCTTTTATTCTCCTTCCTCCTTGCACAGACACACACATATGCACACACACACATGCACACACACACGTATATGCAATATACACATGTACACATACACAAAAGCATATATATATACATACTTATACACATACACACATATACTCACATATACATGTATATATTTTGATACCTGTAATCATATTCGTATATAGACATACACGTTTATGTGGATCTATGTAAGGCTATACTATATTTCTGTCTGTCCTCTGTTTCTCTGAGAATAGATAACATCTTCTTTCATAAGTTCAAGTCTTCCCATATTTTTCTAAGTTCACCAATTCAACATTTTCTATACCACAGCAATAACCAACATTATGCTGTCTAGTTATTTTAAATAGTTTAAAACAATGTTGATTATTATGGTTGACTTCTAGTGTAGTTTCCCTATTTTTCTCTTCTGATTAAATCTAGTTTAGATTTAACATTGAGATCATTATATTTCTCCTCTTTTTTCCCTAATAAATTCTCCTCCTGATCTTTATTTTATGTTTCTGTGTATCTTTTATTTCCTAGCCCTTCTGACTCCTCTACTTTACTTCTACCTGTTATCATGACCACTTATTACTTAACCTGTCCCCAGTCCAAAGAACCCTCTCTTATCCTCTCCCTCCACTATTTCTCCTTTACTTTCTTGTTTCTATCTGAATTTAGAAGAGTTTTATAGCCTTCCAAATGTATATGTTATTCTCTTTTTATCCAATTCTGGTTAATGTAGACACCTTTCTAGGTGCTCTTTATCCTATTCCCTCAACTCCTTATTTAACATAAATTTAGAAAATTTTTATTCTCTTCCTATCATCTATCTATCTATCTATCTATCTATCTATCTATCTATCTATCTATCTATCTATCTGTCATCTATCTATCGGTTATTCTCTCTTTAACTCAGATTTGATGTGAATAGTATTCTAAAAATATCTCTCTTGTTCTCTCCACTCTCCCTATCCCCTTAGCTTTTTATTTCATTCCAGATTAAGAAGATTTTAATGCCCTTCTGGATATATATGTATTATTCTCTCATTAATCCAACTTATGATTCCCTGAAACCTATTTATAGACCAAAACCTATGGTGGATCACAACTACTCAGTGCTGGTGGAACTATATTGTTTAGTGATTAAGGACATGATCCTAGAGAGATGGACTGAACACTTCCATAGTGTACTCAACAGACAATCATCATTCAACACTGAGGCCATGGCCCATTTACCTCAGGTTGAAATCAATTCCTCCTTAAATGAATTTCCAACTGAAGAAGAAGTTTGGGAGTCATTAGTCTCCTTTCATGTGGCAGAGCACCTCGTGCTGATTTTATTTCAACTAAGATGTACAAGGTAGGGGGCCCATTGCTCATACAAAAGCTGACTGAAATTTTCCAGGTTATATGGCAAGAGGAGATTATCCTCCAGGAGTTCCAGGATGCCTCCATTGTCCATCTGTATAACGATAAAGGGAATAGATTGTTCTGTGACAATCACAGGGGGATCTCTCTCTCTCTCTCTTGGTCATTGCTGGGGAAGTTCATGCTAGAGTCTTCCTTAGTAGGCTGATACTTCACCTGGGAGATGATCATATACCTGAGAGCCAATGTGACTTCACAAAGAGCTGAGGAACAGTCGACATGGTGTTTGCTGTCCAACAATTCCAGGAGAAATTCCAGGAGTAGAGCAGAGATCTCAACACGACATTTATAGATCTGACCAAAGTCTTTGACACTGTTAGTTGTGAGGGCTTATGCAAAATTATTTCAAAGTTTGTCTGCCCAGAGAAGTTCATCAATACTGTACATCAATTTCATGGTGGCATGTTTGCCCAGGTTCTGGGTAATGGACAATGCTCTTATTTCTTCCCAGTCACCAGTGGAGTGAAACAGGGTTGTGTGCTTGCTCCCATGCTTTTTACCATGATGTTTTCAGCCATGTTGACAAATGTTTTCAATGAGGATGAACATGGCATCAAGGTCAGCTAGTGTACTGATGGCAAATTCTTCAATTTGAAAAGGCTACAAGTCAAGACAAAAGTGGAGGGAGTGTTAGTACATGATTTTCTGTTTGGAGATCATTGCAAACTCAATGCAGCCTCTCAAGTTGAGATGCAATAAAGTGTGGATCAATTCTCTGCTGCTTGTGCTAATTTGGGCCTATTAATTAACACCAAGAAAACACAGGTGCTCCATCAGGCACCACCACACCATCCATACATGGAAGCATCAGTTACAACAAATGGAGAAGTTTTGAATGCCATAAATAATTTCACTTACCTTGGTAGTGTACTTTTCAGGGATGTAAACGTTGACGATTAGCTTGATGCACTCATTGCCAGAGTGAGCTCAGTGTTTGGGAGACTCTGAGGAAAAGCTTGGAAGAGAAGAAATATTAGACTGACTATCAAACTGAAGGCCTACAGAGCCTTTGTGTTGACCTCATTGTTATATGTTTGTGAAATATTGACAGTCTACCAGTGTCACTCCAAAAAATTGAATTGCTTGCATTTGAACTGTCTTAGGAAGATTCTGAGGATTACCTGGCAGAGCAAGGTACCAGTCACTGAAGTTCTTGCTCAAGCTGAACTGCCAAGTTTTCAAACTGTGTCAGAGAATGCAACTTCGATGGCTGACCACATTGCTTAAATGCAAACTGTATGCTTGCCAAAATAGACTATTTTATGAAGAACTCTCATGGGGCAGTAGATCACATGGTGGCTAGAAGCAATGATACAAGAACATTCTCAAGATCTCTCTCTCTCAAGAACTTTGGATTTGATTGTGCAACCTGGGAGACACTGGCACAGGATCACTCAGCAAGGCATGCCCACACCAGAAATGGTGCTGTGCTCTTTGAGTAAAGCAGAATTAAGACAGCATAAAGTAAATGCAGAATGCGCAAATTTGGGATATTTACATGTATTCTCTGTGCCCAAACTGTGGTAGAGCATTCCGAGCTTGTATTGTTCTGATCAACCGTAGTAGGACACACTGAAATTTCCCTTTACCATAGTGATGTAATTTTGGTCCTCTTCAAAGAGGAAGGCCAACAACCAACCAATCCACTCTCAATAAGAGTAGAGTTCCAGAACTATCCATTCTCCCCCACTCCCTCATCTAACTTCTTTGTGTCAGTTCTTCCTCTTGTACCTGATTTGTTTAAGGTAATACTCTTTTTGCCTCTTTCTAAATGTTTTTATCTTTAGAATCACATCATACACAGGTCTACCCCAATCTTCCTAACTACCCAATTACTAATAATAATCTTAGTCTTATATTTTTGCATTTCCTCTTAAAAGGGAAACCATCTGTCCTTATTCAGTTCCTTGTCTCATCCTAAACTTTTATTTCTCTTGCATCTTATACGTCAGATTTTCTATTAAGTTTGGTTTTTTTTGAGGCAGGGCAACAAAATCTTGAAAATCTGGAAATTCATTGAATATTCTTTTTTTTTATTCAGAATTATTCTTAACTTTACTGGGTATAGTTTTGGCTACAACCCGAGTTCTTTTGCTCTTTGATATATAATGTTGTGAGATCATTAATCTCTTAGTATTAAGAGATTAACATCTTGTATGATTCTAATTGTGGCAGGGCCTGTTATTCTTTGGTTGCCATAGAAATATGAATACTTCTTTCTAAATGTAAGAAAAGGTTGGCTAGGTACCACAGTGAATAGGATACTAGCCCTGGAGTCAGGAAAACCTGAGTTCAAATGTGGTCTCAGACATTTACTAGCTGTGTGACCGACAAATAACTTAACCTCAATTACCTCCAAAAAATATATATAGAATGATATTTTTGTTGACTACCTATAAAAAGATGTTGAACTCATATAAACATTAAAATTTAATTTTTATAAACAACTAGATACATTTCTGAGCTAAATATACATATTTCAACTTAATTATGAGAACTCAACAAATTAACTCAATTGAAATTAGATTGTTATTACAGATATTTTCCCTTCACATATATGAAGATATAATGTTTTCCCTAAAAGTTTACAAACATTTTATTAAGTGTACATCTATCAAATAATCATATCTTCCAAGGTATATTGAATTAAGAGCTATTAAAATATAAAATTTTAGTTGAAAAAAGAAAACTTAATCATGAAGGCCCAGAATGAGGTGCAGATTGTCCCTGTCGATCTTTGTGCCATGAGCATTGTCATTTCCAGTAATACCAGAGAACATAAGCTTATGTTATGTTACTTAAATTTTAAAAGCAGTTATTTTATCTGATCATGCAATAACCTGTATAACATTAAATATTAAATATCAAAGAATAATACTAGGATAGAGATTTGTTTCAGAACCATTTCTATCTGAATTCCATAAAAAATTCAGAATGAGGTGAATATAAATAATAACAGAAGCATATGGGTATATAATATATTAAATGTATATAATATATAATAGTTATATAATAGCAGCATGAGGATAATTTATCATTAAATAAATTGTACAAAGATCATTTCTTAGGGAGCCTAAATATTTTGTAATTTATTGGTAGAAATTGTGCAGTATCGCTGTAAGTTGTAAAAAAATGAATAGAGAAAAAGATAGGATCAAGAATTGTGATAGACACAATTCCTTAAATATCCTTGAAAATTCATTATATAAACTCACATTCAAATACTGATGGATAACAAGTCTTTATTTTATAAACATAGAAGTCAAAGTATCATGGAGAACTCATATAACAAGTTGTACTTCAACTCACAATGATAAAAGACCAAATTACTATGTGCAATAGCACATACAAGACACTGAGTGCTTAAAAATACACAATATATTTAAATGATGAAACTATTCCAAATAATCATAATCTCCAAATTAAATGAAATTCAGTTCTTACAAATTATACAGACATCATCCAGAAGATCAAAATCATGTGGATACCTAAGGAGATACACATCATCTCTGTTGTCTTCTTTTCCATTGGAATTTTACTGAAGATACATTAAGACTCAAAATAATTTAAATGACTTGCTCAGGGCTCCAAATCTATTGATTGTCTTAGGTTCATTTTGAACCTAAATCTTTTTGATTTCAAGTCCAATGCTTATATACCTTTTCAGAATCCCTCCATAAAAATTGTCTCATCAATGACATAATCATGTTGCGTATACTTAAGGTAAAGCCTATGAGTATAGAACATACATGCAAACCTAGTGAGTTTTTGAATTCTCAGCAAAACACTGCAGAAAGCAACATTACCCTGAGGGCAAAACAGGAGAGCACAGCAATCCTAATACCAAAATTATTGTTCCTACAAGCACTGACAAGGTAATGCAAAAAAAATGTTTTTGTTTTTAAGCTCCGCTAAACGGTCTTTTGGAGAATTTTCGTAGTCATGAAAACAATTCTTAGGTCATAAGCATCTCTCTTCTTAAAATGAATTTTGAAACTAGTCTGGTCGAATTCATTATTAGCCTTGTGCAACACTTAAGCTGTCACAAATCTTTCCATTATCTTGGAAATTAGTTTATACATTGATGGGACAAGCAGGTGAAAAGCAAGAATTGTATAACTGCAAATTATACTCTGAAAGAAGTCAGAACAGCTTGATCAAGCAGATGAACCACTCTAGGGATTCTAATTCTTTATCCAATTCTTGCTGTTCAGTAAGAGGTATTCATTGTTTCAGAGAAGAAACAAGATTTGAAAGGTTTTGTTCAATGAGGGAAATGATGAAAGTGACTAGGGGAATTTCCAATCCTTATAAACTTTATTCATCCATTATGATATTCATTAAACATTCATTTATTAAGCATTTAAACTTTGTAAAGCACTCTAGGATATGTTGACTTTTCAAAGACAAAGGGGGAAATTGTTCTTGTTCAAATTTTTTTTCATTTTATAAGGTATTTGGAAAGATTTAATTTATAATCACAGATAAAATTCAGACAAAATAGTACTGATCATAGTAAAACCATCATATGTTTATCCTTCTTCCCTCTTGGTGATGTAAAAAAAACCACATTTCTATAGGATAAAACTGATGATGATGGTAGTGATTGTGATGATAATTATAAAAATATAAGCATTTTGAGGACAGGGATAATGCTTGTACTTCTGTAAAACATTTTCTTTTGCAATTGGATTTAATTTCAACCTTTAAATACTCTCCACCAACCAAGTGATTCTCATAACTGCTATTATAAAAATTATTAATGGATTTTTCATAATATGTTGGAATCTTGGTTCATGAAATATAGTTATCAGTCATTTAATCAATCTTTTCAATTTGAAATATTTGGACCCAGATGTTTTAAGCTCAGTTCAGCCATTAAGCTCCAACACACTTTTGTTTACTCTTCACAACAGAATTTCTCAAGAGATATATTTTTTTTTATTTCTATAAATTTAATATCTTCAAGGCAGCCAGGGAAAACTGACTTGATTATAAAACTGCTACCAGTTTTATAATAAGAATAGGATCATAACTTTTGAATTTGAGGGACCCTTGAGATCTACTCTACTTCCTTCTTTTGCAGATGAGGAAACTGAGAACCTGCTAAGTTTTATGACTTGCCCAAGGACATGCAGGTAATAAGTCAACAAGTTACAACTAGAAATTATTTTCTCTTATTCCAAATCTAGTACTCTCTATCATTACATTGTAAAACCTCTTTCAGAAGAATTGCAACTTTGAATACATAACTATCACTGCCAAATGTCACCCAATTTCAGGGGAAATACAAATATTTGACAACTAACTGTACAATTAATGTTCGTCTTCTGTGATGTAAATCTGAAAAAGCAAATGAGTTACAAAAACTAAAAAGTAAAAATTTTGATTTTCATATCTTGATAGCAGATGACTCTTTGGAGTGTTACAAAAATGCAAAAAGCCTAAACATTTTTGTACTTTCAGAAAGTAATATGAAGTAAGGCAGATAGAATGTATGGAAAACACCTCCAGAATGACTTATAGATATATACTCTAGGGTACCAAGTAAACTAAATTGGACATTTGTTTCAATTCAGTGCTTTAAAGGACATTTTACTTATTTAGTGGGATGAAAAAGAGCCATGCACAATTCATTCCCAACATTAATTAGAACTCGGAAGAATGTTCTGGACTGGTATGTCTAATCTAGACCTAATATAGTCTGGAGTGGCCCCAACTTTCCATTATTTACCTTCTTAATTTTTTTTTTCATTTCTCCTTCATACAACAATTCCTAAGTAGTGATCCAAATACATAAAACTAGGTGATTGCCATTCAGTGCTTATAGATTTCAGGGTGTCACTTTGAGAAGATAAAATGTAACTGGGAATAGCTTGAGGAAGAAATTTGGGATTAAGGAGGGGGGAAGAGGATGGATGATGAAGATTTCTTGCTGTAGATCTCTCCCTGTATAAATATATTTAAAAAATGAAACGGACTAAAAGTGTCTCATTTTTCTCATATGGAAAATGACAGTGCTGGATAAAATGAACTCCAAGTCCCTTGCAACTCTGAATCTACCGACTATTTTATAATCCTGTGATCTCCTTTCATTGAATCATTCATGATTACAACATGTTCTTCAGGAGATATGGATGCTTTTTTCTCCTTCTTAAGGCTAGGAGATCACTAATTGAAAACGTTATGTAACACCAAGGAAAGAAAAGATCCCCATAATCTATACTCATATTACAAGGTGGTTTGGCAGTTTTTCTCCCCTCCTTTTAATTTTTGCTGGGACCTTTCTTTGAAGAACGGTGAGAGAAATGCAAATCATTTAGATAGCACCTTGTTATTGGCTTGCTTAATAATTGACAATAATCAGTACTAATTCAACCCTGGATGAGAAGCAGGTTCCTCAGATTATATCAAAATGATTTTTATCGAACAGCTATTTGTTAACTAAAAGACATTTTGTATAATGATTTTCTCAAATATATCCTAACAAACTGTGAGGCTGTAGATTAATAATTTAGAAAGAAACTGAGCTCTATAGTTAAGATGCTTTTAATGCAACTATATATGAGCCAAATATCTCATGGTGTTGTCATTCACTTGGACTATTTTATTTCATATCTTTAATCTCAGAGAGACATAAAATATCCATGCATAGGTATGTTTATACACATGTATGTTTACATATGACACATATAGATAAATAGAGGACAAATGATAGATGATAAAAAAAAATCATTGGCAAAGGAAGGATCCACAAACATGTGTATGCATGTATTAGAAAGAAAATGATATAAATTGAGGAATTCACTTATGAAACTGCATTTCTTTACATTAAACCACTGTTTGCTATGGGATCACATATAAAATAAAATCATTTTATATTTTTCCCCTTTTGGTAAAGATAAATTTCACTGGGGCATGGTTATTTCTATTCTCTTTCTCCCCCCACACCCACGAATTTAATAATCAATTTATTTTCAGTTTTCAGCAATCACTTCCATAAGTTTATTCCCTTTCTTAAGGATGGTTTTGAATATTGCATGCTATTTCCAAGTGAAAGAAAGATATATTTAAGCCAAGTAATGAATATGGAAAATACTTTTTGTTTGGTCAATACAAGAAGGCTCCTGGATTTGAGAGCAACATTTTGGTTTTACATGCTTACTCCTTCAACATAAAATATCTTTTTCTTATTTTATTTATTTTCAGTGCTCCACAATCATTTCCATATAAGCTAGATTTTTTTCACTCTCTCTGCCTCCTGTCTCCCTATCTCTCCCCTCCTTCCCCTAGATGGCATACAGTTCTTTTTATATAGGTTATACACATACATTCCCACTAAATAAACCTTCAACTTAGTCATGTTGCATAGAAAAATTAAAATGAATGGGAGAAATCACAAAACAAACCAAAACATAATGCAAAAGAAATGATCTGCTATATTCTGCAACTGAATTCCCTAGTTCTTTCTCTGGTTGTGGAAGTCATTTTGCCTTGAAAGATCACTGGGAATTTTTTAAGTCCTTGCATTGCAATGAAGTTCTAAGTCTACAAGAAAAAAATACCTACACACTGTGGTTGTTGCTGTGTACAGTTTTTCTGATTCTGCTCCTTTCACTCAGCAATAGTTCATATATGTCTTTTCAGGCCTCTTTGAAGTCTTCCTGTTCATCATTTCTTATACCTCAGTAGTATTCATATACCACAGGTTATTCAGCCATTCCCCAATTGACGGGCATCCTCTTGATTTCCAGATTTTGGCCACTACAAAGAAACCTGCTATAAATATTTTTGTACACGTGGAAACCTTTCCTACTTTTATGATCTCTTGAGGATACAGTCCTAGAAACAGCATTTCACATTTTTGTGGAACTTTGGGCATAGTTCCAAATTGCTCTCCAGAATAGTTAGATGAGCTCACAGCTCCACCAACACGAATTAATGTTTCAACTCTTCCACATCTTCTCCAACATTTATCATCTTCCTGTTTTGTCATGTAAGTCAGTCTGATAGGTGTGATGTGTTATCTCAGAGTTGTTTGGGCTTACATCTCTAATCAGTAGAGATTTAGAGCACTTTTCATAGAACTATAGATATCTTTAATTTCTTCCTCTGAAAGCTGCCTGTTCATATCCTTTGACCATTTATCAATTGGAGAATGACTTGTATTCTTATACATTTGACTTAGTTCTGTATATATTTTAGAAATGAGGCCTTTATCACAGACACTAGTTGAAAAATTCTTTCCCAGTTTTCTTCCCTCCTAATTTTGATTGCATTGGGTTTGGTTGTGCAAAACTTTTCAGTTTAATGCATTCAGAATTATCCATTTTGCACTTCATAATGCTTTCTATTTCTTATTTTGTCAAGAATTCTTCCCTTCTCCATAAATCTGATAGATACACTATTTCTTGTTCCACTAATTTGTTTGTAGTATTAATTATTATACCTAGATCATTTACCCATTTGGATTTTATTCTTGTTACAGTGTCAGCCATTGATCTGTGGCTAGTTTCTGCCATACTGTTATCCAATTTTCCCAGCAATTTTCATCAAACTGTGAGGTTTTATCGCAGAAACTGGGGTCCTTGGGTTTACCAAACAGTAGATTGCTATGTTCATTGCCTACTGTGTCTTGAGTACCTAGAATATTCTGCTTGTCTACCCTTCTGTTTCTTAGCCTGTACCAAGTGGTTTTGATAATTACTGCTTTATAAAGCAATTTGAGGTCTGGTAGAGCTAGGTCACCTTTCCTAGCATTTCTTTTCATTAGTTCCCTTGATATTGTGGACCTTTTGTTCTTCTAGATGAATTTTGATATTTTTTCTAGCTCTAGAAAATAATTATCTGATATTTTTATTGGTATGTCACTGAATAAGTAAATTAATTTAGGTAGAATTGTCATTTTTATTATATTGGCTAGGCCTACCCACAAGCAAATGTTGTTTTTCCACTTACTTAGATCTGACTTTATTTGTGAGAAAAGTGTTTTAATTTCCAGTATGTTATGGAGAGAAAAGATAAAAAATAGAGTAAAGTTGAAACCAAAAGTAGTTTTGACTTGCCCCAATCATGCATCACAACCAGGTGTCCTGAATCCAAGGCAGTACACTGCATTGTCATATATTCTATTTTCCTCATCTAGAATTCCTAAGCTTTCATGGACTTTATTCAGAAGAAATAGTTTGCTAGAATGGATAAACAGCCTTATTTTGTTAGCTATTTTGTTTTTGTCATTCACTTTAGTAGTGAAAATTGTTCTTTATTTCAGTTAACATATACCAGCATAACAGTAATACAGTCAATTTGGAACTGTGACATAACTCCTGTTAATAGACTATTGTTCATTACAGTTGACTGTAAAAACTATATTTACTATATTTATATATAAAACTATATATAAACTATATTTATATGTCTCATTATCCTAAGAGAGTTTGGACTGTCTATTTGGTGAAATGACAGAGAAAATGCAGTAGGATTTGGAAATCGACCAACCATAAGGGGGAAAATGAGTCATATAGAAAATAAACTTCTAATAACACTGCAAATATTCCCTTTACAGATTTTCTCCTGATATTGTTAGGAGCAATCAGTGACCTTTAATTAGGTAATTCCAGTATACACATCCATAAAATGTCTTTCCCAGTGTGTCATGTGCTAGTGAGAGTATTCCCTTTAATGTTCCATGCCTTCATTTTGTACATGCCTTTTCTGATTTATAACAGAGTACAATGCCACTGACCATTCATCAAAGAAAGTTTCTTTATCAAAAATTAGTAATGTGTATAACTGCATTAGGCAGGAATTCTTATTGCAGTAAACATATGTATTTTGATCATATTCTAGGGAAGAAATGTGGGTTAGATCACTCAAATGCATTCAGTTAATCTCTAGTAACCTCCGGATATCATTTTGTCAATTTTTTTTCTCTCTTCTCATCAGAGAAAAGAATTATTAAATGTTACCTAAAAAGAAATATTTTGAAAAAAATGGCCTTAGTGGTGGTATTCCACAGTGATATTATCAACTATGTAGTAACATGGATGCTCTGGATGAAATAATTTGTTCCTATATGACTTTTTATAGGAAAAAAAGTTATCAGATTATGAGGGACATGGCATTCTTCTTCTATTGTCAGCTGGATGGGCTGCTCCAAAGTTGTTGGGCTCTTCCTCCAGTTAATCATCATTATTGCTCATAAGGCAAATGACAAGGGAAATGGCCTTAGCATGATCCCTTCATAGTATATGTTAAATGTCTTGAAATGTTCCTCTTCATCAAGATTCAATTTAAATTAACTTGCAACCACCATGTTAGAGACTAAGGATACAAAGACAAAAACAAAACACACTGTGTGCAGAAAGAAACTGTATTCTCTTATGGCAATATCTCCTGTGGACAACTGAGTGAATCACAAGTAATTTCAAGAGTTAGAGAATACCAAGGGACCTGACGGAAAACGTTTTGTAGAGAGAGACTTACGTTTTTTTTCTGACTCTGACTTCCTTACCAAGAACATGAGATAATGATTGCTGTAGTCGGTTGTTCCCAAAACAATTTAGATCTTTTAAAATGTTAACCCAAATTGAAATTAACAGACCTTATTATGTGGACACATTCTTTTAGGAATCTCAGGTCAATTCCTTATCACTGCGACTGAAACAAAAGTTAGGGATATTCTGTCATTCTCTCATCATTAGGTTCGCATCAAACTTGGTGATTGCACTTCAGATTAATCTGGTATTTTTTAGATTGATGGAGCCTACTTAAAAAATGTTAATACACAACCATATCAACAGGTGAAACACAACTTGGCCATGAATTCCATTAAAAAATGGCTTTTATCTTCCCTTAGGGTAAAATAAAGTGTCAAAGGAGTTTATCCACTAGAAAGGCTACTGACTCTGGAATCAGAAATCTGGGTTCAAATCATATCTCTTATACTGAAATATGATAGAGAACTTGGAAAAATCATTTAATTTCCAGGACTGGAATCCAAGGCAGTACACTGCATTGTCATATATTCTATTTTCCTCATCTAGAATTCCTAAGCTTTCATGGACTTTATTCAGAAGAAATAATTTGCTAGAATGGATAAACAGCCTTATTTTGTTAGCTATTTTGTTTTTGTCATTCACTTTAGTAGTGAAAATTGTTCTTTATTTCAGTTAACATATACCAGCATAACAGTAATACAGTCAAATCAATCAACTGATTGTACTAGCTAGCATCTCATATCTCTTTCATCTCTAGAGTCTTCAGTTATTATTCATTGAGATTCTTCATAAGAAAGTCCCTGGTAAAATTATGAACAGAATAAAACTCATACAAAATTGTTTAAGGTCACAGTTATTGGAAAAACTATCCAGTGAGGAAATCTTATATTGTCTACTTCTTTCATCATACACAGAATGTATTTCTATGCACAAAACTGTTACTTTATTTTTTTTATTCCGCAGAAGTAGAAATGAATGAATCCATCTTGTCCTCAATTTGTGCATAATCCCTCTCTATTTCCACTGTTTCAGGAAGAGCAACACATTCCCTCCATGTTTCCATCTCATTCCCTCTGACAGTGTCTGCCCTTGTGTTTATGGGATAATTCAGAATGAGAATGCCAAAATACAGCTGAGTTTACACTTTGACTCCTATCCCATAAAATAGAAGTTTATGAAAATATGGGATAACTTTATATGACAAGGCTAATTTCCACAAGGAAAAAAAAATCTAAAACAGACTAACAAAAAAACAAAAACAAAAACTCTTGCTTTTTCATTCAATTTCTGACAATTAATCAGACCAGGCCTTACCAAGTGAATCACTGGAAGACAGTCAGATTGTTGTCAATTAGAAGAATTTTTTTTATTCTATCCCTGAATCCTTCAAACTAGACCATTCTTTAATAATACAGATATTCTTGGTGACTTGGGTTTAGCAATGCTGTACAATTAGTTTTTGCTACTATCTTAGTTTTGCTTCATAACAGAAGCTTCTATCCATAAGATCCAGCCCTCTGTCATCTCTGTCATAGAAATGCAACTTGAGTTGCATCTAGATGCTTCTGTCATCCAAGATTTGTTGCACGCCAATGATTGTACTTTAAGTACCCGCACCTGAAGTCATGAACAATATAACTGGACTGCTTTGAGGAGTCAGCAGAAAAAGATGAATGTGAAATAATGTAGTATATTGAGGTCAGGTACCAATCTGTACCAAGAAAACCTTAATACAGCTGAAGGGAGCTGAAAACTGTCACAGAATTTGGTGGCTGAGACAATCAGCTGTCAAATGATACAATGATAGACTGAGAAACAGAAAACCAAATCAACAAGCTCAGCTTGTACCTTGGGAGGCTAACAGATGAAATGCGGTACCAACACAGCTTCAGAGTGACTGTGTACACTGCAGTGGGTATAATATTTATTAAGAGTTCTCAGGAAGATAGAGGGCTTGGTTTCAGTCTTTGGATATATCTTCGTGCAAAAACAACAAAAAAAAACTTTAGACCAAAAATATTTCACTTACATCTCTTTTTTCCACATAACAATCCTTTGTATATACAAGGTTCATGTATATGTGTATACACACGCAAATATATACACCCATATACATATATAGTATAGGTATGTATATATTTATTTGTGTATACACACATATACCCATGCCTATACATGTGTGTGTGTGTATATAAATCCAAACATCTATATACCTATTTGAATGTGTGTGTGTATATATACACATGTATATACATACATGTATATACACATATATAACGTTATGGTATGGAAGATAACTTGTAATATACAAGAAAAATATGTACATATATGTGTATATGTGTGTAAGCAATATATACATGTATGTGTCTGCATATATACATGCAGACACATACATACATATGTACTCACATATCTGTGTATGCATGGGTTTCTCTCTCTGTACATACACACACATATGCACATATTGATTTATATAAAGTTCTATCATGTGGAGGACAGATTAGAATGTTTGTGACTACAGAGGATAGAACTAGTAACAATAATAAAAAGGCAAAATAAGGTATAATGTCCAAATTTCCCTATCAAGAGCTGCTCAAAAAAGAAAATTGCTGTCATACAAGTTATTGAATTTCCTCTCATTGGAAGTGTTCAAAGAATACAAGATGGACACTTTTGTCAGGTTTATTATAGAGGAGATTTCTTCACAGCTATTAATTCTATTGGATGGTTTCTGAGGTCCTGTCCAGTTTTGACGCTCTATTTTATCTAGGGATCTGAACAGCATTTTTCAATTTCTCTTTTAATTAATTTCTCGAGTAAGGCCAGTAACGAATATGACAGTTTCTATTTACTCATAAATTTAGATCTTTGGGACACAACATTTTTCCAAGAATAGGAAGGATTTCACTAGGAGGGATTTAATAAGGTGTTGTTTGCATCCTTAGTGGGGTGGAGGTGGGGAACCACCTCAGAAACATCGTTTCAAGCAGGTGTTTCAACATGTAAAATGCAAAATTGCATCTAATAGCCAAACTCCAATTTAGTGTGATTTTTAAGAGTAATCCAGAATTTTCTAAAGGTAGTAAAATCTGGCAAAGACAGTTGCTGATTCTTTTAAACCTAATTGCCTTCTGATTTAAATCAATTTTTCCTATGGAAGTTTTGAATATATAAGTAAATATTTAACTACTCCATGCTCATAAAAGGCAAATGAATTGGCTTGAAATCAGAAATTTGTGAGAGAGGAGTGCATCTCTTCTACAAACTTACTATAACCCCTTTTCCTGCCAAACATTTAACTGAAATGTAAAATGGGAGGTTTGATACTAGACCCTTTTAGTATATAATTAACTTTAAAATATATTTCAAAATAAAATACGGTTGAAATATGCATTCATTATTTTTTTTACATGCCAACAATATGCAAGGAATAGTGAACATATTGTAAATACCAATATTACTAACAATATTAATATAGTACTTTAAGTTTAGCAAAGTGCTTTAAAAACTATTATCATATGGTTGTCAGCTTTTAGCAACTATTTACAATCATTTTTCAAACTGATCATCTTTTTTAATGTTTATTTATATTTAGTTTTCAGCATTCATTTCCACAAAATTTTGAGTTCCAAATTTTCTCCCTGTCTCCCCCCTCCCCCCATCCCATAACACCTTGTATTCTGATTACCCCTTCCCTCAATATACCATCCCTTCTATAACTCCTCCCTTCCCTTATCCCCATCCTCTCTGTTTCCTTGTAGGACAAGATACATTTCCATACCTCATTACCTGTATTTCTTATTTCTCAGTTATATGCAAAAACAATTCTCAATATTCTTTCCTAAAATTTTGATTTCCAACTTCTCACCCTTCCTCCCTCCCCACCTGTCCCCACTAAGAAGGTCAGCAATTCAATAAAGTAAATAAATAAAGTAAAATAAAATAAAGTAAAGTAAAATAAAAATATTCAAAAATATTCAAAAATAAATAATACGTGTAGTTTTGCAAATTACTTACATAATAGTCATGGTATGTAAGACTAACTGTATTTGCCTCCATCCTATCCTGCCCCTATTGATTCTATATTTTCTTTGGACCTTGCCCTTCCCCAAAAGTATTTACTTCTAACTATTCCCTCCTCCCATTTGCCCTTCCTTCTATTATCACCCACCCACCACATTTGTACCATTCTACTCTACTTTCCTGTAGTGTAAAATAGATTTTCATACCAAATTGAGTGAGCATGTTATTCCCTCCTTAAGTCAAATGTGAAGAGAAGTGAAAAAGCTTGTGCTTTCTTCCTTTATGAGACATAATTGCCCCATTCCATTTCTCCCTTTCTCCTTCCAAAATATTCCTCTCTCACCCCTTAATTTTATTTTTAGATATCATTCCTTCTTATTCAACTCGTCCTGTTCTCTCTGTCTATAGGTGTGTGTGTGTGTTATCCCTCCAACTACCTAAATACTGAGAAAATTCTCAAGAGTTAGAAATACTATCTTTCCATGTAGAAATGTGAGCAATTCAACTTTAGTAAGTACTTTATTATTTCTCTTTCCTGTTTACCTTTTCATGCTTCTTTTGATTTTTGTGTTTGAAAGTCAGATTTTCTATTCAGTTCTGGTCTTTCCATCAAGAATGCTTGAAAGTCCTCTATTTCACTGAATGAACATTTCCCCGCCCCCCCCCCCCCCCGAAGTATTATACTCAGTTTTGCTGGGTAGGTGATTCTTGGTTTTAATCTTAGTTCCTTTGATTCCTGAAATATCATATTCCACACCCTTCAATTCCTTATTATAGAAGCTGCCAGATCCTGTGTTATCCTGAATGTATTTTCACAGTACTCAAATTGTTTCTTTCTAGTTGCTTGCAATATATTCTTCTTAACCTGGGAACTGGAATTTGACTGCAATATTCCTAGGAATTTCTCTTTTTGGGACTCTTTCAGGAGGTGATCGGTGAATTCTTTCAATATTTATTTTGCCCTCTGGTTCTAGAATATCAGAGTAGTTTTCCTTGGTAATTTCATGAAAGACGATGTCTTCACTCTTCTTTTGATCATGGTTTTCAGGTAGTCTCATAATTTTTAAGTTGTCTCTCCTTGATCTATTTTCCAGGTCAGTTGTTTTTCCAATGAGATATTTCACATTTTCTTCTATTTCTTTCATATTTTTTTGGTTATATTTTGTATTTCTTGGTTTCTCATGAAGTCATTAGCTTCCATCTCTTCCATGCTAATTTTTAAAGTACTGTTTTCTTCAATGGGGTTATATTTTGTCATAAGCTTTTTCTGTATCTATATTCACTAGGAAAACTGGTTTTTAATATTTTCTATGTTTTGACTCTTCATGGTTCATCAGCACCATATTTGTGTCACAAAAGAAATTTGTAAGACAGCTCTTTTTCCAAAGTTTTCATGGTATATAATTAATTGTTCTTTTAGTGTTCGGTAGAATTCACTTGCAAATCCGTTCTTAGGCAATTAATTGATGAATTGTTCAAATTCTTATTCTAAAATG
Organism: Bettongia penicillata ogilbyi; assembly: GCA_023548195.1. Classification (NCBI taxonomy): domain Eukaryota; kingdom Metazoa; phylum Chordata; class Mammalia; order Diprotodontia; family Potoroidae; genus Bettongia; species Bettongia penicillata. The sequence goes on along the minus strand of JAJHZJ010000688.1, from coordinate 1,248,449 downwards.
TGGTTTTGTATTTTTATTTCCTCTTCTGTTAATCTGGGCTATTTTTATTTTTGGAAATATTCATCCATTTCAGTTAGGTTGTCAGATTTATTGGCGAACAGTTGGGCAAAATATCTCATTATTGTCTTAATTTCCTCTTCGTTGGTGATGAATTGATCCTTTTCATTTTTGATACTGGCAATTTGACTTTATTCTTTTAAGAAATAAAAAAGAACAAATTAACCAAGAGTTTTCTATTTTTTTTTTCATAAAACCAATTCTCAGGTTTATTTTTTGGTTCAATACTTTTCTTCCTTTCAATATTATTAATCTCTTCTTTGATCTTCTGAATTTATAATATGGTATTTAATAAAGGAGACTTAATTAGTTATTTTTCTAACTTTTTAAAGCTGCATGCCCAATTCATTCATCTGCTCTTTATCTTATTCATGTAAGCAATTAGAAATAAAAATCTCCCCTGAATACTGCTTTGTCTGCATCCCATAAATATTGGTATGTTGTATCATTATTTGTCACTCTCTTATTGATTTTTTCTATGATTTTTGTTTGACCCACTGACTTTTTAGGATTACATTACCTAATTTTCAAATAGTTTTTAGTCTGTCTTTTCATAGCTTATTTATTATGCATAATATTTACTGCAGAGTGATTTGAAAGGAATTCACTTAATATTTCTGCTTTTCTGCATTTGATTGTGAATTTTTATTCCCTAAAAGTTGGCCAAATTTTGTGTGTAATGAGTAATGAGAAAAAAGTATATTCCTTTCTCTTTCCATTCAATTTTCTATAGCAGTCTACTATATCTAACTTTTCTAAAAAAGCTATTCACTTCTTTTACTTCTTTTTTGCTTATTTATTGGTTAGATTTATCTAGTTCTGAAAGGTGGAGGTTGAGGTCACCCACTAGTACAGTTTTGCTTCCTCTTTCTTCATATAATTCATATAACTTCTCCTATAAGAATTTGGATGCTATACCACTTGGTGCATATGTATTTAGTGATGATATTACTTCATTGTCTAGGGTAACTTTTGGTGAGATTTAGTTTCCTTCCCTTTCTCTTTTAACTAGATCTGTTTTTGATTTTGTTTTGCTTGCGGTCAGGATTTCTACCCCTGCATTTATAAACTTCAGTTGAAGTATAATATATTCTACTCTAGCTTTTTACCTTGATTTTTGTATATCTGCTTCTGATTTGTTTCTTGTAAATAAAATATTGTAGGATTATGGTTTTCAATCTACTCTGTGATCTGCTGTCATTTTATGGAGATATAAAGAAAAATCCCATTTAAAGTTATGGTTAGACACTATAAAATATTTGGGACTCTACCTGCCAAAACAAAACCAGGGACTACATGAACACAATTACAAAACACTTTTCACACAAATAAAGTCTGATGTAAGTAAGTGGAAAGTAAGTGGAAATACATCAATTTCTCATGGGTAGGCCAAGCTAATATAATACAAATGAAAATTCTTCCTAAATTAATTTACTTATTCAATACTATACCAATCAAGCTACCAGATAATTATTTTCTAGTCCTAGAAAAAAATATCTTCCAGATATTCATCTGGAAGAACAAAAGGTCCAGAATATCAAGGGAACTAATGAAAAGAAATGCTAGGGAATGTGGCCTAGCCCTACCAGATCTCAAATTGTATTATAATGCAGCAGTTATCAAAACCACTTGGTGCTAGGTAAGAAACAGAGGGAAGACCAATGGAATAGGTTAGGTACTCAAGACACAGTAGTCAATGGATATAGCAATCCACTGTTGGATAAACCCAAAGACTCCAGCTTCGGGGATTAGAACTTATTGTTTGACAAAAATTGATGAGAAAACTAGATAGCAGTACGGTGAGAACTGGGCATTGTCCAATGCCTAACACCATACACAAGAATAAAGTCTAAATGGGTACATGATCTTCGTATAAAGATTGATACTGTGAACCAATTAAGGGAGCCAGGAATAGTGTATTTGTCAGATTTAGAGGGAATGGTGAAAGGAGAGAAAGAAAAATTATGAAGTACAAAATAGATAATATTGATTATGTTAAATTGAAAATTTTTGCACATACAAACAGTGCAACCAAGATTAGGAGGGTAGCAGAAAATGGGGAAAGAATTTTTGCAACAAGTGTCTGTGATAAAGGTTTCATTTCTAAAATATGTAGAGACTGGGTCAAGTGTACAACAATATCATTTGATAAATGTTCAAAGGATATTAACAGGGAGTTTTCAGAGGAAGAAATTTCAGCTATCTACAATCATATGAAAAAATTCTCTAAATCACTATTGATTAGAAAGATACAAATCAAAACAACTCTGAAGTACCACATCACACCTACCAGATTTGCTCACATGACAAAACAAGAAGATGATAAATATTGGAGAAGATGTGAGAGAATTGGAACACTAATTCGTTTTTGGTGGAACTGGGAGCTAATCCAACCCTTCTGGAGATCAATTTGGAACTTTGCCCAAAGGGCTACAAAAATGTGCATACCTTTTGACCCAGCAATACAGCTTCTAGGACTTATCCCCAAGAGATCATAAATGGGAAAGGGTTCCACATGTACAAAAATATTTATAGCAGCTCTCTTTGTGGTGGTCAAAGACTAGAAACCAAGGGAGTGCCTTGCAATTGGGGAATGGCGGAAGAAGTTGTGGTATATGAATGCAATGGAATAGTATTTTCCTGTGAGAAAAGATGAAAAGAAAGACTTCATAGAGGCCTAGAAAAACTTGTATTAACTGATGCTGAGTGAAAGGAGCAGAACCAGGAGAACTTTGTACCTAGCAACAACCACAATGTGTGAGAAATTTTTCTGGCAGACTTAGTACTTCATTGCAATGCAATGACTTAAAAAATTTGCAGGGGCCTCAAGGCAAAACATCTTCCATGTCCAGAGAAAGAGCTATGAAATTGAATCATAGATAGAAGCAGACCAATTTCTTTTGTATTATGTTTTGTTTTGTTTTATGTTGTCTCCCAATCATTTGAATTCATCAGTGCAACCTGTATTTAATAGCAATATACCTGTAGAATCTATATAAGCTTGTATGCCAACTCAGGGAGGGAGTAATGAGGGAAAGGAGAATGTAGGGGAGGAAAGGGAAAACAATCTAGCATATATGACTGTGATTTCCAAACACTGAAAACAAATAAAATAATTGTATTTTTTTAAATAAGAAGTTTAAAAATTACCAATATTCTTTTCATCTTTGCCCCTGCAAGATCATGCCCAGTTTTCCCACGTAGTTGATTCTTCATTGTACTCAAAGCTCCTTTGCCCTCTGGAATGTCATATTCTTAGCTTTCTGATCCTTTAATGTAGAGGCTCCTAAGTCATTTGTTATTTTGCCTTTAGATCTTTTATTTCTTTTTAAATGTTTATTTATTAATTTTTAGTTTTCAACATTCATTTCTACAATACTTTGAGTTCCAAATTTTCTCCCCATCTCTCCCCTCTCCCACCGCATAGCATCTTACATTCTAATTTTCCCTTTCCCTCTATATGCCCTCCTTTCTATCAAACCCCTCCCTTCCCTTATCCCCATCTTTACTCTCTTTTTGTAGGGTAAGATAGATATCAATACCCCATTACCTGTATTTCTTATTTCCCAGTTGCATGCAAAAACATTTCTCAACATTCGTTCCTAATAAGTTGAACTCCAACTTTTCTCCCTTCCTCCCCACCCCACCCCATCCCCACTGAGAAGGCAAGTAATTCAATATAGGTTATATATGTGTAGTATTGCAAAAGACTTCCTTAAGGGTCATTTTGTATAAGACTAAATAGATTTCTCTCTATCCTATCCTGACCCCCATTTATTCTATTATCTCTTTTGACCTTGTCTCTCCCCATGCATGTTTACTTCTAACTACTCTGTTCTCCCATTTGTCCTTCCTTCTATCATCCCTGCACTTGCCCTCTTCTTCCCTACTTTTCTGTAGGGCAATATAGATTTTCATACCAAATTGGGTGAGTATGTTATTCCCTCCTTAAGGCAAACGTGAAGAGAGTTAGCTTCCCTTTTTTTTCCTTTCACCTTTTTTTCTCTATTGAATAAGCTTATTCTTGCCTATTTTATGAGAGAGAATTTGATAAATTGATTATATATATATATATATATATATTTGCACATGTGTGCGTGTGTCATCGCTGCAACCACCCAAATACTGAGAAAAGTCTCACAGTTACAAATATTGTCTTTCCATGTAAACAATTCAGCTTAAGAAAATCCTTTATGATTTCTCTTTCCTGTTCACCTTTTCATACTTCTCTTTATTCTTGTGTTTGAAAGCGAAATTTTATTTCTAGGTCTAGTATTTTCATCAAGAATGTTTGAAAGTCCTCTTTCACTGAATGACCATTTTTTCACCTTAAGTATCATACTTAGTTTTGCTGGGCAGATGATTCTTGATTTTAATCCTAGTTCTATTGACTTCTGGAATATCATATTCCAATCCCTTTGATCCCTTAATGTGGAAGCTGCCAGATTTTGTGTTATCCTGATTGTATTTCCAGAATACTCAATTTGTTTCTTTCCAGCTGTTTGCACTATTTTCTCCTTGACTGAGGGCTCTGGAATTTGGCTACAATATTCCTAGGAGTTTCATTTTTTGGATCTCTTTGAGGAGGTGATTGGTGGATTCTTTCAATATTTATTTTACCCTCTGGTTCTTGAATATCAAGAGCACTTTTCTGTGCTAATTACCTGAAAGATGATGTCTAGGCTCTTTTTTTTGACCATGGTTTTCAGGTAGTCCCAGATTTTTAAATTTTCTCTCCTGGATCTATTTTCCAGGTCACTTGTTTTTTCAATGAGATAATTCCCATTATTTTCTATTTTTTCATTCTTTTGGGTTTTATTTTTTTGTAATTTTCTGATTTCTCATAAAGTCATTAGCTTCCATCTGATCCATGGTAATTTTTAAAGAGTTATTTTCTTCAGAGAACTTTTGAACCTCCTTTTCCATTTGGCTAATTCTGCTCTTTAAAGTTTTCTTCTCCTCATCGGCTTTTTTGGCTTCTTTTGCCATTTTAGTTAGTCTATTTTTTACTTTGTTAATTTCGTCAGAATTTTTTTGGTCTCTTTTAGGAAGCTGTTGACTTATTTTTCATGGTTTTCTTGCATTGCTCTCATTTCTCTTCCCAATTTTCCCTTCACCTCTCACTTGATTTTCAAAATCCTCTTTGAGCTCTTCCATGGCCTGAGACAATCGCATATTTATTTTGGAGGTTTTGCATGCAAAAGTCTGGGTTTTAGCTCTTCCTTTGAAGACCTGAATTTTTCTTCCTTATTTGAAGGGATGGAAGAAACTACCTGATCATCAAGATTCAACCTTTTATTTTGTTATTCTTTTCCCATTTTTTGGACATTTTTCCAGTCAGTTACTTGACTTTTTAGTTGTTTATCAGGGCTGACCTCAGGGCTGAGCTTCAGGTCAGTGGCTCTATTCCCCCAGGGGCTTTAAGCAGAGGTCTTCCAAGGCTGCCACTCAGCCCTGAGATTCATATTAGCTCCTCAGTTCCACCAGGTGCTTTATGTGGAGGTCTCCCAGTGCTGCTACTCCCGACCATGCTCTCCTCTCCTCAGGGAAGGACCCCTTTCACTGACCTTTGAAGGTGTTTGTGAATTGAGCAATCGGGGAATTGGTGCTTCCACTGGTTCCCTGAAGTCTATTCAGGGTCTTGTCCCTGCTCTGTCAGGCTGCACTCCATGCTTCCTGGGCTGGACTGTGTGTGCTTCCTCTGGTTCTTTGGTTTTTGAAATGTTCCTTGCAGTATTTGTTCCTTGAACTGGAAACTCTACAATTTGGTTGTTATAGTCCTTGGAAGTTTAATTTTGGAATCTCTTTCAGCTGGTCATTTGTATATTCTTTGCTGTTAAGATTTCAGGGCAGTTTTCCCAGAGAGCTCCTTAAAAATACTGTCCAGGTTCTTTTTTATATCTTGGTATCCAGATAGCCCAATAATAATTATGTTATCTCTTCTCATTTTATTTTCTAGATCAGTTATTTTGCGAATGAGTTACTTTATATTTTCCTTTATTTTTCATTTTTGAAATTTTTATTTTACTGATTCATGGAGTCATTAGTTTCCACCTCCTCAATTCTGATTTTTAAGGAGTTATTTTCTTCAATTAGTTTTTGTACCTCCTTTTCATTTTGGTTAATTTTACTTTATAAGTAGTTGTTTTCTCCAGTGGAATTTTTTTTCCTTATTTGACCAATTCTATTTTTATGGGGTTGTTTTCACCATTCAGTGTTTTTCTTCCCTTTTTAAGCTGCTGGTAGTGCTTAAGTTTCTTTTCCCCCCAATTTTTCTTCTATCTCTGTCATTTGATTTTTAAATCTTTTATGAATTCTTCCAAGAACACTTTTTGGACTTGAGACCAATTTATACTCCTCTTTGAGGCTTCACATATATGCATTTTGATCTTATTTTTCTCTTCTGAATTTATGTTTTCATTTTTTCTGTCATTGAAGCAGCTTTCTATGGTCAGGTCTCTTTTCTGTTTTGTATCATTTTTTTATTATATTTCCTGATTTTTAAAATTGAACTCTGATCCTGGGCATAGTGAGTACTGTCCTTGGATGCTTTTCTCTGACTCTCACCATTATTTTGTAAAGCTGTTTTAAATGCTATAATTCAAATTTTTATCAGATTTTATCACTGTGGAGCAAGAAATACTATCATTGTATGTTATACCTATTGGTTACAAGGGGAGGCTTTGGAGGGAGTGGGAGTTTGGGGAAGGAGTTGATGAGCTATAATAGTGATACAAAAAGGAGGAAATAATTGAGCATGAATGAAACAAAAAATACATTGAATAGGGTAGAAAGAAGCTCATATAACTACAGCAAAGGGTAAGGAAATTATTATCTCCATTTGGTAGATCAGGAAACTGTGACTTAATGAAGCTAATGGGATAATATTTGCCGATTAGATACATGTAAATGAGAAAACATTTGTAAATTGCTTAAAAGAGTTCCTGGCATATCGTAGATAGTTAATGAATCCTCATTTCTTTTTCTTTCCCTAAATACTTTGTTTAAAATCAATGAGTTTATTAGTGGGAGAACTGGGATGAAAATCCAAGTGTCCTTGCTTTGAATCTAGTAATGCTCTCGCAGATGTTTCTTATATATACCCCAAAATAACAAAGCAGGTCTTGAGCTCAAATTGATCTGGGATCAATTATAGAGTTTCTTTTGACTGAATGTTTTTCTTCTCCAACCACACAGCCTGAGTACTGAGGACAATATGAAGAGAATGAAATCAAAGACATTCATTAGTAATAAAAACAGAGTGTTCTAGAACAATTCAATCTTTTCAAGCCAATTTTAGGATAGAATACCTTTATTTTTGTACTGAAGATTTGCTAATTAGGTCTAGTCCTCAGGTGTGTGACAAGCAGTCAATATGGATTTTGGTGTTAAGGATGAGGGGTTTTTCTTAGCCTGAAACTATGGGAAATCCTGCTGTTAACTGTTGATTTTCAGAACAGTTACCAAGAGCTTCTACTAGAGTTTGGCCAGCAATTAACAAGAATAGAGGTGGGGTGAAATAAGCATTTTTTATACATGCTAATGATTGAGAATTGCAGGTGTTTTTTTATGAGCATATCATGTATTTACACACGGGGAAACCATTTAGTAAAACTGCTTGTATAATTTTTAAAGTAATTTTGATTTAAAAATTTTGAAATATTTGTGATAATTAAAGTCTTATTCTAAATGAGTAATTATTTTAAAAAAAGGAAGCATTCTGCTATCATGTTGACAATGATTGATTATTCTCTTTATATTTTCTCATGGATCATCATTTTTAGAAAATGGAAATTCTCCTCTAAGATCCAAGAAAACAGTCACAAGAACTGTTGTGTCTTTCTCTCTTCATTCTGGTCATGTTCAAATGTCTTTTTTGCTATCAATTTGAAAACTTGGAGACAGTCAGTTGAAGGTATTATTGCCTTATCCTGCTCTAACTCTAGAATCTATTATCCATGTATTTGGGAAAATCTGCCCTGCCGTTGTTTGCCAAAGTCTTTAGGGCCTTGCCATCTTTAGGAATTCAATTTGATTATGTCTCCTTTATATTGTCTCCTTCAGGTAAAATGGGTACTCCTTGAGAGCATGGACAGTCTTAGTTTCCTATCTATGTCCCCATCTTAGGGCTAGTACTCTCTAACTAGTAAGTATTAAATAACTATTGTTCTGCTCTATCCCATTTTTGCTTCCATAGAAACCATTATTAGACTCCTTGGAAAAATCAGTTCTTTGCTTTGGTATTCAATGGAAGGCATTTTTTAGTGATCATCCATATCTTTCAGTTCATTTCAATTCCACAGATATTTTAAAAGAAACTGTCATATATGACTGGGGATTCTAAACACTGAGCAATTTACAAAGATGGATATTAAAAGACAAAATACATGCAGAACACTTTGTACACCCCAAAATGCCATGTAAATGTGAGCTATTATTGTTCATTGTCATAGGATGTGACTTTTTTTTTTTCCCGATCTTATGTGGTAAGGGAAGGAATAAGAAATTTACACAAATAAATACAACTTGTAACAGAATGTAGTGATCAATGCGGGGGACAAAAGCGAAGTAGAGTGGGAACAATGAAGAAGGGATTGATACTGGCTAAGGGAATCATGGAAGGCCTCCTGGAAGTGATGATATTTGAACTATGTCTCTTTAGGTATGATTGTTATAGTAGTGGGGCATTGGCATGGGAGGAAAAGTGATGAACAAAGTCATGTGAAGATGTCAAGTTTTTGAAGGAAGTTGACTAATCCAACTTGAGTGGCACAAGTACGAAAGAGACATCAAGAAATGCAAGATTAAAAACAAATCTGAATTCTGAAGTGGGCATTTAAATTTTAATTGCAAATAGAGACATATGGAGTGTTCAGGGAGGACTACCACCTTTGGGGTGAGTGATTGCTGAGTCCTTTTCAGGGCTGCTCTTTCGCCTTTGGTATTTACCTATCACACAGCTCTCATGTGTGTCTCCAAGAAGCTGTAGCATCTGCTGCAGTCCCACCCCAGTATATCTCAGCAGATGGTACAAACCAGGCTGAGTAGAATCGTGGGGGCTTAAACCCATAGGTTAGACTAGGGAGATGTCTACAACAAACATGTGAACACTTTCCCTGATGGAACAGATGGATAAGAATAATTTGGTCCAACTGTTATGAAGATGGTTGAAGTCAGCATTGTGGAATGCTTTGAAACTGATCAGACATCAAAGATATCAAGGCCATCTACCTTATCCTAGGCCATTACCAATCATCTTGACTTTTGTCCTGCCATTGGATTTCAGTGACTGGAAGAGAGAGAGGGAGGCTGATCATTTTGTTTGACTCTGTATCCCTTAAATCAAATTCATGTGAGAGTCAAGATATCACCTGTGATGACATTGGTCTTCCTTGAAAAAAAGACAAATAATATTATGTATAATAAACAAGAATTATAAATCAAGGGATATATACATACATACATATATATATATATATATATATATATATATATATATATATATATATATATATATATATATACCTATGTGTATTGTATCCACCCCATTTCCTTCCTCAGTTTTGCTTTTCTAACATGATTTTTCTCTTCATAGCATCCTAGTCACTAAGTCTTGGTCCTTCCCAAATCCACTAAATATTTCAGTCAACATCTACACACATGTTATATATATATATATATATATATACATACATATATATGTATATATATACATATACCCACATACCTATACATATATACACATACATATATTACTTATAATTGTTTAATATTATGTTAATATATACATATATAACATATCTATGTATATGCATATATTATATATACACATATAGAGAAAATATTTAAGTATATATGTATCTACACATACATATACATGCATAAACATCTTATTGCAAAAGGAAAGACTTTAAACCATACAGTAGCTACATTGGAAGCTACAGTTCAGTTTCCATGTTTGGCAAATCTTTTCATAAGAAAATAGTAGGAAAGATGTGAACTTTAGAAGAGAAGTAAAAAGAGTTACCAAATAAATATATTTTAGAATAGTGAGTTATCTAAAATTTTGTCACATGTTTTTTACCTATGAAAAACAAAATTGTCTAGGAATCTTCTAATTTAGTCTTTGCCTTGTGAGTTGTTTTCACATTAAATACTAAATTTCTTGTCGTTGTACGTCTAAGCAGTAAAAAATAAAACCAATAATTCTTCAAAATATTTTATATTTGTTTATTGTGATACTAATATCAACCACTAGTGAATGTATTTCCTTTTTTACATAATTACATAATTTCCATAATAACACTGTGGAAAACAATGGAATGTAATAACAAATTTGAAATTTATCTTCACTTTTCACTCTATTACTGCTTTGGATACTCATTGTCCTTATACACCCAAAAACCCTCACATGCACTCATTCTGAACAACAGCATACATACTAAGTTTTTACTAAAAATAATAAGGAAAAAAGAAGCAACCAGTCCATATTATTCACCAAGTGCTGGGGAGCAGATCAGATTGTTCATCTTTGGTAACCACCACATCATTTTTGGCTTTGATTTCTGTGCTACTGAAAAGCACCTAATATCAAAAAAAAAAAAAGAAAGAAAGAAAAAAAAGAATTGAAAACTCCTGTGTAAAGAAAAAAATACACGAGTTCAGCCTGCGGAAAAAAAAAAAGACATACAAGTTCAACATTTGATTACTGTACCATCACTACTCTTTGGGTTTAAAAATTCCCTCAAATCTATGAATCATTTAGAACTTACAACATTATGTTTTCTGTACCTGTAACATTTTTCTTCTTGTAATTTACCTTTGGAATTTTTGTTTTTTCAATATGATTAGTTTTCTGTTAGGTGTAAACTGCTGTATACTTCTTTTAGGTCTAAATTATCTTCATCTCATTCATCAGGAATATTTGCCCCATAATAATTTTAAAAAATTATAAAGGCTCACTTAGATATCCTGAAAAACTTTAATTACAACATCTCAACTAATAACATGGAGTTTTGAAATCAGTCTTTTGCCTTTCCTGGATTCACAGACATTAAATCATCACTACTCACTTCATTTCCCAGAACTGTAATACTTACCTTGCTAGGGTTATACCTTTTTGACTAACCACATTCATAGTCTTCATTACTTAAATAGATAACACACTGAGGGTAGTTCAGTTTCAGTTTGTCTGTGTTGCTCACATAATGAGGCTTCACATTCTTCTTACTCCTTCATACTTGAAGGACACATGATATCATCAGTATGGATAACTTGCACAGACTGAAACTTTTGGGCCTTAGTAGACTATCTATGTTTTTGTGATTTCTTGTGGGTCATGGGCTTCAAAACTCACAGCAGCAGGCACTAATACACCAGAGGAAGCTCAGTTTATTAACCACCACAACAAAAAGACCTAGTACTTATGTAGTCCTTTAAGTTTTGCAAAACGTTTTACATATGTTAATTCATTTGATCCTCATAGCCAGTGGTGTCAAACTCTAATAAAAGTAATTCCTTCCTGATTGCAGGGTCTAAGAAAACCATACGTTAATACTAGGTTGTATATTTTATGAAACATTTAGCAAATATATTTCAATCTGATTCAGGCTGCATGTGAGTGGGCAACAAGTATGACAACTTTGTGATACAGATGTTATTTTGTTATTTTCCCCATTTTACAGATGATAATACTCAGGCAAAGTGGAAAAGTGATTTGGCCAAGATAACACAGCTTGCAAATGTTTAAGGCTGAATTTAAACTCAGGCCTTCTTGACTTCCAGTCTTTGGACTTTAACCAATATACCACTTAGAAGTACACAACTGAACATGAATTACAGATTTAGGTCAATGCCTTCACTCCCAGGACAACAAAGCAAAACAAAGAAACAAACAAAAATAACAATTTTCCCAAGTCCTAAAATACAAAGGCAACCACATTCTATATCTAACCATCTTGGAAACTGATGCCTTTTGCAGTTTTTCTCATTTGACAGGAATTTCTTTGCCAATTCCAAACATAGCATATTTCTTTATTTCTGACCTGCACTGGATGGAATCCAAGCAAATGCTGGGATTTTCCTTCATCCATTAGTGTCCCAGATATTGAATTACTATTCCTGTTGAGTGATAAATAAAGATATGTGCTAATTTGTAAGTTTCTATGTTCTAGTTTCCCAGAACACAGGGAGTACAAAATTGGTTTATATTGTATGTTTCATATAGAAAACAAAGATCCCTTTAAGGAAGTCACAATGAATTTTGAGGATCCACAAAATCTTCCCACATATAGTTTGAGAAGATTATAGCTCTATGATCCAGAAAAATATAGCAGAAATCAAGTCAAAATTGAGATAACTGCCATCTGTCTATCTATCCATCTACCTATCTATCTACTTATCAATAGATATTTGTTTTTAAATTATCTTAAGTATAAATGCTTAGAGAAGTGAATAAACAAAAGTTGGGTCCCATTTGTATTTTTTAAACTTAATATTCTTTAGCATTCCATTAACTTAATGGTGAATCTCAAAGCAGACTCACAAATTTCAGTACTAAAAAGCATTTTGAAAATATCATATTCACTAAATAGGAATATCCTCCACCTCATCAATCAGCAAACATTTATTATGTCTTTATATATTGTGGTCACCATTTTTCCATGCTGTTGCAAAGTACATCTCAAATTCCCTCAACCTCCTATTTTAGGGAGGGTGGAGCCAAGATGGCTGAGTGAAAGCGCATACTCACCTAAGCTTTATTGCAAATTCCTTCAGATACTTCTAAAAAGAGAATTGGAACAGAACCCACTGGGAGAGAGTGTTGCATATTTTCAGCCCAGGAGAGCCCAGAAGGTTGATAGGAAAGATCTGTTACACAGAGCTACGGGAGCACAAGGCACACAGGGTGCACCAGTGCAGACTTTGCCATAGTGGAACTGAGCAGGAACCACTGAACAAACTAAATCAGAGCAGTGTGGATGCTCAAATATATCAGTCTAGGATGGGAGTCCAGTGGAACTAAGTGAGAGACAATACCAGAACTCAAGGTAACTGCAGCAGTCATTCCAGAGACTGCTAGCCTACAGATTAAATGTTTGTAAATCACCTACCTTAACTTCTGGGAGCCAAGATGGTGAAGTAATCTGGAAGTGCTCATACCCTCTCCCTGTTGACTTTGAAAAACCCAGAGAATATTTTCCCAGGAATAATTCTGGAATAATGTGATCAGTCAAAGGAGTAAACAGTCTTTTAGCTCAAGAGGCTAGGAAAATCATTAAGGAGACATCTACATGCTGTGACTGTAGAGGACCAGTGGAGCATCAAAGCTGTCCCAGACAGCCCCACCTCAGGAAACCAGGAGGAGATTCTAGAGCTGGTAGCACGAACACCAGGACCCCATGCATGCCTTAGCAGAGCCAGGGGAATTGACAGCACACCAGCATAGACAGAAGAACACCAGTTACTGAGCCTGCCTGTGCTTTAGTTCAGGGGAGGAGGAGACATCCTGCAGCAAGAAGACCCCTCCCCCACACCTCACACAGCAAACTCCAGGGTAACTCTGAAGGAACTCAGAAAGACTTTATCTGGCTTCTGCCTTGTCACACCAGTCAGCCCAGTACCAGATAAGCTCCAGCATTCTAACTTCTACCTGAGAGAGCCAGAGGGCACAACACACAAAGTCTCAAGTTCTCATCACAAGAACTATGGCACAGAGTCCCCTTTGCCTTGGAAGCAGAGATCCACTTTGAAAGCCAGGGAAAAGGCAATCATCATGAGCAAGAAGCAAACCAGAAAAGGAAAGACCATAGAATCTTACTATGGGGATATAAACCAAAACACAAATACCAAGGAGGTCAGCATTAAGACTGCACTCCCATGTGAAGCCTCAGAAAGGAATATGAAGACCAAAAAGCATTCTTGGAAAAGCTCAAGAAGGACTTTAAAAACCAAACCAGAAAGGTGGAAGAAAAATTGGCCAATGATTTAAATAATATGACAAAAGAATCCATAGAAGAGTTTAAAAGGAGAATTGGGCAAATGGATAAGGAGATGCAAAACCTAGGCAGTGATGGTGGAGTAGAAGGGTGACCTATAAGAGCTTTCTCCCCACAGCCCATAAAATACCTGTAAAAAATGACTCTAAACAAATTCTAGAACACCAGAAGCCACAAAACAACAGAGTGAAAGAGATTTTCGAGGGGTGTAGCCAAGATGGCCAAGTAGAAAGATGCACTTACTCTAATTCTTCCCCACAGGACATAAAATAACCTGTAAAAATGACTCTAAATAATTTCTAGAGTAGCAGAAGCCTCAAAACAAGTGAAAGAGATTTCCAGCCCAAGGCAGTATGGAAAGCTGACAGGAAAGGTCTATTAAAAGGGGCACAGAGCAGAGCGCAACCCAGGAGCCCAGGGCAGCCTGGTCCACATGGCACCAGCAGGAACAGGAGTAGAACAGATCTTCAAGGTGGAATTCTCTGGGGTAGAATCCCCAACAGAAGCTATAGTTCAGAGATCCCTCAACCCATAAATGCCAAAGACAGCTTCAAAGGTCAGTGAGAAAGCTTTTTCACCTGGGTGAGGGGAGCAGGGGCCTCCTGTAGCCCTGAGCCCAGACGTCAGTGGCAGCAGCAGCAGGGTCCATTTTTGGAGCCCTCAGCCTAAAGACCCTGGGGGAATTGAGCAGCTGATCTGGGTCTCAAACCTGAGTGTGGGCCCTGGGGTGAGGAAGAGTGCTAGCTGGCATTGTGGAGCTGATGGAGGCTCTGGAAAAAAAAAAATTATACTTGGAGATCCTAGGAAGAAAGGCATTGGTACTTCCCAGACCAGAGTTCAGGCCAGGAGAGGAGTAAACACCTCTCCCTTGATTGTGCCACTTTGGAGGAATTGAGAACTTACAGGGCCCCACATCATACCCTGCTCTGGACAAAGGACAAAAAAGTCAAGTAGCTGGCTGGGAAAATGCCCAAAAAAGAGGAAAAAAATAATATCATAGATGGTTGTATTCTTGCTGAGCAGGTATTTTCTTCCATCCATTTCTATGAGGAAGAGCAATACTTACCAGCAGAGGAAGACATAAAAGTCAAAGCTTCTGCATCCAAAGCCTGCAAAATGAATATGCAATGGTTCCAGGTCATCAAAGAGCTCAAAAAAGGATTTTGAAAGTCAAGTAATAGAGGTGAAAGAAAAATCGGGTACAGAAATGAGAGCGAGGAAAGAAAATCATGAAAAGCAAGTCAACAGCTTGCTAAAGGAGACCCAAAAAATGCTGAAGAAAATAACACCTTTAAAAATAGGCTAACTCAAGTGGCAAAAGAGATCCAACAAGTGACTGCTTTAAAAAGCAGAATTAGCCAAATGGAAAAGGATGTTCAAATGTTCACTGAAGAAAACGGTTCTTTAAAAATTAGAAGGGAGCAGTTGGAAGCTAATGACTTTATGAGAAACCAAGAAATTACAAAACATAACCAAAAGAATGAAAAAAAACAGATGACGAAGTGAAATATCTCGTCAGAAAATTAACTGACCTGGAAAATAGATCCAGAAGACAAAATTTAATATTTATGGGGTTACGTGAAGGCCACGATCCAAAAAAAAAAAAAAAAAAGCCTAGACATCAACCTTCATTAAATTATAAAGGAAAACTGCCATGATATTCTAGAAGCAGAGGGTAAAATAAATATTGAAAAAATTCACCAATCACTTCCTGAATGAAATTCAAAATGAGAATCTCCTAGGAACATTGTAAAGAAATTCCAGAGTTCTCAGGGCAAGGAGAAAGTATTTCAAGCAGCCAGAAAGAAACAATTCAAGTATTGTGAAAATACAACCAGGATAACACAAGATCTAGCAGTTTCTACATTAAGGGGTCAAAGGAATATGATATTCCAGAAGTCAAAGGAACTGAAATTAAAACCAAGAATCACCTACCCAACAAAACTGAGTATAGTATTTCATGGGGAAAAATGATCATTGAATGAAATAGTGGACTTTCAAGCATTCTTGATGAAAGACTAGAGCTGAATAGAAAATTTGACTTTCAATCAAAAACATCAAGAGAAACATGAAAAGGTAAACAGAAAAGAGATAAAGTAAGGGACTTACTAAACTTGAACTGTTTCCGTTTCTACATGGAAACATAATATTTGTAACTCTTGAAACTTTTCTCCGTATTTGGGTAGTCGGAAATATTACACACACACACACACACACACACACACACACACACACACACACACACACACACACACACACATATATATATATATATATATATATATATAGACAGAGGGCACAGGATGAGTTGAATAGGAAGGGATGATATCTACAATAATAAAACTAAGGGAAGATGGAAGAAAATATTGAGAGGAAAAGGGAGAAATGAAATGAGGTAAATTATCCCTTACAAATGAAGCAAGAAAAAGATTTTTATTTTTTTATTATTTTATTTGCTTTCAGTGTTCTACTACCACTTCCATATAACTTAGATTTCTTTTCCCCTGCCTCTCCCTCCTTTCAGACTATTCCCTCCCCCCCAGAGGGCAAAAAATTTTATATAAGTTCTACACATATATTCCAATTAAATACATTTTCTCCTTCGTCATCTTGCATAGAAGAATTAAAATAAATGGGAGAAATCATACATCAAAACAAAACTTAATACAAATGAAAATGATCTTCTACATTGTGTGATCGAATTCCATAGTTCTTTCTCTGAATGTGGAAGGCATATTTTTTAAGAGACCATAGAGAACTTTTTATGTCCTTGCATTACAATGCATTACAATGAATTCCAAAGTCGAAGAGAAAAAATCCTCGCACACTGTGGTTGTTGCCGTGTACAAAGTTCTCCTGGTTCTACACTTCTCACTCAGCATCAGTTCACCTAAGTCTGTCTAGGGGTCTCTGAAATTTTCCTGTTCATCATTTCTTATAGAACAGTGGCATTCCATTACATTCACCTGCCACAGTTTATTCAGTCATTCCCCAATTGATGGGCATCCTCTTGATTTCCAGTTTTTGGCCACTGCAAAGAGTGCTGCTATAAATATTTTTGTACATGTGGGACACTTTCCTGTTTTTATGATCTCTTGGGGATACAGTCCTAGAAGCAGTATTGCTGAATCAAAGTGTATGCACATTTTTGAAGACCTCTGGGCATAGTTCGAGAAAGCTCTTCAGAATGGTTGGATCAGCTCACAGGTCCATCGACAAAGAAATAGTGTTCCAACTCTCCCATATCTTTCACAATATTTGTCATCTTTCTGTATTGTCAAATCAGCCAAACTATTAGGTGAATTGTGGTATCTGTGAGCTGTTCTGATTTGCATCTCTCTAATCAATAGTCATTAGGGGCATATTTTCATATGACCATAGACAGCTTTGATTTTTTCCTTTGAAAACTGCCTGTTCACATCCTTTGACCATTTATCTTGATAGTGCCTTGTATTCTTGTGCATTTGACTCAGTTCTGTATATATTTTGGAAATGAGGCCTTTATAATAATCATTAGTTCTTTCCCAGTTTTCAGCTTCCCTCATAATCTTTGTTGCTTTGGGTTTGTTTGTGGAAAAAACTTTTCAATTAAATGTAATCAAAATTATCAATTTTGCACTTCACAATATTTTGTGTCTCTTCTTTGGTCAAAAATTCTTCCATTTTCCATTAATCTGATAAATGCACTATTCCTTGCTCCACTAATTTGTTTAAAATATCAATAATTATACCTACATCATAAACCTATTTGTACTTTGTTCTTGTGTACAGTATCAGGAATTGAGTTATGCCTAGTTTCTGCCACACTGTTGTCCAGTTTGCCCAACAATTTTTTCATCAAACGTTGAATTCTTATCCCAGAAACTGGGATCCTTGGGTTTATCAAACAGTAGATTGCTATATTCATTGACTACTGTGTCTTGAGTACCTATAATATTCCACTTGCCTACCCTTCTGTTTCTCAGCCAGTACTAAATGGTTTTGATAATTGCTGCTTTATAATATAATTTGAAATCTGATAGACCTAGACCACATTCCCTAACACTCCTTTTCATTAGTTCCCTTGATATTTTGGACCTTTTGTTCTTGCAGATGAATTTTGATATTATTTTTTTTCTAGCTCTAGAAAATAACTATCTGGTAGTTTGATTGGTATGTCACTGAATTAGTAAATTAATTTAGGTTGAATTGTCATTTTTTATTATATTGCTTCAGCCCACCCACGAGCAAGTGATAATTTTCCACTTACTTGCATCTGACTTTATTTGTTCAAAAAGTGTTTTGTAATTGTGTTCATATAGTCCTTGGGTTGGTTTTGGCAGGTAGAATCCCAAATATTTTATAGGGTCTTCCATAGCTTTAAATGGGATTTCTCTTTCTATCATTTGCTCTTGGACTTTGTTAGTATTATGTAGAAATGCAGAAGATTTGTGTGGGTTTCTTTTGTAACCTACAACTTTGTCAAAGTTGTTTATTATTTCAATTAGTTTTTTACTTGATTCTCTGGTATTCTCTAAGCATATCATCATATCATCTGCAATGAGCAATAATTTGATTTCTTCTTTGCCTATTCTAATTCTTTCAATTTCTTTTTCTTGTGTTCTTGCTACAGCTGATATTTGTAGTACTATATTGAATAGTAGTGGTGATAATGGACACCCTTGTTTCACTCCTGATCTTATTGAAAATGCATCTAGTTTGTTCTCATTTCATACAATGCTTGCTGATGGTTTTAGGAAGATACAGCTTATTAATCCATGGAAAGTTTCATTCATTCCTACACTTTCCAGTTTTTTCAGTAGAAATGGGTGTTGTATTTTGTCAAAAGCTTTTTCTTCATCTATTGAGATGATCATATGGTTTCTGTTTGCTTTGTTATTGATATGATCAATCATGTTAGTAGTTTTCCTAATATTGAAATGGCCTATAAATGAATGAATACATTCCTGGTGTAAATTCTACCTGATCATAATGTACCACTCCCATGATAAGTTGTTATATTCTTTTTGCCAAAATCCTATTTAAAGTCTTTGCATTTATATGCATTAGAGAAATTGGGCTATAATTTTCTTTCTCCGTTTTGCTTCTTCCTGGATTAGGTATCAAAACCATATTTGTATCACAAAAAGAATTTGGGAGGACTCCCTCTTCCCCAATTTTCCCAAGTACACTATATAGTATTGGAATTAATTGTTCTTTAAATGTTTGATAGAATTCACTTGTGAATCCGTCTAGCCCAGGAGATTATTTCCCAAGGAGTTCATTGATGGCTTTTTCAATTTCTTTTTCTGAGATGGGTATATTTAAGAATTCTGCTTCTCTTAATCTGGGCAATTTACATCTTTTAACATAATCATTCATCTCATTTATATAGTCGAATTCTTGGACATACATTTAGGCAAAACAATTTCTTATTATTGTTTTAATTTCCTCCTCACTGGAGGTGAGTTTACCCTTTTCATTTCTGATATTGGCAATTTGGTTTTCTTCTTTCTTTTTTTCTATTAATTTTATGTATTTTCAGTGTTCTTCAATCACTACCATATAACATATTTTTCCCCTCCCTCCACCCTCTGTTCCTTCCTTCCTCTCTGAGACAGTGTACAATTTTATATAGGTTCTCCACATACATTGCTATTCATATATTTTCACTAAAGTCATGCTGTGCAGGAGAATTAAGATGAATATGAGAAATCATATAACAAACCAAAATGTAACACACACACACACACACACACACACACACACACACACATACACACACAAGATCTGCTACATTCTGGGATTGAATTCTATAGTTCTTTGTGTGGATGGGAAAGACTTGCCTTAAAAGACCATTGGAAATTTTTTAAATTCTTGCATTGTAATGACGTTCCAAGTCTATCTGAAGTAACTCTCGCACTCTGTGGTCATTGTTGTGCACAAAGTTCTCCTGGTTCTGCTCCTTTTGCTCAGCATCAGATTATATAAGTTTTTTTGCCCTCTCTAAAGTCTTCCTGTTCACCACTTCCTATAACACAATAGTATTCCATTACATTCATATACCATAATTTATTCAGCTGTTCCCTCATTGATGGACATCCCCTTGATTTTCAGATTTTGACCACCACAAAGAGTGCTGCTATAAATATTTTTGTACATGTGGGAACCTTTCCCATTTTTATGATCTCTTGGGGATACAGTCCTAGAAGCACTATTGTTGGGTCAACGGGTATGCATATTTTTGTAGACCTTTGAGCATAGCCCCAAATTGCTGTCCAGAATGATTGGATCATCTCACAGCTCCACTAACAATGAATTAATGTTCCAATTCTCCCACACCCTCTCCCACATTTATTATCTTCCTCTTCCGTCATGTTTGACAATCTGATAGGTGTGATGTGGTACCTCAGAGTTGTTTTGATTTGCATCTCTCTAATCAGTAGTGATTTAGAGCATTTTTTCATATGACTATAGATATCTTTAATTTATTCCTCTGAAAACTGCCTGTTCATATCTTTTGACCCTTTATCAATTGGGGAATGACTATTTCACTCAGTTCTCTATAGATTCTAGAAATGAGATCCTTATCACAGACACTAGTTGCAAAAATTCTTTCCCAGTTTTCTACATCCCTACAAATCTTGGTTGCATTGAGTTTGGTTGTACAAAAACTTTTCAGTTCAATGTAATCAAAATTATCCTTCTTGCATCTCATAATGCTTTCCATCACTTCTTTAGTAAAATATTCTTTCCTTTTTCATAAATCTCATAAATACACTAATTCCTTGCATCTCCAATTTGTCCATAGTATCAATCTTTATACCTAGATCATGCGCCCATTTGAACTTTATTCTTGTGTGCAGGGTTTCTGCCACACTGTTGTACAGTTTTCCCAAAATTTTTATCAAAGAGTGAGTTCTTATCCCAGAAACGGGGGTCCATGAGTAATCAAACAGTAGAATGCTATTTTCATTGCCTACTTTGTCTTGAGTTCCAAGACTGTTACACTAGTCTACCCTTCTATTTCTTAGCCAGTACCAAGTGTTTTTGATAAATGCTGCTTTATGATACAATTTTAGACCTGATAGCACCAGGTCACTTTCCCTAGCATTTCTTTTCATTAGTCCCTTTGATATTCTGGATCTTTTATTCTTCCAGGTGAACTTTGATATCATTTTTTCCAGCTCTAGAAAATAAATATCTGATAATTTAATTAGTATGGCACTAAATGAGTAAATTAATTTAGGTAAAATTGTCATTTTTATTATATTGACTTAGCCTACCCACGAGCAACTGATCCTTTTCCACTTACTTGGATCTGATTTTATTTGTGTGAAAAGTGTCTTGTAATTGTGTTTGTATGGGCCCTGTAATTGTTTTGGTAGGTAAACTCCTAAATATTTTATAGTGTGTACTTTTATAGTGTGCACCCTGCCTTTAAATGGGATTTCTCTTTCTATCTTGCTGTTGGGCTTTGTTACTAATGTATAGAAATGCAGAAGATTTGTGCAGGTTCATTTTGTAACCTGCAACTTGGTCAAATTTAGTTATTGTTTCAAGTAGTTTTTTACTTGAATATTTGGGATTCTCTAAGTATATCATCATATCATGTGCAAACAGTGATAACCTAGTTTCTTCTTTGCCTATTCTAATTTCTTCAATTTCTTTATCTTGTCTAATTTCTGTAGTTAAAATTTCTGGTACCATATTGAATAATAGTGGTGGACATCCTTGTTCCACCACTGATCTTATTGGAAATACATCTAGTTTATCTCCGTTGCCTATAATGCTTGCTGAAAGTTCCCTTTATTCCTATCCTCTCCAGTGATTTTAATAGGAATGGGTGTTGTATTTTGTCAAAAGCTTTTTCTGCATCTATTGAGATAATCATGTGTTTTTTGTTACTTTTGTCGCTTATATGATCAATAATGCTAAGAGTTTTCCAACACTGAAACAGCCCTGCATTCCTGGCATGAATCCTACATGATCATAATGTATTATTCTCGTGAGAAGTTGCTGCATTCTTTTTTCTAAAATCTTATTTAAAAATTTTGCATCTATATTCATTAGAGAAATTGGTCTACAGTTTTCTTTCTCTGTTTTGTCCCTTTCTGATTTAGGTATCAAAACCATATTCCTATCATAAAAATAATTTGGGAGGACTCCTTCCCCAACTTTCAAAAATAATCTTTATAGTATTGACATTAACTGTTCTTAAAATGTTTGACAGAGGGGGGCAGAGCCAAGATGGCAGAGTAGAAGGACGCATGTTTACGAGCTCCAACCTATAGCCCATAGAATTAATGTAAAAAGAGACCCCCATAACTTCTGGACCACTGAAAGGGGTACAGAAACAGAGTGGAAGAGATTTCCATGCCAGAGAGCCCTGGAGAACCGTCCCCAGGGTCCGTCGTGCCCCGGAAAGCGGACCCCACCCCCAGCGCTGCCCTGGCCGCGGCCCCAGAGAAGCTGACCCGAGCAGGCTTCAGAGACGGAAGCTCCGGCAGCCGGGAAAGTCCCTCTGCCCACAGAAGCTACAGGTCAGTGAGAGAGACGGCTGGCTGAGGGGAGTGGGGTGTCTCCGTGACTCGGGCCCCCTTGGGAGGAAGTGGCAGCGGCAGAGACGGGGGGCAGGAAGCGGCGGAGGCAGAGACGTGGGCGGCAGCAGAGGCAGCAGTGGCGGCTGCAGCCCGGGACTCCCCCAGCAGCAGGCAGGATCTTCATTACTGAAAGTCTCTGCATAAACAACCTGAGGGAGCTGAGCCTGGGAGACGGCCCTGCCCCACCCTGCTTCACTGGTGAAGGCCTCTGCATAAAGCCCCTGAGGGAGATGAGCCTGGGATGCCCCCCCCCACCCACTCCATTCCTGAAGGTCTCTGCATAAAGCCCCTGAGGGAGCTGAGCCTGGGAGGTGGCCCTGCCCCCACCCCAGCACCAGAACTAAAGCTAACATTGATTAGCAGGTGGGTGGCGGGGAAAGCACATTTGAATTTCACCCCAAGCACTAGCTGGGCGGATCTAGGCGGGGGTGGACAGGAATCTCAGAAGTCAAGTAACTGGCTAGGAAAATGCCTAGAAAAGGGAAGAAAAATAAGACTATAGAGAGTTTTTTCCAACAAATGCAAATGATCCCGACATTCGGATCTGATGACGAGGACGTATTCTTGCCATCAGGGAAAGACGTGGAGGGCGGGGCCTCAGTACCCCAGACACCCCAGGGGGATGTCAGATGGGCTCAGGCATTGGAAGAGCTCAAAAAGGATATTGAAAAGCAAGTTAGACAGGTGGAGGAAAAACTGGGAAGAGAAATGAGAGAGATGCAAGAAAAGTATGAAAAACAAGTCAACACCTTGGTTAAGGAGACCCAAAAAAATGCTGAAGAAAATAACACCTTGAAAAATAGGCTCACTCAATTGACAAAAGAAGTTCAAAAAGCCAATGAGGAGAAGAATCCTTTCAAAGGCAGAATTAGCCAAATGGAAAAAGAGGTTCAAAAGCTCACTGAATTTAATAGTTCTCTTAAAATTAGAATGGAACAGATGGAGTCTAATGAATTTAAGAGAAACCAAGAAATCACCAAACAAAACCAAAAGAATGAAAAAATGGAAGAGAATGTGAAATATCTCATGGGAAAAGCAACTGACCTGGAAAATAGATCCAGGAGAGACAATTTAAAAATTATGGGACTACCTGAAAGTCATGATCAAAAAAAGAGCCTAGACATCATCTTCCATGAAATTATCAAGGAAAACTTCCCTGACATTCTAGAACAAGAGGGCAAAAAAAGTATTGAAAGAATCCATCGATCACCACCTGAAAGAGATACAAAAAGAGAAACTCCTAGGAATATTGTGGCCAGATTCCAGAACTCCCAGCTCAAGGAGAATATCTTGCAAGCAGCTAGAAAGAAACAATTCCAGTACTGTGGAAATACAATCAGGATAACCCAAGATCTAGCAGCTTCTACATTAAGGGATCGAAGGGCGTGGAATAGGATATTCCAGAAGTCAAAGGAACAGGGACTCAAACCAAGAATCACCTACCCAGCTAAACTGAGTATAATACTTCATTGGAAAATATGGTCTTTCAATGAAACAGAGGACTTTCAATCATTCTTGATGAAAAGACCAGAGCTGAAAAGAAAATTTGACTTTCAAACACAAGAATGAGAAGAAGAATGAAAAAGGAAACAGCAAAGAGAAGTCTTTAGGGACTTACCAGAAGTGAACTGTTTACATTCCTACATGGAAGGACAATATTTGTAACTCTTAAAACTTTTCAGCATCTGGGTAGTTGGTGGGACCACACACACACATGTACATGCACGCACACACACACACATACACACATGCACACACACACAGAGACAGAGAGAACAGAGTGAATTGAATAGGATGGGACCACAGCTGAAAAGAAATTAAGGTAAACGGTGAGAGAGAAATGTAGTGGGAGGAAACAGGGTGAAATGGAGTGGGGTAATTATATGTCATTTAAGAGGCAAGTAGGAGCCTTTTTAGTGGATTGAAAAAGAGGATAGCTGAGAAAAAAAAAAAACAATTAGTTTACCCTAATGACATTTGACTAAAGGATGGAATAAAATGCATACTCATTTTGGTATGAAAACCTATCTTACAGTATAGGAGAGTGGGGGGAGAAGGAGATAAGCAAGGGGGGGGGGGATGATGGAAGGGAGGGCAAAGGGAGGAGGGAGCAATTTGAAGTCAATACTTGGGGAGGGACAGGATCAAAAGACAGAAGAGAAACAATGAGGGGCAGGGTAGGATGGAGGGTAATTCAGTTAGTCTTACACAACACGACTATCAGGGAAGTCATTTGCAAAATTACACAGATATGGCCTATATTGAATTGCCTGCTTTCCCAAAGGGAATGGGTGGGGAGAGAGGGATGGGGAGAATTTGGAACTCAAAGTTTAAGGAACAACTGTTTAGTATTGCTGTTGCTACTAGGAAAGAAGACATACAGTTAATGAGGAATAGAAAGTCATCTGGCCCTACAGGAGAAAAGAGAAGATAGAGACAAGAGAAGGGAGGGATGACAGAAGAGAGGGCAGATTGGAGATAGGGAATATGCTTGGGGTATTGGGGTGGGGGGAGGGGATAAAAGGGGAGAAAACTTGGAACCCAAAATTTTGTGAAAATGAATGTAAAAAGTTAAATAAACAAATAAATAGATAAATAAATAAATTAATAAATGAATGAATAAATAAATAGATAAATAAATTAATGAATGAATGTTTGATAGAATTCGCTTTTAATTTGCCTGGAGATTTGTTTTTATATACTTAATTTAGTTTGTTGTTCCCTACTTGAATGAAATCAGATGAGAGTACTTCTCAAAAAATGCTCTTCTCCCTCCCTGCTTTCCTTCTACTATAATTTTGTACTTCTTCTTGTGATGTAATGTATCATTTTCTGCTTCCTCCTTTTCACATCTCCTATTACAATCCCTTTGCATGCTTAAATCATATTTTTATCTGCGCATCATTTACTTTATACCCATTCTCTCAATGGGTATAATATTCTCTCCCTTTTATATTGTATAGTATATGTACAATTGTCAAGATTAACAAGGGTCATCTTCCCTTATAGGGAGGAAAACAGTTTTTTCAAACTGAGTAGTGTTTTTCTTTTTGCCTGTTTACCGTTTTATGCCTCTCTTGATACCTGCATTTGAATATTCAATTTTCTATTGAGTTCTGGTTTTTTTGTCAAGAAGGTCTGGAAATCCGTAATTTCCTTGAATATCCATCTTTTTGCCTGAAATATTATGCTGAACTTTGCTGGGCAATTGATCCTTGGTTGTAGTCCCAGCTCCTTTGCCTTACAGAATATCATATTCCAATTCCTTCCATCTTTTAATGTAGAAGCTGCATGATCCTGTGTGATCTTGACTGTAGCTCCTCCATATTTGAATGGTTTCTTTTGAGCTGCTGGTAGTATTTTCTCCTTCACTTGATGCTTCTGGAATTTGGCAACAATATTTTTTGTTGTTTTCAGTTTGGAATCCCTTTCAGGAGGTGAAGGATGGATTCTTTTGATCACTATTTTACCCTCTGCATCTAGCACTTCTGAGCTGTTTTTCTTCATGATTTCTTGGAAGATATTGTCCAGAATTTTTTTTCATAGTGGCTTTCCAGTAGACCAATAATTCTTAAATTTTCTCTCATGAATCTCTTTTCCAGGTCAGTTATATTTCCAATTAGATGTTAAACATTTTCTTCTATTCTTTCATTCTTTAGATTTTGTTTGACTGATTCTTGATGTCCCATAGAGTCATTAGCTTCTACTTGCCTAATTTTAATTTTTATCCCATTGTTTTCTTCAGTTATGTTTTGCATTTCCTTTTGCATTTCTCCAATTATTCCTTTAAGGAATTTTCTCCAGTTAGTTTTTGTACTTCCTTTTCCATTTGTCGAATTTTCCCAGTTAGCTTTTGTTCTTCCTTTTCCATTTGTTCAATTTTCCTTTTAAAAAGATGTTCTCTTCAAAGAATCCTGTTTTCATACATATAAATTCATTGGCCAGCTTTTCTTCTGTTTCCTTCTTCAGCTGTTCCAGGAGAGTTGTTTGTGAGTGTGAGCAGTTCATATTCCCTTTTGAAGTTTCAGATCGGAATACAGTCTCACTACTGACCTCTTTGGCAATCTTCTTTTGGTCCTTGTCTGTATTGAAAGATTCTATGGTTTTTTCACCCTTGCTTTGCTTTTTCTTGCTAATGATGGTGAGGCTTTGTGTATTGTGGCCTCTGGTTCTTTCAGCAGATGCTGGAGAACTTGGTGTTGAGCTGACTGGTGTGAAAAAGTTAAGGACAAGAGCCTTTCTATCTTTTTGTTTTGTGTTTCCCTGATCAGCCCTGGAGCTAGCTTGTTAAGTATGGGAGAGTGGTCTTCTGGTCAAAGGAGATCTCCTCAGATGAGCTAAGGCAAAGACAAACTCAGGGGTTGGTGATCCAGGCTGCCCTATTATCTTCCCACTTTCCCCTGGAGTACTTAGGCACACCTGGATCCTAGTGCAAGTTTACATCCCCCTGGGTTCATCTTTGCCCCAGTAAGAGGAATCCCCTTAGCTATTTTCCTAACCTCAGAGAATGTTAGGAGACTCTTTGCCACTTATACTGATTCCACTGATAGAGGATCTTTCTGGGGGAATATTTTATGGTCCTCCAGAGGTCAACAATGGGAGAAGGAGAGTATTTTTGGATCACTCTGCCATTATGGCTCCTGGAAGTTCCAGGAGACTTACAGATATTTAATCTTTGGGCTGATCGTCTCAGGAGTTGATGCCTGAAGCTCAGTGGCTGTCACTCATTTGGCTCTACTGTCTTGCACCCTCAGGTGCCACTTTGCCTTCATTGGTGCTGCCACTGCCTCAGGGCACCCCGGGAGTTTCCTGCTCAGCTGGCTGGATTCGTTGCACCTTGTGGTGTGGGCTTACCCTCATGGGACTGAGCCTTCCCATCAACCTTCCTTCTGTCCTAGGCTGTGAATCTGCCACAATCTGCACCTCCAAAATTTTGTCAGATTCCCTTTTTAGAAGTGTCTGAAGGAGTTTATCTAAGAGTTTAGATGAGTTGGTGCTCTCACTCTGCCACCTTCTTCTTTCTTTGTTTTTCAAATCAAATTGACCACAGGTTTATCAATTTCATTGGATTTTTCATAAAACCAACCCTTCCTTTTATTTATAGTTCAATAGGTTTCTTGATTTCAATTTAATTCACTTGATCTTTGGTTTTCAATATTTCTAATTTGAAATTTACTTGAGGATTTTCAATTTGTTCTTTTTCAAACGTTTTCAGTTGCATGTACAATACATTGATCTCCTTTTTCTCTTTTTTATTCATGTAGGCATTCAATGACATAAAACTTCCTCCAAGAAATGCTTTACAGTATCCTTTAAACTTAGTTGGTTGTCTTATTATTGTCATTCTCTTGATTGTAGTTGTTGATTATTTCTATAATTTGATGTTTAACCCATTCCATCTTTAGGATTAGATAGTTTAGTTTCTAATTGTTTTTTATTCATATTTCCATGGCCTTTGATTACATATGAGATTTATTGCATTATGATCTTAGAAGGCTGCATTGACTATCTCTGCCTTTCTGCACTGAATTATGGTTTTTATGGCCTAGTACATGATCAGTTGTTGTGTATGTGCCATATACCGCTGAGAAAAAATATATATTCCTTTCTATCCCATTCAGTTTTCTCCAGAGATCTATCATATCTACATTATCCAGAGTTCCATTCACCTCCATAACTTCCATGTTTATTTTGAGGTTGGATTTATCAGGGTCAGAGAGGGAGAAGTTGAGATACCCCACTACTATAGTTTTGCTGTCTATTTCTTCCTGTTACTTTCTTAACTTCTACTCTAAATCTGAATGCTATACCACTAGGAAAATATATGTTCAATAATGAAATTGCATCATTGTCTATGAAGTCTTTTAGCAAGATATAGTTACCTTCCTTATCTCTTTTGATTAGGTCTATCTCTGCTTTTGCTTTTTCTGAGATTAGGACTGCTACCACTGCTTTTTTTTACACCAGCTGAAGGACAAAATATTATGGTCCAATTGTTTACTTTTACCCTGTGTGTATGCCCCCCTTTCAAATGTTTTTCTTGCAAGCAACATATAATTGGATTATGGTTTTTAATGAATTCTGCTATCCATCTTCGTTTTATGGGAGAGTTCATCCCATTCATATTCACAGTTATGATTATTACCTATGTCTTTCCCTCCATCCCCTTATCCCTTGCTTATGATTTTAGTTCTCCCTTCTCCCTTACCCTCCACAATAGAATGTTAATTTTTGACCACCCCCTCTCTCAGTCTTCCCTTCCTTCTTTCAGTGCCCACTCCCTTTAATCCTTTTTAACTTACCATTTCTTCCCTCCCGTTCAACTTCCCCTCCCTTTTCTTTCCCCTTTCCCCTTCTACTGCCTACAGAGCTAAGTGTATTTCTATACTCAACTGAGTTTTTTGTACCTTCTTTGATTTCAAACACATGAGAGTGCCTTTTATACAATGCTCATCTCCCTCCCCTCTTTCCTTCTACTGTGATATATTTTTGTGCCTCTTCCTGTGATGGAATTTATTTTTTCCTGCTTCCTCCTTTTCATATCTCCCATTACAATCCCTTCACACCATTAAATCACATTTGTTATCATCACATTATGTAATTTATACCCACTCACTCTATTTATGCTTATCCCTTTTTACACTTCATAATAATTATACAATTGTCAAGATTAACAAATATCATCTTCCCTTATAGGAACGTAAATAATTTGCCCATATTCTGCAAGAAGTATATTTTCCCCCTATTTACCTTTTTATGCCTCTCTTGTTACTTGCCTTTGAAGATCGAATTTTCTATTGAGTTCTGCCCTTTTCACTTAGAAGGCCTGGAAATTGATTCTTTCATTGAATGTCCATCTCCGTGCCTGAAATATTTTTCTCAACTTTACTGGGTAATTAATCATTGACTGTAGGCCCAGTTCCTTTGCCTTACAGAATATGGTATTCCAATTCCTTCAATCTTTTAATGTAGAAGTTGTTAGGTCTTGTGTTATCCTGACTGTAGGTCCTCGATACTGGAATTTTTTCTTTCTGGATGCCTGCAGTATTTTCTCCTTCACTTGATAGTTCTGGAATTTGGCAAAATTATTCCTTGGTGATTTTAGTTTGGGGTCCATTTGAGTAGGTGAATAGTGGATTCTTTCGATGACTATTTTTCCCTCTGAGTCTAGGACTTCTGGACAGTTTTCCTCGATGATTTCTTGGATGATATTGTTCAGGCTCTTTTTTTTGACTTTCTGGTAGACAAGTAATCCTTAAATTTTCTCTTGTGAATCTATTTTCCGGGTCAATTCTTTTTCCAATTAGCTAGTTTACATTTTCTTCTATCTTTTTATTCTTTAGATTCTGTTTGCCTGATTCTTGATGTCTCGCAGATTCATTAGCATCCACTTGTCTGATTCTATTTTTTATCAAATTGTTTTCTTCACTTAACTTTGCATCTCCTTTTCCATCTGTACCATCGTTCCTTTTAAAGAATTATTTTCACCAGTTAGGTTTTGGACTTCCTTTTCCATTTGCACATTTTTTTCTTTCTAAGGAGCTGTTCTCTTCAGTGAATCCTTTTTTCATATTTGTAAAACCGTTGACTTGTTCTCTGTTTCTCTAATTTGGGTTCCAAAATCCTTCCCGAGCTCTTCCAAGAAGGTTCTTTGTGCTTCAAACCAGCTCATATCCCCTTCTGAACTTTTAGATGGGAGAACAGTCTCAATGGTGACCTCTTGGACATTTGTGTTTTGATCCTTGTCCTCGTAGAAAGATTCTATGGTCCTTTCTTTTCTGCTTTGCTCCTTACTCATGGTAATAACTCTTTTTCTGACTTTTAAAACAGATCCCTGTGTCTGTAGCACAGGGAGCTCAGTTCCACCATTCTTGTACTTTAAACTTGATGATTTGTGTGTTGTAGCCTTTGGTTCTTTCAGCTAGAAGTTAAAGTACTACAGCTTACCTGGTGCTGAACTAGCTCATGTTTGAAAGCAGAGGCCAGGTGAATTATTTTTGGCTTTTCCTGTAGTTACCTTGGAGCTAGCTTGTTAAGAGTGGGGGAGGGTTGGCCTGGATGCTGGACGTCTCCTCTGCTGAGCTTGAGCATGGGCAAGCTTAGTTGTATGTGCTAGTGTCTTCCTGACTCCCCCCAGTGTGCTGAGGCAACCTTGGATTCCTGGGGTTGACAGTTGCTGGCTTCACCCCTGGGTCTCAGAATCTTCTCCTGGTTTGTTGACATGGAGCTGTCTGGGACAACTCTGTTCCTTTGCTGGTCACCTTTGGCCACAGTAAGAGGAACTCTCATGGGTTGAGAGTCTGTTTACCTCTTCTGCTCGTCCCACTTTTCCCAGGTTTTTCATGAGGAGATATCCTATTGACTCCTCAAGGTCATCAAGGGGAGAGAGATAGCTCTTACCTATCATTCCACCATCTTGGTGCCCAATACTGGAAATAGAGAAAAAGTTTTGCAATGGAAGGGAAAAGTGGAGCAGGTGAGAGGGAAAAAGTGAAGCTTACTGTCATCACATCTGGCTTAAGGAAGTAATAACATGCACACTCAATTAGTATGAAAATCTATCTTATCCTAGAGGAAAGTAGGGGAGAAGAGGACAAGTGGGGTGGGGGGGTGATGGAAGGCAGAGCAAATGGGAGGAGTGAGTAATTATTAGTAAACATTTTATGGGAGGGACAAGAACTAAAGAGAGAAAAGAATAAATAGGGGGCAGAATAGGATAGAGGGAAATATAGTTCATCTTCCACAAAATGACCATTATGGACATCTGTAGCAAAACTACACATATATAGCCTATATTGAATTCCTTGCTTTCTCAGTGGGGATAGTTGAGGAGGGAGGAAGGGAAAGAAGTTGGAACTCAAAGTTTAAGGAATAAATGTTGAGAATTGTTTTTGTAAGCTAATGGGAAATAGGAAGTACAGGTAGTCTGGGTATAGAAATCTATCTTGTCCTACAAAAAAAGAGAGAAGATGGGGATAAGGGAAAGGAGGGATGTAATGGAAGGGAGGGCAGATTAGGGGAAGGCACAATCAGAATGTTTGATGTTTTGGGGAGTGGGAAGGGGGAGAGGGGGAGAAAATTTGGAATTCCAAATCGTGTGAAAATGAATGTTGAAAACTAAAAATAAATAAATTAATTTAGAAATAGCCAAATTGGAGAAGATAACTCTTTAAAAGGAACAAATGGACAAATGCAAAAGCAGATGTAAAAGTTATCTGAAGAAAACAATCCATTAAAAATTTCATTTGGGCAAATAGAAGCTAACGACTACATGAGACATGAAGGATCAGTCTAATAGAATCCAAAGAATGAAAAAATAGAAGGAATGTAAAATATCTCATTGAAAAAAGCAATTGACCTGGAAAATAGGTCCAGGAGAGAAACTCAAAGAATTACTGGTTTACCAGAGAGTCATGATGAAATAAAGAATCTACATAATATCTTCCAAGAAATCATTAAGAATAACTGCCCTGAATTACCAGACCCAGAGGGCAAAATAGTCATTGGAAGAATCCAATGTTCACCTCCTGAAAGGGATGCCAAACTGAAAACCCTAAGGAATATTGTTCTCAAATTCCAGAACTATCAAGGATTAAATATTGCAAGCAGCCAGAAAGAAACAATTGAATTATGGAGGAACTACAGTCAGGATCACAATTGACCTTGTAGTTTCTACATTAAAAGACTGTAGGGATTGGAATATGATATTTCATAAGACAGAGGAGATTGCACTACAACCAAGGATCAATTACCTAGCAAAATCAAGCATAATATTTCTAGCAAGGAGATTGACATTTGCTGAAATAAGTGATTTCCATACCTTCCTGGTGAAAAGGTTGAACTCAATAGGAAATTTCATATGCAAATACAAGTCTCAAGAGAGGCATATAAAGGTAAACAGGAAAAAAATTGTTATTCAATGTAGGTAAAATGTTATACACCTATAAGGGAAGATGATACTTGTTAATCTTGAGAATTATGTATTTATTACAATATTTCAAAGGGATATACAGAGAAGGAGGATATATAAATTAGCTGATGATGATAAAAATGTGATTTAAGTTTACAAAGGGATTTTAACAGGAAAGGTGAAAAGGAGGAGGCAGAAAAAGGCAAACTTGATCACAGGAAGAGGCACACAAACATATTATAGTAGAAGAAATAAGGAGAGGGAGAGGAACACTGGGATTTACTCTCATCTGATTTGATTGAAGAAGGTAACAATACATTCAGTTAAGTTTTGAAGTCTAACTTTCCCAATAGGCAATAGGATGGGAAATGGGAAAGAAAAAGGAAGCAAGGTTAAAAGTAAGGGAAGAAGTAGTAAGGGAAAAGGGAAAAAAATGGAAGGTGGCTGATAGAAGGAAGGGAGTACTGAGGGAGATGGGAGTCAAAAATTCAATCATCTGTGGAGGAGAAGGGAGGACTTAAAGTAAAAATGGGAGAAAACAGGATGGAGTAAAAGACAAAGATAATAATCATAACAGTGAATGTGAATGGGTTGAATTCTCCCACAAAACGGACATGGAGAGCAGAGTGGATTAAAAGCCATAATAAAACAACATATTATTTCCAAGAAATTCATTTGAAAAAGGGGATACAAACAGGGTAAAAGTGAAAGGTTAGATCAGAATATATTTTGCTTCTGTTGATATAAAAAAGGCAAGGATGGCAATCCTAATTTCAGACAAAACAAAAACAGAAAAAAATATAATCCAAAGGGATAAGGAAGGAATCTATATCCTGCTGAACAGCACCATAGACAATAAAGCAACATCATTGTTAAACATATATGTACCAAGTGGTATAGCATCCAAATTTTTTAGAGAAAATTAAGGAATTTTCAGGAATCAATAGGCAGTAAAATTATACCAGTGGGGAAGCTCATCTTCCTCTTCTCTGAACTTCATTAATTTAAGCTCAAAATAAACAAGAAAGGAGTTAAGAAGGTGAGTAGGACCCTGGATAAGGTAGACAGGATACATCTCTGCAGAAAACTGCATGGGGAAAGAAAGGAATATACCTTTTTCTCAGTGGCACATGGCACATATACAAAAAAGAGACAAAGGTATAAAGACAGCACAATCCAGTGCAGAAAGGCAGAGGTAGTCAATGCATCCTTCTCAGTCCATAATAAAATGAAAAGTATATTTAAAAGACCATGGAAAATTAATTGGAAACTAAGTAATCTAATTGCAAAGAATGAGTGAATTGAACAATAAATCATAAAAGTAATTAACAACTTCATTCAAGAGAATAGCAATAATGAGACAACCTACCAAAACTTATGAGATGCTACAAAAGCAGTTCTTAGGAAAGTTTTATATCACTGAATACCTACATGAATAAAATAGTGAAAGAAGAGATCAGTGAATTGAGCATGCAGCTAAAAAAGCGAGAAAAGACTGCCCTGATCTTCTAGAACCAGAGGGCAAAATAAGTCTTGAAGGAATCCATCGATCACCACCTGAAAGAGATCCAAAAAGAGAAATTCCTAAGAATATTGTGGCCAAATTCCAGAATTCCCAGGCCAAGGAGAAAAGAGTGCAAGCAACTAGAAAGAAACAATTCTAGTATTGTGGAAATACCATCAGGATAACACAAGAGCTAGCAGCTTCTACATAAAGGGATCGAAGGGTGTGGAACAGGATGTTCCAGAAGTCAAAGGAACTAGGACTCAAACCAAGAATCACCTACCCAGCAAAACTGAGTATAATACTTCAGGGGAAAATATGGTCTTTCAATGAAACAGAGGACTTTCAAGTATTCTTGATGAAAAGACCAGAGCTGAAAAGAAAATTTGACTTTCAAACACAAGAATGAGAAGAAGCATGAAAAAGTAAACAGCAAAGAGAAGTCATAAGGGACTTACCAAACGTGAACTGTTTACATTCCTACATGGAAAGACAATATTTGTAACTCTTAAAACTTTTCAGTATCTGGGTAGTTGGTGGGACCACACACAGATGTACACACACACACATGCACGCACACATGTACATGTGTGCATGCACACACACATACACACATGCACGCACAAACAGAGATAGAGAGCACAGAGTGAATTGAATAGGATGGGACCATATCTTAAAAGAAATTAAGGTAAATGGTGAGAGAGAAATGTAGTGGGAGGAAAGAGGGTGAAATGGAATGGGGTAAATTATATCTCATTAAAGAGGCAAGCAGGAGAATTTTTAGTGGAGGGAAAAAGAGGAGAGCTGAGAAAAATACAAGAAGTTTACCCTCATCACATTCGACTAAAGGAAGGAGTAAAATACACACTCATTTTGGTATGAAAACGTATCTTACAATACAGGAAAGTGGGGGAGAAGGGGATAAGCAGGGTGGGGGGGATGATGGAAGGGAGGGCAATGGGAGGAGGGAACAATTGGAAGTCAACACTCTTGGGTAGGGACAGGATCAAAAGAGAGAATAGAAACAATGGGGAGCAGAGTAGGGTGGAGGGAAATACAGTTAGTCTTACACAACACGACTGTTATTGAAGTCATTTATAAAACTACACAGATATGGCCTATATTGAATTGCATGCCTTCCCAAAGGGAATGGGTGGGGAAGGAGAGATGGGGAGAATTTGGAACTCAAAGTTTTAGGAACAACTATTTAGTATTGTTCTTGCTACTAGGAAATAAGAAATACAGTTAATGGGGAATAAAAGTCATCTGGCCCTACAGGACCAAAGAGAAGATGGGGACAAGAGAAGGGAGGGATGATAGAAGAGAGGGCAGATTGGTGATAGGGAAAATTAGAATGCTTGTTGTATTGGGGTGGGGGGAGGGGATAAATGGGGAGAAAATTTGGAACCCAAAATTTTGTGCAAATGAATGTAAAAAGTTAAATAAATAAATTTATATTAAACAAAAAAATAAATGGAGAAAGCACATTATACAAGATACAACAAGCACTCCTACTGAAAACACTGGAGAGTATTGGAATAAATTTGGAACTTTCATGAGAATTATAAGTAATATCTGTCCCAAACCATCAGCAAGCATTATATGCAGTGGAAACAAGCTAGGTGTAATTCCAATTAGATCAGGGGTGAAACAGGATGATCATTGTCACCACTATTTTTCAATATGGTACTAGAAATTTTAATTTTAGCAATGAGAAGAAAAGGAAATTGAAGAAATTAGAATAGGCAAAGGAGAAACTAACATCTTTCTTTGCAAATGATATGAT
The DNA here is from genome assembly GCA_023548195.1 of Bettongia penicillata ogilbyi. NCBI lineage: Eukaryota > Metazoa > Chordata > Mammalia > Diprotodontia > Potoroidae > Bettongia > Bettongia penicillata. The sequence continues at coordinate 1,212,613 of JAJHZJ010000688.1, read as the reverse complement.
GATATACTTAGAGAATCCCAGAGAATTAATTAAAAAACTTCTTGAAATGCTATGCAACTTTAGCAAAATTGTGGGTTACAAAAGAAACTCACCTAAGTCATTTGCATTTCTATATATTACTAACAAAGCCCAACAGCAAGAAATAGAAAGAGAAATCCCATTCAAAGCTAAAACACTATAAAATATGTGGGAATCTACCAAAACAAACCAAGGAAACACAATTACAAAATACTTTTAGCAAAAATAAAATCAGATTTAAGTAAGTGGAAAAACATCAGTTACTTGTGGGTAGGGTGAGCTAATATAATTAAAATGATTTTTCTACCCAAATTAATTTACTTATTCAGTGCCATACCAATCAAACTATCAGAAAATTATTTTCTAGAGCTAGAAAAAGTAATAGCAAAATTCATCTGGAATAACAAAATTCCAGAATGTCAAGGGAATCAATGAAAAGAAATGCTTGGGAAGGTGGTCCAGTCTTACCAAATCTCAAATTGTATTATAAAATAGCGTTCATCAAAGCCACTTGGCACTGTCTAAAAAAAAGGAGGGATAGATCAGTGGAACAGATTAGGTCTTCAAGACACAGTAGTGAATATAGCAGTCTACTATTTGATAAACCCAAGGACCCCACCTTCTGGGATAAGATCTCACTGTTTGAAAAAAGTTGCTGGGAAAACCACATAATAGTGTGGTGGAAACTGGGCATAGACCAATATCTGACACCCTTCACAAGAATAAATTCCAAATGGATACATGATCTAGTATGAAAGCTGATACTATAAAAAAATTAGGGGAGCAAGGATAGTGCATCTGTCAGATTTATGTAGAATGGAGAAATTTGTGGTTAAACAATAGAGAATATTATGAAGTGCAAAATGGATCATTTTGATTACATTAAATTGAAAAAGTTTTGCCCAAATAAACCCAATGAAATGAGCATTAGAAGGGAAAAAGAAAGGTGGAAAAGAATTTTTACAGCTAATGTCCATGATTAAGGCCTCATTTCTAAAATATATAGAGAACTCAGTCAAATGTACAAGAATGCAAATCATTCCCCAATTGATAAATGATCAGAGTCTATAAACAGGTAGTTTTCAGAGGAAGAAATTAAAGTTTTCAGTAGTCATATGAAAAAATCCTCCAAATCACTATTGATTGGAGATACAAACCAAACAACTCTTAAGTACCATATTACACTTATCAGATTGACCAATGTGACAATACAAAAACATCATAAATATTGGAGAATATTTGGGAGAGTTGGAACATTAATTTATTGTTGGTGGAGCTGCTTGAGAGCAATTTGCAGCTATGGCCAAAGAGCTACAAAAATGTGCATACTCTTGACCAAGCAATATCACTTCTAGTGCTGTATTCCAAAGATATTATAAAAATGAGAAAATGTCCCACATGTATAAAAATACTTATAGCAGCTTTTCTTTGTGGTTGCCAAGAACAGGTTATGAAGGGGATGCCCATCACTTGGGATATGTCTGAATAAGTTGTGGTATATGAATGTAATTGAATGTTATTGCGCTATGAGAAATGATGAACAGGAAGATTTCAAAAAAGTCTCAAAAAAACTTATATGTACTCATGTTGAGTGAAATTAGTAGAACTAGGAGAACATTATACACAGTAGCAGCCACGTTGTGCGAGGATTGTTTCTGATGGACTTAGTCCCTCAGAGCAATGCAAGGACCTAAACTATTCCCAAAGGAATCTTAAGGCAAAATGCAATCCACATCCAGAAAAAGAACTATTGAATCAGAACATAGAATGAAATAGACTATTTTCTCTTGTATTATGTTTTGGTTTTTCCCATAGTTTTCCCCATTTGTTTTAAATCTTCTATGCAATATGAATAATCTGAAAATGTTTTTTAACAAGAATGTATGTGTTGAATTCACATAAGATTGTGTGCTGTCTCATGAGGAAGAGGGGAGGCAGGGGGGAGGCAGGGGGAGAAAACTTAAGATTTATAGAAGTAATTGTTGAACACTGAAAATAAATAAATTAAATTTTAAAAATAATTTAAAATTAATTAAATTTAAAAAATAAAATTACTCTCTTAAAAGTTTTTCCTTGTATAAAACTGAAATATGAGTTTCCATTCATTTTTTCCTAGTTCTTTACACTTTGTGACCAGAGAAAGAGTTTATTCTGTTTGCCACAAAAATGCCTTAATAATGAACTTGATGAAAATTATATATATATATATATATATATATATATATATATATATATATATATCCCCAAGTTTTCTGATGTTTAATTTATACAACTGTTTTTCATATACCATATTTTATAGTCAACTTGCTCTTTTGTTCTGAATGTACTCTGGTTTATTACATTCTTCCTTTAAAAAAGTAGTACATAGAACTGAACACAGTACTGTATGTATTGAAACTCAAATGAATAGTATTAATACAATTACATTTGAAATGAAAGTAATGTTAAAATTACTATCACATTAGGAGCAAACGCACTGCTCTTAGTATTGATATAGAACTCAGTATTTTATTTACTTATTATACCTCTATTATTTTTCTAGAATTATAGCAGAAAAAAATTTGTGAGAAGCAAAATAAATTTAAACTACAAATTTAAAAGACAAGCTTTGATTTCAGGGAGCTTGCTATGTGAATGGGGTGCTAAGAAAAACATTTAGAAAATACAAGGAAATGCAAAATTATGTGTTATGTCTAAAATATGCTACTTGAAACCAGAATTGTGCAGGATTTCTATTGTCTGCAATGAATTCATGGAGAAAGTAACAATTGAGTCGAATCTTTTAAAATGATTAGAATTGACTCAGGGACTACAATAGGGAAAGATCTCTTAGAGATGGAGGCAGTTTGAGTATATAGCTGTGCCAGGGAGCAACTGAAAATAAATTTTCTTAGTCCAAATGGTGCTAGATTATGTAAAGCTTTGAAAATGTAGAAGATTCATTACAGATAACTTCTTAGTTTGGCATGTTAGTTGAATTATTTCAAGATTATTGTGGCAGCCCTCAACTGAAATTCTACTCATAAATTTGGAGTCAGGAGATATGATAAATTATTATAATAATTTAGTCATATAATGATGAGGTTTTCAAGTATAGATTCAGGAGATATGATTTAGAGAGTAAAGTGTAAATGCTAGAAAAATTAATATGGACCCTGTTGGTTGAGGAATAGATATGGGGAGGGGAAAAGAGGAATCAGAGAAAATTTGAAATGTCAAGTTTGGTGGAATAGAGAAGAATAACTCTATTGGAGAAAATAAGGAAATTTGGGAAGGTTTGCTTGTTTATTTTTTGTTTTAAGACAAAAATGATGAATTTTATATTATATGTTCATAGAAACTCAAGGGAAAATGTTAAATACGATTGGAATCTGATTTTATCACACATTGAAACTGTTTTTTACACACACAATGATGAGTTCTTTGATGCAGTGATGTTCCAATATTGAATTGACTCAAATTGTGTATGGTCTATTTCAGGCCCCATTCACCCTGTGCTTTATGCTGTTTGATTTAAACAAGTCATTTGGGGCTTACTTTTCCAATGGTAAAAGCTGTCAAAAAGAACTTACAATCTCTCAGGCTGTTCTAATATTCTTCAGGTCCAAAAAAAGGTTACTTTTAATTCCCTAAGCTTGCATATAGCCCTTTTAAAACTATAAACTCTAATCTCAACACACATGCATGTTAACAAAGATTTTTCAAACCCTCAAGATGTGAATACTCAGGACAAGATTAAATCATTAAAGCACACAACAAAATTGATGTATCGATTAGTCAGAAAACAACTTGGAGCCAAATGGTTATTAGAAGAAAATATGTGAGGTGCACAGGTAAGGATATAAATGCAGTGTTATCTAAGGTATAATGGTGATGAAATCCAAAGCACAGAAAAACAACACAAAAATTAGTCTTCAGAGTGGCCACAAGGTCCCAAAGATCAGTTCTGAAGGCCTTTTAAGAAGGCTTTCCTATGTTTATAAAGAGCATATAAATTCCAAATAAATGAATCTCACAGTCAGTATGTTCTAATGACTATGTATAGCTTTCTCATTATGTTAAAGATATCAGACAAAGGTAGAAAGCTGCTCAGCTGTAACAATAGATTCCATGTAATATTACTTTCAGTATCTGCAAATTGATAATTTCTGGACACTCCCATTAAAAAATATTATATACAAGTACCAATTTTCATAGGATGTTCACTATGTCACCTGCCTCACTTCTTATCTACTTATTTCTCAGGCACCTCTTACTGTGATTTAGAAAAAATGAAATTAAGTGCTTGCAAAGGTTCTTTTTAAACCCAGTAATTTATCAGAGTAAGGACACATAGGAATAAATAGTTACCTCTCCTTATTCTCTATTCTAAACACGTCTCTATTTGACAGAGACACATATGCTTTCCCAGAATGCACATGTTGTGTTATAGTAGAACTGACTGTATTTAACATTAGAAAGTGGTCAATAAAGACTTTGCAGAAGATGGCCACAGGAGGTAACACCAGAACCCAATTGTTTCGCTTTTATTCCAACAATTATCTTAAAAAACTACCAAATTGAATAGAATGGCGAATTAAAATAGAAACTTCAGTAAGCAAAACTAGCATTAATTGTTTGCCTACAGTATGACATGCATTGAGCTAAGCAATTTACAAGTATCTCAGCTGATCCTCACAATGACACAAAAAGGAAAATGCTATTGGAGAAAGTAGAGGCATTCAGAAGTCAAATGACCTGTGTAGGGCCCCAGAGATAGTAATCACGTGAGGGGATTTGAGTTTAGATCTTGCTGACCCCAGACTCTGTGGCCTCAGTAAATGGATTCAGTAAGTCTCTTTATTCAGTCTAGGCCTGCACACAGAATCTGAGAGCACTGGTAGAAAAATTCAGAAAAAATCCAAGGAAATTAATCAGAATTCCTCCGCAACAAAAGGAACTAAGAAACTCATGGATTAAATGATTAATTTAGCTCATATTTTATATCTATATTGGCATACATCTCTGCATATATTTGAGCATATATGTATTATGTAAATAGAGTAATTAAAATTATTCATATATACTTATTTGCTATATATGTATATGTAAGCATTACATGTGTGTCTACATATGTATATACGTACATGTGTGTGTGTGTACTTGTGTTGTCTCCCTGCCAGAAGGAGAAGTACGAGCACAGCTCCAAGGGCATAAAAGGCATTTGATAAATCAATCCTTCTTTGTTACTTATTTGACGGAAGTGTCATTCTAGTGGAACTGTGGGGGAAGTTTATCCTGGTATATACATACAAATTCCTATTTAGTATATATAATATAATTTAGAGTTGGAAAGGATGTTAAACTAAATGCCTTCATTTTAGACATGAGAAAACCGATGCCTCTGAAAGATGAAAGAATCTTTCTTGCCCAAGTTCACAATCTGATTTTTGGCATATCTGGTACTAGAATTCAGGTGTCCTGATTCCCAGTCTCTTTCCCCTTTTTATTACACATCCTTCCTCATCATTGCCTCCACCTTCTCACTTTAATATATTTTATTTTGTGTTCTAAATGACTAAGTATAATGTCAATACCTCGTGTTAAAGAAAGGAGATAAGGGAAGATAGAAGGGTCAATCCATCGGTGCAAGGTCATGGTATAAAGAGAAGAAAGCCCTTAATGTCCTCTAAGGTGGTGGCATAACAGATCAGAAGAAAGTTGTATAAGGCTGTGGATATATAAGCAAAAGGTGCAGAAAAGGAACAGTTTCCTTTCCATCAAACAAGTTTGAAGATTATTATAGTTCTGAATGGCTACAATTAGCTTCACTGGAGTGAATTCTTCTGCACATTTATATTATGTAAACATACATGTACACACATACACAATATATAAAATATATGTGCTATATATATGTATATATATAAAACATATGTACAATACTTTATCTCTGCCTATGCATATCTCCTAGATTTTATAGAGTGTGAAAGAGTTTTACATAAAGTATTTCATTTGATGTATACAATAGCCCTATGATAAATGTTATTATTACCCCCTTTTATAGATGAATAAATTAAGATGGAGAGGATAAATAATGTGTACAGGTTTATGTGGCTATTACAAATCTCTGAGGAAATATGTGAGTTCTATTCTTTCTGACTCCAACTTATATTCTAAATATTATACCACCAAACTTTCTATCCTATGCATGTGTGTGTTCATGTGGTACATTAATATAGTTCTGTCTTTCTCATCTATATAGGTATCTGTATATATAGTCATATGAACATATATACATACAGTGTGAATACACACAGAACATAGCAATGAATCTACACATATGCTATAAACACACATACATATATACACATGATTATAATGTATTGTGCATATGTACATGTATGTCTTATGACTACATGTGCATATATGTCTGTGTGTATAAATACCACATATCCCTATATATTTCATAATACTGTATATGCAAATGCACTTAGGTTCCAGATAGTTATAAACATGCATGTATTTGCAATAACATAGAGGCATATATTAAGTTGCATATGCATCCATTCTGTGCAATCTGCAGGCATATATGACATTTAAGAATATTTGTTATAATTCCTGGTCAGTTTAAAATAACAACAGCAAAATTCCCCTCATATCTAAACTAGGTCTTAGCCTGTTCTGATTTATACTCAGACCCATTAATTATTGGCCTGCACTAACAGAAAACGTGTTCAACAAATCTGTAGATTTTAAGATGTGATTGACAACTGAGCAGTAAAAGCAATTTTCTATTTTTTCAACCTTTTGCAAAATAAAAGTGTTAATCCCATGTGTACGCCCATTTCCAGATCAGAGGCTCTAAGTACAAGTTAGCTACTTGCATCTCCCTTTGCTGTACTCTTCATCCTGAGGATCTTCAAACGCAGCCTCCCACAAGGCCTGATTCTGTTGTCCATTCTGCTCAGTGACAACACAGGGAGGAGTGATCATGAAATGTCAAGGTTTACGGCACTACAATACCCAAATGACATACTGGGGGAAAGCTTCTCTGTAACAAGCCCAGAATCCAAGGTGTCCCAGCTGTCTCCATGCCTGTCAGAAAAGAGGACCCTAATGAAATCACTTTAGCTAAACCTCAACTTAAAGGAACTGAGAAATAACGCTTCAGAGAAAGATTTTGAAGAAATGTCGAGACAATTTTATTTGTGTCTAGGAAAGTTCTCTACCAGATAATTAAACTATTCCAGATTGGTGTGACTTTATTAGGCTTCTTAGGATGGCAGAGAAGCCAGAACAGACTTATTCCAATTTGTCTTAACAGAAAATGCTTGATAGTGTTCAAGCTGGAGATGATTCCTAGGCGATTTGCTACATACTGGCATAACCAGATTGGAACATTCAAAGTAACTGCTGTCACTTTGTTGAATATGCAGCTGCCAAAGGTGGTTGCCCTTCATGAGTTAGATAATTGGAATTTCAGTAGTCTTGACATTAAATAACATTACACAAGCTGAGCCAATACAAAAAACCTGTGGATGGAAGGTTAGGGGAGCTGCATTCTAGGCTTTATCCTGCTGCACACTCTGGGATCTTGTTTAAGGTTCAGGATTCCTTTTGTCCTCCAGAAAAGAAAAAAAAAATCTATAAAGGACATTAGTATCCATCCTACCTATAGCACAAAATGTCATGAGATAAAATATCATTCAAATGCTATGAAATCAGATATACATATTACATATGCATGCTGATGTATGCATATATAAATGCATAGGTTAATATTTGTATGTGTACATACACATGAAAATTATTTACATGAATACCTCTGATAATATTTTTGCTGACTTCTTTTTTTTAAATATATTTATTTTTAACATTCTTTCCTTTTGAAATTTGAGTTTCAAATTCTCTCCCTAACTCCCACACTTCTTGCACCCTCTGAGAAGGCAAGCATTTTCTATGTTAGTCATTTTTCAAAAAGGCAAAGTAAAATAGTGAGAAAATTATAATTCAGTTCTCTCTGGAGATGGATAACATTTTTAATTATAAGTCCTTTGGAACTGTCTAAATTATTGTATGGATCAGAGTAGCCAAGTCCTTCACAATTAATCATCATTGCAACACTGCTGCTACTGTGCACAGTGATCAGTTCTTACTTCACTTTGCATCATTACCTGTGGGTCTTACAATGTTTGTTGTTGCTTTCTGAAAGTACTCCACTCATAATTTCTTATGATAAAATGGTACTCCATCACAATCATATGTTACAATTTATTCAGCCATTCCCCAATTGATGAGCATCTCCTCAATTTCCAAGATCTTGCTAGCACAAAAAGAGCTGATATAAATATTTTTGTCCACATAAGTCATTTTTCTTTTGCTTTGATCTGTTAAGGATATAAACTTAGAAGTGATATTTCTAGGTCAAAGAGTAAGGAGAATCTTATAGCATTTTAGGCATAGTTGCAAATTTTCCAGAATGGCTAGACAAATTCACCACTCCACCAACAATCCATTAGTATGCCTATTTTAATCCATCCCCTCCACCATTTGTCACTTTTGATAGGTGTGAGGTGGTACTAAGAGTTGTCCTGTATTTATGTTTCTATAAACATATATGAATATGTATTTATATTATGTATATGTGTATGAGTATGCATATACATATATGGGTATGTGTATGTAAATGTATATAGATTATTTCCTCTTTGAACCAGTTCAGATGAGAATATGGTTCAAATATTGTTCACCCCACCTGTCCTTTTTATTATCTTCCCTCTCCTATTCATTCTCCCTTTCCTTCCTGCAGGGTAAAATAGATTTCCATATCCAATTGAGTGTGTGTTATTCCTTTCTTAAGTCAAATTCCATGAGCGTAAGATTTACTTATTTCCTTTCATCTCCTCCTTCTTGCCCTCAATTGTAAAAGGTCCTTCTTGCCTCTTTCATGTCAGATGATTTGCTACATTCCACCTCTCCCTTTCTCTTACTCCTAGTAAGTACTGAAGAGTAAATTTTATTTTTTAGGTATTTTCCCTTCATATTCAGCTTATCCTGTGCCCTCTGTCTATGCATGTGTGTATGTATGTATATATATATACACACATGCACACAAACATGCATACATATATACACATATATATGTATGTATATATATCTATGTATATATACACCCACCCATGTATACCCATGTACATATGCATACCCACATATATATAATATACTCATACATACATACCCATTCTCACACACACACACACACACACATACACACACATATACCCTAATACTGAAAGAGGTCTCATGAGTTACAAATAACATCTTTCCATATAGAAACGTAAACCATTCAAATTCAATGAGTTGCTTAAGGCTTCTTTTTCTTGTTTACCTTTTCATGTTTCTCTTGATTCATGGATTTGAAAGTCAAATTTTCTATTCAGCTCTGGTCTTTGAATAAGAATGTTTGGAAGTCCTCTACATCATTGAAATTCTATTTTTCCCCTTGAAGTATTATACTCAGTTTTGCTGGGTAGGTAATTTTTGGTTTTAATCTTATCTTCTTTGTCCTCTGGAATATCATATTCCAAGCCCTTTGATGTAGAAGCTTATGTAGAAGCTGATAAATCCTGTGTTACCCTGATTGTATTTCCACAATACTTGAATTATTTCTTTTTGGCTGCTTGTAATATTTTCTCTTTGACCTGGGCACTATGGAATATGACCATAATATTCCTAGGAGTTTACCTTTTCAGATCCCTTTCAGGAGGTGACTGGTGAATGCTTTCCATTTCTATTTTACCCTCTGGTTCTACAATATCAGGGTAGTTCTCCTTGATAATTTTTTGTAAGATGATGTCTAGGCTCTTTTATGGATCATAATTTTCAGGTAGACCAATAATTTTTAATTTAACTGTGCTGGATCTATTTTCAAGGTAAGTTGTTTCTCCAGTGAGAGATTTCACATTGTCTTCTGTTTTTCTTTTCATTCCTTTGGTTTTGTTTTATAATTTCTTGGTTTCTAATAAAGTCATTAGTTTTCATCTGCTCCATTCTAACTTTTAAAGAAATAGTTTCTTAAGTGAAATAGAGGGGAGGAGCCAAGACGGCGGAGTAGAAAGACTCACGTATGCTAGCTCCGAATACACAGCCCATAAAGTTCCTGTAAGAAAAACTTCCCACAAATTCTGGATCACGGCAATTTGCACAGAAACACAGTGGCCTGAGACTGGGAAGCAGCATTTCAATCTCAGACCCCAAGCACTAGCTGGGCAGATCTAGGCAGGGGTGGAAAGGAATCTCAGAAGTCTGGGAAAATGCCCAGAAAAAGGAAGCAGAATAAGACCATAGAGAGCTAATTTATTGGGGAAGAGATGACCCTTCCCCCCTTTATTTCTGATGATGAAGTACAATGCATGCCATCAGAGAAAGACGTGGAGGTTGGGGCCTCTCTATCCCAAAAACCAAGAAATCACAAAACAAAACCAAAAGAATGAAAAAATGGAAGAGAATGTGAAATATCTCATTGGAAAAACAACTGACCTGGAAAATAGATACAGGAGAGACAATTTAAAAATTATGGGACTACCTGAAAGCCATGATCAAAAAAAGAGCCTAGACATCATCAATCATGAAATTATCAAGGAAAACTGCCCTGAGATTCTAGAACCAGAGGGAAAAATAAGTATTAAAGGAATCCATCGATCACCACCTGAAAGAGATACAAAAAGAGAAACTCCTAGGAACATTATGGCCAAATTCCAGAGTTCCCAGGTCAAGGAGAAAATATTGCAAGGAGCTAGAAAGAAACAATTCCAGTAATGTGGAAACACAATCAGGATAACACAAGATCTAGCAGCTTCTATATTAAGGGATCGAAGGGGGTGGAGTAGGTTATTCCAGAATTCAAAGGAACTAGGACTCAAACCAAGAATCACCTACCCAGGAAAACTGAGTATAATACTTCAGGGGAAAATATGGTCTTTCAATGAAACAGAGGACTTTCAAGCATTCTTGATGAAAAGACCAGAGCTGAAAAGAAAATTTGACTTTCAAACACAAGAATGAGAAGACACATGAAATAGTAAACAGCAAAGGGAAGTCATAAGGGACTTACCAAAGGTGAACTGTTTACATTCCTACATGGAAAGACAATATTTTTAACCCTTAAAACGTTTCAGTATCTGGGTAGTTGGTGGGACCACACACAGATGTACACACACACATACACATATGCACACACACATGTACATGCGTGCATGCACACACATACACACAAGCATGCACACACAGAGACAGAGAGCACAGAGTGAATTGAATAGGATGGGACCATATCTTAAAAGAAATTAAGGTAAATGGTGAGAGAGAAATGTAGTGGGAGGAGAGAGGGTGAAATGGAATGGGGTTAATTATATCTCATTCAAGAGGCAAGCAGGAGAATTTTTAGTGGATGGAAAAAGAGGAGATCTGAGAAAAAAACAAGAAGTTTACCCTCATCACATTTGACTAAAGGAAGGAGTAAAATGCACACTCATTTTGGTATGAAAAGCTATCTTACAGTACAGAAAAATGGGGAGGAAGGAGATAAGCAGGGAGGGAGGGATGATGGAAGTGAGGGTAATGGAAGAAGGGAGCAATTTGAAGTTAACACTCTTGGGGAGGGACAGGATCAAAATACAGAATAGAAACAATGGGGTGCAGAATAGGATGGAGGGAAATACAGTTAGTCTTATACAACACGACTGTTATCGAAGTCATTTGCAAAGCTACACAGATATAGCCTGTATTGAATTGCCTGCCTTCCCAAAGGGAATGGGTGGGGAGGGAGGGATGGGGAGAATTTGGAACTCAAAGTTTTAGGAACAACTATTTAGTATTGTTCTTGCTACTAGGAAATAAGAAATACAGTTAATGGGGAATAGAAAATCATCTGGCCCTACAGGACTAAAGAGAAGATGGGGACAAGAGAAGGGAGGGATGATAGGAGAGAGGGCAGATTGGTGATAGGGAAAATTAGAATGCTTGGTGTATTGGGGTGGGGGGAGGGGATAAATGGGGAGAAAATTTGGAACCCAAAATTTTGTAAAAATGAATGTTAAAAGTTAAATAAATAAATAAATGTAAAGAAAAAGAGCAATAGTTTCTTCAGTGAGATTTTGAGTCTCCTTTTCCATTTGACCAATTCTGCTCTTTGAAGCATTCTTCTCCTCATCGGCTTTATTTATTTATTTATTTATTTATCTATTCATTTATTTATCTATCTATCTATCTATCTATCTATCTATCTATCTATCTATCTATCTATCTATGTATTTGTTTGTTTGTTTGTTTGTTTGTTTGTTTATTTAACTACCCCTGCCTAGATCTGCCCAGCTAGTGCTTGGGGTCTGAGATTGAAATGCTGCTTCCCAGTCTCAGGCCACTCTGTTTCTGTGCAAATTGCCGTGATCCAGAATTTGTGGGAAGTTTTTCTTACAGGAACTTTATGGAACTTATTTATTTATTTTACTATCTGCCCTCTCTTCTGTCATCCCTCCCTTCTCTTGTCTCCATCTTCTCTTTTCTCCTGTAGGGCCAGATGACTTTCTATTCCTCCTTAACTGTATGTCTTCTTTCCTAGTTGCAACAACAATACTAAACAGTTGTTCCTAAAACTTTGAGTTCCAAATTCTCCCCATCCTTCCCTCCCCACCCATTCCCTTTCGGACAGCAGGCAATTCAATATAGGCCATATCTGTGTAGTTTTGCAAATGACCTCCCTCATAGTCATGTTGTGTAAGACTAACTGAATTACCCTCCATCCTACCCTGCCCCTCATTATTTCTCTTCTGTCTTTTGATCCTGTCCCTCCCCAAGTGTTGACTTCAAATTGCTCCCTCCTCCCTTTGCCCTCCCTTCCATCATCCCCCCCTGCAATATCTCCTTCTTCCCCACTTTCTTATACTGTAAGATATGTTTTCATACCAAAATGAGTGTGCATTTCACTCCTTCGTTTAGTCATATGTGAGGAGGGTAAACTTCTTGTTTTTTGTTTTTTGTTTTTTTCTCAGCTCTCCTCTTTTTCCCTCCACTAAAAAAAAACTCCTACCTGCCTCTTAAATGACATATAGTTACACCCTTCCATTTCCCCTCTTTCCTCCCACTACATTTCTCTCTCACCATTTACCTTAATTTCTTTTAAGATATGGTCCCATCCTATTCAGTTCAACCTGTGCTCTCTATCTCTGTATGTGTGTGCATGTGTGTATGTGTGTGCATGCATGTACATGTGTATGTGCGGTCCCACCAACTACCTAGATACTGAAAGGTTTCAAGAGTTAGAAATATTGTCTTTCCCTGTAGGAATGTGAACAGTTCATTTCTGGTAAGTCCCTTAATACTTCTCTTTGCTGTTTCCTTTTCCATGCTTCTTCTCATTCTTGTGTTTGAAAGTCAAATTTTCTTTTCAGCTCTGGTCTTTTCATTAAGAATGATTGAAAGTCCTCTGTTTCATTGAAAGGCCATATTTTCCCTTGAAGTATTATACTCCGTTTAGCTGGGTAGGTGATTCTTGGTTTGAGTCCTAGTTCCTTTGCCTTCTGGAATATCCTATTCCACGCCCTTCGATCCCTTAATGTAGAAGCTGCTAGATCTTGAGTTATCCTGATTGTATTTCTACAGTACTAGAATTGTTTCTTTCTAGCTGCTTGCAAGATTTTTTCCTTGTGGTGGGGGTTCTGGAATTTGGCCACAATGTTCCCTGGAGTTTCTCTTTTTGGATCTCTTTCAGGTGGTGATCGATGGATTCTTTCAATACTTATTTTGCCCTCTGGTTCTAGAATGTCAGGGCAGTTTCCTTAATGATTTCATGGAAGATGATGTCTAGGCTCTTTTTTTGATCATGACTTTCAGGTAGTCCCATAATTTTTAAATTGTCTCTCCTGGATCTATTTTCCAGGTCAGTTGTTTTTCCCATGAGATATTTCACATTCTCTTCCATTTTTTCATTCTTTTGGTTTTGTTTGGTGATTTCTTGGTTTCTCGTAAAGTCATTAGACTCCATCTGTTCCATTATAATTTTGAGAGAACTATAAAATTCAGTGAGCTTTTGAGCCTCTTTTTCCATTTGGCTCATTCTGCTTTTGAAAGCATTCTTCTCCTCATTGGCTTTTTGAACCTCTTTTGCCAATTGAGTGAGCCTATTTTTCAAGGTGTTAATTTCCTCAGCATTTTTTTGGGTCTCCTTTACCAAGGTATTGACCCGTTTTTCATACTTTTCTTGCATCTCTCTCATTTCTCTTCCCAGTTTTTCCTCCACCTGTCTAACTTGCTTTTCAAAATCCTTTTTGAGCTCTTCCAAGGCCTGAGCCCACACGCCACCCCCCTGGGGTGTCTGGGGTACTGAGGCCCCGCCATCCACGTCTTTCCCTGATGGCAAGAATACATTCTCGTCATCAGATCCGAAGGTCAGGATCATTTTCATTTGTTGGAAAAAAACTCTCTATAGTCTTATTTTTCTTCCCTTTTCTAGGCATTTTTCCCAGCCAGTTACTTGACTTCTGAGATTCCTTTCCACCCCCGCCTGGATCTGCCCAGCTAGTGCTTGGTCTCTGAGATTCAAATGTGCTTTCCGCAGCATGCTTTAGTTCTGGCACTGGGGTGGAGGCAGGGCCACCTCCCAGGCTCAGTTCCCTTAGGGGCTTTATGCAGAGACTTTCAGGAATGGAGCAGGTGGGAGCGGGGTGGGGGGGCCGGCCTCCCAAGCTCAGTTCCCTCAGGGGCTTTATGTAGATGCCTTCAGTAATAGAGCGGGTTGGGGGCAGGGCCGTCTCCCAGGCTCAGTTCCGTCAGGTTTTATGTAGCAACCTTCGTAATGAAGATCCTGCCTGCTGCTGGGGGATTCCTGAGTCCCGGGCCACTGCCACCTTAGCCGCCGCCCACCCCTCTGGCTCCGCCACTTCCTGCCCCCGTCTCTGCTGCCACTGCCGCTTCCTCCCGAGGGTGCCTGAGTCACGGAGATGCTCCGCTCCCCTCCTCTAGCCCAGCCTTCTTTCTCACTGACCTGTGGCTTCTGTGGGCGGAGGGACTTTCCCAGCTGCTGGAGCTTCCGTCCCTGAAGCCTGCTCAAGTCAGCTTCTCTGGGGCCACGGCCAGGGCAGCGTTGGGGTGGGGCCCGCTTTCTGGGGTGCGATGGACCCTGGGGACAGCTCTTCAGGGCTCTCTGGCACGGAAATCTCTTCCACTCCGTTTCTGCACACCTTGTATTGACCCAGAAGTTATGGGGGTCTCTTTTTACATTAATTCTGTGGGCTTTGGTTTCGGAGCTCGTAAACGTGCGTCCTTCTACTCCGCCACCTTGGCTTCGCCCCTCCTCATTGGCTTTTTGGACCTCTTTTACCATTTGGATTAGTCCATTTTAAAGGTATTATTTTCTTCAGCATTTTTGGGTCTCTTTTTAGCAAGCTGTTGACTCACTTTTCATGATTTTCTTGTACTGATTTCATTTTTCTTCCCAATTTTTCATCCACCTTTCTTATTTCATTTTCAAAATCATTTTTGACCAGTTCTGTGGCCTGCAACCATTGCATATTTGGAGACTTTGATTACAGCAGCCTTCACATTGCTGCCTTCCTCTGATTGTATGTTTTGCTTTTCTTCGTCTCAAAGGATGCAATAAAATACTTTTCCACCAACAAAGTAACATTCTATCATCTTATTTTCCCCCCTTTGAGCATTTTACTCAGCCAGTTACTTATCTTTTGAATCATTTGTCAAATGGAGGGTATAAGATCCTAAGCTTCAGAGGTTTTGTGCAGCTGATCTCTGAAATATTTTTAGTGACTTATAAGTTCTCACTTTCTTCCAGGTGGCACAATTAAGGGAGTGGGGTTTACTCCTCTTCCACTCTGCCCTCTGGTTTTCTTCCCTGCAACTGTGAGTAGGATTACCTCTCCACAGCTGCCACCAACCCCTCCCATATGAGCACACCTCCTCACCCTAGAACCACCACTCAAGACTGAGAGTCAGATCAGTGACTCAGTACTGAGAGTCAGATCAGTGACAGGGTATTTACATAGAGGGCTCCAAAAGTGGACCCTACTACATCAGTGCCTGCCATCTTGGGCCTAGGGGCAGAGTCAGGCCCTGCCCTCTTCTCACTCAGGTGAAAGAGCTTTCTTTGAATTTTTGAGTTAAGAAATCTGGGAACCATAAGAGCTGCCCATGATTTCATGCCCTTAAACCTATTCTAGTCTTGTCCAGGTAGTGCAGCCCACTGCACTCCACTGTGAGCCTGGTGTAACAGACTTTTCTTGTTGACCTTCCAAGCTGTTTTGGGATAGAAATCTTTTTCACTGTCATTTTGTGGCTTCTGCTGCTCTAGAATTTGTTTAGAGTCATTTTACCCGTATTTTATGGGCTATGGGAGGAGAAGGAGAGCAGGTGCATCCTTCTACTCTGTCATCTTGGCTCTGCCCATGTTCTCTTCTGTTCCCCTGATACCATAACTCCTAGAATTCCTTTTATCCCTGGAATTGTGGTCAAGGACTTTATTCCTTTGTGATTGATGATAAGTGCCCCTATCAGACCCCTTTACTCTCTCTAGGCTGAGAATTCCTGAAACTGTTGCTGCTATGGTTGTTGCAGAATATGTGTATTGGAATAGGCTTCAACCTCAGTGTCTCAGACCTAACCTCTGGACCTCCCAAATTTTCCTGGTTCAGAAAAGATGCCTTGTTCTGACATTTTAATGGCTCTGTCACTCTAAAATTTGATTTGAGATGTTATTTTAAAGTTGTTTGAAGGGGGGTATTGAGAGTGTTAAGATGTGTTATTGCCTTTAATCTGCCATCTTGTTAAGTGACTTCTAAAGTTACTTTTCAAGCTACTGGCCTCATAAATTTTCAGTGTTGCTTGTGACTCAATGCCATTGATTCCATCTTGCCTTTTGAGTTTAAGGAATTTGTCACCGGCTGAATCAGGCAATGCCTCTGAAAAATTAGGAGAAAAGAACAAGTGGAAGCCATAACAAACATTAAGAAAATTGCCCTGTCATCTTTGTAATGTATGATAGAGGTTTCTCACTCATGTGCTACTTTTTTGTTTTGCTGATACTTGTGAAACTTCTGTGTTGTCCCCAATATGTGGATTATTATTTCTCTTCATCTCTGTTAAGTTCATCATTAATTTCCTTGAAGAATCAGCTCAGTCATCAAAATAAGACTTTTCTCAATTCCTCCCTTCTTTCTTCCCCAATCACCCCCCTTGTTCCATTTGTTAATGCTCTCTTCTTCCTGATGTTTTTTTGATGAAGTTTCTATTTACTTATCTCTTGGACTGGACTCCATTGTCTAAATTTTGGTAATCTTTTTCTGCAGTAGCAAATATTTTCCAAATAGAAAGTTCAGTGTGTGTTTTTTTTTCTTGGTTTCTGTCAGTTGATTTTAAAATAAAATAGCAGAGGTGTGCATTTTGGTTCACTATAACAAATGTTTTGGCTTTATTCTAAATTAAGACAAGCAGTATTTGGGGTCTTAGTAGCCTGGTAATCATATCTATGAGAAAATATAGCTTTTCTTATTGGACAGGTTTTTTTTTTTCTGTGTGCTTCTAAATAGAGAATAGGAAAACAGCTTAGTGTTCAATAAGTGAAAGAACACAGTCTGGTATACCTATTCTCATTTATCTAAATTTTATGAAATAAAAATTAATGGTAAAATAAATAAACAGGACTGAAAAATGCCATTTTTACAACATGACTGTCATTGCTGCCTTTAAAAGATATGACTTCTCTGTTTTCATCCCTGCCTGTTGAACTCTCTAGTTGCCTTCACTTGACAGATAAAATCCCCTATTTTACAGAAAACTTTTCTTGATCGCCCTTTATTCTAGTGCTTTCCCTTTATTGATTCTTTCCAATTCATCCTGTATAGATATTTTTGTACATAATTCTTAAGAAATTGTCTGCTTCATTAGACCATGAACTCCTTCAGAGTAGGGACAGTTTTTTTTTTTTTAATTCCTAATACTAATTTATAAATGTTTATTGACTCGCTTTGATTTGTATTACAGGGTAGAATTGACTTTCTTCCTGAGAGGTGTATTTCAGTGGGACATGCATTCTGTTTTTTGAGTTGAGGACTTTTCCCCACAGATATTTATCAAACTTTTTGCAGGGAGAAGTTACCAAAAGAGACGACCCAATTTCTTAATTCAATGACAGTTTTTGATATGTTCAGAGTCCATGTTTAACATTTTGATCTCCCCAAAACTCAGCAAAATGACTGTGAGGTATGGGGATGTAACAACGAGAACCCAAAATTTGTTGGATTCATTAGAAAAAAGAAGAAATCTCCCTTCGCCCTTCCCAGTATATCTTTTTTTTTTAATCTATAGGCTCAAAACATTTTTATTTCTTCTAAAGTGCCTTTCTGTGTTCGTACTATTGTGTCATTTAGTCCCATAAAGTCATTTTGCTGAGTTTTGGGGAGATCAAAATGTTAAACATGAACCCTGAACATATCAAAAATATTATTTATTTGGACTTGCCTATATGTCTCTTTAGAGAATGATGTGAATAAAGTTTCATCGTTTGCAGGTAAAATAAAGGTGTTGCCACCTGACAAATTAGAAATAGAGTAAATCATAATAGCCTTCTTTTTACTAAGAAGAAAAAATACACAATGTTTGAAATTTGGAAACTGGGAAACTAGTAACACTCTGTAGGGAGTGACTATAATATCCACTTTAAGTTGGAAAACAACTCAGCAAAAAAAAAAAATCCTAAGGTTCCTCTTCTGAACTTACTATTGATTTGTTTTATAATCTTTGGCAATTAACAACCTCTCAGTCATTCAATTTCTGAAGTAAAGTGAGGTATAAAATGAATCCCTGCCTGTTACTCACATGCTATGAAGATGAGTTGCATAAGTCTATTAAATGCTTGAGCTATCTAGAGGAAAGAAATACATAAATCTTATGTGCTCTGTGGTTTAATAAAGGCATTTTACTGGTATTTCAGATTTAGTTTTTTTTTTTTTCCATTAGGTACTGAATGCTGAATTTCAAGAAAACAAGTCCATCATTTCAAATAAAACAAGAGAAAAAGGCAACATAGGATTTTAAAAATATACATGTATAAATATATATGTTCATCTTATTTATCTTTTAATTAAGACCAAAAGTGGTGTCATTTTAAATAATAGTTGTTTCATTAGCCATCTAAGTTTTTAATTATCTGGGCAAATTATTAATTTTAATCATTTTATTGTTCATCATGTGAACTGAGGTCACACAATTAGATTCCTCTTTTCTCTAGTTCTGAAGACGGTATATGCTAAAACAAATCTCTATTATTCCTTCACTTTTAGTGATAAATCCACCACTGATTTTTAATGCTTCCATGTACACATATAAAAAGATAGCTTAAGTTTCTCCAGTTTTGAACGTGTGCAACAATATCACATATGAAAGAAGATGAGGAATCAGAACTACCGGTAATTGGTTTTGGTTCTGCTGTTAATGAGATATGTGACCCTGAACAAAATCACTTAAACACAGTCTGCTTCTGTTTTCTCCACTGCAAAATGGGCTAATAATAATAGCACCTACCTCCCAGAGTTATTGTGAGGAACAAATGATCTAACTGTAAAGTGCTTAGCAAAGCACTTGATGTATAGTAATTGCTACATAAATGTTAGCTAGTTTTCCTCTTAACACCTGACTTCCATTCTGTGCTCTTATGTCTGATAAATGTATGACCTTGAATAAATCACTTAAATTCTCTGAACCCACATTTTCATCTTAAAAAAGTGGAAATTATAGTTTTTGTACTATTTCACTCATAGAGTTATAATAAATCATCAAATAGCAAATAAGTGAAAGTACTCTTTGACTACAAGCTGTTGTTCATAACTAACTATGGATCCTTTGGTAAAATACAGGCTTCAGAACTAGAAAAGAGGCATATAATTTTGTGCCCTCTGAAGAATTCAAGAAGAAGTTCACTCAATAGGCAACGAAGCAAACAATGAGCATGAACAATAACTGAACAAGTGGTATAGTAGATATCAAAGAATGCATAGGGTTAAATATTACATCTTTTATTCTTGTGTCATTTCTGCCATGTCTGTCTTTCTTGGCAAAGATATTGAAGTGGTTTGCATTGCCTTCTCCTGCTCATTTTATAGATGAGAAAACTGAGCTAAACAATGTTAAGTGATTTGCGCAGGCTCACATAGCTCCCAAGTGTTTGAGGCCAGTTTTTGTACACAGGAAGATAAATCTTCCTGATTTCCAGCCCACCTAGCTGCCCAATATTATGTGCTAGATGAGACCTAAGCTGCCATCTAGTTTAACCCTCTTCATTTTACAGGTACTGAAACTTGGGCTGCCTGTTTGTCACCAGTCCACCATTCTCTGTATGTACTTAACTATAAACTAAGCAAGCTTATGGAGTATTATATGATCCTGGATATTGTATCTTATCTGAAAACTATACCTGAGGCTAAGGAGAACACTTCAAGAAAGGTCTGTAAAGATCTATCACTATCTTTTTTCTGTAAACAGACATACTAACCATAGCATATCCCAATCGACAATGGATAGTGAATGAAAGAGTTTGTTGAAAGAACTATAGCCCTGAATTATTAGATGGCCTGAAGATATTTTGATAGCTGGAAACCAGCAGAGGAGTGCCTTAGCAAGGTATATCAGCAGAGTATGCCAGGTGAGGAGCTGGCACCTCAAATATGACATATTAACATCATTTGAAGACATTGACAGTTTTTCAGCACACAAGATTTGACTTGCCTATCCATTTGTTTCTCCTGGCCACATGTGTTAGGCATGTATATATGCTCTCACCCTGTATTATTATCCCTGTTTTTTTTTCTTCTTCTCAAAAATGTTGCATGTATTTATGTTACAGTAAACTACAGATTTATTGGAGGAACATTTTGTTGTCAGTTGATTATAATTCTGCTTCCTAATGAAATGCTTTTGCATTGAACTAAATATATATTCTAAATAGTGGAAAATATATATGCATTTTTTGAGGTTTTGAACTATAGTTTGGAGAAGCTTCTTACTCTCAAATTATCTAGAAGAAGGGTAGCTTATTTTTAGAATCCCTGGGTAGAAACAGCCTTTTGGGGCTACTCAGATAATACAATAAGCAAATTGAGAACCATGTCTGTGATGCAACATCACAGTATTATCACCTTCTGAGATCTTCATTTGTATCCTCAGTCCCATCTGTCAGTAAGCACCAGTACCTGACTTTTACTGGCCACAGAATCGTGATATGTTTAATGTATTCTACATGGACATTTTAAATCTGATTTGGTTGATGAACCTTATTTGATAATATTGGTTTTAAGGGCTTTTTTCTTCATAGAAGTCAATTCTTGCTATGCTATACAACTTTATTCTTGAGAGCATGACATCCAACTTGAAGCAATTTTGTTCCTAGAATCTTACATTTTAGGTATCTAACTATTCTTTGAAGGAGTATTTGATGTTTGCTTTCCCAAAGAAAAAGGTGAATACTAGACTTTGCTGAGTTATTTTTTAAATAGAAATTCATTTATTTTTAACTTTCTTATACACTTTGAATCTCATGTTCTCTCCCTCCCTCCCTCCATCCATTCCCCACCAAGTCAAAAGGCAAGCAATGTGATATCAGTTATAAATATGACATAATGCAAAATGTGCTTCCATATTAGATATGCTGCAAAAATTTTCAAGAGCAAAAAAAATGAATGAAGTGAAAAAGTATGAGTATATTTGCACTCAGAATTCATCAATTCTTTTGCTGGAGGTAGATAGCATTTTTCATCATGGGTCTTTTGGAATTGCCTTCGATAATTATATTGATTAGAGTAGCTAAGTTTTTCACAGTAGATCCTTATTATAATATTGCTGTTATTGTATATAATGTTTTCTTGGTTCTATTTACCACATTTTACAATAATTCATATTAATCCTCCCACGATTTTATAAAACTTTCCGGGTCATTATTTTATACAGATCAATGATATTCCATTGTCATCATATACCATGGGGTTGGACCCAAGATGGTGGAGTAGAGAGACAGATCTGGAGAAGCTCCCCTTAGAGCCCATAAAATACTTGTAAAAATGACTCTAAAGAAATTCTAGAGCAGCAGAAGCCACAAAATGACAGAGTGAAAGAGATTTCCAGTCCAAGGCAGCCTAGAAAGCCAACAGGAAAGGTCTATCACACCAGGTTTTGAGTACAGCACAGCCCAGTGTATTCCATGCTGTGTGGCAGGGACAGGACCAGAGCAGTCTTCAGGGTGCCACCATCAGCAGCAGTTCCCAGATTGTTCAACCAACAAACACCAAAGACAGTTTCAAAGGTCAGTGAGAAATCATTTTCACCTGCATGGTAAGGGAATGTGGTCTGGACCCACCAGAAGCAGCCACTGCAACAGCAATATCCATTTGTGGAGCCCTCAGATTAAGGACCCTGGTGGAATTGAGTTACTGATGTGGGTCTTAGCCCTGAATGTCTGTCTTGGAATGAGGAGGAACACTGGCATGGTGGAGCTAGTGGAGGCTCTGGAGAGGGAATCCAACTTGCAGATCCTGAGTAGAAGAGTGCCTGTGGTTGCTCCCAGATGAGAGAGCAAATGAGGAGAGGATTAAACTCCTCTCCCTTGCTTGTGCCACCTTGGAGGAATTGAGAATTTATCCGTTCCTACACTATACCCTCCTCCTGACAAAGGACTCAAAAGTCAAGTAACTGGCTGGGAAAACGCCCAAGAAAGAGGAAAACAATAAAACTATAGAAAGCTACTTTCTTGGTGAACAGATATTTTTTTCCATCCTTTCAGATGAGGAAGAACAATGCATATCATCAGAGGAAGACATAAAAGTCAAGGCTTCTGCATCCAAAATCTCCAAAATACATATACGATGATCTCAGGTCATGGAAAAGCTCAAAAAGAATTTTGAAAATCAAGCAAAAAAGGTGGAGCAAAAATTGTGAAGAGAAATGAGAATGATGCAAGAAAATCATGAAAAGTGAGTGAATAGCTTGCTAAAGGAGATCCAAAAAATGCTGAAGTAAAAAACACCTATAAAAATAGGCTAATTCAACTGCCAAAAGATGTCCAATAAAGCAATGAGGAGAAGAATGTCTTGTAAGGCAGGATTAGACAAATGGAAAAGGAAGTCCAAGAGCTCACTGAAGAAAATAGTTCTTTAAAAATTAGAATGGATCATATGGAAACTAATGACTTTATGAGAAAACAAGAAATTAAAAAGAAAACCAAAACTATGAAAAAATAGAAGATAATGTGAAATATCTCATTGGAAAAAACAACTGACCTGGAAAATAGATCCAAGAGAGATAATTAAAAAATTATGGCACTACCTGAAGGCCATAATAAAAAAAATAGCCTAGACATCATCTTTCATAAAATTGTCAAGGAAAACTGCCCTGATCTTCTAGAACCAGAGGGCAAAATAGATATTGAAAGAATCCACTGAACACCTGACAGAGATCTGAAGAGAGAAACTCCTAGGAATATTGAAACCAGATTCCAAAGTTCCTAGGTCAAGTAGAAAATATTGCAAACAGTTAGAAAGAAACAATTTAAAAGTTGTGGAAATACAATCAGGATAACACAAGATCTACTAGCTTCTACATCAAGGGATCTAGGGGTTGGAAAATGATATTACAGAAACCAAAGGAATTAGGATTCAATTCAAGAATTACCTACCCAGAAAAACTGAGTATAATACTTCAGAAGAAAAATGGTGATTCAATGAAATAGAGGACTTTCAAGCATTCTTGGTGAAAAGACCAAAGTTGAATAGAAAGTTTGACTTTCAAACACAAGAATCAAGAGAAACAAGAAAAGGTAAACAGGAAAGAGAAATCATAAAGGACTTACTAAAGTTAAACTTTTTACATTTTTGCATGGAAAGATAATATTTGTAACTCTTGAAACTTTTCTCAGTGTTTGGGTAGCTGGAGGGATTATATACATATATATATATGTATTTATGTATGTATCTATCTATACATATATCTATCTATCTATACATATATACATATATATATATATATATATATAGATAGATAGATAGATAGATAGATGTAGATATAGACAGAGAGCAAAGGGTGAGTTGAATAAGAAGGTATGATATCAAAAAATAAAACTAAGTATTGAGAGAGGAATATATTGGGAGGAGAAAGGGAGAAATAGAATGGGGCAAATTATCTCGCATAAAAGAGGCAAGCAAAGGCTTTATCAATGGAAGGTAAAATGGGTGAGGTGAGAGGAAAAAGTGAAACTTACTCTCATCTTATTGGGCTCAAGGAGGGAATAACATGCACACACATGCAAATCTGTCTTACACTATGGGAAAGTAGGGTAGAAGGTGATAAGTGGGGTGAGGGCTGATGACAGAAGGGAGGTCAAATGAGAGGAGGGAGCAATTAGAAGTAAACACTTTTTAGGAAGGACTAGGTCAAAGAAAGAATAGAATAAATGTGGAACAGGACAGGATAGAGGGAAATACAGTTTTATACATGATTATTATGGAAGTATTTTTGCAAAAGTACATATATATATAGGCTATATTGAATTGTTGGCCTTCTTAGTGGGGATGGGTGGGGAGAGAAGAAAGGAGAGAAGTTGGAATGTAAAATTATAGGAATGAATGTTGAGAATTGTTTTTTCCATACAACTGGGAAATAAAAAGAATATGGGTAATGGAGTTTAGAAATCTATCTCGCCCTACAATACAATACAGAAGATGGGGATAAGGGAAGGGAGGGGTATGATAGAAGGGAGGGCGGGCTGGTGGAAGGGGTAAGCAGAATGCATAACTTTTTGGGGTGGGGACAATGCAGAGATGAGGAGAATATTCGAAACTCAAAATTTTGTGGAAATTAATGTTGAAAACTTAAAATAAAAGAATAAACATTAAAAAAAAAGAAAAAGAAAAAAATTTGTTTAGCCATTCCCAGTTTGATTGACTTCCCCTTAGTTTCTAATTGTTTGCCACCACAAAAAAAAAAAAAAAAAAAAAAAAAAAAAAAAAAAAAAAAAAAAAAAAAAACTACTAAAAATATTTTTGTATATACAGGTCCCTTTCCTTTTTCTTTGTCCCACATGGGCACTTGATTAATATCTAAGGCACAGACATTTCAGACTTTCTCAAGTTAGATGGCACTATGTATTTTTTAATGCAGCCATTAACACTGAAATAAAATACTTTGTTCGTCTGGTCAATAAACTTCAGTGGATGTGAGAGAAGCTTAGGGTTAAATTTTTACAGTGTTTTACAGGACTCCCGAGCCATCATTCATGTTAATGGCACTTGGCATGTGTCTAAACTATTTTAGCAGTCGTAGATTCAATTTAAGAAAGTAGATGACATCCCACTATATATGTAAAAAAACATACCAAGACAGATCCATAGGCATGACAAGAAGTGCTATACTTATTAAAAGAGAAAATTGGTAAGAACCGATAAAATTATACAAAGGACCTTTGATAAAAACTCATTTTAAGTTAAAATTATTGTCTTTTTTTCTTTTTATGAGGTCAGAGGGTACTTGGGTTCATGAATTATAAAAAAGACTAACCCCTTTGTAGAATTGTTACTAAGAAGTAAAAAATTTTGGAATAAAAGTATTTGCAAAGATATTACTAGCAATTATCAGGTTACAATCAAGAATATTCATTGATCAGTCAATCAAGCAATTATGCAAAGAATATTTTCTTGGATACACATCACTCATTGTGAACAGAAAACAATATGAAAGTGGGTACTGCTGGGAAGAAGAGGAACCAGATATGTAGACAATACTTGTAGTTATCTAGTTCAGTTGAACACACAGACATAGACACACACAAGTGCAGTTACAAACTTCATACTCATTAGATATAATATATGTATATATATGTATATATTTGTATATATATATATATACATATATGAATGTTCACATTCAAGAATAAAATGAATTAAAAATAAATAATAACTGATACCAGTGGTGGAAGACTTCCTCAGTCATACATTGAGGGGCTTAGAGAGAGTTTTCATAGACTTTAGAAATGAACAATGAAGCTGATAATGATGGATCAGCAGTCACAGTGAACATATGTCATCAAATTACTGGTGAGATATCTTTATCAGAACCTGAATTGCAACTGAAGTCAATACTGATAACATACTTTGCTTACCAAATACACAGCCTGGACCATCTCATTGTTTTTATGAAACTCCTCTCAATTTGAGTGTTATCATCTAAAGGAAATTGTGGAAATTATGAGTTTATGAGAGAAAACCATTTTTTATTTTAACACATCCGATGTCATATACTGGCTAGGTTTGTGACTAGCAAAATCCTCCAGAGGCTCATTTTCATTATCTTAAAATTCAGGACAGTAAAACTTAGATTACATTCCTTAAATATTTTTTTTTAAAAAATCTTCAAAATATCACAATGTTGTCGTGAGAATAAATAAGAAAATATTTCATAATATTTAAGTACTTTGTAGACCTTGAAGTGTTATATAAATGCAAAGGTTGTTCTGTTTCCACAATATTTCATGTCATCTTATCTTCTCTCCATTTATATAGAGACCACCCTCTTTCAAGGTCTCATGGTCTCACTCCTTTACCAATAAGCTAGCTTTTTATTTTGTGCCTACCTTTTCCAATTCATCCTCCACACAACAGCAAAAGTTATTTTTTTATAAGGCAGATCAGATCTAACTCTATCATTCTCTTATTTGCACTCCTATGTTTTTTTTGATGATTCTAAGATAAGATGTTTGAACTTTACCTCATTCTCTTCTGATTTTTATTTTCATGCATATTTTGTAATGTCCAAAACTGGTAGTACAGTAATTAATGTGTATAATTTATAAATAAGAAAATATACAGAAATTGAAAGTGTGTTCATATTTACTTTTATTGAGACAGTTGTGATAAAAAAAAAAAAAACTTTAGACATCCTGGAGAAATTAAATGACTAATAATAAAAATAGTAAGTACTAAGATTTGAGAAACATTTTGCAGATATCTCATTTTATTCTCACAACAACCCCGAGAATGGGTGCTTTTATTATCCCCATTTTATAGGTGAGTAAACTGAAGAAGAATGAGTAAATGGCATATTTAGATTCACATATGAGACTAGATTTAAACTCAGGTCTGTCTGGTTCTAGGACTATCACTCTATTTGTTCTACCATCTAAATGTATGGTTCAAGGAAGAGCAAGGAATCAAAGATGAACCTGAGGTTTCAAACCATGGTGACTAGAAAGATGAAGATAACATTAACAGTCATAGGGATGTGTGGGAGAGAGATTAAGTTTGGGAGAAGAGAAAGAGTAAGAAGTTTGGGATGTAGATCCCAACTATCCATTTCTGCTTATCATGTATAACTGAACGTATGTCCCTCAACAAATTAAGCTATAGGGATCAAATGGAACATTATTATGACATATGAAATGACATTGTTTCTGGAAATCCTGGGAAGAGCCCTATGAATTGGTTCAGGGTGAAAGAAGCCCAACTAAGAGAAGAATTTATACTATTAAAACATTTTAAACACAAATAATTTTCTTTTTGCATTTTATTTTTTTCAGTGTTCTACAGTCACTATCACACAACTTAGACTATGTTCCCCCTTCCTCCCCGCTCCTTCCCTCCTCAAGATGGCATATAATTTTATATAGGGTCTATACATACATCCCTATTAAATACATTTTCATTATAGTCATGTTGTGAAGAAGAATTAAAATGAATGGGAGAAATAAAAAAAAAAAACAAGCCAAAACATAAAACAAAAGAAAACGATCTGCTACATTCTGTGATTGAATTCCAAAGCTCTTTCTCTGGGTATGGAAGGCACTTTGCTTTAAAAGACCATTGGGAATTTTTTTTAAGTCCTTGTATTTCACTGAAGTTCCAAGTCTACCAGAAAAAAAAAAAAACAAACAAAACTCTCACAAACAGTGGTTGTTGCTGTGCACAAAGTTCTCATTCTGCTCCTTTCACTCAGCATTAACTCTTTCTTTCCAGGCCTCTCTGAAGTCCTCCTGTTCCTCATTTCTTATAGTGCATTAGTATTCCACTACACTCATATGCTATAATTTGTTCAGCCATCCCTCAATTGATGGGCATCCCCTTGATTTCCAGTTTTGGGGCACCACAAAGAGGGCTGCTATAAACACTTTTGTACATGTGGGACCCTTTCCCATTTGTATGATGTCTTGGGGATACAATCCTAGAAGTGGAACTGCTGTGTCAAAAGGTACACATATTTTTGAAGACCTCTGGGTATAGTTTCAATTTGCTCCCCAGAATGGTTAGATAAGCTCACAGCTCCACCAAAAATGAATTAGTGTTCCAACTCTCCCACATCTTCTCCAACACTTATCATCTAACTGTTCTGTCGTGTTAGCCAATCTGATAGGTGTGATGTGGAATGTCAGAGTTCTTTTGATTTGTATCTTTCAGTAGTGATTTAGAGCATTTTTCGTATGATTATTAATGTCATTAATTTCTTCCTCTGAAAACTACCTGTTCATATCCTTTGACCACTTATCAACTGGAGAATGACTTGTATTCTCGTACATTTGACTCGGTTCTCAATATATTTTAGAAATGATGTCTTTATCACAGACACTAGTTGCAAAAATTCTTTCCCAGTTTTCTGCTTCCCTCCTAATCTTGGTTGCATTGGATTTGGTTGTGTACCAACTTTTCAGATTAATGTAATCAAAATTATCCATTTTGTACTTCATAATGTTTTGTATCTCTTCCTTTAGTCAAAACTTCTTCCCTTCTCCACAAATCTGATACATTAATCCTTGTTCCTCTAATTTGTTTATAGTATCATTCTTTATACCAATGTAATGTACCCATTTGGACTTTATTCTTCTGTACAGTGTTAGGCATCGGTCTATGCCTAGTTTCCACCACACTTTTATCCAGTTTTCCCAGTAATTTTTGTCAAACAGTGAGTTTTTGTTCCAGAAGCTGGGGTCCTTGGGTTTACCAAACAATAGATTGCTATATTCATAGGCTACTGTATCTTGAATCCCTAGCATATTCCACTTGTCTATCACTCTGTTTCTTAGCCAGTACTGAGTGGTTTTGATAATTACTGCTTTATAATACAATTTGAGATCTGGTAGAGCTAGGTCACCTTCCCTAGTATATCTTTTAATTAGTTTCCTTGCTATTCTGGACCTTTTGTTCTTCCAAATGAATTTTGACATTATTTTTCCCAGTTCTGGAAAATAATTATCAGATATTTTTATTGTTATGGCACTAAATAAGTAAATTAATTTAAGTAGAACTGTCATTTTTATTATATTGGTTTGGTCAACCCACGAGCAACTGATGTTTTTCCACTTATTTATACCTAACTTTATTTGTGCAGAAAGTGTCTTGCAATTTTGTTCATATACTCCCTGTATTTGTTTTGACAAGTAGACTCTCAAACATTTTATGTTCCCTACCCTAGCTTTAAATGGAATTTCTCTTTCTATCTCTTGCTGTTGGACTTTGTTGGTAACATATAGAAATGCAGAAGATTTGTGTGGGTTTATTTTGTAACCTGCAACTTTGGCAATGCTGTTTATTATTTCAAGTAGTTTTTTACTTGAATCTTGGGGATTCTCTAAGTATACCATTTCAAAAGAGTGATAACTTGGTTTCTTGTTAGCCTATTCTAATTCCTTTAATTTCTTTATCTTCTCTAAACTGGTATAGTTAACATTTCTTATACCATATTGAAGAATAGTTGTGTTAATGGAGCACTGATATTATTGGAAAGGCATCTACCTTGTCTCCATTGCATATAATGCTTGCTGAGGGCTTTAGATAGATACTGCTTATTATTTTATGGAAAGTTCCCTTTATTCCTATGCTCTCCATAGTTTTTAATAGGAATGGGTGTTGTATTTTTTCAAAAGTTTTTTCTGAATCTATTGAGATTATCATGTAGTTTCTGTTAGGTTTGTTGTTGATATGATCAATAATGCTAATAGTTTTCCTAATATTGAACCACCCCTTCATTTCTGGTATGAATCCTATTTGATCATATTGTATTTTTCTTGGTATAAGTTGCTGTATTGTTTTTGCTAAAATCTTATTTAAAATTTTAGTACCTATATTTGGTCTATAATTCTCTTTCTCCGTTTTGTCTCTTCCTGGTTTAGGTATCAAAACCATGCTTGTATAATAAAAAGAATTTGGGACGACTCCTTCCCCAATTTTCAAAAATAGTCTATATAGTATTGGAATTAACTGTTCCTTAAATATTTGATAGAGTTCACTTATAAATCCATCTAGCCCTGGAGATTCTTTCCTAGGAAGTACACTCATGGCTTGCTCAATCTCTTTTTCTCACATGGGGTTGTTTAAGTATTCAATTTCCTCTTCTCTTAATCTGGGCAATTTATATATTTTTTTTAAATAATCATCTATCTCATTTAGATTGTCGAATTTTTGCACATAAAGTTGGGCCAAGTGATTTCTAATTATTGTTTTAATTTCCTCCTCATTGGAGGTGAGTTCATCCCTTTCATTTTTGATATTGTTATTGTGCTTTTCTTCTTTCTTTTTGTTTTTACTAAAATTGACCAAATGTTTATCAATTTTATTGTTGTTTTTTCATGAAACCAACTCTTCCTTTTATTTATTAGTTCATTGGTTTTCAGAATTTCAATTTTATTAGTTTCTCCTTTGGTTTTCAGTATTTCTAATTTGATATTTACTTTTGGGTTTTCAATTTGTTCTTTTTCAAGCTTTTTCAGCTGTATGTCCAATTCATTGATCTCTTCTTTCTCTATTTTATTCATGTAGGCATTCAAAGGTATAAAGCTTCCCCTAACAACTGTTTTTGCTGTATTCCATAAGATTTTGTAGGTTGTCTCATTATTGTCATTCTCTTGAATGAAGTTGTTGATTGTTTCTATGATTTGTATTTAACCTACTCCTTCTTTAGGATTAGATTATTTTGTTTCCAATTAATTTTTGGTCTATGTTTCCATGACCTTTTATAACATATGATTTTTATTGTCTTATGATCTGAAAAGGATGTATTGACTATCTCTGCCTTTCTGCACTAGATTGTGAGGTTTTTATGGCCTAATACATGGTCAATTTTTGTATATGTGCCATGTACTGTGAAAAAAAGGTATATTCCTTTCTGTCCCCATTCAGTTTTCTCCAGAGATCTATCATATCTACCTTATCCAGAGTTTTATTCACCTCTTTAACTTCTTTCTTGTTTAACTTAAGGTTAGATTTATGAAGTTCAGAGAGGAGAAGTTTGAGGTCCCCCACTAGTATAGTTTTGCTGTGTTCCCTTCACTTCTCCTCTAAGAGTTTGGATGCTATAACACTTGGAGCATATATGTTTAGTAATGATGTTGCTGAATTTTCTACGGTGTCTTTTAGAAGGATATAGTTTCCTTCCTTATCTCTCTTGATCAGATCTATTTCTCCTTTTGCTTTGTCTGAAATTAGAATTGCTACTTCTGCTTTTCTGACATCAGTTGAAGCACAATATATTCTGCTCCAATCTTTTACCTTTACCCAGTGTGTATCCCTCTGTTTCAAACGTATTTTTTTGCAAATAGCACATTATTGGATTATAGCTTTTAATCCATTCTACTATCTGTTTCTGTTTTGGGGAAAATTCATCCCATTCACATTAACAGTTATGATTACTGTGTCTTTCCTTCCATCTTCTTTCCCACCATTTGTGCTTTTAGTTCTCCCTTCTCCCTTCCCTTGCATAATAGAGTTTTAATTTTTTTACCACCACCTCTAGCAGTTTTCTCTTCCTTCTTTTATCTCCCTCCCCTCTTTTGTCTTTCCCCTTACTACTTCTTCCCTCCCTTTTGGTCTCCCTCTCCTTTCTTTCCTCCTTCCCCTCCTACTGCCTATAGAGGTAGTTAGATTTCTATACTTAATTAAATTTGTTGTTCCCTCCTTGAACCAGATGAGAGTACCCCTCAAACAATGCTCCTCTCCCTCCCCTTTTCCCCTCTACTCTAATATAATTTTGTACTTTTTCCTGTGATGTAATTTACCTTTTTCTGTTTCCACCTTTTCACATCTCCTGTTACAATCCCTTGACATGCTTAAATCACATTTATATCATCACATCATTTACTCCATTCCCCCTATCTCTGAATATCCCTTTTATATTTCATATTAGATATAAAATTCTCAGGATTAACGAATATCATCTTCCCTTATAAGGAGGCAAATAGTTTGCCCAAATTGAGTAGCAAGTTTTCTTTTCCCTTTTTTATGCCTCTCTTGAAAGTCGTAAAAAAAGATTTGAAGATCAAATCTTCTATTGAGTTCTGGACTTTTTATCAGGAAAGTCTGAAAATCCCTTATTCCATTGAAAGTCCTACTCCTTGCCTGAAATGTTATACTCAACTTTGTTGGATAATTGATCCTTGGCTGTAGTCTCATCTTCTCTGCTTTGCAAAATATCATATTCCAAATCCTTTGATCTTTTAATGTAGAAGCTGCATTGTCCTGTGTGATCCTGATTGTAGGTCTCTGATGCTTGAATGGTCTCTTTCTAGCAGCCTGTAATATTTTTTCCTTCACATGATAGTTCTCGAATTTGGCAACAGTATTTCTTGGTGTATTTAGTTTGGGGTCCCTTTCAGGAGGTAAATGGGGGATTCTTTAGATGACTATTTTGCCCTCTGAATCTAGCACTTCTGGGCAGTGTTACTTGATGATTCCTTGGAAGATATTGTCCAGACTCTTTTTTTCATCATGGCTTTCTGGTTGGCCAATAATTCTTTTTCTCTCCTGGATTTATTTTACAGGTCAGTTGTTTTTTCCAATTAGATATTTTACATTTTCTTCTATTCTTTAGATTTTGTTTGACTGATTCTTGATGTCTCATAGAGTCATTATTTTCTACTTGTCCAGTTCTAATCTTCATCAAATTGTTTCCTTCAGTTAACTTTTGCATCTACGTTTTCATCTGTCTGATAATTCCTTTTAAGGAATTATTTTCTTCACTTAGTTTCTGTACTTCCTTTTTCATTTGTTCAATTTTCCTTTTTAAAGAGGTGTTCTCTTCAGCGAATTCTTTTTTCATACTTTGGAAATCATTGACCCTTTTCTCTTCTATTTCCTTCTTCAGCTGTTCCAGGAGTGCTTTCTATGCATGTGAGCAGTTCATAGTCCCTTCTGAAGTTTCAGATAGGAGTACAGTCTCAATACTGACCTTTTTGCTATTTGTGTTTTAGTCCTTGTCCCCATAGAAAGATACTATGGTCTTTTCTTTCCTCCTTTGCTTCTTGCTCATGATATTGATGCTTTGTGTGTTGTGGCCTGTGGTTCTATCAAACAGACTCTAAAGAACTTGGTGCTGAACTGGCTGGTGTCAAAAAGCAAAGGCAGGTGGAATCTGTTTATGTTTCCCTGGATTAACCCTGAAGCTAGCTTGTTAAGTGTGGAGGAGGGATGGTTTGGTCATGGGAGATCTCAGCTGAGCTAGAGCGAGCTCAGTGCTTGGTGATCGTGTCTGTCTTCTCGTTTCCCCGGAGTGCTGAGACACACCTGTGTCTTAGTGGAGACTCCACATCTTTGGAGCTCTGGCTGTCTGGATCGGCTCTATTCCAAAGCCACACAGAGGGGGATATTTCTTTGCTATTTTCCTAGCCTAATGTGCTATGAGATTGTTTGCCCCTTTTGCTGATCTCAGTGATCCAGAATTTTTCTGGGGAAATATTTTATGATTTTTTTCAAGGTCAACAAGGGGAGGGATAGAGAACGTTTACTGACCACTCCACCATTTTGTCTCCTAGACGTTCAAGTAGGTCACTTATGGACATTTAATCTTCAGGCTGAAAGTCTCCCAGAAGCTGCTGCAGATACCTGGGCCTCTTTCTGCGGCTCTCACTTGCTAGGTTCTCCTTAACTCTTGCTCTGAGGGCTCTCCGGCCATTCCACTGCTTCCGCAGATTGCCCTTGGGCTTTCTTCCATGGCTCTCCTGTGGCAGGGACACTGTTATGTGTGAACTGTATGCTCCTCCACCCTCATGGAATAGATTCTTCCCGTTGATTTCCCAGTCTATCCTGGACTGTGAAATCATCACAATCTGTCTCCTATTGGATTTTGCACCTTCAAAATTTGGTGAGATTCTCTTTTTAGAGGTATCTGAGGGAGTTTGTCTAAGAGCTTAGAGGAGTAGTTGCTCTCACTCTGCCATCTTGGCTCCACCCCCAAAACAAATGATTTTGAAAGATTTACAGTTTCTGTTTAGTGCAATGACCAAACATTATTCTGTTTCCTGATAGTGAGAAGATGGTATGAAGATGCAGAATAAGACTGACAGTTTTGGATGTAGTTATAGATAATATGGGGATATATTTTACTTGACTATGAATACTTGTTTCAAGTTTTTTCTTTTTAATTTATGCATGTGGGAGAAAGTAAACGTCTATTAATTGAAAATAATATGAAAGGAACACAAATGAAAGGGAGAAAGCAGAGCTTTTACTGTTGTATCATTACCTAGAAACCATAAAGCTCCTTTAAGAAGCATCAAATGCAATTATTATGTGTTCTGAATGGTAGGACAGAAAGGTGTCCTGGGGTTTGGGAGTTGGAAGTGTATGTTTCCAGTAGCACCTGCAGAGCTCCCACTGCTGATACCTGAGGTAGCAGCTGGGTTAAGCTATAATTAGGGGTATGATGGTAGATGTTTAGCAAATGCTTTCCTAGAAAAATAGACTTGCCTGACAAACTTGCAAGTTTAATCTGTTTTATTAACATTTTCTCTCTCACTTTTCCAAGTATAGACAATTAAAAAAACCTCAATAAATCTAGCCCCAAATTTTAGTGTTTTCTAAATTTCAAGGTATAAACACTCTGAAAAGTTAACAAATGATGCTCAGAATTTTATACATACTCACTCTAGCCCATCCTGTGTCCTTATAATTCACTTAAATGATCAACATCAGTTTCAGAAATGGATGGGGGATGTGGGAACTTTTTATCAGAGAGAGAATGGAAAGGGATTGTTAGAGGCAAAGGATGAGTGTAATTGTTTTATAGACTAGAACCAATCCCAGGTGATCCCTGGACATTCCTAAGTGCCTGTCTCAGTGACTGGAACATAGCAGGAATTGTATAAGTAATTATTCACTTCCTTTCCCTTCCCTTTGATTGATTCAGAGGATAAGTTAGACTCCTCTGGAGTCTAATTTGGAAATCATCATACTAGTGAAAAAACAAAACAAAAAAAAACTTGTGTTCAATGAAGACCTTTGTAACATGTAAAATCACAAAAGTATTGTTTTAAATGTTTCTTAGAATTCTACCCCAATTTAGTATAGTGATCTGTTCCTGGTTTCTATAAATTTCTAGCTCATTTTTCCTGTATCAGATCATTTCAAGATTGAAAGTATTACCTGTTATTGGAGCAGGAGTTGGATTTTGGAAATTTTTTAAAAAGTAGAATATATAAAAACAAATCAAGTATAGCCACAACAGGTTGTTCTATGGTCATCAGAAAGATTTATATTCAACAATAACTTCGTTTTCCAAAGCTTAGAGCTAGTAGAGTTGGAACACATTGCAGGTATGATGTTTGCTCTCTAGTAGGCTGAAAAATAATCTCCTATTGACTGAGACACCAAAAATTATTTTCCCACACAACAGTTAGAGTCATGATAAAGAGACCTTGCCTAATATTATAATAGGAAACCAATTTTTTTTCTCTGAGTAAGAAAACACAAGGGAAATAGATTTTTTCAATAATTGTCAGTCAAAAAAATGTTGTGGTGCACTATTGATGTGTTTAATAATAATGGAATTGACAATATGTAGACTTCCAAATGAGTAGGGAAAAAGATTAGTGAAGTCAGAACCATCAAAGGCTGAGTCAAATGAATTTCAAACTAAAGGATTAAACTGAAAAAAGATTCCAATAGACATGATGTGCTAGCATCCTTGTATTACAACTGAAAAACTCTAAACAAATGATTCTTTTGTGTGTTGTTGCTCAAGCAGAAAATGGAACTAGTTATATTTTCCTTAAAAATAGTTTTAGAAGTTTCATGAACATACAACCTGACTTGAGTTCCACATATAATAAAAATACAAAATGGGATACCTGAAATATTTACATCTAGAGCAGATAGTGCAGGTGGACAGTTATTTAAAACCCAGAGTTGAAAAAGAGCAGCAGAGTAGGGAAGACTGCCTTTGGGAAATTGTAAAGTACATGGTTTGTCTGACAATTAGTAAGAGCTTGATGAAATCTGAGCCCCCAGGAGTTTCCAAAGAAAGTAAAACTCTTTCTTTTTAATAGCATTATTGTATGAGTGTCATGGTATGATGTGACATATGAACTACAACTGTTGATGAAGAATGGAAAATTAATTATCACATAAAAGGAAACAGAGAACTTCATAGTGGTGAGTAGGCTGCCATATACAACCAATGAGAGATTCCCAAGACAAATAAGAGTAAATGATAACATCAAAACAGTGACATAAAAAGAAAATGGACTGATCACATGATACATCTGAAGAAGGACAGGTAGACAACCCAAGTTCTCAAACTGAACTTTGTAATGACAGGAAAAAGTTAAGATGAACCTTATGGTAGGACAGGAACAAGAGCAGCATAAAATGTGAGGTCTCTGGTCTGCATATTGAAGTGAACTTGGGAATCAACTTAAATACAGGTACATTTAATGTTTACATAGTCCATTAAGGTTTGCTACCAATTAATAGCCAATATGATCTCTCTGTTGCCATCCTCTTAATTTTCTTGAGAGAAAATGAGGTGGGTTATCAAAAAGTTTGGTGTAACCCATACAGCAACTTTCAGAGATGACGAAGCAAGAGCAGCAAAGGTTGGATAAATAGAGATGAATTAAAAAAAAAAAAAAACACAAGAAAGAAAGAAAACAGGCCATAGAAATGCAATGTGTCAAGTAGGCAGATTTCAGAAAATCCTGGAAAACGTATAAATTTTTGCCAAGTGAATTGAGTAGAACCAGGAAAACATTGTACACAGTAACAGCAGCATTGTGTGATTATCAACTATGAATAACTTAGCTTTTCTCAGCAAAACAATGATCCAAGATAATTCCAAAGGACTAACAATGGAAAATGCTGTCTACATCCAGAGAAAGAATTGATGGAATCTTAATGTAGACAGCATACTATTTTCACTTTATCATTTTTTCATGTTTTTTTCCCTTTGTTCTTTTTCTTCTTTCTTAATGATTAATATAGAAATATGTTTTACATAATTGCACACAACCAACCTATTAAGTTTCTTACCTTTTTAGGGAGAAGGAGGAGAGATGATTTGGAACTCAAAATTAAAACCAATGAATTTAATAATTGTCTTCATAGGCAATTGGAAAAAAAAAACTACTAAAAAGAAGAAATACAGCGTGTCATTGGGCACATATTGAAACCTGTTCAATTTGGTCAAGTCTGCTAGAGTTGTGAATTACTAGAGTATGTTAGAAGACCTAGGGTTACTTTTGAACCAAGACAAGATGTTGACTTAGTGAAAGATGCGTTAGATAACATCTTAGATATAAGGTATATGTATGAACGTTACAGAAGATGAGCTTATGGTAAAATCATAATTGATATAAAATCCAGACAGGCTGAATTTGCAAATACATATACATGTTTCCTCAAAAAATAATGATAGAATCTTAGATTTTCCTTTTAGTGATTTTCCTTCAGAGAAAAAACAGTTAACTAAATCTGATACATTTTGTAATTATTGCTGCAAGAATTCAGAGATCGAAATAGGGAAAGGGGTGATTACAAACAAAAAGATAATTTAAATGATAGGGAATCAAAAAGGTCTTGTATGAAAAAATTAATAGTAATAACATAAGAGAAAAAGCAGTTGACTAGGCAAATTATTGAATCAATTTTTTAAAAAAGCTATGACATTCAAGACACATAGGTAACTAATAGATATATTTAAGATGCAAAGATATTAAAGAACAGAATTTTAAAAGAAGTATTGAAAAGGATTGTGAACTATTAACTGCCATAAAAAAGAATGTTCCAAATAATAACTAACTAAAGAAATAAAATCAAAACAACTTTGAGGCATTATTTCACATCACATCTACGAAATAGACAAAATGAAAAAGCTGGACATAGTCACTGTAGGATGGTTCATGTATAAAAAGCCCCAATACTACTACACTATGGAGCTTGAAATTTGTCCAGTAGTTCTGGAAAATAAATAAATGAATAAATAAATAAGTATGCTTGTATGTGTGTGTGTGGATGTGTGTGTGTGTGTGTGTGTGTCTGTATGTAAGCATACCAAGTAGGTCAGTAAAAAAAAAAAATAAAGGTCTCATACACATTAAAAAATATATTTATGGCAGTGCAGTAGAATTTGATAATAATAGAAAACAGTATATATTTCCCTGATTGTGAAAGGTTAAACAAGCTGAAGTAAATGTAAACAGTTGATTATTATTGTTATCTTTAGAAATTCAAAGATGAATTTGATGGATAGAGGATCAAGGGAACATCTCTCTGAAATGATGAAATATCACCCCATTTAGATCCAAAGAAAAGATATCAAAATTTTCTTTTCCTAACTTTTATGAAGAGTTAGAGTGTTATAGGGGTGGAATTCCACAGAAGTATATTGTCAGATCTTTTTTTTTTTACATACATCATGCTTTTGTTGAATTATTTCTAATGCTTTTTTCTTCTCCGTTTTAAGGGATTCTTCTATGAGACAGGCAGAGTGAGAGAAATACTGATGAATATAGATGAAGTAAAAGCAAAAAGTTAGTAATAGCATTTTAAACTTATATGGAGATATTTTATGAATTCTACATCATTTTCTGTTAGCTACCATATAAATCTGATACATTGCATTCTCTTGGAGGATGTGACCTCAGAATCATTTAGACACAATGCCTTGCAGCCAGTAGGCATTTGATAAATATATTCTATTTACTTTTATAACACATAAAAAGGTCCAGAGGTATAATTTCTTTTTTTAATTTTGTAAAACACTTTATAGCCTTCAAGCCTGAAGTCACCATTTTTACACTTTCAGATAACAAAATTGATTTTGCTAAATAAAATCTATTTCTAAGATTTTTTTCTTTTTCTCTTTTTCATTTCTAACACAGTTCATATCACACAATGCAATTCCAACTTTTGATCAGGTGATATTTCTTTGAAGACATTTACAATATAGACCAAAAATGAATTTTTTTTTAAAATTTTAACATTAACCAACTGAGACATAAATAATAACTATGCATGCTAACTTCATAAGCCCTTGACCTAATTGTTTCCACACTATTGCTAAGAATTAAAGGGCCCTTACTTATTGTTGTTGGTCTAAAGTCCTAAGTCTAATAGCTTAATTTTAGACTTGACCTCGGATGTTTCCCTACCAACAATCTGTAATTTAATTGATCTATTATTAAGGTTACAAACCTTTTCACTGTAGGAAATTGCCACTAAAAGTAGGGACATTGCAGGGAAACAATATCATCCCAACTTCATGTCTATTCCAGGCAGGAGTAGATTGTCAACTTGCATTCAGTCAGGCTTAGAGTCTTCCAGGTGTCAGTGGAGAAACTGAGTCAGGAGAATCCTATCTCAGTACAGGCTGAAATCATTCTCCCACCTTTCCCATGAGATCACCTTTTTCAATTCCTATTAGGTTCTCACAGGCTTACTGGCATCATGGATTGGAGGCTCAGACCACCTTTATTGCTATCCATACTTGCAGTTAGACTCTGGAGAACAGTCACTTAATAGTCCCATAGCATCTTAAATAGCAAGTTCCAATAACCAGGTTTCAGATATGACTGTAGTTTCACATTGGCTAAGGAACATCTTTTGAGGCAAGTCTTAAGTGGCTTACATGCCTTTCTATACCTGTTCTAGTTCCGGCTTAAATAATATCATAAAATCAAATTGACCATTAAAACCTTAACTTTTCCATCAATGCCAAATTTTACCCAAAGTTACCTGTCTGCAGGAGACTTAGACCAAGATTCACTTCCCCAAACTGAAGATGTCTCTGATTTAGTCTCAGTAATTAATTCAGTCAATTGTTTTAATACTAATTGCTTTTACATCACTTTTAACATGTTCAATTTTTCTCCCAATCTCTCCCCTCCCCCACACCCTAATACCTTGCATTCTGATTACCCCTTCCCTCAATGTGCTAGAGCATATGTGTTTTTCTACTCAGCCACCTTAGCTGGGCCCTCTCCCAGAGGCAAAATTTCTTGGTAATTAATCATTCTTTTAATCTTACTAGCAACAATTAATAAAAGAATCAGTGACACTGTTGAATGCTGAAGGCACCTCGTGGAAGGCACTCAATGCTTTTACGCCCTTGGAAGAGTGGGTGCTGCGGCCAGCACAGTCCATCATGTTCCGGGTAGTTACGGGCTCACAGAGCAAGAATGAAAACACAGGCGGGATACAGCAGTCTGAACAAGCTGTGTTTATTCTGGACATACTGAGCCGATAATTCAGGGAACTGGGATGCTTAAATAGTAAAAAACCATAAAGGTAGTGATTGAAGCATGAAACA
The DNA here is from genome assembly GCA_023548195.1 of Bettongia penicillata ogilbyi. Lineage (NCBI taxonomy): Eukaryota > Metazoa > Chordata > Mammalia > Diprotodontia > Potoroidae > Bettongia > Bettongia penicillata. The sequence continues at coordinate 1,172,014 of JAJHZJ010000688.1, read as the reverse complement.
GAGCAGATGGTGATAAGTAGAAAGGGAGGCTTCAAGGCCTCTCTATGGGAATGCTATCCTGTATAGCAGGGGCCTTGTCTCCCGGAACTTCAATACCCAAATTCAAGGATGAGCACCTGAGAACAATATATCACTTAACTTCTCAAATCAGCTATTATTCTCCCTTGGAGAGGGAAACTCTTGGTCAGAGGCTCTTTCAAAACCCTCAAAGTTCTTTACAAGTGGGTGTTCATGAGGATGGCAATCAACTCTGGTTAACAAGTAATGAGAGAATGGATATTATAATGAAAAGATGGACCTATTCTAATGAAGTACTGATACATATATATATATATATATATATATATATATATATATATATATATATATATCTGATTATTTCATTTTTGAAGGAAGAGAGACTATCTTAAGACAGACCACCCTCCAGCAATCTAGCCTAACATGGTGGAATACAGTGGATCAGAATTCACTTCAGATTAAATTCTTTGTAAGATTCTCTAGTTGTAGGAGCAACAAGTCCTACTCATTATCCAAAGACCTGTACCCCTAGATTTGGGCAATCTTATCTATGTACAGTGTCTTTCAGATGCTGGCTTGGCCTTTTAGAGAATGGGGATCTAGAAAGTGTCAACTCTGGTAACAAATGACCAAAAGTTTATATAGGTTTTTAAATGATTTTCAATTCCAAAAATACTGAAGAACTCAAGGACATTGTAAGCAACAAGCTTTCTTTATTTTGTTGGGGGAGGATAATTAGTCATGTGTCAGGATCTCCTCTTGGAAGATACCTAAGACAGTAAGGCTAAACCTTTATTTATATAATTATGACTAGAAAAAGAATCAAAGAATATGGCTCAGCAACAATAAAAAGTCTCTTTCTAGCAGGGCTTCATGTATGGGCCTGTTACTGCTTGCTGAAGCTCAGGGACCATCAATTCCATCATTTAGTGACATCCAGTGTTCATCAAGAGGGCAAGGGCAAAGGATTGTTGTTATGCCAAGCTCAGGGCACAGTTTCCTTGCTGGGTCTTAGTACTAGGGAAAAAATGTGTCTCCTAATGCTAATAAGAGAGGAGTAAAAAATAAAGGGTTGGCCTTGAATCCTGCCAGAAGAGGGGAAATAGCCTGGATCTCCTCAATATTTGGCTATTTAATAATCATTTCCCTCTCCTCAATTTTTAATACAATAGATAATGATAATTAGCATTTATGTAGAATTTATAATGTGCCAGACCCAGCATTAAGCACTTTAAATATTATGTCATTTGATCTTCACAACAACCTTGTGAGGTAAGTGCTACTATTATCAATACTTTATAGTTGATGAAACTGAGGCAGTTTAAGCTACTTGCCCAGCGTCACACAGCAAGTGTGAACTCAGGCTTTCTTGACTCCAGGTCTAACTCTATTCACCATACCATTATGCCTCACCCCTTAACAGATTGCCTAAAAGCTGGATTATATTAATTAAAGAAACAGAACAGATATCACATTTTACAATAGTCCCACATATATCATATGTCTATTCCTGAGAAGAGGATGGCATTTCCATTTTTACCTGTTTTACCTGCCATCCATGTTTCTGATAAACTTGGAAGAAACATGGAGTACTGCTATTCCTCTATTCCCCATTCCATAGGAAAAGAAGAAGAAAGAGCTCCAGGATGGAGAGAGCAGAATCAAATTGTGTCTTATCCCCTGATCATCAGATAAAGAGGAAAGAGGGAGTAGTGTCACTAAAATATTATTCTTAATTTCCACTGGAAAATACAATTGATATAAAATGTGAGTGAAGCCAAGCTCTATTGCTCAACTTCAGGTGGGAAGTGGTGGCAAAGGAAGAGAACAAAGTCAATAAAAAGACTCTAGCAAATCTATGTCTCAAGACTGCCTACTTCTGGACATGTCAGGTCATATACAAGAACTGAGAATTGTCATCTCCTTCCTGGGAAATGATGTAATATATATTTTCATTTCAAGCTCTTCCAACTGGAGGGATGTTAATTTCAAAGTGAAGTAACACCTCCTCTGTCCTTTTGATTTCACTGTTTTTGCACCATTATAATCAAAAGACTTATTAACCGAAAGCGATCCTCTCAATCCATGACCACTTGAGAACCAATTTTTCTCAGCTTTAGTGGAGGTAAGGAGGGTTAGTGTTACTATTAAAATTTCAAGTAGCTAAAAGTTAACATGCAGATAAAAATTATGATATTGCCAAGGATGACTAAGAAGAGTTGCATGTAGAAGTTTTTTTCGTTTTTTTTTTTTTTCTTAGCATAAAGGTTATAACTTGTTTGGCTACTATTAGTGAACTATAGTGACAAGTTGGGACACATTTCCAATGAGTATAATATCATCATAAAACTGATAACCACAATGCATAACCAAATTGCTGTGTGATTGTGAGAGAGATAATAAGAAGACTGAATTTCCAGCTCAGTAACACCTAATTCACAAGAAATGCATTTTGACAGTCTATAATTAGCAATGTTCTGAAAGCAATCAATTTTACTTGCTTGAAGGAAAAAAAAATATGTTTCTGTCCATTGATTAACAGTATGTATTTTAGGGTTAATGTGTCTGTACTCATTTTCTACTGACACAGACTTTAAGCAGTTTATATCTTCAGTCTTTGTGAAGGAACTCAGGGTCATTTTTAGAGTTTAGCTTACATACTAGCTTTGGGAAACTCTAAGTTGGCTGTCATTAAACTGGCAGAACTGAACCTATGTCCTGTTAGGTGTAGAATAGTAAAAGCTGTTTAGGTATGTTGCTAAATTCACTTGACATAGATCCAGGAAAAAATGATGCATTCTAAAATGTAATATTTTAGAAGAGTAACAATAGGGAATTCATACTGTTTGGAGTTAGTGGACCTGAGCCCCATTAAAGATGTAACAAAAGAGAGTAAGAGACTGACAAGGAAGTGGAAGTGTGGGGGGTGATACTGCTGTGTATCATTGGGAAAATTACAGAAGAATGTGAAGATTTAACAATACAACAGCATTTGAAAAGACTATACCAACTCAAGCATTTAGAAGTGCAGCTGGCAGTATTAATCTGCCTGAAAGTGGACCTAGGAAATGAAAAGTCATGGCACAGTCCAGACCTAATAAAAGTAGCCAGAAGCATCTTCTGGGAGCCATTACAGGGAGCTACTGCCTTCAGGAGTTACAAGAAATATGGCTGGGTATATTCCAAGGGAAATTTTGCCTCTGGGAACAGTTGTTGACAGGAGCAGCTGCTGAGAGTTGCTGACAGAAGGATGGCAGCCAGTACCAATGATAGCTGTCATCAGGAGCTATTGCTGGGAGCTTTTGCTGATGAGACCCGACACTGAACCCGATGCTAATGGGAGCTGTCATCCTCTATCAGTTGGGAGAGACTTTATTGCTTAGGAACCAACCTTCTCTGTCCATTCAAGCATGAATGACCCCTGAGGAAGAAAGAATGTTGGTGGCCAGTTTAAAACATATTATTAACATCCAAGAGGAAAACAAAAGCCATTGTTCTTTAGATTTTTTCTTCAGACTTTACTTGGGTATGAATGTAAAATGTGGTGGGATTTAGAGGGTCTTAAGCCAATATAGAGAATCATCACTACTGCCAAGCAATAAAATGCCCTCCATTTTCTGACTCAGATCATGACATAGACAGGAAAATGTAAAGTATATACACAACTCCTCCCCAATCTCCCCCCAAAATTCTTAAACCCTATATTCTACCCTGTGACCCTCCCTTTCATAGGCTAAGATATTGGTACTCAATAAAGTAAGGACTCAGGAAATTACGGTCTTTATTATGGATGAGATATCAGTGCAACTATCCTACCTTCTAATAATGAATTATATGATTTTTTTCACTTAAATTTCCCCTTACCTTGATTTTGTCATTTAAAAGGTACAGGAGGATTAATTCTCTTATTGGTGTTCTTGGTTGTCAAAGATGACTAAGAAAATTCCCTAAAGTAATAAATTTCACAAACTTAACCAACATACATAAATAGTGAAAAAAATTCTTACCCATTTACTCTTTTGTTCTACATTAGCACTGCCATTTGCCTGTGTCATAGCCAACATAGCCTTTTACAAATATTAGATGATATTGCATTTCCCTGAAACAGAACTGAAAGAAATTTTAAAAAAACCAAAACTATTGACCTGAAAGACCGAGTTCATTAGAGTCATTTCATCCCTTATCCAGTCATTTGAAGTATTCTCTTGTTGCTGAACTATTAATTATTCAAATGTTCTCTCTCTCTCTCTCTCTCTCTCTCTCTCTCTCTCTCTCTCTCTCTCTCTCTCTCTCTCTCTCTCTCTCTCTCTCCTTTCTGTCTCTCTACCCCTCCACCCTCACCTACTAGTCTAATAATAAAGCAATGCTCACCTCATTTAAATACTTTCAGCCATTGGGTATCTTTTGGAAGGTGATCTGCTAAAATATCTTATTTCATTGCTCAATATTTCAAGATCAGAATAGAAGCAGTAATTCAATTATTTTCCCCATTTGTTCTGAAAGTGTCACTTGAAAAAGTAACTCTTTTATAAACTGGAGAAAATTCATTGGTATAAAAAATAACAAACTGTAAGAAAAGACTGATCAAAGTCAATGGAAAATAGGGTCCATTCTTTAATATCGTATTTTCAAATACACTCATAAGGGATTCCATTATTCTGGATTCTGAGGCATAACATGTTTAAGCAGTCTTTTGATTAGATATTTTACTCAATCATTTTGTTAAACTTCAAAAGGAGAATTTCTCTTTGTAGTTGTTGTTGTTGCTCTTATCAATTTGATGGAGTAAAACCTCATTAATTTGAAATTCAAGGGAATGGAAAAATAAACACAGAGACTTTGAGTCATCTAAGTTAAGATAATATAGTCATTTAACATTACAGAGTAACAGGTTATCTTGTCAGAAATGCAAAAGCAATTGTTGTAAATTATATTATCTTTAAAATTATAACAGTTTCATTGGAAATTGATGGATAATTTTAAATAATTTTACATTTTATTTCTTTAGTTTTACTTTAAAAATGGGCTTTTTTCAAAATTATTTTGTCTCTTTATATGTTTATAACTAAAGTTTATTTTATGTCTTGATATTTACCCCAATTTGTCTATGTGTGTTTCATTGATTGTAAAATGAAAAGAACCCATCAATCAAAAAAACATTTTAAGTGTCAACTACCTGTCACACATTATGCTACACCCTGGGGATATATGAATTTATAGAACTGTTACATCATGATCCAGAACCCCTGCTCTCAAGAAGCAAAACAAGAAATAGTCACTAGGCTATTTGACATTTAAATACTCATACTTAAATATTATAAGGCTGAGGATTTTGAATAATCTATATTCTTCAGGTTTTTCTTCATTAAAATTGAAATAATTTTGTGTTTATCTTATATGTCTGAAGAAATCTTTGAACCAATATTACTATCACCCATCTTTGGAAAACCATGAAGATCCAGAGAAGTATAGAAATACAGGTGCTGGGGAAAAACACTGAAAATTTAAGGAAACAATTTTTATTCCTCAAAGCAATTTCGAATATTAGGAAGGACTCATGAACATCCAATAATCTATACTGTCAAATGTTGTGTCAGCATGGAAAAGCTAAAATGGATCACAGAGAAGGAATAGGGTTTTACCTGGCACTAGTAATGCAACATGAACCTCATTTTCTTTTTTAATTTGCTGATCACATTCCTTCATCAAGAGAATGCCACAAAAATACAAGGTCTTTTTTTTAAAAAAAATCTGTGTAACTTTCTTTTGCCATATTTATGAAAAAGATAAAGAAATATGAGATAACTATCAGTAGAAGCTAGGTGGGTTAAATACCAGTTACAGAAATCAATCCAAATCCCAGTCCTTATTGGATTGATGTCATCATGGAGGGAGGGCTTCAGAGGACTGATCCAGGGAATTTATTGATCCATTTGTTATGTAACATCTTTAGAAATTAGTTCAATTATTTATATGAGGTCATTGGTGGTAAAGTTATCAAATTATAAGATGACATTTAGTTGGGAGAAAGAGATAATTAACTGGTTGACAAAGTTAAGATCCAGAAAATACTTAGAGTCTAGAATCTTTAAACTTATGATATCTTATGAGACAGTTTTATTAGATTGTTTAGATTAAATTGCAATTGGTATAATTTTGGTGGGGAGAAATATCAAGTTAAGAAATGAGACTAAAAATCAAACACATATTACAGGATGTAAGAGACATGGTTAGAGAACCATTTATGCAGGAAGAGTCTTACTGTTTTAATGGTTTCTAGATTACTATGTTTACAGTGTGACATGACTATAAATGCCTGTGCCAGATCCAGTTACATTAAGAGAGATGTATTATATAGAACAAGGGAAATACTAGTTTCACTCTTTCTTTACCTGGTAAGATCAAATTTGACAGACACCCAAAAGTGAGAGTAAGATAAAAAAACAACTTCAAGGATGTAGTGATCAATATGTAATATGAAAATGAATTGAAGAGTATAGAAAAAAAAAGGCTGAAGAAAAGTCCCTGTCGGGGCATAGGTAAGGGAAATTATTTGTAAGGAAAATTACCCGAAAATCTTTTGTATGAAAGATGTACAGGACACCAAAGGGTAGAATATCAAGAAGTGGGGGGGGTGGAGTCAAGATGGGAGGGATTGAGCCAAGATAGCCGACTAGAAAGACACACTTATGCAGGGTCTTCCCACACAGCCCACAAAATACCCGTAGAGAGAGACTCAACACATTCTGGAGCAGGAGAAGTGGAGAACAACAGAGTGGAGGAGATTTCCAGCCCAGGGTCACCTGAAAGGCCCATGAGTGATGTTGGTTGCTCTGGATGTGAAGTGGAGCTCAGCCCAGCCTTGGCCTGGCACCCCAGGGCGACAAGGCTCTGGTAGGAGGACACCTCGGGGGGAGGAATTTCCAGGCCCAGCAGCAGGTCCTCAGATCCCTCAGCCTGCAGGCACAAAGGTCAGTGACAGGGTTTTCTCAGGGGGCCAGGTAGGGAGAAGGGCCTTCCTATAGCCCCAGCAGCAGGCAGCATGGAACACTCCTTTGTTAGAGCTTAAAAACCCCTGAGGGCAGGAAGAGCTGAGTCTTACCTCAGCCCTGTGTGGAGGTTCTGGGCTACCTGGTCTTTGTCTCACACTGAATGGTGGCCCTGCCCATACAGCTTATCTGAAAATCAGCCCCCAGTGCTGACTTGGTGGAACTGGAGGCCAGGTGGCTGTGGAGAGGTAACTGCTAAGATTATGGGCACAAAAATCCCTCTCCACATCCAGACTTGGCACACTTCATCATGCCACCTTGGAGAAACTGAAATCTCACAGATTCCCAGAATATAATCTACTCTTGACAAAGGACCCAAAAGTCAAGTAGTTGGTTGGGAAAACGGCCAAGAAAGGGGAAAAAAAATAAGACCATAGAAGGTCACTTTCTTCATGAACAGATATCTCCTCCCATCCTTTCTGCTGAGGAAGAACAGTGCTTACCATTAAGGAAAAACATAGAAGTCAAGGCTTCTGTATCCCAAAAATCAAAAATAAATATTCAGTGGGATCAGACCATGGAAGAGCTCAAAAAGGATTTTGAAAATCAAGTTAGATGGGTGGAGGAAAAACTGGGAAGAGAAATGAGAGAGATGCAAGAAAAGCATGAAAAGCAGGTCAACACCTTGCTGAAGGACACCCAAAAATGCTGAAGAAAATAACACATTTAAAAATAGGCTAACTCAATTAGCAAAAGAGATTCAAAAAGCCAATGAGGAGAAGGGATACTTTCAAAAGCAGAACTAGCCAAAGGGAAAAGGGGATTCAAAAGCTCACTGAAGAAAATGGTTCTTTAAAAATTAGAATGGAGACTTGATATATCAACTTATGCAGGGGGAGGAGCCCAGATGGTGGAGTAGAAAGACACAAATACACTAGCTCAGAACCCACAGCCTATAAAACAGCTGGAAAGAAGAACTCCCAACAAATTCTGGAGCAGCAGAAGCCACAGAACAGTAGAGTGGAGGAGATTTCTGTTCCAGAGCGACCATAAAAACCAACACCAGAAGTCCATCATGCACCGGACCTGGAGCAGAGTCCAGCCCTGCCCTGACCACGTGGCCCCCAAGAGGAGCAGATCTGAGCAGGTTTCAGGGACAGAATTTCCAGCAGCCCTGCAGTTCTCTCCACTCACAAACGCCAAAGGTCAGTGAGAGAGCCGGTTTGGCTGGCAGAGAGGGGAGTGGGGTGTCTCCATAACTCAGGACTCCTTGGGAGGCAGCAGTGGACAGGAGCTCCCAAAGCAGACAGGAGCTCGGATCCATTGTTGAAGATCTCCATGTAAACCCCCTGAGGGAACTGAGCCCTGTGTGGTGGCCCTGCCCCCACCTGAGAGGCTGAACTTAATCTCACACCGAATAGCAGCCCTGCAACAACCTGAGCACCTGAATTTAATCTTACATTGAATAACAGCCCTGCCCCTGCCGAAAGCCCTCAGTCTGGGAAGCAGCATCAGAATCTCAGACTCCAAAAACTAGATGGGCAGATCTGGGGACGAGGTGGGTGTGGAAAGGAATCTCAGAAATCAAGTAACTGGCTAGGAAAATGCCCAGAAAAGGGAAAAAATATAAAATCATAGAAGGTGAACAGTTCTTGGTGAACAGATATCTCTTCCCTTCCTTTCTGATGAGGAAGAACAATGCTTACCATCAGGGAAAGACATAGAAGTCAAGGCTTCTGTATCCCAAACATCCAAAATAGATATTCAATGGGCTCAGGCCACAGAAGAACTCAAAAAGGATTTTGAAAATCAAGTTAGAGAGGTGGAAGAAAAACTGGGAGGAGAAATGAGAGAGATGCAAGAAAAGTATGAAAAGCAGGTCAACGCCATGCTATAGGAGACCCCAAAAAATACTGAAGAAAATAACACCTTGAAATATATGCTAACTCAATTGGCAAAAGAGGTTCAAAAAGCCAATGAGGAGAAGAATGCTTTCAAAAGCAGAATCATCCAAATGGAAAAAGAGGCTCACTGAAGAAAATAGATCTTTCAAAATGAGAATGGAACAGATGGAGGTTAATGACTTTCTGAGAAACCAAGAAATCACAAAACAAAACCAAAAGAATGAAAAAATGGAACATAATGTGAAATATCGTATTGGAAAAACAACTGACCTGGAAAATAGATCCAGGAGAGACAACTTAAAAATTATGGGACTACCTGAAAGCCTTGATCAAAACAAGAGCCTAGACATCATCTTTCATGAAATCGTCAAGGAAAACTGTCCTGACATTCTAGAACCAGAGGGAAAAATAAGTGTTCAAGGAATCCACTGATCACCATCTGAAAGAGTTCCAAAAAGAGAAACTCCTAGGAACATTGTGGACAAATTCCAGAATTCCCAGGTCAAAGAGAAAATATGGCAAGCAGATAGAAAGAAACAATTCCAGTATTGTGGAAATAAAATCGGGATAACACAAGATCTAGCAGCTTCTACATTAAGGGATTGAAGGGTGGAGATTATGATATTCTTGAAGTCCAAAACGAAGAATGACCTACCCAGCAAAACTGAGTATAATACTTCAGGGGAAAAAAATAGTCTTTCAATGAAATAGAGGACTTTCAAGCATTCTTGATGAAAAGACCAGAGCTGAAAAGAAAATTTGACTCTCAAACACAAGAATCAAGAGAAGCATAGGTAAACAGTAAAGAGAAGGCATAAGGGACTTACTAAAATTGAACTGTTTACATTCCTACATGGAAAGACAATATTTGTAGCTCTTGAAACTTTTCAGTGTCTGGGTAGTTGGTGGGATTACATACATACATACATACACACACAGACACACACACACACATACAGATAGCACACAGTGAATTGAAAAAGATGGGACCCAAACTTTAAAAAATGAAAATAAGTGGTGAGAAATATATTGGGAGGAGAAAGGGAGAAATGGAATGGGGCAAATTATTTCTCATAAAAGAGGCAAGGAAAGACTTTTCAGTGGAGGGAAATAGAGGGGAGGTGAGAGAAAAGAATGAAGCTTACTCTCATCACATTCGGCTAAAGGAAGGAGTAAAATGCACACTCATTTTGGTATGAAAACCTATCTTACAATACAGTAACAGGGTGGGGGAAGGAGATAAGCATGGTAGGGGGGGAGGATCGAAGGTTGGGCAGTGGGAGGAGGAAGCAATTTGAAGTCAACACTCTTGGGGAGGGGCAGGTTCCAAAGAGAGAATAGAAGCAATGGGGGGCAGGATAGGATGGAGGGAAATATAGTTAGTCTTATACAACATGACTATTATGGAAGTCATTTGCAAAACTACACAGATATGGCCTATATTGAATTGCCTGCCTTCCCAAAGGGAATGGGTGTGGAGGGAGGGCTGAAGAGAAGTTGGAAGCCAAAGTTTTAGGAACAACTGTTGAGTATTGTTCTTGCTACTAAGAAGTAAGGAATACAGGTAATGGAGTATAGAAAGTTATCTGGTCCTACAGGACAAAAGAGATGATGGGGCCAAGGGAAGGGAGGGATGTTAGAAGATAGGGCAGATTGGTGATAGGAGCAATTAGAATGCTCAGTGTTCTGGGGTGGTGGGAGAGGAGAAATGGGGAGAAAATTTGGTACCTAAAATTCTGTGAAAATGAATGTTAAAAGTTAAATAAATAAATTTAAAAAAAAAGAAGTGGGGATAACACAAAGTATCAAATTTTGAACTTGATTTCAAGAAAAAATTCTAACAATTAACAATATACCAAATTGAGATGGGCTGCCTTGTGAAATATGTTTTTTTCTTCCCCAGAGTTCTCCAAATTGAGGCTAGATGATTGTTTGTCAAGCCTGTGATAGCAGGGATTCTAGTTCAAAATATGGGTTATAGTAAATGGTCTGTGATGTACCATGTCTGAGATTCTATTATTTTCAATTTGTGAAATTTATTCACCAAAATTAAAATGATATACTTTGAAATAAAGAAATAATTTTATCTAGAACAGAAACGGTGTATTTCATTGATCTCTTCTACCAAGTTTCTTATATTTTTTGTCAAAATTTTGAAGGATCCTTCTGCCTACAACATTATTTTTTTTTCTATGCAAAGAAAGATCAATTTCACTTTCCATTATCTAATTCTTATATAAGTATGCATGAACAAATTAAAGCAGAGACTTGTCTGTCCATTTGATACCCTGATTGTTTGAACAGATGATGTGTGTAGGAAGTAAGAAAAAGTCATCTCTTGGGGGTCTCAGTGTGTTTGTTTGTGTGTATGTATGTATATATGAATATATTCATGTATGTATGAATGTGTGTGTGTGTATATATATATATGTGTGTGTGTATGTATACACTGTCTTTTACAATTATTAACAATTTTAGGAGGCAAAGACAAGATGAGTGAGTGTTACTTGCTGGAGTATTGGGGGGAAAAAGAAGTGTTTTCTTCTATATCAATTCTAAAGGAAGCAGAATACTCAGTAGATCGAAATCTATTGAGGGAATCCACTAAACCTGTGATTCATTTTGTTCAGTTCATCTTAGAGAAGTTAGACAGAAAGGAAGATTTTTAGACACAAGATTAGTTGCACCAGGAATATACTTCCTGAAAAAGTAGGAGAAAATATGAAATACCTTAAGCAATAAAAAATAACCAACATGAGTGATCAAGGAGAAAAATAAATAATTGGACTAAAGGTCATGAAAAAAATAGCCCAGACATTATATTTCAAGATATGTTTAAAAGGAAAACTGCTAAAATCTCTTGGAACCGTAAGGTGATTTTGAAAGAGAAAGAATGTATTGTTCTCTTCCTGAAAAAAAATCTCCAAATGAAAATTCCCAGATACATCTTATCCAAAATCCAGAGTTTTCAGGTGAATGAAAATATACTTGCAAGCAACAAAAAATTCAAGGATTCAGTAAGTGATGAGTTACAGTCAAGATCACAAATAAATTAGTAGCCACTTTATAAATGAGAAGAGATCTAAGAATATCACAATTGAGGAGGCAAAATATATAGATTTACCACCTCAAAGTATTTACACAACAAAATTAAGTTTAATAGTACAGGGAAAAATGGATTTTAGTGAAATAAAGGGTTTCCATTATTCCTGATGAAACAATAGCAGCTGCATAGAAACTTTGCAATTCAGGCACAGGAGTAAAGATAAACATAAAATAAAATAAAATAAGCCCACTAATGACCAATGATAAAGGAATATTGAAAAGTAAACTGTTAATATTCAAATATGGAGGAATGATATGGCTCCTCTCTTCTCTCTATAATTATCAGCTTTCATAGAATGAGCATAATTAGAGAAGATCCAGTAATGGTACTATGTCTTGATGATTTTTAGAAAATAATGGTAAGAGAGGGGAGGAGAAATATGTTCTAAGGGGAAAGGGAAGGAAAATTCATGAAAGTTATCTTGTAACTGTGGTTCAAAATAGTCATCTATTCAAACAAAAAGTCACGTGTGGAACTGCTAATATCTGAGACTCACTTTCATCTGAACTGCTGAAAAGAAGGAAGAATATACAAGCACACATAGTTGGGTACAGAAATACATTTCATTCCACAGTAAAACACTAGCAAAAGGAGAAGAGGGGGAGGGGAAATTACATGGAGTGTAGATTAAGGGGAGGGATCAGTCCTAAGAAAAACAAATTCTAAGAATATGTAAATATATGTACAACTCTTTTTGAAGTAGAAAAGAATTGGAATCTGAGAGACTGCCCATAAATTGGGGAACAAGATGTCTGTGCATGTGTGAAAACTATTGTGCTAATTTCTAATCTTCATTGTAATCAGTCGTAATTTCAGAGAATGAAACATGATCTCCACCTTCTGACATAGAAAAGTAAAAGACTCAGATATATACAGACATAGAAATACTATATGTGCATTGTATATATACATACACACATATATACATATACAGACACATACACCTATATATATATATATATATATATATATATATAGAGAGAGAGAGAGAGAGAGAGAGAGAGAGAGAGAGAGAGAATACTTATTATTCTAAGCAAATCAACAGGAATACACTTGGCATACTTTTTCTAATTCTGAAAAGTTCTCAAGTCTGTTGGAGGGGCTCAAGTATTCTCCTTGTACAAATATCTCTTGGTGCCTTGCACTAAAGCTTCTGAACAAACTCTATATGACATAATTCTTACTAGACCCAAAATGCTATGTGAAGTGTCCTAAGCGTTCCCTTCAGCTCAACTTTTAGGCAATCTCCAAATCAGCAGTATTGAAGATGTGTACATGCCAACGCCTGACACATAGTAGGTACTTAATAAATACCTGTTTCCTTCCTTCCTTCCCTCTTTCCCTGACTTAGATGTTGATCTTTCAGCTTCATTTTATTTTCACAACAATCTTGAAAAGTAGCTTCTATTATTATCCTCATTTGACAATTGAGGAAATTGAGACAGAGACCTGCCTCTAAACACTGCTTTGAAAGTGAACAAAATATTTTAGGAAAATTTGAAGTAAAAACTTATCAACAAAATTTTACTTTCAAAGCCTATAATGTTGTGGGACATAATGAACCACTCGTTCTATTTCTTGTGTTCATAGCTGAATTTCTGGCCTGTAACTGTTGGGTCTAGATATTACATTCACTTCCGAATGAAAAGTTGTGCAATTCTAATAAATAATATTTAATATTTATTTTATTTTATGATTTGCCAAGTATGTATAAGGGTATAGTCCAACTCATATCACAAAATATGTTTAAAGATATAGGGCTCATGCAGATCTTTCATATTTGTATCACTTTAATAAGTGAGTATTGACAATATATTTTCATTTACCATATTCTGTCACCTAGGGCTGTAACAATTATCAGGGAATGCTAACCCTGGCAAAAACTTCACTTCCTCATTGAATCTTGGTTGAAAAAAATGAGATAATCCAATCAAGTCAATGGGACCTGTTCCTTTTTCCACTAATAGGAATCTTGGTGTGTGGCCAGGACCATGGTTAGCAGGACAGTATTCTTGCCTCTTTCTAACGTTTCTATGTTCATCAGTGGCATGGCGCCATTCTCTTTCCAATCACCCAAGTCCACACACTGATGTATCATCCTTTGCTGCTTATTTTCTCTTAAATCCCCTGCCCCCCATATCCATTCTCTTGCTAAAACCTACTTATTCTATCTTTGCAATACCTCTTATATACATCACCTTTCTCCTTCACAAAGTCACGTTACTGATGAAATCCTTATTATCTCATGCCTGTATTACTGTATTTGCCTCATTGTTGGTCTAATGAATCAGTTCTCTCCCCATTGCAGTCCATCCTCCACTCAATTTTCAAAATGATTTTTCTAAAATGTCTGACCATGCCACTCTCCTATTCAAATAATCTCAATAGCTCACTGTTTTCTATTGTATGGATGACATCTTCCATTTGACTTTCAAAGCCCTTTACAACCCTCACTCTTTCATACCTTTACATCTTATACATATTTATATACCCTGTTAGCCAATAATTGAATAACCTGCCATTCCTTGAGTTTAACACTCCATATCTCTAACTTGTTATGTTTTCATTTGTTGCCTCTCATACTTTGGATTCTTTTCTGCCCCTTAATCCTTTATCTCCTGACTTTGACACTGGTCTCTGAATACAAAGGGAGACAGATCTTTGTGTATTAAAATAACATCAATTAATTAAAGAAAAAACAAGTAACTAAGATATGAAATTAGAAAGTTGTGTGTCTAATTGGAGGAAATATTAGAGACTTTCTACGTTGAAAAGGGAAGAGTGACCAGGCACAAATTCCTGAAACCAGAAAAAAAATTCCCATCCCCTCAAGTGTTTGCATTCAGTCAAAGAAACATCAAAATAGTAACTGATAGACCAGCGAGGGCCAGATTTCAAATAAGACATATGGATTGCTTAAGATGCATAATTGTGAGAAAACTCCTTGCATCAATCATTGGATCTGACTAGCTTTCTGGTAGTTAAAGGACTCTAAGCAGCAAATAGATGTGGTTTTGTTTTCTAGCCACAAAGTGTTAGGTTCATATAATACAATAAAAGCTTTCTTTTAAAAAAATATTTTAGACTCAAACATCAGAAGACAAATACACAATAGGGATAAGAAATGAAAACATATCATAAACTGTAATACTGGAACATACATGCAAAGAAGAAAAGTATTTCATGTTCATAGCAGAACATGAGATCATTTAAATATGTAACAATAAAGTTTCATTTCAAAAAGCCTGTATGATAAATACTACATATTGTGTTGAGAGCTAGATATTTTTTCTTAGAGTATACATATTCCTTTCTATTCCCATTCAATTTTTTTTCCAGAGGTCTAACATATCGAACTTTTCTAAAGTCCTATTCATTTACTTAACTTCTTTCCTGTTTATTTTGTCATTAGATTTGTCTAGTTTTCAGAAGTGGGGGGTTGAGGTCCCCCACTTGTATAGTTTTGCTGTCTATTTCTTCTTGTAACTCCCTTAACTTTGGTTCTAAGAATCTGGATGTTACACAACTTGGCACAAGTATGTTTAGTAATCTTCATTGTCTATGGTACTTTTTAAGGAAGATGTAGTGTTCTTGCTTAGCTCTTTTAATTATTAGATCTATTTTTGTTTTTGCTTTATCTGAGATCAGGATTTTACTTCCACCCCTCCATAATATATTCTGCTCCAGTCTTTTATTTTAAACTGTGTGTATCCTTCTTCTTCAAAGTTGTTTCTTGTGAACAACATATTGTAGGATTATGGTTTTTAATCCCCTGTTCTCTCTCTTTCTATTTTATGCAGAGTTTGCCCCATTCACATTCACAGTTATGATTTCTGTCTGTGTCTTTCACTCCATTCTCTCTCCTGCCACATTAATGCTTTTCCCTCTCTCTTTTATCCTTTTCTCTTCTCACTAGATTTTTGCTTTCAATAACTGCCTCCTTCAAACTTCCCTCACTTATATCTTCCCCCTCCCTTTTCTTCCCCCTTTCCCTTACTAATTCTTCCCTCCTTCTATCCACCCCTACCTTTTATTTCCCTTTTCCCTTCCTACTTCCTATAGGGTAAGTTCAATTTCTCTACACAACTGATTGTGTTATAACTTCTTTGGGCCAAATCTTATACAAGTATGGTTCAAACAATGCTTATCTCCCTCACTTCTTTTCCTCTACTGTAATAAGGCTTTGTGCCTCTTCATGTGATATAATTCATTCTTTTCTGCCTCCTCCTTTCCTCTTCTCCCAGCAAACTTACTTTTTACCGCTTAGATTTTTTTGATCATCACATAAAAGTCAAGTTATATCCATGACCTCTGTTTGTGTCACAATAAAGATACAGCACTCAAGAGTTATAAATTTTATTTGCCTTGTAGGGATGTAGTTTGCCCTTATGGAATAACATGTTAGTGTTTTGTTTCTTTATTTTTTACCTTTCTATGTTTACTTTTTTATGCCTCTCTTGAGTCCTGTATTTAAGGTCAAATTTTCTGTTGAGCTCTCATCTTTTCAGCAGGAAGTTTTGAAAGTTCCTTATTTCACTGAATGTCCATATCCTCCCTTGAAAGATTATATTTAGTTTCACTGAGTAGTCGGTCTTTGGCAATAATTCAAGCTCCTTTGGCATATGGAATACCATATTCCAAGCCTCTGATTTTTAATGTAGAAGCTGCAAGGTACTGTGTAATACTGATTATGATTCCATGATATGCCTATTGTTTCTTTCTGAATGATTGAAATATTTTCCCTTTTACGTGATAATTTTGGAATTTGACTACATTATTCTTTGGCATTTTCAATTTGAGACCTTTTTCAAGAGACGAATGTTTTTGATGATTGTTTTATCTATTGGTTCCATGACTTCTGGGCAATTTTTCTTGATGCTTTCCTCAAAGATGCTACCCAGGCTCTTTTTTCATTGTGGCTTTTGGACAGACCAATAATTTTTAAATAATCTCTCCTGGGTCTATTTTCCTGACCTGTCATTTTTTGAATGAGGTATTTTACATTTTCTTCTACTTTTTTATTCTTTTGATTTAATTTGACTGATACTTGATGTCTCATAAAGTCATTAACCTCTACTTCCTCAATTTTAATATTTAACAAATTGTTTTCTTCAATTAGATTATATACCTCCTTTTCCATTTGGTCCATTTTACTTTTTAAGGAGTTTTTGTCTTCATTGAGTTTTTCTGTCTCCTCCTCCATTTGGTCTATTCTACTTTTAAGGAGTTGTTTTCTTCAATGTACTTATTTTCTTTCCATTTGACAAATTGTTTCTTTTAGGGACTTGTTTTTGGCAGTCAATTGTCTTCCTTCTGTTCCTAAATTATTAACTCTCCCTAGGACACTTCTCATTAATTTCCATAAATCTTCCTCTACCATTCTTATTTGACTTTTAAAATTCTTCGTGAGCTCTTCCAAGAAGACTTTTTGGGCTGAAGACTAGTTAATACTCCCATTTGATGGTTCAAATGTGGGCATATTGACAATGTTGTCCTCTATATTTTGATCTTACCTGACCCTATCATAAAAATCTATGAACATTATCTGTTTCTCTTTCATGCCTGATGATGTTTGCCTTTTCTGGGATTTTAACATTGAGTTCCTGCTTAGGAACAAGGGGCACTGACCCAAGGTTCTTGTCCAGGGCACCAGGGAACTTGGTGGTTGGCTTTTTGTGCTGGGGATTCAGGTGTTGGTAGCTGGATGTTATAAGAGTCTGATAGCTTACCTGGTGCTGCTCTAGGGTCAGCAACACTGAAGCTCTTGGTGTGGGGTCTGGCCCCTGGAGGATACTTTCTTAACCAGACTGCTTTGCAGTATTGGCACATTTGGCTGCTGGAGGAAGCCTGACATCCAGCACACTCAGCTGTTTTTGAAGCTGAAATCTACAGATTCCAATGCCTTTTCAAATGCACTCAAGGTTTCTGTTGTTGGTGCTTGGTTATTCCAGCACCCTGGAGCTTAAGAACTCTCCCTGATTTACTGAGGTGAGGTTTACTACTGAGATGGTGGGACACCTCCCAACTTGTACTGCTGCCCTTCCATCAGAGTAAGAGTGACCTTTCCCACTAATCCCCTAAGCCTCCTAGCCTAGAACACTTCTGAACCTTATCTATCTGCTAGCTCAAATGTTCCAGAGTTTTTCCTGGAATCACATTTTCTGGGTTTTTAGAGGTCACTAAGTTAGAATGTGAGTGACTTCCTTCTTGACTCTCAGAAGTCCCTCCCACCAACATGATTATATATATTATTATATATTATATAATATATAATGTATATAATATGTAGCAATAATACACACACACACACATATATATATATATATATATATATATATATATACACATATATAATCCTTCATCCAATTTTTAGAATTTATTGCTCAAGCATACTTAAAGCCTGAATATCCATACTAGATATATTTGGAAGTCAATTATTTACATGCATGTATAGTTCTCAGAGAAATTGGTCTATTCATGTTGCTTTCTAAAGAATTAATTTTCCATTTAATTAGAATTCCATTTAATTAATTAATTATACTACATCTTTGCTTTATTATATTATCTAATTCCTGCTTTAGGAGACTGTCATACTGATATTATAGTTTGGCCAAAAATACAGACTAAAGTTCTAAGATTTTTCTTATTTGCATTTTACTACAGTAACATCTTTAAAACACCCTATCCATTTTCACAATTTTATAAGCAAAAGACATCATTTTTGAAATGAAAACTAACACTTTATTATAGTAAACTTACTGTTTTGCTATTATTTTTAAAAATTAGATATGTCATTAGATTATGTATTAAATACATAATAATTGCCAAATATCTATTTTATTACATTAGTTATTACATCATTACTTATTTATTGCATTACATTATTTTGTTACATTGTTAATAACAAAATTAAAAAGAAAAATTTTTTCTAAAAATATTTTTGATGAAATGGCTTTTATGAATATTACAATTAGGAAATTTGGTAATGCAGTAATAACAAACACAATATCATGTGATTAAAATGTGAAAGAAAACTTACTACCAGCAAGATGATGTCAACTAAGCATAATGCATTTTCAAATTATATTATATAGAAAATAATTCATAATGCCTTTAACGTTTTATCCTCATTGTGCTTAAAATCCAAAGGAGAATTAGCAAGCTTCAATAATTATATAATAATCTCAGGAGACAATAATGTCTTATATGTAGAACAGGGGTGAGGATATGCAGACTCAAGGCCATATGTGGCCCTCTAGGTCTTCAAGTGCAGCCTTCTGACTGAATCCAAACTTTACAGAACAAATCCCCTTAATAAAAGGATTTGTTCAGTAAAACTTGAACTCAGTCAAGACTGAATCCAAGCACCTAGAAGGTCATATGTCCTTTACACACCTACTAAATTCTTTTTATGATACAAATATATTGTTGATCCCTGAACCAGGAAGAGTGAAAATAGACTAAGAAAAGTATAGACCAATTTCCCTAATGAATATTGATGGATAAAATGAAACAATAACAAGGATATTGGAGCCATATGTCACAAAATCATTCACTTAAAACAGATGGAAATCATAGCAGGAAAGTGGGGCTGGCTCAATGTTAGGAAAACTGTTAATGCAATTGAACGTATCAATAAAAAAACATTGAAAATCATAGTATTATCACATAGAGGAAGAAAAACTTTCAAAAAACTACAACATTCTTTGCTATTAAAAATCCTAGAGCATAGGGATAAATTAAGCTTTTTGCAAAATGATAAGTAACGTCTAATTTAAACTACCAGCAAACATGATCTATAATGGAGATAAACTTGAAGCCTTCCCAATAAGGTTGAAGTGAAGCAAGGTGTACCATCATCATTGCTATTATTTACTAGACCTTTAGAAATGGTAGCTAAAGCATTAAAAGAAGAGGAAAAGAAGCTGAAGGAATTAAAATATTTGATAAGGAAGTGGAACTTTCACTATTTGCAGATGATAGGATACCATATTTAGAGTATCGTGGAGAATTAGCTAAAATCTAGTGAAATAATTAACAATTTCATCAAAGTTCATGGAAAAAAATGAATTAAAATGAATCACCAGCATTATTACATATGACCAAGCAAGTTCAGAAGCAAATTCCAGTTAAATTAGCTAAATAAAATATAAAACAGGCATTATATAAAGAAAATTACAAAACAGTTTCTGCAAAAATAAAATTTAAACATAGTAAGAAATATCAAACTTCACTGAGTCAATATTAAAAAAAATGGCAGCTCAAGTTCAATAAATTACTTATTTGGTACCATATCAATCGAATTTCCCCAAAAAAACCATGGACCTAGAAAAACTTATAACAAAATTCATCTGAGAAAACACAATATGGAAAAACTCCAAGGAATCAATGAAAAAAATGAAGGAAGGTGGCTTAGCAATATCAAATCTATAATCACCATTAAAGTGGTGATCATCAAAACAAATTGGATACTGGCCAAGAAATATTAGTTGGTGACTAAAATAGATTAGGTAGAGAATATACAGCAATAAATGACCATAGCAATCTAGTGTCTAATAAACCCAGAGATCCAAGCTTTTGGAACAAGAACTCCCTATTTGACCAAAAACTACTGGAAAATCTTTAAGGGAACTTGGAGAAAACTAGACATAGACCAATGTCTTATGGCATATACCAACATAATGTCAAAATATGTACATGATTTATATATAAACGTTGATATCTTAAGCAAAATAGGGGAAAAGAAATTTTTTTCTTGTGATATCCATGGACAAATAAAGCATTTATTACTAAACTAGAGATATAGAGCATTGCAGAATATAAAATGAATAATTTTGATTACATTAAGTTAAAAAGAGGTTGCAATTCAAGAGTAAAAGAAAACAGAAAATGAGAAAAATACAGCAAAGTTCTCTGATAAAGGCTTCATATATATGTGCATACACATACATATATGTATAAGAGAGAGAAGTGATTCAAATTTATAAGAATGAATTACTCAATAAGATAAAGGATATGCACAGGGCAATTTTCGGAAGAAAAAATCAAAGTTATTGATAGTCATGGAGAAATATTCTAAATCATTATTGATTAGAATTTGGAGAAATATAAATTAAAACAGTTCTGATGTATCACCTCACACATTTCAGGTTGGCTAATATGACATAAATGGGAAGTGATGGATATTAGAGGGAATATGGAAAATCTGGGAAACTAATGCTCTGTTGGTGGAACTGTGAATTATTCCAAACTCTGGATATCAATCTGGAGCTTTGCCCAAATGGCTATACTTTCGTGCCTATCCTTTGGTTTAGCAAAATTATTCCTAGGTCTGTATCCTAAAGAGATTGAAAAAAGACTTATATGTAGAAAAATATTTCTAAAAGCTCATTTTGTTGTGGTGAACAATTGTAAATTGAGGGGATATTCATCATTTAGAGAATAGCTGAATAGGTTGTGGTATGCAATTTTGATGGACTAATCTTTCCACTCTAAGAAATGATGAGCAGAATGGTTTCAGAGAAGCCTGGAAACACTTATTTGAAGAACCAGAACATTGTACACTGTAAAAGCAATATGGAAAGATGGTCAACTCAGAATGTCTTAGCTATTCTCATCAGTAAAATGATCTAAGATAATTCTTAAGGACTTATAATGACAAATGATATCCATTTTTTGGATAAGAACTGATAGAATCTGAATGGAGATTAAAGCATATTAAAAAAAAATATTTCTTTTTCTTGTGTGTGTGTGTGTGTGTGTGTGTGGTGTGTGTGTTTAATTTATTAGGTGTTGGGTGGGTTTCTGTTTTCTATTTGCAACATGGCTAGTATCAAGATATGTTTTCACTGACTGTGTGATTATATGCACACATATAATCTGTATTAAATGACAGACTTTCTCAGGGCTAGAGGTTGAGAGGAGGGAGGGGGAGAATTTGGAAATAAAAATTAAACCAAAAAAAATGATTGTTTTAAATTGTTATTACATGTAATTGGAAAATATATTAAATTATTCTTAACTCTTACCAAATTAAATTTTATCCTACTTTTGATTTATGCTCCATGTATGGTGATTATTTTTTTAAACTTTAATCTTCTGGAAGATTGTCCTACAATAATGTTTTTACAAAAGAAAATTTCTATATTTATTACTTTCATATTATATCGCTCTTACATTAGAATGTCAACACAAACATCTAATCAACATTTTTGTTTGTGACCTTACACTCCTCTACCTCCACATTCCTTCTAAGGGTGCCACAAAATCTGAAAATTTTGGCATCTTACAGATTATTAGTGGATAAATTTTCTAGCACATTCTGTTTCATTCTATTTATCTCTAGAACTTTTTATATCTCTTCCTTTAGAGCATTATTTGCTTTTCCTCAATTTGTCTACTTTTCTCTTGAAGGGATAGTCAGTGATGTTTATTAGAATTAGGAGGTTGCATTTCACTGCCATAAACCACTTAAGCTTGTTATTATACCATGAGAAGTATTTGCTTTTCATTTCATACTAATATAAAGAAATTTTAGTTTCTTCAAGATGTTGAATTAAATAATCACTGCTTATTTTGCTTGTATGGTGAAAAATACACAATTTGCTTTCTTTATTTATGTTGCTTGATGTTTTTGGTGTTGTGTTAACAGAACACCTGAAATTTTCTGAAAGAAAATTTTAATATTCTAAAAAATTTGCATATCATAACTATACTACTAGAAAACTAACCCTTTGGTATAAAAAACACAAATTAATATTTCCTTTACTTACACTAAAATTATTCTGATTAAAATCATTTTAATATTAGTCAAGGAGAATTTTTGTAGAATGTTTACTTTAATATTAATGATTAATAAGTTAATTTGTAGTAAATCCTTAAGTTTTTCTAATATTTCAAATTTTACACAGCACTTTTTCTATAAAATTATTTCGTGAGATTGCTAATGCAATTAAAAAATCTTCACTGGAAATTTATCATCTGTAATTCTGCAATACAGAATCTCAGTTTCTCTTAGTTATCACTTTTTTTAATTTAATGAAGGAGAAAAATAGACTAAAGCAGAATTTAAGATATCTATATATGTCTATCTATATTTATATGTTTATGTACATGAATCATAGAATCATGCATTCCTAGAGTGGAAAAGTGTGCTAACAGTAAAATATATGAATCAATGGATAATAGATTTTGATATATCTTTCCTTGAAAGGAAAGACAAAACCAGTCCAAGTTTGTGGCAAAGGAAGTGAAATGCTATTTCATGAGGAAGTCCTTTCCATTTTTAGACAGTTCTGCCTTTGTGTAAGTTTTCCTTTAAATTAAGACAAAGTCTATCTCCTTCTATTTCCACTCTTCAGTCCTAGTTCTCTGTTTGTTTTTGCTCATCCCTTGCTTTTCAAGAAGAGAAATGTCATCATGGCATAATATTGTGATTTGCAAATGAATTGTATATATATATCAGGTAGAATTGTGTAAATTCATCAGTCTCATGCTCTCTCTTTGATAATTATATACATTCAGTGGAAAGACAGAAAACAAGATGACTGGCGATGGCCAAAGATAAAATGATAACCATGGCATCTTGGATGTCTGACAAAGGTCTCAGCACTCCCCAATATCTGCTTTCACAATCCTCATGGCTATTAAAAAAATTATTCTCATCCCTCTATTTTCCAGGAAATCTTCACATACTTGAACCAGACATTTCCCTCACTCACTGAAAGGTTTAAAGTCCATTGGTTGTTTTAAACCTGATTTAACCCATCTACTTAGATGGATTAATCGGGTCGTAGTCACTGCAGATTCTTTAGCTTCTTAGAGCTACATGGAAGATTTACATAGAAAAAGTAGGCCAAGATGGCGGAGTAGAAAGACACACATTTACGAGCTCCGAAACCAAAGCCCATAGAATTAATGTAAAAAGAGACCCCCATTAACGTCTGGACCACTGAAAAGTGTACAGAAATGGAGTGGAAAGAGACTTCCGTGCCAGAGAGCCCTGGAGAGCCATCCCCAGGGTCTGTCGCGCCCTGGAAAGTGGACCCCACCCCAGCGCTGCCGTGGCCACAGCCCCAGAGAAGCTGACCCAAGCAGGCTTCAGGGACGGAAGCTCGGCAGCCGGGAAAGTCCCTCCACCCACAGAAGCTACAGGTCAGTGAGAGAAGCTGGGCTGGAGGAGGGGAGCGCACTGTCTCCGTGACTTGGGCCCCCTCGGGTGGAAGCAGCAGCAGCAGAGACGGGGGCAGGAAGTGGCAGAGGCAGAGGCGTGGGTGCCGGCTGAGGCAGCAGCAGCAGCAGGCAGGATCTTCATTATTGAAAGTCTCTGCATAAGCGACCTGAGGGAGCTGAGCCTGGGAGATGGCCCTGCCCCACCCCGCTCTATTATTGAAGTCCTCTGCATAAAGCCCCTGAGGGAGCTGAGCCTGGGAGGCGGCTCTGCCCCACCCCAGCACCAGAACTAAAGTTTACATTGATTAGTGGCGGCGGCAGGGAAAGTCCATTTGAACCTCAGACCCTAAGCACTAGCTGGGCGGATCTAGGCGGAGGTGGACAGGAATCTCAGAAGTCAAGTAACTGGCTGGGAAAATACCTAGAAAAGGGAAGAAAAATAAGACTATAGAGAGTTTTTTCGAACAAATGCAAATGATCCTGACATCAGGATCTGACGAGGAAATATTCTTGCCATCAGGGAAAGACGTGGAGGGCGGGGCCTCAGTACCCCAGGCACCCCAGGGGGATGTCGGGTGGGCTCAGGCCTTGGAAGAGCACAAAAAGGATTTTGAAAAGCAAGTTAGACAGGTGGAGGAAAAACTGGGAAGAGAAATGAGAGAGATACAAGAAAAGTATGAAAAACGTGTCAATACCTTGGTAAAGGAGACCCAAAAAAATGCTGAGGAGATTAACACCTTGCAAAATAGGCTAACTCAATTGGCAAAAAGAAGTTCAAAAAGCCAATGAGGAGAAGAATGCTTTCAAAAGCAAAATGAGCCAAATGGAAAAAGAGGCTCAAAAGCTCACTGAAGAGAATAGTTCTCTCAAAATTAGAATGGAACAGATGGAGTCTAATGATTTTATCAGAAACCAAGAAATCACCAAACAAAACCAAAAGAATGAAAAAATGGAAGAGAATATGAAATATCTCATAGGAAAAACAACTGACCTGGAAAATAGATCCAGGAGAGACAATTTAAAAATTATGGGACTACCTGAAAGTCATGATCAAAAAAAGAGCCTAGACATCATCTTCCATGAAATTATCAAGGAAAACTGTCCTGACATTCTAGAACCAGAGGGCAAAATAAGTATTGAAAGAATCCATCAATCACCACCTGAAAGAGATCCAAAAAGAGAAACTCCTAGGAACATTGTGGCCAAATTCCAGAACTCCCAGCTCAAGGAGAAAATCTTGCAAGCAGCTAGAAAGAAACAATTCCAGTACTGTGGAAATACAATCAGGATAACTCAAGATCTAGCAGCTTCTACATTAAGGGATCGAAGGGTGTGGAATAGGATATTCCAGAAGTCAAAGGAACTAGGACTCAAACCAAGAATCACCTACCCAGCTAAACTGAGTATAATACTTCAGGGGAAAATATGGTCTTTCAATGAAACAGAGGACTTTCAAACATTCTTGATGAAAAACCAGAGCTGAAAAGAAAATTTGACTTTCAAACACAAGAATGAGAAGAAGCATGGAAAAGTAAACAGCAAAGAGAAGTCTTAAGGGACTTCCCAGAAGTGAACTGTTTACATTCCTACATGGAAAGACAATATTTGTAACTCTTAAAACTTTTTAGTATCTGGGTAGGTGGTGGGACCACACACACACATGTACACGCATGCACATGCACACACATACACACATGCACACACATACAGAGACAGAGAGCACAGATTGAACTGAATAGGAGGGGACCATATCTTAAAAGAAATTAAGGTAAATGGTGAGAGAGAAATGTAGTGGG
Source organism: Bettongia penicillata ogilbyi (assembly GCA_023548195.1). Taxonomy (NCBI): domain Eukaryota; kingdom Metazoa; phylum Chordata; class Mammalia; order Diprotodontia; family Potoroidae; genus Bettongia; species Bettongia penicillata. Next base: position 1,146,030 of record JAJHZJ010000688.1, on the reverse strand, counting down.
AGGAAAGAGGGTGAAATGGAAGGGGGTAACTATATGTCATTTCAGAGGCAAGTAGGAGACTTTTTTAGTGGAGGGAAAAAGAGGAGAGCTGAGAAAAAAAATTGACTCACATTTGACTAAAGGAAGGAATAAAATGCACACTCATTTTGGTATGAAAACCTATCTTACAGTATAAGAAAGTGGGGGAGAAGGAGATAATGCAAGGGGGGGATGATGGAAGGGAGGGCAAAGGGAGGAGGGAGCAATTTGAAGTCAACGCTTGGGGAGGGACAGGATCATAAGACAGAAGAGAAACAATGAGGGGCAGGTTAGGAGGGATGGTAATTCAGTTAGTCTTACACAACACGACTATCAGGGAAGTCATTTTCAAAATTAAGATATGGCCTATATTGAATTGCCTGCCTTCCCAAAGGGAATGGGTGGGGAGGGAGGGATGGGGAGAATTTGGAACTCAAAGTTTTAGGAACAACTGTTTAGTATTGTTGCTACTAGGAAAGAAGACATACAGTTAATGAGGAATAGAAAGTCATCTGGCCCTACAGGAGAAAAGAGAAGATGGAGACAAGAGTAGGGAGGGATGATAGAAGAGAGGGCAGATTGGAGATAGGGAAAATTAGATTGCTAGGTGTATTGGGGTGGGGGGGAGGGGATAAAAGGGGAGAAAATTTGGAACCCAAAATTTTGTGAAAATGAATGTAAAAAGTTAAATAAATAAATAAATTTAATAAAAAAAAGTACAATCCCTCTTCTATATTACATATTTTCTTGTACTTGAAGAATCTGTCTTTTCTTCAAATTGAATATTCCAAATTCTTCAACAGTTTTCCACAACTCAACACAGTATCCTTTGGCCATCATGTCTGCCAGTCTTTGAAAGCAATGCAGAATATTGATAGCTTTCATAAAAAGTGAAAAATTGGCAGTTCAGATGGGGTTTGAGCCCAGAAGAACACAGTAGGACTTTCATTCACTTTGCTCTAGCTACTTATGTCTGTTATGTTTCGAGTGAACTGAAATTCTAGGTTTTTCCATTAAAAAATTCTCTATAGAATTCTCCATTGATTCAAAATATTAATTGGAAGGACAAATATTGAAACTGAAATTTAAATACTTTGGCCACAAAATGAGAATAAAGGTCTCATTAGAAAGATTCTTATGTTGGGGAAGATTTAAGGCAAAATGAGAAGAGTATGACAAAAGATGAGGTAGATAAAAAGTGTCATTGAAGCAGGAAACATGAGCTTAGATAGACTTTTGTAGATAGTGAATAATGGAATGCTTTGGCATGCAACGATTCATATGATCATAGAGAGTCAGTCATGACTGAATGATGAAAAACAACACTATCATTCAATACTTTCAGGGAGAAGTTTTTTTCTGTTTTTAACCTTTAACATTTTTTGTTTTAATCTTCATTTTTTTCTTTGTCTTCAGGAATACTTGGTTAATTCAAATAGAATGTAAATTTGTGAGGACAGATCCCAGAGTTTCATCTTTATTCTCCTGTATCTAGCACACTACCAATATTTTATAAGTAATTAACACATTTAATGTCATTCCCGTATCACTATATGGACCATGTATCTTCATTTCAAGAGATAATTATACTAAACCATCTTGGATACATTTACAATATGCTTAAATAAAGCATAATTAGTCTCCTGAAGCTCAGAAGTATGCAGTGTTCTTGGAAAAACAATTTTCGAAGAAGAAAAAACTCAGAAAAACACAACAATCAACTGTAATTCTAGTGGACTAAAATAATGAAAAAAAATGCTTTCCACCTCTTGACAGAGCATCATATGTATAATAGAACATAATGTTTGGAAAACAACAATGTGGGCATTTGTTTGCTTTACCATGAATATTTGCTAGGAGGATTTTCTTTTCATTTTTTTCAGTAGTAGAATGTATGAGGATAGAAAAAAAAATCTTATTGAAAATTAAAGAAACTGGGGGATGTCATGTTGCTTTTTCAAGTTCTAACAATTAGAATAGAGTTGCACCACTTATTGTCTTCATGACTGTCACGGCCTCTTACCGTGAAGTTAGTTACGTAAGCTTTTTGAGAGTGATAGGAATGATGAAAAGTACTCCACTTCCAAAAATACTTTAGCATAAATACCTTTCTCACAGATAGGGAGGACAGCCATGTAGCATAATTCTGGTCATATCTAGAACTTTAATCCTTTATATATTTGTGAGTCCCTTGCACACAGGAAATGTAAATCTTCTCAACCAGAAATTTCTAGCACTAGACCATTGTGCTGCAAAGCAATCTGTTGTGGTGAAAAACATTTTTCTTTCTGACCCTTCATCATGTGGAGAAAAAAACTCGAAGGAGATTTAGAGAGTAGGTGTGGGCCAAAGCATTACAGAAAGGATTTTTTTTCACCACAGCCACAAAGTAATTTCAGGGAAGGCCTTTTCTACCTGTAATTTGAAGGTTATAAATCTACATATAACACCTACTTGTCTATCTATCTTTCTATCTGGAGCATATGCACATTTTATCCACTATGCTATACAAACCTGTGTATGCATTTGTATGTGTATACATATGTAAATATACATGAATAGCTACTCATTTATACAAATGTATGTGTAGACAGATATTATGTATATATATATACATATATACACATACATACATATGCACACAAATATATAGACATGGATGTCATACGTAGATTTAATAAATTATTATATCTTCAGTGTAAGGAAGTGTGGGTATTTAGTGAGATATTTTCAGAATTTCTTCAATATTTTATGTGTATTAAGACAAATAAATTAAACTTAATAAGGCCTGTTCAATGCCAACTATTTGCAAAGTAGAGCCCCAGGGACTGTGTAAGAAGGATTCAATGAGACAATTAGCCTTTTGTGTGTCATTTAGAATATTGTGCCATAGTTGGATGTGATGTCTGGAAGATATGGGTTTTTTTGAGAGTCCTTTAAAATTTTATTTATTTACTTTTTAATTTATGGAATAAAACAAGCATTTCCATAACAGTATAATAAAAAGATGATTGTACATGAACCTGCAAGTCTACTGTGTAATCTTTTAAAATTATATAATATAGTTGTCATGTAAATTTATGTTTTCGTTTTTTGTTTCCCTACACCCTTCCAGTACCCTAGAGACAGTTACCATTAGACACACACACACACACACATATGTAAAATCATTATACACATTCTTCTATTGGAAAAGAACTTCTTCCTTACCATGTGTTTTTTAGTTAATTTGGGCTTATGGTACCAAAGAACTGGAAATTGCATGTCCAATAATTTGGGAATGGTTGAACAACTTGTTGTATATGATTGTGACTGAATATTGCTGTGCTAAAACAAATGATGAGTTATATTATCTTAGAAATATATGGGTAGACTTACATGATATAAGGAGGAGCTTAATTAGCAGAATCTAGAGAACTATGTATATAGTACATTTATATTGCTTTAAGAACAACTTTGAGTGAAAAAAAATCATTTTGACTATTATGAATGCCCAAATTAACTACCAAGGTATAGATATGAACTCTGTCTCAGAACCTTAGCAATTATATAAACTTACAGAAGCCATTTAACCTCTTGGCCTTAGTTTCCACATGTGTCAAATGAATAAGCAATAGCAACTGTGTTATAGGGCTATTATTAAGGTAAGCAAATCATAGTATCATAGATTTAAAACTGGCAAAGAACTCCTAGACCATCTGGTATAACTTCATTTATTTATGGGAAGCATAGTATGAGAGAGATTACAAAAGTAGCTCATTTCATCCTTTCACCCAGCCATGGACCAATATCGTCTGTCTCCAAATCCAGTGATTTTTTCACCATTTCATAATGTTTCATTTTTTTCCTTAAAAGCATTTCATAATGTTTTTCCAAATATAGGAAGTCAGTCCTCAACACTCATTTTGTAAAATTTGAGTTCCAAACATTTCTCCCTCCATAAGACATTTAGCAATTTGATATGGGTTACACATGTACAATCATGCTAAACATATACCTAGCAATCATTTTGGGAATGAAAAATCAGACCAAAAGAGAAAAAAAAATGAAAAAGAAAAAAAAAGTGAAAATAGTGTGCTTGCTCTGCATTCAGATTCCATAGTTCTCTCTCTAGAGATGGTAAACATTTTAGATCACAAGTCATTTTTAAATGTCTTGGATCATTGCATTGTTGAGAAGAGTAAGTCCATCATAGGTAATCATTGCATAATGTTGTTGCTGTGTACAATATCCTCTTGGTTCTCCCCACTTCACTCAGCATTTGTTCATGTAAGTCTGTCTAGGTTTCTCCAAAATCCACCTGCTCATCTTTTTGCACAGTATAATTGTATTTCATTACATTCATATACCAGAACTTGTTCAGTCATTCCCCTTTGAAGGACAGCACATCAATGTCCAATTGTTGACCACTGCCAAGGGACCTGGTATAAATATTGTTGGTACATATGGGTCTTATTTCCTTTTTAATGATCTCTTTGGTATACAGCCCTAGTATGCAAGGGTTTAAGCAGAGTTCAGTTTCTATTTGAGCATAACTCCAAATTGCACTCCAGAATGATTGGATTCGCCTACCAATAATTTTTCCACATCTTCTCCAAACTTTATCAGTTAGGTTTTTTGTCATATTAGCCAATTTGCTAGGCATGAAATGGTAGCTCAGAGTTTTTTTAATTTGCATTTCTCTAATGAATAGTGATTTAGATCATTTTTCATATGATTATAGATAACTTCAATTTCTTCATCTCAAATTTTCTCTTCGTATATTTTCACCATTTATCATTTAGGGAATATCATATTCCTATAAATTTGACTCATTTTTGCATTTTTTAAAGAAATGGGTCCTTTACCATAAACACTGGCTATGAAAATTGTTCACCAGATTTCACTTTCCTTTTAATCTTGATTGTTTTGCTTTTGTTTGTGCAAAACCTTTTTAATTTAATGTAATCAAAATTACCCATTTTGTCTTTCATGGTGTTCTCCTTCTCTTGTTTGGTCCTACATTCTTCTGTTCTCCATAGGTCTGATGGATAAACTATTCCTTCCTGTACTAATTTGCTTGTGGTATCATCCATTATGTCTAAATCATCGACCCATTTTGAACTTATCTTGGCATAGGGTGTGACATAATGTATTTTATGAAATAATGTGTGTAAATCACTGTATAAATGCTATCATTATCATTCCCAATCACTATTGTCAAATTTAATAGGGAGGGTATCAAACATACACAAAGAAACATAATTCAAAATAGCGGGTTATTATATAGAACATATAATCAAGGTTGTATGTTAGGTCTAAGGAGATTTTCTTTTAAGTTCTTATTCTACTCTACTAGACTTTATATGGGTACCAATCCTCTACAGAATGCTACATTGTTTTTTAAGAAAATGAAAACTAGAGGTTTTCCTTTTTCTACCCTTCTCAGCCAATTTTCTGTCTTTTCCATGGGTCTTTCCTCCTTTTCTCAGCTCTTCACTAAGGAACAAGCCATACTTTATAAGATAAAAGGACACAGAGAATGGAAGAGTTGGGTTTAAAAGCTACTTTAGTTGCGTATTGATCTTGACTGGTCATTAACCCCTTAGTTACCTCATTTATAAATTGAGAGGACTAGACTCAGAGACCTCTACATCTTACAGCTCTAAGTATATGATCTTATGTTTGTGGATTAAGATGGCAAATCCCCAAATATTTGTCCTTTATTCTAGCTTCTTCTCATTTTGCATGCTCTTCTTTCTAACTTGCTAATCTATGAATTATGGCTAGGGCTAATGTAGGATTTTTCAACCACTATTATTTTAGTAGGGAGAGTTGTAGCATGTAAATAGTTGAAATTACTTTGTCCCTATATCTACTGTTTCACTTGAAAAAAGAGACTATGATGAAAGTGTCTGCTGACTATTGGAACAGACATTTCAACAGAATGGTATTCATGGGTATATGATTGCAAGGGATTCACGAAATAGAGACTTGGAGTTGTTTCAGCCATGTCAGACTCTTCATGATGTTATCATGAGGGTTTTTTTTTCAAAGATACTGGAGTCATTTGCCATTTTCTTCTCTAGCTCATTTCATAGATGGGGAAATTGAGAGAGAAAGGGTTAAGTAACTTATGCAGGGTCACACAGCCACTAAGTATCCAAGGCCATATTTGAACTCAGGAAGTCAAGAAGATGAGTCTTCCTGACTACGGGCCCTGCGCTGTATCCATTGCACCACCTAACTACCAATTGTAGGTGATTACTAAATAACCAAATGATTGAAACCATTGCAGCCAATTTAAAGGTTTAGATCTAAATTATATTTAAGTCTAAGGATCTGAAATTAAGTGCCTTTTTATACTTGGAAAAGAATATGTGATGAAGGCATTCCAAGAACAGGACTGATGGTTTATTATAAGGTGAGAACACCTTTCATGCTAACTTGAGGTGAAGCATAAGGTTAATTTTCTGACAGCTACTTGACTTACCTATGCATTTATCTTCAATGTATAAACTCAAAGACAAAAAGATTCTTCCCCATTTCTTTTTTTTTTAATGAGAGATATCACCAAAATGTAGCATGGGGGCATCATTATGTAACTTGAAGCAGGCAGCATAGTCATCTTCAATCACATCTGCTCTCACTTTTCTCCAAGGGAGACTTTACTTCCTTCTAGAAGGAGGACCAGGAAGCTGGAGACATAAGTTTGGCCACTGTTCTCCTCAGAGAGGAGGGAGTACTAAACTACAATTATATCTGTCTGCTCCCATAAATATTATTGGTTTAGAGGATGTAGTTTTCAGATTCAAATTGAATTTTTGATCATTTTAGGGGAAAGAGTACCCAAGCTTCATAGATAAGGATTGACTCCCTTCTTAAAAAAACAGAAGTTGTACAATGAATACACACAGTGAATCACCAACAAACTAGTTCTCCAAGAACACAAAAAAACAAAAGTCAAGTGATGCATGCATACATGTAAGTACATATTTCTATATATACACACAGATAAATACACAGATGCATATGTACATATACATGTTAGTATTTACATATGTGTGTAAATAGAAACACATGCATATATATGCGTATGCATGTACATGCATACACATATACACACATACATATGCATATACTAGGCAATACAAAGTGAAGCTCACCCATTGGACTCGTTAACTGAAAAAGAAATTCCCAGATCTCATCCAAAGGGAAATTTCTCCAAGACTCTAGTGTGATAAACTGGGTCAAGGTACATGTAGGAGTTTAGAGTTTTGATAATACATTTTTTTCTGATAATATGTTGAACATATTATTAATTTCTATCATGTCAAATTCTCCACAAGCTTATTCACTCTTAAGCACTCTGAAGTGGGGTTAACATATCCATATTTTCTCTCAAAGATGAAAGAGAGGCATGCCTGAACCAGTTGCAGAGAAAGATGAGACTCCAGACTCTAAGAAAGTTCAAAGATTGAAGAGACTTGAAGAGACATCAACAAAACCCGAGTTCTCCTCTCTCTCACACTGGCCAACTCAGCACATATTATCCAGGGAAAGTGGAGCATTGATCGCAAATGAAGATGTGAGCATCTCATACAAATATCTTTGGATTCCTTTTTATATTTTCTTAAATAATTCAAAACAAAGACATTTAAAATCTTAAAGGATGAATACAAAGGAAAATTAAACTCTTTAAAAATCAATCGTGGAAAAAATATTAAATTACTCTTTTTGAAAGTGGGTATGGTTCTCTACAATTTAGTTTTGGCTAAAAAAAGTTCTCAATTTAATTTAAACTTACACTTTAGCTTTATACATACATATATGTGTATAATTATATATATATGTATATACAATGTATATAATTGTATGTATATATATATATGTAATGTGTATAATTCTAAACTTTGTTTGCAGTAGTTAGCTCTTATTGGTTGCCACGCTCTATTTGATTCTATATTATGTAATTAAATGGGGTAGGGAGTATTTGCTTTTCAATGAATGTAATGAGGAAATGAAGGTCTATCAATATTGACACATTATCAAAAAATATCTTTCAGTACCCATATATATATATATATACACACACACACATACACATACATACAAACACACACTCATATACATATATATATATATATGTGAGTTAAGCAATTAATTTAATCCTTAAGAAGATCAGTGCAGATATTGCTCACATTCAAATTCTGTATATCCTCAATTTTTGATAAACAAATTTTATGAGAATTTTCTCATTATACGGCGATAATGATTTTTATAACATCAAAAAAGCAAAAAGTTGTAGAGACCCTAATCCAGGGAGGACTGTGTAAATAGATGTTATGTTTGTTTGCTATTCAGTCAAATCTTGGCAATATTTCTATCTTCTGATTTTTTATTCAACTTCTCCATGACCCTTACTTGCACTGTACTATATATTTCATTTCAAACTCTATTAAATAAATAAGTCAAATTCTCTTACCTTTTGGATTTCATAGCTATTCTTTGCAGCTACTAAATCATAGCTTTTATTTTTGCCTGTCAGATCAGGGACACCAGCAGCAAGAAGAGACATTGGTTTATTCTTCAACAGTATCAGCAGCAATCTTTCACCCACACAAGGGATTGAATTATTAAGATATCCACTGGTTAAAAATACACTCTTTATCTTAAATTTAAGAGAGAGAGGGAGAGAGAGAGAGAGAGAGAGAGAGAGAGAGAGAGAGAGAGAGAGAGAGAGAGAGAGAGAGAGAGAGAGAGAAATCTAATTCACCATATAGCAAATGCAAACGTGGTTGCTACCTCTCAAGTTAACTGATGTCAATAGGATCTATTTGATGCAGGGTGCAAATTCTATCTAGTGATTTAGGGCAGTGAGCAAAAACAAATAACATATGTGGCTGAAACCAGATGACAGATGAAAGTCAGCAGGCAACAGTTCCTTTTGACTCAGGGTGCTGGGGGTTCCCTAATGAATACTTATGAGTAGATATCCTTAATGACCTAAGGCTTAGCTGGAAAATGATACCTATATTACTAAACCTTCAACAGAATCATAGAAACAAACAGTTGCTGAGAATCTCTGAGGAGTCATATAGTCCAGGACCTGGAACTCCTGATACATAAATTTCCAATCTCTTTTTTAAAAAGGAAATATATATGCAATATATGTATTTAAACATAAATTTATACATACATACACATAATATATACCTATACAAAATACTATCAAGACAAGTGAGCATAGAAACATACAAAAATCAGAATACAAACTTATATACATGCACACATACATGTAAGTATATGCATCTATATGCACACATACATATGCATATGCACTTGCATATATATTCATATAAATATGTATAACTACATACATTGATATACACATACTTCAATATCTATTATTATACTCATATATAGTCATATACATTCAAATGCATCTATGTACAACAATACTATAATTTTTCTTCTATTTCTCTCAGAGTGGATAACTTTTTCCTTCATAAGTCTCAGTCTGTCCATACTTTTTCTAAGTCCAACAATTCAACATTTCTGACAGCACAGCAATATTCTAACATTATTCTGTATAGTTATTTAAAATAATTTAAACAATATTGATTAATATTATGAGATAGATTGTAGCTTCCCTATTTTTCTCCTTTGATTAAATCTATTTTAGGTTTAACTTTGCCTAAGGTCATGATTTCTACCCCTGCACTTTTTCCTAATAAATTCTTTATTTTTTGTTTGTATGTATCTCTTATTTCCTATCCCTCCTTATTCTTTTAGCCATATCCTTGCTCTACTATTACTTAATCTATGTTCCCTCCAAAGATGCCTACTTTACCCTACCATTCCCATTAATCTAGACAACCTTCATTACCCCCACACTGCTTTATCTTATTCATCACTCATACATTTCTGTATACACTTTAGGAGACTTTTATTCCCTTCTAAATGTATATGTTCTCTCTTTAACCCATATCTGATATGAGTAGAGTTCCCTCTAAAATCCCTCCCTCACTCTCTTTCCCCTCCCTATCTCTTTATTCTTTTATCTTTTCTGAATTTAGAAGACTTCTCTCTGTCTCCCTCTCTTTCTCTCTCTCCCTCCCTCCCTCGCTCTCTCTCTCTCTCTGTCTCTCTGTATGTATATGTATATGTATATGCATGTATTGTTCCTTTAACATGTGCCCAAAGAGAGTTAGGGTCTTGAACTACCATCTCACCTCTCCATCTAACTCCTTTTTAACAGTTTTCCATTTGCATCTCATTTGTAAAAGATAATTATTCTTTTTCCCTTTTCCTAAATAGTTACCTTTTAGAACTGCATCATATGCAGGTCTGCCCCAACTTTTCTTTGAACTGCACAATTACTAATAATATTCTTAGACATATGTTTTATTTCTACTCATATAAGATCACTAGAATTTTAGAAGCTAATGGTGAATATACAAGGTGTGCCTAGAAAGAATGGGCCTGATCATGAAAAATGAGAGTGGAACAAATGGACAAATTAAATGCTACACTAGCATTATAAAATGTTTTTTTTTAAAAAATCCCCAAAACAGCCTAAAGGACAGTCTGTAGCATTTTTAGTAGATTGTTTTTGAAGAATTGCTTGGAATATATGAGTAAGGTCACACAAGATGAGAAAGGAAGGGTGGTTTGGAATGCATGTCATTTGGAGCTCAATACTGATGAAATCAAGGGTCTTTTGAAAATATTGGTGCCTCAAGAATTGAACAAGACCTTGGAAGTCGACTTGTTTAGCTCCTAACTGAAGAAGAAAGTCCTTGTAGGTAAAGATTATTTCTTTAATCTTTATATCCCAAACCTTTAGCCAAGTGCCTCCACTTAGTACTCACTTCCTTGCTTATTTATTAATTTTGTTTTTAATTTATGGAATAAAACAATCATTTCCTAACATAATACAACAACCAACAACAAAAAGATGACACATGTAAGCGCACGTCTATTATACACAACTTGAAATTCCTTAAAAATGTACAGTAAAATTGGTATGTTTTTCTTCCCTCTCCCACCTTAGAGATTATAGATGGTTATCATCAGAAACAAATAGGTATACAGATTCACATACATATACATATATACACATATATGTAAAATTATTTTATACATATATCTATCAGATATTTTCTGGATACAAACAGAATCTTTCTTCACATACCCTTTATAGTTAATTCCAGTATTTAAAATTGTCATAATAACTTACTCATTCAAAGTCTTTCTTAAAACAATATTTTTGCTACAACGGTTCTGCTAATTTCACTCATCTATATTTATTTTTTATATAAATTAATTTATTTGTTTTCACTTTTCAGCAATTACTTCCACAAATTGTCAATTTTCTCCCACTCCCACCACACACCCTCCCCAAGACAGCATGCAATCTTATATGGGTTCTACACATACATTCTTATTAAACACATGTTTACACTAGTCATGTTGCACTGAAGATTTAAAATGAACTGGAGAAACCAAGAGAAAAACCAAAACAAAAGAAAATAGAAAATAATCTGAATTATTGCATTTTCCAAATATATAGTTCTTTCTCTGGATGTGAATGACATTTTGCATCGACTCCTATGGAAATGTTTTAGACCCTCGAATTCTGTGAAGGACTGTCTATTAGAAACAGTCCTCTTACACTGTGGCTAACACTTTGTATAATGTTCTCCTGGTTCTTCTCATTTCACTCGGCATCAGCTCGTATAAGTTTTTTCAGGTTTTTCTGAAGTCTGCCTGGTCTGTATTTCTTATAGCACAATAGTTTTCCACTACATTCATATACCAAAACTTGTTCAGCCATTTCCCAGTTGATGGGCATCCCTTCAATTTCCGGTTCTTGGCTACCAGAAGAAGACTGCTATAAATAGTTTCGCACATGTGGATCTTTCTTCTCATTTTTGTGATCTCTTTGGGATACAGTTTTAGCAGCAGTATTGCTGGGTCAAAAAGATATGCACATTTTTATAGCCTTTGGGTATAGTTCCAAATTGCTCTCTAGAATGGTTGGATCAGCTCATTGCTCCACCAAAAATGAATTAGTGTTCCAACTCGCACATTTATCATCGTCCTGTTTTGTCATGTTAGACAATCTGATAGGTGTGATGTGGTATCGTAGAGGTGTTTTGATTTGCATCTCTCCAATCAATAGTGATTTAGAGCATTTTTCATAAGATTATATAGCATAAATTCTTCCTCTGAAAATTGTTCATATCCTTTGATCATTTCTTAATTGGGGAATGACTAAAATTTCAGTTGCGTTGACTTTGTGCAAAACTTTTTCAATTTAACACCATCAAAATTGTCCATTTTACGTCTCATAATATTCTCCCTCTCTTCCACTAATTTCTTTATAGTATCAGACTTCATATAAAAATTTGGTATCCATTTGAACTATATTCTGGTATATAGTGTCAAGTACTGGTCTATGCCCAGTTTCTGCCTCACTATTTTCCAGTTTTCCCAGTATTTTTGTGAAACAGTGAATTCTTATCCTAGAAACTGGGGTCTTTGTGTTTATCAAACAGTAGACTGTTAAAACCATTGACTACTGAGTCTTGTGTACCTGAGCTATTCCACTGATCTACCCCTCTATTTCTTAGACAGTACCAAGTGGTTTTGATGATTGTTAATAATACTATTTAAGAACTGATATATCTAGGGCACATTCCTTAGCATTTATTTTCATTAATTCCCCTGATATTCTGGGTATTTTGTTCTTTCAAATGAGTTTTGCTGTTATATTTTCTTGGTCAAGAAAATAATTTTTGGTAGTTTGATTGGCATGGCACTGAATAAGTAAATTAATTTAGGTAGAACAGTCATTTTTTTTACATTAGCTCAGCCTATTCAGGAACAACTGATGTTTTTCAAATTATTTAGATTTAACTTTATTCCTGAGAAAAATGTTTTGTAATCGTGTTCACATACTTTCTGAGTTTGATTTGGCAGGAAGACTTCCAAATATTTTAAAATGCCCACAGCAACTTGAAATGGAATTTCCTTTCTGTCTCTTGTTTTGTGGATTTGTTACTAATATGGAGAAAACTTGATAATTTATGTGGGTTTATTTTGTATCTTGCAACTTTCCAAGGTTTTTTATTTTTATTATTTCAAGTAGTTTTTTTAATTTGATTCTCTACGATTCTCTAAGTATATCATGATATCATCTGCAAAGAGGGATAATTTTGTTTGTTCTTCACCTGTTCTAATTCATTCTATCTCTTTTTCTTCTCTTATTTCTAAAGCTAACTTTTCTATTACCATTTTGAATAATGGTGATAATGGACATCCTTGTTTCACCCCTGATCTTATTGCAAATTCATCTAGTTATCCCTATTACATATAAAACTTGCTGATGATTTTAGGTAGGTACTGTCTGTGTGTTTGTCCTTTGTTGCTGAAGAAGATCATGCCCTCAGAGAAATAATGACAAAACTTGAACTTGACTTTGCTTTCAGTTAGGGAGGGCTATGCAGGTCAAAAGCCTCATTTCTCCTCCATAGCCATCTAAATCCAATGACCAGGTATTCATCAGGATGACTGGAGATGACCCAGGATGAGGCAATTGGGGTTAAGTGACTTGTCCAAGGTCACAGGGCTAGTGAGTGTCAAGTGTCTGAGGTGAGATTTGAACTCAGGTACTCCTAACTCCTGCACTGGTGGTCTATCCACTGCACCATCTAGCTGCACTGATGTAGATACTGCTTATTATTGTAAGAAAATCTCTGTTTATTCCTATGCTGTCCAGTGTTTTCAAGAGCAATGGGTGTTATGTTTTTTTCAAAAGCTTTTTCTGCATCTATTGAGATAATCATATTGTTTCTGTTAGTTTTCTTGTTGATATGATTAATAATACTGATACTTTTCCTAACACTGAATCAGCCCTGAATTCCACGTGTAAATCCTACCAGAGCAAAGTGTGCTATTTTCTTGAAAACTTGCTGTAATATTTTTGCTAATATCTTATTTGAAATTTTTGCAACTATATTCATTAGGGAAATTGGTCTATAATTTTCTTTTTGTTTTGGCTCTCCAAATTTTTTTATGGTTCAAATATGATGCTGTATCAGCACCATATTTGGATCATAAAAAGAATTTGGTGACTACTTCATCAATTTTCCCAAATAGTCTATATAGTATTGGAATTACCTGTTACCTAAGTGTTTGGTAGAATTTACTTGGAAATCTATCTGGCCCTGGAGATTTTTCCCTAGGGAGTTCATTGATGGCTTGTTCAATTTCTCTTTCTGAGATGTAGTTATTTAAGTATTTTAATTTTTCTTCTGTTAATCTAAGCAATGTATATGTTTGTAAATATTCATCCACTTCACTTAGAAGTGAATGAATGTCACATTTGTCGGCATTGTCACATTTACGGGCATACAGTTGACAAAGTAATTTCAAATTATTTTTTTTTAATTTTCTCTTTATTGGAGATGAGTTCTGCAATATGAATTTCCAAGTTATTTATTGCAATTAAAATAATTTGTATTTGTTGTATTTATGGTTTTATTGGGCCTTGTCACATCACTCTGAATTGATTCATGTGTGTAATTTTAGTCTTCTTTGTATTCTTCATATTTCTAATTTATTACAGCATATTAATATTACATTAATATTCACAATCTATTTAGCTATTTTCCCATTGGTTGGCATCTAATTATTTTTTCTTGCCCTTTGTTATCAACAAAAGTTTTGCCATAAATATGTTGTTTCATTTACAGTACATATTCTTATCAGCGAGAACAGGAACTGGAGTGGAGCAAAGAGACTACAGGAATTGAACTCTTTGAGGTAGGAAGATGTCCTGGGAGGGAATCAGTAGGTAATAGCTATCAGCATTTGGATTGAATGCTAAACTTGGATTTCATGACCTTCAGAGAAGGAGTACTTGCTATACAATGACAGCACGAGAGTCTGGAAGTGGCAAAGAAGAACAAAATGAATTCAGTGAAGATCACCAAAAGGTATGCGAAGAGGTTCATCTCTATATTTTTTGGTAATACATGGAAATAATGAAGATTTTAAAAAAAAATTATTTAAAGGAGTGTTTCATCATCAATGTGGACTACTTCCAGTGTGGAAAGACTCTCTTCCCACAATGCTAATCAGTAACATATTTATACTTTAAAGTCTTTGAGGGTTGCCCAAGACAATGAACTAGTTTCTCATGGACTCGCAGGCATTGGGTAAGAGCTATGGAGGTTCAAAGACAGGTCATCCTGGCTCCAAGGCTGGACATGCTTCCTTCTAAGTTTACCTTAGATTTCAGTATGTAAACAAAGTTCTTTATTAAAAGTTTTTATACCAATCCAAATAGTTTAACACTCTCTACCAATGTGATTTTTTGATTGCTAAAGTTATAAAATTGTCCATTTAAAATAATAACGTAGTATTAAGCAACATCACTTTACAACTATTCTGAATGGGACAGATCCTAACATTTCTCTGTTATATATAAACATATGTCCTGTAGTTTTAGTATCATTCATATATACATATATACATGCATACATATACTCACAGATAAAACAGTGTAGGTGATGAGAAGGTCATACTATTCACAAGTCTTCAGCAATAGATGATCATTACTGTTGCTGTTTCCAACTGCATTTCTCCCTAGGACTCCCTGCCAAGTCTGGTAGTCTGAGCCTACTGTAGCATTGAAGTCACCCAGAATTACATTGAAGGCACATTGATAATAAGGATTTCTAGGTCTTCATAAATTTTTTCTTTGACCTCATCAGGATTCATCACGGTGGGAGCATAGGCACTGATGATGGTGGCATGGCATTTTCCTGTAGGTAGCAACCGCATTTTCATGAACCTGTCATTCTTTTCTTTTGGCAGACATACCAGCTCGCTGACTAGATTAGCTGTGACTGCAAAACCTACAGCCACTTCACAGTGCTCCCCTTCACTGTGACCACTCCAGAAAAAATGTGTATCCAGATCCAGCTTCAGTAAGATGGACTTCATTTGCCAGTCTTGTTTTACTTAGGACTGCTATTTAGATGTGATACCTGTTGCGTTCTCTTCCAACAACAGTGGTTGTTATTTCTGGTCTATAGGATTTTGTGTTGTCTATAAGTATGTGCAAATTCCATGTGCCTATGGTGAGTGGAATCATCTGTGCAGATGTTTTTGTACATTTTATACATTTTTTTTTTGTATTTTGATTCCCCACCTGCCAGATTTGAGTAAGCAGACAATTTTTAGGGCACCTTTTTTAGCCCCTTCCTCACACCAGGACATGAGCAATGTGATCCTTGAAAGACTACTCAGTCACACAGGAGGCTGCTAAGTCCCACTGCTGTTTCCAGTTAGAAATGATCCTATGGCCTAGGTTGCCTGTTTACAGGGTTGTGATTACAGCTCCCAGGGTATCCATACATGCTTGTCACTTGCTTGTCACCACAGTACTTTGAGGTATAATAGTAAACTGATATGAGTGATGTCCTTTGATTCGTGCATAAATTGGATTTAAGTGAGGCAGAGTTGCACTGAGTAATCAGACTCACTTTCTCCTCCACAGTCATCACAGTCTAATGGCAGGAGAGAATCAGGATAACTGGTGATGACTCAGGATGCAGTGGATGACCCTGGTGTCTTCCATGTGTGACCAAGCTCTAACCCCACATTGCCTGGTTCAGCTGCCTTCATGGCCATTGGAATAAATTTTCTTATCTGCCTGTTCTACCAGAGGAAGTCTTCACATGCTTGCGGTAGACATCTCTGTAATTCACCAATGTATTTGAGACCCCTTGGTTACCATCAACCTGGTTTGACCCGTCTGCCAAAATGGTTTACCCGGGTGTGGCTGCTGAGTATACTGCAGCTTCTTGGAGCCACAAGTGAGACCTGAGTGGAACAGGTGGACAACAAAGATGGAAAGAGCCCCAAAAAGGGCTTGACAGCCATCACACCAAAGGTATTGCTCCTCCCTGAACTCTCCCACACCCTACATATGCATGTGTTTGCTGTGCAACAACTCCAGGAGAAATGCCAGGAACAGAACAGAGGTCTGTGTATATTTGTAGATCTGATCAAAGTCTTTGACACTGTTATTCACGAGGGCTTATGGAAAAGTATGTCTAAATCTGGTTACCCAGAGAAGTTCATCAGCATTGTATGTAAATTTCATGACTTCATGTTTGCCCAGGTTCTGAACAGTGAAGAATGCTCTTGTGCCTTCCCAATCACCAAAGGAGTTAAACAGTGCTGTGTGCTTGCTCCCATGCTTTTTACCATGATGTTTTCAGCCATATTGTCAAATACTTTCAAAGAGAATGAACACAGCATCAAGGTTAACTACTGTACTGATGGCAAGTTCTTCAGTTTGAAAAGGCTACAAGCCAAGACCCAAGTGGAGGGTGCATTTGTGCATGATTTTCTGCATGTAGATGATTTTGAACTCAATGCAGACTATGAAGCTGAGATGCAGCAAAGTATGGATCAGTTCTCTGCTTCTTGTGCTAATTTTGACCTAAAAATCAGCACCAAGGAAACACAGATGCTTCATCAGTCACCACCACACTATACACATATGATATCATCAGTTACAACAAATGGAGAAATTTTGAATGCTGTGAATACGTTCACTTACCTTTGTAGTATACTTTCCAGGGACGTACACATTGACAGTGAGTCACATGCATTGACACATGCATTGCCAGAGCTAGCTTAGTGTTTGGAAGGCTCCAATAAAAGTTTGGGAGAGAAGAGGTATTAGACAGACTACCAAACTGAAGGACTACAGAGCAGTTGTGCTGACCTCATTGTTGTATGCCCGAGAAACATGGACAGTCTGTCAGTTCCATGCCAGAAAACTGAATCACTTTAATTGAATTGTCTTAGGAAGATTCTGAACATCACCTGGCGGTATAAGGTACCAGATAGTGAGTTGCTCGAATTAAACTGCCAGGCATTCAAACTATTCTTCAGAGAGTGCAACTATGTTAGGCTGGCCATGTTGTTCGAATGTAAAATATGCGTTTGCCAAAAATGTCTATTTTATGGAGAACTCTCATGGGTCAGGCGACCACATGGTCGTCAAAAGAAGTGATTCAAGGACACATTCAAGTTTTCTATCAAGAATTTTGGATTTGAATATGGGACATGGGAGACACTGGCACAGGACTGCTCAGCATGGCATGCCCACATTGGAAATGGTGCTGTGCTCTATGAGCAAAGCAGAATTGAAACAGCACAAAGAAAATGAAGGATGCACAAATTTAGAGTAACCACCCCAAATGTTCACATGGACTATCTGTTTCCAATCTGTGCTAAAGAATTTCGAGCTGATATTCATCTGATCAGCCACAGTATCACACACACACACACACGTTGAAATTTCATCATTTCATGGTGATGTCATTTTGGTCCTCTTCGAGTATGAAGGACAACAGCCAACAATAATCACATATGCATATATGTATAACATACACACATATACTGTGCATATATATTCTATGTGTGTATATATACACACACATACCTATAAGTGCTCAAATACAGAGACATATGAACACTATCCCAAATATTATCCATTTACATAAATTTGTATGTAAATCTAAGTATATTATATGAATGCATAGATGATATGATATAATACAATAGCAGACTTATTGTGTTATATTATTATATTACTTTGTATTCTGCTCTGCTGTATCATATCACAGCATATCACATTACATTGCATTATTTTTGCATCGCTTTGCACTTTTTTCTATTGCATCACGTTTTACTCTGTCATGCTATGTCATGTCATGTGTTATGTACGCTGTTTTGTCATTCTGTGACATGCCATGCCATGTCACATCATGTATCTTTGCTTTGTGACATGTTCTGATGTCATGTATCTTAAAATACTATATTTTGTTGTACGCCATATATTATTTAATATGCAACATATGCTGTATATTGTATTATGTTATCATATTATATATACACAATGCTATATTATATAATATATAACATTATATTATATACCATGTATTATGATATATTATGTACTATATACTTTGTGTTATACTATATGTTATATTCCTTATTTTTTCATTTCAAAGCATGGATTATTTAATTTTCACATTTTATTAAAATGTGATAATATAGTAAATCATTCTTCTCGAAATGAACCAACATGATGTCAAATAATGTGAAAATCTAAATCTTTGTTTTCTAAATTCCTAATCAATTGGCATGCAGTAGCAAAAATA
Source organism: Bettongia penicillata ogilbyi (assembly GCA_023548195.1). Taxonomy (NCBI): domain Eukaryota; kingdom Metazoa; phylum Chordata; class Mammalia; order Diprotodontia; family Potoroidae; genus Bettongia; species Bettongia penicillata. The sequence goes on along the minus strand of JAJHZJ010000688.1, from coordinate 1,126,777 downwards.
TGTGACTGAATATTTGAATTTTTCCATTTTTATTATTTTGGAGCATGGCACAGTGCAAAATTACTCTCCCATCCCCCACTTCACGTGAATGACATAAATAACAAAGATTTTGTTCTGATTTTATGAGAAATTGATCATGGTGTTTTAAGTCTAAAGTGAATGAGAGTCCCTGAATATCCTTAATGACCTTCTGTCTATCCCAAAGGTGTTTCCAGATTTGCTGTCTACTTCATAGGAGACACTTTCTTGTCATATAAAGGTGATTATTGAGGGATCAAAACAAGATAATTGTCTAAATAGAGTAGAATTACTATCACCTCAGAATTCTGCATGATTTGACCCTCACAAGTAGAAAGCTTTTGCAAATGTAGCATACCTACTTCAGACTTCATTCATTTTAAGTGGGACTTTTTTTAAGCTGTAAAAATTTTATACACTTTTCAATTTGTCTGATTATTTCCACTGGCATGCTTTTCATGCTAAACATGCTGTTCTATTCCTTGTGCCCTGTTGCATGCATTCTATTTACCATCTGGTAAGTTTCATTTACAAAGTCTGCCCTGTAGCCCAATATGTAATCCCTCCTCCCCTTTGCTTCTTGAACTCTTAGATCTCCTCAAGGATTAGTTCCAGGGTCAACTCTTTCAAGAGGACTTTCCTAACATCTTAGGCCTGAATACTTCTCTTTGAAATCACTTGGTATTCAATACACTTGCAATGTGTATTTACTTATTTGTGGTCATGCTACTTCCCTCCCCACCCCACAAACCCCAGAGAAAATAACCTCCTTGAGGAATGGTTCAGACTCACTTTGATCTTTGTAGCTCAAATTTTGATGTTAGTACCTGATATACCATGTGGACAATATTTTGTCATTGATTGATTTGATTTTAGAATGTTTTTTGCACAGTTCCTTTAGGCAAATGAGAGAAAAAATTTTAAAAAGTGAAGTGGTGACTTTAATATTGTTTGGCTGCAATTAATTAAATGAAAGGATTTCAAAATTATTTTAAAACACATGTATCAGGTCTGTAATAGTCATGTACTGGATTATGAGTCTAGAACTACTCCTCTCTATATACATATGTTCTTTCTTGCCAGAAAACTTGTCTTCCTTCATGGCTTAAACCATACTGATGATATCACGTGATATGGCATTCAGCTTCTAATGCTTCAATGCGTCATTGAAATTTGTACTGTGTTTACGCCACAGAAATCAACGTTTTGAAATCTGAACCTTTCTAAAAGTCATATTAAATGCAATGTTATAAAAGGCCTTTAAGAAAATACAGTCAGGAGTGCATTTGAGTCAGTTTTCAATAGTTTGTGTGAGCTAGTTGTTAAATTTTCAAAATGAGCATTTGCGTAACAGAAATTGGTAGCTGGTATAAATCAGTATAATTAATTTCTTTATTGTCTAGATTAAAAGAAATATTAACAAGGAAAGTTAAACTTAAATGTGTATTCAAATATTATCGATATATTACTCTTCCCAACCCATAGGAGGACCAGAGAGGAGAAAGAAATAATTAACGTTTGGTAATTAAAAAAACTAAAATATCAAACTATATTGTAAGGGCTTCATATATGTGACATCTCTTTTTATATGACTACCACCTAGAAGAGTGCTTTGCACATAATTTCTTCTTTATAGATATTTCTGAAGTTGAGTTTGAGATGAGAAAGTAAGAAACTGTAATTATTCTATTTGATAGCTATGATCACATGACATTCTATGTTGGATTAATAACCACACCTATCAACACAATAACCATTACTGCTTTTGTAATATCTGGAGAGAGTAAAGGCAAGGATCACTGAGAGAAATTTGTGACAGAGAACTAAAAATCTCAGTTTTAGCAAACGATTGCTATAATATCATATAACTGGAAATTTTTTCAGAATTGTTGGTCAAAGTAGGCAGTGCAAAATGTATAGAGAGCTACACCTACCGTTAAAAGGACCTTAGTTCAAACCCACATCAGATACATACTAGCGTTATGGCAATTGGTTGGACACTTAACCTCTCTCTGCCTCAATTATTTCATCTATAAAATAAGCATTAATAATAGCACTAATGTGCAAATGTTATTGTTAGAATCAAATTAGATAATTTTTGTAAAGTTGTTTGTAAAACTTAAAAGAGCTTCAAATATGCTAGGTATTTCTATGGAGAAAGTGTGTTTACAGATGGATTCCAAGTTGCCAAAGTATTTGAGGGCAAGGCAACCAAGGGAGAGATTCAATCATTTAGGGACAATTCTCTGACTTTGATTATGCAAAATCCCGCACCCTCCAACCCCAGACACACACACACACACACACACACACACACACACACACACATACACACCCTGAGCCATATGTATACTTCTTATCTCTCATGATCTTCACATTGTCAACAATAGCATCTCACATTGTAAGTTACAAAACCGTTCCTAAAAATAATCTAGTAGGTGAGGTGGCATAAGTGAAAATAAGCCAATTTTACATATGGGGTACCTGAAAACTAAAGAGGCTAAATATCTTGCTCAATTAAGATTATATAGATAGTAAGGGGTAGATCTGGGCTCTAAAACAAGGTTTTTAGCCTGCAACCTGATTTCATTCCCCTATGCCTCTGTGCCTTTCATGCCTCTATTTCTTTGTGATGGTTGTGTTCCCCACTACTCAATAATAATGCTCCTTTAGCTCTCAATCTCATTTTAATTTCAATTTCCTCTTTCTGCTATACTAGATGCCATTTTTAATGGCATAAAAGTAATGTTGATGATGATTTTTATACCCTTTAAAATTTTCCAAGAGCCCTAAAAATATTGTTTCAATTTATTCTCACAACAAGCCAATGAGTTAGATGCTATTATTATCTCCATTTTATAGATGAAGTAATGGAGACGAGTAGTGATTAAAGTATCTTTCATAGGATCACACTGTTAATAAGTGTGTGAGGCTGGACTTGAAATAGGCATTTTGATTCTAGGTCCACCACTTTATCCAATGCACTATCTAGGTTGCTACATTCTTATTTTTGTGAAGTGGAATCAACCAAAATCTAAAAGCTCATAAATAGTGTCATATTTTCCTCCAAAAACTGTATGATATTCCAACCTCACTATTAGCAAACTTCAGAGATATTGCAGAGTCATTTCCAGAGCATCACAATAAATCCATAATACAATAAAGTAAGACACATTAATTTTGGTTGCTTAATAGTATTACATCTAAAAATGCATATATTTGAATTAAATATTTTATCACTTTAAAAATGCTAGTTACAATACTGAGAATATTTGAAATGTTGTTAGAATTGCCAAAATGTGACTCAGCAAAACAACGTGAGCACATTCTCTTTCACCCATGGTTCCAATAAGGTTTCCTTGGCACACAGTTGCCACAGACCTCCAATTTCTTCAAAGAAAATCAACTAGAGGGGGCAGAGCCAAGATGGTGGAGCATAAAGATGCACATACAGTAGCTCTTACCCCACAGCCCATAAAATAACTGGAAAGAAGAAATCTCAACAAATTCTAGAGCAGCAGAAGCCACAGAACAAAGGAGTGGAGGAGATTTCTAGTGCAGAGTGACCTGAAAGACCAACGGGAGAGGTCTGTCCCACCTGACCCAGAACAGAGCCCAGCCCAGCCTTGACCACATGACACCAAGAGGAACAGATCCAAGCAGGCTTCAGAGACAGAATCTCCAGTGACAGTGCAGATCCCTCAACCCACAGGCGTTAAAGGTCACTGAGGGAGTCTTTTTGGCTCGCTGAGAAGGGACCAGGGTGTCACCAAAACTCAGGCCTCCTCAGGTGGCAGCAGTGGAGGCAGGAGCAGAAGGGGATCCCAAAGCAGGTAGTAGTCTGCATCCATTGTTGAAGGTCTCACCAAAAAGCCCTTGAGGGATCTGAGCCCTGTGTGGTAGCTTTGTCTCCACCTGAGCAGCTGATCTTAATTTCACACAGAATATTGGCTCTGCCTTCGCCTAAAGCCTCTGATGGTTTGGAGCAGCTCATCTGAATCTCAGCCCCCAGCGTTGGCTTGGTGGAACTGGAGGTGAGGTAGTTGTGGAGAGGAAAATCAGAAATCAAGTAACTGACTGGGAAAATGCCCAAAAAAGGGGAAAAAATAAGTCCATAGAAGCTTACTTTCTTGGGGAGCAGGTGTATCCCCCTCCAATCTGTCGATGAGGAAGAACAAGTCATACTGTCAGAAGAAGACAAGGCCTCTGCCTCCAGGGCATCCAAAGGGAACTTAAAATGGGCTCAGGCAATAGATCTTAAAAAAAAACAAGTTAGCAGCTTACTAAAGGAGAACCAAAAAAAAAAAAATGCTGAGGAAAATAACAGCTTTAAAAAGAGGCTAACTCAAGTGGAAAAAGAGGTCCAAAAAGCCAATAAGGAGAAGGAGGCTTTTAAAAGCAGAATTAGCCAAATGGAGGAGAAGGTCTAAAAGCTCAATGAACAAAACAATTCATTGAAAGAGAGAATTGAGACCAGGGAAATGAATGAATATGAGTTAAGCCACGTAGTTAGTAAGCAAAACCAAAAGTTTGAAAAAATAGAAGATAATGTGAAGCATCTCATTGGAAAAAAACAACTGACCTGGAAAATAGATCCAGGAGAAACAACTTAAAATTATGGGACTACCTGAAAGCCATGACCAAAACAAGAGCCTAGGCATTATCTTCCATGAAATTATCAAGGAAAACTGTCTGATATTCTAGAACCAGAAGACAAAATAAATATTAAAAGAACCCACAGATCACCTCCTGAAAGAGACCCAAACAGAAAAACTCCTAGAAATATTGTGGCCAAATTACAGAGTTCCCAGATCAAGGAGAAAATACTGCAAGCAGCTAGAAAGAAACAATTTGAGCATTGCGGAAATACAATCAGGATAACATAGGATCTGGCAGCTTCAATATTTAGGAATCGAAAGGCTTGGAATGGGATATTTCAGAGGTCAAAGGAACTGTTATTGAAACCAAGAATCACCTACCCAGCAGATCTGAGTATAATACTTCAAGGGAATAAATGGTCTTTCAATGATATAGAGGACTTTCAATCATTCAAACTGAGGAAAACATCAGATCTGTATAGAAAATTTGACTTTCTAAGCCAAGAATCAAGAGAAATATGAAATGGTAAACAGGAAAGAAAAAGCATAAAACATTCTCTAAAGCTGAACTGTTTACATTACTTCATGGAAAGAAAATATTTATCTCTTGAAACTTTTTTTCAGTATTTGAGCAGATGGAGAGATTGTACACACACACACACACACACACACACACGTACACAAAGTCGAAGTGAAATTGTAATCATATTTGAAACCTGATCTCTGGAACTTGCCATTTTTTTATGCTATGGGACTATTAAGTGACTTTTCTTCTGAGTCTAACTGCAGGTATGGATAGCAAGAAAGGTGGTCTGAGCCTCCAATACATGATGGCAGTAAGCTGGTGAGATGCTGGTATGAACTGCAAAATGTGATCTTATGGGAAGGGTGGGAGAGCAGGTGTTCAGCCTGGGCTGAGGTAGGATTCTCCTGACTCAATTTCTCCATTGACACCTGGAAGATTTTAAGCCTGACTGAATGCAAGTGGACAATCTAATCTTGCCTGGAATTGACATGAAGTTGGGGAGATATTGTATCCCTGCAATGTCCCTACTCTTGGTGACAATTTCCTATAGTCAAAAGGTTTGTAAGCTTAATGCCAGATTTATTAAGTTATACATTATTGGTAGGGGTACATCAAGGTTAAGTCTAAAATTAAGCCATTAGGCTTAGGACTTTAGATCAATAACAATAAGTTAGGGTCATTTAATTCTTAGTAATACTGTGGAGACAAGGTTAACAGGTCAAGAACTTGTGAAGTTAGAAACATAAATATTATTTGTGTCTCAGTTGGTTAGTGTTTAAAAAAAATTCTTATGTGGTCCGTATTGTAAATGCTTTAAAAAGAAGTATCACCTGACCAAAAGTTTGAATTGAGTTGTCAGTTATAAACTGTGTGAAAAATGAAAAATGAAATTAAAAAAATAAAAAAGTAAATGAAAAAAGCAACTACATGTCTACAAGTACAATAAGGTACAGTATAATAAGCTAAGGTATAGCTATATTGTCCTCCCCGTTTGAACAATTCTAAATTGCATAACGGCTCTCTTTTTCTGTCTCTGTCTCTCTCTGTCTCTGTCTCTCTCTCTATATCTATATCTATATATACTATGCCATGCATTCCCATACATTTGTATAAGCATATGCATGCTTACATGTATGTATATGTTTGTGATATGACTAATCCCTAACCTATTAGCACAACAGAAATAATAATCTTAAATCAATCCCCACCCCTCTCCAGATGTCACATTCTTCTATTTTGTGATAATATAAGACCCTTAGGGATATACTGGGTACCATTTTAAATCAGTACTAAGAAGGGAGTAAAGTGCAAAAAGATAAGTCCCAGTAAAGACAGAAATTTTACTAGATATACAATATCATGGAGTTCGTAAGAAGAAAAATGGCCTGAGTAATTACTGACCTAATAAGATTAAATGATTCATACTTGCATTTTGATGTTTTTATTTCAAGCATTAGAATTGCCTTATCTTTGGAATACTCTAAATATCAAGGCAAAAATCCACTATTCCTCTCTACTTATTACTTTGAAAAAACAAAAACCCAAACATTAATTAAAACCTAAAAGAAGTCATCCAAATAAACTTAACTATTAGGTTTATAAATCCAAGAGCACTGAGAAATTTGAGCAAGCAAAACCAGGGACTAATTTCATCGTTGAGAGCTTATCAAGAATTTTTACAGGGGGTTGGAGCCAACCTGGCAGAGTTGAAAGATGCACATATTATAGGTCATTCCCCACAGCCCATAAATTACCTGTAAAAAATGACTCTCAACAAATTTTAGAGCAGCAGAATTCATAGAAAGACAGAGTGAAAGAGATCTCCAGCCAAAGGTAACCTGGAAGGCCAACAGGAAAGGTCTCTATCACAACACACTGAGTGGCACAGAGTTCAGACCTGGCCACACAGCACCAGGAGGAACAGGACTGGAACAGGCCTCTGGGACAGAATCCCCAGAAGGGAGAGTCTCAGATTCTTCAACCCATAAGTTCCAAAGAAAGCATCATAGGTCAGTGAGAAGGTTTTCCCAGCTGGGTGAGAGGGGAATAGAATACCTCCTCAGGATGGGCCCCTGGCAGCAGAAGCAGCAGCAGCAGGTGGGCAGCAGCACTATGTGTAAGCTTCTACCTTCAGGGATCAAAGGACTTGGAATATGATATTCCAGAAGTCAAAGGAACTGGGATCAAAACCAAGAATTACTTACCCAGAAAAACTGAGTATAATACTTCAAGGGAAAAAACGGTCATTCAATGATATAGAGGACTTTCAAGCATTTTTGATGAAAAGGTCAGAACAGAAGAGAAAATTTGACTTTAAAACACAAGAATCAAGAGAAGCATGGAAAGGTATACAGGAAAGAAAAATCAAGAAGAACTTTCTAAAGATGAACTCTTTATATTTGTACATGGAAAGATAATATTTGTAACTCTTGAGACTTTCCTCAGTATTTGGAGAGGTGGAAGGATTATACACGCACACACACACGCACGCACGCACGCATACAGAGCACAGGATGAGTTGAATCAGAAGGGATGATATCCATTAAAATAAAATTATGGGGTGAGAGAGGAATATATTGGGAGAAGAAAGGGAGAGATTAAACGGGGCAAATTATCACTCATAAAAGAGATAAGAAAAATATTTTCTTTTTTTAAATATAAATTTATTTAGTTAACTTTTTACATTCATTTTCACAAAATTTTGGGTTCCAAATTTTCTCCCGTTTTATCCCCTCCCCCCACCCCAATACACCGAACATTCTAATTTTCCTATCACCAATCTGTCCTCTCTTCTATCATCCTTCCCTTCTCTTGTCCCCATCTTCTCTTTTGTCCTGTAGGGCCAGATGTCTTTCTATTATCCATTAACTGTATTTCTTATTTCCTAGTAGCAAGAACAATACTAAACAGTTGTTCCTAAAACTTTGAGTTCCAAATTCTCCCCATCCCTCCTTCCCCCCCATTCCCTTTGGGAAGGCAGGCAATTTAATATAGGCCCTATCTGTGTAGTTTTGCAAATGACTTCGATAATAGTCATGTTGTGTAAGACTAACTGTATTTCCCTCCATCATATCCTGCCCCCCATTGTTTACATTCTTTCTTTTGATCCTGTCCCTCCCCAAGTGTTGACTTCAAATTGCCTCTGCTGCTGCCTCCGCCACCGCCTCCCGAGGGGACCTGAGTCACGGAGACACCCCGCTCCCCTCTCGGCCAGCCCAGATGTCTCTCTCACTGACCAGTAGCGTCTGTGGGCAGAGGGGCCTTCCCGGCCGCCAGAGGTTCCCTCCTTGAAGCCTGCTCGGATCTACTCCTCTGGGGCCGCGTGGCCAGGGAAGCTTAGGGGTGGGCTCTGCTGTATGGAGCCTGACGGACCTTTGGGGACTGCTCTCCAGGACTCTCTGGAATGGAAATCTTTTCCACTGCGTTTCTGCGAGCCTTGCAGTGCTCCAGAATTTTTGGGGAGTTCTTCTTGCAGGAAATATATGGGCTGTGGGTTCAGAGCTAGCATACGTGAATCTTTCTACTCTGCCATCTTGGCCAGAAAAATATTTTCAATGGAGGAGAAAAAGGAGGAGGTGAGAGGGGAAAAGGGAAACTTACTCTCTTCACATATGGGTTAAGGAGGGAATAACATGCTCACTAAAATTGATATGAAAATCTATTTTCCACCACAGGAAAGTAGGGGATGAGTGGACAAGTGGGATGAGGAGGATGTTAGAAGGGAGGGCAAATGGGGAAAGACAGTAACTAGAAGCAAACACTTTTGTGAAAGGACAATGTCAAATGAGAGAATAGAATAAAGGGGGGACAGGGCAGGATGGTGGGAAATATGGTCTTACACAACATGACTATTATGGAATTCTTTTGCAAAAGGACGCATATAGAGCCTGTATTGAATTGCTTGTCTTCTGATTGGGCATGGTTGGGGAGTATGAAAGGGAGAGAAGTTGGAATTCCAAGTATTAGAAACGAATGTTGGGAATTGTTATTGCATGTAACTGGGAAATAAGAAATACAGGTAATCGGGTATAGAAATCCATCTTTCGTTACAAGAAAAGAGAGAAAATGGAGACACAGGAAGGGGGAGTGTGGTAGAAGGGAGAGCACATTGAGGGAAGGGGTAATCAAAATGCAAGGCCTTATGTGGTGAGGAGAGGCGAGAGGTGGGGAAAAATGTTGGAACTCAAAATTTGGTGTAAATGAATGTCATAAAATAAAAATAAACAAATAAATACTTTTTTTAAAAAGAATTTTTACAAGTCATCACCCTGTTTACATTGCTATGTAAAATAAATAAACCATAAAATAGAGACTATTACAAATAGATGTTTCGTTGCTTTGTTGCTTTCAATGTCACAAGGAAACAGTTATTATTTCAATACAAGTCATTTAGAAAGAAGTATTTATTTACACAATAAAAAATATTTCCATGTTTATATTAGGGTCATGATTGAATGGATTCTTTTTTGGGGGAGGAGAACTCCAAATGAAAATAGGTATTCAGTGGTACTAGCTTTCTTGCTAAAAGCAAAGTCTGCTTTGATGTCTACCTTCAATTTTTTTCTCCTGCTTTTCCCACTCTTTTTATTCTTAATTCTATACAAGAGATTTTTTCATTCTCCTTCTTCCAACCTTCAATATTTTATTCAGTTTTCTCAGTTATTATGTTCCATCACAATCCTTTGGAAGATTGAAGATAATTGTTCCATTTATCTTATAGAAATGTAAGATATGCATACCTACATTTACTACTATTGCATGTCTATTAATACTGGCAATTTTTAAAAATAAAAAGAAAGCTCATATTCAAAGGAAAGTGTGTAGAATAAATGGGTTTTCATAAATATATTGATCTTAAACTTGAGATATTTATACTGATATGGTTACTAATGTTCATTACCAACAATCATATCATTTTCTAAGTCATTGTTAAATGTAGAATTGTCTATCAGAAATTATTTCTGGTTAAATCTTTTTAAGATTTATAAGTAGTTTTTAAAAGGTGACCAGACAAGCTGACCAGGAGCCAAGATGGTGGAGTGAGAGCAACTACTCATTTAAGCTCCTACACAAACTCCTTCAGATACTTCTAAAAAGAGAATCTGACCAAATTTTGGAGGTGATAAATCCAATAGCAGAGAGACTGTGGCAGATTCACAGACCAGGACAGACTGTAAGGTCGATGGCAAGGATATTTTCCTCTGGCCTGGAGGAGTATACAGTATACAGTGCAGTGCATCTCTGCTGTGGCAGGGCCAAGTAGGAAAGACTTAGGCTGGACTGAGGCAGCAGTAGCACAGCAGAGTGGCAGCCCAGAGTGGCAGTCTAGCAGAGACAAGGCAGTGAGAGCCACTGAGCCCCAGGTATCACTAGCAGCTGCTCCTAAGACTATTAGCCTGCAGATTAAACATCTGTAAGTCACCTACTTGAACTTCAGGGAGCCAAAATGGCAGAGTGATCAGTAAAAGCTCTCTTCCTCCTCCCCTTATTGACCTTGAAAGAACTATAAAATATTTCCCTAGAAAAATAATGGATCAGTGGGATCAGCAGAAGGGGAAAACAGTCTCATACCACATGAGGATAGGAAAATAACTAAGGAGGATTCCTCTTACTGTGGCAAAGGACTGGAACTGTCCCAGATCGCACCACCTCAGAAAACCAGGAGTAGATCCAGAGTTCCAGGGGGTGGAGCCTTGCAAACACCAACACAAGGTCCCCAGGTATGTCTCAGTGCTCCAGGGGAAAGAGGAAGACAGTACAGCAGCCCAGGATCACCAAGCACTCAGCTTTCCTGAGCTGTAGCTCAGCTGAGGAGATCTCCTGTGGTGAGATCACCGCCCCTCCCCTCCATCACACTTAACAAGCTAGCTCTACGGCTAATCCAGGGAAATACAAATAGAATTTACCTGGCCTTTGCTTTCTCATACCAGCCAGCCTAGAATCAAGTTCTTTAATTTCAAGATGAAAGAACCAGGGGCCACAACACACAAAGTCTCACCAACATGAGGAAGAAGCAAAGGAGGAAGAAAAAGACCATAGAGCCTTTCTATAGGGATAAGGACCAAAACATAAATATCAAAGAGGTCAGTATTGAGACGGTACTTCAATATTAAACTTCAGAGAAGACTATGAACTGGTCACATGCACAAAGAGCACTCAAGGAAGAGCTGACGAGGGAAACAGAAGGAACACTGGCTAAGGATTTTAAAAGTATGAAAACAGAACTCACTGAAGAGAACAGAGCTTTAAAAAGGAAAATTGAACAAATGGAAAAGGAAGTACAAAAACTAACTGACAAAATAATTCCTTAAAAGGAATAATTGGACAGATGGAAAAGGAGACGCAAAAGTTAACTGAAAAAAACAATTTGATAAAAATTAAAATTGGGCAAGTCAAAACTAATGAGTTTATGAGACATCAAGAATCAGTCAAACAAAATCTAAAGAATGAAAACATAGAAGAAAATGTAAAATATCTTATTGGAAAACAAGCGACATGGAAAATAAATCCAACAGAGAAAATTTAAGAAATCTTGTCCTAACAGAAAGTCATGATGTAAAAAAGAGCCTGCACAATATCTACCAAGAGTCATTGAAAGAACACACGTTTCACCTCCCAAAGGGGAATCCAAATTAAAACCACCAAGAAATATTGTTGCCAAATTCCAGAATATCAAGTGAAGGAGAAAATATGACAGGCAGTCAGAAAGAAACCATTCAAATATCAAGGAACTACTGTCAAGATCACACAGGATCTTGCAGCTTCTACATGAAAAGATGGAAGGAATTGAAATATGATACTTCTTAAGGCAAAGGAGCTTCGACTACAACCAAGGATCAATTACCCAGCAAAGTTTGGCATAACATTTCAGGCAATGAGAGGGACAGGACACAAGGTATTTTCAGACCTTCCTGATAAAAAGGTCAGAATGTAAGAGAAAATTCGATCTTCAAATGCAGGTCTCAAAAGAGCCATAAGAAGGTAAGCAGGGGAAAAGAAAAACTTGTTGCTCAATTTAGGCGAGCTGCTTACCTCCCTATAAAGGAAGATGACACTTATTAATTTTGACAATTTTGCATCTATTATGAAATAGGAAAGGGATATTCATAGATAGAGGGAGAAGCATAAAGTAGATGATGTGATGATAAAAATACAATTTAAGCATGCAAAGGGATTATATCAGAAGATGTGAAAAGAAGAAAACAGAGAAAGGTAAATTACATCACAGGAAGTGCAAAATTATATTATGGCAGAGGGAAAGAAGGGAGGTAGATGAGTATTGTTTGAGAGATACTCTTCTCTGATTTGATCCAAAGAGAGAAGGAACAACAAACTTAACTCTATAGGCAGTAGTAGGGGAAGGGGGAAAGAAAGGTGAGGTGAGGTAAAAGGGAGGGAAGAAGTAGTAAGGTTAAAGGGAGTAAAAGAGAGGGAGGCTGAAAGAAGAAGGGAAGATTGCAGGACATGGTGGTCAAAAATTAAAACTCTACTGTGGAGGGGAAAGGAGAAAGGAAAACTAAAAGCATAAACAAGGGGAAAAGGGATGGAGGGAAAGACACAGATAGTAATCATAGCAGTGAATGTGAATGGGATGAACTCTCCCATAAAATGGGGCCAGATAGCAGAATGGATTAAAAACCATAATTCAACAATATGTTGTTAGCAAGAAGCACATTGAAAATGGGGTGATACACACTGGGTAAAGGTAAAAGGTTTAAGCAGAATATATTGTGCTTCGGTTGATGTAAAAGAAAATGCAGGGGAGCAAAAGTAGAAATAGATTTCATCAAAAGAGATAAGGAAGGAAAATGTATCCTGCTAAAAGGTACCATAAACAATGAAGCAATATCATTACTAAACATATATGACCAATAAAATTGTAATAAAGAAAGCTATTGAAATAATAAATAAAACTAAGAGTTTTATAAAAAAAAAGAAACAATAAAATTGAGAAACCTTTGGTCAATTTAATTTAAAAAAGATGAAAATCAATATTAGAAATATCAAAGATGAAAAGGGGGAACTCACTTCCAATGAGGAAGAAATTAAAACAATAATTAAATACCTTGCCCAACTTTATGCCCATAAATTCGACAACCAAAGAGAGATGAATGACTATTTAAAAAAAAAAACATATTGCCCAGATTAACGTAACAGGAAGTTAAACACTTAAATAACACCATCTCAGAAAAAGAAATTAAACAAGCCATCAATGAAATCCCTAGGAAAAAGTCTCCAGGGCAGGATGATTTACAAGTGAATTCTATCAAACATTAAATAACAGTTAATTCCAATACTATATATACTATTTGGGAAAACTGGGGAAGAAGTCCTACCAAATTCTTTTTATGATACAAAAATGATTTTGATATCTAAACCAGGATGAGTCAAAGCAGACAAAGAAAATTATAGACCAATTTCTCTAATGAACATAGAGTCAACTTTTAAATAATCTCTTAACAAAAGGAATACAGCACTTATCACGAGAATAATACATTGTGATGAGGTAGGACTCATACAAGGAATGCAGGGGTGCTTCAATATTACAAAAATTATTAGCATTATTGATCATATCAACAATAATACTAACAGAAAACACATGATTATCTCAATAGATGCAGAAAAAAGCTTTGACAAAATACAACATCCATTCCTATTAAAAAAACTGAAGAGCATGGAAATGAATGGAACTTTCTATAAAATAATAAGCGTTTTCTGCCTAAAACCTTCAGGAAGCATTATATGCAATTGAGATAAGCTAGACACATTTTCAGTAAGATCGGGGTGAAGCAAAGATGTCCATAATCACCACTATTATTCAATATGGTACTAGAAATGTTACCTGTAGCAATAAGAGAAGACAAAGAACTTGAAGGAATTAGAATAGGGAAAGAAGAAACTAAGTTTTCACTCTTTGCAGATAATACGATGATATACTTAGAGAATCTCAGAGATTCAAGTAAAAAAACTACTTGAAAAAATAAACAACTTTGGCAGTTACAGATTAGAAAACAAACCCACGCAAATCTTCTGGCTTTCTATATATTAGCAACAAAGTGTAACAGCAAGAGACAGAAAGAGAAATCCCATTTAAGGGTAGGGTAGACAATATAAAATATTTGGAAGACTATCTGCCAAAACAAATCCAGGAACACAATTACAAGATACTATTTTTAAAATATAAATTTATTTATTTAACTTTTTACATTGATTTTCACAAAATTTTGGGTTCCAAATTTTCTCCCCATTTATCCCCTCCCCCACCCCAATACACCAAACATTCTAATTATCCCTATCATCATTCTGCCCTCTCTTCTATCATCCCTCGCTTCTCTTGTCCCCATCTTCTCTTTAGTCCTGTAGGGCCAGATGACTTTCTATTCCCCATTAACTGTATTTCTTATTTCCTAGTAGCAAGAACAATACTAAACAGTTATTCCTAAAACTTTGAGTTCCAAATTCTCCCCATCCCTCCCTCCCCAACCATTCCCTTTGGGAAGGCAGGCAATTCAGTATGGGCCCTATCTGTGTAGTTTTGCAAATTACTTCAATAATAGTCATGTTGTGTAAAACTAACTGTATTTCCCCCCATCCTATCCTGCCCCCATTGTTTCTATTCTGTCTTTTGATCCTGTCCCTCCCTGAGTGTTGACTTCAAAATGCTCCCTACTCCCATTGCCCTCCCATCGTCCCTCCATCCCTGCTTATCTCCTTCTCCCCCACTTTCCTGTACTGTAAGATAGGTTTTCATACCAAAATGAGTATACATTTTACTCCTTCCTTTAGTCAAATATGATGAGGGTAAGTTTCATGTTTTTTGCTCAGCTCTCCTCTTTTTCCCTCCACTAAAAAGTCTCCTGCTTGCCTCTTGAATGAGAAATAATTTACCCTGTTCCATTTCACCCTCTCTCCTCCCACTACATTTCTCTCTCAACATTTACCTTAATTTCTTTTAAGATATGGTCCCATCCAATTCAATTCTCTCTGTGCTCTCTGTCTCTGTATGTACATGCATGTGTGTATGTGTGCATGCACGCTTGTACGTGTGTGTGTGTGTATGCATGTGTGTGGTGCCACCAACTACCCAGATACTGAAAAGTTTTAAGAGTTACAAATATTGTTTTTCCATGTAGGAATGTAAATAGTTCAACTTTGGTAAGTCCCTTATGACTTCTCTTTGCTGTTTACTTTTTCATGCTTCTTCTCATTCTTGTGTTTGAAAGTCATATTTTCTTTTCAGCTCTGATCTTTTCATCAAGAATTCTTTTTTTTAAATAATTAATTTATTTTTTAATGTTTTACAATCATTTCCTTAAAGTTAAGATTTTATCCCCCCATCCTTCTCCCACTACCCCCCTCCCTCCCCATGACAGCATACAATTCTGTATAGGTTCTACATATACTTTCCTATTCAGCACATTTTCACTATAGTCATGCTATGTAGTCGAACTAAAATAAATGGAAGAAATCATATAACAAATCAAAACATAATACACTGAAACCCACCCACACACAAACAAGATCTGTTACATTCTGCCAATGACTTCCATATTTCTTTCTCTGAGTGTGGAAGGCATTTTTCCTTAGAAGACCAACATTAGGATTTTTTTTTTCTCAGTAAGTTCTTGTGTTATTACTAAGTTCCAAGTCTACCAGAAAAAACTCTCACACACTGCGGTCGTTGTTTTGCACAAGGTTCTCCTGGTTCTACTCCTGGTTCTCCTGGTTCTGCTCCTTTTGCTCAGCATCAGGTCATATAATTCCTTCCAGTCCTCCCTGAAGTCTTCTTGTTCATCATTTCTTATGGCACAATAGTACTCCATTACATTCATATACCATAATTTATTCAGCCATTCCCCAATTGATGGGCATCCCCTTGACTTCCAGTTTTTGGCTACCACAAAGAGTGATGCTATAAATATTTTTGTACACGTGGGACCCTTTCCCATTTTTATAATCTCTTGGGGATACAGTCCTAGTAGCGATATTGCTGGGTCAAAGGGTATACACATTTTTGCGACCCTTTGGGCATAGTTCCAAACCGTTCTCCAGAAGGGTTGGATGATCTCACAGCTCCACCAACAATGAATTAGTGTTCCAACTCTCCCATATCCTCTCCAACATTTATCATTTTCGTGCCAATCTTATAGGTGTGATGTGGTACCTCAGAGTTGCTTTGATTTGCATCTCTCTAATCAATAGCGATTTAGATCATCTCTCTAATCAATAGTGATTTGTAATCACTCATATGATTACAAGTTATTCCCCAATTGATAAATGGTCAAAGGATATGAACAAACAATTTTCAGGGGAAGAAATCAAAGACATTCATCAAGAATTCTTGAAAGTCCTCTGTTTCATTGAAAGACCATATTTTCCCCTGAAGTATTATACTCAGTTTTGCTGGGTAGGTGATTCTTGGTTTTAGTCCTACTTCCTTTGACTTCTGAAATATCCTATTCCATGCCCTTCAATCCCTTAATGTAGAAGTTGGTTATCCTGATTGTATTTCCACAATATTGGAATTGTTTCCTTCTAGCTGCTTGCAATATTGTCTCCTTGACCTGGGAACTCTGGGATTTGGCCACAATGTTCCTAGGAGTTTCTCTTTTTGGATCTCTTTCAGGTGGTGATCGATGGATTCTTTCAATACTTATTTTGCCCTCTGGTTCCAGAATCTCAGGGCAGTTTTCCTTGATAATTTCATGAAAGATGATGTCTAAGCTCTTTTTAGATCATGGCTTTCAGGTAGTCCTATAATTTTTAAATTGTTTCTCCTGGATCTATTTTCCATGTCAGTTGTTTTTCTAATGAGATATTTCACATTATCTTCCATTTTTTTCATTCTTTTGATTTTGTTTTATGATTTCTTGGTTTCTCGTAAAGTCATTAGACTCCATCTGTTCCATTCTAATTTTGAGAGAACTATTATCTTCAGTGAGCTTTAGAACCTCTTTTTCGATTTGGCTAATTCTGCTTTTGAAAGCATTCTTCTCATCATTGGATTTTTGAACCTCTTTTGCCAATTGAGTGAGCCTATTTTTCTTTCTTTTTTTTAAATATAAAGCTATTTAACTTTTTACATTCACTTTCACAAAATTTTGAGTTCCAAATTTTCTCCCCATTTATCCTCTCCCCCCACCCTAATACACCAAACATTTTAATTATCCCTATCACCAATCTGCCCTCTCTTCTATCATCCCTCCCTTCTCTTGTCCCCATCTTCACTCTTATCCTGTAGGGCCAGATGATGTTCTATTCCCCATTAACTGTATTTCTTATTTTCTAGTAGCAAGAACAATACTCAACAGTTGTTCCTAAAACTTTGAGTTCTAAATTCTCTCCATCCCTCACTCCCCAAAAATTCCCTTTGGGAAGGCAGGCAATTCAATATAGGCCATATCTGTGTAGTTTTGCAAATGGCTACCATAATAGTCGTGTTGTGTAAGACTACCTGTATTTCCCTCCATCCTATCCTGCCCCCCATTGTTTCTATTCTGTCTTTTGATCCTGTCCCTCCCTAAGTGTTGACTTTAAATTGCTCCCTCCTCCCATTGCCATCCCTTCCATCATCCCCCCTACCCTGCTTATCTCCTTCTCACCCACTTTCCTGTATTGTAAGATAGATTTTCATACCAAAACGAGTGTGCATTTTATTCCTTCCTTTAGTCAAATCTGATGAGGGTGAGCTTCCTGTTTTTTTTCTCAGCTCTCCTCTATTTCCCTCCATTAAAAACTCTCCTCCTTGCCTCTTGAATGAGAGATAATTTATTCCATTCAATTTCACCCTCTCTTCTCCCACTACATTTCTCTCTCACCATTACCTTAATTTCTTTTAAGATATGATCCCATCCTATTCAATTCACTCTGTGCTCTGTCTCTGCATGTGCATGCATGTGTGTATGTATGCACGCATGCACGTACATGTGTGTGTATGTGTGTGTGTTGTCCCACCAACTACCCAGATACTGAAACGTTTTAAGAGTTACAAATATTGTCTTTCCATGTAGGAATGTAAACAGTTCACCTTTGGTAAGTCCCTTATGACTTCTCTTTCCTGTTTACTTTTTCATGTTTCTTCTCATTCTTGTGCTTGAAAGTCAAATTTTCTTTTCAGCTCTGTTCTTTTCAGCAAGGATGCTTAAAAGTCCTCTGTTTCATTGAAAGACCATATTTTCCCCTGAAGTATTATATTCAGTTTTGCTGAGTAGGTGATTCCTGGTTTGAGTCCTAGGTCCTTTGACTTCTGGGATATCCTATTCCATGCCCTTCGACCCCTTAATGTAGAAGCTGCTAGATCTTGTGTTGTCCTGATTGTATTTCCATAAAGCTGGAATTGTTTCTTTCTAGCTGCTTGCAATATTTTCTCCTTTACCTGGGAACTCTGGAATTTTGCGACAATGTTCCTAGGAGTTTTTCTTTTTGGATGTCTTTCAGGCAGTGATTGATGGATTCCTTCAATAGTTATTTTGCCCTCTGGTTCTAGAATATCAGGGCAGTTTTCCTTGATAATTTCATGAAAGATGATGTCTAGGCTCTTTTTTAGATCATGGTTTTCAAGTAGTCCCATAATTGTTAAATTGTCTCTCCTGGATCTGTTTTCCAGGTCAGTTGTTTTTCCAATGAGATATTTCACATTCTTTTCCATTTTTTCCTTCTTTTGGTTATGTTTTGTGATTTCTTGGTTTCTCATAAAGTCATTAGCCTCCATCTGTTCCATTCTCATTTTGAGAAAACTATTTTCTTCAGTGAGTTTTTGAACCTCTTTTTCCATTTGACTAATTCTGCTTTTGAAAGCATTCTTCTCCTCATTGGCTTTTTGAACCTCTTTTGCCAATTGAGTGAGCCTATTTTTCAAGGTGTTATTTTCTTCAGCATTATTTTGTGTCTCCTTTAGCATGGTATTGACCCATTTTTTTCATGCTTTTCTTGCATCTGTCTCATTTCTCTTCCCAGTTTTTCCTCCACCTGTCTAACTTGATTTTCAAAATCCTTTTTGAGCTCCTCCATGGCTAGAGCCCACCGGACATCCACCTCACATGTCTGGGATGCAGAGGCCCTGGGGACCTCCACGTCTTTCTCTGACGGTAAGAATTGTTTCTTGTCATCAGAAATGAAAGGTGGGAACATCTGTCCCCCAAGAAAGTAGCTTTCTATGCTCTTATTTTTCTTCCCTTTTCTGGGCATTTTCCCAGCCAGTTACTTGACTTCTGAGTTCCTCTCCACCCCCGCCTACATCAGCCCAGCTAGTGCTTTGGTTCTGAGATTCAAATGCTGCTCCCCAGCCTCAGGGCTTTCAGTGGCTAGTGGGGCTGCTATTCAATATGAGCTTAAATTCTAGTGCTAGGGTGGGGACATGGCCACCTCCCAGGCTCAGTTCCCTCATGTAGTTTATGCAGAGACCTTTGGTAATGACCCTGAGCTCCTGCCTTCTCTGGGAGTCCCGGGGCACCACTGCCTCTGCTGCTGCCTCTGCCACTGCCTCCCGAGGTGGCCTGAGTCACAGAGACACCCCGCTCACCTCTTGGCCAGCCCCGTGTTCTCTCTCACTGATCTGTAGCGCCTATGGGTGGAGGGACCATCGTGGCCACTGGAGGTTCAATCCCTGAAGCCTGCTTGGATCTGATCCTCTGGGGCCATGAGGCCAGGGCAGCTCAGGGGTGGTCTCAGCTGTCCGGTGTGCGACAGACCCCTGGGGACGGCCTTCCAGGGCTCACTGGAACAGAAATCTCTTCCACTGTGTTTCTGCATGGCTTGTACTGCTCCAGAATTTGTAGGGAGTTCTTTTTACGGGAAAATTATGGTCTGTGGGTTCAGAGCTAGCATACATGAGTCTTTCTATTCCACCATCTTGGCTCCTCCCCAAGCCTATTTTTCAAGGTGTTATTTTCTTCAGCATTTTTTTGGGTCTCCTTTACCAAGGTATTGACCTGTTTTTCATGCTCTTCTTGCATCTCTCTTATTTCTCTTCCAAGTTTTTCCTCCACCTGTCTAATTTGATTTTCAAAATCCATTTTGAGCTCTTCCATGGTCTGAGCCCACCGGACATCCACTTTGGAAATCTGGGATACAGAGGCTCCACATCTTTCCCTGATGTTAAGAATTGTTCCTCGTCATCAGAAGTGAAAGGCAGGAACATCTGTTCTCCAAGAAAGTAGCTTTCTATGGCCTTATTTTTCTTCCCTTTTCTGCGCATTTTCCCAGCCAGTTACTTGACTTCTGAGATTCCTCTCAACCTCCACCTAGATCTGCTCATCTAGTGCTTGGGGTCTGAGTTTCAAATGCTGCACTCTAGCCTCGGGACTTTCAGTGGTGGGTGGGTCTGCTACTCAATGTGAGCTTAAGTTCTGGTGCTCAGGTGGTGTCAGGGCTGCCTCCCAGGCTCAGTTCCCTCAGTGGATTTATGCAGAGACCTTTGGTAATGGCCCTGAGCTCCTGTCTGCTTCGGGAGTCTCATGCTACTGCTGCCTCTGCCACCACCTCTGCCACTGCCTGAGTCACGGAGACACCCCGCTCTCCTCTCGCCCAGCCCAGAAGTCTCTCTCACTGACCTGTAGGGCCTGCGGGTGGAGGGACCTTCGTGGCCACCAGAGATTCTGTCCCTGAAGCCTGCTTGGATCTGCTCCTCTCGGGCAGCATGGCCAGGACAGTGCAGGCCTGCGCTCCGCTGTCCGGTGCGCGATGGACCTTTGGGGTCGGTTTTTCAGGGCTCTCTGGAACGGAAATCTCCTCCACTGTATTGTTGCATGGCTTGCTCTGCTCCAGAATTTGTGGGGAGTTCTTTTTACAGGAAATTTATGGGCTGTGGATTCGGAGCTAGCATATGAGTCTTTCTACTCCACCATCTTGGCTCCTCCTACAAGATACTTTTTGCACAATTAAAAGAACATCTAAGTGAGTGGGAAAAACATCAGTTGCTGGGGGTAGGCCAAGCCATTGTAATAAAAATGGCTGTCCTTCCTAAATTGATTTACTTATTTAATGCCATAACAATTAAACTATCAGATAATTATATTCTAGAGCTAGAAAAATCACATCAATATTCATGTGGAAAAACAAAAGTTCCACAGTGTCAAGGACACTAATGAAAAAAATGCTGGGAAAGGTGGCCTAGCTCTACTAGATCTCAAATTGTATTACAAAGCAGCAATTATCAAAACCACTTGGTACTGGCTGAGAAACAGAAGGGCAGACCAGTGGAACACATTAGGTACTCCAGACATAGTAATGAGTGAATATGGCAATCTAGTGTTTGATAAACACAAGGAATTTGGCCTCTGGGATAAGAACTCACTGTTATACAAAAAGTTACTGGAAAAACTGGATAACAGTGGCAGAAACTAGTCAAAGACCGATGTCTGACACCATACACAAGAAAAAAGTCCAAATGGGTATATGATCTAGGCATAAAAACTGATAGTATAAACAAATTAGTGGAGGAAGGAATAGAGTGTTTATCAGATTTATGGAGAAAGGAAGAATTTTTGATTAAGCAAGAGACAGAAAGCATTATGAAGTGCAAAATTGATAATTTTGATTACATTAAAATGGAAAATTCTTTCAGAAACCCAATGAAACCAAGATTAGGAGGGAAGTAGAAAACTAGGAAAGATTTTTTCCAGTTAATGTCTGTGATAAAGGCCTGATTTCTAGAGTATATAGAAAACTGAGTCAAATATACAAGAATGCAAATCATTCCCCTATTGATAAATGGTCAAAGAATATGAATAGATAGTTTTCAGAGGAAGAAATTAAAGATATCTATAGTCATATGAAAAAATGCTCTAAATCACTATTGATTAGAGAGATGCAAATCAAAACAACTCTGAGATACCACATCACACCTTTCAGATTACTTAACAAGACAAAACAGGATGATGACAAATGTTGGAGAAGATGTGAGAGATTTGGAACACTAATTCTTTGTTGGTGGACCTGTGAGCTGATCTAATCATTTTGGAAAGCAATTTGGAACTATGCCCAAAGGGCCACAAAAATGTGCATACCCTTTGGGCCAGCAACACCACTTCTGGGACAGTATCCCCAAGAGATCATAAAAATGTGAAAGGGTACCACATATATAAAAATATTTGTAGCATCACTGTTTATGGTTGTCAAAATCTGGAAATCAAGGTGTTGCCCATCAACTGAAGAATGGCTGAATAAATTATGGTATGTGAATGTAATTGGATACTATTTTGCTGCAAGCAATGATGAACAGAAAGACTTCAGAGAGACCTGGAAAGACTTATATGGTCTGATGCTGAGCAAAGAGAGCAGAACCAGGAGAACTTTGCACAAAGTCACAACCACAGAGTGGGATAATTTTTTCTGGTAGACTTACAATTTCATTGAAATACAAGGATTTAAAATATTCCCAATGGTCTTTTAAGGTAAAATGCCTTCCATATTCAGAGAAAATACTATAGAATTCAATCACAGACTGTAGCAGAACCTTTTCTTTTGTATTACTTTTTGGTTTGTTTTATAATTTCTTCCTTTCATTTTTATTTTTCTATGCAACATGACAGTGAGGAAAATGTGTTTACTAGGAGTGTATTTATACAACCTATACAAAATTGTAGGCCATGTGAGGGATAGAGAGGGGAAATAGAGAGGAAGGTGGGAGAGGGAGAGAAAAAAAATGTAAGATATTGCAGTGATTGCAGAACACTGAAAATAAATAAATAAAAAAGAATATAGGAGGAAAGGAAACTCAAATTAGGGAACTAATGTAAAAAAATTAATGAATAGTACAATATGGGATGACAAAAAAAAGGGACCAAGCATGCCCAAACTGCATAGAAGGTGTTTCTAATTCATAAAATTCTATAGCAACCTCTGTGTAATTAAGTTATTTGTTCCAAATTATCAAGAATTTCACCCCTTTTTTCTTGATTAACAAAATTTAGATGAATAACTTGTAATATTAAGAGGTTTTCTTAGAGTACTAAGGTTGACTAAATTTGATACTTAATTTACTTGAAGAGAGCACAGAGATATTCTCAACTGTAGTTTTAGAAAATTAACACAAAACAGTTAACCAGTGTGTTTTTTTTTTTAAGTAAGACTTAAGAAACTTCATTAGTATGATAAAATCAATGGATTAGGGTTAAAATTAGGAAAAATTAATAATAGCAAAGATTTATATAGTTCTTACTATATGCTAGGCACTTTGCTAAGCTCCTTAAAAGTATAGTCTTATTTGAAACTCACAAAAACTCTGGAAGATCTTATAATTGTCTCCTTTTATAGATGAGTAAACCGAGGGAAACAGAAGTTTTCATTTGTGCAGGGTCACATAGCTAGCTAGGGGCTGTGGCTGTATTTGAACCAAAGTTACTCTGACGTTAGGCTGGCAATCTCTATAATCTGTGCACATTGTGCCACCTAACTATCCCAGTTTTTACATGTTTAAGTTACATTACATACTAAGGATTTATATAAGTTCCTATATTGTTTCATTAAAGCCTACTTCTCTTTGTTAAATGAATATAAATATTGAATTGATTTTAGCTACCTAAAGAACAAAAATGGAAGGAAGTTTAAACTATCAAAAGTAAATTCTATTTTTTCTTTCTTATTATTAATTTTAAGATTTCAACATCCGTTTCCATAAATTTTTGAGTTTTGAATTTTCTCCACATTTCTCCCCTTCTCCACTTCAAAACAACAAGCATTCTGATTACCCCTTTACACAATCTATCCTCCATTCTAACATTTTTCCAATCCCTTATCTCCATCTTCTCTTTTGTCCTGTAGGGCAAGATAAATTTCCTTACCTCATTACCTGTATTTCTTATTTCTCAGTTTTATGCAGGAATAATACTCAACATTTGTTCCTAAAACTCTGAGTTCCAACTTCTCTTCCTTCTTCCCTCCCCACCCATCCCCACTTAGAAGGCAAGCAATTCAATATAGGCAATATATGTGTAGTTTTGCAAATGACTTCCATAATAGTCATGTTGAGTAATACTAACTGTATTTCCCCCCATCCTTTCCTGCCCATCATTTCTTCTATTCTGCCTTTTGACCTTGTCCCTTCTCAAGAGTGTTTACTTCTGATTGCTCCCTCCTCCCATTTGCCCTCCCTTTCATCATCCCCCTACCCCGCTTATCCCCTTCTACTCTACTTTCCTGTATTGTAAGATAGGTTTCCATATAAATTTGAGTGTGAATATTATTCCTTCCTTGAGCCAAATGTGATGAGAGTAAGCTTCACTTTTTCACTACATTGGAAACATTTTTTCTTGCTTCTTTTATGAGAGGTAATTTGCACTATCTCATTTCTCCCTTTCTCCTCCAAATATATTCCTCTCACACTCCTTAATTTTATTTTTTAGCTATAATCCATTCTTATTCAACTCACCTTGAACTCCCTCTCCCTCCCTCCTTCTCTCTCTCTCTCTCTCTTTCTCTCTCTCTCTCTCTCTCTATATATATATATATATATGTATATATACATACATATATATGTACATATATACATATATGTATATATGTACATATATATGTATGTATGTATATATATATTTGTGTGTACATGTGTGTTTATAATCCCTCTAATACCCAAGAACTGAGAAAAATTCCAAGACTTCCAAATATTATCTTTCTGTGTAAGAATGTAAACAGTTCAACTTTAGTAAGCCCCTTATGATTTCTCTTTCCTCTTTGCCTTTTCATATTTCTCTTGATTCTTGTGTTTGAAAGTCGAATTTTCTATTCAGTTCTGGTCTTATCATCAAAAAGCTTGAAAATCCTCTATTTCATGGAATGACAATTTCCCCCCCTGAAACTGGGTAGGTGATTCTTGATTTTAATTCTAGTTCCTTTGACTTCTGGAATATCATATTCCAATCCCGTTCATCCCATAGTGTAGAAAATGCTAGATCTTGTGTTATTCTGATTGTATTTCCAATGTTTCCAACATCTGAATTGTTTCTTTCTAACTGCTTGCAATATTTTCTTCTCGACATGGGAACTAAGGAATATGGCTGCAAAATAAAATTCATAGGAGTTTCTCTTTTTAGACCTCTTTCATGAGGTGATCAGTGGATTCTTCCAGTATTTATTTTGTCCTCTGGTTCTAGAATATCAGGGCAGCTTTCCTTGATAATTTCTTGAAAGATGATGTCTAGGCTGGTTTTTCATCATGGTTTTCAGGTTGTCCCATAACTTTTAAATTGTCTCTCCTGGATCTATTTTCCACGTCAGTAGTTTTTCCAATGAAATATTTCACATTGTCTTCAATTTTTTTCATTCTTTTGGTTTTGTTTTGTAATTTCTTGGGTTCTCATAAAATCATTAGCTTCCATCTGCTCCATTCTTATTTTTAAAAAACTATTTTCTTCAGTGAGCTTTTGAACCTCCTTTTCCATTAGTTAATTCTGCTTTTTAAAGCATTCTTCTCCTCATTAACTTTTCATATCTCTTTTCCCAATTGAGTTAGCCTATTTATAAGGATCTTATTTTCCTCAACCCTTTTTAGGTCTCGTTTAGCAAGTTATTGACTCATTTTCATGATTTTCTTTCATCACTCATTTCTCCCCCCAATTTTTCCTCCACCTCTCTCACTTGATCTTCAAAATCCTTTTGGAGCTCTTCCTTGGCCTGAAACCATTGAATTTTTTTTTGGAGGTTTTGAATGCAGCAGTTTTGGGTTCCTCTGATGGTATGCATTGCTCTTCCTCATCTGAAAAGATGTAACCTTCTATAGTCCTATTTTGCTTACCTTTTTTGGACATTTTCCCAGCCAATTACTTGACTTTTGAGTCCATTCTCAAGAGGATCGTATACTCTGGGGACCTGTAAGTTTTCACTTCCTCTAAGGTGGCACAATCAAGGGAAAAGAATTACTCCTTTCCTATCCTGTGATCTGGTCTAGTGACAGCCAGAAGCACTCTGTTCTGCCCAGTATCTGCCAACATGTTTCACTCTCCAGGGTTACCTGTGCCAGCACTTTTCCCCAAACTAGCAGTGCTGAGATTCAGATCAACTACTCAACTCCCACAGGGTCTTTAAGTGGAGAACTCCAAAAGTGGACACTGCGACTGCAGTGTCTGCTGCTGGCAGGTCCAGACATTGTTCTCTTCTCATGCAAGTAAAAAAACTTTCTCACTGACCTTAGAAGCTTTTGGAGTTTCTGGGTTGAACAGTCTGGGAATTGCTGCTGCCAGTGGTGCTCTGAAGCCTGTTCTAGGACTGTCCCTGCAAAGACACCTGGCCCAGGCTACACTGTACTATGCTCAGCACCTGATGTGGTACATATTTCCTGTCAGTCTTCCAGTGTCTCTTGGGCTGGATATCTCTTTCACTCTGTTATTTTGTTACTTCTGCTCCCCTTCAATTTGTTTAGAGTCATTTTTACAAGTATTTTATTGGCTCTGGGGAGGAGCTTCTACATGTTCATCTTTCTACTCTGTCTTCTTGACTCTGCCCCTGATAATTTCTTGAAAGATGATGTCTAGGCTTTTTTTATGACGACTTTCAGGTAGTGCAATAATTTTTAAATTATCTTGCATGAATCCATTTTCCAGATCATTTATTTTCCCAGTGAGATACTTCACATTATCAGCTATTTTTTTTCATTCTGTGCTTTGTTTTATAACTTTGTGATTTCTCATAAAGTCCTTACATTCCATTTGCTCCATTCTAATATCTAAGGAATTATTTTCTTCCTTGAGGTTTTAGACATCTTTTGCCATTTGTTTCATTTTACTTTTTAAGACATTATTCTCTTAATTGGCTTTTTTCGATTTCTTTTGCCATTTGGGTTAGTAAAATTTTAAAGTTGTATTCTTCCCTGGGGATTTTGGTTTTGGTTTCCTTTAGCAAGCTATTGACATTTTTCATGATTTTCTTGCATCACTGCCACTTCTCTCCTTAATTTTTCCTCTACATCTCTTACTTGAATTTTGAAACACTTTTTGAGCTTCTCTGTGACCTGAGACCAATTCATATTTTTCATAGAGGCTTTGGATGGAGGAGCTTTGACTTTGTTGTCTCGTTCTGGTTGTATGTTTTTATCTTCCTCATCACCAGTGATGTAAGAAAATACCTTTGCACCAAGAAAGTAAGGATTTATAGTGGGCTTCTTTTTCCCACGTTTGCTCATTTCCCAGTTAATTATTTGACTTTTATGCTCTTTGTTGTGAGGGGCTCCAGAAGCATCCTCTGCTTCAACAGTGGCTTCTGCTGCCGTGTGACTGGGATTGGACCACGCTGCTTTTTCACTGAGGTGAGCAGTCCTTGCCACTGTCCTGGGAAGCTGTCTGGTGGCTGTGTGTTGAGAAGTCTGAAAATCTATTTTTGTTTTACCTTTGTGTGAGATAATGAATGCTATGACTGTTTTTTTTCTTTGTTTTTGTTTGTTTTTTTTATTCAGCTGAAGCATAATCTATTCTGAAACAGGTTTTTTTGCTTGTTTGTTTTTTACCATTTTTTCTGTGTTATTTGGGTTGCAAGACATTGATACCTGGAATACTGGGCAGAGTGTCTGCAGGTTAAATGACTGTGTTGTTATTTGTCTAAAGACTTGATCTCCAATAATATACCATTTGCCCTTTGAATCTGAAATATTAAGGGCAATGTGGTACTCCTCTTTGCATTTTTTATCCTTTTCATATTTCTTTTTCCTTTACTTAAATCATAATGAACTCTTGAAAACATGTGTCTTTCAGAACCCATAGATTTTCCTTCCTTCTTCACTTAAAGAACCTCTCCCTGCATGTAGATATAAGTATTTTATGAGTATCATTGTTTCCTATGACTGATTGATTGGGGTGGAGAGACCTAAAAGAATAAAACTATGGTTGTCAACTTCTCCCTAGAAGAAGGATACAATCAAATGCCCATAATAAAATAAAGACCCTGTCTGGATGATATTTTATCCAACAGGCAATAGGGAACAAGTGAAGAATTTTGTGCAGGCAAGTGACATAGTAAGACATTTTCCAGAAAAAGACATTTTTGACATGTATGTAGAGAAAGAGATGGAAAAGAGAGACAATGAAGTAAAGAAAATAGCTGGAGTATTTTTAACAATATACCATGCAAATAACATCGAAGACCTAAATTTGTGTGCTGGTCATGTGGTTGGAGAAGAAGGTTCACATGTAATAAAACCTGTATAAAAGGAATCTATAAAGGCTGGCAACTACAAGATTGTGGGAGGTGAGGGGGAAAGAGAAGTCAAAGATGACCTTGAGCTCACATTTGTATCGATTACATGGCCAGTGATATATGCAGTATAAAAAAATTCAGTGTAATTTCTTATAAGGGAAAGATTATGAGATGCATTTTACTCTGTTGACTTTGAAATGCCAAGATGGGAGCTAGTTTGAGATGTTCAGAAGAGATGTGAATCCTGAATTAAAATAAAGGAGAACCATTAACACTTGAGGATACAGGTCATCCTACATAAATGATGGCTTGTTTGTAAAGTGTTACACAGATTTTATAGCAATTTTACATGCACAAAGTCAACCGAGAAGTTTCAGACTAAAGATAAAACTTGTGTAATGAGCTGTCTTTGGATAAGTTTCCTTAATGATAAAAGATTTTAATCAGGTATATTTTTCTTTAAATCATCGAATATTCCTACTTTAGCCATAAAGTAAGTTTTGAAAAGAATTGTGATGTAAGTGATAAGGCATTGAAGGTGGAGTGCTCAAAATAAAAAATGCAAATCCCACTTTAGTCACTTACTATGTAATTTTGGGGAAATAATTTTTACTTCTCTGGACTTCAGTTATGTGATGACAAAAGAAAATGGTTAACTTATTGGTTTCTAAGGTTCCTTCTCTATAGCTATCATTTCATCATTCCCTGATTATAAGAGAAGACAAATTATGATAATCCATTAGGTTTATTTGTGAATTAGTGAGCAAAGCATGGGAAACATACAAAGCCAAGTTTTTCACCATGGACATAATAACAAATCTTGAGAGAGACTGGGAGGTGAACCCCAAGAAGTCACCTCTTTCAGACATATTAATACTTTAGAAGGGGAAAAAGACTAAAGCTATAAAAATGACTTGCTGAGACCCCAACTCCAAAATCAACAAGTAGTTTAAAAAAATTCTCTATAATGAGCTTGAGTGTAGAAAGGTAAGACACAAAATGGTTCCTGCCCTCAAGTAACTTGTGTTCTACTAGTGAGAACTGGATAGATTATAGCTTCTTTACATTTTTGTGTCATGAAACCTTTTGGTGTTGTGCTAAAGCCTCAAAATAATAATTTAAAACCATAATTGATGGAAATGCTAAATTTCAGTTAGAAGCTAGTCAATAAAAATGTATTTTTCTTACGTAATCACTGAAATTTGTCCATATACATTAACCTCGATTTAAGAATTTCTGAAGCAGTTTTGTTGTCCTACAAAGTTCTATGAAATCCTAGTACCCTATAGATACAGGGTAGGAATAAGAGTACTGCCAATCTCAATGGAGTAAGAAGAGGATGGGACAGGTGCTTACTAATGACAGTGAGAATGACAGGAGCAGGACATAATTTCTTCAGTTAAGAGGACAGGGTTCTATACCCATCTCTTCTGACTATATATGTAGAATTTTCCACAAACTACCAATTCATCCTTCATTCAGCAAACTTTATAGTCTCATGATTTTCCAATATATCAAATGACATGATTTTTGGTTTTGTTTTTAAGCTGCAATCACACTGACAATGCATTACTTGCGTTTGTAAAACACTGAAAATAAATAAAATAACATATTATCTTATTTTTTTCAGTGTTTTATGATATCTTCATATATCTAAGATATTTTTCCCCATACATCCCCCTCCTTTCCCCTTCTTTAAGGCACAAGAGCTATGAGATAGAGCTCCCTGTGCCACAGATGCAGTGAACTACTTTAAAAGCCTGGAAAAGAGTTATTATCGTGAGTAAGAAGAAAAATAGAAAAAAAAAGACCATAGAATCTTTCTGCTGGGACAAGGACCAAAACAAAAATACCAAAGAGGTGATCATTGAGACTGTATTCCCATTTGAAACTTCAGAAGGGAATGTGAACTGGTGAGAAGAAGAAACAGCCTTCTTGGAAAAATGCTGGATGGATTTTAAAACTCAAATTAGAGAAATAGAAGAAAAAATGATCAACAGATTTAAAACATGAAAAAATAACAGAAGAATTTAAAAGGACAATTGGACAAATGGAGAAAAGGAAGCACAAAATCTAACTGAGAAAATTGAAAGAATGAAAAAGGAAGTATAAGAACTAACTGGAGAAAATAACTCTTTAATAGGAACAATTAGGCAGTTGGAAAAGGACATGCAAAAGTTAACTGAAGAAAACAATTTGATGAAAAACAGAATCAGGCAAGTAGAAGGTAATGAATCTATGACACATGCAGAATCAGTCAAACAGAATCTAAAGAATGAAAAAATAGAAGAAAATGTAAAATATGTAATTGGAGAAACAACTGACCTGGTAAAGAGGTCCAGGAGAGAATATCTAAGGATTATTGGTCTACCAGAAAGCCGTGATGGAAAAAAAAAGGCCTGGACAATATCATCCAAAAAATCATCAAGGAAAATTGCCTTGAAGTCCTAGACCCAGAAGACAATATATTTATTGAAAGAATCCACCGTTCACCTCCTGAAAGAGACCTCAAACTAAAAACATCAGGGAATATCATTGCCAAATTCCAGAACTATCAAGTGAAGGAGAAATTACTGCGGAAACAATTAAAATATCGAGGAACTACAGTCAGGATGACGAAGGACTTTGCAGCTTCTACACTAAAAGATCAAAGGAATTGAAATTTTGTAAGGCAAAGGAGCTTCGACTACAACCAAGGATCAATTACCCAGCAAAGTTCAGCATGACGTTTCAGTCAATGAGAGGGACATTCAATGAAATAAGGGATTTCAGACCTTCCTGAGGAAAAGGCCAGCACTCAATAGAAAATTTTTGCTTTCGTTATTTTTTTTTAAAGTGAATTTCAAACTCCCTAGCTCTCCCTTTTCCCCTCTCCTGGCTTAGAGTGAATGTCAATAGTAACTGTTTTTTAATGGAAACAACCCTGAGGCTCCTTCTCCTTCCCAGCTTGATTGATTGATTGATTTTTTGTTTGTCTTATTTTTCTTTTGTATTTAAAGGGGCCATCCCCTGACTTCTTTTTAAAGATGCCTATTCACAGATTGAGCATTATCTTACTTTAAGTGGGTATCTGAAAAGGCCTTAACCTAAAAGGCCAAGGTCTCCCATTTCATCCTGGGCCATCTCCAGTTATCCTGATGAATATCTAACCGTTAGATCCAGATGGCTCAGGAGGAGAAGGTGAGGCTGGTGACCTTGCACAAGCTGCCATCACTCAAAACAAAGTCAAGTGCAAGTCATGTCATTATTTCTCTGATGTCCGGGTCTTCTTAAAAAAATGAAGGATGAACACTACGTGCAGGCAATTTGGTATAGGATATGCACATGCAGTCATGCAAAACATATTTCCAAAATGAAAGTCATGCAAAACATATTTCCAAAAGAAAGCAGATGAAAAAAAGCAAGAAAAAAAGGCAACGAAAAAAATAAAATCTCAATCAATTCAATCTGTGGTTCTGGATACCAACATATTCTTTTGGACACATGTCTCAATTGGAATTATACAATGAGCATGATGAAATTGTTTATAAATTATTTCAATCTCATACAATATTTTATTTTCCAAATTACATGTAAAATAATTTTGATATTTTTTTAGTTTTGAGCTCCAAATTCTCACCCTCCTTCCCCACCCCCCTTTTAAGAAGGCAAGTAATTTGAGATAGGTTATACAGGTGTAATCATATTTCTGTGTGAGGCTATCTATGAAAGAAAACACAGATAAAACATAATTTAAGAAAATAAAGAAAAAGTGTCTGTTTTCTGCATTCAGGCTCTACTAGTTCTTTCTCTGGAGATGGATATCACCCTTCATCATAAGTTCTTATATAATTGTCTTGGATCATTATATTTCTAAGAATAGATAATAAATCAAAATAGATCATTAAACATAATTATTTTTAAAATGTACAAAGTTCTCCTGGTTCTGCTCATTTCCCTTTGCACCATCCTCCTTCCATGTTTTTTTCTGAGAGCATCCTGATCATCATTCCTTAAAGCTCAATACTATTCCATCACAACTACACAAAAGAACTTGTTCAGCCATTCCCCAATTGATGGACATCCTCTCACTTATCAATTCTTTGCTGCCATTAAAGAGTTGCTATAAATATTTTCCTACACACATAGTCCTTTTACTTTTTTTTTTAAAAAAGCTCACATGGGGGGTGGAGTCAAGATAGTGGAGTAGAAGGATGCACGTATATGAGTACCGAACCCACAGTCCATAGATTTAATGTAAGAAGAGCTCCCCAGAAGTTCTGGATTACTGCAGGGTGTGCAGAAACATAGTGGAAGAGATTTCCGTTCCAGAGAGCCCTGGAGAGCCGTCCCCAGGGTCCATTGCGCCCTGGAAAGCGGACCCCACCCCAAAGCTGCCCTGGCCGCGGCCCCAGAGAAGCTGACCTGAGCAGGCTTCAGGGACGGGAGCTCCGGCAGCCGGAAAGTTCCCTCTGCACACAGAAGCTACAGGTCAGTGAGAGACACGCCCGGGCTGGCTGAGAGGGGAGCAGGGTGTCTCCGGGGCTCATGTCCCCTTGGGAGGAAGCAGCGGAGGCAGACACGGGGGCAGGAAGTAAACTGTTTGCATTCCTACATGGAAAGATAATATTTGTAACTCTTAAAACCTTTCAGCATCTGGGTAGTTGGTGGGACCACACACACACATGTACACTCATGCACGCACACACACACATACACACATGCACACACATACAGAGACAGAGAGCACAGAGTGAATTGAATAGGATGGGATCACATCTTAAAAGAAATTAAGGTAAATGGTGAGAGAGAAATGTAATGGTAGGAGAGAGGGTGAAATGGAATGGGGTAATTATATGTCATTTAAGAGGCAAGTAGGAGACTTTTTAGTGGAGGGAAAAAGAGGAGAGCTGAGAAAATAAAACAAGAAGTTTACCCTCATCACATTTGACTAAAGGAAGGAATAATATGCACACTCATTTTGGTATGAAAATTTATTTTACAGTATAGGAAAGTGGGGTAGAAGGAGATAAGCAAGGGGGGGATGATGGGAGGGCAAAGGAAGGAGGGAGCAATTTGAAGTCAACACTCGGGGAGGGACAGGATCAAAAGACAGAATAGAAACAATGAGGGGCAGGATAGGATGGAGGGTAATTCAGTTAGTCTTACACAACACGACTATCATGGAAGTCATTTGCAAAACTACACAGATATGGCCTATATTGAATTGCCTGCCTTCCCAAAGGGAATGGGTGGGGAGGGAGGGATGGGGAGAATTTGGAACTCAAAGTTTTAGGAACAACTGTTTAGTATTGTTGTTGCTACTAGGAAAGAAGACATACAGTTAATGAGGAATAGAAAGTCATCTGGCCCTACAGGAGAAAAGAGAAGATGGGGAGAAGAGAAGGGAGGGATGAGAGAAGAGAGGGCAGATTGGAGATAGGGAAAATTAGATTGCTCGGTGTATTGGGGTGGGGGAAGGGATAAAAGGGGAGAAAATTTGGAACCCAAAATTTTGTGAAAACGAATGTAAAAAGTTAAATAAATAAATAAATATTAAATAAAAAGCTCACATAGGTAAAAACATAGTATTGATATTGTTTGGTCAAAGGGCAATATGGTTTTATAAACTTTTATCCATAGTTACAAATAGTTCTGTACAACTATTGAATCAGTAAACAACTCCACGAATACTTCCTTAATGTTTTAATTTTCACATATTCCCTCAAACGTTTGCCATTTTCCTTTTCTGTCAGATGAACTGCTCTGACAAGAGGGAAATAGTAGATCAGAATTGTTTTAATTTGCAACTGTCTCATCAATGACAATTTAAACTTTTTTTAAAAATATGAATATTGGTACTGTTGATTACTTTGTCTAGAAACTTCCTGTTCATAATATTTTACCATTTATAAATGGCTCTTATTTCTATGCATCTAAGTCATTTTTTTATATGTTTGAAAAAAAAATCTTCACTGTAGTGGCTACCAATGATGTATTTAACTCCTTCCTCTTTTCCTGCTGTTTGTTCTGCTCTTCCTTTTTACCTTGGCCATTCTCAAAAGTACATTACTTCTGACTTTTACCTCCCCAAATTTCCCTCCCTTCAATCATCTCCCTTTCTCTTACCCTCTTCCCTTTCTATTTTCCTGTATGTTTAGATAAATTTCTACATCCAACTAAGTGTATATATTATAACCCTTTTGAGACAATTCCTATAAGAATAAGGTTCACATGCTCCCCTCCCAGCTTCCCCCATGTCCCCACCCCTCTACAAAATCTCTTTCAGGACATCTGGGACTCTATCCCAAAGATATCATAGAAGTTGGAAAGGGTCCCACATGTACAAAAATATTTATAGCAGTTCTGTTTGTGGTGGCCCAAAACTGGAAATCAAGGGAATGTCTATCAATTGGGGAATGGCTGAATGAGTTGTGGTACATGAATTTAATGGAATGCTATTATGCTATGAAAAACAATGAACAGGAAGACTTCAGAGAAGCCTGGAAAGACTTATAATATCTGATGCTGAGTGAAAGGAGAACCAGGAGAACTTTGTACACAGCAACAACCTCAGTGTGCAAAGAATTTTTCTGGTAGACTTAGTCCTTTACAGGAATGCAAGGACTTAAAAAATTCCCACATCTAGAGAAAGAGTTGTGGAATTGCATTGCAGAATGAAGCAGACCATTTTCTTTGTATTATGTTTTGTTTTATGATTTCTCCCATTCATTTTATTTCTTCTATGCAACATGCATTTAATAGGAATGTGTGTGTAGAACCTATATAAGACTGTATGCTGTCTCAGGGAAGGAATGAAGAGGGAGGGGGGCATTAATGGGGAGGGAGTGGAAAAAAACCTGTCAAACACTGAAAATAAATAAAATAATTCAATTTAAAAAATTTCCTCTCAGAGTAAGAGAAAAAATAAATCAAAGATCTTCTTTTTTTGAGAAGATCTTTTTGCCATTACTGGTCAAATTTTATTCTATGGAATTCTGCTAACATTCTAGATTTATTGAAATGGAAGTTCCTAATGAAGAGCAACTTGCTAAAAGACACATTTCCAATCCTGAAAGCTTTATTTCCTCTTCTTTCCTAATTCTATTTTTTTAATGAGATACGAGTTTCTTTCTTTCAGGGATTTCAGAGCTAATTGGGATTTTATTTGTTCTTTACATGATTGAAAAGTTAAATGGTAAAAAAAAAAATGTGACAATCTGCATTCAGGAAAGCACAGGTTAAGATGTTACACGCAGAGATTTTTTGAAAGTCTGCATTCAAATGTTAACTAAGTCCTTGAGTGAATAATTTCTCTGAAAAAGCAAAGAAACTAAGATGAATATTGTTTTTTTTTTTTGAAGTTTGAAAAATCAGTCAAAACAAGAATTTGTTTGTCCTATATTCAGCTTTACAACTTTCACTTTGGAGGTATACCATAAGTGGTGATTCTTAGTTATAATACCCATGAACTAAACTTAATCATCTTATTAGAACATAGAAAAAATCTAACTCAATATATGAAAGAAATCTCTCTGATTCATTTTGGAGCACATTTTTGGAAGCATATGTAATTATGCCAATCCATATTAGCAAGAATATTTTCAATTCACTTTTCTGGTGTCATTTATATGCAGATGTACTATATTAGTCATTTGACCCCATGCTTCATGAAATTGAATGACCTTGCATAACTGAATTGGTGGTATTTCAGAAGTATTTGATGAGTATAAAAGTAGTGTGAATCTCTTCCTAAAGTTATAAAATACAATTTTAATTCTGAATCAATGACATTAGCACTTAACCTAAAACAAAGTATAGCTTTCTTGAGATATTTACACTTTGAATAATTTTCACCTAATTTATTAATGCCCTACTGTTTGATCATGTAAAATGTTCCTTGTCCTGATATTTTAGAAATTAGACTAAATGTCAGAATCTTTTAGCTATTTACCAAACTGAATCCATCTTAACTTTTTTGGTGTATTTTTAGCATAATTTTGGTATCAGTGTCTCTATCTTGAATTGTCCAGTTCTGTTATCCTTAACAGTGAATTGAACAAACTACCCTATGATTCCAACAATATAATCTGACATTTTGTCTTGTAGAATTTCTGCAGACTATACCTTATTTTTCCCGTTGTCAATACCAATCTTTGCATTATTCTGGGCCCACACAGTAAAGCTGACAATTCATATAGAATGCAAGTGCTTCTTCTTCCTTTAATCTAACTTCACATTGGCTTTGTATATCCATATTTCCCAAAGAAAGAGAAAGCTCAATAGCATGAGGATGATTATTTATAAGTTACTTTGCTATATATGTGGATAATCAAGAACTTATTTGATGATTTTCAGTATGAATGTTGAGGGTTTTGTTTTTACTACAGTTTACAGATTGAGTTTACACACACACTCACACACACACACACAAAATGAAGCAGATTATTAGTTCTCATCCAGTCTCTTTTGTCTGTATAACCAAATGTATGAGTTTGTATGTGTGTGTGTATTTGTGTCTTTCTGTGTGTATGTGATTGTGTTTTCATTATATAATATGAGGATTTGCTGATTTTGTGTCAGAAGATGGGGGTTCTAATATACTTTCCCAATTTTTGTATTATCATAAGTAAATTACTTAACTCCTCTGGGAATTAGACCCTGTGGGCTTTTAATATAATCTAACATCATACTCTGGTGGGCTCTTAAATGCAATAATAATTTATATAACTTAAGAATCATGGTATGTGGGAAAAGAGCAAGCCTCTTAGGAAGATGCCTAAAGTTTCATATGTGACACACATTTGCTGTGTGACCATGGACTTAACCATCTAGTACTCCAAATTGGGTACTCCAATTTAAAATGACAATTTACAAAGAAGGTGGAGGCATATTAGAAGAGAAAATTCATCAAAGGGAGTTATAATGATAATTATCAGCAAAATGATAATTTTAGTCATATGTCTGATAAATCAATGAAATCTAACTCTTGTTTCTGGCATAGTTGATGTTGTAGTCAGAGCTTGTTATCAAACTATGTGTATACTCAAAGGAAGAAAGAGTCCCTGGAGAGATCTGGATAGGCTATCTGTATGAATTTATTCATGGTCCATTTTGTGAGTTGAAGAGCACCACAATCATTAAGATCTACAGCGATATAAGTCTACTGATTTCAGCTGAAGCCCAGGTAAACCTGAAAGTCAGAGATCTTCAAATACCCTCTGAAGCTGCACTTCCACTAAAGTGGCCGGACTATGGACTACGTGGGAGTAACGTCAATAACCAGACCAAGCTGAGGGCAGAATAATCATGAGTAAAACTTCAAAACTCATATAATTACTCTTCAAATTGCCTATTTGTTGTATTGTCACTCCAAATTCTCTCTCTGTGTCTGCCTGTCTCTGTCTTTCCTTGCTCTCTGTCTTTCTCTCTCTCTGTCTCGATCTTTCTCTGTCTCTCTCTCTCTTTCTCTCACACACACACACACGCATGTGCACACACACAAATATGAACACATTTGAAAAGAAACCAGTTAGTATGACTAAGGTGAATCAGGATAGTAATTATGAAATAAACAAGAATTAAGATGTCAACCAAGAAAATAAAGAGGTGTCATTCTCTCCTCAACAAAATGGGGATAAATAATCCCTCTTTCTGTAGAGGGAGAAAAGTGACAGAAGACATTTCAACTTCTGAGGAGCAAGAAGGGTAGAGAATTTAGGACTAGGGGAAAGTTGGTGGGAAGCAGAATTCCTTACTGGAAAGAAAGGTAGAATGTTAATTAGCTCATAGAGAAAACAGAGGAAAAAAGTAAAACCTCCTAAGGGGTATAAGCAAAACCACACAGCTGATATCACCTACTAAGTGTTTAAAACCTGAAGCCCCAATATCAGGGACAAGTTGCCAACATCAACATGAAACCAGGTTAAAATTCAGAGTAATTTCTTTTTCTAATTTAATTTTTCATTTTTAACACAGTTTGTAACAGACAAAACAATTCAAACTTTTGGTCAGGAGATATTTCTTTTTAGGGCATTTACAATACAGACCACATAAGAATTATTTTTTTGAACATTAACCGACATGAATAATATTTATTTTTGCTAACTATATTTATATTGCTAACAATATTTATATTGCTAACTCCACAATCTCTTGACCTAATTGTCTCCACATTTTTATTAAGAATTAAAAGACTCTGACTTACTGATGTTGGTCTAAAGTTCTATGGCTAATAGCTTAATTTTGGACTTAACTTCGGATGTTCCCCTGACAACAATCTATAATATGATAGATCTGGTATTAAGCTTACAAACCTTTTGACTAAAGGAAATTGCCACCAAGAGTAGGGACACTACAGGGAAACAATATTTCCCCAACCTTATGTCAGTTCCAGGCAGGAATAGACTGTCCACTTGCATTCAGTCAGGCTTAAAGTCTGCCAGGTGTCAGTGGGTAAATTGAGTCAGGAGAATCCTACCTCAGCCCAGGCTGAACAGCCTCTCTTCCACCCTTCCCATGCAATCATCTTTTGCAGTTCATACCAGCTTCTCAGAGGCTTACAGGGAAGCATGGATTGGAGGTTCAGACAGTCTTTCTTGCTATCCATATCTGAAATTAGACTCAGAAGAACAATCACTTAATAGTGTCACAGCATCTAAAAAAGACAAATTCCAATAAGCAGGTTTTGCTTTGGCTAAGGAACATCTTTTAAGGCAAGTCTTGAGTGGCTTACATGCCTTTCTATACATGTTCTAGTTCCTGATTAAATAACAATCATAAAATCAAATTTTCCATTAAAACCTTAACTTTTCCATAAATGCCAAATTTTACCCAAGGTAACCTGCCTCTAGAAAATTTAGACTAAAATTCTTTTCCCCAAACTAAAGATGTCTTTGATTTATTTCCAGTGATTAATTCAGTCAATTGTTTTACTACTAATTTTACCTCACTTTGTAACATGTCCAGTTTTTCTCCCCATCACTTCTCTTCCCTTTCTTCCTAATACCTTGCATTCTGATTATTCCTTCCCTCAATGTACCCTCCCTTCTGTCATAGCCCATGCTTCTCTTATCCCCATCTTCTCTCTTTCCTTGTAGGGCAAGATAAATTTCTATGCCCCATTCCCTGTATTTCTTATTTCCCGGTTATATGCATAAAAATTATCAAGGTCAGTTGTTTTTCCAATGAGATGTTTCACATCACCTTCTATTTTTTCATATTTTTGGTTTTGTTTACTAATTGCTTGGTTAGTCTCATAGTCATTCATTTCCCTGAACTCAATTCTCTCTTTCAAAGAATTATTTTGCTCAGGGAGCTTTTGAACCGCCTCCTCCATTTGCCTAATTCTGTTTTTTAAAGCCTCCTTCTCCTCATTAACTTTTGGACCTCTTTTTCCAATTGAGTGAGCCTCTTTTTAAAGGTGTTATTTTCCTCAGCATTTTCTTTTGTTCTGTTTTAGCAGTCTGCTGACATACTTTTCAAGCTCTTCTTTGGCCTGAGCCCATTTCATATTCATTTTGGAGGTACTGGAGGCAGAGGCCTTTACTTTCTCTGACAGTATGCCATTTTCTTCCTCATTCAAAGGATGGGGGTGACACCTGTTCCCTAAGAAAGTTACCTTCTATAGCCTTAT
The DNA here is from genome assembly GCA_023548195.1 of Bettongia penicillata ogilbyi. Taxonomy (NCBI): domain Eukaryota; kingdom Metazoa; phylum Chordata; class Mammalia; order Diprotodontia; family Potoroidae; genus Bettongia; species Bettongia penicillata. Next base: position 1,086,900 of record JAJHZJ010000688.1, on the reverse strand, counting down.
TTTTTCCCCTTTTTTGGGCATTTTGCCAGCCAGATACTTGACTTCTGAGTTTCTCGTCCACAACCACCTCACCTACAATTCTGCAAAGCCAGCACTGTGGGGTGAGATTCAGATGAGCTGCTCCAATCCCTCAGGGGCTTTTGGTGGGGGCAGGGCTATTATTCAGTGTGAGATTAAGATCAGCTGCTCAGGTGAGGGCAGAGCCCCCAAATAGGGCTCAGTTCCCTCAGGGGATTTAAGATTGAGACTTTCAACAATGGATCCAGGCTATTGTCTGCTTTGGGAGCCCCATCTGCTGTTGTCTCCACTGCTGCCACCTGAGGAGGTCTGAGTTATGGGGACAACCTGCTCCCTTCTCGGCCAGAATAAAATCTATCTCATTGACTTATAGCACCTGTGGATTGAGGGATCTGACCTGCCACTGGAGATTCTGTCCCGGAAGCCTGTTGGGTTCTGCCCCTTCCCGTGAAGTGTGGTCAAGGCTGGGCTGGGCTCTGCTCCATGTCAGGTGAGAGAGACCTTTACCTTTTTTCTTGCAGGTCACTCTGTGCTAAAAATGTCCTCCTCTCTGCTGTTCTGTAGATTCTGGTGCTTGATAATGTGTTGAGAGTTCTTCTTTACAGGTATTTTATGGGCTGTGAGGTAAGAGCTAGTGTATGTGCATCTTTCTACTCGCCATCTTGGCTCAGCCTTCCAATTCAGAGAAATTTATAAAAGTTACCATTCTAAACAGGATTTGTGTACAAGAACAGGATTGGCATAGTTGGATGGGCTACAAATGACAAAGTTAAGCAGAAGAATTAATGAAGAAATTCTCTTATGTACAGAATTATCTGATTTATCTAAGAATTCATCTAAGTTATTTTAGTAGAGATTTTAAAAATATGTCAAATACATGCTTGGTGATTATAAAGATGAATATTTTCTTTTATAAAATGTTTTGATTGTATTTTATTTTTCCCCAGTTACATGTTGAAAAAATTTTTATCATTCAGTTTTACAAAATTATGGGTTACAATTTTTTTCCATCCCTTTCTCCTTTCCCCTCTTCAGAAAATTGTAAGCAGTTTGAGATACTTTATACATTTGCTTTCATGTAAATATTTTCTCATATTAGTTACAGTTGTGAAAAAAGAAACAGAATAAAGAATAAAATAAGTGAAAAAATGTGTTTTGATCTGCATTCAGAATCCATTAGTTCTTTATCTGAATATGGACAGCATCTTCCTTTGTGAGTACTTTGTACTTGTCTTGGAGGACTGTGTTGCTGAGAAAAGCTGAGTCACTCATAGCTAATCATCCGGTGATGTTGCTACTAACTGCCTGCAATGTTTTCCTGTTTCTGCTCATTGCACTCTGCATCAGTATATAGAAGTCTTCCTGGGACTTTCTGAAATCAACCTGTTTTATCATTTTTATTTCACAATAGTATTCCATTACATTCATACATCACAAATTATTCAGAGATTCCCCAATTGATGGCTATTCCCACAATTTCCAATATCTTGCTCACACAATAAGACTTGCAATGAATATTTTTGCCATTATAGGTCCTTGTCCCTTTTATATGACCACTTTGGGATACAGACCTAGTAGTGCTAGTGGTGCATGAAAGGGTATGCATAGTTTGGTTACCCTTTGGTCATAGTTCCAAATAAAGTGGAGTATTTTCTGACTCCTGGAATATGAAGGAAGGGCCTTGCAGCTTCTTTAATATATGTGATTGTATCACACTTCCCCTTATAGATATCAGTGTACCTAAAATTCCAGGCAAGTGGACAGGTGGATGGTGGACAGAAAAAATATGCTGGATAATGTTCAAAGTAGAAACTACAACATAAGAATCACAGGCAATGAGAATTGGGAGAAAACTCAAAAGCACTCTAGTTCAAACATGAACACACATCACATCACCATCTAAACTTTGCTTGACAATACGGCGTAAAGGAAAAGTCTTTAGTCTTTTAAGGCAGACATTTCCATGTTTAACTTATTAGTGTTTGTTCATATTAAGCAAAAAATCTGTTTGTACATTTTAACCATAGCTCTTAATTCTGTCTTTTGTGGACAAAATGGAATATACTCATCCTTCATATTCTTGAAGTTCCTTTTTATATCTTTGCTAAGGTTTTCCTTCTGTGTAGTAAACCTTCACAGTTTCTTTAGATAACTCATACAGCTTCGTTCAGGTCCTTATTATTCCTCATGTGTATTTCAACACGTTTTTTTTTTTATTTTGTCAGCCTTCAAAAATATTTCTTCACTGCATAGGATACAATCAACAGTCATTTATTAAAATCCACCTGCTTGCCAGGTAATGTGATTGGCACTAGGATTACATAGGCAAAGATGTAGCATTCCCTATGCTCAAATAGCTTATTTTCTCTCAGAGATGATATGTACATTTATAAATTTATTACACAACACGTGAAAAGACAGGGACATAGTAACATAGAATAGGATGGCATTAGTAGCTGAGAGTATCAGGAAATATCTCGTGTAAAAGGTGAAACTTGAACTGACTATTGAAGGAAGTCAAATTTTACTAGAAGCAGAAGGAGGTGAGTATTCAGCAAGAGAGAAGACCTAATGCAAAAGTAGAGGGATGGGATCAACAGAAGAGTTAAACCATTCTACTTTTCCTGAGGTGTCTATTCTTGTTCTATATACCTTGAAGAGTTATCTTCTTCATTATATATTCCTCCTCTCCCCTCTAAGGTAGCAAAACAAAGTTCTTTAATTGTTCTTAATATCAATTCCCTCTATCAACTTATTTTGAACTGTATCAGAGAACTATACCACACACTTTATCCCTCATTAACATTCCATCCTTTCATCTACTAAAAATGTATTTTTAAACTCTAAGTTGGATGATGATATATCTGTGAACTCCTACTAATTTCTCTTCTAATTGCATTTTTTGTTTTGTCTAGTTTTTCATTAATTAGAGCCTTCAAGCCCTCCTAGACAAACTTCACTTGTGGGATGTTAAATTATGGCATCTTTCTTTTATTGTTCTGAAATTAATAAAAAGAAACTAAAATTAGTTAAAATGATTTTCCACCTGGCTGCTTTCCCGGAATTCATGCTCTCCAACAACTCAGCCTCCTTCAAGATGACGTAAACTCAAAAACTCACATTCCTCAAAACTTACTTTTCTGTAGCTCTTCCCTTTCTATGATGAGAGGTTTGAAGGTAGCACTGGAGAACTCCTTCCAAATCCTCCATTTGTGGAGGACACCCTGAGTATTACTTTTTAGTTCTTCACTCAGAAGTTCTCTTGGACTTCATGTTGTACATTAACTCATAACCTGCAAAGAAAAATCAACTGTGTAAGAATCTCTGTAGGACTTCAACATGTACATGGTTACTTCTCCCCTTCACTTGATATATTTGCCTTCCTACCCCTGTTTCCAGTTTCTTTTTATATATTGTCTTCTTAATTAGACTGTAAGTTCCTTGAGGGTAGAGACTGTCATATTTTCTCTCCTCAGCACTTAACATGGTGCTCAGCAAGCAGTAGGTGTTTAATAGATATTTGTTGACTTTGATTCTAATTTAAAAGTTACTTTATCCAAATCTAGGGTTCATGTCAGGCTTTGACTCCTTCCTGATCTTCATGTCCTATGAATTCTATTTCTTCACAAATTTCCACCATTTCCACTCCAGCCACCAATTCCTCTTTATTGGTCTGATTCCAGTTCAGAAGAGCAGTTGCCCTTTCCATTTGCTTCACTTTTGGAACCATTCACTTGTCATTAAGGTAGTCCCAGAAGTTATTAGCTGCTCTACTTTAACAAAAAGAGTTTACCAGAAAGTAGCTTGACAATGGAAGTATTGCTCAATTTTAAACCATATCTCCATGGCAGACTCATGATCTGATACCCAAGTCCCTTTTATTAAGTTGTCTTATAAAATATTTCAATAACTATATCTATTTTATTTTTGCCTTTTCTCATCTTCAACTAAATGTTCCTTATGCAAAAGTTTTCTGTTGGTTTTGTGACTAACCCTTAGCACATTACCTGACACAGAGCATGTAATCAATAAATGCTGATTATTTGATTGACGTGCATTCCATCACTGACCAAAAGATTATGCTTTTCTCAAAATTCCAGGAATTCTAACACCATCCTCATATACTATCTTATTGAACAGGTATCCACTTTCCAAATCTATAGCTCTCTGATAAAACAACTGATGAATCACTACAGCATGTGACCCCAAGGACATCAGTTTCTAGGAAGTCTGAAGAACTAGACATGCTGAGGAAGTTGTTGGTGTTATACTTCAGTGTTAAGTAGAGAGGCTATTAGATCCATTTTGTAATGTACTTATTGAGAAGTCATCAGAATCAGTAGAATAAATTGTAAAAGAGTAAACATTTAAATAATATCAAAGAATAATAGAAATATAAATAGCAATATTCTATGTGTTACTAAAGATAACAATGTCAATGGGTAATGATAAAGTAATGATGGATAACAGTACACATGATTAGTGGTCATGTAGAAAATAGGTTGGCAGCTTGACTGACCTACAAGATCTTGAGAGTAATAGGAGAAAGGCCTCTGACTCAACAAATACCTTCTCTAAAATGTGCATTTGTAATTATATGCACAAGAATAATAAAAAAAGTACAGAAACAGAGTATTTGGAGGGATTTCAGTGGACATCTAATTAAATGCATTCACAAAAGGAATCTCCATTATAACATTCCTGAGAAGTCGTGATACAGCCACTGACTAAAGATCTCCAAGAAGGTTATCAACACCTTTTGAAGCAGCTCATCACACTTTACTTAATATCAACTTTATGTTGAATTTTTTTGCAATTTCAACCTATTGAAAGTAGTTATTCACTTTGATACTAAATATAGCAAGTTTAATCTATCCTCCATATAATAGCTCTTTAAATGCTTGAAAAAATTCATATCCACCTGTCACCACAGGATAAAAATACTACATGTTCATTTTTTAATTTTCAAAAGTATAAGCACAACAATGTCTTTCACTTGAAATTGAATAGAAACAGAATTTAGGCCCCTCTATATCCTGATTTCTTTTGTCTGATAACTCACTTGTATACCAATGGACTCTTATTTTGTGTCAGAATTTGGTTCAAATTCTAAATTTAGTGTGAGCAAAGAATTATGCTGAGGGGATGAGATCAATTTATTCCAGGAGACTTTACCTCTCTTATGGGAACCTAAATGGTGTATTAGATAGAGCACTAGGCTTTGAATAATCAAAACTCATCTTACTGGGTTCAATTCTAGCCTCAGAAACTGTGGGACCCTGGGCAAGTAATTGAACCCTTTTTGCCTCTGTAAGATGAGTTGGAGAAGGAAATGGTGAACCATTCCAGTATATTTTCCAAAAAGATCTCAAGATGGGGTCACTTTAGTACATCATGATATTTGCACATGTTGAATCTGACAAAAACTAAATCTTTCAGATTTTGTTCAAGCAAAATGGTATCTGACAATGCCTCTATCTTTATTGTTTGGAAAGCCAAAAAAATTTTGCAAGTAAACAAGTTTACATTTATCCAGAATGAACTTCGTACTACTAGATCCACTCTAATGCTTTAACTAGTTGAAGCTATAATTTCTAAAATAATGACAGTTGTTCAGTTTGTTACCTATTAATTCCAGCTTTTGATCACTTGACAAACATGCTACTTTGTCATTTAAATTACTGACAAAATGTGAATTGGCACAGAGCCAAGCACAGGTATTTGAAATTATCTGGTGATTATCCTTCTGTGTCCCTACATGTCTAATTCATTTTCTTTTTGCTCTTATTTACTACATAGAATCTTGTATTGTCCCTTTCTTTTGAATTTTCTTCTATGTGTTTCACTATATCTTGTTCATGCCAAATATGTAGCCCTCCACTGTAGTTTTTAACTTCAATTCTTCAATCAGTGTTTAATAATTTACAGTTACAAATTTTTGGAAGAAAATTGTATTAAAACATCCTTTTTTTCAGGAGGTCCTTGGGATCAATAAAAGAACCCTATAATCTTCCAAAAGGGATTTATTCTATCCCAAAGTTACTTCTATGACATAATAAGGTAAATTTGTTTGAAACTTCAAAGAGCTACATATTCATTATTCTATTGGTAACTATAGTATCCAGACTGCCTAGAATGAAAGGATTATACACATAGCATTTTTGTTACTGCTGTTGCTACTATGATTCTCCATGCATTCCTTAAAAATCACACTTTGAAGTAATAATATCCATTTGACTTAAGGTGAGAAAAATATCTACCAAATAAAAATTATATGATTTCAATCAAGAACTAATTCTCAAGGCTTTGTTAACCATTAGCTTCAAGATTAATTAATTTCAAAACCTGAGAGGGCAGAGATTTAAAAAAGCACTCAGTTCACCAGATATGTTTCAGCAAAATGATTCTGCTTAGTAACAAGGCAATTAGTATTTTTGTGTACTAAACTGATAGATGAATGTTTCATGCTGCTTACTGAATTATTCTGTTTGTCAAACAGATATATTGCTATTCACTAAAATACATTTATATTATTGCTACTCAGGATATCCCAATCTGCTCCTAAGTCCAACTTTCATACTAAAAATAAAAGAAAACAAAACACTTCCGTATCTCTTATTGGGTCAAAAAATTTAACGTACTTTTTTTTCAAATTCTTGCTATGGTTCTCAATGCAGGTATTTTTTTTTTAAATCACATTCTGATATAGCATGAGATTTAGGAATTTTGATAACTTTAAGTCCCTTATAAAGGGTGCTTCTTACATCAGAAGCCAGATTATAAAGCAGTAGGGGAACAACTAATGTAGTTGTAAATTAATATATAAACAAGTACGGTCACTGCAAAGGTCAAAGAACTAAGATTATCTAATGGAGAAAATCCTTTACCATCCTATTAATACAAAAGAGCAGTTTTAAGTGTTCTAAGCTGGCAATTATAGGTCATGCTACTTTATTATGTTTTCTTCTTAGAAAAGATCGGGCAGACGTGATTCCTTGGGGAGTGTAACAGAAGCATAGGAAAGTGACAAGGTATTTAAGGAATATTGAAAAGAAATAATGAATAAGTTTCTTTTACTTGAGCACCTAAAGAACTTAGTAGATGCTAATGTTGGTGAAATTGCTGGACATTTTACCCTGTGGTAAATTCCCTTAAATGTACAAACATAACTCAAGGGATGTTCTGAATACAATAGAAAGTTAGTAGTGATAATTTAACTTTAGGATCAATATGAACCCTTCTATTTGATATTTATACTTTAACATACCCTAGTTCCAACCTATGTGTCTTAAATTCTCTTGTATTGTTTTCCTTCATATTTTACAGTGTAGAAAATATAAAATGAACAACACCAAAAAAATTTGTCCTTCCTAGTGTTTCTTACATATGACACCCAGTCTCCCATCTTTTGTTAACTTAAGATATGATGTCTCCATGTCTGGAATATATTTTCTCTTCATATTTGAAAAATTATGTTAAATTACCTACAAATATAATTTCAGAACACTATTTTGAGAATGGGTCCACAATGTTCCACAGACTTCCAAAGGAGACCATGACACAAAACCAAAAAGAATTCACATTTTAAGCCGGCTCCTTCATCTTATAGAAGATGTAATTAGCTGATCAAGTACCTTGCCCAAGGTCACACACCTAGTGCCAGAGTCCAGATGTAAACTCTTAACTTTTAATTCTGGAAGTAGAACTCTTTCAGATACCAAATATCACTTTATTTATTTATTTTTTAATGATTTATGACAAAAATTAAAAAATGATATATTTGCACCATATGTAGGAAATAGGAAATTGCCTTTAAAGAGGAATATAAGGTTAATTACATGAGTAAATGAAAACAGAATTGCATGAGTAAAATTCATGTTTTTATTTTTTTAAATATTTATTTATTTATTTAACTTTTTACATTCATTTTCACAAAATTTTGGGTTCCAAATTTTTTCCCCTTTTATCCCCTCCCCCCAACCCAATACACCAAGCAATCTAATTTTCCCTATCTCCAATCTGCCCTCTCTTCTGTCATCCCTCTCTTCTCTTGTCCCCATCTTTTCTTTTCTCCTGTAGGGCCAGATAACTTTCTATTCCTCATTAACTGTATGTCTTCTTTCCTAGTAGCAACAAAAATACTAAACAGTTGTTCCGAAAACTTTGAGTTCCAAATTCTCCCCATCCCTCCCTCCCCACCCATTCTCTTTGGGAAGGCAGGCAATTCAATATAGGCCATATCTGTGTAGTTCTGCAAATGATTTCGATAATAGTCATGTTGTGTAAGACTAACTGAATTACCTTCCATCCTAACCTGCCCCTCATTGTTTCTCTTCTGTCTTTTGATCCTGTCCCTCCCCGAGTGTTTACTTCAAATTGCTCCCTCCTCCCATTGCCCTCCCTTCCATCATCCCCCACCCTTGCTTATCTTCTTCTCCCCCACTTTCCTGTATTGTAAGATAGTTTTTTGTACCAAAATGAGTATGCAATTTATTCCTTCCTTTAGTCAAATGTGATGAGGGTAAACTTCTTGTTTTTTTTTTTCTCAGCTCTCCTCCTTTTCCCTCCTCTAAAAAGTCTCCTACTTGCCTCTTAAATGACATATAATTACCCCATTCCATTTCACCCTCTTTCCTCCCCCTACCTTTCTCTCTCACCATTTACCTTAATTTCTTTTAAGATATGGTCCCATCCTATTCAATCTGTGCTCTCTGTCTCTGTATGTGTGTGCATGTGTGTATGTGTGTGTGCGTGCATGAGTGTGCATGTGTGTGTGGTCCCACCAACTACCCAGATACTGAAAAGTTTTAAGTGTTACAAATATTATCTTTCCATGTAGGAATGCAAACAGTTCACTTATGGTAAGTCCCTTAAGACTTCTCTTTGCTGTTTACTTTTTCATGCTTCTTCTCATTCTTGTGTTTGAAAGTCAAATTTTCTTTTCAGCTCTGGTCTTTTCATCAAGAATGCTTGAAAGTCCTCTATTTCATTGAAAGACCATATTTTCCCCTGATGTATTATACTCAGTTTTGCTGGGTACTTGATTCTTGGTTTGAGTCCTAGTTCCTTTGACTTCTGGAATATCCTGTTCCACGCCCTTTGATCCCTTAATGTAGAAGCTGCTAGATCTTGAGTTATCCTGATTGTATTTGCACAGTACTGGAATTGTTTCTTTCTAGCTGTTTGCAAGATTTTCTCCTTGACCTGGGAGTTCTGGAATTTGGCCACAATGTTCCTAGGACTTTCTCTTTTGGGATCTCTTTCAGGTGGTGATCGATGGATTCTTTCAATACTTATTTTGCCCTCTGGTTCTAGAATGTCAGGGCAGTTTTCCTTGATAATTTCATGGAAGATGATATCTAGGCTCTTTTTTTGATCATGACTTTCAGGTAGTCCCACAATTTTTAAATTGTCTCTCCTGGATCTATTTTCCAGGTCAGTTGTTTTTCCCATGAGATAGTTCACATTCTCTTCCATTTTTTCATTTTTTGGTTTTGTTTGGTGATTTCTTGGTTTCTCAGAAAGTCGTTAGACTCCGTCTGTTTCATTCTAATTTTGAGAGAACTATTTTCTTCAGTGAGCTTTTGAACCTCTTTTTCCATTTGGCTAATTCTGCTTTTGAAAGCATTCTTCGCCTCATTGGCTTTTTGAACCTCTTTTGCCAATTGAGTGAGCCTATTTTTCAAGGTGTTATTTTCTTCAGCATTTTTTTGGGTCTCCTTTACCAAGGTATTGACCCGTTTTTCATACTTTTCTTGCATCTCTCATTTTTCTTCCCAGTTTTTCCTCCACCTGTCTAACTTGCTTTTTAAAATCCTTTTTGAGTTCTTCGAAGGCCTGAGCCCACCCAACAAACCCCTGGGATGTCTGGGATACAGAGGCCCCACCCTCCACGTCTTTCCCTGATGGCAAGAATATCTCCTCATCATCAGATCTGAAAGGCGGGATCATTTGCATCTGCTAAAAAAGCTCTCTATAATCTTATTTTTCTTCCCTTTTCTAGGCATTTTCCCAGCCAGTTGCTTGACCTCTGAGATTCCTGTCCACCCCTGCCTATATCCACCCAGCTAGTGCTTGGGGTCTGAGATTCAAATGGACTTTCCGTGGCAGGTGCCACTGCTATTCAATGTGAGCTTTAGTTCTGGTGCTGGAGTGGGGGCAGGGCCGCCTCCCAGGCTCAGTTCCCTCAGGGTTTTTATGCAGAGACCTTCAGTAATGGAGCAGGTGGGGCAGGGCTGTCTCCCAGGCTCAGCTCCCTCAGGTGGTTTATGCAGAGACCTTCAGTAATGAAGATCCTGCCTGCTGCTCGGGGATTCCCAGGGGCCGTCGCTGCTGCCTCTTCCCCTTCCTGACCCTGCCTCTGCATCCGCCACTTCCTCCCGAGAGGGCCTGAGCTGCAGAGACACCCCGCTCCCCTTTTGGCCAGCCCAGATGTGTCTCTCACTGACCTGTAGAGTCTGTGGGCTGAGGGACCTTCCAGGCCACCGGAGGTTCTGTCCCTGAAGCCTGCTCCAATCTGCTCCTCTTGGCCCGTGTCCAGGGCAGCGCTGGGGTGGACTCCGCTTTCCGGGGCGCGATGGACCCTTCGGACGGCTCTCCAGAGCTGTCTGGAACGGAAATCTCTTCCACTGTGTTTCTGCACACCCTGCAGTGATCCAGAACTTGTGGGGAGCTCTTCTTACATTAAATCTATGGCCTGTGTGTTCACAGCTTGCATACATTAGTCTTTCTACTCCACCATCTTGACTCCACCTCCTTTTTTAAAAATTATTATTCCAAAGTTTTATGGTAAAAAATATCTTAAGGTGAAGGTGATGCTTTGCAGAAGTCCCCCAGGTAGGAATATAATGAATATATCACTGAAGCAAAAGTGTTAGGCATACTAAAAGCAGACTTGGGAAGATATGTGTGAGGTGGGTAAAGAACATTTCCTAGATGAGTTGGTCACAGTGTTGGGAGGGCTGAAGAATTCTTTTTAAAAGAGTATGAATATCAAAAATAAGGAAACTGAAGGACTATTGGCCTTCAATATATGAAGGGTCACATAAGGAAGGAGGATTGGACTAGCTCTGTTTTGCTTCATAGGACAAAACCAGGAATAATAGATGGAAAAAGAAAAAAAGAAAATTTAAGCTTGACATAAAGAAAATTTCCCCAGCAGCAATAGTCAGAAGTGGCATGATTTGTCTTGGGAAGTACTGAGTTTCTCTTCATTGGAAGTCTTCAATCAAAACCTGGATAATCATTATATTGAGTCTATGTTGTAGAAAGAATTATTTTGGGTGGAATTACTTGCAATAAATATCTGTTTATGTGTCATTCTTCTATGAAATTATCTGAGCCTGCAAATGAATGATAGGTCTCACCTGGGCATATATTTATTAACATTTTGTAAATAAATTCAAATCCTGTGGTAATTAATAAAATATATTCATTTAAAATAATGATTAAACAACAGTTTATTTCCATGAGCATTTACTGTGCAACTACTAAATGAAAATAACTATGAAGAAAAACTAAAAATAAACTTGTCCCATCATCAAAGAGATTATGATAGATTTTTAGGCTGATATTTGGTCATCATTTTATCTCTCACTTAGCACATATAAAGAATACTGGCTACTTTCACATAGAGGCCATGATAGTTTTAATATTTTAAGAAAAAGGGATTATCGTACTTGAAAACTTTTGAGATCATTAGACTAGAATATAGGAGTAAGTGATAAAATATATAAGATGTATGTTGAAAGATTTTGGAACATGGCATGATGCTCTTTGACTACAATGTAACCAGTGAAAAAAATCAAAGGTGTTTAAAAACCTTTTGCCCATTTCTATAATTATTCTAGTGACTTCTGACAAAAAAAGAGGTATGTTTTTTGCAAAATGGAGGATTTACTAGAAGAAGGTAAGGAAAAGTCAGGGAATGTGGTAATAAGGTAAGAGTTGAGCAAGTGAAAAGGGAATATGTGGCAACATGTTTTACTTATTGATTAGGTTAAAGGATGGAAATCAATGTCTTGCCCTGTATCTTGCCTATAATATATCTAGCAAAGGATTTTTCCTATTCCTTCATTTCAAATGTCATTGTGTAGGATATCATTGAGAGATTGAATTATCCAATATATTGAACAACTCTTGAACATAAAGAAGGGACATGACATCCCAAGGACCGTCTGTTAAAATGAATCATGGATGGAATACTCAAGGAAAGAACACTTGTAGACAGAACATTATGTTTAGTTGAACTAGGTTAGCATAGCACTTCACTTATTTAGTAAAATCCTTAAATTCATTAAGAAATCCAATTAGAAAATTTGAGAAATTCTTGGCATGAGTTGTGCATAATGAAAATAAAGTAGTGAGCAGCTGTCAAAGTAATCTTGAGAGAAGTTACTTGTAAAATAATATCCAGAATTATAAGTAAATTTCAAAGGAAAATGACAGAGAGAAATTGATTTTCATAATTGATAGTCAAATTGAGAATGTGACGATGTAATAACATCAGGTAATAATTTGCAACTTTAAAACACTTTTATTTTTTATTACCAAATCTCTACATATATTTTATTAAATTCCAAGAAAGTAAATTATTTAGAGAAAGATCAAAAAAAGCAAGCCAAGTTAGTTATTTCCTCCTTTATTCTTTTCATTATGTGATTAGTAGAAAACAAGAATAAAAATAATATATACTTAATAGTTTCCAACTAAAATAATTCAGAAAAGCATTTAGGAAACATTACAAATTCTTAGTATGTAGACAAAAAAAAATTATGTTGTTGGGGTTTGTCCTGTAAAAGAACTATTGTTTCAGTTAAATGAAATAGATTTCAACTTCAAATCTGACACTTATTAGCTTTATGTTCCTGGTAATGGCAGTCTATTAAATGTCAGTGTTTGCTTTGAGGGTACATCCATGAAGTTTTATTGAATTTAGGCAAGTGGAAGATAGTATAGGTGATGAGATTATGAGATGAACAAATTTTCAGTATTATGTGTGCATTGTTGTTGATGCTTCTGACATCATTCCTCCCATTAGGGGCAAGAATTCCCTAAAATATCATATAGTCTATGACTACTCTGGCATTAAAGTCACATAAGATAGCATGTTTGTCCTCTTTCAGCACATTGATGATGAGAATAACCAGGTCTACATCAAATTTGTTTTTTACCTCATCAGGTTTCATCATGCATGCTTCCAGTTTCCAACATACACACTGATGATGGTGTGTTGACTCTTTCCTGAAAGTGGCAATTGCATTGTAATGAGCCTGCTGTTCGCTCCTTTTGAGAAACATACAAGCTTCTTGACTAGATGTGGTTCTCCTGTGAAACGTACACCAGCTTCACAGTGTTCCTCACTAAGGAGACAACTCTAGAAAAAAACAAATGTATTCAGTTCCATCTTTAGTAAGCTGGCCTTCATTTGCCAGCCTTGCTTAACACAAGTCTGCTATTTGAATGTGATACCTGCTGAGTTCTCTAGCAACAAGCTGTTTGTTTTTCAGGTCTACTGGATTTCATGTTGTCCATAAGTTTGCACATATACATGTATCAATGGTGAATTGAATAATTTTCACAAAAGATTTTTGTACATTTTTTGTGTGTTTCTTTTTTTTTTCTTAATCATTTATTTATTTATTTATTTAACTTTTTACATTCATTTTCACAAATTTTTGGGTTCCAAATTTTCTCCCCTTTTATCCCCTCCCCCCACCCCAATACCCCAAGTAATCTAATTTTCCCTATCTCCAATCTGTCCTCTCTTCTGTCATCCCTCCCTTCCCTTGTCTCCATCTTCTCTTTTCTCCTGTAGGGCCAGATGACTTTCTATTCCTCATTAACTGTATGTCTTCTTTCCTAGTTGCAACAACAATACTAAACAATTGTTCCTAAAACTTTGAGTTCCAAATTCTCCCCATCCCTCCCTCCCCACCCATTCCCTTTGGGAAGGCAGGCAATTCATTATAGGCCATATCTGTGTAGCTTTGCAAATGACCTTCCTGATAGTCGTGTTGTGTAAGACTAACTGAATTACCATCCCTCCTAACCTGCCCCTCATTGTTTCTCTTCTGTCTTTTGATCCTGTCCCTTCCCAAGTGTTGACTTTCAATTACTCCCTCCTCTCTTTGCCCTCCTTCCATCATCCCCACCCCCCCCCCCGCAATATCTCCTTCTCCCCCGCTTTCTTATACTGTAAGATAGGTTTTCATACCAAAATGAGTGTGAATTTCACTCCGTTTAGTCAAACGTGATGAGGGTAAACTTCTTGTTTGTTTGTTTGTTTTTTTTTCTCAGCTCTCCTCTTTTTCCCTCCACTAAAAAAATCTCCTACTTGCCTCTTAAATGACATATAGTTACCCCCTTCCATTTCCCCCTCTTTCCTCTCACTATATTTCTCTCTCACCATTTACCTTAATTTCTTTTAAGGTATGGTCCCATCCTATTCAGTTCAATCTGTGCTCTCTGTCTCTGTATGTGAATGCATGTGTGTATGTGTGTGCATGTGTGTACATGTGTATGTGTGGTCCCACCAACTACCCAGATACTGAAAAGTTTTAAGAGTTAGAAATATTGTCTTTCCCTGTAGGAATGTGAACAGTTCATTTCTGGTAAGTCCCTTAATACTTCTCTTTGCTGTTTACTTTTTCATGCTTCTTCTCATTCTTGTGTTTGAAAGTCAAATTTTCTTTTCAGCTCTGGTCTTTTCATTAAGAATGATTGAAAGTCCTCTGTTTCATTGAAAGACGATATTTTCCCTTGAAGTATTATACTCAGTTTAGCTGGGTAGGTGATTCTTGGTTTGAGCCCTAGTTCCTTTGCCTTCTGGAATATCCTATTCCACGCCCTTCGATCCCTTAATGTAGAAGCTGCTAGATCTTGAGATATCCTGATTGTATTTCCACAGTATTGGAATTGTTTCTTTCTAGCTGCTTGCAAGATTTTCTCCTTGAGCTGGGAGTTCTGGAATTTGGCCACAATATTCCTAGGAGTTTCTCTTTTTGGATCTCTTTCAGGTGGTGATCGATGGATTCTTTCAATACTTATTTTGCCCTCTGGTTCTAGAATGTCAGGGCAGTTTTCCTTGATAATTTCATGGAAGATGATGTCTAGGCTCTTTTTCTGATCATGAGTTTCAGGTAGTCCCATAATTTTTAAATTGTCTCTCCTGGATCTATTTTCCAGGTCAGTTGTTTTTCCCATGAGATATTTCACATTCTCTTCCATTTTTTCATTCTTTTGGTTTTGTTTGGTGATTTCTTGGTTTCTCGTAAAGTCATTAGACTCCATCTCTTCCATTCTAATTTTGAGAGAACTATTAAATTCAGTGAGCTTTTGAGCCTCTTTTTCCATTTGGCTCATTCTGCTTTTGAAAGCATTCTTCTCCTCATTGGCTTTTTGAACCTCTTTTGCCAATTGAGTGAGCCTATTTTTCAAGGTGTTAATTTCCTCAGCGTTTTTTTGGGTCTCTTTTACCAAGGTATTGACCTTTTTTTCATACTCTTCTTGCATCTTTGTCATTTCTCTTCCCAGTCTTTCCTCCACCTGTCTAACTTTCTTTTCAAAATCCTTTTTAAGCTCTTCCAAGGCCTGAGCCCACCCGACACTCCCCTGGGGTGTCTGGGGTACTGAGGCCCCGCCCTCCACGTCTTTCCCTGATGGCAAGAATATGTTCTCATCCTCGCCATCAGATCCGAAGGTCGGGATCATTTGCACTTGTTGGAAAAAACTCTCTATAGTCTTATTTTTCTCCCCTTTTCTAGGCATTTTCCCAGCCAGTTACTTGACTTCTGAGATTCCTTTCCACCTCCGCCTGGGTCCGCCCAGCTAGTGCTTGGCCTCTGAGATTCAAATGCACTTTCCACAGCAAGCTTTAGTTCTGGCGCAGGGGTGGAGGCAGGGCTGCCTTCCAAACTTGGTCCCTCAGGGGCTTTCTGCAGAGACTTTCAGGAACAGAGCGGGTGGGGGCGGGGTGGGGGGCCCGCCTCCTATGCTCAGCTCCCTCAGTGGTTTTATTCAGAGGCCTTCAGTAGTAGAGCGGGGTGGGGGCAGGGCCGTCTCCCTGGCTCAGCTCCCTCAGGTTGGAAAGACCTTCAGTATTGAAGATCCTACCTGCTGCTGGGGGATTCCTGAGTCCTGGGCCACTGCCGCCTCAGCCGCCGCCCACGCCTCTGCCGCTTCCTGCCCCCGTCTCTGCCGCTGCCGCTTCCTCCCGAGGGGGCCCGAGTTGCAGAAATGCTCCACTCCCCTCCTCCAGCCGGGCCTTCTTTCTCACTGACCTGTAGCTTCTGTGGGCGGAGGGACTTTCCCGGCTGCTGGAGCTTCCGTCTCTGAAGCCTGCTTGGGTCAGCTTCTCTGGGGCCGTGGCCAGGGGTGGGGATCGGGTCCACTTTCCGGGGCACGATCGACCCCGAGGACGGCTCTCCAGGGCTCAGTGGAAAGGAAATCTCTTCCCCTATGTTTATGCACCCCCTGCAGTGATTCAGAATTTATGGGGATCCCCTTTTACCTCAGTTCCATGGGTTGTGGGCTCGGAGCTCGTAAATGTGCGTCCTTCTACTCTGCCATCTTGGCTTTGCTGGCCTTTTTTGTGTGTTTCAAACACAGGGTAGGATATCTGCTTACCATGGTAAACAGAAAATATTAGCATTTAATAGACTATGTCATTACAAGGAGACAAGATGGCCAAGTTGTGAGTAATGAAGGCAATGTTTGATGCAGAAGGCTGAATCAAACATAGATTTATTCTGCAAAACCAAAAAAGTGAGAACTCCACAGGGTTTACTCATAGAGTAGTTCTTCCATCTCTAAGTCAGTGTTTAGCTCCATCAAAAGTAAAGATCAAGCAAAGTTTAGAGAGATGCAGTATTCTTGAATTAGTAAGAAGGCAGAGTAATCCAGTCTTATTCTCATGGGAACAATTCAAAGCACTTTTATGACACCCTGAAGGTTATTTGTGGACCAAAACCTAAGGTGCATCTCAGCTACTCAACACTGATGGAGCCACATTAATTAGCAATGAGAAGATGACCTTGGAGATATAGGCTAAATACTTCTATAGCATTCTTAACAGACATCATTGACCAACACTGAAGTCATTGACTAGATACCATAGTTGAATTCAATACCTTTGTAGCTAGACTTTTAACTAATGAAGACGTTTTTATGCCATTAGACCACTCTCTTTTGATGAAGCTCCTGGTGTTGAATCTATTCCAACTGAGATTTATGAAACAGGACTCCACTGTTCATTCAAAAGTTGACTGGAATCTAGGTTACATAGCAAGAGGAGATTATATCCCAGAAGTTCAAGGATGTCTCCATTATCCATGTGTATAACAGAAAGGGAAATAGGTTGTCCTATGACAACCACAGTGAGATCTCCTTTTAGTGATTGTCAGCAAGATCCTTGACAGTGTCCTCCTGCAAAGGCTCATCCTTCATATAATCATCAACTCAAGAGCTAGGGTGGCTTCAGAAAAGGCCTAGGAATGGTCAGCATGTTGTCCAACTCCAGGAAAAATTACAAGAGTAGAAAAAAAGTCTGTAAAAGAGATCTGAAAACCTCAGAAGAGACTTGAATACATCTACAATAATGCTACTTATAGAAATGATAAAGTAACAACTGCAAGAACCTTGTAGAGAGGTTTGAATGGTCAAGAAATTATTTTAATAAGAATCGTTTGTAAGGCCATTTATATAAAACCTTTCTAAAATTTTGCTTTTATAAGACCTTCATTTCCAATTATGCCATCCTTATTAAAATCAATGAATCATTTCTTATTAGCAGAGAATATAAAGTGAAGTAAAGGTAACTCTCAGCAAAGCAACTAACACACCAATAGTTTGGTTACACGTATGACATTTCATACATAGTCACTCATTTATGTTTGACATAATTTGATGCTAGTGTATTTAAATAGGGAAAAACTTGCATATGAATATCTAATTATACTGGAATATTCTGACAACACTAATACTTATCAAAATTATCATCATCATATGTTAAAATATGTTATTTTTTTCTCATTCTTCTCACCTTATTTGATGTAGCTCAGATAAAGAGAATCATTGGACAATCTGTTACTCTGATAGTGTTTTCTTTTTCTTTTTACATGTTGTGCTCATCGAGCTGTCATTCAGATGGATAACATAATTATATTTTAATTATTATTAAATTATAAAAATTTTTGTTATTATTTATTATAAAAAGTATTGTTATAGAAACTCATTTTCTTTAGGTTTATGAAAACTGTCATTGAAACAATTATAGTAGTAGACAGAATGAAAGTGGTGATTGGTACCTTGTCTTGTTTTAAGATTTTCATTTATTCTGCGCTGTGCACAGAACATGGCTGGTATTAAATAAATGCTAACAAATTAATTTATGTTTTCTAGAAGTATTTATTTTGAAATCTTTAAATTCCCTGCAATTTTGATGTTATAAATATTTAGTATGGTGACACCTATTAAAACATTATTATTAGGCATGTGTATTATGATATAATACTATGTCTGGGCTATTTTTTGGAGGGGAATAGTTTACTTTGTGTTTCATGCCTCATTTTTAGGGAAAAAATGAAAATTCAATACCAAATCATTTCTATTAGAAATTATAGAAGAGTTGTACTGAAGAAGTCGATAGACAGGTTTTATTCAAATTAAATATGGCCAAAATATTAGAAGTGGTGGAGTCTGTATTGCACATCATTATTAGCTGCAAAGAATTTAGTCAATGTTGAATACTTAGAGAGTCATTATATGATATACAGAATTATACATCAGGAACTTGCTAATGTATCCCACAAGTCACCATAATAAATAATAAGGCCTCCAAAAGTTCTATAGAACTCAATCAAAATTGTTTTGGGGCGCAGATTGAATTCTAATTGAAATATTTTGGATGAGAGTCATCTATGGGACACCCACTTTAAAAAGCACAGTCAGTATGTAGTGATTTTGAACTACAACTGAGGAAAAAAGAGGTCTGGATATACATATGTATGTAAATTAACGGATACATACCTAGAGAGATATAATTATATACACATACATATATATCATATATATATACGTACACATATATCATTAAATCTGTGGTAATAACAGTCATTTCCATAGTAGTGATCATTTGCTCCACGGTAGCTACTGAGATAATAAATTCAAGAGAATATAAAGAAAGGGAAAGTCTAGGACATAGCCTTAGTGTGTTCTTTAAGTTAAGAGCTCAGTGTATAGTTATATGAGCAGAAGACACCAAGAAGGAGTAGTCAAACAAGGACAAAGACAGTAAGAGAGAGTAATGTCAAACAGATTGGTCAGCAGTGCCCAATAATTTCAAAAAGATCAAGAATGATGGAACATGAGAAATGCTCATCAAATTTTTTCAGCTAAAATAATTTTTACTTATGTTTTTTATCATTGTAAAATATTATATGTATTACAAATATTGTTATCCTTATTTTACTAATAAGAAAAACACCATATATTTCATTGTCATGTTTCATAGATAAGATATAGTCATAGTTTTTAATTATTCTCACCTAATCTGATGCCCAAAGACAGAAGAGTTAATCACATTTTGTCAGAAAGTCCATCAGGAAACTTCAAATAAAGTATCCTTAAGAAGATAGAGGAAGGGAAATAACCTCTTTGACTTGAAGAGATGAGCCATTTGGCATGGCTAAAAAAGAAAAAAATTAGCGTACAATTGAACCAGTTCACTAAGCAGTCAATATAAGCAAGACAGTGGGAGTAGTCAGTACAAGGATTATGACCTGAGAAACAGCTGAAGGGTAGAAGGACTGATGGTCACAGAGAGGATGAAGAACAGAGTTAATAGCTGTATGGCACAGGGAAAAATAGAATGACTAAAGTTTATGAGCAAATAAATGAATGTCCTAGATTACGATTATGTGATAGATCACTTGTTCACCTATTGTCCAGATATTGTGTAGCTAAATGCACTGCTTCTTTTTTTTTTTAATTGGTTAGAAGGATTAGAATATGAACTCATGTTGTCTAGACTTAGCGATAGGAGCTTTCACAAATACAATAGCCAACAGAATAACAGGGATCAATTAGTCATTCAGTACATAAACATTCATTACGTGCTGGCTATATACTAGACAGTCTGATAAGTGCTGAACATACAAACCAATCAGTTCAGCAGTAAATATATTTTAAGTGCCTACTATGTACTAGGGAGTTTGCTAAGTGTTGGGGATGCAAAAGGAGACAAAAGACAGTCCCTACCCTCAAGGAGCTTGTATCTAATGGGTAAAACAACAGACACACACACACACACACACACACATACACACGAACAAGCAAACAAACAAATCTTTTTTTTCTTTCTTTTTTTTTTTTGGTTTACAAGAGGTTTTGTGAGGTCTTCTGTAGAAGATGTAATTTTAGTTGGAATTTAAAGGAAATTGGGGAGATCAGTAGTCAGAGAGGAAGAGGAAGACCAGGCATGAGGAACAGCCAAAAAATTGCCTGCAGTTGAAGTATGGGATGTCTTGTTTGTGAATTGGGTGGGAGGACTATATCATTGGATCAAATCATACATGGAAGCAGTAAAGTGAAAGAAGACTGGAAAAGTGGACATGGCTATTTTATGAAGGTCTTTGAATGCCAAGCAGCATTTTCTATTTGATCCTGGAGACAATAGGAAATCACTGGAGTCTGAGTGGGTGTTGTGATGGTGGTGACATGATTGCATCTGCACTTTAGGAAAAGTACTCTAGTGACTGAAGAGAGGATGGATTGCAGAGTGGAGAGACCTGAGGCAGACAGAATCACCAGTAGATGATTGCATTAATTCAGGTGTGAAGTACCAAGGTCCTACACAAGAGTGATGGCAGTATCAAAGCAGATAAAGAGATACACTACTGAATGTTGCAGGAATGAAATGAATAGGCTTTGAAAACAGTGTATATGAAGGGTGAGAGGTAATATGGAATATAGAATGACTTCTAGGTTGTCAGCCCAAGGTACTGGAAGATAGTGTTGCCTTCCACAGTAATAGGGAAGGTGGGAGATGGGAGGCTGTAGGAGAAAAGATAATGTTTTCTGTTTTGGACATAAAGAGTTTAAGAAGTTTAAAAGACAACTGCTTTGAGATGTCATAAAGACAACTGGGGATACAGGATTGAAAGTCAGCAACTGATATTTTTCCAATTATTTATATATGACTTTATTTGGGTGAAAAGTGTTTTGTAACTTGTATTTATATAGTTCCTGTACTTGTCTAGGTAGGAAGATGATCAAATGTTTTATATTGTCTATCATTACTTCAGATGAAATTTCTCTTTCTATCTCTTGCTGTTGGTCTTAGTAATACATAGAAATGACAGTGATTTATGTAGGTTTATTTTAAAGTTGTTAATTGTCCGGGACTCACGGTCCCCGATCAACCCTCCCGGTGAGTAGTAACCCCTCACTCTGCTTCACGCAGCTTCAGACGTCTCTGGTCCCGCCTCCGGAGGCTGGAGCACGGGCGAAACCAAGCACGAGCCAGAGTGGTAGAGCAATGCAGATGTTTATATTCAGTAGTTCACATCAGTCCAGTCCCCACGAACCCCCTCAGATCATTGCCTTATATTTCTTATTCTTTCCGGGTTTTGCTGTCCGATTCCTGATTGGGGAGTTCAGCCTACTGTCGCCCCAGCCCCCTCCCCTTAGCCAGCCGTGCCCTGTGGCGATAGGGCAGGGGTCTCTCTGGACCTTCCCTCCCCATTCGGACCATCTGCTTGGTCCTATCACAGGTGGCCAGGTGTGTTTTACTCTTACTGGGGTTCCCTCAGCACCTCCCCGAGGGCGGTATCGTGCCTTGTACACGAGCCTTCCCTGCACCCTTAGCCCGGAAGTCACGGGTGAGGCGCGTGATTGCCGGGGGGTAGGGGGGGACGGGTATAGACTCCTGGCGGTTACCTCTCCGCCCAGGAGGTCCGGGGACGGCCCCTGACAGTTAATTATATCAAGTGGTGTTTTATTTGATATTCTAGATTTCTTTCTTTACCATCATATCAACTGTAAATAATGATAGGTCTGTTTCTTCATTGCCTATTCTAATTCCCTCAATTTCTTTTTCCTCTTTCATTACTGAAACTAATATTTGTAGTGCAATATTGAATAATAAAGGTGATAATGAATATCCTTTTTTCACTCTTGACCTTATTGGAAATACTTGTGGCTTATCCCCATTACATATAATGTTTATTGATGGTTTTTCCATAGATGCTACTTTTTATTTTAAGGAAGACTCCACTGATTCCAATGATCTCTAACATTTTTAATAGGAGTGGTGTTGTATTTTGTCTCAAGTTTTTTCTGCATCTATTGAGATAATCATCTGATTTTTGTTATTGATAAGGTCAATGATGCGGATAGCTTTCCTAATATTGAACCAGTCCTGCATTCCTTGTATAAATTCCACCTGATCATAGTGTGTTATCCTGATGATAAGTTGCTATATTCTTTTTGATAACATTTCATTTTGCATCTATATTCTTTAGCAAAATTGGTCTATAATTTTCTTTCTATGCTTTGGTTCTTCCTAGTCTAAGTGTCAGCACCATATTTGTATCATAAAAAGAACTTGGTAGGATTTCTTCCTTGCCTATTCTTTCCCAAATAGATTGCATAGTATTAGAATTAATTGTCCTTTAAATGTTTGGTAGAATTCATTTGGAAACTGAAGTTGCTCTGGAGATTTGTTCTTAGGCATTGCATTGATGGCTTGTTCAACTTCTTTTTCATAGCAACCTTTATTTGAAGAGGCAAATTTTGAGGCATGATTGTAAAGTGCATGGAAGGAAGATGAGAATTGCTGGAAAGGAAGAAGGAAAAGTTTTTACTCAGAAAAAAGAGGAATGATCAAGCTTCACATACAATGTATGTAGGGGATTGGTTAATTGGTTGTTGTGAACTAGGAGATTATCTTGACTTGTGATGATATTAAGAAAGGAAACGAGGGGTCGAAATTTTTGTTTGATGTGAGAAATCAAGAGTCTGAATGCTGAGCTAGGAACTCTGTATTGATTTTATGACTACGTACTAAGGAGTCATTGCTGATTTTTGAGCTCTAATTTATTTTGTTAAGAGACAATAACTGATGATACACGAGACAAAATATACCACCATGCTGATAACTTGTTCTTATCCAAAACAATTTGTGTCTCCTATTCATTGTTGCCTTTTCACATTTGAGTCATTTTGGTTACAATTGACTTGATTAGGAATGCATTCTGAGGTGCTTCATTCTTACTCCTGTGCTTGTAACTGACAACGCTATTTTTGTCAAGGCAGGAATGACACTTCTCATGTTTAATGTTTACTTGTTTCATGTGGCAACTAACAGATTTCAAAGGTAAGACATTTAGAATTGTGATCTCATTTCCCTTTACTCTGGTGTCTATATGTTGTGAAGAACTTGAAACTGTCCACAAGTATGGTCCTCCTTGTTTTGATGATGGTGATTTTCCTGGCCTTCAAACCTTACTTATGCTACTTCAATGTGTCACAGGAATTATCTGTTTTTAATTAGTTCCTATTTCAGTTCCACATGCTTGTCTAGATGCAGTTCTCTGTTTTCTTGAACTTGTGTCTTTCAGAAACACCTTTCTTTCTCAATTTTCCCTTAAGAATCATAGATTCCCTGATTATTTAAAGCGCATTACCTTAGGAATTCAACTATCTGTAAATGTAGATACTCACATCCTCCATCATGCTAGCACAGATCATAAATTGCTCCTGTGATGTTGATTTTGCATTCATGCCTGTTCACAAGACAAATCTTTATTTCCCTTAATTTTCTTGGGAAAGGGAACAATAGCAGACTATGTTTCAAGTTTGAAATCTATGACTTACTTAGTGTCAATCTGAATGAATTTTCACCCAGTGCTGCTAAGACCTCCATTCAGATTATTCAAAGAAACTGCTAGTTTATCACAGTTAATATCAAACAGCTTTAAAACTGTATGAATAATTGCGAATTTCAAGCCTAACTTTTAATATATTTAGTCCTTGGGCAGATAGAGACTGCATGGTTTATGAAGTATGCTTTGATAAAGGAGAAAAGCTGTAAATTTCCTAATATAGACTCCTAGTGATGCAGATTTGACATAAAAGTGCCTGTAAGCCCCTTGACTGTCTTAAATTGTGCAAAATTTCTCTTTTCTCTGCTTTTGTCCATTTTTCTTTTTACTTTTTTTTATTTAACTTTTTACATTCATTTTAAAAAAATTTTGGGTTCCAAATTTTCTCCCCTTTTATCCCCTCCCCCCACCCCAATACACCGAGCATTCTAATTTTCCCTAGCACCAATCTGCCCTCTCTTCTATCATGCCTCCGTTCTCTTGTCCCCATCTTCTCTTTTGTCCTGTAGGTCCAGATGAATATCTATTCCCCATTACCTGTATTTCTTGCTTCCTAGTAGCAACAACAATACTAAACAGTTGTTCCTAAAACTTTGAGTTCCAAATTTTCCCCATCCCTCCCTCCCCACCCATTCCCTTTGGGAAGGCAGGCAATTCAATATAGGCCCTATCTGTGTAGTTTTGCAAATGACTTCGATAATAGTCGTGTTGTGTAAGACTAACTGTTATTTCCCTCCATCCTATCCTGCCCCCCATTGTTTCTATTCTGTCTTTTGATCCTGTCCCTCCCCAAGTGTTGACTTCAAATTGCTCCCTCCTCCCATTGCCCTCCCTACCATCATCCCCCCGCTTTGCTTATCTCCTTCTCCCCCACTTTCCTGTACTGTAAGATAGGTTTCCATGCCAAAACGAGTGTGCATTTTATTCCTTCCTTTAATTGAATGTGATGAGGGTAATTTTTTTTCTCAGCTCTCCTCTTTTTCCCTCCATTAAAAAGTCTCCTGCTTACCTCTTGAATGAGAGATAATTTACCCCATTTCATTTCACTCTCTTTCCTCCCACTACATTTCTCTCTCATCATTTACCTTAATTTCTTTAAGATATGGTCCCATCCTATTCAATTCACTCTGTGTTCTCTGTCTCTGTGTGTGGGTGCATGTCTTTATGTGTGTGTGCGTGCACGTGTATACGTGTGTGTATGTGTATATATGTGATCCCACCAACTACCCAGATACTGAAAAATTTTAAGAGTTATAAATATTGTCTTTCCATGTAGGAATGTAAACAGTTCACTTTGGGTAAGTCCCTTATGACTTCTCTTTGCTGTTTACTTTTTCATGCTTCTTCTCATTCTTGTGTTTGAAAGTCAAATTTTGTTTTCAGCTCTGGTCTTTTCATCAAGAATGCTTGAAAGTCCTCTGTTTCATTGAAAGACCAGATTTTCCCCTGAAGTATTATACTCAGTTTTGCTGTGTAGGTGATTCTTGGTTTGAGTCCTAGTTCCTTTGACTTCTGGAATATCCTGTTCCACACCCTTCGATCCCTCACTGTAGAAGCTGCTAGATCTTGAGTTATCCTGATTGTATTTCCACAATACTGGAATTGTTTCTTTCTAGCTGCTTGCAAGATTTTCTCCTTGAGCTGGGAGTTCTGGAATTTGGCCACAATGTTCCTAGAAGTTTCTCTTTTTGGATCTCTTTCAGGCAGTGATCGATGGATTCTTTCAATACTTATTTTGCCCTCTGGTTCTAGAATATCAGGGCAATTTTCCTCGATAATTTCATGGAAGATGATGTCTAGGCTCTTTTTTTGATCATGACTTTCAGGTAGTCCCATAATTTTTAAATTGTCTCTCTTGGATCTATTTTCCAGGTCATTTGTTTTTCCCATGAGATATTTCACATTCTCTTCCATTTTTTCATTCTTTTGGTTTTGTTTGGTGATTTCTTGGTTTCTCGTAAAGTCATTAGACTCCATCTGTTCCATTCTAATTTTGAGAGAACTATTATCTTCAGTGAGCTTTTGTACCTCTTTTTCCATTTGGCTAATTCTGCTTTTGAAAGCATTCTTCTCCTCATTAGCTTTTTGAACCTCTTTTGCCAATTGAGTGAGTCTATTTTTCAAGGTTTTATTTTCTTCAGCATTTTTTTGGGTCTCCTTTGCCAAGGTATTGACCTGTTTTTTATGCTTTTCTTGCATCTCTCTCATTTCTCTTCCCAGTTTTTCCTCCACCTGTCTAACTTGCTTTTCAAAATCCTTTTTGAGCTCTTCCATGGCCTGAGTCCACCAGACATCCACCTAGGGTGTCTGGGATACAGAGGCCCCACCCTCCACATCTTTCCCTGATGGTAAGAATATTTCCTCGTCATCAGAATTGAAAGGCGGGAACATCTGCACCCCATCAAAATAACCCTCTATGTTCTTATTCTGCTTCCTTTTTCTGGGCATTTTCCCAGCCAGTTACTTGACTTCTGAGATTCCTGTCCACCCCTGCCTATATCTACCCAGCTAGTGCTTGGGGTCTGAGATTCAAATGCTGCTTCCCAGTCTCAGGGCTATCGATGGCGGGAGTTCCTGCTATTCAATGTGAGCTTCAGTTCTGGTGCTTGGGTGGGGGCAGTGCCACCTCCCAGGCTCAGTTTCCTCAGGGGCTTTATGCAGAGACCTTCAGTGATGGAGCATGTAGGGGCAGGGCCGCCTCCCAGGCTCAGCTCCCTCAGGGGGTTTATGCAGAGACCTGAGCTTCTGCCTGCCTGCTCGGGGAGTCCTGGGCCTCTGCCGCTGCCCCTGCCTCTGCCGCTTCCTCCCAGGGGTCCTGAGCCACGGAGACACCCCGCTCCCGTCTCAGCCAGCTGAGAAGTCTCTCTCACTGACCTGTAGTGTCTGTTGGTGGAGGGACCTTCGTGGCCACTGGAGATTCCCTCCCTGAAGCCTGCTCGGATCTGCTCCTCTGCGGCCCCGGCCAGGGCAGCGCTGGGGTGGGCTCCGCTGTCCGGGGCATGGCAGACCCTTTGGACGGCTCTCCAGTGCTCTCTGGAACAGAAATCTTTTCCACTGTGTTTCTGCACGCTTTGCAGTGATCCAGAATTTGTGGGGAGTTCTTCTTGTAGGAAATATATGGGCTGTGGTTTCCGAGCTAGCATACGTGAGTCTTTCTACTCTGCCATCTTGGCTCCACCCCCAGGGCATGTGATTTTTGAAATAAAGCGTGATATTATCAGAAAACTAGGAGAATATGGAATATATTACCTTTCAGATCTATGAATAAGAGAACAATTTGGACAAAAGAAGAGCTACAGATTTTAAATCTGTCATTTTCATTATATTAAATCAAAAAGTTGTTTGTACAAATATAACAAGTGCAGTGAAAGTTAGAAAAATAACTGGAGAGGAGAATTTACATCAAGTTTCTATAATGAATGCCTCATTTCTCATATACTTATTTTTCTTCTTAATATTTTTTCAAATTATATATAAAGATAACTTTCAACATTCCCTTATGTAAAATTTTGAGTTCCATTTTGTCTCCCTCCCTCCCCTACTCCCTATCCAAGATAGAAAGCAATCCAATATAGGCTATACATACACAATCATATTAAAAATATTTCCACATTAATATTGTTGGTTTTTGCTTTGTTTCCGTGATCAGCCTGGGGGTTAGCTTGTTAAGTGTGGGGAAGGGGTAGTCTGGTCACAGGAGATCTCCTCACCTGAAGTGAGGCAAAGGCAAGCTCAGGGGCTAGTGATCCTAGCTTCCCTATTGTCTTTCTCATTCCCCTGAAGAGCTGAGGCACCCCTAGATGCTAATGCATGTTCCCACCCCTCCTGGGGCTCCTCTCCTGGTGCTGAGGCTTGCCTGGGTCCTAGTGTGAGTTTTCTCTTCCCTGGGTCCTCTGTGCTTCCGGTTTGCCTCCTCTACAGTAGGAGGAATCCTCCTTAGCTATTTTCCTAGCCTCAGGTGTTATGAGACTATTGGCCCCCGCTGCTGTTCTTACTGATGCAGGGTTTTTCTGGGGAAATATTTTATGGTTCTTTCACAGTCATCAAGTGGGGAGGAGAGAGCATTTACTGATCACTCTGCCATCCTGGCTTCCGGAAGTTTAAGTAGGTGATTACTGAAGTTTAATCTTCGGGCTGAAGGTCTCAGGAGCTGCTATGGTGATATCTGGCTCTGGGCAGCTCTCACTGGCTCGGTTCAGCTTGTCTTCTGCCCTCAGTGAATCTCCGCTGGTTCTGGCTGCTGCTCTCAGGTTTCTCAGGCCCCTTCTGCTCTGCTGCTCTGGCCGCCCTGTGCATTGTGCTGTGGGCTCATCCCCGTGGAACCAATCCTTTCAGTCCAACCTGGGCTCCGAATCCATCACAGTCTGTCTCCCACTGGATTCTGCACCTCCAAAATTTGGTCAGATTCTCCTTTCAGAGGTATCTGAAGGAGTTTGTCCAAGAGCTTAGGTGAGTGCTTGCTCTCACTCTGCCATCTTGGCTCCCAAGCCCCACATTAGTATTTTGAAAGAAGAATCAGTACAAATGGAGAAGACATGAAAAAGACAATAAAAACAAAAAAGAGAGAAAATATTATGCTTCAATCTGCATTCAGACTTCATAACTTTTTCTCTGAAGGTGGAGAGCATTTTCCATCAGGAATCTTTTGGAATTGTCTTAGATAGTCATGTTCTGTCAAAGCTGGTAATAATACAATGTGACTGTTACTGTGCACAATATTCTGGTTCTATTTACTTCATTCAGCACCAGTTCATGTAAGTCTTTCCAGGTTTTCTGAAATCCACCTGCTTATCATTTCTTAAAGCATAATTCCATTGCACTCATAGCTTGTCAGCTACAGCCACAACTTGTCAGCTATTACCCAAATTGATAGGCTTCCCCTCAATTTCCAATACTTAATCAGTACAGAAAGAGCTGCTATAAATAATTTTGTACATGTGGTTCCTTTTCCGTTTTTGACGACCTCTTTGGAATACAAACTTAGAAGTGGCATTTCTGGATCAAAGAGCATTCAAAGTTTATAGTCCTTTGGACAGATGGCACCCTTTGGTACCATCAAATTGCTATCCAGAATGTTTGGATCAGTGCATAACTTCACCAACAGTATGTTGGTGTTCCAATTTTTTCACATCTTTTCCTACATTTATTGTTTTTGTCACATTAGCCAATCTGACAGGTGTGAAATGATACCTCAGAGTTATTTAATTTGCATTTCTCTAATCAATAGTGATTTAGAACAGCATTTCATATGAGTAGTGATAGCTTAAATTTCTTCATCTGAAAACTGCCTGTTCAATTGAGAAATGTATTTTTATAGATTTGACTCAGTACTCCACATAACTTTGAAAGAGGTGTTTATTAGAGACAATGACTGCAAAAATTGTTTCACAGTTTTCTACTTCCCTTCTGATCTTGGTTGCATTGGCTTTATTTGTGAAAAAAAGATGTTTTCAACGTAATCAAAGTTATCCATTTTGCATTTAATGGTCTTCTCCCATATACGCATACATATACACATGTGCATACATATATATGAATTCATATAAATGCATGTATGTTTATGTGTATGTGTTTCTATTTTTCTCTCCTTAGTGGATATGAAAAAAAATTCTGGTAACATGATAGTTACCATAAGAAAGCAGAGAATGCTGCACTAACAGAGGATACATTTGTCTTGGAAATTTTGGCCTGTGAAGTAGGGTAAAGTTCCTAAATGAAGTATATTTCTGAGAGCATACAAGTGTGCTCAAATTTGTTTCCTGGCATATACTCTGTCCATGAGTTATGCAGGCACTTTAGCACTTACCAGATTACTTCAATTTTACTTCAGCTTTAGCTGTGCATCTCTCAGAGGCTTGGAGTAGAGCATGAGAAGATATTTTGTATTCTGTAGTATAAGTAAGGTGAAAATAAGACATTTAAAATATGTATTTTTAAATGCTACTTTGAAAATGGCCATGGAGGAACCATTATCTTTACAACACATTTCATTTTTAAATACTTAATTCATCTTTGCTCCATATTACATTTAGGTATATCTCATATATATAATCTATGTGAATATATTTGCATGTACATGTATGTGTGTATATACATGTATATGCATATATATGAAGAAAGGTACTTACACATGGGCTTAATGCTAAAGAGTACCATTAGTTTGTCTTTCCATGTCTTTTCTGAGTTAAAAGAATCTTAGAAAGAAAAGAAAAAATATCATATCACATACTCAATAATCAAATTTGGTTTTGAATAACTATTTGAGCTTACTTTTGAAGACACTACGTTGAAACATATTGTTAAATGACTTTGTCAATACAATTTTTGGATATCATTAGACTTACATGGGTAATGGCATCATGGATAATGACAGTATATTTATGGAATGGAACATCCACTAAAGACAGCCCCATTATTTCACCACATCCATGTTTCCAACTTAATTTTCCCCTATCAAAACAGCAAATCAACAATGCATTAATTTATGTGTCCAATTTAAAACCTGACTGAGAGTTAATACATTTAAATTGGAAAAACCAAAGTTAACAGCAGGCTAAAAGCCTTGGCAGAAATTGAAATGCTATCAACCTAATTTAAATAATTTTGGTGGTACCATGATTCTCCTTCCTTTACAGAGGAGAAGGTTGACTCCACCTTAATTTTCATACATAACATTTCTTCTGCTGTATATCCATGCTGTGGAAAACAATTCTATATACAATGCACACCTCTTTATTGAAGATTATTTTTCATATTTTTCAAGAGAGATTCCATTTGAATCAAATAACTCTGATATGAATTTGACTTTCATTTCTTTATTATTTTCTGAGAACATTTCAGATTCAATTATTTATAATAGGGAAAGAGATTTATGGAAAACCATGAAATGAAAATCTATATGTGGGGAGATTTAAATTTGATTGTAAGAATAAGGTTTAGTTTTTGAAATATTTTAATCAGAGTTGAATATTCAGACAAGATAGTATTTCTTTTAAGTGCAACTTTTTTCCTCCAGTACTGGATATAGATAGTAAATACTTTCAAGCTGCGTGGTTAAGCCTTTCAGTTGGGGGAAAATGGAAGGCATTGCAGAATAAATCATGAAACTGAAGGTCACTAACTTAAATTTAATTCAAATCTGTAATGAAGATTGCTATAACAGCATGACTTAGTGATTCCTGTCAAACTAGTTAATCATCACCTACTCTCAAAATTGCAGCCAACACTAAAAAAGGAAAAAAGTGAAGGATCATTCTGGGATTCTGTTCTATTGACATGCCTTTTCTAAATTTCCAGTTATGAATGCTTTTTCCTCATTCTCTTTGAAATACAAACATACATATACAAATAAATTTCCAATCCTGGGGGACTTATTTTAGACACTCATTAGAAAATATTTAGAAAAAAAGTGTAGTGAATCAGTCAACAAACATTCATTAAAGGTTTATTATATGGCCTCCCCTCCCTGACTACCCACCCCTGCTGCTGCTTCAGGTGCCTCGCTGCCTCCCAGGAGCATGAGGTTGGCCCAGTTGTAGATGGTCAGATAGCCTCTGCCACTAGACATCCTCCTTACCCCCATCTACATTCTCCCCACAGCCAGAATGAACCCAGTGGCAGCAGTGGTTGCAAAAAGATGGGAAAGAGGTGGGAGTTGATGGGACAGCTGCAGGCCTATGTGATGGACTGTGACATCACATACACAAAATGTGGATGTGCTGGAGATACAAAACCACAGTTTATCATTCCCTCATGTATTGTTATAAAGGAGTCTGAAAAAGTAAGGGATCAAACATAAAGGAGGGTGATGATGATCTAGACCTCTTTAATGGGGATGAATCAATAAAAAGTCCAACTTCTTCAACAAAATGGCCAATCCATCATGGTATGGTTGAAGATTGAGACTTGATGGAGAGATTCATGGAACAAGCATTCCTTTTTTAAATTATTTTATTTGTTTCTAGTATTCTACAATCATTTCCATATATCTTAGATATTTTCCCTCCTTCCCCCTACTTCTCCTCTCCCTCCCTACTCCCTCCCCAAAAAAGCAAGCCATCTTACTTAGGTTCTACACATGTGTTACTATTAAATATATTTTCACCTTAGTCATGTTGAATAGAAGAATTACAATAAGTGGTAGAAACCATAAAACAAAACAAAACAAAGCATAATACAAAAGTAAATGGTCTCCTTCATTCTATGATCCAGTTCCATAGTTTTTTCTCTGAATGTGAAAGACATTTGCCTCAAAAGTATATTGGAAATTTTTAGGTCCTTGCTTTGCTGTAAAGGACTAAGTATATCAGAGAAATTCCTCACACACTGTGGCTGTTGCTGTGTACCAAGTTCTCCAGGTTCTGCTCCTTTCACTCAACATCATTTCTTATAAATCTTTCCAGCCTTCCTTGAGGTCTTCCTGTTCATCATTTCCGATAGCACAACAGCATTCTATTACATTCATATGCCACAGTTTATTCAGCCTTTCCCCAGTTGATGGGCATCATTTTGATTTCCAGTTTTTGGCCACTACAGAGGGAGCTGATAAAAATATTTTTGTACATGTGAGTCTCTTTCCCATTTTTAGGATCTCTTGGGGATACAGTCCTAGAAGCAGTATTGCTGGGTCAAAGGGTATGCACATTTTTGTATCCCTTTGGGCATAGTTCCAAATTGATCTCCAGAATAGTTGGATCAATCACAGCTCCACCAGCAGTGAATTAGTGTTCCAACTCTCTCATATCTTCTCCAACATTTATCATCTTCCTCTTTCATCATGTTAGCCAATCTGATAGGTGTGATGTGATACCTCAGAGTTGTTTGGATTTGCATCTCCCTAATCAATAGAGATTTAGAGCATTTTTTCCTAGGACTATAGATATCTTTAATATCTTCCTCTGAAAACTGCCTGTCCATATTCTTTTACCATTTACAAATTGGGAAATTATTTATAATCTTGTACATTTGACTCAATTCTCTACATATTTTAAAAATGAGGCCTTTATCACAGATATTATTTGCAAAAATTCTTTCCCAGTTTTCTGCTTCCCTCCTAATCTTGGTTCCATTGGGTTTGTTTTTGGAAAACCTTTTCAATTTAAAGTAATGAAATTTATCAATTTGGCACTTTATATTCTCTGTCTCTTGTTTGGACAAAACTTTCTCCAATCTCCATAAATCTGTCAAATACTCTATTCCTTGCTCCTCTAATTTTTTGCAGTATTAATATCTATACCTAGATCATGTACCTATTTGGCTTTATTCTTGGGTGTGGTGTCAGGCATTGATTTAGGCCCAGTTTCTGCCACAGTATTATCCAGTTTTCCCTTCAATTTTTCTCAGTGAGATCTTATCCCAGAAGCTCCCTCTTGATACTCTGAACTTTTTGCTCTTCCAGATGAATGTTATTACTATACTTTTTAGCTTTAGAAAATAATTACCTGGTAGTTTGATTGGCATGACACTGAATAAGTAAATTAATTTAGGTAGAATTTTCATGTTTATTATATTACCTTGGCCTGTCCACAAGAAATTGATGTTTTTCCACTTACTTAGATCTGACTTTATTTGGGCCAAAAGTGTTTTGTAATTGTGTTCACATAGTCCCTGGGTTTGTTTTGGTGGGTAAACTCCCAGATATTTTTCAGTTTTACTCTAACTTTAAATGGAATTTCTCTTTACATCTCTAGCTTTTGGACTTTGTTAGTAATATATAGAAATGCAGATGATTTTTGTGTCTTTATTTTGTAACCTGCAAGTTTTCCAAAGTTATGTATTATTTCAAGTAGTTTTTTTACTTGATTCTCTGGGATTCCCTAAGTATATCACCGTTTCATCTGCAAAGAGTGATATCTTGGTTTCTTCTTTGTGTATTCTTATTCCATCAATTTTTTTTCTTTTCTTATTGCTAGTAAAATATCTTATTCCCAGTACAATTTTGAATAACAGTGGTGATATGGATGTACTTATTTCACCACTGATCTTACTGGAAATGCATCTAGCTTATCCCCATTTTGTATAATATTTAGTGATAGTTTTAAGTAGATACTGCTTATTGTTTTATGGAAAGTTCCATTTTTTTTCCTGTGCTCTACTGTGTTTTCAATAGGACTAGATGTTGTGTTTTGTTAAAAGCTTTAACTCAATATATTGAGTTAATCATGTGGTTTCTGTTAGTTTTGTTGCTAATATGATCAATAATGGTAATAGTTTTCCTAATTTTGAACCAGCCCTGCATTCCTGGTATAAATCTTACCTGATCATCATGTATTATTCTCAGGACAAGTTGTTCTATTCTTTTTGATAATATGTTATTTAAATTTTTGCAACTATATGCATTACAGAAATTTGTCTATAGTTTTCTTCCTCTGTTTTCACTCTTCTTGGGTTAGGTATCAGTACCATATTTGCATCATAAAGATAATTTGGTAGTACTTTTTCTTCCCCAATTTTCCCAGACAGTGTATTTAGTATTGGAATTAACTGCTCTTTAAATTTTTGATAGAATTCACTTGCAAATCCATCTGGCCCTGGACATTTTTCCCTAGGGAGTTCACTTATAGCTTGTTCAATTTCCTTTTTTCAGATGGCAGGATTTAAGAACTCAACTCCCTCTTCTGGTATTTTGGGTAATTTATATTTTTTTATAATAATCATCCATCTCATTGAGATTGTCAAATTTATGGGCACATAGTTGGTCAAAATAATTTCTTATTATTGTTTTAATTTCCTCCTCATTGGAGTTGAGTTCACACTTTTCATTTTTGATATTGATAATTTGATTTTCTTCTTTCTGTTTCTTAATCAAATTCACCAAAGTTTTATCAATTTTATTGGATTCTTTTCATAAAACCAACACTTAGTTTTATGTATTAGTTCAATAGTTCTCTTAATTTCAATTTTATTAATATCTCCATTGGTTTTCAGTATTTCTAATTTGGTGTTTACTTGGGCATTGACCATCTATTTTTTCCAGCTTTTTCAGGTGTGTGTCCAATTCATTTAGCTCCTCTTTCTCTATTTTATTCATGTAGACATTCAAAGATGTAAAACTTCCCCTAAGAACTACTTTTGTACTGTC
Source organism: Bettongia penicillata ogilbyi (assembly GCA_023548195.1). NCBI lineage: Eukaryota > Metazoa > Chordata > Mammalia > Diprotodontia > Potoroidae > Bettongia > Bettongia penicillata. Next base: position 1,051,920 of record JAJHZJ010000688.1, on the reverse strand, counting down.
CCATAAGATTTTGTAGGTGGTCTCATTACTATCATTCTCTTGAATGAAGTTATTGACTGTTTTTATAATTCGTGGTTTATTCCACTCATTCTTTAGGATTTGATTGTTTAGTTTCTAATTAATTTCTGGTTTATTTTTCCATGGTCTTTGATTACAAATAATTTTTATTGCATTATGATCTGAGAAAAATGCGTTGACTATCTCTGCCTTTCTGCACTGAATTGTGAGGTTTTGATACCCTAGTACATGATCAATTTTTGTATATATTCATGGACCATTGAGAAAAAGGTGTATTCCTTTCTATATGTATTCAATTTTTTCCAGATATCTATCTTAATTACCTTATCCTGAGTTTTATTCACCTTCTTAACTTTTTTTTTTATTTTGATGCTAGATTTATCATGTTCAGAGAAGGTGAGGCTAAGGTCCCCCCACTAGCATAGTTTTGCTGTCTATTTCTTCCTATAACTCCCTTATCTACTCCTCTAAGAATTTGGATGCTATAACACTTGGAGCATATTCATTCAATAACAATTTGGCTTTCCTGTTTATGGTGCCTTTTAGCAGGATATACTTTCCTTCCTCATCTCTTTTGATTAAATTTATTTCTACCTTTGCTTTGTTTGAGATTAGTATTGTTACCCTCGGGTTTTTTTTTTTTTCCATCAGCTGAAACACAATATATTCAGCTCCAACTTTTCACCTTTCCCTCTGAGTATGCCCCCATTTTGGATGTGTTTCTTGTAAAAAACATACTGTTGGATTATGGTATTTAATCCATTCTGCTTTCTCGGTTTTATGGAAGAGTTCATCCAATTCACATTTGCATTTATGATTACAATCTGTGTCTATCTCTCCATCCTCTTTCCCTCGGTTTATGGTTTTAATTCATGTTTCTCCCTTTCCTTTTCAAATAGAGTTTAATTTTTGTCTACTACCTCCCTCAATCTTCCTTCCCTTCTTTCATCTCCCCTCTCTTTTACTTCCCTTTTTCCTTACTACTTATTTCCTCCCTTTTGGACTCCCCTCCCTTTTTCCCCCTTCCCCCTCCTACTGCCTGTAGAGTTAGTTAGATTTATGTACTTAATTGAGTTTGTTTTTTCCTTCTTGAACCAAATCTGATGAGAATAAATCTCAAACAATATTCACCTCCCTCCCCTCTTTCCTTGTATTGTAATATATACTTGTGCTTCTTCGTGTTATGTCCTTTACTTTTTTATGCCTTCTCCATTTCACATCTCCTGTTACAATCATTTTTATCATCACATCATTTACTTAATACCCTGTTCCTCTATCTATCTATCTATCTATCTATCTATCTATCTATCTATCTATCTATCTATCTATATCCCTTTTATATATCATAATGAATATGCAATTTCTACAATTAATACGTGTCATCTTCCTTTAGAGAGAGTAAACCGTTTGCCCATATTAAATAATAAGGTCCCCCACCGCATTTGATCAGATTTTCTGTTGAGTTCTGGCCTTTTTATCAGGAAGATCACGAAATCCCTTATTTCACTGAATGTCTGTCTCCTTGCCTGAAATGTTATGCTCAAATTAGCTGGGTGATTGATCTTTGGTTGTAGTCCCAGCTCCTTTGCCTTACAGAATATCATATTCCAATCACTTCTGTCTTTTAGTGTAGAAGCTACCAGGTCCTGTGCGATCCTCACTGTAGCTTCTCAATATTTTAATTGTTTCTTTCTGGCTGCCTAATCTGTTTTCTACTTCACTTGTTAGTTCTGTAATTTCACAATGTTATTCCTTGATATTTTCAGTTTGAGATCTCTTTCATGAGGTGAATGGTGGATTCTTTTGATGATTATTTTGCCCTCTGGATCTTGGACTTTTCAGCAGTTTTCCTTGATGATTTCTTGGAAGATATTTTCCAGGCTCTTTTTTCATCATGGCTTTCTGTTGGACCAATATTTTTTTTTTTTATTTTCTCTCATGAATGTATTTTCCAGGTCAGTTGTTTTTCCAATTAGATATTTTACATTTTCTTCTCTTTTTTGTTCTTTAAATTCAGTTTGACTGATTCTTGATGTCTCATAGCGTCATTTGATTCTACTTCCCTGTTACTAATTTTTATCAAATTGTTTTCTTCAGTTAACTTTTTCATATTCTTTTCCATTTGACCCATTGTTCCTTTTAAGGAGTTTTATTCTCCAGTTAGTTTTTGTACTTCCTTTTCTATTTGTCCAATTTTCCTAGTTAGTTTTTTTGCTTCCTTTTCCATTTGTCCCAATTTTCTTTATAAGGAGTTGTTCTTTTCACTGAATTCTTTTTTTTTTCATTTTTTTAAAAAGAATTGGCTAGTTTTCTTCTATTTCTCTAATATTGCTTTTAAAATCCTGAGCTACCAAGTGAGAGACTTTTAATAAATATAGGAAATACCATTCTGTCACTGTCTTATCTGTTAGCTTTTTGGACTTGAGACCAGTTCATATTCCCTTCTGAAGATTCAGACGGGAGTATAGTTTCAAAGCTGAACTCTTTGGTATTCCTGTTTTGGTCCTTGTCCCCATCAAAAGATTCTATCTCCTTTTCTTTTCTGGTTTGCTTCTCACTCATAATAATCACTCTTTCCCTGGCTTTTAAACTAGATCTCTGCTTCTGGGGCACAGAGGGCTCTGTCACACAGTTCTTGTGCCTGGAACTTGAGGCTTTGTGATTTGTAACCTCTGCTTCTTTCAACTAGGAGCTAAACTGCTGCAGTTTACCTAGTGTTGAGCTGGCTGATGTTTGAAAGCAAAAGCCAGGTGATGTAATTTCCGGTTTTCCCTGGTGTTACCCTTGAGTTAGCAGCATTATTTTCAGGGGAGGGATGTACTGGACATGGGAGGTGTCCTCTGCTTATCTAGAGCACAGGCAAGGTCAAAGGTTTATGCATCAGTCTGTGCTAGTGTCTCCTCAATTCCCTTGGTGATCTGAGGCATACCTGGGGTCCTGGTTTTGGGAGCTGCAGCTTCCACTTCCCTGGGGCTCAGGATCACCTCCAGATTTGCTGAGATGGAGCTGTGGACAGCTCCAGTCTTGCACCTGTCCCCTTAAGTTACGGCAAAAGGGACCCCTCTTTGTGACTTTCCTAACCTCTCAGGCTAACAAACTGTTTACCCATTTTACTGATCCCTTTGTTCCAGGATTTTTCCTAGGGAAATATTTTATGGCTTTTTTGAGGTCAATAAGGGAAGGAGGAGAGCATTTACTTATTGCTCTGCCATCTTGGGGAAGTGATCTTACTGGAAGTTCAAGTAAGTTAGTTATAGACATTTATTCTGCTAGTTGATAGTCTCAGGAGCAGCTACTGCAGTTGCCTGGGATTCCAAGCTCTCATTTGCTAATTCAGTTCTGCTGGACTCCTGCCCTGGGTTGATATGCCCAATATTCCTCAGTGTGTCCAATGCTTCAGAGTACCCAGCACTTCCTGGTTGGCCCTGCCACAATGGGGACAGAGGTGGTACAGCCTGTGCTCTGTGTTCTGTGTGCTCCACCAGCCAAGTGTACGAGGTTCTTTCCATCATCTTTCCAGTCTGTCCTGGACTGTAAATATGCAACAGTTTATCTCTTATTGGATTCTGCCCCTCCATAATCCGTTCAGATTCTCTTTTTAGAGGTATCTGAAGGAATTTGCCTTAGAGCTTAGGTGAGTAGTTGCTCTTACTCTGCCATCTTGGCTCCCAATTTGAACAAATGATCTTTAAATACCTAAGGGCAGAACCTGAAGATAATTATTTTCTCTTGATTTAACCTACTCTAAATGTGCCAGAAAACAGGGAATATACAGCTGAAATTATGTTTGAATCATTTAATGTTTCAGATTTATACATAGCTTTCCTTGCTTTAGCTGCACCTTGGACATCAAGCTAGGAAGGAGAGCAGACACTAATTTAGACAGTTACAGACAGTAGAGGTGGTGTTACTCATGTCATTCCTGTGGCTTAGGGGTATGTTATTGCCAACTGTATGGAACACTTTCCAGTTTCTGGGAGAGATATGTCATATTTCATTCAGCAGTTATTGAGATATTAGGAAGTAGGAATTCCTCCTGAACAATCCCTGGAAACAGGTAAGGCAGAAAAGGAATGTTATTTCCCAGATTTAGTAAAAAGGAAAAAAAAAGTTATACAAATGTGATACAGGTAGTATACTGGAATCAATGTAATTTCAAAAAAAAAAATTTTCATTGATGTTGGTTATGAATGGTTCCTGGGTCCAGAAATCTTTTACCCAGAGTTTGCTAATCCAGACTTCACACAACCTATCTCAGAAGGAGTAGATGAAGTAGGTCAGAATTGTCCCATTGATTTCAGACATCCTTTCTACAAGAATATTTTCCCCTCTGGGGGGTTCAAACATGTTCAGGAACTTTGGATGTAGACTACAGCGGGATTTGAAAAGAACTGTTGATGCAAGACTGAAAACAAGTGGAGAGTTAAGTAGTGGTAGACTGATGATTAAACCTATTGATGTGCAAGTCATTACATAACACATGCAGTGATATGCCATATAATTTGGGGAATCAGTGCTGACCTCTACTCCTGAGTTCTACCAAACATGCCAAACCAAAAAGGATTATGAAGAAACTGGACCTAGTATTTACCACTACAACCCAGTATTTAAGATAATGTTAAGATAATTAGATAAGATAATAAGAAAATGGGGAAGAGCTCATCTTTCTGATTGTCTGTTTTATCTGGATTGTTGATATTAAGATAGCAAGCTGACTTGACAAGGAAAAGACCAAACATATTTCGACAGGAATATTTTAATATATGTATCAACATATGAATATAGAAGAAAGGTGAAATGATTAAAATCGTTTTTATTTAGTTAATATTTGAATCTGTGTGTACCAAAAAGCAGTGGATCTTAATTCTTTCTGTGACTGGATATTTTGTGTATTAATGGATGATCCAATATTTGATGGAGTTTATTGGTATGTAGATAGCTATGTCATCCTAGAATTGTACACTTCCATGCGCACAATTCAAGAGCTTATTTACATTTCATATTTTTTGTGTTTTGAGGAAAACATGTCAAAGAAAACCTTGAATTTGAGGGGATGAGAGACCAATTCTAAGATTTTTAAAAAATGAGTCTCATGACATGTGCTTACACACTCATTTTCTTCTAGTTATTAAAATTTTCAACCATCCTACCCAAAACAATCTGGTTGTCTTTATAAGTGCCTTTTGAAACTAAAGCTAATATCTTGGAATGATTGATGCCTACTAGTGCTTTCTGAATACTCTCATCCTATTTTTTTCTTTAAAACAAAAGTAAAGATGAGATTTTTGGATCAATATTGCAGTTATATATTGTCATGACTGATTTTAAAAATTGTTTTATCAAAATTGCCATATTAAGTCTAACACTCTTCCTATATGACACAATTTTTTTTTTATATTTATTAGCAGCTCTTCAATCTCTTTAAAATCGAAATCATATCTCTTTTCTGAAGTCCTCACAATCAACAGTTGGGTTAGTAAGATGATTTTTTACACAATTTGTAAAAACAAGTGTGTAATTTCAGGACTAAAATATTGACTGCTTTCATTTTGATAATTCTACCAATATTTGCTATTTTCATTTGTATAATGAACTTTCACAGTTTGAATTTTTTCCCAGGCACCAACAATATCATGCAAGTTAGATTTTCATTGCATTTTAAAATCTCTGAATCATGCAAAAAATGAAAATAAATTGAAACTGAACTATCTTTTCTAATTTTTTAATATTTTTGCCATTAAAATGGAGAATTTTAATATTCAAAATTGCATATGAGAGAAAGTTATTAAGAACTTTGATGAAAAGATTAAATGTGCAATCACCAGGTCATGCCAAACTGCAGCCCAGTCATGGCTGTGAACATGTGTTGGACACTTGGGTTTGGAGGGGCTGGAGAACATAACAAGTACATGGAATCTCTATTGTGTCTTCCAGTTTCTCTCCAATTCTGTATTTGTTTCTTCACTTTCCCCTCTTCAGGGTAGCACCTTCTGTAGTCCCCATCTACTGCTTAGACATCATCAGGAATACTCTTCATCTTTTATGTTCTCTCAAGTCTTGGTTTTCTAAGTAAACAACTAGATCCACTTCTGGGAGCAGGGTGAAGAGTTTTGGTTTGATTCAGATTTTGTAGAAATTTGGACTTTGCTACAGATTTAGCTACAGTGGAGATTTTGTAGAGTGAGATTGTCATGAATTTTTAAATATAAAGAAATTTAATTCTCAGTAGGGTCTTCAGTTTTTTCCTGTATTATGGTAGTAGTTTCGGTTCTACCAGACTTCATTTTAGGGGCTTTGGTTATATTTTGCCTTCTGGTAGAGGCGTGTCTTCATCTTCTTCATAACAGGATAAGGGATTTGGTTATATTGAGATCCACAACTGTTAAAGATATCAACAACTCCATTTCATCTACGACACTCATCAGCATAATTCCAATAGATGTAGCCGAGAGGTCAATGAAAAGACAAGCTGTTCTTAAGACAAAGTATTGAGAAATGTAGCCAGAAGAAGCCATTGCTAAAATAAACAATCCAATTAAAAACAGTACTCCTCCCACTAAGATTATGACAATAGAAGTTTTGTATTTGGCCGAAAAGTTTCTTCTTGTGATCTCTGTTGAAAAGGGTCCAGTGGAGCATCACTGATCTTCATATCTTACTTTGGACCTTGTATTCCTAAGGAAAGGATTAACCCTATTCTAGCTTATTTTCTGGAAGTGACTGGATGACAAAAAGTGAAAGATCTGAGAGAACATCCAGATGTCTTGTGAAGCAATCAGCCACCCCGACCCATGGAAGCCTAATCTCTTTTGCATTTTCCAACTTCATTTATAAGCCTATGGATGGACTGCAGTTTAGTGTGACCTAGTGATGTCACATTTAAGCTTTTCATCAATAACTTTTCATTAATAACTTTCTCTTATATGAAGTTTCAAATATTAAAATTCTCAATTTTAATGGCAAAAAAATTTTTAAAAATTAGAAAAAGTAGTTCAGTTTCAATTTATTTTCATTTTTTGGATGACTCACAGATTTAAAAATTCAGTGAAAATCTAACTTGCACAATATTGTTGGTGCCTGGGAAAAATTTCAAATTGTGAAAATTCATTATACAAATGAAAATACTAAATATTGATACAATTATCAAAATGAAAGCAGTCAATATTCTGTAAGCAGAATCCTGATTAGATAGTTAGAATATTCTGGATTCTCAGGTGACTCTCTGTCAACTTTCTAGCTGGCCACTAATTGTGAAAGAACTTATACATAAAATGACAAATTGATGATCCCTTTTGTAGTTGCATTGGCTTTCAGTTAACAACTGAAGGAGTTCCTCCATTAAACATCGAGGGTAAGAATGTATTTTTTAAAGCAATATTTATATACATTAGATGTGATTTCTCCTACATTCTAGTGAAATTATGGAAATCAAAATCTTTATAATTTGTGTGTGGTGAGAAAATTTATCTTAACCTGTAAGGGGCGCTCTGGACCCAGGCCCCCTGAGAGGATAGGAGACGCCAGGAAGTCTGGACCTGCTGACGTGGCTCTGCCACACTGGCACTGGGGAGGCTTCATTGAGCTGAGCTCCGCCCTCAGGGAGGAACTGGGGAGGAGCCTAACCGGAAGAGGAGGGCAAGACGCTAGGGATAAAAGGCACACGCAGGAAGGGCTCGGGGGGACTGGACTGATGTGAACTGCTGAATAAACACCCGCTTTGCTTTACCACCCTGGCTCGTGCTTGGTTTCCGCCCGAACTCCGATCCCCGGGGACGGGTCCAGAGACGTCTGAAGCTGCATGAAGCAGAGTGAGGGGTTACTACCCACCGGGAGGGTCGATCGGGGACTTTCGCCCGCGACATTAACCTTAGTTATACTTGTTATGTAAAAAATACCACATTTACATGAGGGAAAACTTTTAGACAGTTATTTTCTTCTGTTCTACAGTAATATTGCATCAGTAAAGGTCAATATTTGAACTGTAAAATATGTTATCTTTGAAATAATGTGTAGATATAACGTTAAAGTAAATCTATCCAAAAGATGATAATTTTTTTTTTTAAGTTGTGAAATGTTTAGTCAAGGTATAGAAATTGGGAGTAAAAACTAGTTTTCATTTGAAATTATTTTGAACTGTGAGAATTTATTAAATATATGGAAAACTTCATTCTTTGAGAATTGGTAGCAAATACTAATAGAATGCAAAAAAAAAAGTTTTCTACATGTCAGTTGCTATCCTAAGTGCTGAAGAAAAAAACCAAAAAGAAAAAAATTCAATCCTTAATTTCAAGTAATAAATATTTAAGTGAATAAGGATAAAACATGAAAAGTGGGCAAGATGTTGCATAATATGGTTGGGAAACATTTTTCTCGGTACTAACCTTTGCCCAGTCCATGGAGTTCTAACCTCAGTGTGTGCCATCAAAATAATCTGGTAATGAGGCTAGACTTTCTAACTACTATATCCTCCTCCTCTTCCTTCTCCTGTTCCTCCTGCTTCTCTTCCTCCTTCTTCTGTTCCCTTTCTTCCTCTTCTTTTTCCTTATCATCATTATTATCAACAACAATCACAGCAAATGATATTTACATAGTGATTTAAAGTTTGCAAAGCACAGACACTTTAGAAGACCATAACCATTACCCAATTGGATTTATAATAGATAATTTCTGTCAGTGGTAGAATGAGAAGTGAGTTTTCATACAATCTGATTTTTGAAGTCTAGATCATCTGCTTTTATATTATATCCTTTATATAATTATTGGTGTCATAAGTGGAATTCCTCAATAATATTCTATATTTCTTGCTGGCTTTAATAATTTGCTAATAAACTTCCTTTCTACCTCATTACCAATTAATATTTTTGGCAAATGTAAAAATCTATATTTATGATAGATGCAGAGCTGGGATTTTCTCAACTCCATTACCTTTTTTTCTGTCCTATGTTTATCATCCAAAACAATCAATTAACAAGCATTTATTGAAGTCATTTAAGTGTCAGGTATTGGTGATACAAGTCCTCTTATTTAAATCCCTCATGCCTATTGAGCATATCCTTGATCTTCATTACATTTTCAAATCTCTTAGCATTTTGGAATTTTACCACTCCACCAAGTGGATCTTGACTTCACTTTTACTGTTGTTCTGTCTGGACTTGATGACCGGCATTTTCAATCCTGATCCTTCAAACAAGCTAGAATCCTTTATTTCACCATCCTGGTAAATCCAAAACTAGTGTTAATTCCACTGTGATCTTTTCCTATGACTGAGTAAGAAACGTTACCATGATGATTGTTCATGCTAAATGGAAGGTATTTTGGCTGTGCCATAAATGCTGTTCAGTAAAGGTATAATTAATTTTTGTCTTCACCACAGCAAATTTTCCAAATGTTTTCAACACTGTACTAGAATATTACCTGGGAGAGACATAAAAATCTATTTATTTCAATATATTTTTGAAAAGCAGTAGTTCAGCATGTCTGAATTTTCATTTGACTTTTGTTTGAAGACTTCTACTAAGAGAAATCCTAAGACTTCTTAAGAGCGGTCATACTAACATTGTGCATCAGTAATTGCTAGTATTATTTTGCCCCTTACATCAACTCAAATTTACTACTTTGTAAAGTCCACTTATTTCTCCTTGTGGGCAGGAAGAATGTATTCAATGTATTCTAACTTGTAAAATGGAGAATTGTTTCCTTGTACCTTGAACCCTCCAAAAAGAAGAAAAATGCTTACATTACAGAGAGGATTGAGTTTAATCAATTTCAATCATTTCCTCTATTATAAAATAAATTTTACTTCTTGTATAAATAATCATATTCTCTCAATTTAATATGCTTTTCCCCCCTTATTTATTTGTTTGTTTGTTTGTTTATTTATTTGTTTATTTAACTTTTTACATTCATTTTCACAAAATTTTGGGTTCCAATTTTTTCTCCCCTTTCATCCCCTCCCCCAACCCCAATACACTGATCAATCTAATTTTACTTATCTCCAGTCTGCCCTCTCTTCTGTCATACCTCCCTTCTCTTGTCCCTATCTTCTCTTTTGTCCTGTAGGGCCAAATGACTTTCTATTCCTCATTAACGCTATGTCTTATTTCCTAGTAGCAACAACAATACTAAACAGTTGTTTCTAAAACTTTGAGTTCCAAATTCTCCCCATCCCTCCCTCCAAACCCATTCCCTTTGGGAAGGCAGGCAATTCAATATGGACCATATCTGTGTAGTTTTGCAAATGACTTCGATAATAGTCGTGTTGTGTAAGACTAACTGAATTACCCTCCATCCTATCCTGCCCCTCATTGTTTCTATTCTGTCTTTTGATCCTGTCCCTCCCTGAGTGTTGACTTCATATTGCTCCCTCCTCCCATTGCCCTCCCTTCCATCATCCGCCCCCATTGCTTATCTCCTTCTCCCCCACTTTCCTGTAATGTAAGATAGGTTTTCATACCAAAATGAGTGTGCATTTTATTCCTGCTTTTAGTCAAATGTGATGAGGCTAAACTTCTTGGTTTTTTTCTCAGCTCTCCTCTTTTTCCCTCCACTAAAATGTCTCCTGACTGACTCTTAAATGACATATAATTTAGCCCATTCCACTTCACTCTCTTTCCTCACCCTACCTTTCTCTCTCATCATTTACCTTAATTTTTTTAAGATATGGTCCCATCCTATTCAATTCACTCTGTGCTCTCTGTCTCTGTATGTGTATGCATGCGTGTATGTGTGTGTGTACGTGCACGTGTGTGCATGTGTGTGTGTGTGTGTGTGTGTGTGATCCCACCAACTACCCAGATACTGAAAAGTTTTAAGAGTTACAAATATTGTCTTTCCATGAAGGAATGTAAACAGTTCAGTTTTGGTAAGTCCCTTATGACTTCTCTTTGCTGTTTACTTTTTCATGCTTCTTCTCATTCTTGTATTTGAAAGTCAAATTTTATTTTCAGCTCTGATCTTTTCATCACGAATGCTTGAAAGTCCTCTGTTTCCTTGAAAGGCCATATTTTCCCCTGAAGTATTATACTCAGTTTTGCTGGGTAGGTGATTCTTGGTTTGAGTCCTAGTTCCTTTGACTTCTGGAATACCCTATTCCATGCCCTTCGATACCTTAATGTAGAAGCTGCTAGATCTTGTGTTGTCCCGATTTTATTTCCAGAATACTAGAATTGTTTCTTTCTAGCTGCTTGCAATATTTTCTCTTTGACCTGGGACCTCTGGAATTTGGCCACAATGTTCCTAAGAGTTTCTTTTTTTGGATCTCTTTCAGGCAGTGATCGATGGATTCTTTCAATACTTATTTTGCCCTCTGGTTGTAGAATATCAGGGCAGTTTTCCTCGATAATTTCATGGAAGATGATGTCTAGGTTCTTTTTTTGATCATGACTTTCAGGTAGTCCCATAATTTTTAAATTGTCTCTCCTGGATCTATTTTCCAGGTCAGTTGTTTTTCCCATGAGATATTTCACATTCTCTTCCATTTTTTTCATTCTTTTGGTTTTGTTTTGTGATTTCTTGGTTTCTTAGAAAGTCATTAGACTCCATCTGTTCCATTCTAATTTTGAGAGAACTATTCTCTTCAGTAAGCTTTTGAACCTCTTTTTTCCATTTGGCTAATTCTGCTTTTGAAAGCATTCTTCTCCTCATTGTCTTTTTGAACCTCTTTTGCCAATTGAGTGAGCCTATTTTTCAAGGTGTTATTTTCTTCATCAATTTTTTGGGTCTCCTTTACCAAGGTATTGACCCTTTTTCATACTTTTCTTGCATCTCTCTCATTTCTCTTCCCAGTTTTTCCTCCACCTGTCTAACTTGCTTTTCAAAATCCTTTTTGAACTCTTCCAAGGCCTGAGCCCACCCGACAGCCCCCTGGGATGTCTGGGGTACAGAGGCCCCGCCCTCCACATCTTTCCCTGATGGTAAGAATAGTTCCTCGTCATCAGAACCGAATGGCAGGAACATCTGCACCCTATCAAAATAGCTCTCTATGGTCTTATTTTGCTTCCTTTTTCTGGGCATTTTCCCAGCCAGTTACCTGACTTCTGAGATTCCTCTCCACCCCTGCCTAGATTTGCCCAGCTAGTGCTTGGGGGCTGAGATTCAAATGGGCTTTTCACGGCAGGTGTGGCTGCTAATAATTGTGAGCTTTAGTTCTGGGGTTGGGGCAGGGCCACCTCCAAGGCTCAGTTCCCACAGGGGCTTTATGCAGAGACCTTCAGTAATGGAGCGGGTGGGACAGGGCCATCTTCCAGGCTCAGCTCCCTCAGGGGGTTTATGTAGAGACCTGAACTTCTGCCTGACTGCTGCTTGGGGAGTCCTGGGTCGCCGCAGCCTCTGTCTCTGCCGCTTCCCGCCCCTGCCTCTGCTTCTACTGCTTCCTCCCGAGGGGGCCCGAGCTACGGAGACACCGTGCTCATGGGGACAGTGATCACATTTTACAATATTATGGTAATGAGGCACATATACAAAGAAAATATTTTTTCAATGCAATTCTGCAGTTACTATAGGGATTCAATGTCCTTTCTTTCTATAGACATATGAAGCCTTAAGTTCTTTCTTTCTACAGATAAAATAAAAAAAAAAATCAGTTTCAGTTGTGGCATCTGGGTTATGATGAGCCTGTTCCTCATAGAAATTATCACAAACAATTTACAACTAATATTGCAGATAATTTACAAGAGATAACTATTTAATCACACGAGAGGTAATTACACATGTATCGTACTGTTTTTTTCTTCTACTTACAGCTTACAAAATTGTTGAAGATGGAAAAGTGTTCTGCTCCCCACATTATATAGAGTTTGACGCAGATACCTATACCTTATGAAATCATGTGAACTTCTTCTGACTCTTTTTTTATCTACCTTTGATTAGAAAAAAATGATTTTCATCAGTAAAGACAATTCTCTCAGTCTTCAGAATTCTGTTATCAATAGTCTGCTATATTTGTCTTAAGAACTTTCCTTTTTCTCATTATAGTAATTGTAGCACGTTTCTTTTTTTTAACTGTTATTCTTGCTGTTCTTCATTTTCAAGCGCCCATCTTGCTATTTGGAAAAATCAGTAAGAAAGCTTACAAATTCTGCTGAAGTTCAGTATTTATCTTCTCATTATTTGGTTGGTTTTGCTGCAATAAATTATCATTTTATTCCTTTTTGATTTTAAAAATATTTAAGCTTGGGTGAGATTAATATGATTTCACTGAGAGATTAAATGAACCTTGAAATACTAGAATTCTTTATACCAAAAGATGTGATCTCCCTACCAATAATACATACACATACACATATATTTCACTCATATATACATATATTCCCTCCAACTACCCTAATATTGAGAAAGGTCTCATGAATTACAAATATCATATTTCCATGAAGGAATGTAAACAGTTGATTTTAACACATCCCCTATGGTTTCTCTTTCCTTTCTAACTTTTAAGGTTTATCTTTATTCTTGTATTTGAAAGTGAAATTTTCTATTCAGCTCTGATCTTTTCATCAAGAATTCTTGGAAGTCTTCTATTTCATTGAATGACCATTTTCCCCTTCAAATATTATACTCGTGTTTACTGGGTAGTTGATTGTTAACTTTAAACCTACCTCCTTTGACCTCTAGACTATTATATTATAAGCCCACCAATCCCTTAGTGTTGAAACTCTTAAATTTTGTGTTATCCTGATTGTGTTTTTCACAATACTTGAAGTATTTCTTCCTGGCTGCTTAAAATATTTTCTCCTTGACCTGAGAAATCTGGAATTTAGCTATGATGTTGCTAGGAGATTTCCTTTGGAGATCTCTTTCAAGAGGTGATAGTTGGATTTTTTCCACTTCCATTTTACCCTCTTGTTCTGGAATATCAGGCAAGTTTTCCTTGATAATTTCTTGAAATATGATGTCTATGCTGTTTCTTTCATCCTGGTTTTCATGTTGTCCAAATGACTGTAGAAAACAAACCCTTAAAAATGCAATTGGACAAATGAGGGAAAAAAAATAAACTGTAAAAATTAATTCCTTAAAAAATAGAATTGGCCAAATGAAAAAGAAATCACAAAAGCTCACTGAAAAGGATACGGAAAATGACATATAATAGCTAAATGGAGAAAGCAATTTTTTTTTAAATTATAAGTGACAGGTTGTTTTGAGAATTTATTATGGTTCGGATTCGCTCCTGTAAATGACACTCGGACACAGCAGTTAAAAATGAAAGTATAATACTAAGAATATGGATAATAATAATAATATGGGAATAGCTAAACTATTGAAATAACGAGTAGCACTTTGATATTTAAACAAAAAATCATACCAATGATAATTGGTATCAGAAGTAACTAAATGTGAGGCCTCGAGAAGTTGATTTACAACTATGTGAGTCTGAATTCGATGTTCGTTTAAGGCGCACTGATTAGACTCTAACATTCTTTTCAGGACATAAGATCGATTGAGAATATCGATTAAAGGTTGTAAAGATAGAGAAATCTGAGGGAGAGATAACATTTTGGGTACCCATGCTAAATTCTGAACAACATCTCTATCAGGGGAAAAAGTAAAAATCATCACCCTGCCAGAGTAAAAAGGAAATATTAGTTAGACAACCAGAAAAAGGATTCTGAACAACATCTGTATCAGGGGAAAAAATACAAATCATCACCCTGCCAGAGTAAAAAGGAAAATACAAAGGTTAGAAGAATGCGGGAGAAGGCAGGGCTCCAACTGCCAGGTCATCATCCCACAAACTGCACCTTTATCAGTACCGATACAATCATTTAAGGTATGAGTTACATTTTTTATACAAGGAATAGGTTGCTTACAAAAACACCAAATACCACAAATAACAAGAAGCATACACAATATAAGAAGAATAATAGAAATAGGTAAAGAAAACATCACCGATTCGGGGGACCACCAACTCTAACAGTCACGGCTGGGGAATCCCAGTTCACAGCCTTTGAGTCCCGAACGGGAAGGTCCCAGGCAGATCGTCATCTCCATGGGTGAGATTCCAAAGAGACTCTGAGACTCGCTAGCTAATATAGGTCTTTAAACAAAGATGGCACTCAGCCAACTAGTCTTAGCAATAGGATTCTGCATACGTGAGTTAAAATGGGAAATAAGTCAATTAATCAACTATTTGAGTGGAGTGTTATGGCTTGGTGCAAGAAGCAGACTGCTCTTTGATGTTTTGACAAGATTATGCAGGAGGGGAGTAGCCAGATCCCCTCCCATAAACCATTCCAGGAGGGGCTAGTTCCTAGAATCACTATCTACGTCTGTTAGCTTGAGCCAAGTCATAAAGTTCACAGAGCGGTTAAATTCTCAGGGGCCTGCATTTCAGTTCCTAGTCCCCATATCAATTAGAGTGAACTTATTTTATATAAAGAATTTCAATTCTTTATTCACAGGTGAAATTTAGTGACTCTATAAGACATCAAGAATCAGTCAAACAAAATCAAAATAATGAAAAAAAACATAGGTTGAGGAGAGGTAAATTAAGGAATATTTATCTATCTGAAATCCATGATCAAAAATAATGACCTGGACATCATTGTTAAAAAAATAATCCATGGAACCTGCTCTGAAGTCCTAGAATCAGAGGATAGAATAATCATGAAAAGAATCCATCATTCTCCTCCTGAAGGAGATCTCAAATTGAAAATGTCAAGAAATAGTTTAGCTAAATTCCAGAATTACTGGAGCAAGAAGAAATACTGCAAAGCAGCCAGAAAGAAACAATTTGAATATCAAAGAACCACAGTCAGTATTAGGAAGGACCTTGCAGGTTCTACATTAGAAGATGAAAGGGCTTGGAATACGATATTCTGGAAGGCAAAGGAGCTTGGATTTCAACCAGTAATCAACTACCCAACAAAAATGAGCATAATCTTTCAAGGGAGGTGATTACATTCAATGAAACAGGGAACTTTCCAAGACTCTGTGCTAGGAGTGTAGGGACCTATTATCCAGTCTATGAGCAGCAGAGTGAATTGGGCTTAAGACTTGGTCATCGAGAAAGAAATATGGGGGTGGTGAATTCAAGATGGTGGAGTAGAAGCAGAGATCAGCCTTAGCTCTCCTTTAAAACCCTCAAAATATCTGCAAAAATGACTCTAAACAAATTCTAGAGCAGCAGAAATCACGAAATAAAAGACTGACGAAAATTTACAGCTCAAGACAATCTGAAAGTTCAAAAGAAAGGGTGTATTACACAGGGCTGGGAGCACAACACAGTCAAACCTAGGCTGCACTGGCTCAAATAGGGCTGAAGCAGGTCTTAGGGGACTGAATCACTGGGAGCTGTGACAGTTTACAGGATTCTCAACCCATATATGCTAATGATAGCTTTGAAGGTCAGTGGGAAAGGTCTTGCACCTGGATGAGAGAGGAGCGTGGTCTTATCCCAGTCCCAGTCTCAGTCCCAGAGTGACAGCAGCCACTGTCACATGGGGAGCTACTTCAGGAGCTCAGCTGGTAGGGGGAATTGAGTGGCTGATCTGGGTCACAGTTCTGAGCGATTGTCCTGGGGTGAAGAGGAATGGCACAGTTTGTAGTGGCAATGGAGAGGGAATCTTTCTCACAGTTCCAAGGCAGAAAAGAGTTTTTGTGATTGCGCACAGACCAGAGGACAGAGCACAGAAAAGTAAACACCTCTCCTTTGATCATACCACTTTGGAAGAACTGAAAATGTATTGCTTCCTGGAAGTATTTTTGAAAACAGCTGTACAAAATCCCTGAAGCTTGAGGCAGTATATCATCCACTTAACTAAGAACTCAAAAGTCAAGTAATTGGCTGGGAAATGAGCAGATAGGGTAAAAAGTCAGACCACAGAATCTTATTTTTCTTGGTGAAAAGATATTTGCTTAAATCCTTGGTGTCAAGGAAAATAAAAACATAGAAGCAGAAGACAACAAAGTCAAAGTTATGGCATTCAAAGCAGTCAAAAAATATGGATTAGTCTCAGGTATGAAAGTTCAAAAACCATTTTGAAAAACAAGTAAAAGAAGTAGAGGGAAAATTGGGAAGAGAAATGAGAGTGATTCAAGAAAATCTTGAAAAATGAGTCAACAGCTTACAAAAGGAGAACCAAAAAAAAAAAATGCTGAAGAAAATCACACCTTTATAATTAGACAAATTCAAATGGCAAAAGAGGTCCAAAAAGCATATGAGGAGAAGAATGTCCTTAAAAGCAGAATGGGACAAATGGAAAAGTTGGTCCAAAAACTCACTGAAAAAATAATTTCTTAAAATTTAGAATGTAGCAAATGGAAGCTAATGAATTTATGAGAAGGCAAAAAAATTATAATAGCTTCTCCTTTTGAAAACTTTCAATCCTATTTCATTGAATGACAACTTTTCTCTTGCATTTTGATGAATTTTGCTTGGTGATTCCTGGTTGTGGTCCTAGATGCTTTATCTTTGGAATATCATATTCCATGACCTCTGGTTCTTAATTTTGTAGCTCTCCAATCCTGTGTGATCCTGATTGTGACCCCTGATATTTGATATTTTTTCCTTTTTTTTCTGGTCACTTATGTTATCCTTGATCTGATGGTTCTGAAATTTGGCTATAATGTTTCTTGGAGCTTTTATTCTGGGATCTCTTCCCAGAGGTGATTGGTAGATTCTTTCAATGCCTATTTTGCCTTCTGCTTTCAGAAAATCAGGGCAGTTTCCTTGATGATTCCTTGAAACATGTTATGGAGGTCCTCTCTTTGATTATGCCTTTTAGGTAGTTTAATGATTCTAATATTGTCTCTCCTGGATCTGTCTTACATGTCAGTTGTTTTTCCCATGAGGTAATTTACATTTATTCCATTTTTTCATTCTTTTGAATTTTCTAATTGAGTCTTGATATTTTCTATGGTCATTAGCTTGTCCAGTTCTGAATTTTAACATTGTTTTCTTCAATTGATTTTTGTACTTTCTCTTTCATTTGGCCAACTGTACTCTTTAAAGAGGGGTTTTCTTCAGTGGATTTTTGTTTCTCTTTTTCCATTTGACCAGTTCTACTTTTTAAGCAGTTTTCCAAGCTGCTATCTCTTTTTTCCATAATAATCTTGCATTATTCTCTTTTATTTTTCTATTTTTTTCTTTTACCTCTCTTACATGATTTTAAATTCCTTTTTGATCTCTTCCATGAATTTTTTTTTCTTTCTTGGTTTGAGACAATTTACTACTTTTTTTTTGCTTTTTGTTGTTGTTTTGTCCATAGATATTTTGATATGTAGTCCTCTTCTGAGTTTTGTCTTCATCTTCCTTGTCACCATATTAACTTTTGCTGGTCAAATTCTTTGTTGTTATTGTTGTTGTTTTTGCTCATCCTTTTTTTTGCCTTTCTCTTCCCTTTTGTATTTGAGATTTGGTCCTAGTGTGGAAGGAGCACTGTCTCTGGTTTCTTGTGCCAGTAGCTTGAGGCCCTGGCTCTTTATCTGGTGCTTCACTGAGACTCAGAGACTCCGGTGGATTTTTGTGTCTGATGCTTTGCTCAAGGTTTGGGTAGATGGTGGCTGGCTGGTGCTGCTGAAGACTGCAGGGTTTTGGCAACTTAACCTTTTGCTGAAGTGGGGTCCTAGTGGATATGTCTGGCTGTACTTGGGTCAGTGGTGCCTTTCTGCATTTCCCCAGGGCGGCTCTCAACACCTGGAGGTCTGACTGTTGGAGGATGCATGTTTACACACCTATAGTAAAGCACCTGACAGTTCTTGGAGTTGGAGTCTGCTGATTTCCCTGGCTATGATAAAATATGTTGGTGTTTATCTGTTTCTCCACATTTGGATGTGGAGGCACTCCTGCTGGTTGGCTCATGAAAATCAAAATCAAAATGAGTTTAAAATTATTTGTATGATATTGAAAAATAGGGTAAAAATTAATTGAAAAAATTAAAATGATTATTCTCATTATAAATTTATGGATGGATCATTGAAAGAATACAGCTTGCTCTTCAATATTCAACACTATAGAAATATGACTTTATTGGCACAATTAATAGATGCTATGATTTAGAGTAGAGAAGATCTGTGTTCAAATCCTACCTCAAATTCTTATTAGTTTTGTGACTGGGAAAACCACTAGACATCTCTGGACCTCAGTTTCCTAATTTATAACATGATAATAGTAAAAATAATAAACATTTAAAAATAATAATTTAAAAGAAATGTTTGTTTGATTGCTAAATTCTTTAACATGTGCAAAGTTAGGGGAACATACATTCTCATATATTCATATCACTAAGAAGGGGATGAATATATGTCTTTTGGGGAATTAAGATAGGAAAATGTAAACAGCTGAACCTACAAATAATTAAAAAAATGTTCTGATCCTAGCCAGGTAGATATTGGACCTCTCTTATGATCAGAGCACAATTTTATGTCAAACAAAATATAGAAGATGTGTCAATAGACTTGCTTTTATATTTTAGTTCACAATAATTCTTTCAAAAGACAACAGAATTAAAGTAATTGAAACTTGGAAATACATCCTCTTGTTATTTAGTTCAATCCATATAAGAAAGATTCTCTCAAAAAATGAGTAGTCATCTATATTCTACTTTATAGCTTCTAGAGTCTAATCATCCCAACTATATATATAATTATCAGGAATTTCATCTAAACCCCAACCGCTGTAATTTTTTTCTCTTTGAACTTTCAACCACATCTTCTGGTTGTGAATACTGCAAAAAAGACTAAAGAATTAATCCCTTCTTTATGTGACAACTCTTTAATAAACTGAAGAAAGTTTTCTTTCTTCCTTAAGTCTTCTCTTTCTCAGGCTAAATATTCTCAGGTACTTGAATTGTCATATTGAATCCTCAGACCCAAAGAACTTCACAATATTGTTTGTCTGTTTCTGAAAATTAATTCTCTCATTTATCAAAAGCCATTCAAAATTTTGAGATTCAGAACCAGGTTGCATGTATCTTTTATTTTCAAGAGAACCATGATATGATGGAAATGATGATGACTTGTAGTTGACTTTCATTTGAGTGAGGGGGGCTGTGCATGATCACCATCCTCACTTTCTCCTCCAGAGCCATCTGAATTCAGTGAACAGATATTTAGACTATCTCGAATATCTGATCCAGAACCAAACACAAATTGATAGTTGAGATCTTACAGAAAACAATATAAAACTCTTATCAATTCCTTATTCTTGGAAGTTATGCCTCTCAATATTGAATCTTAGATATCCCTTAGACATTCTTTTCTCTAAAGTTTTGGTAAGTTTTCCATCTATTTCTTTGCTCAGATTATTAGTCAACATGTTACATAACACAGGACTAAATTCTATAGATCATTGAGTACTCCACTGGAAAACTCTTGCCATACATACTTTGAACTATAAATTATTGAGTCCAGTCTTCTTCTCAGTTTTGAATCCACTGAATTTTATTAAAATCTAGTAAACATTCCTCTATGTTTTCATAGGAATACCAAGAAATATTTTATTAAAAGCTTCACTGAAATCCTAGTAAACACTATATCCTCTGTGTTAACACTTATTATTTTTACAGTCATGAAACTGCCATGCAACCATACTGATTATATGAAATCACCACTTCCCTGTACAAATGTTCAGTAGTCACCCCTTTAATATTTGTTTCAAGAATTTTCCCAGTAATTAAATCAAGTTTGGTGGCCTATAATTTTGGAATCTGTTATTGCTCTTCCCACACCTTTTTAAAAATTGGAATGTTTACCCTTTTCCAAACATGTGAAGCACCTTCCATTTTTTGATAATGGTCCAGAAATTCCATATTGCAGTTGTTTCAGGAACCAAACAAGTAATTCCCCTGGACTATGTGGCTTGATTTCTATTTTCTTATCTTGGATATCAACTCTGTTTTCATTCTGTCATTTGCAGTGGTAGGAAATGTTTATCTTGAGAGAAGGAAAGTAAAAAAAATTCAGCCTTGCCTTCTCTCTTTTGACATATGTCATTGCCCCATCTACTCTTACCAATGCCCCTATCCTTTCTTTTGGGGACAGCTAGGTGGTGCAGTGGATAGAGAATCATTGCAGGAGTCAGGAGGACCTGAGGTCAAATCTCACCTCAGACACTTGACACTCACTAGCTGTGTGACCTTGGGCAAGTCACTTATCCCAAATTGCCTCATCCTAGATCATCTCCAGTCATCCTGATGAACATCTGGTTACTGGATTCAGATGACTCTGGAGGAGAAGTGAGGCTGGTGACCTGCACAGCCCTCCTTCACTCAAAACAAAGTCAAGTGCAAGTCATGTCATTATTTCTCTGATAGCATGGTCTTCTTTGGCAATGAAGAACTAACTCACACAATCCTTTCTTTTATCCTTCATTTTAATTTTTGTGTAAACCATATCTGTCCTGTTTCCCCAAAGAAGTCAATAGCTCAGTATCCTTTTCATTGACTTGAACTTTGCCTACTGCTCTAGACAGTTCTACAAGACTGGCATTATCATCTTCGTTCTATGTTATCTAACTTCCAATTTCTCTAATCTCCTTTATAAATCTATTATAGTTGGTGAGTTCATTCTACATCATATTAAAATTTTTTTGAGAAATCTTACTTTTGCTCCTCAATAGAATTGTTTTCAGGATGTCTTCAGGATTTCGTTCTGCAGCATCTCTCATTCATATTAGTTAAATTTACTTCTAGCTACTTCTTTATACCTGACATTCTACCTCTATTTCTTCTGACACCTTTGAAGACTGTTTTTCCCAAAATCAAAGGTGCATATCAGATTTTAACCAGATACTATGTTCTTTATAACAAACTCTTAGATGGAGAAATCACTTTCCCATATGGCTCTTCTCATTTCTTCCCTAGAATTTTTAGGTGGAATAAGATTCAAAATAATGTCTTCTCATTAAAAGACAAGTTTTGTTGTCTATAGATTAGAAATATCATAAGGTAGGCAAGGTAATCAGTGAATGCTATGATTTTGACAAGGAAAAAGCCAGAGGTAATGTATGGATAATAGAGTTATATTTTCTCTGCAATGTACTCCAGGGCTCTCTGAATAGAATTTTGTTCCATTTTCCTGGCTCCTCTATTTCTTCTTTCTGTCCACATGGTCTGTAGTATACTAAAAAAAAGACAAAAACAAAAACAAAAACATGCTTATCCCTCCACTGGTCTTCACCAAATAGTCTCCGTGATACCTCTTCACTTTTGCTCCAGTATTTACTCTTATAGGCTATCTTCTTTATATACAAAGCTACCCATCTCCTAATTCTCCCCATCTCTATTAACTTTAGCCATTCTCCTTCTTTTTAATGATATAAACACATTCAGAGCCATAACAAGATTCATACCATCAAATGTCAAAGATACTTCATTTAAAATTCTCATTTGTTTTAGGAGCTCCAATTTCTCTTGATATTTGCCTAAATCTTGGGCATTTGTGGACAGATATGTGAAGTTATAAGCATTATCTTTCAAGTTTTGCATGCCTTGGCCTGAATATATTGTCTCCACTATAACTATTCTCTTAATATCTGGTTTAAACACATAGCCAGTTGTTTACCTCTTCAATACTTTGCTACATACTGTGAAAAGAAATAGGCCACCATTCTGGAATATTTTCCTAACCTGTTGGGAGGGAATAATTTTTGATTTGCTACTGACATCAAATAGTAGTGCAGTACATAAATGTAAACAATTATTTGTAATTCTATTCCCAGTGCATAGTAATTTTTCTCTTTTTAATTTTATCTATATTACATGTAAAAACTATTGGTTTCCGTTTTAAAATTAATTTTATTTATTTTCAGTGTTCTACAATCACTACCATATAACTTCAATTTTTCCCCCTTCCTCCCCCATACATCCCCCCTCACTCCCCGAGATGGCATATATAGCTTCTACACATATATTGCTATTAAATATATTTAGCTATAGTCATGCTGTGTAGAAGAATTAAAATGAATGGGAAAATTATATAACAAACCAAAATATAATACACATGCAAAAAAATGATCTGCTACATTCTGTGATTGAATTCCACAGTTGTTTCTCTAGATGTGGAAAACATTTTGCCTTAAAAGACCACCGAGAATTTTTTTAAGTCCCAGCATTGCAATGAAGTTTCAAGTCTACCAGATAAAAACTCACACATTGTGGTCATTGCTGTGCACAATGTTTTACTGGTTCTGCTCTTTTCACTCAGCATCAGATCTTATGAATCTTTCCAGGCCTCTCTGAAGTATTCCTGTTCATCATTTCTTATAGCAGAACAGTATTCCATTACATTCATATACCATAATTTATTCAACCATTCCCCGATTTATGGGCATCACTTTATTTCTAGCTTTTGGCCACCACAAAAGTGCTGCTATAAATATTTTTGCTCATGTGGGACCCTTTCCCAGTTTTTGTGATCTTTTGGGGATACAGTCCTAGAAACGATATTACTGGGTAAAAGAGTAAGCATATTTTTGTAGTCCTGTGCATGTAGTTCCAAATTGCTTTACAGAATGGCTGGATCAGCTTACAGCTCCACCAGCAATGAATTAGTATTCCAACTCTCCCACATCCTCTCCAACATTTATCATCTTCCTGTTCTGTCATGTTAGTCAATGTGATAGGTGGGATGTGGTACCTCAGAGTTGTTTTGATTTGTGTTTCTCTAATCAATAGTGATTTAGAGCATTTTTTCATATGACTATAGATATCTTTAATTTCTTCCTCTTAGCTAATTTCCTAGCCTCAGGTGCTATGAGACTGTTTGCCTCTTCTTCTGATCCCACTGATCCAGGATTTTTCTGGGGAAATATTTTATGGTTCTTTCAAGGCCAACAAGGAGAGTGGGAGAGAGCATTTACTGATCACTATGCACTTTGACTCCTGAAAGTTCAAACTTACAGACATTTAATCTGTGGGCTGAAAGTCTTGGGAGGTGCTGTGGCCGATACTAGCTGCTTGGCAGCTGTCCCTCCCTTGGCTCTGCTGATGTCCTGTACTGGACTGCCACTTCGCCATTCTGCTGCCATGCTGCCTCTAGCTACCCTGGGGGTTTCCTGTTCAGACACACTGGACACACTGTGCTGTGTGCTATGGGCCTACCCCTACATAACAGATCCATATGTGGATTTTCAATTAGAGTTTTATGAAATTGGCAAAGGAGTTATATCAAATTCCCTTATAATAAAATATGGTGTTAATACCCAAATCAGGAGAGCCAAAACAGAGAAAAAATTATAGACCAATTTAAATAAAATCCTAGCAAAGATATTGCATCAACATATCAGAAGGATCATCCACTATGTCCAGGTTGAATTTATACAAGTAATGCAGGGAAAATATATCTAAATGATACATCAATAAAAAAAAGTAAAGAGGATATCAATATATTTGTGATTCAAATAAGAATAAATTAGAAAATGAACAAAAGAATAAATTAATAAAATTAAAAGTAATAAAAACTAAAATAATAAAAAAGTAGTTATTCCTTATACAAAAATTAATAAATCATTGGTCAACTTGATTTAAAATGAAGGAAAACCAAATTACTATCATAAAATATGAAAAAAAGTTAATGCATTTGCAATGAAATTGCAATTTTGTTCAATTTTATGAGAGTAAAACTGACAGTCTAAGTGAAATAGATGTTTGGAAAAAGATAAATGTCCATATTAAGAGAAGAAGAAAGAGAATATTTAAATAATTCTATCTTTGAAAAGACATTGAACAAACAACAAATAAGTTCCCTTTAAAATATCTCCTGATTCATACAGATTTGCACATGAATTCTACCAAATATTTAAGAAATAATTTCATCACAGTACAGGTAACATAGCTGATAAATATATACGGTACTAACAAATATCATGTAACATATATATATATGTGTGTGTGTGTGTGTGTGTGTGTATGCATGTATTTATAACTATATACACATATACATATTCATATGTATACACACAAACTCATGTATGTTTGTATTTGTGAGTGTGTATTATGATGCTTTAACTATGAGGCGTATTCTCTTTCTTCTCACATTTCTGACCTTTATCACAATTGGTTTTTCCTTTCATGCAAAAATCCTAATCTTCTTTTACAAAAGTTTCCCTTTTGTAAATTAATTTGCAGGTTACTTTTCTTTTTCTTTCTTTCTTTCTTTCTTTCTTTCTTTCTTTCTTTCTTTCTTTCTTTCTTTCTTTCTTTCTTTCTTTCTTTCTTTCTTTCTTTCTTTCTTTCTTTCTTCTTTCTTTCTTTCTTTCTTTCTTTCTTTTTTTTCAAATTTTTACATTTGTTTTTAAAGTTTTAATTTCCAAATTGCATCTTTCCTTTCCTCTCTCCCTTTCCTTCTCCCTCCCTAAGTTGGTAAAAAATAAAATATACTTTATACATGTGCAATCTTGTAAAACATTTCCATATTAGTGCACTTTTGTACAAGAAAGCTTGAATAAAAGCAAAAAAGAAAGTGAAAAATAACATACTTCAGTCTGCATTCAAACCTGCATCAGTAAGTACTGTAATTTACACGAGGGGAGTTGGTGTCAGGGAGAGGTGCTGCTACCAGAGGTTCTTTGATCTAATTCTCTAAAATGAAATGCAACTTTTGAGGGGTTAACAATCACTTTAAGAAACTCAGGCATCAGAAAAAATCAAAATCAAAATTTCAGAGACATCACCAGCAGTGTTTCCAAACTGCCTGACCATTAGCATACCTACATCTTTACCAGAGAGGAAAGCACCAACATCTGAGTTTTCAAAGCCAGAAGGGCTTTCCCAGAGTCTCATCTGGCATACAGAACTTCTTCCCAAATCTGAGCCTCAAAGCAAAACCTCACCCTCAGAGTATTTACACACATTTTAGAACCAAAGGGAATGACCCTCTGACCCAGTGCATCAATAGAAAAAAACAAAAGGTACTTGGGATTCTCCTACAACAGAACTCCCCTAATCAAGCTTCCCTCAATGGGCAGGCCCATCAATGGTTGGGGAAGATCTTATTTAGTCATATTCAAATAGAGGAATTATTCTTCTTGGTTATACTATAACAAAACAGCAAATGATCCTACTTTGCTTAGTCTCACAAAATCATATTAGTTCATTCTCTGCAGGTGGATAGAATGAGTCATCATGTGTCCTTTGGGAATATCTTGGACCATTATATGGCTGAGAATTACTAAATCATTCATAGTTATTCATGTAACAATATTGTTATATGTACAAAATTTTCCTAGTTCTGTTCACTATGCATCAGTTCATTTGAGTCTTTCCTGTTTTTTTTTTCTGAAATTCACCTACTCATTCCTGATAGCACAACAATATTCCATTAGACTCATATGTCATGGTTTAATTAACCATCCCCCTATTGATGGACATTCCTCTGATTTCTAAGTCTTACCTACCACAAAAACACTGCTATCAATATTTTTGTACAAATGGGTCATTTACTCTGGTTTTTGTATTTTGGGGATATGAATCTAACAGTAGTATTACTGGATCAAAGGCTATGTACAGCTTTATTATCCTTTCAGTATAGTTCCAAATTGCTCTCCATAATGGTTGGATAAGTTCACAACTCCACCAACAATTCAATAATGTTCCAGTTTTCCCACAACTTTTACAACATTTATAATTTTTTTTTCATATTAGCTTATCTGATAGATATGGGGTGGTATCTTATAGTTGTTTTAGTTTGCATTTCTCTAATTTAAAGTGACTTAGAACACTTCCTCATATGCATATAGATACCTTTAATTTCTTCATCTGAAAACTACCTATACATATCATTTTACTATCCATCAGCTGAGGAATGAAGTGCATTTTATTTTGTAAATTTTACTCAGTTATTGATATATTTGAGAAATGAGGCCTTTATCAGAGATATATTCTTGTAAGTTTTCCCTTCCTTCCTGCTTTCTGCTATCCTTATAATTTTAGTTAAATTGATTTTGTTTGTATAAAAAGTTTTTGATTTTATATAATTAAAAAGATGTATTTTACACTTTGTAGCATTCTCTATGTCTTCTTTAGTCATAAATTCATATCTTCCTACAAATTTGACAGATAAACCATTCCACAGTCTTTTAATTTGTTTAAAGTATAATTTGTATTTATGTCTAAAACATGTACTCGTTTTGATCTTGTCTTGGTATACAGTGTGAGATGCTAGTTTACACCTAGTTTCTTCAATCTATTTTCCATTTTTTCCAGAATTTTTTTTATCAAATAATGAGTTTTTGTTCCTAAAGCTTGGATTTATGCATAGTCATAGGAAAAAGTCCTCTAAATCACTATTGATTAGGGAAATGCAAATTAAAACAAGTCAGAGTTACCACCTCACACCTATCAGATTGGTGGATATGACAGAAAAGGAAAATGACAAATAATAGACGGCATGTGGAAAATTTGTTACACTAATTCAGCGTTGGTGGTGTTATAAACTGATGCAATCATTCTGGATGACAACTTGAAACTACACTTGAAGAGCTCCAGAAATGTGCATACTCTTTGACTCAGTAATACCACTGCTAGGTTTATAGGATGAAAAAAAACAAAAAAACAAAAAAGGAAGGAAAGCATTATATGTACAAAAATGTTTACAGCAACTCTCTTTATATTGGCAAAGAATCAGAAATAGTAGGGATACCTGAACAAGTTGTATTATATGATTTTGAAAGAATATTTTTGTGCTATAAATAAAAATAAACAGAAAGGTTTCAGATAAACCTGGGAAGATTTAAATGAACTTATGGGAAGATTTAAATGAACTTATGGAAAGTAAAGTGATCAGAATCAGTAGAATGTTGTATACAGTAATACCAATATTGTAATGATAATCTACCTTGAAAGACTTAGCTACTCTGATCAAGACAGTGATCCAAGGTATTTCCAAAACACTTATGATTTAAAAAAAATTGCATTCACTTCCAAAGAATTAATGAATTGTGAATGTAGATTGAAACATATATTTTTAATTTCATTGTTTTTTCCTTATTTTCTTTTTTAATCTATTTTTTCTTTAGTAACATGACTAACATGAAAATGTTTTGTGTATTTTCACACATATAATGGTATCAAATCATTTGCCTTCTCAAGGAGGGAAGAGAAACAAGAAGGGAGGAAAATTGGAACTCTAAACTTGAAAAACAAATGAATCTTAATTTTTTTTTTACATTTTTGGGAAATATTTATTGAAATCAAATATATTGAAGTATCTTAAAACTAGTGAAAGGAATTCCACTTATGGTTATATTATGTCTGATAAGTGAGTGGGATATCCTGGAAGGCATGTGCAAGTTTCAGTTGAATTCTAATGTTTCTTTCCATTGGTATAATATCATCTTTTCTCAAGTTTACCTCCTGGATTTTCTAGCTCTATACAAGATTGAACTGAAGTGCTATATTTTTAATATGACTTTTACTGATTCCTTTCCTTTCCTCAGCAGAAGTTTCATGTACTTTTCCCTCTAGATTCTAATATTACTTTGTATTACCTTTGTTTATTTTTATACATGTCTCTCCATGAAAATAGAATATGTGTTTTTTTAGAGTATATTATTGTTATTTGTGTTTGCTATAGAGAAATCATATAACCTTTTTGATTTTAACCAAAATTAATTATAGACTAAAGTTATAGAGAAACTTTTAGAGTGAATATTTTATGGTAATAATAATAATGGTAATAGATAGGCAGACTGACAGACAGACAGATAGATAGATAGATAGATAGATAGATAGATAGATAGATAGATAGATATTTCTGAGCCATCTGTTTAGCAATGATCATTAAATGCTGTCAAAGGATAAGATCATAGGAGAAAATAAAGAAATAGAAAAAAATGAACCTTTGCTGTATTTAAAGAGTGAGAGGATGTAGTAGCTACAAGCAGCAGGCAGTGTATCATACTGACTTAAGAAAATATACAAGAAAATTTTTTTTCACATAAACACAAATTGGTAAGCAAATATAAGAGAGCATAGGTGTTTGAGGCATTGGACTAAGAATTTAAGATACAAAACAGTAAACTCTACAAAAGGAAATGATATAAAAATGTTATTATATTTAAATATACCAAAAGTAAAAGCAAGATAAATTTAGGGGTCAGAAACTAAAAGTTCTGGGCATTCTACAGTGCCATTTAAGCATTCTAGGTGGTAGACATGCATATTCCAGGCATTTGAGACAACTTGTACCAAGGAAATTTGAATTCCATATCAGTAACATCTATATTATCAGGTTTTAGTATTGTGTAATAAGATTAGACAAATAAATTGGAGTTGGGTTACAAAGGCTGTTTGTGTAAATAATTTGCTACAAGTTTGAATAAGAAATGTAGAATTGGTTTCTAAGACTAGATACAAAATGGAACTGGATAACACTTGTGCTTTACAAATATGAATTTGGTACCTATGAGGAAGAAGAATTGCAAAGGAAAGAGACTTGATGCGGGGGGACCAACTAGGAGGCTATGCCATAAAGGGTCAATGAGGATTTGAAATATTTTGTTGTATGTAAGAGTGGAGAGAACACAATTGTATTAATACATTTTATAGTAGTTTAATTGATTGAGGAAGTTAAGTTTAGAAATTAGAGATAAATTCCTAGGAAAGATTTGTCCCTTTCCGGACTTTGAAGAATAGGTAACTTTAAGAAAATATAGAAAGAAAGTAAGGAGGCATTCTATGTGGGGAGAATGAAATTGTCAATAGCGAAAGAAAACCATATCAGAAATATGAATGAGGGACAAAGAATAAGCCTGATTTTCTCTGCTAGTGAGTTCATGTTGGGTAATTTTAAGAAATAAAATTATTAAAATAGGTAGATTAGAAAAACAAGTTCAGAACCTGTGAAAAAAGCATTAGTGTAAGGTAAACAGTTTTATATTTATTTATAATTTTTTATAATATATTTTTGCTGTACACAATGACATTCAATTTCATTCCAGTTAGGTAAAGGGATTGAACTGACATTATAAAAGAGGTTTTTATGCATTTCAAACTATAGTGAGGGGGATAGATTTATGAGAAGAGAAAAAAATCCAGGGAGATTTATTTACCAAGATTTTATAAGCCACTGACTTTTCCAAGCAGTACTTAAACAAGAACTGACATGCAACAGAAATTTTAAAATATCATAGACTTGAAAAGTTACACGTCTGATGGAAATGATTTAATGTGATAATTACAAATATAAATGGATTCAGACACTGTTATTTAGGAATGCCTTAAGGAATTCTAAGTAATTAAGAGGACATTCCCCCCTATATCTACTAGGTGAGATTTATTCTACAAATGAGATAATAAAACCTAAAATGTTCTCCTTTTCTTTTCAATTTTCTTTTCAGTGAGTTTAATTTATTTTTCAATGGTCTTATTAACCCAAATTCGTTAGCTGCAAGCAATAAGATGAGGATAATAATATTTGCACTGCATATCTCACAGGTTTGTTGGAATCATCAAATGAAGTGAGGTAAAGTAGTTTGCAAAATGTAAAGCATTATACTTAAAAAAGTTATTAAGGCTAAAATACCATTCATATCTATTTAGTATTGAAATCATTACCTATAGAGATAGATATAAGTATGTGATGATAACTATATATATCACATTTATATTAATATGCATTTTTATTTTTCATGTGATTAAATTTCTTTTTTTAAAAAAATCTAATGTTTCAAAATTGCATAACATAGTGACATCTATAAAATCCCAAGCTAGCTATTAGTTGCATAGAGAACAACAGAAAAGTTACATGGAGAATCTCAGCATCTAAAGACTTGTTTCCTTTGTCATATATGCTTCTGTATACATTCTTCCTTATCACAAACTGCACCAATCATCAGACTTCAGTGTTCATGTCCCTAATCCTTAGTCTCTTTTTCCTAGGCTTTTTTAAAAATTCCCTTCAGATTTTCTCTAAATTTAGTTCTAATTAAATACTGCAATAATTAAGTACTAGTTGGTATTTGTAAAGACATGTATAGATGTACACAAATTTTAAAAAATTTTCTAAACTTAAAATGAAGGCATTATGTTATATCAGAGTAAGAGAAGAGCTCTTATCATTCCACCATCATTGAAATCAGTTCTCAAATTCAAAGCTCTATTCTAAAATCAAAATCATCTTAGCTTACTACATGCTAAATCCTTAGTAGTCTCCTACTTTTAATGAATATAATATTTAGATCTGATGTAGTCTGAATCATTGACAGTGAGATTCTGACCGATGGATCTTTCTTTTTTTGATTTCCTCATCCCCTCCACTCTTATTTTTATTTTTGGGAAATAAGAGGCGACATCATGAAAGAGAGACCCAAGATCATGATGCAAAATTTTAAATAAATCATCTATCAAATAGGTTTTTATCAAATGATGGAATGCATATTATGAGGTAGAGTTCAAATGGTTATTGGTGTAAGAGAAATAATTTAAATGATAGCCACAAAAAACCTAAATTACTTTGAGGAAGATAACAAAATATGACATCTCCAAATATTTCACAGAAATGTTATGAGGATTCTGACTTTCTATGAGTTATTTGGAATTATTAAATATCATTGTATATGTCAGATATCCAAGCATTTTATATTAGATATTTATTAGATTATATATTAGATATTTATTACAATATTGCTATTATTGTATACAATGTTCTCTTCATTCTTCTAACTTAACTTTTAATCAATTCATATAAATCTTAGTTTTTTACCATATTTTTTCCTTTTTAGTACTTTATTTTCACCTAGTTACATACAAAAACAATTTTTACATCCATTTTAAAACTTTGAGTTCCAAACTCTATTTCTCCCTCCTTCCCTCCCCACCCCACCAATTTGAGGATACAATTCGATATATGACATACATGTGTACTTATGCAAATCATATCCATAATAGTAATGTTGTAGAAGAAAACATAGACAAAAAATCCCTCAAGAGGGGGGTGGAGCCAACAAAGCAGAATGACAGCAACTATTCACCTAAGCTCTTAGACAAACTCTTCAGATACCTCTGAGAAGAAAATCTGAATGGATTACTGGAGGGGCAAAATCCAATAGGAGAGAGACTGTGGCAGATTCACAGCCTAGCACAGACTGGAAGGTCGATGGGAAAGATCCATTATGTGGGGTTGGAGGAGCACACAGCACACAGCACACAGCACACATGCTATGGAGCATGGTTCCTCTGTGGCAAGGCCCAGCAGGAAGACTAGGAAGTCTGAGACAGAGACCTCACTGCAGAATTTCAGGCATATCAGCCCAGGTCAGGGGTCCAGTGGAACTGAGCCAGTGTGTTAGATTAAGGAAATTTATGGTTTGGATTTGCACCTACAATAAGATGCACTTGAGAAGAAGAAGCTGGATATTTTATTGATTTACAGGAAAGGGAAATGAACAGACAATTTGGAGCAACAGCAACAATAACTAATAAATCCTAATCCTAATATAATTTTAGCAATACTAATATAGATATGAGGTAAGAAAACATCACCTATCCAGGGAAGCACCAACTCGTGAATTTCTGAGCTGGAGAATCCTGGGTTACAGCTTTCAGGGTCTGGATTTGGAGCAAGGGGTCCCAGGCAGAGATCTAATAAACCCTTGCAAACAAAGAAGGCTGACTGACGATAAAGAGGCTAATTGCCAACTATCCTGTATGTCATCCACTGAGAAGGTACAAACCTCACGATGGAGTACATATGTGATGTTTAATCTTGGAGAACTGGCTAGGTTCAAAAGGCAGTAGATGCTCCATGTTTGTGTAGGATTTAGCATGTCTTCAAGATCTGAGTTCACCAACAGCCTATGTGCAGGGCCTGCACTGAAATATGGAAGAACTTCTAGATTCATTTGCCATTTATTCTGCCTTAAGTTCTGGCATGTTGGTAGTGTAGGCAGTTGAAACTTTAGGGGTCAATTTCATGTATATATTTTTCATTTGGAAAACCATATAACAATTACATATGCATAATATAATAAGCATAATAGTAAAGCTTAACGTAGGATGGGCTAGTGTAGAAATATATTTCTGTGCAGAGGGAGATCTAAATAAAAAGTCATACCAATGATGATTGGTTTCAGAAGTTAATAAATGAAAGGACTCTATTAATTTCCCAGCAACTATATTTGTATTTGATGTTCATTATGAGCTCTTTAGTTTTTCTCTAATAGTTGCTGCAATTCGACAGAAGAATTTAGAATAGAAATTAAAGGTTCCAAAGAGAAATACACATAGGGTAGAGGTAATAGTTTGGGTACCTAAGACAAGTTAACATCCACTATGTCACGGAAAAAGTAGAAATGATCACCCTGCCATTAGAGAAAGTTCACATTTTGAAAACAACTAGCAAATGGGGCTACTTGCCCCACAGAATTCAAGTCAGTTTGATTGTTAGAGAATAGGCAGATAGATTGAATATGTACTTCATATAACATAGAGAAATTGGACATGGGACATAGAGTAAGATCACATAGTTTGGAAGAATGGCTTAATAGACAAGGCTCCATCTGTTGTGTGACCATTCCATACACAAGTAGATGAATACAATATGTACAATCAGCTAAAGTATGAATGACATTATTTAGGGCTACATATTGTCCATTAATATGAGGCAAAGTAAAATAAAAGGGTAAAATAAAAAGAATAACATGGAAAGTGCAGTGCACATCACTGTGGCAGACCTGACTTCATAATGAATTAGTGTTCCAGTGCACAAAATACTGTTACATGTAGGGTTCTTTACTTCTTTAGCCATACAATGATTCTGTGGTATACAGCTTGAGAGTACATTTTGCCATGGCTGTGGGTCATCATGCATTAACATCCTTTGTGCATTTTCTTTTTGTATTAGACCATACATACTCTGTAATGAACCCTTTGTCCAATTAACCACTAAGGATATATTAGTATTAAGGTGCGAAGTGGCTAATATAGAAGCGTTAAATACTTGCAGGAATTGTCTTTGGTAGTTTAGAGTGCATTGGTGGGGCAGGATCATTGTGGGTAGCCATTGCGCATTTATAGTCAAGGCTTGAGCTACATCCTGTCCAGTACAGTGCAGTCTGCTTGAGAGGGTTTCAAGGTCTACTGAATTTACTATTCCCAAGCCAATTCTTGTCCATGCAAGAAGAGTATCATACCAAGTTCTTATTCTCCTATTACATTCCCGAAATGAGGGAAAGGTTACATTATAATGAAATATATATTTTTTCACATTCTGTGTAATGTTCGTGAAACTTCTGGGCACCCTTAGTAGGGCAGGTGCATGTCTTTTTGTTTGCCCAGGGATGACTAGGCAAAGATAATCTGCTCACCAATATGGTTCTGTGTAAGTATTAAAACTAAACAAAGACAGTTGATTCTAAGTTCTGGAGATTGTGAAATTTAGTCCTTGGAACATCCTTTGGGATGCATTGAGACATGTATTAGACCATACATACTCTGCATCTTTTAGAGTTAAAATATTCAATCAGGGATTGGGTGTAGGTATTAATATAGTATACTCATAGATACAACAAGTAATGTT
This sequence comes from Bettongia penicillata ogilbyi, assembly GCA_023548195.1. Lineage (NCBI taxonomy): Eukaryota > Metazoa > Chordata > Mammalia > Diprotodontia > Potoroidae > Bettongia > Bettongia penicillata. Next base: position 1,017,456 of record JAJHZJ010000688.1, on the reverse strand, counting down.
CACCTCACCTTACACAGTCATGGTGAAATTTTCCCCTCTTTTAAAAGGTCTCCCATATAATTGGGAGGATCCAGTCTAGTAGGTAACATTATCACTTAGAGTGATATTAAGAAAGCAACAAGGTTGGGCTGTGGGGCAGGTGAAAGTGTCCTGCCTTCTGTTGTGGAAAGAATTACTCCATCCCCAGCGAACAACAGCATCTGAGCTTCTGTTCAATGTAGTCCCAGGAGTCCAAGCAAAACAGTCCAGGGGGAAAGTTACAATCCATATCACTATAAAATACTTTATTCATGTGTGTTACTTTATTCATATGTGTTAATAGAACAACATACAAGGCATCATCTCTTGAGTAACAAACCAGCACGATATTATTTTTTTCCATCAGGCTCGTCTGTAGGTTTATTTTTAACCTACACCTTTGAGCCAATTGGCATATTGGTAGTACCAAATCCTTCCCTCCTGGCATCAGAAGATTCAAATGTTTGAACCTTTGCCCATTCAGGATTCAGGCAAGGGAAAATAACCAATTGGGCAACTCTCTGCTCTTCGGTTGTATGATTGGGTTCAGCGCCCACATTTTGCAGAATTATTTTAATCTCTCCAATGTAATCACAGTCAATTATTCCTCCTAGTACATGGACTCCTAAAACAGCTAAACTTGATTGGGATCATATCTGCTCATAGTGGCCCAAGGGAATTTTTATTAATATCTCAGTATTACACACCTTAATTTGTTGTGGATCAATCCATAAATCTTCCAATGTATATAAATCATATCCAGCTGACCTGACGGTTCCTTGGTATGGTTCAAGGGCCCATGAGTCTAAGGTCCACCATTTCACATCCAGGTCACAGTGGCCTGGGCTCTTCTTTATAAATTTGAGGTCATCATCCTAAATAAGGGGATTCTTTCTTCCAAGAGCCTATTAATTAATTGTTATAAAGCTTCAAATAGATTATCTTTCCAACCATGGTAGGAATTGTTACCCAATTTCCTCAGTTTTTCTTTTAATAGTCCATTCATTCTCTCAGTCAATCCTGTAGCTTGTGGATAGTAAGGGAGGTGTTAACATCCATTCTGTTATGTTGTTTGCAGTATAAGTTTATTTCTTTACCTTTGAAGTGTGACCCATTATCACTCTGTATTTGCATGGGGTACCCTTAGTAGAAAGTAATAATGTCCAAAGTTCTACAAGTATTCTGGTGAGTGACTCCTTTGTATGGACAGGCTCCTAACACTCCTGAGTAGGTGTCAACACAGGTACAAGCATATTGACACCCTTTGCCCACAGGGAGGGGCCCTACGTAGTCAATCTGCCAAACCTGAGCAGGTATAGTCTCTCTTACTAACTCTCCTACAATAGTCCTTGGGATTTGCTTTAATTTGAATAACTGACATAGTTTACAACTGTCAGTCACCTGTCTTAATAAGGAAATAGGTATAGAGACTTCTCTATCTAGTGCCAACCGGTATGTAGTCTGTGGGCCTAGGTGCCCAGCAGGGACGTGGAGCCATTGTGCTAGGGTTCCCTCCTCCTCCCCTATCTGAATGGCATCTTCTTTGTGGGCCTTAGCAATTTTTGCAAGGTTATCCACATGGACAATGTACTCACATTCTTTGCAGTTCACCGATGCATGGGCATCTATATGGAAAACTGAAATGTTAGTATTTTGGGCAATGTCCCATATATCAACCCACATTTCCTTTCCCCATATCTCTTTTCCATGAACTTGCCAATTTTTGGAATGCCACATTGGTATCCAAGTAGTAAGTCCATTAACTATGGCCCAGGAGTCAGTAAAAATGGGACATTGGCCTCCTAATTCAGCCCACTGACTCCTGCCTCCTTTCCCTGTACTCTCCAATGTAACAATAGAAGTTGGACTATATGCCACAGTTTTCCAATGTCTAATTTGTCCCAAATATTGGGCAGTGCTATCAGTAAACTAAGTATACTTTTTCTGTTCAGGGCTTAGGGAATCAAAGCCTTGGTTCCATTTTACTGGTGAAGTAACTTTCTGTCCAGGAAATTGGAGGTATTTGCTCCGAGGCTATTTTGGACAATTTTTCATGCAATACCAAGACTCCCGATTTCCCAGGTTTCGCCCTATTCTGTATGTAACTCTTTCACTTTGTTATACCAGATTCCTGAGCATGTCCTATCTTATGGGATGCTGGGGTTCCCATTATCCATCCCATGATAGGTATTTACGGCCTCCTAATAACTTCATGATTTAAAGTAAACTGTTCAGTTTCAACTAATGCCCAATAAGCAGCCAGTAACTGTTGTTCAAAAGGGGTATAATTTTCCTTGGCTGGGGGAAGCTTCCCACCAAAATCCTAAAGGTACATTTTTCCCCTGATGTTTTTGCCAGAGGCTCTAATTTGCATACCAATCTTGGATGTATACTTGCAACTCCACTGGGCAGTCCTGCATAGGCAAGAAATCTAAGGCTGTCTGGATAGTGGCCTTAGCCACCCCAAAAGATTTAGTTTCTTCCTCTCCCCAAGAGAAATTCATATTTCATTCCAGTGACTTGCTATAAAGGTTTTAGTATTTGACCCAAATGTGGAGTATGAGCTCTCCAGTAACCAAACAGCCCAATGAATTTTTGGGCTTCCTTTTCAGTATTGGGTGTACTAAAGACTAGGATTTTGTGCTGCACTTTGGGCAATATTTCCCTGTGACTTTTATTCCAAAATATCCCTAAATTCTTATGGATTGGGAGGGTTCTTGGATCTTACTAGGGTTAATTTCACCTCCTTTCCCTTTTAGGTGTCTTATCAGCTCTTGAAGTCCTTGTTCTACACTTTACTGGTCTCCTCCCTGTATTATAATGTCATCCATTCAATAAGTTATTTGAATGTTTTTAGACCTAAACTCATCCAAATTCTCTGGTACAATACTGTGACAAATGGTTAGGCTATGCACATATCCTTGGGACAATCTGGTGAAAGTGTATTGAGGACCTGGCTATGTAAATGCAAACTGATTCCATTGTGAGGAATCAATAGGAATAGTGGAGAAGGCATTTGCTAAATCTATGACAGCATACCAACAGCATTCAAAGGTTTTATATTTTCTATTAGTGTAATTGTGTCTGGAACTGCAGGGAAAAACAGTGGAGTAATTTTATTTAACTGCTTACAATCTACTGCCATCCTACACTTACCGTCTTACTTTCTAACAGGTGATACCCGACTATTTCATTCAACAGCAGTAGAGATCAGAACTCTGGTCTCTCTCTATATTTTTTTATGGTAGCTGTAATTTCTTCCTGGCTCCCCGGGATTCTATACTGCTTCATAGTAATGGTTTGAAAAGGCTAAGATAGAGTAATTTGGGAGGGAGCTATGCAAAGGATAGTCTTTTCTAGATAACTCTCCAATTCTCAGCATCAATTTAACCTGCTTAGCAGGTATTTCCTTCCCACCCAAACCGGTTATAATGATTAGGGCCCCATTCTTAAATTTAGTGGGATTTTTTTTAATATCGATTTTATTTTCTTTTTTTTTTTCTAATTTGCTGTTTATTAACCACATGCAAAAACAGTAGGGCAAGTGTATGTTCATTTATTACAACAAGTCTTTGGTGAGACAACAGTTGGGCCTGCATTGTAACTAACTAAAACTTTTTTTTTTTTTCTCACGGTTTTTGTTGCATCTTACAGCCAAAGCTTCTCTATAATTTCTAGCTGTCCACTGTTGTTCATGACGTCACCATTTTGGAGAATCAGGTCAATATGGGCCACCATAGGTAATCATTCGTGAAGGAGAAAACTAGTCATTTGAGGAGGTCTGTCTAGGAGGCTTCATTGGGGGAGATCAATCCTAGAGAGCTGAGGTTTCTACATGTTTCCTTCAGGATCATCCAACTGGAAAATCTCATCCAGGGCCAGCCTGGCTGCATTGCATTGAGACTCTGGTATAGTTTGTCCCAAGCCAGTTTTATATTGAGTGCCATCGAACACAACAGAAATGGCAAAACAAGGAGCCGTTAACGTCATCTGTTGCTACAGTCTCCTTGAAGTAAAGCTGCACACACCGCATTTGTGCATACTGATAGAGGGCTGACACTGGATCGATGTCTCCACATTTGTACTTCATGATGAATTTCTTGGTAATATCCTTTGAACTAAGTGAAGGGTTTGGATAAGGCCAGCCTAGTCTGGAAAACAGCGATTCTGTGATCTGTGTGAGCTTAGAAACTAAACTCCTGGTCACCATGTGGCCCAATTCTAATAAACATTCTGGAAGAGGATCCACTGCAGTTGAGGAAGGCTGAACTGGCACATTCTCGTTTGACTTCTGGGCAGAGCAACGAGCTCTAGACCTCCAAAGGGGAGACGTGTTATCAGACCTTTTCTTGGGCCTCCGAGCTTGCTTCCCCATGGCTGCCACCACAGGGCCTGATTTTATTTATTTTCAGTGTTCTACAATCACTACCACAAAACTTAGATTTCCCTCCCTCTCTCCCCCCACATTCCCTTGTCTACCCCTAGATAGCATACAATTTTATGTAGGACCAACATATATATTCCTATTCCATACATTTTCAACATAGTCATGCTATACAGAAGAATTAAAAAGAATGGGAGAAATCTTATAACAAATCAAAACACAATACAAAAGAAAATTATCTGCTACATTCTGTGATTGAATTCCATAGTTTTTTCTCTGGATGAGGAAGGCATTTTGCCTTAAAAGACCATTGGGAATTTTTTAAGTCCTTGCATTGCAATGAAATTCCAAGTCTACCAGAAAAAACTCTCGCACACTGTGGTCATTGCTGTGCACAAAGTTCTCCTGGTTCTGCTCCTTTCACTCAGCATCAGATCGTATAAGTCTTGCTAGTCCTCTCTGAAATCTTCCTTTTCATCATTCCTTCTAGCATAATAATATTCCATTACATTAATATACCTTAATTTATTCAGGCATTTCTAAGTTGATGGGCATTCCCTTGATTTCCAGTTTTTGGCCACTACAAAGAGTGTTGCTATAAATATCTTTATACATGTGGGACTCTTTCCCATTTTTATGCTGTCTTGGGGATACAGTCCTAGAAGCAATATTGCTTGGTCAAAGAGTATGCATACTTTTGTAGCCTTTTGGGCATAGTTCCAAACTGCTCTTCAGAATTGCTGGATCAGCTCACAGCTCCAACAACAATGAATTAGTGTTCCAACTCTCCCACATCCTTTGCAACATTTATTATCTTCTTGTTCTGTCATGTTAGCCAATCTGATAGGTGTGATGTAATACCTCAGAGTTGTTTTGATTTGCATCTCTCTAATCAATAGTGATTTAGAGCATTTTATCATATGACTATAGATACTTTAACTTCTTGCTCTGAAAACCACCTGTTCATATATCCTTTGACCATTTGTCAATTGGGGAATGACTTGTCTTTTTGTACATTTGACTCAGTTCTCTATATATTCTAGAAATGAGGCCTTTAACACAGACACTAGCTGGAAAAATTCTTTCCCAGTTTTCTATACCCCTATTAATCTTAGTTTCATTGGGTTTGCTTGTATAAAAACTTCTCAGCTTAATGCAATCAAAATTATCCATCTTATACTTCATAATGCTTTTTGTCTCTTATTTAGTCAACAATTCTTCCCTTCTCTATAAATCTGATAAATATACTATTTATTGCTCCACCAATTTGTCCATAGAAAGGATCTTTATATATGATCTAGGGAGTGTGTACCCATTTGGACTTTATTCTTTTGTATGGTATACTTTGTCAGGCATTATTCTATGCCTAGTTTCCCCAGCAGTTTTGGTCAAACAATGAGTTCTTATCCCAGAAGCTAGGTTCCTTGGGTTTATCAAACAGCAGATTGCTATATTCATTGTCTATTATGTCTTGAATAGTGGTCTTATTCTACTTGTATTCCCTTCTCTTTCTTAGCCAATACCAAGTGGTTTTGATAATTGCTGCTTTATAATTCAATTTGAGACATGGTTGCACTAGGCCACCTGCCCTAGCATTCCTTTTCATTAGTCCTCTTGGTATTCTGGACCTCTTCTTATTCCAGATGAATGTTGATATTGAAATTTGATATCCAGATGAAATTTTATCAAATTTTTGGTATTTGATTTTCCAGCTCTAGAAAATAAATATTTGATAGTTTGATTGGTATGGAACTAAATAAGTAAATTAATTTAGGTTGAATTGTCATTTTTATCATATTGGCTCTACCCACAAACAACTCTACCCATGATGTTTTCCCACTTACTTAGATTTGACTTTATTTGTGTGAAAAGTGTCTTGTACTTGTGTTCATATAGTCCCTGGGTTTGTTTTGGCAGGAATATTTTGTAGTGTCTACCCTAGCTTTAAATAGGATTTTGCTTTCTATCTCTTGCTGTTGAGATTTGTTACTAATACATAGAAATGCAGATTTCTGTGGGTTTATTTTGTAACCCGCAAATTTGCCAAAGTTGTTTATTATTTCAAGTAGGTTTTTTTATTATTTGAATTTCTGGGATTCTCTAAGTATATCATCTGCAAAGAGTGATAACTTAGTTTCTTCTGAGTATATTCTAATTCTTTCAATTTCTTTATCTTGTTTAACTGCTACAGCAAATATTTCTAGTACCATATTGAATAACAGTGGTGATAGTGGGCATCCTTCATTCACCCCTGATCTTATTGGAAATGCATCTAGCTTATCTATAGTCTTATTTTTCTTCCCTTTTCTAGGCATTTTCCCAGCCAGTTACTTGACTTCTGAGATTCCTTTCCACCCCCACCTGGCTCCGCCCAGCTAGTGCTTGGCATCTGAGATTCAAATGGGCTTTCTGGCAGCAAGCTTTAGTTCTGGCGCTGGGGTGGGGGCAAGGCCACCAGGCTCAGATGCCTCAGGGGCTTTATGCAGAGATTTTCAGGAACAGAGTGGGTGGGGCGGGGGGCCCACCTCCTAGGCTCAGCTCCCTCGGGGGCTTTATGCAGAGGTCTTCGGTAATAGAGCGGGGTGGGGGCAGGGCTGTCTCCCAGGCTCAGCTCCGTCAGGTTTTATGCAGAAACCTTCCGTAATGAAGATCCTGCCTGCTGTTGGGGGATTCCTGAGTCCTGGGCCGCTGCTGCCTCAGCTGTCTCCCATGCCTCTGCCTCCGCTGCTTCCTGCCCCTGTCTCCCCTGCCACTTCCTCCCAAGGGGCCCCAAGTCATGGAGACGCCCTGCTCCCCCTCTCGTCCAGCCTAGCCTTCTTTCTCACTGACCTGTAGCTTCTGTGGGCAGAGGGACTTTCCTGGCTGCCGGAGCTTCCGTGTCTGAAGCCTGCTCAGGTCAGCTTCTCTGGGGCTGCGGCCAGAGCAGCGTTGGGGTGGGTTCCGCTTTCCGGTGCGCGACGGACCGTGGGGACGGGTCTCCAGGGCTCCCTGGAACAGAAATCTCTTCCACTCTGTTTCTGCACACCTTGTATTGACCCAGAAGTTATGGGAGTCTCTTTTTACATTAATTCTATGGGCTTTGGTTTTGGAGCTCGTAAACGTGCGTCCTTCTACTCCGCCATCTTGGCTCCGCCCCATGCATCTAGCTTATCTCCATTGTATATAATTTTTTATTTTTATTTTAATGGAAAGTTTCCTTTATTCCTATGCTATCCAATGTTTTTTTTTTTTTTAATAGAAATGAGTGTTGCATTTTGTCAACAGCTTTTTCTACATCTATTGAGATAATCATATGGTTTCTGTTAGTTCTGTTGTTAATATGATCGATGATACTAACAGTTTTCCTAATATTGAGGCAGTCTTGAATTTCTGATAAGAATCCTACCTGATCATAATGTCTTATTCTTGTGATAAGTTGCTGTATTCTTTCTGTCAATATCTTACTTAAAGTTTTTGCATTTATATTCCTTAGAGGAATTGGTCTATGGCTTCCTTTCTCTGATTTGTCTCTTCTTGGTTTTGGTATCAAAATCATATTTGTATCATAGAAAGACTTTGGGAGCACTCCTCCTTCCCCAGTATTCCCACATGGTCTCCATAGTATTGGAATTAACTTTTCTTTAAATGTTTGATAGAATTTGTTTGTAAATCCATCTGGCCCTGGAGATTTTTCCTAGGGAATTCATTTGATGGTTTGTTCATTTTTTTTTTTCTGAGATGGGATTGTTTAAGTATTACACTACCTTTTCTGTTAATCTGGGCAACATATATTTTTTAAAATACTAATCCATCTCATTGAGATTTTCAAATTTTGGGGCATAAAGTTGGATAAAGTAATTTCTAATTATTGTTTTAATTTTCTCTTCATTGGAGATGACTTCACATCTTTCATTTTTAATATAGGTAATTTGGTCTTCTTCTGTCCTTTTATTAATCAAATTGACCAAAGGTTTATCAATTTTAGTAGTTCTTTCATAAAACTAAGTATTAGTTTTATTTATTAGTTCAATAGTTTTCTTAACTTCAATTTTATTGATCTCTCCTTTGGTTTTCAGTACTTCTAATTTGGTATGTACTTGGAGATTTTCAATGTGTTCTTTTTCTAGCTTTTTCAGCTGCATGCCCAAGTCACTGATCTCCTCTTTCTCTATTTTATTCATGTAGGCATTCAAAGACATAAAACTTCCCCTAAGAACTGCTTTCACAGTATCCCTTAAGATTTGGTAGGTGATGTCATTATTGTCATTCTCTTGAATGAAGTTGTTGATTCTTTCAATGATTTGGTGCTTAACCCATTCCTTCTTTAGGATTAGATTATTTAGTTTCCAATTAATTTTTGGTTTATCTTTCCATGGTGTTTGGTTACAAATAATTTTTATTGCATTATGATCTGAGAAGGAGGCATTGACTATCTCTGCTTTTCTGTATTGGATTGTCAGGGTTTCATGATCTAGAACATGGTCAGTTTTTGCATATGTGCCATGTACCACTGAGAAAAAGATATATTCCTTTCTATATCCGTTCAATTTTTTCCCAGAGATCTGTCATATCTACCTTATCCAGAGTTTTATTCACCTCTTTAACTTATTCCTTGTTTATTTTAAAGTTAGATTTATCAAGTTGAGAGAGAGAGAGGTTGAGATCCCCCACTAATGAATTTTTGTTGTCTATTTCTTCCTGCAACTCCCCCCAGCCTCCCCTCCAAGGATCTGGGTGCTATGCCACTTGGAGCATACATGTTTAGTAATGATATTGCTTCATTGTCTATGGTACCTTTTAGCAAGATATAATTTCATTCCTTGTCTCTTTTGATTAGATCTATTTCTGCTTTTGCTTTGTCTTAGATTATGATTGCTATCTCTGCTTTCCTTACATCAGCTGAAGCACAATATATTCTGCTCCTATCTTTTACCTTTACCCTGTGTGTGTTCCCCCATTTCAAATGTGTTTCTTGCAAACAACATATTTTTGGATTATGGCTTTAATCCATTCTGCTATCTGTCTCCTTTTAATCTGCAGTTCATTCCATTCAAATTCTCAGTTATGATTACAATCTGCATCTTTCCCTCCATCTTATTTCCCACCGTTTGTGTTTTTAGTTCCCCTGTCTCCCTTGCCCTCCTCAGTGGAATTTGCACTTGTGACCAACAGTTCCCACAGTCTTCCCTTCCTTTTTTCTTTCCCTCTCCCTTTTACTCCCCATTATCCTTGCTACTTCTTTCCTCCCTTTTAGCCTCTCCTCCTCCTTCTTCCCCCTTCCCCTTCTACTGCCTATAGAACTAGTTAAAATTATGTACTTAATTAAGTTTATCCTTCCCTCCTTGAACTAAATCAGATGATAGTACTTCTCAAACAATGCTCATCTCCATCCCTGCTTTCTTTCCACTCTAATATAATTTTGTACTTCTTCCTATGATGTAACTTATCATTTTCTGTTTCCTCTTTTTCACACTTCTTGTTACAATCTCTTCGCATGCTTGAATAACCATTTAATCATCACATCATTTACTTTATACTCATCCCCTCTATCTCTGTGTATCCATACTATACTTCATAACAGACATACAATTCTCAAATTAACAAGTATGATCTTCCCTTACAGGGAAATTAACAGTTTGCCCAAATTGAGTAACAAGTTTTTCTTTTTTCCTGTTCACCTTTTTATGCCTCTCTTGAAACATGCATTTGAAGATTGTATTTTTATTGAGTTCTGGCCTTTTTGTCAGAGAGGTTGAATGTCCTTGCCTGAAATTTCATGCTGAACTTTGCTAGATAATTAATCCTCAATTGTAGTCCCAGCTCCTTTGCCTTACGGAATATCATATTCCAATTCCCTCAGTCTTTTAATGTGGAAGCTGCAAGGTCCTTTGTGAACCTGACTGTAGCTGCATGATATTTGAATAGTTTCTTTTTGGCTGCCTCTAATTTCTCCTTCACTTGATAGTTCTGGAAGTTGGCAACAATATTTCTTGGTGTTTTTAGTTTGGAATCCCTTTCAGGAGGTGAATGAGTATTTTGCCCTCTGAATATAGCACTTCTGGGCAGTTTTCCTTGATGATTTCTTGGAAGATATTGTCCAGACTCTTTCTTTCATCATGGATTTCTAGTAGACAAATAATTATTAAATTTTCTCTCTTCCATCCATTTTCCAGGTCAGTTGTTTTTCCAATTCGATATTTTACATTTTCTTCTATCTTTTCATTCTTTAGATTTTGTTTGGTTTATTCTTGATGTCTCATAGAGTCATTAGCTTCTACTTGTCCAATTCTAGTTTTTATCAAATTGTTTTCTTCTGTTAACTTTTGCATCTCCTTTTCCTTCTGTTCAATTATACCTTTTAAGGAATTATTTTCTCCAGTTAGTTTTTTTTATTTCCTTTTCCATTTGTCCCATTTTCCCAGTTAAGTTTTGTGCTTCCTTTATCACTTGTTCACTTTTTGATTTTTAAAGAGCTGTTCTCTTCCCAGAAGTGTTTTATCAGACTTTTAGAATCATTGTCCAGTTTTTCTTCTGTTGCCTTCTTCAGCTGTTCCAGGAGAGCTGTTTGTGCATGTGAACAGTTCATAGTTGCTTCCGAAGTTACAGATGGGAGTACAGTCTCAGTACTGAACTCTTGGTACTTGTGTTTTGTTCCTTTATCCATAGAAATATTCTATGATCCTTTCCTTACTCCTTTGCTTTCACTCATGATGGTGAGGCTTTGTGTGTTGTGGTTTCTGCTTCTTTTATTTAGAAGTTGGAGAACTTGGTGTTGAGCTGCTGCTTTGAGAAAGTAAGGGCAGGTGCTGTTTTTTTTTTCTTTTTATTTTCTGTTTCCTTGGATTAGCCTTGGTGCTAGCTTGTTAAGTATGGGGAGGGCTGATCTGGTCAAGGGAGATCTCCTCAGCTCAGCTAGAGTAAAGGCAAGCTCAGTGCTTCATGATCCTGACTGCTCTATTATCTTCCCATTTCCCCTGTAGCACTGAGGCATACCTGGGTCCTAGTGAGAGTTTCGACCCTGCTTGGGGCTCCTGTTCTTCTTGCTCGCCTTCACCACAATAAGCGGAATCCTCTTTAGCTATTTACTTAGTCTCACATGCTACAAGACTATTTGCCCCTTTTGTTAATTCCACAGATCCAGAATTTTTCTGTGGAAATATTTTATGGTTCTTTCAAAGTCAACAAGGGGAGGGAGAGAGGGCATTTACCAATCGCTCTGCCATTGTGTCTCCTGGAAGTTTGAGTAGGTGACTTACAGATGTTTAATCTGTGCGTTGAAAGTCTCAGGAGTGTCTGTTACTGATACCTGGGACTCAGTGGCTGTCACTTTACTCGACTCTGCTGGTTTCCTTCCCTGGGCTGCCACTCTGCCATTCCACCGTGCTGTGCCACTGCTTCAGAGTGCTCCAGGAGTTTTCTGTTCTGCCATGTTATGGGGGGATGCACTGTGCTGTATGCTGTGGGCTCACCCTCAAGGAACAGATCCTTCCCGTTGACCTTCCAATCTGTCCTGGTTTGTGAATCTGCCACAGTCTGTCTCTTATTGGATTCTGCATCTCCAAAATTTGGTCAGATTCTCTTTTTAGAGGTATCTGAAGGAGTTTGTTTAAGAGCTCAGGTGAGTAGTTGCTCTCACTCAGCTATCTTGGATCCACCCCCTGGGATTTCCATATGTGAGTGTGGTCCCTGCCTTCATATCAATTAAAGCATTAGAAGTGGTAGTTGAACCATTTTTCCAGTGCATGATAAGTTTAATATGAGGCCTGTAATCAAACTTCTGTACTTCCCAAATTCATACCGAGGCTTGGTCATCATCCTAATCTCCCTTAAAATGTTCTAAGGAAGGATAGAGGGAAGGTGGGGTGGAGAGAGTGTTCACTTTTACTTCCAGATTCTTCCTATGTCCTCTGGCTTGCACTTGCTTTTTGTGCATCTGATATAGCTCAAAGGTGGGTATTCCATCAATTTTTTCTTTGCTCACTCAGGCCCTTAAAAGAGTAGTAAATAGGTCTTTTCTTGACATCCTATTACTAATACTTCCCTGTTTACTCTGTGAATCATTTTGCCTCCTGCTCCACTTCTTATTAACAGTCTCCCAGTCCCCAAAATCATCTGACTGGAACATCTTATCTAAAGTTCTGCCAGAGGATGTCCCAATTCACTTAATAAAAAAGTCATCATTAGATGGTCCTAGGCAGGGAGGCTGTTCTTATTAGCATATGCTGGCGGGGAGCTCCAACACTGGAAAAATAGCATGCATCAGCAACCCCCACTTCATTACCTCCTCCTTCTACTTCTACTTCTGTCATCTTTAAGGGAATACCATGGTCAATGCCCCATGGCCACATGGAGTCAGTGGGATATTGTTTATTGCATCCCTCTGCTACCAGGGCTAATAAAGTAGTGTTCTGGGCCTGTTATACCATGTTCTCATGTAACTTTCTGTGAAAAGGGGTTGCTGCTTACTCCCGGGAACTTTATGCAGTCCCAGGAGTCAAGTGAAATGCCTTCAACCTCACTGTCACTGATACATACTACCCAGGATATTAATGGCTCTCCTTGTCTCTGAGGAACCGGTTAATGATATCAGTAATCTCTTGTTAGGTAAAATCCTTGGTCATCTCCTTAAACACTTCCTGCCCATCTTGGGCCTCCTTTTACTTTCTAGTGATCAGATGGGCACCCAGGCTATCATGCAGGTATTTCTGCTCATTATATTTCCATGTCTCATCTTCCAAAACATCTTCACCCTCACTCTCATGCCAAATATTCCTGTTCCATTTTTGGGGGTCCGAATCTGCAGCTGCTGTAGTGATAGCAGCATACAATTTCTTTTTGTTAACTTTTCCTTTCCTATTGTTGTACTTACATGGTGCACTCTAACTTCTCAGGCACACCTTGATAGTTTCGTGCCTGATCCCGCAGAATAAAGTTCTGACACTGCAGCATAGACAGTTTGCCTTGTAACTCAGCTAATTCCTTCTCCAAAGTTACCTTGTTTTCAATAGCTTTGTCTCTTTGATTGCACATCTTATGGTAGATGATCAATAACGCCCACCCTCTACTACAAATTCCCACCATTTCTTTTCCATTTTCTATGGGAATATTGTGTAAGCAAGCAGTCAATTGGAAGGGCACTGCCATGAGTTCTTTCTGGGCTTGACACCATTGCCTAATTTTCTTTAGATTTAGCCCATATTTGTTTTGACATCATTGTCTTCTGCTGAGTTTGTGTCTTGGTCTTTGCTCTTCCTGTAACAGTAAAGCACCCAACATACACAGAGTGTGTGTGTGTGTGTGGGGCTGCTATCACAGGTTCTTAGATCTGCATTGATAAAAATAAATCAAATTTCAAGAGTTAACAGTCATTTCAATTAAACACATGTATCATTCCTTTAACCAAGTGTACATATAATTCAGTTAGCTCAGGGAGTCAGCACCCTGTACTTCAAAGAAAATAGAGAGAAATCAAAAGATCACAATATATGGCTTCCTCTGCCTGAATTCAACAGACAATTGGATCCCAACTGTCTGAACATAGTTACCAGAGAAGAAAGCACAACATCTGGGTTCTCAAAACCAGCAGGCTACTTTAGCAGCTTCCCATAGTTCTCCTCTGGCCAAAAAAAACATTTCCAATCAGTGAGCCCCAAAGTTATCAACAGACATTGCTTCCACTGCCTGACCATAATTCAACAGAGAGGTATATTTGTCTGACTAATTACCGGAGAGGGAAGCACAACATCTAGGTTCTCTAAACCAAGGGACTCATTAGTGGCTTCCCTGAGTCCTCATCTGGCATTCAAACTTTCTTACCAAAATGAAGCCCCAAAGTAAAACCTCAACTCAGAGTATTTATACCCTTTTAAATCCAGAGGGCATCACAACACTGATTCAATTCTTCAATAGAAATAAAGAAAAGGTGCTTGGGACTCTCCTATAAAAGAAATATCCTAATCAAGCTTCCCACAATGGGCAGGCCCATCAAGGAATGGGAAAAATCTTTATTAAAATCAAAATAATTAACAATACAAATACATACACTCTTTCTAGTTAAAGAAACTCCTGGTAAATACTCTTGATTGACAAAGGTAAGATTCAATCAGAGACACTTGATTATACTAAAACAAAAACAGCAAATGTTCCTATTTTCTTTGCCATATCTGTCCCTACAATAACTTTCTATGATGTCAAATTGTTTTTTAATGTTTTGATCCTATTTTTTGGCTTTTTTTTCCTTTTAAACTTGAGTTCTGCTTCTGGGTTAAAGGGGTGTCTTGTGCCAGGGGCTGCTGACTCTGGTTATTTACCTGGTTCTGTGGTGATGTTACTCTGAGACTCACAGGAAACTTTTTTTCTGGTACTGTGTTGAGGGGTTGGTGTGGAGGTGGCTGGCACTGATGGAGACTGTAGGGGTTGGACTGCTTACCTGGTATTGAGCTGGTGTCCTACCTCTTCTGTTTGGTGTGTGAGGTCAGTGAGGTGTTTCTGAAGCTGTCTGCTTTCCCAGGGCTATACTGAAGTAAATGAGGTTCTTAGAGTTAGAGTCTCTCTGTCCTCTTAAGCTATACTGAGACATGTAGAGTGGAGGCTGGTTTTTGTGTTTGCTTGTTCCACTGCACTGCCGTTCAGGACCTCTTCCTAGTTTATTGAAGTGGGAATAGCTGCTGCCTTCCGGGGATGCTTCTGAACCTGCGCTACACTTCCTTTCCTTGGTTATTTTCCAAGTTTCTTGAACTAAAACCTTGTTTTGGCCAGTAATTTTGCTACTTTTTCAGTTCCAGGATTTGTTTTTGAGTAGGATAGTATGGTTATATGGAGGTGAATATGGAAAAGTTATGGCTATTAATTGCTTACTCACTCATTTTGGCTCTGGGAAATCCAAAGCTCTCTCCTGAGTTTTCTTGGTAATACATACAAATGATGATGATTTGTATGGTTCTATATTATATCCTGCAATTTTGTTAAAGTTGGTTCAATTACTTTTCTTAGGTGTTTTTCTCAGTTCTCTAAGTATACCATCATATCACATGTGAATAGTGATAGTTTTGTTTCCTTATTACCACTTTTAACTTCTTCAATTTCATTTATTTTCTTTTTTAATTACTATAGCTACACTTTATATTACATTATTGAATAATAATGGTGAAACTGGACATACCTACTTCATTTTGAAATTCATTGGTAAGGTTTCTAGTTTATTTTTATTGTGGATATGCTTTCTCTGGGTTTTAAATACAAACTTTATTTATCATATTAAGAAAAGCTCCATTTAGTCTCACATTTTCTATTATTTATATTGGTATGTGTTTTATATTTTTTCAAAATCTTTTTTCATCTTTGCTATAATTCTTTATTATTGTTTATTTATTATTTATCATTTTTAATTTATTAAATTTATTATTGTTGTTTTTGTCATTGATATCAATTATGCTTAAAAGTTTCTTAATATTTACCATTGTAACATTCCACATATAAATCTTACCTGGTCATAGGGTCTGAAATTTTCATGTATTTTTATAATGTTTCTACTATTTTATTTTTTGCATCAGTACTCATAAAGAAATTGATCTATAGTTTTCGTCTGTTTTTCTCTCCCAGTTTCAGTTGTCATAAACATAATTGTTTTTTAAAAGAAATTTAAATGAGCACCTTCTTTATCTAATTTCCAAATTATTTATATGAGTATTGGAATTAATTGTGATTGAAATGTTTAATATTATCATTTTATAAATTTTTGTCCTTAGGCTTTTGTTTTCTTGCAGATTCACTTATGACTTATTCAATTTCTTTTTCTTAGGTTGCATAATATAAGTATTTCATCTCTTTCATTAATTTAGACATTTTATTCACTCATTTCATTTAGATTATTAGATTTATTGGCATATAACTGAGTACAATAATTTTGGTATATATATAATTTCATCTACATGATTGAACATTTTTCATTTTTGATATTGGTATTTTTTTAGAAATTCAAATTAGTCAGTAAATTAATCACATTACTTTTAAACAAACTCAACCAATACTTTTGTGTATTAATTAATTTTCTAAAATTTTAAAATTTAATGTCTCTTTTTATGATCAAATTTCTGATTGAGTTATTTTTATTGGAGTTTTAATTTTTTTCTCTTTTTAGCAGCATATCCTGTTCGTCATTTTGCTTTTTATCATTTTTACTGATGCCCATGTTTAGAAGTACAGATTTTCCCCCCAGTACTGCTGAGGGGAATGTCAAAAATATTTCTTGTAAATATTTTTTTTTATTCTTGTCTCTTATTCATTCTTCCATCTATTTCTATCTTATTAGTGAGTTCATCATTATATTCAGTTTTAATTGCCAAATATTTACACTTTCCTCTGTCTTATATACTATTTTATTAATTCTCCACTTTTTACTCTGTCACATGTTCAAAAATCTGTTCAGCTTTTCATCTTTAATATATCCTGCCTCTATTTTTATTAGCCACTTCTCTTCTTTGTTAGATGAATTTGTATATCCATCTGTGTGGATAGGTACACACACACACACACACACACACATACACACACATCACACACACATTGCAGATAAGAGTAAGATTCCAAACCATCCTATTTCTCCCATTTTTTCCTACATCTCATAAAGTTCTATCTTCTGCTCTTTTTATATACAATTTCTTTCAGCTCCTTCATCTCTATTTCCCATTCTTCCCTTCTTTATTAACTTTCTACTCTTTTTGAAATCAACTCAATGCAATAGACACCCCCAATGTTTTCTAATTAGACTCCTAAATATCTTATTAATGACAAACTACAACGATGGTGGAGTAGAAGCAGGGACCTGCTTGAGTTCTCCCTCTAAATCCCTAAAAAAAAAAAAAAAAAAAAAAAACAACAGTAAAAATTACCCTAAAAGTATTCTAGTGCAGCAGAAGGCACAAAATGATAGACTGAAAGAAATGTTCAGTGTAAAAAATGTCTGGCAGGTCAACAGAGAAGTGTCTATTATATATAGGCTAGGATCAGAGCACAGTTTGGTGTTTGCCATCTGCAACAGACAGAGCTGGAGCAGGCCTTAGGGGACTCAATTTCTAGTGCTGGCTGTGATTTCCAGGCATCTCATCCCACAAACGCCAAATACACTAGGAAGAGTCTGTTACCTGGGTGAGAGGGGAGCACATTTCAACCCCAGCCTGAACCCTGAACCCAGCCCAGAGGCAGCCGCAGCCACTACTGAAGCAATGATTTCTTCTGGAGCCTTCCACTTAACAAAGAGCTCAAAATGAGCAAATGAGAGTGAGAAGAAATAGAATATAGATCCTTATTTTATCATGAAATGGTATTTTCTTACCTCATGGGTGATGAGGAAGATCAAGACATACAACCAGAAGAAAACAATGTCAAAATTTCTGCACCCAAAGCTTCCAAGAAAAGTATGAATTGCTATCAGGCCATGGAAGAGCTCAAAAAGGATTTTGATAATCAGGTAAGAGAAGTAGATGCAAAATTGGGAAGATACATTTGAGTGAGGCAAAAAAAAAAATCATGAAAAAAGAGTCAACAGCTTGCTAAAGGAAACAAACAAACAAAAAATTCTCAGGAAAATAAAACCTTTAAAATTATACTAACCCAAATGTAAAGAGATCCAAAAAGCCACTGAGGAAAAGAATTCCTTTTAAAGTAGAATGAACCAAATGGAAAGGCAGGCCCAACAGATCTCTGAAGAAAATAATTCTTTAAAAATTAGAATGGAGCAAATAAAAACTAATAACTTTTTGATAAACCAAGAAAATATAAAACAGAGCCAAAATACTGAAAGAAAATAGAAGACAAATTGAAATATCTCTTTGGAAAAACAACTGACCTGGAATGGATCCAGGAGAGATAATTTAAAAATTATTGTACTATCTGAAAGCCATGCTAAGAAAAAGAGATTAGACATCATCTTTCATGAAATTCTCAAGGAACATTGCCCTGATATTCTAGAACCGGAGAGTAAAATACGAATGGAAAGGTTCTACTCATCACTTCCTGAAAGACATCCCAAAAGCAGAACTCCTAAAAATGTTGTAGGCAAATGCCCAAGTTCCCAAGCTGAGGATAAAATATTATAAGCAGCCTGAAAAAAAACAATTAAAGCATCATGGGAACACAATCAGGATAACACTGGATTTGGCAACTTCTACACTAAGGGAGCAGACTGCTTGGATTATGATATTCCAGAGGTCAAAGGAGCTAGGGTTAAAACCAAGAATCACCTAGCTAGAAAAACTGAGTATAGTACTTCAGGGGGAAAATAGAACTTCAATGAAATAGAGGACTTCCAAGTATTCTTGTTGAAAAGATCAGAGCTGAATCAAAAATTTGACTTCTAAATACAAGAAACAAGAGAAGCATAAAATGTTAAAGAGGAAAGAGAAATCTTAAGGAACTTACTGAAGTTGAATTTTTTACATTCCTACATGGAAATACAGTATTTGTAACTCATGAGACTTTTCTCACTATTAAGATATTCGAAGAGAATGTATGATAAATATATATATATACATATACATGTGTGTGTATTTGTATATGTATGTATCTATAAGATATATGTACATGTATGTAAATACATATATATGTGTGTACATATATGGACATATATGGATATATACACACATGCATATATGTATGTAGTTTTGTTTTGGTTGTATTGCTGTGTTTGTTCTTCAGTTTTGAAGAAGACCATAACATCAAAGACATTATGACATGACTTGCACTTGACTTTACTTTGAGTGAGGGAAGGCTTTGCAAGGTCACCAGTCTCCCTTTCCCCTCCTCAGTCATCTGGATCTAGGGACCAACTATTCATCAGGATGATTGCAGATGGCCCAGGATGCCATGGGAAGAACTTGGTCTTTTTAGGCTAAGGCCTTTTCACATACCCACTTAAAAGAAGGTAGCACCCATTCAGTGAATAGGCTTCTTTATGAAGTAGTCAAGGAATGACCCTTTAATGAGCAAAAGAAAAAAAAGAAACTAAGTCAAGATGGAAGAGAAAGGGAGACAGTCATTATTGCTAATCACTATAATCCAGGAGAGTCCAAAGAATAGTCATTAAGTGGAGCTTGGGCAGGGACCTGTGCTAGCTAAGAATTGGAAGCAAAGTAGATGTACATCAATTGGGTAATTGCTAAACAAATGGTTGCATGTGAATATTACTAATGGAATACTACTAAAATGATTTAAAATGATTTGTGATGAATACAGAGAAGTATGGAAAGATCTGTATTAACTGATGCAAAGTAAAGAGTCAAGGAAACAATATGCATAGTAACTACAATAATTTAAATAAAAATAACACTGTACCAAAATTAAAAAATATAACAAAATTATAATTTTGGGACTCAGGAGATGTGAAAAGACACTGCTAATCTTCCCCTTCATGGATGTAGGGGGACCACAACTGTCACACACAGCACATTTTTTTCTAACTCTTTCAATGTCCAGATTAGTTGTGTTGACATTTTTTCCACTCTAGAAAAAGTACTATTTGTCATATGGGATGGCTCTCAGGGAGGGGAAAAGGATACTTGGGATACCATGGTGATATAAGAAACAAAAAGCATCAATAAAAAATTTTTTCTTAGAGTTAGGGGAAGAACAGGTTTTAAAGGGATTTGAATATTAAGCAAGATCGCAAGGTGAGCTGAATATAAAGGCACGATATCTAAAAAATAAAAGTAAGTGTTGACAGCAATGTACTAGGAGAAAGAGCAGAGAAGTAGAATGCAGTAAATCATCTCACCTAAAACAGGCAAGAAAGACCTTTTACAATGGAGGAGAAGAAAGGGAAAATCAGAGGGGATAAGTGAACCCGCCTTTCATTGAATTTGGCTGCAACAGGGGAAAACATACCACTCAATTGGGTTTTATGATTTCTTGGTTTCTCAGAAAGTCATTAGACTCCATCTGTTCCATTCTAATCTTGAGAGAATTATTTTCTTCAGTGAGTTTTTGAACCTCTTGGCAAGCATTGTACTTAATCATCAGGAAGGGGGGAAGGAACATCTCTTCCCCAATAAAGTAGCTCTCTGTGGTCTTATTTTGCTTCCTTTTTCTGGGCATTTCCCAGCCAGTTACTTGACTTCTGAGTTCCTCTCCACCCCCACCTAGATCAGCCCAGCTAGTGCTTGGGGTCTGACATTAAATGCTGCTTCCCAGCCTTGGGGCTTTCCACAGCAGGGGCGGCTGCTATTCAATGTGAGCTTAAGTTCTGGTGCTCAGGTGGGGACAGGGCCGCCTCCCAGGCTCAGTTCCCTCAGGGGGTTTATGCAGAGACCTTCAGTAATGGAGTTCCTGCCTGCTTCGGGAGTCCCGGGCTGCCGCTGCCTCCCCGCTGCCTCTGCCACTTCCTCCCAAGGGGGCCCGAGTCACAGAGACACCCCACTCCCCTCCCGGCCAGCCCAGAAGTCTCTCTCACTGACCTGTAGCGTCTGTGGGTGGAGGGACCTTCATGGCCACCAGAGATTCCGTCCCTGAAGCCTGCTCGAATCCACTCCTCTGGGGCCATGGCCAGGGCAGCACTGGGGTGGGCTCTGCTGTCTGCATTGTGACGGACCCCTGGGGACAGCTTTCCTGGGCTCTCTGGTACAGAAATCTCTTCCACTGCGTTGGTGCGCACTTGCTCTGCTCCAGAATTTGTGGGGAGTTCTCTTCACAGGAGATTTATGGGCTGTGGATTCAGAGCTAGCATACCTGAGCCTTTCTACTCTGCCATCTTGGCTCCTCCCCTCTCTATGTATATTCTTATTTAAGGTATTTTTAGATATTTGTAGATATTTTTTGCTTATTTGTTTGTTTATTGTCTGCTGAACTTATGTACTAAGTTCCATGTCACTAAAAAACTATTTTTTAATAGTTTTATTTGTTTATTTTTAGATTTCGACATTCATTTCCACTATAAAACTTTTTTATTAACAGGTTCTCTTTTTTCTCTTTACTCATTTCTAGACGTTTTTTTTTTTTTTTTGCGTTTTTTGTTTGTTTGTTTGTTTTTACTTTGATCTTTTGCTACAATTGAGCTCTGCTCATCTCTGAGAAGGAACTGACAGCCTGAGATCTTGCGGCTACATCTGGAAACCTGTGGTATTTTTAGTCCTTTTAATTTGGTGTGATCCAGGAAGAAAACTGGTCAATCTCCTCCTAGTCAGTGCTCTGGTCCTTACACAGATAGGGAGTCTATTACCTTGAGACCTCAGATTGAAAGCATTCTTCTCCACCCTGGATCTACAACCCAGAACTAGACAAAATTGCAACCTTACCCAATGCTAACACATATATTGTCTTTCAGATCAGGTAATTATTCTTCTTATAGTCCTAATGCATTGTACCATACTAGTGTCTCCCCTGCTCTTGTTTCTTATGCCTTTTGTAAAGTCAAGTGGCAATGCTGCTTCTCTTGTCTTGCAGTCCCTGTTATCCTTTACTCAGTTGCCACAGATCTTTATTTCTGTCCTGCTGAGTTGTTTGGACTAGAAAAATGTCTTACAATGTCTTTTTTGTTATCACATTCAGACTTTGATTTGACATGTTTGTAAAACTTCTCTTGATGTTTGGATTGAAAATTAGCAGAAATTCTCACTGAATTTTGCCATCCTGGTTCCACTCTCCATATTTCTACTCCTATGGTCTTTAACATGGCAGAGGATACATAAATTGCTTGGACCCCTTGTTCATCTTTCTCTTCTTTTGCTATGACATATTGTGTTTTTTTTTCTCTGCGTCCACTTGACTCTTCTGGAAAGGAGGAAATGGATAAAATAGTGCTAATGTCTTTCCCTAACATTATAAATAAGAAAGTATTAAATTTATTTTAAATGCCTGCTATTCTGAGGACAGATATGCACACCAAACCTTTAGTAATATATGAACATTACTGATGGTATATATAGTCAAATTTAAGTTTTATTTTCCCAAAAACTGATTAAATTTTAGAGTATTTTCACTTCAGATAGAAAAGAAGTGGTTCTTGAAATGTTTTTAAATAGGTGGACATAGTTTTGAAGTAAAACAAAGATAGGAATTATTCAACAATGATAAAGATTTTAAAAATGACAAAACGTTTTTCAATAAAGTGATGTCCATAAATCATATTTTATTCAACATAACAGAATATTGGTGTCGATCATACCAATGTTTAAGTATCTGTATTTTAGGCCAACCATTCATCAGATAAAATAACTAATAATTATATAATTTCTTGAAACAGCTTTTGGGTATTCTCACCCATTCTTATTCTGAGGAGGTAAAACCCAGGATGCATATATTTTCCTTGAAATCTTGTTCCTTAACTCTCTTTTGTACAAATTGACATACTGCAGGGTGACTTAGGATGCCACTGATGACAGTCTCAGAATTTGTGTAAAACACTGCTCTTCTAGGAACACTCTGCTAAACAATATTTATTCTGCAGCTTAGACTAGATCATTATGTTCACAACCAGACAGACTTGTCCGAGAAATTTATTTTAACAAGTTGCTGACACATTGTTAAGTCAAACTACAGGGGGATGAGGTTGTGTTTAAATCTTATTATATAATCGAATCACTCAGATGTTCCACATTAAAATTACTCCTAAAGATTTTATCCATGCATTCTGTCAGTGATTGCACTCATATATCACTTAATTATATTTATGGTGTAAACATATAATAGTGTACATTACAAGTATTATTATAGCCTCTCATTTCAAGAGTGAGGGTGGCTAGATCTCACCTTTAGAATTATAGAGGGTACACTTGAGAATTTCAAATGCCTCTTTGCTAATACTGTTGATGTGAATGTTATCTATTTTATGTCAATTTAATAATAATAAATAACAATAATCAACTCAATGTCATCAATAGTTATTAACTCTAATAACTCCAACATCCTGGAAAGAGAAACTACATAGGTGATAGTGTTTAAATCTTAATGCACAATATCATTATTCAAGGTGTTCACATTAAAATTACTCCCAAAATTATATTCATGTCCTTTCTGCCAGTGATTATATATAATGTTGTACATAAAATTACTAATATTAACTATTAATAATCACTAAGCTATGTTATTATATTAGCTTACTCAATCATCAGAATAATCCAGAAATGAAAGTATTATTATTATCACCATTTTATAGTTTCGGAAACTGAGGCTGGCCATAATAAGTGATTTGCCTGGGGTCGCGTAGCTTGTCAGTGTCAGGCCAAACTTGGACTCAGGCCCAGCAGTATGTCCACTTTGCTGACTAGCTATCTCTGAAAAGGGAACACTGACAAATAAGCCCAATTCTGATAAGCCTACATGTCACATTCAGCTAATACATTGCCCATATGGACTGTGAAGTCGGGAAAAGCAGTCTGTATATGGTTCCAGTCAGTTAATCATACAGTAAATAAGAATGTCATTGATTGGATGCATTTATGTTGACAGAAGTGGAAAACCATTGAAAAAACAGTTGTGGAGAACCAAGGTTCCTCTTCATTGACTTCTTCCTATATAATTATATTTTTATGAGACAAGGAAAAAAAGTGTTGAAAAGGGAAAGTGATGGGTGGATAATGAATACTGGCTCAGTTTTTTATATCAACATTTGCTCTTTTACTTTTGATGAAGGGAAGGCTTTGGGAGTTTCTACAGGTCAATGAGGCAAGATACATAATGGTGCTGAAATTTAGTTTGTACCAGGATTTGTATCCAGCTTGGAAGTTCCAAGTATCCATCTCTGTTGTAGCAAATAAGAACCCTACAATAGGACTTGTACTTGCTGAGATCAATGCTCTTTGGAAACGTTTTAATTTTAACTTACTCTGCCTAGATTCGGAGATGTTATAGAGGATAGTCTATCTCCAATATACTGAAGGTGAAATGTTTATATTCTTGTGTTTGTTTAATCTTCTTATTAAATATCCCTTTGTAAATCTGACTTCAATTTGTTAAATGGAACTGGGGTCTTAGTTACAGGCAATTAACAGCTGGGAGAACACAGTAGATTGCAAGTTCAAGTCAATTGCATCAGAAAAGAGGCATTTGAAAATTTCAAGGGTATTCCTGTAACACTAATTGTGAGAAGAAGCCAACAACACTCTTGAAATGGGAGGCTGTAATATTTTCTATCTGCACTAGTGTATGTTTATGCTGTGAAAATGTAATGAGATAATCTACTGGTACAATACTAGTAGAAAGGACATAGATAAAACCTTTGACAGTCAATTTAATGTGTATTTTTAAATAATGAAATTGTGCAATAAGATTTAAGGACTAACCCTCTCCCCCAAGCAGTTTGGCAAAAATAGTATGTTAAAGTTATTAGAGTTAATATCTATTAATGATTTAATATCACAATTTCATAATTATAATCTATAAATAATTATTAGAGGTAATAGAGTCAATATTACAAGTGTTTAACATAGTTCCTTGCACAGAATAATGTTTATTCTTTTCTTCCTTTCTACTTTCATGTACAATGGCATTTAAAGTATACTTCATATATTCAAACAAGTGAATATTACTGATTTTGAATTATTCAGAACTTCTGGATGGCATATAAGCTATAGCTTTGGATATGCTGTAACAGAAAGTCAGTTTCAAATCCTGCGTCTATACTTACTAATTGAGGGTTCATGGGCATGAGATCAAGGCTCTTTTATATTCAATTTCTTCACCTACTGAAATAAGGATATTATTTGTGGTTCCTGTCTCACAGGGCAGATGTGAGGTAAAATGAGGTAATGTATGCTAAATTATTTGCAAACCTTAAAATACCACCCATATGCAAGTTATTATTATCTTATTGATTATCACGTTTAAGTGCTTAATTTGAAGATGAGGAAACTAAGGTATAGGAAATTTAAGTGATTTGTCAAAGTCATATATAGTAAACAGCAGAACCCATATTTAAACTCAGGTTCTTTGACTCCCAATCATATCCCTTTCCCACCAACAACTTTAAATTCAATTTTGCAATCACTGGATATGAACATTATTACTCTTGATTTAATGTGGATAGAAAATAGGAATGAATTATCCAAAGACTAATTTTCATGAGTTCTTGCATCACCATATTCAGTCCATTGTTAATCTACTTCTTTATATTGGAATACACTCAGTTGTATTTTCAATTAATATTATGTTATATAAGGAGTTTTAATTAACTATGCAGTATCAATTCATGATAGATATGGAATATAATTATTTCCATATCTGAACACTGAATAAAGAACTCATGAATCTTCGCTATTACTTTAACAAACAGAAAGATGAACCACCTTTTCTGTTCAGTATCTACTCTTCAGTCACATCTAATTGTTTAGTCTCCTGAATGTTACAGTAGAATTGGTGTTATTTTACTTTTCTAGGACATGGATTGATAGACCAGGTGGAAAATAAAATGAAAAACCCAATGCTAAAAATTAATTTGGTTTTAGTTCATTACACAAAGTTTGTGATCAAGTATGAAAGGACACTAATACCACAGCATGAATTCTTAGCTTTTAATCTTCTCCGTGGTATCTGGAAGCAGTTTGTCTGTTGAAATTAGATTGGCAGGTTAATTATGGATGATGTAAGAATATATGCACAGATAGCAAATCAAATGAGTGTTCATTCACTTGGCATGCTGCCATAGTGCTGCACAGAGCCTTTATTTGCAACTATTTTCGGATATGAATCATTTAATGTGTGACGTTGAAAATACTCATCAAAAATGTATAGGAATTATTCCAACAAGATTACTAACGTGTATGCAAACGTACTTTTAGGAGGGAAAATGACTTCATTCACTTCAAAGTAAATGCACTGAGCAGTTATGTAGCACTGTAATAGGACACACCATTGTGCAGTCTCTTTTCCACTGAAAGAGACACCTATCAGATTTTACCATCAATACACTAATGCATTGACTCAATCTGAAAGTTTTAATAGTTCACTTGTCTTTTTTTATACAACAGATTAAAAACAATTACAGACAACTTTTTCCTCTAGAGGAGTTCAGTTTGCTATGTATCCAATTGAATATGAGGAAAACTCTGTAGGAAACATTAGGATCTTAAAATCACAAAAATTTC
The DNA here is from genome assembly GCA_023548195.1 of Bettongia penicillata ogilbyi. NCBI lineage: Eukaryota > Metazoa > Chordata > Mammalia > Diprotodontia > Potoroidae > Bettongia > Bettongia penicillata. The sequence continues at coordinate 991,005 of JAJHZJ010000688.1, read as the reverse complement.
TGGAACTACTGGTTTATGTCCTGGGTACTGATTCATAATGAATATCATTAAATCTGTGGAAAGGCTCCTAATCAAGATTTACCTTTTTTTTTAAATGTTATTTTAGGAGGCAGAATCAAGATGGTGGAGTAAAAGCAGGGACTCACCTGAGCTCTCACCTCAAATTGCCCAAATAACTTTAAAAAATCAAAAGAAAGAATTTTACCTAGGTGAGAATGGAGCACAGTCCAGTACAAACCATGCCAGCACATCCTCAACAACAGGAAGTAGGTCTTGGGAGAAACTGAATGAATAGTGACCGTGGCAGCAGCTGCTTCCAGAGCTCTTAGCCTATAGACAGTAAGGTGGTTGAACAACTGATCAGAAGGTGATTATTGGGGTCTTTGTGCTAGCATTGAGGCAGGATTGTGTTACTATACCATATTTTGAACCAGGTCTCAGTCCTGGGTGGCAGTCTCAGGGCAAGGAGGAGAAATAGGACATGAGAGTTTGTAGTCACAGAGGAGATCAATCTCGCACTTCCATGGCAGAAGAGTGCTTGTGGTCACTCATAGACCAGGAGACTAGCAAACACCTCTCATTAGATCATACCACCCTGGAAGTACTGAAAACATAAAGATTCCTAGAAGTATCTTTGAAAATGGTTGCACAAAACCCCCGAATTTTGGAACACTATGCATCCTAGAAGCAGAGCTGTACTTTAACAAAGAGTTAAAAGTCAAGTTACAGGCTGCTGAAGTGACAAACAATGGAAAACCCTGTCTAATGTTACTCTCATGACAAGTAAGATCAAAACACAAATTCAGAAGATAACAATGTCCTATGCAAATGTCCTACATCCAAAGGCTCCAAGAAAAAAATGAATTGGTCTCAGGCTTTGGAAAAGCTCAAAATGATTTTTCGTGTTTATTTAGTATTTATTTTTTTCCCTGTTACATATAAACAGTAATTGTCTCCCTCCTTCTCCCCCCAGACTCCTCCTTCATTAAAAAGGCAAAAAAAAAAAAATTCCATATACGTTATGTATGTGTAGTCAAGTAAATAATAGTCATGCTGTGAAAGAAAACAGAGCCAAAAAATACCTCAAGACAATAAAGTGAAAAAAAAAATTGCTTCAGTCTCTCCTCAGACACCATCATTCTGGGAATGGGTAGCATTTTCATCATAAGTCCTTCACAGTTGTCATGGATTGTTGTTTCATTGAGAATTGCTATGTCATTAACAACTCATCATCTTAGAATATTACTGGTACTTTGTACCCAGTACATTTCACATTTCACTTTGCATCAATCCATGTAATTCTTTCCATTTTTTTTTTCCTGGGAGCATCCTGCTCATCATTTCTTATAGTACAATAGTATTCCATTACAATTACATACCACAATTTATTCAGCCATTCCCCAATTGACCTACATCCTCTCGATTTTCAATTTTTTACTCCCAGAAAAGAACTTCTATAAATATTTTTGCACACATAGGTCCTTTTTCTTTTTCTTTTTTTTTTTTCTCTTTTGGGTTGCCAAACTAGTATAATTGTTAAGGGATATGCATGGTATTTTAGCCCTTTGGGTAAACTTCCAAATTGATTAGAGAATGGTTTAATAAATTCACAACTTCAACAACAGTACATTAATATTTCATTTTTCCCGCATCCCCTCCAACATCTGTCATTTACTTTTTCTGTCCTATTAGACAATTTAAGAGATATGAGGTCCTACCTAAGAATTGTTTTAACTTGCATTTTTCCAATCAATAGTAAGTTAAATATTATACCTGTTTACCAAGAAAGTAGGCTTCTAAAGTATTATTTTTCCCTCTTTTGGGCATGGTCCCAGTCAGTTACTTGACTTTTATGTCCTTTGTCAAGAAGAGAATATACGCTCTTGACTCGTAAGTTCTCAGTTCCTCCAAAATGGCCCAATCAAGTGAGAGGAGTTTGTTCCACTTCTGGTCTGAGCTTTGGTCTGGGAGCAACCAGAAGCACTTTTTTCTTCCCAGGATCTGCCAGTAGTGTTCACTCTCCTGAGTCTCCACTATCTCCACCTCACTAGTGCTCCTCCTCACTCCAGAGCCACCTGTCAGGGCTTAGACCCAGATTGGACCCTCAATTACCGTAGGGTCTTAAGCAGAGGACTACTAAATGTATGTTGACATTGCAGTGGCTGCTTCTGGTGGGTCCAGACTGTGTTTCCTTCTCACTTAGGTGAAAAATGTTTCTCACTGACCTTTCAAGCTGTCTTTGGCGTTTGAGGCTTGAGCAATTTGGTAAATACTGCAGCTAGTGTTATCCTGAAGCCAACTCAGTCCTGTTCCGGCTGCACGTAGCAGCCCTCGTGGGGCTCTGTTCCACTCTGCCTCCAGTGTGATATACCTTTCTTGTTGGCCTTCCAGGATGTCTTGGGCTGGAAATCTCTTTCACTCTGTCATTTTGTTGTTTCTGCTTCTCTAGAATTTGTTCAGAGCCATTTTTACAGGTATTTTATTGCCTGTGTGGGGGGGGAACTTCTACAGATCTGTCCTTCTACTCCAACATCTTGATTCTGCCCCCCGATATTTATTATTCTTAATAACTGAATCATTATTAGTCTAGTTCAGAGTATGCATAGAGAGAGGGTTTAGATATAGGTGACTCTGAGGGAATGATATACAAAAAGTGAGAACCGTTTATACTGAAAAATAAGGAAGGGTGATGTAGAATTGGGCATTTTTTTACATGGAAAGGCCCCAAAGATCTATTACATTACAGGTCATTAAGAAAGAAGTGAGTATTGTTGGTACCTTACTCTCATCAGATCTGATTCAAAGAAGGAAAAATATTAACACTCAGTTGGATATAGAATTTTACTTTATCCTACAGGGAAGAAGAAAGAGAAAGGGAGAAACACAAGGGAAAGTAGAGGGAAGCGATAGAAAGGAGGGCAGAAGGAAGGATAGGAATAGAATGAAAAGGGGAAAGAAAATGTGGGAGAGTCTAGTAGAGGGGACAGCAGAGAGAAGTTTGTAGGCAGAAGCAGAACTCTGTCGAGGACGGATGGAGTGAAATGAGAGGGAAAAGCATAAATTGGCAAAATATTATGGAGGAAAATACACAGATAATAATCATAAGTGTGAATTTTAGTGGGATGACCTCTCCCATGAAATGGAAGTTGATACGAGAGAGGGGAGTAAAAACCATAAAGTTACACTCTGTTGTTTTCAAGAAACTCAATTGAAACAGAGAGATACATGTGGGAGTAGAACACAATACACTTCAGCTTAAATTTAAAAAAGCAAGGGTAGCAATCCTGATCTGTGACAAAGAAAAGCAAAAGTAGATCTAATTAAAAGACATAAAGAATGAAACTCCATCTTGCTGAAAGGTACCACAGACAATGAAATAATATCAATACTAAACACATAGGCCCACATGGTATAGCATCCATATTCTTAAAGGAGATGTTAAGTAACAGGATGAAATAGGCAACAAAATTATGCTGGTGGGAGACCTCAACTTCATCATCTCAGAACTAGATAAATCTAACAAAATATAAGCAAAACTTGACAAGATGAATAAAATTTTGGAAAGGGTAGATGTAATAGACCTTTGAGGAAAATTGAATGGGAAATAAAAACATACCTTTTCCTCGCAATATGTGACACTTATACAAAAAATGACCATGTGGTAGGGTATAAAAATCTTAAAATCAATATAAAAATTTTAAATGCATTCTTTTATTATCATGATGCAATATAAACTACTTTTAATAAATGGCAGTGGAAAGATTGACTAAAATTTAAGGGAAATCAGAGGAGAAATTAAGGGAGTTACAGGAATAAATAGCAAAACTATAGTAGTGAGGGGACCTTAACCTCCCCCTTTCTCAAATTGATAAATAAAACCTTATAACAAGCCAGAAATAAGTTAAGGTGAGGAATAGAAATCTGGACAAGATTGATATGATACACCTATGAATAAAACTGAACGAGGATACAAAAAATTTACATTTTTCTCAGTGGTACATGAAACATACCCAAAAACTTACCACGTATTACAGTACAAAAGCCTCACAATTCAGTACAAAAAGGCAGAGATTGTCAATATATCCTTTTCAGATCATGATGCAATAAAAAAATTATTTGAAATAAAGGGTCCTGCAAAGATAGATCAACAATTAATTGGAAACTAAATAATCTAATCCTAAAGAATATGTAGATCAAACAACAAATCAGACAAAAAGAATCAGTGACTTAATTCAAGAGAATGACAATAATGAGATAATATATGTAATCTTATGAGATGTAGTGAAAGTAGCTCTTAGGGAAGTTTTATATCTCTGAATTCTTTTCATGAATAAAATAGAGAAAGAGGAGATCAATGAACTGGGCATGCAACTGAAAAAGCTAGAAAAAGAACAAAACGAATATCCCTAATTAAATACAAAAATCAAAAGTACTGAAAACAATTGGAGAGATTAATAAAATTGAAATGAAGAAAATTATAAGTAACAAAACTAAGCACAAGTTTCATGAAAAACAAACTATTAACTGATAAACCTTTTAAAATTTGATTTAAAAAGCTATGGAATTCAATTGCAGATTGTAGCAGATCATGTGTGTGTGTGTGTGTGTGTGTGCGCGCACGTGTGCGTTGCATTTTCGTTTGTTAGATGATTTCTCCCACTCATTTTAATTCTTCAACACAGCATGACTATAGTGAAAATGCATGTAATAGGAATATATGTGTAGAGCCTATACAAAATTTCATGCTGCTTCGGGGACAGAGGGCAGAGGTAGGGGAAAATATTAAACTAAGCTATATGGTAGCTTTGGTAGAACACTGAAAATAAATAAAATTAATTTATATTTTAAGAAGTAGTGAATTGGTCTGATAATTCAGGAAAACAATTTTGATTTATACACTAAAAATCAGAAAAACAAAAAAAGAAACTTAGGCACAGAAATGGTGTCAATTACTGGGGATTAGATAAAAAGCATATGTAGTGTCATTGGACTAAATATGTAGAGCTTTGGACTTGCAGTCAGCAGTGTAATACCTTTTTTCTCCTACACTTTCCTTTGGAGACTCTCAAGCTAGCTCTAGGAATGCATGCAACAACTTCGTTTTCAATGTGTACATCTCTAAAAAGTATACTGCCAAAGTAAGAGAGCTTATCCTCAGCATTCAGAACTTCTAAATTTGCTGTAAGCAATGGATCCACATGTGGGTGATGTGGTGCTGACTGATGAAATATCTTTGCTTTTGCAGTGTTAATTGTCAGGCCAAAATTAATGCAAGCAACAAAGAGAAGATCCATGCTTTGTTGCTTCTTAGTTTCAGAGGCTGTACTGAATGTGCAATCATCTGCAAAAAAACCCAAAAAACTCATGCACCAACACCATCTCCATTTTGGTTTTGACTGGAATTGTTTTGACTGCAAAACCTACATTAGGTTCACAGCATTCCCCTTCACTGCTACTACTCCAGAAAAAAAACATTTATCCAGTTCTGACTTCAGTTAGGTGGCCTTCATTTGCCAGTCTTTTTTCACTGAAGTTTGCTATTTGAATACAATACCTGTTGAGTTCTCTCACAACAAGAGCTGTTTTTCTTTCAGGTCTACTGGATTTTGTGTTGTCTATATGTGTGTGCATGTTCCACATGCCAAAGGTAAGTGGAATCATCTTTGCAGATATTTATTTCCTTTTTGTGTGTGCATGTTGACAACAAAGTGGGATTCCTTCCTGCCACAGTACACATGCAATCATTGGGCAAAAGGTCAATTTTTAGGGCACCTTTTCCAGCCCTGGGTTAAATGATATGCTCAGGGTCATAGAGTAATGAGGCCTGATTTAATCACAGGAAGGTAAGTCTTACTGGATTTCAAGAACATACATCTGACCCTAGGCCCATCAGTCTATTCCCTGCTCACATGTTTCTTCCCATTGACTTTGAAAAACCCAAAGAATATTGCCCCAAGAAAAGTCTTGGAATATTGGAGGCTGCAGAAGGGGTTCAGCAGTCTTTTACCTTGGAAGGCTAGGGAAGGGTCCTTCTTGCTGTGGTTGAAGGGGACCAAGACAGGATGGGAGACATCCAGTAATTCCTACCTCAAGAGACCAGCAGGAGATCTTGAGCCCCAGGGAAGTGGAGGAGAAAATGCCAACCCCAGGATACAAGGCATTCCTTAGTACAACCAGGGTGTGAATAGGTAGACACCAGCATAGATGGGTATCCATGAGAGCCTGATTCTACCTGTGTTCTATTGCAGCCCTAAGGGAGGAGAAGACCTCCACTGGCCAGACAACCACTCCCTCACACCTCATATTGTGAACTTCAGTGCAACCCCAGGGAAGCTCAGAAAAAAGAAACTCTACCTCACCTCAACCTGGGCACACGCCAGGCAATTCCTGTTCATTGGCAGGTGAAACCTCAATAGGGACAATGAACTGATCTCAACCCCAAAAAACATTCTTAGAAGAGCTCAAGGAGGATTTTAAAAGCCAAATTAGAGAGGTATGAAAAAGAATTGGACAATTCTTTTAAAAATACGAAGGACAAAATGGGAAAAATCACTGAAAAGAGCAAACCTTTAAAAAGTAAACCTGTCCAAATGGATAAGGAATTACAAAATCTACTGGAGAAAATTACTTCTTTAAAAATAAAGTCGACCAAATGGAAATAGAGGTACAGAAGCTAACTTAAGAAAAGAAGTTGTTAAAATTTAAAATTGGACAAATAGAAGTTAATGACTCTAGAAGGCATCAGGAATCAGTCAAAAAGATTTAAAGGATTAAATAATACAAGAGAACTTGAAATATATAATTTGGAAAACAACTCCCCTGGAAAATAGAACCAGGAGAGAAAATGTAAGATTTATTGGTCTACCAGAAAGTCATGATAAAAAAAAAAAAAAGAGCCTGGACTGCATGTTCCAAGAAATCTTCAAGGAAAATTGCCCTGAGATCCTAGAACCAGTGGGTAAAATAATCGCCAAAAGAATAATTCAGTCATGGTGCATACACAAAAATTGATCATGTAGCAAGGCATAAAAAAATCACAGTCCAGTGCTGAAAGTCAGAGACAGTTAATAAATCCTTTGCAGTTCATAATGCAATAACAATTATAGATAATACAGAGTTGTGGATAGATAGACCAAAAATTAATTGGAAACCAAATAATCTAATCATAAAGAATGAGTGGGTCAAATAACAGGTATTAGAAACAATCAATACCTTCTTTCAAGAGAATTGCAATAATGAAAAAAAAAAATGACCAAAACTTGGGATGAAGTGGAAGCAGTTCTTGGGGGGCACTTTATGGAATACCAAATAGATAGCTTTGATTACACTAAATTGAAAAAGATTTTGGACAAATAAAATCAATACAATGAAGAAAAGGAGGGAAGCAGAAAACTGGGGAAGAATTTTTGCAACTAGTATCTGTGACAAAGGCCACATTTTAAGAATATATAGAGAACTGAGCCAAATTTACAAGAATATAAGCCATTTCCCAATAGATAAATTGTCAAAGAAAATTAACAGGTCACTTTCAGAGAAAAAATATTATAGCTATCTACAGTTATATAAAAATGATTTAAATGTATTGATTAGAGAGATGCAAATTAAAACAACTCTGAGTTATCATATCATGCTTACCAGATTGACTAACATGAAAAAATAGGATGATGATAAATGTTGGAGAAGATATGGGAGAATTGGCACACTAATTCATTGTTGTTGGAGATGGAAATTGATCCAACCATTCTGGATAGCAATTTGTAACTATGCCCAAAGGATTATAAAAATGTGCATACTCTGTGAACCAGCAATACTACTTCTATGGTTGTATTCCAAGGAGATCATAGAAATAGGAAAAGGACCCATATGTATCAAAATATTTATAGCATCTCTTTTTCTGGTGGCCAAGAACTGGAAATTGAGGGGTGCCCATGCATTGGGGAAGGGCTGAAGGAGGTGTGGTATAAGAATGCAATGGAATAGTATTTTGCAATAAGAAACAATGAACTGACAGACTTTAGAAAAACTGAGAAAAGTTTACATGAACAGATGCTGAGTGAAGTGAGCAGAGCCAAGACAATATTATGCACAGTGACAGTCACAGGGTCCTAGGACTGTTTGTAATAGACTAAACCCTTTAAAACAATGCAAGGACCTAGAACATTACCAAAAGACACATGATGGAAAACGCCATCTACATCCAGAGAAAAACCTATGAAGTTGCAACTGTAAAAGTAAGGACCCCTTCATACATAGGAGGGCCTGCTGTACAGATTCTTAGATCTGCTTTTCTAAAAGGAAAGCAACCATCTGAAGGATCAATAATCACTTTAATCAAACACATATACCACCAGAGAAAATCCAAGGAGAGAAATAAAGACTAACAGACAGGGTTTCTAAATGTCTCACCATAAGCAATACATATACATACATAGTTTCCAGAGAGAGAAGAACCAAATTCTGGGTTTTCAAAACCAGTGAAATTCCTTAGAGCTACCCAGAGTCTAGGTTGGGCAAAGGAAAATTTCCAAAGAGTAAGCCTCAAAGTAAAGCTTCACCTTAGAGTATTTATACACTTTTCAGAGTCTGAGGGCATGACCCTGTGACTCAGAGCCTCAATAGAAATTAACAAAATGTATGGAGGCCTATTAATGTGTGAGGAACATCTTTAGCTCTTCCCCCAGTCACTGTTAACCTTATATTAGTATTGCAGCAAAGTAGAATGAAGTTAGTATTTTCTTCTTCGTTATGTTTTATGTTGGTTAGCTTTTCTCATGGTTTTTCCCATTTATTTTAAATCTATGCAACATGAGTAATGTGGAAGAAAACTTGGAATTTATGGAAGTGATTGTTGAATACAAAAAACAAATATATTATAAATTTGTAGAACAACAATAAAATCGTAAACCTTTGGCTAATTTATTTTAAAAATAAAGAAGAAAACTAAATTACCAGAATCAAAAATGAAAAAAAGGGTGAATTCACCATTAATGAAGAAGAAATTAAAACAATAATTAGGAATTACTTTGGTCAATTTTACGTCCATATATTTGACAATCTTAGTGAAAAGGATGTTTTTTTACAAAAAATACAAATTGCTCAAATTAACAGAAGAGAAAATGAAATACTTATATAACTCTATCTCAGAAAAACAAATTGAACAAACCTTGAATCAACTCCATTGGAAAGTATCCCCAGGGCCAGGTGGATTTGCAAGCATATTCTATAAAATATTAAAAGAACAATTACTCCCAATACTATATAGACTATTTGGGAAAATTGCTGAGGAGGGTGTCTCACCAAATTCTTTTTATGATACAAACATAGTACTGATATCTAAACCGGGAAGAACCAAAACGGAGAAAGAAAATTATTGACCAATTTTGCTAATGAATGTGTATTTTTTGACCACCTCCTGCCATCTTCCCTTCCTTTTTTCAGGCCCCCTCCATTTTACTGCCCTTTCCATTTACTACTTCTTCCTCCCCTTTTGGCCTCCCCTCTCCCTTCTTTCTCCTCCTACTGCCTATAGAGATAGTTAGATTTATGTACTTAATTAAGTTTGTTGTTCCCTCCTCGAACCACATCAGATCTGAGTATCTCTCAAAAATGCTCATCTCCTTCCTCTTTTCCCCTTTACTGCAATATAATTTTGTACCTCTTCCTGTGATGTAATTTACCATTTTCTGCTTCCTCCTTTTCACATTTCTTGTTACAATCTCTTTGAATCCTTAACTCACATTTTTATCATCACATCATTTATTTTATACTAGCTCCCTCTATCTAGACATATCCCTTTTATATTTCATAATATCTGTTACGGGACGAATGACTTTCTGGAAATTACAAAAAAAGATTTTAGTATCTAAAAGAAGAAGCATTTGATAAGGAAAAATTAAGTATACATTATGCTCTTCTGGGGTAGAAGAAAAGGGGAAGAGGAACATGTTCTATAAAGTCAGTCTTCATTGCTCATCTGTAATTCCAATTCTTGAGTCATCTCCAGTCATCCTGATGAATATCTGGTCACTGGATTCAGATGGCTCTGGAGGAGAATTGAGGCTGGTGACCTGCACAGCCCTCCCTCACTCAAGACAAAGTCAAGGGCAAGTCATGTCATGATTTCTCTGATGGTCTGGTCTTTTTCAGCAACAAAGGATGAACACAATCCTGCCTCCCAATTATTCCATTTTCTTCTTTGATCCTGTCCACCTTCTAAAGTGTTTTCTTCTGACTAAATCCCTTGCCCAATCTATCCTCCCTTCTATCGTCCCTCTTTATATTCCCTTTCCCCCTACTTTCTCGTAGGGTATTATAACCAATTTAATATATTTGCTATTCCCTCCTTCAGCAAAAATCAGTAAGAATAAAGTTCACTCATTCTTTCTTATCTCATCCCCTTTCCCCTCCCTTGTGAAACCTTTTTCTTGCCTCTTTTTTTGTGAGATAATTTACATAATCTATCCGTGCAATCTATCTGTCCATCTATCACCCCTTAATTTTATTTTTAGAAATCATCCCTTCATATTCAACTCACCCTATTCCCTTTATCTATCTATCTATCTATCTATCTATCTATCTATCTATCTATCTATCTATCTATCTATCTATCTGTCTGTCTGTCTGTCTGTCTGTCTGTCTGTCTGTCTGTCTGTCTGTCTGTCTTTCTCCTCTAACTACCCTACTAGTGAAAAAAGTCATATAAGTTACAAATATCTTTCCATGTGGGAATGTAAACAGTTCAACTTTAATAAGCTTCTTGTGATTTCTCTTTACTGTTTAGTTTTTCATGTTTCTGTTCATTCTTGTATTTGAAAGTCAAATTATCTATTCAGCTCTGGTCTTTTCATCAAGAATGATTGAAGTCGTCTATTTCAATGAATTTCCATTTTTTACCCTGAAGGACTATTCTCACTTTTGCAAGATAGATAATTCTTGGTTTCAGTCCCAGCTCCACTGATCTACAGAATATTTTATTCCAAACCCTACAATTCCATAATTTAGAAACTGCTAGATATTTTGCTGGCCTGATTGTATTTTCACAATACTTAAATTTTTACTTTTTTTTTTCTTTTACTACTTGCATTATTTTATCCTTGACCTGGGAACTTTGTAATTTTGCTAGAATATTCCCAGGAGATTTTCTTTTAGGATCTCTTTCCAGAGATGATTGGTGGATACTTTGAATTTCTATTTTACCCTCTGCTTCTAATATATAATGGTAGATTTTCTTGATAATTTCTGGAAAGATGATGTCAAGGCTCTTTTTTTTGATCATGGTTTTCAGGTAGTCCAATAATTCCCAGGTCAGTGGTGTTTCCAATGAGGTATTTCACATTGTCTTATTTTTTTATTATTGTGTTTCTGTTTTATACTTTCTTTATGTCTCATAATGTCATTAGCTTCCATTTGCTCCATTCAAATTTTGAAGGAATTATTTTCTTTAGGCAGATTTTGGATCTCCTTTTCCATTTAGCCAATTTTTATTTATAAGGCATTCTTCTCCACATTGGCTTTTTGAATTTCTTTTGCCACTTGGTTTAGTGTATTTTTTAAGGTGCTGTTTTCTTATGTATTGTTTTGATCACCTTCGGCATGTTGTTGACTCAATTTTAATAATTCTCTTGCATGACTCTCATTTCTCTTCCCATTCACATTCATAGTTATGATTACTATCTATATCCTTCTTCTCAATTCTATCCCTACCTCTGCCTAGTTTATGCTTTTATCTCACCTTTCTAATTTTTCTTCCTCACTAGAGTTCAGTTTTCACCACAACCTTCCTCAATCTGCCCTTCCTTCTCTCAGTCACCTGCTTTATCGTTCTCATTTTCCCTACTTCTCTCCCTTCTATCCACCCCTTCCCCTCCCTCCCATTTACCTTTCAACCTACTGTAGTATAAGTTAGATTTCTATACCTGAGTATATTATTCCCTCTCTGAGCCAAATCTAATGAAAGCGCAAAATATTTATCACCCTCCCTTCCTTCCCTCTATTGTAATAGGACTTTGTGCCTCTTCATGTGATGTAATTGTTTCCCCTCCCTTTCTTCTTTTCTTCTCCCATTGCAATCCCTTTTCACGATTTAATTAGATATTTTTATTGTTACATTTTTATTGTCATATACCTATGCCTTCTGTGGATATATGTGTGTATGTACATGTATGTATGTATGTGTGTGTATATATATATATATATATATATATATATATATATATATATATATACTCCTTATAAATATCATAAAGGTATAGTTCTCAAAAGTTAAAATTATCATCTGCCTTTGGAGGGATGGAAACAATAGATCCTTATTGAGTAACATCTTTTTTTCTTTGCTGTGTGCTTATTTGTTCCTCACTTGAATTCTGTATTTGAAGATCAAATTTTCCATTGACCTCTGGTCTTTTCAGCAGGAAGTGTTGTGTAAGTCCCCTATTTCATCGATTATCCATCTCCTCTCCTGAAAGTTTAATCTTAGTTTTGCTTAATAGTTGAACTTTGGTTGCAATCTAAGTTCCCTTTCCTTACAGAATGTCATATTCCAAGCTATCCAATCCATTAAGGTAGAAGCTACAAGAAGTGATGAACAGGAAGACTTCAGAGAGCCATGGAAAGACTTATATGATCTGATGCTGAGTGAAAGGAGTGGAAGTAGGAGAACTTGGTGCACAGCAACGACCACAGTTTGTGAGAGATTTTTCTGGTAGACTTGGAACTTCGATGTAATGCAAGGACTTGAAAAAATTCCCAATGATCTTTTAAGGCAAAATGCCTTCCACATTCAGAGAAAGAACTATGGAATTCTATCACAGATTGTAACAGATCATTTTTTTTGAGTTACATTTTGGTTTGTTGTATGATTTCTCCCATTCATTTTAACTCTTCTACACAGCATGACTGTAGTGAAAATATATTTAATAGGAATGTATGTGTAGGACCTATATAAAAGTGTATACCATCTCAGGGAGGGAGGGGCCATGTAGAGGGGAGGGAGGGGAAAAATTTAAGTTATGTGGTAGTGATTGTAGAACCCTGAATACAAACAAAATTAATTAGAGTAGTGGATTTAGTACAAAACAACCCCCCAAAAGGCACATCTTATGACTGTTATTCTAAGAAAGCTGCTAGGATGCTACAGAAATGGCTAAATTTTGGTTCCTCTAAAGTACATTCTCCAGTCCATGGGGGAAAGAGGAAACACAGAGAGAAGCCAAAATACTCTACTGCCATTATCTCTCACCTAAAATACAGGAATACACACACACACACACACACACACACACACACACACACGATTCCTTGATTCCTTCTCAAGATTTTGGTTGGAATGTTTTCCTCCTAACCTTCTGGTGCTCAGATCCCTTGATCCTGAAGTGATTTGCAGTTTTATAGATTTACAGGGCAAATTTTCCCAAGCATTCAGAAGACACTCAAGTTCATAGAGTAGTTTTAACAGACATGCAAATTGACCACAGGATTTTTCTCCCTTCATGCTTATTCTAAAATTTGTGACTAACAAATTCAATATGAGTGTTCCAGCCTGGCTAGAGTATTAAGGCTTAACATCTAGATATCTGTTTTAAGAGATGTTGGGTGATTGACTGGTTTACTCAATTCATCATGAGGGTGAATGAATGTTATGTGTAGAGGGATACACTTTTAGACTTGAAGAAGATCTTAGAAATCATTTGGTTTAAACTAACCCTCTCATTTTACAAATTAGGAATATATATATATATATATATATATATATATATATATATATATATATATATATATATATATATATATATAGTGTGTGTGTGTATGTGTCTATGTATGTGTGTGTGAGTATGTGTGTGTGTGTGTGTGTGTGTGTGTGTGTAGCACAGTGTAACACAGTTTTTTGGTGATTGGTTTGTACCAACTATCCTAATCTACTAATTATTAATTTCTAAAAGGTAGTTATTTTTATGTGCCTAATTGTTTTCACCTGACTGTTTTTGTTTTTCAGGAGGACCATGACATCAGGGAAATGATGACCTAACTTGAACTTCACTTTGTTTTGAGTGAGAAAGGGCTGTGCAAGGTCACCAGCCTCACTTTATCCTCCTGACTCTTTTGGATACAGTGAACAGATATTCATCAGTTTGACTGGAGATGGCCCAGGATTCAATGGGAGACATTGGCCTGTTAGGGTAAGGCCTTTTCAGATACTCATTTAATGCAGTAATGCCCATTCAGTGAATAGACCTCTTTAAAAAGTAGTCAGGGGGATGGTCCCTTTAATAAAAAAGGAAAAAAAAAATAATATATAAATCACAGTGGGAGGGGCAGGATCCTCAAAGTTGTTATTTAGAAGAGAAATTCTTACTGTTGACATTCATTCTAAACTAGGAGGTCCAAAAACAGCCATTGAATGTGAAATGGACAGACCGAGAATAATTCACAGGCAAAAATCAATTAGGAATTTCGAGAGCATCATTTATTAGTCAGGCTGGTGGCTGCCTTATGGAGAGATCCAGAGAGACAGCCCTGAACTGAGGTGGGTGTGTGCATTTTAAGCATTCCGGCACTACTAGGTATAGCCTTGCAGTTTCCACAACAAACAGAGTTCTGACAGAGCGAGAGGGGGGCTTGTTGTTAGGCAAGTGCCCCCAAAACAGAGAGGGTTTCAGGGTACTGCTAGGCAAAGGACCCCAACGGAGGAGAGGTGCCAGGAGAGGGACCCAGTCAAAGACTGGTTCAGCAAAAAGTAGTTGTCAGGAAGGGGGGGGGGGGTAGTTGCCTGGCAAGAGGGGTTTAACATTAGGGGGGCACATGTGGTTACCATGCAAATGGACTAAACAAAAAATGACTGTTAACGATTCATCAGATATTTCACAACCCAAAGGAGAATAACGTTTTGACAGGGACCCAACAAACACCTGTTACTAGGCAGGTTATCCAACCCTGCCCAGTAACCTAACAGATATCTCTCAACCTAGGAGCCCAGGGAGGAATAATGGAGGATGGGTAGGGAACTTTTGCCTGTTCAATCCATGGGCTTCAGAGTGCATGGAATCTAGGGTTTTAGGGGAGACGAGAAGCAAGGAAAGGAAAGGAAGGGAAGGGAATGGAAGGGAAAGGAATAGAAAGGAAGGGAAGTCATCTAGCCAATGTACCCCAAGTTTACTGGGCAGCCTCAAGACATGAAAATTTGCCTTCTTTTAGAGAGGAGAAGGAAAGGGAGAGGGCCAGGTTTAGATAAAGAGTTGGCTGGTTTTGGACACTTCTGGCTAAGAGTGAGTGTCATTAGTAACAATTTCTCTTTGAAACAACAACCCTGAGGCTCCTGCCCCTCCTACTGTGATTTTTCTATTATTTTTCCTTTCTACTAAAAGGACCTTCCCCTGACTACATTTAAAGAGGCCTATTCACTGAATGGGCATTATCTCACTTCGAATGGGTACCTGAGAAGTCTTTTGCTTAAAAGGTCAATGTCTCCTATTGCATCCTGGGCCATCTCCAGTAATCCTGATGAATATCTGATCACTGGATCTAGAGGGTACAGGAAGAGAAAGTGAGACTGGTGACCCTTGCAAAGCCCTCACTCATTCAAAACAAAGTGAAGTGCAAGTAATGTTATCATTTTTCTGATGTCATAGACCTCTTCAAAAATGAACAATGAAAAAAACCTATGAGTAGGCTGAGCTGCTTAAATGGGGATTCAGTTGGGTAACTCAGCTCCTTCTCTCTCTCATTCTAACCGTCTCCCTTTCCTTCTCCTCTCCAAAAAAAAAAAAAAAAAAAAAAAAAAAAGGTAAATTTCAACTGGTGATAAGGGAAAGGTGCAAGAGAAAGCAGAGGACTGGCAATTGTGAGCTAGAATACAAGAAACCCCTCCCCGCTCCAAAGGGCTCTGGGTTATCCCAACACTTTGAAGGGAAACATTGTTTTTTAAGTGTGTTGAACATATTGTTATATTTATTTATTTAAATTTTAACATTCATTTTCACAAATTTTTGGGTTCCAAATTTTCTCCCCATTTCTCCCCTTCCCCCACCCCAAGGTGCCCAGCATTCTAATTGCCCCTATTACGAATCTGCCCTCTCTTCTATCATCCCTCCCTTCCCTTGTCCCCATCTTCTCTTTTGTCCTGTAGGGCCAGATAATTTTCTATACCCCATTAGCTGTATTTCTTATCTCCTAGTAGTAAGAACAACACTCCACAGTTGTTCCTACAACTTTGACTTGCAACTTCTCTTCATCCCTCCCTCCCCACCCCATTCCCTTTGGAAAGCAAGCAATTCAATATAGGCCATATCTGTGTAGTTTTGCAAATGACTTCGATAATAATCATGTTGTGCAAGACTAACTATATTTCCTTCCATTCTATCCTGCCCCCCATTGCTTCTGTTCTCTCTTTTGATCCTGTCCCTCCCCAAGAGTGTTGACTTCATATTGCTCCCTCCTCCCACTGTCCTCCCTTCCATCATCTCCCCCCACCCTGCTTATTCCCTTCTCCCCCACTTTCCTGTATTGTAAGATAGGTTTTCATACCAAAATGAGTGTGCATTTTACTCCTTCCTTTAGTCAAATGTGATGAGAGTAAGATTCATGTTTTTCTCCCACCTCTGCTCTTTTCCCCTCCCCTGAAAAGTCTTTTGCTTGCCTCTTTTATGAGAGATAATTTGCTCCCTTCCATTTCTCCCTTTCTCATCCCACTATATTTCTCTCTCATCACTTAATTTTATTTCTTTTAAGATATGATCCCATCCTATTCAATTCACTCTGTGCGCTCTCTCTCTCTCTCTCTCTCTCTCTCTCTCTCTGTATGTGTGTTTGTATAGGTAATCCCACCAACTACCCAGACACTGAAAAGTTTCAAGGGTTACAAATATTGTCTTTCCATGTACAATTGTAAACAGTTCAACTTTAGTAAGTCTCTAATGACTTCTCATTGCTGTTTACCTTTTCATACTTCTCTTCATTCTTGTGTTTGAAGGTCAAATTTTCCTTTCGGCTCTGGTCTTTTCATCAAGAATGCTTGAAAATCCTCCATTTCATTGAGGGATCATTTTTTCCCTGAAATATTATGCTCAGTTTGGCTGGGTAGGTGATTCTTGGTTTTAGTCCTAGTTCCTTTGACTTCTGGAATATCATATTCCATGCCCTTCTAGCCCTTATTGAAGAAGCTGCTAGATCTTGTGTTATCCTGATTCCATTTCCACAATACTGGAATTGTTTCTTTCTAGCTGCCTGCAGTATTTTCTCCTTGACCAGGGAACTCTCAATTTAGCCACAGTTTTCCTAGGAGTTTCTCTTTTTGGATCTCTTTCAGATGGTGATTGGTGGATTCTTTCAATGTTTACTTTGCCCTCTGGTTCTAGAATATCAGGGCAGTTTTCCTTGATATTATCATGAAAGATGATGTCTAAGCTTTTTTTTGAATCATGGCTTTTAGGTATCCCCATAATTTTTAAATTGTTTCTCTTGCAACTATTTTCCATGTCAGTTGTTTTTCCAATGATATTTCACATTATTTTCCATTTTTTCATTCTTTAGGTTTTGTTTTATGATTTCTTGGTTTCTCACAAAGTCATTAGCCTCCATCTCTTCCATTCTGTTTTTTCATAATAAATTCATTCATTCAACTCTTTTACATTCATTTTCATAAAATTTTGGGTTCCAAATTTTCTCCCCATTTCTCCCCTCCCCCAGCCCAATACACCGAGAATTCTAATTGCCCCTATCACCAATCTGCCTTCTCTTCTATCATCCCTCCTTTCCCTTGTCCCCATCTTCTCTTTTGTCCTGTAGGGCCAGATGACTTTCTGTTCCCCATTACCTGTATTTCTAATTTCCAAGTAGCAATAACAATACTCAACAGTTGTTCCTAAATCTTTGAGTTCCAACTTCTCCCCATCCCTCCTTCCCAACCCATTTCCTTTGGGAATGCAGATAATTCAATATAGGCCATATCTGTGTAGTTCTGCAAATGTCTTTTATAATAGTCATGTTATGTAAGACTAACTATATTTCCCTCCATCCTATCCTTCCCCCATTTCTTCTGTTCTCTCTTTTCATCCTGTCCCTCCCCAAGAGTATTCATTTTAAATTGCTCCCTCTTCCAATTACTGTTCCTTCCATCATCCCCCCCCCACCATACTTATCCCCTTCTCCCCCACTGTCCTGTATTGTAAGATAGGTTTTCATACCAAAATGAGTATGCATTTTATTCCTTGCTTTAGTTGAATATGATGAGAGTAAACTTCATGTTTTCCTCTCAGATCCCCTCTTTTTCCCTTCACTAAAATGTTTCTTGCCTGCCTCTTCTATAAGAGATAATTTGCTGCATTCCATTTCTCCTGCTCTCCTCCCAATACATTTCTCTCTCACCACTTAACTTCATTTTTTAAGATATGATTACATCCTATTCAATTCACTCTGTGCTCTCTGTCTCTGTGTGTGTATGCACGTGTGTATGTATGAGTGTGTGTGTGTGTGTGTGTGTGTGTGTGTGTGTGTGTGTAATCTCACCAACTACCAGCTATTGAAAAGTTTCAAGAGTTACAAAAATATTGTCTTTCTATGTACGGATATAAACAGTTCAATTTTAGTAAGTCCCTTATGACTTCTCTTTGCTGTTTGCCTTTTCATGCTTCTTTTCATTCTTGTGTTTGAAAGTCAAATTTTCTTTTCAGTTCTGGTCTTTTCATCAAGAATGCTTGAAACTCCTCTATTTCATTGAAAGACCATTCCCCCACCCTGAAGTATTATATTCAGTTTTGCTGGATAGGTGATTCTTGGTTTTAGTCCTAGTTCCTTTGACTCTTGAATCTCATATTCCATGCCCTTTGATCTGTTAATGTAGAAGTTCCTAAGTCTTGTGTTATCCTGATTGTATTTCCACAATGCTTGAGTTGCTTCTTTCTAGTTGCTTGCAATATTTTCTCTTTGACTTGGGAATATTGGAATTTGGTCACAATTTTCCTAGGAATTTCTATTTTTGGATTTTTTCAGGCAGTGATCAGTGCATTCCTTGAATAATTATTTTGCCCTCTAGTTCTAGAATATCAGGGCAGTTTTCCTTGATAATTTCATGCAAGATGATGTCTACACTCTTTTTTTGATCATGGCTTTCATGCACTCCCATAATTTTTAAATTGTCTCTCCTGGATCTATTTTCCGGGTCAATTGTTTTTCCAATGAGATATTTCACATTATCTTCCATTTTTTCATTCTTTTGGTTTTGTTTCATGACTTCTTGGTTTCTCATAAAGTCATTAGCTTCCATCTGTTCCATTTTAATTTTGAAAGAACTATTTTCTTCACTGAGCTTTTGGACCTCCTTTTCCATTTGGCTAATTCTGCTTTATCTTCATTTTTGAACCTTTTTTGCCAATTGAGTTAGCCTGTTTTAAAAGGTGTTACTTTCTTCAGCATTTTTTGGTGTCTCCTTTAGCAAAGTGTTGGCCTGCTTTTCATGCTTTTCTTGCATCTTTCTCATTTTTCTTCCCAGTTTTTCCTCTACCTCTCTAACTTGATTTTCAAAATCCTTTTTGAGCTCTTCCATGGCCTGAGTCCATTGAATATTTATTTTGGATGTTTGGGATACAGAAGCCTTGTCTGCTATGTCTTTCCTTAATGTTCTTCCTCTTCTGAAAGGATCAGAGGAGATATCTGTTCACCAAGAAAGTAATCTTCTACAGTCTTATTTTTTACCCCTTTTTGGCATTTTCCCAACAAGTTACTTGATTTTTGGGTCCTTTTCCAAGAGTAGGGTATACTGTGGGAATTTGTGAGGTCTGAGTTCCTCCAAAGTGGCACAATCAAATGTGTATTTGTGTGGATGCAGAGAGGGATTTTTTTGCCCAGAATCTTAGCAGATACCTCTCCACAGCCACTTGAACTCCAGTTCAGCCAAGCCAGCACTGGGAGGCTGATTTTCAGATAATCCGTATGGGCAAGGCCACCATTCAGTGTGAGACAAAGACCAACTCAGCCATGGCCTCCACCCAGAGCTGAGGTAAGACCCAGCTCTTCAATGTCCCCAGGGGTTTTTACGCTCCAACAATGGAACTTCCATACAGACTGCTGTGCTTGCTCTGTGCTTGCTTCCTACTGCTGGAGCTATGGGAAGGCCCTTCCCTTCCTGGCCTGCTGATAAAACCCTGTCAATGACTTTTGGTACCTGTGGCCCCGAGGGATCTGAAGACCTGCTGAGACTGGAGATTATGTCCCAGAGGTGTCCTCCTCCCAAAGTCTTCTCTCATCACACCACACCACTCGGGCAAGCCTGGACTGGGCTCCATGCTCAGCTTCACATCTGGCACAACCAACATTTCTGTGGGCCTTTCAGGTTACCGTGGGCTGGAAATCTCCTCCACTGTCTTGTTCTCCACTTCTGCTGCTCCAAAATTTGTTGAGAGCCCCTTTCTTCAGGTATTTTATGAGATGTGTGGATGACCCTGGGTAAGTGTGTCTTTCTAGTCCACCATCTTAGCTCCTGTGTTGAACATTTTATAAATATTATCTCATTGTGCCCTTATAACAACTCTGGGAAGTAGATGCTATTATTATATCCATTCATATGTAAAACTGAGTCAGAAAGACGTAATATAATTGGAGTCATTCAGCTTGTAAGTTTTTAAGACCTGATTTAAACACATGTTCCTGACTCCTGGCCCAGTGTTCTATCCACTGTACCACTTAGATATAAATAAATGAAGTGAAGTTTTGTATGTAATATCATTCACTTAGTTCAACCTTTATTAAATGTCTACTATGGTAAAGGAACAATATAGGATATTTTGGGAGTAATAAGACATAGTTCCTTTCCTCAGTAATCTTGCATCAAATATAAAAGATGTTGCACATACATAATACATTCAGAAAGTGATCATAGTGAAAGTTTTATGGAAAAAAACTGAAATAATTAAACAAGAATTATTTATTTTCTTTAGTCAAATGATATTATAAATGAAAATAAAAATGTCATTTCAGTAAATTTGGAAGATTTCTTATACTCTACAAAACTGATAGACAAAGTTGCATATAGACTACACCATTAGATACAGAGACAAGTAGACCTAGGTTCATATCTTCTCTCCAAGATAAAATTTTTTGTGACCACAAGCAAGTTTCATAACATCTCCAAATCTTGTTATTCTTATCTGTAAAACTAAACTAGTAAAGGCCACTTTTTGTACACAACAGTTGTTGTGGGACTTGAAAGGCATAATATATATATATATATAATATATATTATATATCTTATATTATATATATATAATGTTTTATAAAATTTAAAATGCTGCATACATTTAAATTATCATTTTAAGTTATTTAAGCAGATTGTCATCTGCCTATAGATAGGCAGTCATCAAATGGATAAAACCATGAATTTGTGTTATATTGACATATAAAGTGAAAACAATCACATAGCATTTGCAGTTATGAACAGTTTAACAGAATTTTTACTCTTAGAGGTTGTACTAGAATACATTTTTTACTACGCTCCAAATAATATATTATTTTTATGTGTTTAGTTCCATTATTATCTCCATTTTGCAGATAACAAAAATGAAACAGTGAGATGTTATATCATATGTCTAAATTCAAAGAGCTAGTATGGGCCTGAGGGGAGATTTGAAGTCAATCCTGCCAAACACCAGAACCAAACACTCTTTCACCTTACATCCCCACCCTCCCACCCCTCATCATTCATAGGAACATAAGATCCTTGCAGAGAGGGACCATTTTATTCTTAATTTCATGGTTTATGATAGAGCCTTACACATAGCAGTCATTTAATGAATGCTTCTTGACATACTGTGAACTCCTCCATTATCATCATCCACTTTCCCTGAAAGAATATTTCTACCTCAATCTATTTTATTGTTTACTTTTATATTTATAGATACCTCAGTGAGAATTTCACAGATATTTTTTTTTTGAGTGTTCAGGTTGAGGTTCGCAGTTCTCATAATCGTGTGTTGAAGCATTTGATCAGATTTATAACTTGTCTTGTCTGTTAGCCTTTCCTTGGTACTTCTCAATGATACTACCCTTGATCTCTAATAATACTGATATCTACCTACCAGATCTATAGAACTATCACTTTCTTTTTCAAAGATTCCAACTTTTCTCACTTTATGAACGTATCTTAGGATTCAAAGGATGTTTAATTCATTCCCAATTAAACAAATTTAGATTCAAATCCAGGCATATTCTACTGGAAATAAACACTATACATAAATATAAGTGAATACATAGTTATTTACTTATAAGGAAAAAAAGTCAATTCAGAAAGTAATATGAAACAAAATAATCAGAATGTTAATATAATATATGGTCAATAATTCACATCAAGTTCTTTCGATCTTTTTGGTAGTTTTCAAGATTCTCCCTTTGCTGTCAGTCATGTATTTATTAAGGACCATGGAACTGCCTTACAAATGTTCCCATTTCCTGAATTTCCAGTACCGGATTGCCAAAATTATCCTAGGATATTCAGTCTACTCTCTGTTCAGCTTATTGTTCCCTTATTGTCATTAAAAAACAACAACCAAAATATCAAAGCACAGCTCCAACGAACTGGGAAGCCATCCTGAATCTTAGTTGACCATAATCCAGTCTCTGACACTTTATTCATTTACCCTTTCATGAAGAAGATCTTGATCCTCGGGTTGTGAGAATGACATTTTCCACATAGATGGATAGATGATAGATAGATAGATGATAGATAGATATACATATAGATTATCCATCTATCTATCTATCTATCTATCTATCTATCTATCTATCTATCTATCTATCTGTCTGTCTTTCTATAAATGTCCATCTTTCTGTCTGTCTATTTACTTTTACATATAGATAAATATAAATACATACATATATATGCACACATATTTATGCACAGAGAAACACATGCATATATATTTTTTATTCTTGAGATATCTATACTTATTCATTCCAACCCACACATAGATTAATTCAAATCATTGTGTTCCTCACTAAATTTTCACAAAGGTTAACTATTGCTTCATAACATCAGTAAAATTGTCTTTAAAAGATCTAGTAATATTTTGAAATGATGTAAGTTTACTCAGAGGAGTTTTTTGTTAATTTGCTTTTCCATAGCTCACAGTTCAATACTAAGCTAGGCTATTTTCTTTCCTAAATTAGAGGAAATTGGCTCTAAAAAGTGGTAGAGTTTTTCTTTAAATGTTAGTTTTGATACTATCTAATTCAGAAACTGAATTGAATAGTTAGCTAATATTCATTTATTTTAAGTTTTTCAAAGTCTGTTACAGTTACTGTCCAATTTGACTCTCAGAATAGCCCTGTGAGGGAGACGCTATTATCACTCCTCTTTTAAGGATGAGGAAACTGAATCTAAGTGATTAAGTGACTTTGTCAGTATTACACAGTAGAGTAAGTCTCTAATGCAAAATTCAAACTCAGGCCTTCCTGAGTATATATACATACATACACACATACATATATACACACATATATGTGCATATATATTTATGTATATACATATATGTGTGTGCAGGTACATATATGTATACACACATATATGTTTATATAAGCATACAGCTACATATATAAACATATATATGTATATATACATACTCTGTGCAAAGGCAATATATAGATACTGATAATTCATAATGCTATTTCATATATGCATATATGCATTTCACAATGCATATCACTTTCCTGCTACATCAGTGAGGAATGTGAAGCTCATAGGCTTTTCCAAGAAGTGGCAGCAGAAGCAGCATTTGTCATAGATGTCCTGATAATCTCAAAGGGAAGCTGTAGAAGGCCTTATCTGATTGTAGGTCCACAAGGCCAAACTCTAGGAATCACAAAGCTCCTCCAGGATATTGACTGAGGTGTAAGGGTCTTCAGATGTACTTATCAAGATGTCAGCAGGAACTGGGTAAAATTAGCAGTAAGAAATTAGACAGCAAGCAGATTTGAAGAGATGGGGAAAAGGAAAAGAAATAATTAAGTTGGATATGTATGGAATGGACAGGTTTCAATGTGAATTCCAAGGTCTCTCTTCTACTTATCTATGAACCTTTCTGATTCTCTCTCAAGACCCTTCTTATTGTAGGATGAGTGGGAAAATAGTAGCATTCTGGAGTCCCCTTTGCCTTGTTTCATTGTTTTCTTCCCTGTCGTTGATTACAGGCTAGTAAGAAAAAGTGGCCTGTCCAACAGCTGCTTCTTCTCACAGCTTCTCTTGGTAGAGGGTACAAACACAACCATTCATGTAGATCCTGCCAGATTCAATGAGACAGTCTAAAATAAAACTAATGCAATTTAAACTACCCTGTGACAACAGCATCCAGTGGGACTATTCCCCAGCTCTCAAACTAGGTTCCGTTCATCCCAAATAGCAAATATGAATTCTAATCTACCAATTTTCCCAAAGGCCTTGGGTAGCTGATTGGAAGCAGATGTTCTGAAGAAAGTTGGAGGGAGTGCCTGCAGCAGTGATTGACCTATCCATTAATAAACATTTTTATGTAGTAGTAGTTCCAAAAGTGATTTTGCAATTCAAGGATTTGCCAGGAAGTCTAAGTACTAATATCCCACCAAAGACAAGAGGCAGAATTGTCCCTGGTGATCTTGGGTAGGATCAGTTTTTACCTAAGGTCTACCAGACCTTAAAGCCTCCAAAGCTGGGTGATCTTAAAGTCTCCAAAGATCAGTATGACATCAGAACGTGGCTCTTCAAACACAACCTCAGTGAACTCTCTTTGCTGAAATGAAATCTCTTCTGGGCACCTGTGTACCAAAGAGTAAAAAGAATACCTTCTAGGATGGGAATTCTAACTTTTGATCTCAGAGTTGGACATTCTTTATTTGTTATTTCCCTGAGAAGTGTCTGAGTTGCTTCCAGGCAAAGTTTCATCTACCTTTTCAGGTTCCCAGGAACAGGAGAATCTCCAAAGCACAACTAACAAAAATCTCTACCAGGTAGGGAGGCAGGTGACCCCTCCAAATCAGCTGTGATCTGAGGGGGGAGAAGGGAGGATGGGATGAGAGGATGGATAGATTTTGAGTCAGCAAGAGGAGGAGGTCCAGTCAGAAAGGAGGCACTGTCTACCCTTTGGCTTATTAGTAAGAAGCCTGGTCAGACCGAATATGGGGGAGAGTGGGGAGGTTAGAAGGTAGTTAGCAGAGTCTCCTGAAGGAGCCTAAAAGAGATTTGAGGTGGACTGGCTAGGGGTATGTTTCTGAGGAGCAGGAGGTCCCAGCCCAGAGCCCCCCACCTAAGACTCCCAAACAACTCAGCATGAAGTGAGCCAATCCTTAGAGCCCCTCTCCTTTCCCTGTCATCAGTCTTGTGGAGAGTGCAGGTGTTGCCTCTCACCTCTGGGCCCCTTGGGAGCCAAGAAGTCCGGCCTAGTTAAGAAATATTTCTCCTCATTACCCTCTGCTCTGAGATCCCCTGTGCATCCCTGAGTCTAAGACATCCCTATTGTAGGCAAGTTGTCATATTTAACTTTTTACAGTTCCACACTGAAACTGTACCACAAACATAATGATTGATCTTAGAACATTCATATGAAACTTTTTAAAGAAACAAAGTTTCTTATTGATCCATTTTCTTGTTTGGTTCACAGTGAACAGCACAGCGTATCAACGGAGGTATCACAGATTTGGGGCCAGAGCAAAGAACTCTTGACAAGACACTTGGGGAATCTTTTCCATTCCTGTCTCAGTGTCTGTTAAGAAAGGGAGCTGCCGTGATTGGAGAGTGGGCCACCTGAATATCTTCTGGACTTAGCCTAGGACCATCATTTTCCCCCAAGATACTTGGACTTAGACTCTACATAGTGTGGGATAAGCTCACCTTTGAATCCTGGAGCTTGTGGGCATAAAGTTACAAGAAATTTGTAAAATGTGACTGCCAAGAATTATCATTGTGTTAGTGAAGAAAATATTCAACTAATTTATAAGGTACAATATTTGGAAAGCTATTGAAGCATGACTAATATTTATTTACAAAAGGGGATAATTCCTCAAATTATCAAAAAACCCAGTGCTAATGGTCTTGAAATCTCACCTAGGTGATATAGTGACTATCAACTCCCACTAAAATTAACTCCACCATACTCTTGTTCAACTTATCAGTAACCTCAAATTTATAACTTCCTATTTGATTAATTGATATTTTATATCATATTCATTTCCCCATGAATTGCTTATGATAAAAATGTTTTAATAAATATTAAATAAGAGAAAAATAAATCTACAAAAGCAGCAAACATTAATTGAGTTTTATGATATATGTGATATTCTATATCCATAGTTCTCATAGAAGAAGGGAGGTGCATCTTGTTTTTCTTCTCCCTTCTGAATCAAGCTTAGTCACTGAAATGAGTTCAATTTCTTGCTCTTACTACGTAATTTTTGTTCATAATTTTTATTGTTATTGACATTTCTTTTTACATTATTCCTTCATCAACTCTTTTTAATCCATATCTAACAATCTTCAGAATTTGGATCACCTTTGAGTTCCATCCAGCCCTAAAAGATAATTTTCGGTTTAGCACTTGCAGAAATTAAAAGTTCAAGTAATTCATTCCCCTGTTCCTTTTTCTCACATCACTCACATTCTGAAGGAGCCAACATGCCTGAGTGTTGTCCACATGAAGAAAATTCCCTTTGAAGTTCACAGACTATTGAGAAGCCTAGCTAGTTCCAAATTATGTAGCCAAGAAAACATCTATCACATAAAGTCAAGATACACAAAGCAAATTGAAATATTTTTGTCACTTCTTTTTTAAATGCTACTAACTTGCAATATAGTTTGCATATTTAACCCAATAATCCCATACCTTTTTTCAAGTGAATATTTGCATATAAATTGCTTTGAAGAGTATGCTATCAACTCTGGAGGGAAGAAGAAATTTGAGTTAATTTTAAGCCGACTTGAGCTTTCCAAGTCTAAATTTTACTATTGAAATGAAATCTCTTGAAAAATTCCAATCTTGTGAATGTTGTTCCCTTAAACTCTAAGGTTTTTTAAAATCATAATTGTTCTACAAGCTACAGAATTATGTAGACTAGTGAATAATTTTGGTATCCTATGAACCTTAACCAGGGAAACTAAGTTGATAGCAATTATTCTTCTGATGGAATGGGATTATTCCAAACTCATCACAACTGGAAGGAATCACCTATTTTAAATCATATGTCAACACCAACCGCCTGTCCAATTCTTGTTTGAAAAGGTTTATTGAAATAAAACCCATTACCCCTCAAGATAACCACAAGATAATCTAGCCTGCTTTTATCTAGTCCTACATTTTAGGAAGATTTTCCTTATATTGAGTCAAAATCTGGCTCTCTCCAACTGTCACCCATGCTTTTCTTCTGCAGGGACAAGTGAAATAACACCAGTATTCTTTTTTGCACAGTATAACATTAAAATACCTGAAAACAACTATAATTTCACCTACAAATCTTTCCTGCTGCTAGTTAAATAACTCCAGTTTAACAAAATAGTTTTCATAATTCAAAATCTGATCATCTTCTTCCAGAATATCTCTAGTTATTGAAAATTCTTGATAAAATTCGTCTCCCAGAGTTGATGTATCCTGTCGAGGGTAGAATGTAGATGAGGTTAGGACTTGCCTCATCCTGGGTTATATGTAATTATGCAGTTTCTGCCCTCCCCCACCTGATTGTTCATCTTCCATTCAGCAAAGCTACCCTAGATTTCTAGTGTTTCATCCTTAAAAATTCCAAAATTATCAAAAATTTTAAAAGATATATTTACTTCTACTACTCAGAAAGAAGATTCACTTAGTTCAAATCAGAAACAATTAAGAATGGATAAATATTTCTCCACAAATCTGAGACACATACACAAATTCATAGAACAACAGTAAAACACACACACACACACACACACAAAGAGGAATAAATATCTAGGGAACATTTTTACATCTTCTGATCATGTCATTGAAATGATTCCCACTCTTCCCTGGCCAAGCATGGTGTGAAGTCACTGCTGGACAAATGGATCATATTATGCTAATCTATCCGTTTCCTTCTAGTTTCATTAGGCTTTCCTGGACAGTGTTATCTGGGTATCAAGACTACATCTCTCTAGTACTCCATTCTGAGTTTCAATTTATTATGGTACACAGATCTCTGGATCAATAAGAAACATCCATCTTAGTAAATGCATAATTAGGAATAATTCCAACCATATATACCGGATCATGTTTTATCTATCTATCTATCTATCTATCTATCTATCTATCTATCTATCTATCTATCTATCTATCTATCTCATGTTATATATATACATATATATACACACACATGTATGTATATATGTACATGTATATATACATATATACTGAATCATATTATATATATGTATATACATCCGTGTATATATATATATTTATTTCATGTATATATACATAACATACATATGTATATATACATATATATTTCTCCAACTTTTCTACAAGAATATTATAAGAAGTAAAGTAAAATTCTTCACATATACTTCACATTTCGAAACACTGCAGAAGAATGAGAAAGGGAGTGTATGTCAGTATAAACTATATAATATTTTCCAAGTTGTCATAAAATCATCAAATATTCTTTCATTCCAAATATTCAACCATTTAAAATCCAATCACGTTTCCA
This sequence comes from Bettongia penicillata ogilbyi, assembly GCA_023548195.1. Lineage (NCBI taxonomy): Eukaryota > Metazoa > Chordata > Mammalia > Diprotodontia > Potoroidae > Bettongia > Bettongia penicillata. The sequence goes on along the minus strand of JAJHZJ010000688.1, from coordinate 962,346 downwards.
GTTCTCACCTCTTTATACTGACAAAAGTAACAAGACTTTTATCAAGGCCTATGTGTAATCTAGTTGTTGTAATTCATCATTCATTCCTGAAGAGGGCCAATGACATCATGAACACAGTATCTTTACTGTGCATGTATTAGATTCGAGAGAGGCAGAGGGGTGCAAAAGCATCAGCCTTCCTACCTCCTCAAGAGTCATTGGATTGCAGTGCCAACACTGACAAAGTTCAAGATGAGTAATGATGGCTCAGGATGTGGCAAGTGACCTTGGCCTTTCTAAATTAAGATCTTTACCAGGTATAGCTTCGTCTGAGGTAATTGCCATTCAATAACTAAGTACTGGGTAAGAATTGAGACAACAGATTGCCCAATTTACCATACTAAAATATCAGTGTGTGATGGGAATGTTCCCAGAGTTTCTAGCCAGAATAGAAAATAATTGCTATTTTTATTTACTCTAAGCCATCCTAAATAATGAGTCATAGAGGCGTTGGTGGCATCCAGTTAATCAACAGATATATAGTATAACATTTCAAGAGAATGATGGACGAAAGATATTATAAACACATGTGTGAACATATAGATGCAGACTAAGTTTCTTGCTGTTATGCATCATTCTTTTGAATCGTTATAAAATGAAGATTTACTGGAAAGATAATGATTCAAGGAATTACACTGACTTTTATTATTACCACATCTAACAGATATTCACTTACCATTACTTGAATAATATATTCTAGAATTATGCTAAAATGATCTTCAAGATTTTCTAGAAGTCTTCAGGACTCTGTCATCATTGTGGTCATCATCTTCATTGTTCTTGTAGTTGTTGTCTTTGTCCTCCTCCTCCTCCTCCTCCTTTTCTACTTATTTTCTGCCTCTTTCTATGGAAAAAAATATTTCTTTTTCTTTTCTTATTTAAAAAAAATATTTTATTTATTTGTAGCATTAAAAAATCACTTCCATGTATGATAGATTTTCCCCTCTCTTCTCCTCCTTCCCCTAGCCCTCTCTGAGATTACATAGTAACAAATTCTTTAAAAAATCAACACGAGTATAATTATTTTAGAGGAAGAGTTTCCAAATTTAAATTTATTCAGTTATACATGAAGTAGTCCTGAATGGGTGGCCTACTTTGAACAGGGTGCTCATAGCCTTTCATAAATATGAAAGAAAAATTCACAGTTCACATGACAGTTTACATGACAGTTTTGGAATTTTGTAACAATATTTTTTGGTGTTTTTAGTTTGGGATCCCTTTTGGGAGGTGAACGGTGGATTCTTTTGATGACTATTTTATCCTCTGGATCTAGCACTTTTGGGCAGTTTTCCTTGATGATTCCTTGCAAGATATTGTCCACACTCTCTTTTTTTTATTATAGCTTTCTGGTAGGCCAATAATTCTTAAATTTTATCTCCTCGATCTATCTTCCAGGTCAATTCTTTTTCCAATTAGATATTTTGAATTTCCTTCTATCTTTTAATTGGTTAAATTTTGTTTGACTAATTCTTGAGGTCTCATAATCATTAGTTTCTGCTTGCCCAATTCTAATTTTTATCAAATTGTTTTCTTCAGTTAACTTTTGCATCTCCTTTCCCATCTCTCCAATTATTCCTATTAAGAATCATTTTCTCCAGTTAGTTTTTGTACTTCCTTTTCCATTTGTTCAATTTTCCTTTTTAAAAAGCTGTCCACTTCTTGAAATTCTTTTTTCATACTTTCAAAATCATTGGCCACTTTTTCCTCTATTTCCTTCTTCAGCTGTTCTGGGAGACCTGTTTGTGCATGCAAGAACTTTATAGTTCCTTCTGAAGTTTCAAACTGGAGTACAATCCCAACACTGACCTCTTTGGTCTTTGTGTTTTGGTCCCTGTACCCACAGAAAGATTCTGTGGTTTTTATTTCCCCCTTTTCAATTTATTTATTTAAGTTTTCAACATTCATTCCTACAAAATTTTAAGTTCCAAATTTTCTCCCCATTGTCCCCCTCTCTTCACCCCAAAACTTCGAGCATTCTAATTACCCCTACCACCAAACTGCCTTCCCTTCCCTTATGCCCATCTTCTCTTTTGTCCTGTAGGGCAAAGTTAAATTCTGTACCCCATTACCTGTATTCGTTATTTCCTAGACGTATGCAAGAACAATAATCAACAGTTGTTCCTAAAACTTTGAGTTCCAACTCCTCTTCCTCCCTCCCTCCACACCCATCCCCATTGGGAAGGCAAGCAATACAATATAGGCCATATCTATGTAGTTTTGCAAATGACTTCCATAATAGTGGTGTTGGGTAAAACTAACTATATTTCCCTCCATCCTATCCTGCCCATTTTTCTTCGATTCTCTCTTTTGACCTTGTTCCTCCCCAAGAATGTTGGTTTCTAATTCCTCTCTCTCTCCCATTGCCCTCCCATCCTGCTCATTCTCTTCTCCCCCATGTTCCTGTATTGTAAGATAGGTTTTCACATGAAAATGAGTGTGCATTTTATTCTTTCCTTTAGTCAAATGTGATGAGAGCAAGCTTCACATTTTTCTCTCACCTTTTTCCCTCCACTGAAAAGTCTTTTACTTGCCTCTTTAATGAGATAATTTGCCCCATTCCATTTCTCCCTTTCTCCTCCCAATATACTCCTCTCTCACCCCATAATTTCATTTTTTAATTTCATCTTATTCAACTCATCCTGTGCTCTCTCTCTCTTTTTGTGTGTGTATGTATGTATGTGTGTGTATGTGTGTGTGTGTATGTGTGTGTAATCCCACCAAATACCCAGATGCTGAAAAAAGTTTCAAGAATTACAAGTATTGTCCTTCCATGTAGGAATGTAAAAAGTGCAACTTTTGTAAGTCCCTTAGGATTTCTCTTTGCTGTTTGCCTTTTTATGCTTCTCTTGATTCTTGTTTTAAAGGTTAAATTTTATTTTCAGTTCTGGTCTTTTCATCAAGAATGCTTGAAAGTCCTCTATTTCATTGAAAGCCCATTTTTTTCCCCAAAAGTGTTATGCTCAGTTTTGCTGGGTAGGTGATTCTTGGTTTTAGTCTTAGTTCCTTTGACTTCTGGAATATCATATTCCATGCTCTTCGATCCCTTAAGGTAGAAACTACCAGATCTTGTGTTATCCTGATTGTATTTCCACAATACTTGAATTGTTTCTTTCTAGCTGCTCGCAATATTTTCTCTTTGACCTGGGAACTCTGTAATTTGGCTACAATGTTCCTAGGAGTTTCTTTTTTGGATCTCTTCTGGGAGGTGATTGGTAGATTCCTTCAATCTTTATTTTTCCCCCTGGTTCCAGAATATCAGGACACTTTTCCTTAATAATTTCATGAAAGATGATATCTAGGCTGTTTTTTTGATCATGGCTTTCAGGTAGTGACATAATTTTTAAATTGTCCCTCCTGCATCTATTTTCCAGGTCAGTTGTTTTTCCCATGAGATATTTCACATTCTTTTCCATTTTTTCATTCTTTTGGTTTTGTTTTGTGATTTCTTGGTTTCTTAGAAAGTCATTAGCCTCCATCTGTTCCATTCTAATTTTTAAAGAACTATTTTCTTCAGTGAGCTTTTGAATCTCCTTTTCCATTTGGTTAATTCTGCCTTTTAAAACATTTTTCTTCTCATTTGCTTTGTAGACCTCTTTTGCCAATTGAGTTAGCTTGTTTTTAAAGGTGTTATTTTCTTCAACTTTTTTTGGATCTCCTTTAGCAAGCTGTTGGCCCAGTTTTCATGCTTTTCATGCATCTCTCTCATGTCTCTTCCCAATTTTTCCTCTACTTCTCTAACTTGATTTTCAAAATCCTTTTTGAGCTCTTCCATGGCCTGAGCCCACTGAATATTTATTTTGGATATTTGGATTACAGAATCCTTGACATTTATGTCTTTCCTTATGGTAAGCATTGTTCTGCCTTATCAGAAAGGATGGGAGAAGTTATCTCTTCACCAAGAAAGTAACCTTCTATAGCCTTATATTTTTTCCATTTTGGGGGCATTTTCCCAACCAATTACTTGACTTTTGTGTCCTTTGTTAAGAGTAGGGTATACTATGGGGGTCTGTAATATCTCAGTTCCTCCAAGGTGGTACAATCAAGTGTGCACACTGGTCTGGGAGCAAGTAGAAATTTTTGTACCCAGAACGTGAGTAATAGTTTTGTCTTCACAACCTTCTTGCCTCCAGTTCAGCCAAGCTAGCACTGGGGGATGAAATTCAGATAACCTGCAGAAGCAGAGCTGCCATTCAGTGTGAGATAAAGATCAGCTCCCTCAGGGCCTCTACACATGGGTGAGGTAAGAATGGGCTGCTCAGTGCCCTCAGGCGTTTTACAATCCAACAATGGATGCCAGCTCCTGTAGTGGCTGCAGAAGGAACTGCTGCCACCTGCCCATTGTAACCTTTGTGGCCACTTCCTGAGGCAGGAGCTATGGAAAGGCCCTTCTCCCTTCTTGGCCAGCTGATAAAACACTTTCGCTGATCTTTGGCACCTGTGGGTTGAGGGATCTGAGAACCCGTTGCTGCTGTGACTGGGGATTCTGAAACTGGCGATTCTGCCCCTGAGGTGTCCTCCTCCCAGAGCCACACTTCGCCGTGTGGCCAGGCTGGGCTGGGTTCTGCTCCACGTCTGGTGCAACATACATGTCCCATGGGCCTTTCAGTATACCCTGGCCTGGAAATCTCCTCCCCTCTGTTGTTCTCTGCTTCTGCTCCTCCAGAAATTGTTGAGAGTTCCTCTCTACAGGTGTTTTATGAGCTGTGTGAGGAGAGCCTGCATATGTGTGTCTTTAGGCTCCACCATCTTGGCTCTGCCCCCCTGGTTTTTATAAATCTTATTCCATCCTCCAGGGTTTTTTTTTTCATTTTCATTTTAATATTAAGAATATTTCTGAAGGAAATAATGTTGGAGAGATGTTATATATCATGGTAAAATTCTTACTCTGTGTCTCACATCTTGTGACCTGGCCTAATCCTAAATCTCACTATAATGAGTCTCTTTCACAGAGACTATATGTAGTAATCTGCTGACTGATAACTGTGTAGTTTGGGCAAGTAATTTAACCTTTCAGCATTTTATTTCCTCATGTAATGAAAGGTGGGAGAGAAGTTGCATGTGATTGTCTACGTGTTCACTTCTAGTTCTAAATTTATGAATCTATTAAAGATTTATGATGATTTTATTTGGAGGAATTTTTGTTGTTGTTGCTTGTCTTGTGTTTTCCTTCTTCAGTGTATTTCTTTTTTTCTTTCTATTCTTTAGGATTTTTGCAAAGCAAATAATTCGCTCATTTTTACTTCACTTTCCCTTAAGAATGCTTCAAGTGTCTGTATTAAATATCTAACTTTTCCATTAATAATTATTCTTGTCTTTGAAGGATCTTTCATCTTGACCATTTTTGGGAGTCTTTTCTAGGGATTTAGGTGGATACAGATGACACATAATTTTGTCCAAATTTCTATTTTGTTATAGTTGAAGGATTTTTCCCCTTCATCACTCAGTTACTTGCAGAATCGGTTGGTCATCAATGGAATTATTAAACTCTGTGATTTAGTTTCTAGAACAGTAACTTCTCTTCATTACCCACCTTCATCACAGAGGAAAAATGTGGATTTCTCCCACTGGATTTGTTTTCTCTTCTCAGAAGGTGTGGATAGCTTTCTTGCATTATTTCTTGCACATACAGCATTCAACTGCTTTGTGTAAGTTTGTTCTTCTTGTTTTACTTTTTGTGTTTTTCTTGGACTTTTATGGACTTTAACAGGTCTCTGTATTTTCTATACTAAATCCTAATATTCTCATCTTTATAGAGATCAAATTATCCCGTAACATATTTTTCTCTCTTTCCAGATTGTCCTTCACTTTTGTGCATTTACATACTCATTCAGTTTCTCTCTCTCTCTCTCTCTCTCTCTCTCTCTCTCTCTCTCTCTCTCTCTCTCTCTCTCTCTCTCTCTCTCTCTCTTTCTCTCTCTCGATTCTTTAGTGAAACACAACACTGATGGTGTCTTTTCCTACTCTTCCAGGTGTTTCTCCTGCTCAGGCCATCAATTCTAATTTGTGATTCTTATCTCTTTCATTAAACTTTTGGAATAATTCTGCTGCTGTTCTTTGGGCTTGAAGGAATCCGCAGGAACCTATGCCTCATTAGTTCAGAATTAATATTCCTTTTCTTTGAAATATTTATTCAGTGTTTCAGATAAATTCAAATATATTGGAAAACATCTTTATTTCTGTAGTCAATATATTTCTTATTGATTTCTCTATTTATTCTCAATGACTTTAACTGAATTTTCTTCCTCCAAAAGTCTCTAGATGTATATATGTGTATATATATGTATATGTACATATATGTGTATGTATACACACATACATATGTATTTATACACATATAGATGTATGTGCATTCTCTTATTGTTTAATTCCTAATCCTTTCCCCTTTGATAGTAATTTTCTCCAAAGCTAGATATTAAAATTGTCTCTGCTTGATCTGAATTTTCTTTTTAATTGATCCCATTTTCTCTTCCAAGGGACTTCAGAGGTTAAATTATTAATTTCATCTGAATGCTAGACCAATTTTCTTTAAAGACTCGTGTAGCTCCCAAATATATACATGTTCCATGTTGTTTCCCTATTTTTCTTAGTTGTCTGACTGAGCAATGTTACAAAACAATGCATACATATATGTATACGTATATGTGTGTGTAAGTATGTATGTATATAGTTCTGCTACCTTTAAAGTAAGCCCATCGTTTCCTATATTGGCTAACATTTAAGGACACATAGGTTTAAGGAAGGAGAAAGAGTGAAGTCATAGGCATTGTTTTAATAAAATTGGTGACTCAAGGTTGTATGTATTTGTGTATGTGTGCATTGTGGTTGGTGAGGTGGTTTTCAGCATATTAAAATTTGCTGTTAGAATTCTATACTATTAGTGCATCATTGTTTGACCTTGTCAGTGTTTTAGATGTCAAGGAATTTACATTATTTCATGCACATAATACATTTTTTAGAGATTTCTTTTTTTACTTTTTCAATGCTTATTTATTTTTAGTTTTGAAAATTTATTTCCACAAAATTTTGAATTCCAAATTTTCTCCCCATTTCTCCCCTCCTCCCACCTCAAAACACTGAGCATTCTGATTTTTTTTCATTAGTCGCCATGATATTCCACAACTTTTGTTCTTCCACATGAATTTTCTTACTATTTTTCGAGTTCTAGAAAACAATTATCTGATAGTTTGATTGGTCTGGCACTAAATAAGTAAATTAAAAAAGGTAGAATTGTCATTTTTATTATATTGCTTTAGTCTACCCATGAGCAACTGTTTTTCCATTTATTTAGATCTAACTTTATTTGTGTGAAAAGTGTCTTGTAATTGTGTTCATATAGTCCTTGGGTTTGTTTTGGCAGGTGAACTCCCAAATTTACCCTAGCTTTAAATGGGCTTTCTCTTTCTATCTCTTGCTCTTGGGCTTTGTTACTAATATATAGAAACACAGAAGATTTTTGTGGGTTTTTTTGTAACCTCCACCTCCGCCAAAGTTGTTTATTATTTCAAGTAGATTTTACTTGAATCTCTGAGATTCTCTATGTATATCATCACATATCACACCAATCCAACTGACCACATGACAAAAAACAAGAAAAACGAATTGATAAATGTTGAAAAAGATATAGGAGATTTGGAAAACTAATTCATTCTTGATGGAGTTGTGAGCTGATACAACCATTATGGAGAGTAGATAGGAACTATGCCCAAACAACTATAAAAATGTACATACCCTTTGACACAGCAATAACACTTTGTGGGTTGTATGCCAAAGAGATCTTAAAAATAGGAAAAAGGGCCCACATTCCTGTGCAAAAATATTTATAGCACCTTTTTTGTTGTGTCCAAGAACTGGAAAAGGAGTGGATTTCCATCAATTGACGAATGAATGAAAAAGTTGGAGTATATGAATGTAATGATATACTATTGTCATTTAAGAAATGCAGCAGGCAGACCTCAGAAAAACCTGGAAAGACTTATATGAACTAATACTGAGTAAATTAAGGAGAGTCAGGAGAACATTATACATAATAATAGTCACAGTGTGTGAGGATTGTTTTTGATAGACTTAGTCCATTTCCACAATGCGAGGATGTGAAACATTCTCAAAGAACTCATGATGTAAAATGACTTCCGCATCCAAAGAAAGAAGCGTGGATTCAGAACTGAGAATGAAGCAACTATTGTCTCCTTTGTTATGTTATTTTTTGTTTTGTTTTTCTCGTGATTTCTCCTGTTCTTTTAATTCTTCTATACAACATAACTCATTTGATAATGTGTTTAATAGGAATATATGTGTAGAGCCCATATAAGATGGTATGCCATCTTGGGGAGGAAGGGGAAGAAAATTTGGAATTTATGTAAGTGATTGTTGAAAACTGAAAACAAATAAATTAACGAATTTGGGGGAAAAAGGAAATCTATCTTACTATTCAGACTTCACATTTGATGAATTATATTCCTTTTCATACAGTGTCACAGAACTTGGAAGTCTCCCAGACTATGGACTCTAGAGAATAATTCTGAAAATGTCAGGAACAAAAGATGAATTATCATAGAAACATCAGAGATGATGGCTTATTCCTTCGTTTTCAAGGTATAGAATTTTTTCTCTTAATATGTATCTTATTTCTCAGTATAAGTTTACTTATATATGATATTACTTATATATGAATTCCATAATTTACTTATATTACAGGCAGATTATTTCTTGAAAATATATCCCTTGACCGAACCAATTAATCCTTTCTATACACACAAAAATAAAAACTCAGAGGAGGAGTTGTTTAAGTAACTATCCACTCTTACAATTATCATCTGTTTGTCCTTGATTATATCCATTAAACCTTCTGAGCTTCTGCTTACTCATATGTAAAAGGAAGGAATTGCATTGGAGATCATCTAAGAATTTTTCCAATCCTAAACTTAAGATAATTTGATTCAATGCCAAATTTGTTTATCAAAGATTTTCAAGGACTCAAAGGAAATTCCTATGCACATATGTGTATATGCATATAGATATTTCTATGTATAAAAGTGAGCATGTTTATTATGTAGGTGCATGTTGTATGAAGGTACCATTTTCATTTGATTTTGTTCCTAATGTATATTTTTCTTGCTGTAGGGAACTCTTGGATAAGAAAACTCAAACTACAATCTCAGTCAGTATCTAGTTTGCAACATAAAAGTCTTTTTTTTAATAAAGTGTTTCTGCTAATGTTTTCTGTAATTTACCCATAGTTATTCTTAATATCTTTTCCCCTCACCTTACCAGAGACCCATCTGATATGCCAAATAATATTTTTAAACAGGAAACAATAATCAGCATAAGTAGTCAATACCTTGAAAACTCTCTGCAACATACCATGTATAAGACTTGGGGACTTCCCGAATCCAGGAAGCTGGTGGGTTGGAGGCTGGAGATATTTTCTCATGTCTTATCATTCAATTTCTACTTAGTCTTTATTTATTTTATGTTTTGTTCTTTTTACATTTGAGTTTTTTGGGGTGGTGTACTTTCCATTTCCTCTGTGTAGTAAATGCTTGTATTGTTTCCTTGCCTCTGTTTACTTCATTCTGTATCTGTTCTTACAGATTTTTTTTGAAAGTTGCTTAGTGAACTAAGAGATTGCTCGACTTGTCTAGGATTATGGAGTCAGCATATGTTTGTAACAGGACTCAAAGCTATGTGTTTCTGACTCCAAAGTCATCGTTCTATTCACTATGCTTTGCTAAATCTAAATTTAAACATACACATTTCAAATTAGTTATTATTGTTTTTGTACACATTTCTGTTCATGTTGCCTCTTCTGATAAAAACCAGGTTCTCTGAGGACAGGTATAGGTCGGTTTATATCTATCACTAGTGCCTATAATAGTGCATGTAACATAGTAGGTATTTAATAATGCTTGGTAAATTGTTGACTTTTTATTTTTATTGAAATGTCTTTATTTGCATCAAATAGCTCTGAAGATGAAAGATGGGAATCTGACTTATCATCATTGTAATGATAAGGGTATGAAGCACTACATTTTTGTTGAACTCAACATCATTATGACAAATATTGTATTATATTTTGTGAAATGGAAAACAAACGAAGTTCTCAGGACTTAAAAACATAAGAAATCAGTTTATGTCCATTCTGTGATATCAATAGACTAATTTTTCAGACTGTCCTTCTATCTTGCAATATGTCAGGCAGATATCCAGAACTCTTCCTTTAATTCTCCTTTTTAAAAATAAGATGGAAGACACCTAATACCTGAAATCTAAATAGAGGATCAATTTAAGTAACTCAATCACAGAAAGTACCACTATTTTCTGTAACCTGTGCCATTCCCTGAAGCTCTTATTCTCTGGAGTGTTGAGTTCTGGAGAAATTATCTGATCTTTAGCAAAAGTATTCCTTTGGTCATGTTTATATATAATTTCTTTAATTCATTTTAGTATAATATAAAATTTCTTTAATTCATTTAATAACAATGGTTGTCATCAGGATGCTAAAAGTGAAATAAGAGAAAGTGAAAGTGTCATCACTTTTTCTCATGTGATTGTATTCAAGAATTTGGGCTTCATGCATATTTGTTAAGGAAAAAAAAACTGGCCAAAAATTAGGAATGGAGAATAGAAGGCCACACAGCAAGTAATGCCTTTAAGTGGTAAACCATCAATAATCAACACAATAGAACACAAAGTTTGTCATTTCTTTCCTAATTATAGGCCCTTTTGTATTAAATAATCTTTCTTGCTTGAAATTTTTACATGATAAGGGGATAAAAACTTCCTGTAGTGCCCAGGTTCTTCTCTATTCTCTGAGTCATGGAATAATGCAGGTCTTGTTGATTCGTTGCTGTCACAATATTTTCCCTCAGAAGAAAACCCTATTTTCACTCTCCAGAGTTAGCAGAATGTGAAATCACTTCTGATTAGTGTTCTCCTATTTCATCCTGGTTCAATTAGGAAAGGATATTGTAGCTGTGAATTACCTGTCATCCAAGCTTTTCTGGTGTATTTACAGTGGCAAATGAAGTATATGGAAAGAATGTTCTATATGCACAAATCCTTCAAGTTATTAATAAATGCGCAATGGTTTTGCAGGGACATTAGCAATATGAATTAATCTCTTTACCAATCAGGGTAAATACTTACTTTACTGAATAATATTTAGCGAACCATGGCCATTTCTGTGTCATCAGGAAAAGTCACATTAAGATTTGACTTTCCTTTCCCCTCAGTGCAATTTATTTTTTAAGATTTTTAATCTTTTTTTTTTATTTTTCAACATTCACTTTTGTAAGATTTTGTGTTCCAAATTCTTTGCCTCTCTCACATGTTCCCTCTCCATGATGGCATGCAATCTTACATAGGCTATACATGTACAATTATATTAAAAATATTACATTGTTCATGTTGTAAAATAAGAAGCAGAACAAAAGTGAACAATCATGAGAAAGGAAAAAAACAACAAAAGCAACAAAGAGAAAATAGTATGGTTCAATCTTTACTGAGTATGAATAATTTTTTCTCAGGACATGGACAGCATTTTCCTTTCTTCATGAGTCTTTTGGAATTATCTTTTATCAATTGTATTGCTGAAGAGAGTTAAGTCTATCAAAGTTGGTCATCATTCAATGTTGCTGTTACTGTGTATGACGTTTTGGTTCTTCTCACTTCATTCAACATCAGTTCATGTAAGTCCAGGATTTTCTGAAATCCATCTACTCACCATTTTTTTATATCACAATAGTATTCCATTACATTCAAATGCAACAATTTATTCAGCCATTCCATAATAAATAAATTTCCCTTCAAATTCCAATTCTTTTCTACCACAAAAAAAGAGCTTCTATAAATATTTTTGTACGTGTGGATCCTTTTCCCCCTACATTATGATCTCTTTGTGATACAGATCTAGTAGTGATATTGCTGAATCAAAAGGTATCCATATTTTGGGCACCCTTTGGGCAGAGTTCCAAATTGCTTTCCAGAATGGTTGGATTAGTTCACAACTCCACTAACAATGCGTTAGTATCTCAACTTTCCCACATCTTCTCCAACATTTGTCATTTCCCTTTCTGTCATATTAATCCAATTTGATAGGTGTTAGGTGGTACCTAAGGGTTGTTTTAATTTGCATTTCTCTCATCAAGAGTGGTTTAACACATTTTATTTTTCAGATGACAATAGATAGCTTAAATTTCTTCCTCTGAAAATTACCTGTTCATTTCCTTTAACCATTTTGGAAAATGACCTATACTTATAAATTTGGACTATGAAATATAGTTTTCTATATCTCTTCAAAATGATGCTATATCAGAGACACTTGTGTGTGTATATATACACACACATATATATACACACATGTGTACACACAAACATATATACACACATATTTGTTTTTATATATATACATACATACATACATACATACATACATACATATATATATATATATATATATATATATATATATATATATATATATATATATATATCCCAGATTTCTGTTTTGTGGTTTCCTTTCTAAGGTTGGTTGAATTGACTTTATGAAAAAAAAAGAAATTTTTAAAATTAATGTAATAAAAAATATTCATTTTGAATTTCATATAGTTTTCTATCTCTTGTTTGGTCATAAATTCTTCCTTTCTCCATAGATCTGACAGGTATATTACTCATTGTTCTCCCAATTTACTTATGGTGTCATTGTTTATGTCTAAATCAGGTACTCATTTTATCTTTTTCTTGATATATGGTGTAAATTGTTGGTCAATGCCTAGTTTTGGGTTTTGCCAGAATTTTATGTCAAATGGTATTCTTATCCCAGACATTTAAGTCTGGATTTATCAAACAATTGATTGCTATGGTCATTGACTACTGGGTGTTATGTACCTATATTAGGTCACTGTTTCACCATTCACTTTTCATTCAGTATCAAAAACTTTTGATTATTTTTGCTCTATAATGCAGTTTTGGATCTGGCATAGCTAGACCACCATAACTCCCATTTCTTTCCATCAATCATTTGATAATCTACATTTTTGTTCTTAGAGATGAATTCTGTTACCATTTTTTCTAGTTTGGTCAGTTTGGCCCTGTATAAGTAAATCAATTTAGGTACAATTGAAATTTTATTAAATTAGCTCAGCCTACACATCAACAAATGATACTTTTCCAGTTATTTGGATCTGACTTTTTTTTTCATGAAAAGTGATTTGCAACTGTGTTCATCTACTTCCTGTATTTCTCTTGGCAGGTAGACTCTCAGATATTTTATATTATCTAAAGTTATTTTAAATGGAATTTCTTTATCTTTTACTACTGGGCTTTGTTACTGCTATACAGAAATTCTGATGATTTATGTGGATATATTTTATATCCTGCAACTTTGCTAAAGATGCTGTTTCAAGGAGTTTTTTTTTTACTTGATTCTCTAGGATTCTCTAACTGTACCATCTCATCATGGAAGATGAGTGATAGCTTTCTTCATTCTCTATTCTAACGTCTTCAAATTCTTTTTCTTCTCTTATAGGTAAAACTAACATTTCTGCTACAATATTGAATAATGCTGATGGTAATGAACATCTTTGTTTCACCCCTGAACTTATTGGAAATGTTTCTAGCTTATTGTCATTAAATATAATTTTTGATGATGTTAGAAAGATGTTACTTCTCATTTTAAAGGAAACTCCATTAATTCCTTTGCTCTCCATTGTTTATAAATGGGAAGGGTGTTGTATTTTGTCAAGAGCTTTTGCATTGCATCTATTGAAATTGTCATATGATTTCTGTGAGTTATTTTGTTGGTCAATTATGCTGATACTTTTCCTAATATTGAGCCAGTCCTGCATTTCTGGCATAAATTTTTTAAATGTGATTTTCTTGTTTCCTTTTTTAAAATTTAATTTATTTTTAGTTTTCAACATTCATTTCAACAAGATTTTGAGTTCCAAATTTTCTCCCCATCTCTCCCCTCCACCTCCCGAAGATGACATACACTTTGATTACCCCTTCCTTCAGTCTGCCCTCCCTTCTATCACTCACCATCTCTTATCCCCTTTTCTCTATTGACCTTATAGCCAATGACCATAGCAATCAATTGTTTGATAAATCCAGACTTAAATTTCTGGGATAAGAATACTATTTGACATAAAATTCTGGCAAAACTCAAAACTAGGCATTGACCAACAACTTACACAATATATCAAGAAAAAGGTAAAATGAGGGCAAGATAGATTTCTATACCCCACTGCCTCTAAATCTTATTTCCCAGTTGGAGGTAAAAATAGTTTTTAGCAATTGTTTTTAAAGTTTTGAATTCCAAATTCTGTCCCCCACCCACCCTCACTGAGAAGGCAAACAATTCCATGTATGTTATACATATGTAGAGCTTTGCAAGAGAGTTCCAATATAGTCATTTTGAGAAAGATTAACTCTATTTCCCTCCATCCTATCCATATTCACTCCATTTTCTGTTTGATCCTGTCCCTTTTCAAAATTGCTTACTTTTGACTAGTACAAACCCAAATCTTCCATCCCTTCGATCATCCCTACCTTTTTATCCCCTCCCTCCTTACTTTCCTGTAGGATAAGATACTCAAGTGAGTCTGTATTTTATTCCCTCCTTGAGCCAAATCCAATGAGAGTAAGGTTTACTCATTCCCTATTACCTTCCCCCTCTTCCTTTCCACTGTAAAAGATTTTTTCTTGTCTCTTTCATGTGAGATAATTTATCCCATTCGATCTCCACCTTTTTGCTTCTCCCAATTTGTTCCTCTCTCACTCCTTAATTTTATTTTTAAATATCACCCCTTCATAGTCAACTTGCACTGTGCCATCTATCTATCTATCTATCTATCTATCTATCTATCTATCTATCTATCTATCTATCTATCTATCTATCTATCTACCCTAGCCACCTACTCTGATACTGAGAAAGGTCTCATGAGTTACAAATACCATCTTTTCATGTAGGAATGTAAACAGTTCAACTTTAATTAGTCTCTTATGATTTCTCTTTCCTGTTTACTTTGTCATGCTTCTCTTGATTCTTGTATTTGAAAATCAAATTTTCTATGCGGCTCTGGTATTTTCATCAAGAGTGCTTGAAATCCTCTATTTTATTGAATGTCCATTTTCCCCTGAAATAATATACCGTTTTGCTGGGTAGGTAATTCTTGGTTTTATTCCTGGTTCCTTTGAACTCTGGAATATTATATTCTAAGCCCTAAGGACCCTTAATGTAAAAGCTGCTAGATCTCGTGTTATCATGATTGTGTTTCCACAATACTCAAATTGTTAGGGAGGAAGGGAAAAAGATAGCAAATTCCTCTGTATTCTGGATCAACAATACCAAGGCTCAGGCCCTTCTTCATGCCCGTGACTCACCATCTCTATTAAACCTACCCCAACTCATAATGCAGCTACCTTGGTTCAGTCTCTCCAGAACATTCCAACAATCCAGGGTCACTATGCTGGTCAGTGGGCTCTAGATGGCTTCTAGAGGCCTATGGTCAACATGCCTGTATAGTGGGAGTTTGTATAGATGTTAGTAGCCACTATGAAAATGAAATCAACAATGGGACTAACTACTTTGTGGAACACTCAGCATTCAAGTGTACAAAGAAGTATTCTGGGAAAGCATTGGAAGAAGATATAGAAAGGATGGGTGCTCATCTAAATGCTTATAGTACTCAGAAACACAGTGAGTACTGTATCAAAGCACTGAGTAAAGACCCTCCTAAAGCCGTTGTTTTCTTGGGTCACACTGTACACAACTACAGGTTCAAGGACTCCCAGATTGAGAAGGAGCAAAATGTGATTCTTCAAGAAATGTAGGGCAGTGACAACTCCTTGTGGGAAGTGGTATTTAATTATCTCCATGCCACTGCTTACCAAAGCATGCCCCTTGCTCAATTATGGAAGGACCCAGTGAGAATGCCAAGAAACTATCCAGGCAAGACTTGGTTGAATTTATTGATACATACTACAAGGCCTCCTAGAATGGTACTGCCTGCTGCATGAGGTTTGGAATACGAGCAGTTAGTAGACCTTCTGCAGAAGCATTTTGGCAGTGCCCCCATGGCATGTACTAAGGATACTGTGTCTATCCCTTCATCCTGCTTCTTCACATTCAGTGAGATCTGTCACCAGGATGATGATATGCCTCTAGCCCATGTGACTATTTCAGTTCAGGGTCCAGGTTGGACTACCCCTAATAATATTGCACTCTCAGGTACCAACTCAATAATTGATCACTTTGACTGTATTTATGGAGGAGGTGTGCACCATTCCAGTCCATTGGCATCTGTTTCTGTGGAAAGCAATCTCCATCAGAGTTTCTAGACATTAAACATCTGCTATTCAGAAATCAACTGATTGGCAGGACCATTTTGTCCTTGATAAAATGAACATAAAAAATATGGTATTCTTCCTTCAATGTCAGCAGATAATCATCTGCTGTGTACCAGTGCCACTGAGAGTTAGGTGAAGCGGAGAAAAGATCTTGAGAAATATGTTGGTTTCTCATGTGGATGGTACCACTCCTTTGTGTGAAGGCTTTGGATGTAACCTTTTGACTTATGACTGCCACATACCTTTCTCTGAATGAGAAAGCCTGATTTTGGAAATTGATGCTAGTGTTGTGCAGAAAGTCCCCTCCAAATACCTGTATGCAGTGAGTCCCATCAAACAACTCCCTACCTACAACTGTATCTGAAATAGCATGTTCTGGCTGGGATTTTAGGGGTTAAACCAAGTGAAGGGTGAGGGCTGTGAGATTCGGGAACCTGGAGATCCTCTGGTCAGAAAGATTCCTTCCAAATACCTCTGTCTAGTAACAGCTACCAGGTTTATAGGATTAGCAGTACTGTGTCAGAATATGTTTAATTAAAAGTAAAGTAAGTTGAATCTTAAAAAAAAATACTTGAATTGTTTCTTTTTAGCTGCTTGCAATATTTTCTTCTTGACCTGGGAACTGTGGAATTTGACTACAATATTCCTAGAAGTTCTCCTTTGGCGATCTGTTTCAGAGGTGATCAGTGGATTCTTTCAATTTCTATTCTACTCTGTGGTTCTAGAATATCAGTGCAGTTTTCTTTGATTATTTCTTGAAAGATGATGTCTAGTCTCTTTTTTGTTTTGATCATGGCTTTCAAGTAGTCCCATAATTTTAAAATTTTCTCTCCTAAATCTATTTTTCAGTTTAGTTGTGCATCCAATGAGATATTTCACATTGTTTTCTGTTTTTCTTTTCATTTTTTTGGTTCTGTTTTATGATTTCTTGATTTCTCATAAAAGTATTAACATCAACTTCCTCCATTCTAATTTTGAAGGAATTATTTCCTTCAGTGAGAATTGGAGACTCCTTTTCCATTTGGTCAATTTTTCTTTTTATGGCATTTTCTCCCCATTGGCCTTTTGACCCTTTTTTCGCCATTTGGGTAAGTCTATTCGTAAGGTATTATTTTTTTTCAGTATTTTGGAGGGTTCTCACTTAGCAAGTTGTTGACTAAGTTTTCATGATTTTTTTTATATCACTCTCATTTCTCTTACTAATTTTTCCTCTACATCTCTTACTTGATTTTTGAGTCCTTCCATGACCTCAGACCAATTCATATGTACCTTGGAGACTTTTGATGTAGAAACTTTGACTTTGTTGTCTTCTGGTTGTGTATTTTGATCTTCATTGTCACCAAAGCAAGATTCTACAGTCTGAGGTTTTTTTTTTTACCCTTTTTACTTTTGTTCCCAGGCAAATACTTGGTATTCTAACTATTGGTCAAGGTAGGACTCTGGTTCCATTGGAAGTGGAGGTGAGAGTGGCTTTATTGTTCCAAGCTTCATGGGTTTTGCACAACTATTTTCAGAGATACTTCTAGGGACCTGTAAATTTTTTAGCTCTTCCCAGGTGATATTTTCAAAGGAGAACTGTTTACTATTCTGCTGATTTGTGCTATACTCTCTGATCCCTTAGCGTAGAAACTGTTATCATGATCATGTTTCCACAAAACTGAAATTCTTTCTTTCTGACTGCTTGTAATTTTTTCTCTTTGACATGAGAAATATTGAATTTGGCTACAATATTAGTAGGAGTTTTCCTTCTGGGAGGATTTTCAGTAGGCAATTGGTGAATGCTTTCAATATCTATTTTATCCTCTGGTTCTACCATAAAAGGACAGTTTTTCTTTCATAATTTCATTTGTTAAAAAATATTTTATTTGTTTTCAGTGTCCTACAATAATTTCCACATAGCCTAGTTTTTTCCACCCTCTTCCTCTTTCTATACTCCTTCCCGGTGACAGCATGTGAGCTTATGTAAGTCCTACACAAACTATATATATATATATATTTAGGCCTATTACAGATCTAAATAATTTTCCCCCTGGATTTCAGAGACAAAGTTGAGACCAAGAATTGATATCATTTTCTTCAGCACCCTAATTTCAAGAGAACAAAAAATGAACAATAATCAAGTTTTAGATAACTAAGATGATGTTCCTAAACCCGATGCCTTAAACCCAAACATTTTTCCAAGAAAATATGAAATGTCTAATTTTGTTTTAACAATATCTAACTATATTGCTAGGCACTGTGGGGAGTACATTGTGCTATGAGATTAGACATAATTAAATCTTGGATACATTTACTATATATTTGTCTCTAGATAAACCACTGAATTACCTTCAGTACCACTTCTACATTTTCTTTAAGCATGTCTGGGATCATGATGTTACAGTTCAGTTGTGGTAGCTCCAATATGTTTTATGGTGAAATATAGATTATTTTAAAACATTTGCGGGTTTTTTCTCCCTAGTTTTCTTTTATTTTTCCTCTTCCTGATTTTTACACTTAAATTTGCTCAGGATGTTCTTTCTCCATTAAGTTCCTTACCAAATTTTCTTTTCACCTGCTTCTACTTTTCACTCCTTCTGCTTTATATGACAAAATAGATAATCATGTATAATCCTTCCTTGTAAGACATATATTAGTTAAAATTTTTAAATAGTATTGACATTGGCCACTATATGTAAAGGAAAATAAACTTTATTTAGGAGAGAAAACAATATGTGAATTTATAAGATTTACTATCATAACTTTTCTTTGAAATTATCACAGAAAGTCTATGACTCTACAAAAACTTCCTAAGGAGGTGTTCCACCAGGAAATAACTATTTATGGTTTAGCAATGGCAGTGTCATTTGTTATTTCAGAATACAATTGATTTACTGATAATGATTTATTGAAAATCTCTGGGGAGGTGCCAAGATGTGGGAGTAGAAAGACTCACGTATGCTAGCTCCAAACCCACAGCTCATAAATTTTCTGAAAAAAGAATTCTCCACAAATTTTGGAGCAGAGCAAGACGTGCAGAAATGCAGTGGAGGAGATTTCCATTCCAAAGAGCCCTGAAAAGCCATCCCCAGGGGTCCGTCGTGCACCGGACAGGGGAGCCCACCCGTGCGCTGCCCTGACCGTGCAGCCCTGAGAGGAACAGACCCGAGCAGGCTTCAGGGATGGAATCTCTGGTGGTCACGAAGGTCCCTCCACCCACAGGCCCTACAGGTCAGTGAGAGAGATTTCTGCAGTGGCCGAGAGGGCAGCGGGGTGTCTCCATAACTCAGGCCCCTTCGGGAGGCAGCAGCAGAGGCAGTGGCAACCAGATGCTCCTGGGAACAGGCAGGAGCCCCGCTCCATTACTGAAGGTCTCTACATAAACCCCCTGAGGGAACTGAGCCTGGGAGGTGGTCCTGACCCCACCTGAGCACCAGAACTTAAGCTCACATTGAATAGCAGCCACACCCGCCACTGAAAGCACTGAGGCTGGGGAGCAGCATTTGAATCTCAGACCCCAAGCACTAGCTGGGCAGATCTAGGCAGGGGTGGAGAGGAATCTCAGACGTCAAGTAACTGGCTGGGAAAATGCCCAGAAAAGGGAAGAACAATAAGACCATAGAAAGCTACTTTCTTGGGAAACAGATGTTCCTGCCTTTCATTTCTGAGGACCAGGAAAAATGCCTACCATCAGGGAAAGAGGTGGAGGTCAGGGTCTCTGTATCGCAGACATCCAAGGTGGATATCTGGTGGGCTCAGGTCTATGGAAGAGCTCAAAAAGGATTCTGAAAATCAAGTTAGACAGGTGGAGGAAAAACTGGGAAGAGAAATCAGAGAGATGCAAGAGAAGCATGAAAAATGGGTCAATACCTCATTAAAGGAGACCCAAAAAATGCTGAAGAAAATAATACCTTGAAAAATAGGCTTACTCAATTGGCAAAAGAGGTTCAAAAAGCCAATGAGGAGAAGAATGCTTTCAAAAGTAGAATTAGCCAAATGGAAAAAGAGGTTCAACAGCTCACTGAAGAAAATAGTTCTCTCAAAATTAGAATGGAACAGATGGAGCCTAATGACTTTATGAGAAACCAAGAAATCACAAAAGAAAACCAAAAGAATGAAAAAATGGAAGATAACATGAAATATCCCATTGGAAAAACAACTGACCTGGAAAATAGATCCAGGAGAAACAATTAAAAATTTTGGGACCACCTGAAACCATGATCAAAACAAGAGCCTAGATATCATCTTTCATGAAATTATCAAAGAAAACTGCCCTGATATTTTAGAACCAGAGGGCAAAATAAGGATTGAAGGAATCCATCGATCACCGCCTGAAAGGGATCCAAAAAGAGAAACTCCTAGGAACGTTGTGGCCAAATTCCAGAATTCCCAGGTCAAACAGAAAATATTGCAAGCAGCTAGAAAGAAACAACTCCAGTATTGTGGAAATACAATCAGGATAACACAAGATTTAGCAGCTTCTACATTAAGGGATAAAAGAGCATGGAATACGATATTCCAGAAGTCAAAGGAACTAGGACTCAAACCAAGAATCACCTATGCAGCAAAACTGAGTATAATACTTCAGGGTAAAATATGTTCTTTCAATGAAACAGAGGACTTTCAAGCGTTCTTGATGAAAAGACCAGAGCTGAAAAGAAAATTTGACTTTCAAACACAAGAATGGGAATAAGCATGAAAAAGTAAACAGCAAAGAGAAGTCATAAGGGACTTACCAAGGGTGAAGTGTTTACATTCCTACATTGAAAGACAATATTTGTAATTCTTAAAACTTTTCAATATCTGGGTAGTTGATGGGACTACACACACACTACATACAAACACACACACACATGTAAACGTGTGCATGCCCACACACATACACACATGCACGCACATACAGAGACAGAGAGCACAGAGTGAATTGAATAGGATGGGACCATATCTTAAAAGAAATTAAGGTAAATGGTGAGAGAGAAATATAGTGGGAGGAGAGAGGGTGAAATGGAGTGGGGTAAATTATCTCTCACTCAAGAGGCAAGCAGGAGACTTTTTAGTGGAGGGAAAAAGAGGAGAGCTGAGAAAAAACATGGTTTACCCTCATCACATTCGACTAAAGGAAGGAATAAAATGCACACTCATTTTGGGATGAAAACCTATCTTACAATTCAGGAAAGTGGGGGAGAAGGAGATAAGCAGGGTGGGGCGGATGATGGAAGGGAGGGCAATGGGAGGAGGGAGCAATTTGAAGTCAACACTTGGGAAGGGACAGGATCAAAAGACAGAATAGAAACAATGGGGGGCATGATAGGATGGAGGGAAATACAGTTAGTCTTACACAACACGACTTTTATCGAAGTCATTTGCAAAACTACACAGATATGGCCTATATGGAATTGCCTGCCTTCCCAAAGGGAATGGCTGGGGAGGGAGGGATGGGAAGAATTTGGAACTCAAAGTTTTAGGAGAAACTATTTAGTATTGTTCTTGCTACTAGGAAACAAGAAATACAGTTAATGGGTAATAGAAAGTCACCTGGCCCTACAGGACAAAAGAGAAGATGGGGAGAAGAGAAGGGAGGAATGATAGAAGAGAGGGTAGATGGGCGATAGGGAATATTAGAATGCTCGGTGTATTGGGGTGGGGAGAGGGGATAAATGGGGAGAAAATTTGGAACCCAAAATTTTTTCAAAATGAATGTAAAATGTTAAATAAATAAATTTATATTTTTAAAAATGAAAATCTCTCCCATATTAATCTTTGATGCAGTTTCAAGAGACATGGAAATATGCAACCTGAATTCTACCTTCGTTTAATGCAAGTGTCAAGTAATAATAATAGATAAGTAGGTTTTTGTTGGCTTTTTTAGTAAATAGGCTCGAAGCATCTTATATTCCTAAAAATAGTTTGCCTTATTTTCTGATATTTAATAAAAAGGTACTCCTTGGATATGTGGGGAAAATGAGACATTAAGACACTGTTTGTGGAATTGTGAACTGTTTCAACCATTCTGTAGAGCAATTTGAAACTATGCTAAGGGGCTACAAAAGCAAGCATAATCTTTGATCTAACAGTATCAACACTCTACCTGTATCACAAAATAAATTTTTATAAAAAGTAAAGGGTCTGTACATACAAACATATTTATAGCAGTTCATTTCTGGGGCCAAAGAATTTGAAATCAAAGGCATTCCCATCAACTGGAGAATGAATGAAAAATTTGTAGGATATGACTATGATGGAATATTATTGTACTATAAGAAATGATAAACAGGATGATCTCAGAAAAACCTAGAAACAGTTCCATGGGATGATACAAAGTGAAATGTGCTATGTAGAAAGTAAAAGCAATATTGTAAGATGATCAGCCTTGATTGACTTACATATTCTCAACCAAACTACTATCCAAGACAACTCTGAAAGACATGATGACAAATGTTAACCATCCAGAGAAAAAACTGATGGTGTCTGAATACAGATTGAAGTACACCTTCTTTGTATTTTATTTTTTCTTTAGGGCTTTTTGTCTTTGTTTTCTTTCATGGAATGACTATTATGGATATGTTTTTCATTACTACACATGTGTAATCTATACTGAACTGTTTCTTTTCTCAGTGAGGGGAGGAGAGAGGAAGAGATAGAATTTGGAAATCAACATTTTCAAAATAAATACCAAAATTACTTTTGCATGTAACTGGGAAAAATAAAAAAGTAAAAAATTAAAAATAAAAATAACAAGGTACTTCTCTTAGAAATTAAAGTCAAGGTTGGGGGGCAGATCCAAGACTACAGAGAAAAGGTAAAGACTTGGTATATCCAGCCAAAAATACCTTCTAGTCAATTTTAAATAATGTTTAAAAACAAATTATGGAATGGTGGAACCAATAAAAGGAAAGATGAAAGAATTTTCCAGCCCAAACTAAATTAGAAGTTGGGAAAGAAAGGTCTGTTGCACCAGGGTGAGAGTTGAATGCCATCTTAAACAGGCTATGTCCTAACAAACTAGTAGTAGCACTTTGAAACCTCTAAACTCACAGATGTAAGTGTGCTGGACAAGTGCTAGAATTGCTCAAAAAGAGATGCTTTACTAGCATAGGGCAGGACTACTTTGCTTTTCAAATCTTTGATGTAGATCACAGGCACAGTACCAGGTTTCAGTCCCAGGAAAAGGCAGAGCACTAGCACCCCAGAGCATACAACACCAGGTGATTAGGACCCTTGCAATAGTTCTAGGGTTGAAAAGAGTGCTTTTATTCACTCACAGATCAGAGCAAAGGTCAAGGGAGACTTACATTAGATCAGAGGTTCCCCCAGTGGAGGATATCACACCTGGGGGTGCTAGAATGATCTAGAAGGGTGCTAGCAGTCTCAGGTGCAATTAGGAATGTTGAATAAAAATAAGGGTACTGTAGAAGCACAAGGAAAGAAGAGAAGAACAACTCGAAAAAATATTGGTACATGTCTTATTTATTATGTAATAGTGATTACATTATTTTCCAAATAAACACACAAAATCCAAGTTGTAAACTATTAGTAGTTAGGTCACCTTATAGGTCTTAACAAGGAAGTGTTGACAGATGAGCATGTCTCACATTGCTTGGAAGTTTTCATCAACATGAATTTGTGCATACAATGATTTACAATAAGATACTATGTAGTTACATAATGAACTATTGCATATCAGAATTTCATTGCAGGGAAAACCCCTTAAATTTAAATAAATTATTAAATGTAAGACCTATTATTTGAAAAAAAAAAGATTTCAGAAATGACAAAAATTTAAAAAATAAAGGGTGAATGTGAATAGATTTTGGGGGGTCACTGAGTATTTTTATTTTTCTTTATTTATTTATTTTTAGTTTTCAGTATTCATTTCCACAAAATTTTGAGTTCCAAATTTTCTCCCTGTCTCTCCCCTCCCCCCACCTCATAATGCTTTGCATGCTGATTACCCATTCCTTCAATATGCCCTCTCTTCTATCATACCAGTTCCATCCCTTATCACCTTCTTCTGTCTTTTCTTGTAGGGTAAGATAAGTTTCTATACCCCATTACCTATGTTTCTTATTTCTCAGTTGTATGCAAAAACAATTCTCAACATTCATTCTTAATATTTGAATCCCAACTTCTTACCCTTCCTACCTCCACACTCATCCCCACAGATGGCAGGCAATTCACTATAGGCTGTATAAATATAGTTTTGCAAAGGACTTCCAAAATAGTCACGTTGTGTAAGACTATATTTCCCTCCATCCTATCCTGCCCCCCATTAATTCTATTCTGTCTTTTGACCCTGACCCTCCCCAAAAGTGTTTACTTCTGATTACTCCCATCTTCCATTTGCCCTCCCTTCAATAATCCCCTTCACATCACTTGTCCCCTTCTACCTTACCCTTCTGTAGTACAAGATACATTTTCCTACCAAACTGAGTGAGCCCGTCTTTCCCTCAAGCCAAATGTGAAGAAACAACCATCGCTTTTTCCCTCTCATATCCTTCCTTTTCTCCTCTACTGAAGTTTTTTCTTGCCTCCCTTATGCATGATAATTTGCCCGGTTCCATTTTTCCCTTTCTTCTCCCAATATATTCCTCTCTCACCCCTCAATTTTATTTTATTTTTTGGTATCTTCTCTTCTTATTCAACTCACCCTGTGCTCGCTATATGTGTGTGTGCGTGTGTGTGCGCATGCGTGTGTGTGTGTGTGTGTGTGTGTGTGTGTGTGTGTAAATCCAACACTTATCCAAATAGTGAGAAAAGTCTCAAGAGTTACAAATATTATCTTTCCATGTAGGAATGTAGACAGTTCAACTTTAGACAGTCTTTTATGTTTTCACTTTGCTGTTTACCTTTTCATGCCTCTCTTGATTCTTGTGTTTGAAAGTTAAATTTTCTATTGAGTTATGGTCTTTTCATCATAAATGCTTGAAAGTCCTCTATATCATTGAATGACCATTTTTTCCCTGAAATATTATGCTCAGTTTTGCTGGGTAGGTGATTCTTGGTTCTAATCCCAGTTTCTTTGACTTCGGTAATATCATATTACAAGGGCTTCGATTCCTTATTGTTAAAGTTTTCAGATCTTGCTTTATCCTGATTGTATTTCCACAATAATCAAACTGTTTCTCTCTGGCTACTTGGAATATTTTCTCCTTGAAGTGGGAACTCTGGAATTTGGCTGCAGTTTTCCTAGGAGTTTCTCTTTTTGGATCTCTTTCAGGCAGTGATCAATGGATTCCTTCAATACTTATTTTGCCCTCTGGTTCTAGAATATCAGGGCAGTTTTCCTTGATAATTTCATGAAAGATGATGTCTAGGCTCTTTTATTGATCATGGCTTTCAGGTAGTCCCATAATTTCTGAATAGTCTCTCCTGAATCTGTTTTCCAGGTCAGTTGTTTTTCTAATGAGATATTTCACATTATCTTCTGTTTTTCAATTCTTTTGGTTTTGTTTTGTAATTTCTTGTTTTCTCATAAAGTCATTAGCTTCCATCTGTTCCATTCGAATTTCTAAAGAACTATTTTCTTCAATGAGCTTTTGAACCTCTGTTTCCGTTTGGCTAATTCTGGTTTCAAAGTATTTTTCTCCTCATTGAGTTTTTGGACCTCTTTTGCTAATTGTTAGCCTATTTTTAAAGGTGTTATTTTCTTCAGCATCTTCTGGGTCTCCTTTAGCAAGCTGTTGACTTGCATTTCATGATTTTCTTCTGTCACTCACATTTCTCTTCTCAATTTTTCTTCCATCTCTCTTACTTGATTTTCAAAATCCTTTTTGAGCTCTTCAATGGCCTGAGGACATTGCATGTTTATTTTGGAGTTTTTGGACCTGGAAACCTTGACTTCCTCTGATGTTCTGCTTTGCTTTTCCTCATCTTAGAGGATAGAAGAAAATACCTGTTCAATAAGAAAGTAACCTTCTATAGTTTTATTTTTTCTCCTTTTTGAGCATTTCCCCAGACAGTTACTTCACTTTTGAGACCTTTATCAAAAGGAACATATATCCCGGGTACTTGTAAGTTCTCAATTCCTCCAAGGTGGCACAATTAAGGGAGATGTGTTTAGTCCTCTCCTGGCTTGTGAACTTGTTTGGGAGCAACCAAAAAACTTTTCTGGACAGAATCTGCAATTGAATTGCTTCTATAGAACCTCCATCAGCTCCACTCCCAGTTCTCCTTCTCACCCCTGTATAGAGCTCAGGGCTGAGAATCAGATCAATGCCTCAATTTTCCCAGGGATTTTAGATGTAGGTCTCCCATGGCTGTCACTCAGGGCTGAGATTAAATAAGTCTTTCAGTTCCTTGAGTAGTTCTAGGTGGAGGACTCAGAAAATGGCAGCTGCTGCTGCTGCAGTGCCAGCTGCTGGAGGAGCTCCAGACTAGGCTCCCCTCTCTTGGGTGAACAGGTCCTCCCCTTGACTTTTGAAGCTCACTATGGCATTTGTACGTTGAGTAATCTTGGAACTGCTGCCAGTGGCGCCCTGAAGCCTCTTCTGGGTCCTATCCCTGCTGCTCCAAGTTGGTCTGTGCTCTACCACTGTTTCATACTCTGCACTGGTCTGCGCTTGTAGTATTGGCCTGGTCTATGCTTGTCCCACTGACTTGGTGTGAGTTTGTCATGCTGGCCAGGTCCGCACTCATTTTGCTGGTCCTGAGTATATTTTTTAAAAGCAGGAATTAATTCGAATGAGTTTGGGAACCTCTGGCTTAAAATATACACCCGGGAAGAACCAAAAACTTAACGTTCTTCAGAAATATCCCTGAAAATAGCTGTACAAAAACCTGAAATTTGGAACAGTGCCCTCCCCAATTCAAATCCTGAACTTTTAATAGAGTTAAATGTCAAGAATAGACTTGGAAATAAGTAAATAGCACAAAATTATTCTCACTTTGAAAAGCTACTATGGGGGCAGGGAAGATCAAAACACAAATTCAAAAGATAGTAAAATCAAAACTTCTAGATGCAAAACCTCAAAGAAAAATATGAATTGGATTTTAGGCCATGGATGAGCTCAAAACGAATTTTAAACATCAAGTGTGTGAGGCAGAAGAAAAATTGGGAAAAGAAATGAAAGTGTCACAAGAAAATAATGAAAAACATCAAATCTTGGTAAATGAAGCAGAAAAATGAAGACAATAACACCTTTAAAAACAGAATAGGCCAACTGGTAAAAAGAGGCACAAAAATCTAATGAGTGCAGTAATGCCGTGAAAAGCAGAATTTGCCGAACAGAAAAAGAAATTCAAAAATTAGCTGAAGAAAAGAACTTAAAAGGTAGAGTTTTTCAAATTTAAAAGAAGTTGCAAACCATGAGTCCAAAAAAAAGAACTACTTAAAAAGTAATGTTGGGCAAATGGAAATTAATGACTTTATAAGACATCAAGAAACGATACAATAAAACGATATGAAAGAAAAAAATGAAGAAAATGTGAAATGCCTTATTGGTTAAAAACAAAACAAAACAAAACAACAACAACAACAACAAAACAAACCAAAAAACGACCTAAAAATAAATCCAGGAGAGATCATTTAAGAATTTTTGGACTATCCAAAAGCTATGATAAAAATAGAGTCTAGACATCAACTTTCAAGAAATTATCAAGGAAATAGGCTCTGTTATTCTAGAACCAGAGGATATAATAGCAAATCAAAGAATCCTCACTTCCTGAAAGAGATCACAAAATGAAAACTGGAAGGAATATTATGGGCAAATTCAAGAAATCCTACCAAGGAGAAAATAGCAGTCAAAACACAGTCAAAGCAGTCAAAAAGAAACAATTCAAATATTGTGGAGTCACAGTCACGTTAATACAATTAGCAGTGTCTTTATTAAGCAATTGTGTTTGTCCTTCATTGCCAAAGAAGATGCTATCAGAAAAATGGTGACATGACTCACACTTGACTTTGTTTTGAGTAAGGGAGGGCTGTGAATGTCACCAGCCTCACTTCTCCTGCAGAATCATCTGAATTCAGTGACCATATAATCAACAGGATGACTGGAGATGACTCAGGATGAACTGGGAGACCTTAGACATCTTTAGGTCAAGATCTTTGCAGGCATTCAGCTAGTGTGAGCTAATGTCCATTCATTGAATAGGCCTATTTTTGAAGTTGTCTGAGCATGGCCCCTTTAATGAGACCACGAAAAAGAAAAATATCAGAATAGGAGGGAAACAGCAACAGTTATTATTGATAATCACTCTAAAGCCAGGAGGGTCTAGAAGAGCCTGTAGGCAAGGGCTCATTGGCATCCCACCTTCAGAATGCAGTATGTTTAAGGTTTTGAGAAACGAAAGGGAAGGGAAGGGAAGAGAAGGCAACCAGACAGTAAAATCCAAATCAACTGGATCAACAAGAGGAGGAATAGGAATATGATATTACACAGAGTAAAAAGATCTAGGATAATAAGCAAGAATCACCTCCCTGGCAAAACTGAATATAATCTTTTGGGGGAAATGGATTTTCAGTGAAATAGATGACTTTCAAGGATTCCTAATGAAAGACAAAAGTTGAATAGTGAATTTCTCTTTCAAATATAAGACTCAAGGGGGAAATAAAAGGTAAAAAACGAAATCATTAGGAATTCACTAAGATTAAAATCTTTACTTTCCTTCTTGTGAGGATGATACTTGCATCCCCTAAAAAACCGTTTCATTATTAGGGCACTTAGAAGAAATATATGTAGATAGAGAGTATGGGTGTGAATTGAATATGATGTAAAATGATAAAAATAAAATTAAAGCATGATGTAAAATGATAAAAATAAAATTAAAGCATTAGAAAGAGGGATTAATTTGGAGAAAGGGAAAGGGAGGCATAGAATGAAGTATATTAACTGAAGGAAAAGAAATTTTTACAGAAGAGGGTAAGACTGCAGGTGGAATTGACTCAAAAAGGATATAATAAAACATTTCTTGGGTATATAAATGTATCTTAATATCCAGAAAATTAAGGTGGAAAGGGAATAAGAGAATAGTAAGGAACTGATAAAAGGGAGTGTAGACTTGGGGAGGTAAAAGTCAGAAACAAAACACTTTTGAAAATGGACAAGGTGAAAGGAGAGTGAGAGTAGGATAAATGTGGTGAAACTAGGATGGAGGGAAATGCATAGTTATTAAAAATACCTATGGAGAAAATTACAGCAAATTTCTCTGATAAAGGTGTCATACATCATATGTGCGTGTGTGTGTGTATGTTTATAAGGAGAGAGAGAACTGAGTTATATTTATAGAAATACAAATCATTTCTTAATTGTTTAATTGTCAAATATGAACGGGCAGTTCTGCACACAAAGTAATCAAAACTATCTAAAGTGATAAAAAATACTCTGTCATTATTGTTCAGAGAAATACAAATTGAAACAACTCTGAGCTAAAATCCCACACCTATCAGATCAGCTATTATGAAAGAAAAGGGAAAATGAAACATATTGGAGACTATATGGGAAAACTGATATAGTAATATACTGTTGATGAGGTGGTATATTGATTCAACCATCCTGTAAAGCAATTTGGAACCATGCTGAAAGGGCCATAAAATTATCCATAACATTTGACTCATCAATACCACCACCAAGTTTGCATTTCAAAAAAACAAAACAAAATAAAATGATCTTTATGTTGAAAAATATTTATAGCACCTCTTTTAGTGGGGGCAAAGATTGGAAATTGAGGTGATATACATCAATTAGAGAATGACTGAATAAGCTATTGTATATGATTGTGATGGGATACTATTGTGGGGTATATAACATATTAAGTATGATGCTTGGAGAAAACCTGGACCTACTTACCCGAACTGATGAAAAGTGAAATGAATAGAATTAGGATAACATTGTAAACAACAAAAGTAATATTCTAGGATTATCATCTGTGAATGACTTAACTATTCACAACAATTAGGTGATCCAAGAAAATTTTGTAAGGACTTATAATGAAAGGCGCTTTTCATCTCCCTGAATGAAGCGTTTTTTTTTTCTTTTTTGTTTGTTAGTATTTTTTTTCACAACACGACTAACATGAAAATATATTTTACATGAATATATATGAATAACCCATATGATATTGCTTGTCTTTTCAATGAAGAAGGTAATAGAGGGAAGTTGACAGAGATTTGGAACTCAAAAATTTTAAAAATGAGTGCCAAATTTTTTTTATATAATTTGAGGAAAATAAAATGTCAAATAAAAAATAGTCAGGTGATCTATGGCTTATAGTAGAAACAATTTTGCTATTCATAACATGTTGAATTAACACTTCTTATCACAAATATCCTACGAATTCACATGGGGAACAAATACTGTTCAATTGTATACCACATCCCTTTCAACAAATAATTCAAGTGTTCTCTTACTAGGTAGCTTATTGAACCTATTTGATTTTTTTGAGAAAATTGATTTTCATCAATTAAAAAGTATACAAAAGTATTTGAAAAATTAATGTTAATGTCATTTCTATTGTCTTTCTCTTTTTTGCCATTACTGAGTAATTACTTGTTTAGTTAGTTTGGGATTGATGATTTCAAATATATTACTATTATTTTCTCATTGTTATTTTCAACTTTATGGAATATATTGTTAAAATCTATCTCATGAACATTGTGGAAGTGCCAGGCAGTGTAACCACTTAAAGAGTTTGGTATGGTAGGGACAAAATGGTAGAAAAGGAGAACTTACTACCAAAAAACCCCATACCCCCTCCAGAGAAATATAAACATAAAATTAGTCTTGATTAGTGAATCTAAGAAAAAAATCACATTTTTTTTCTAGCTCAGTTCTGCTAAGCAAGAAAGACTGGAATGCCTGTGGATTCTAGGGAAAGTTTTACTTATGAAGGAAATGTGATGAAGAGAAGAGCATAGGAACTAAAGGTAATAGGACACTTACCAGGGTAAGAAAATGTCTCAGACACACGGAGAAGCAGGATAGTATTCTTCTTCTTCTTCTTTTTTTTTTTTTTAGTAAGAAGCCTTTTTAAACAACAAGATCTTTGACTTAAAGTGAAAACTGTCTAAGATCAATTCCTTCCTAATAATTTATCCCTACTGAGAGACAGAGATTGCCCTACGTATAACAGTTACATACAAAAAAGTTATAAAATCATCCTTGGTTTTACAATCATAAAAGAAAAACATTGATATTATCCAAGCAAACAGGGTATACAAGGATTATATTGTGGTTTTGTTGTTGTTGTTAAACAGTGAGAGCAAAATAACTTCCTGGAATATAAAGATAAGAGTTGAATGTGCATGCCACTAATGAAGAAAAGGGATATTTTCACAGAACCAGTTTTTTTTTTTCCTTCTCCATCTCCATTTGATGTTGGTCAAAACATACCATCTGTCATTTAGTTAAAAAAATACACATTATGCCTGTGCACTTATACCAGTTACTTTATGTACAATAAAGGAATGAGGGAAGGGAATCAAAGAAGAGAGAAAACTATACTGCAGTAGTGAGGAAGTGTATGAACCAAATCTTGGTTTTCTAATTGTGAATGAATTGTTTTCCTTGGTAGCACAGTTCTGGAGAACAGTTGTAGATTCTCTTTTTAGTAAGCACCTCCTTTCTGGTGCTGGAATACATCAATTATATCCTCATCCTTCATTTCCAAATGTACAGCTGTGTCTGTTTCATTGATTCAGAATCTGATCTGCTTCATTGACAAACTCCGTCGTTCACAATAGGCTTTCATTAGTTTACTAAGTAATGTGTGCCTCTTAATCTTAAATTGAACCACCGAAACCTCTTGCCCTGCCACTGTCAAATTAATGTGATTATTGTTTTCAGTCTTGACTCTTTTCTTCGGCTTCTCGTCGGCCATGGTGAGTCCGGGGTTCTCTTCAGCCACCACTTCACAAAAGGGGCATTCTAGGGGAACGGCAGGGGAGGGTGGAAGCAGCAGTGGCAGGAGCAGGAGGAAGAGGAGGAAGAGGGTGGTGGTGATGGTGAGGAAGAGGAAGAGGAGAAGACAGAGGAAGAGGCGGAGGAGGAACAGGAAGAGGAAGAAATGGGGGACGACATTCTGCAGGGCTTAAAAATAGATGTTTATTGGATGTTTTCTCACCCAGTATTTGTTCTCAAATCTGGAGTGTACACTTAGGAGGAATTATGAGCTTCCTAAGAATAGTGATGGTTAGTAAGGAATAGTAATAATAATAATAAAAATACATATAATAAAAGGAGTTAGCATTTGTATAATGCCTTCTATATGCCAGCCACTTTGCTATGCACTTTACAAAAATATCTCTTTTGTACCTTAGGTAGACTACTGTCTATTCTTATATTTCCTTATTCCAAAGAGTAATACAATTATTCACAACACTTGATTAATATGGACAAGGTAAAAAACAAAACAAAACAAAACAAAAAAAACACATTGTATACCCAAAGTAAAATGTTAATGTGAGGTATTTCTTATTAAAAAAAGGTGATTCTACAACACTCTTTGGTAGCCTATTTTGAATTTTAATCTTTCCAATCAAGAAAGTTTTTTTTTGTCAAATACAAATTTATATTTCAATTGCATTTTATTATCAGTAGTAGAGATTTAGAATCTGATATTTTGTTGAATATACTTTGAAAGCTTTTATGTCTAGTTCTGTCCCAATATTTCTTTCTCTTTTAGTAGTCATTCTAGTTTCAATAGAATCATAAAATGTCAGAATATAAAAGGACATGAAAGACCACATAGTCCAATAATAACACAGAGAAGAACCCATTCTGCAATATTTTATTCATTTAACAAATATCTATTAAATATATCTTCAGTACAAGGTGCTCTAGGCAAAATGAGAGACACTGACCATAAATAATTATTATGGGGAAAGGGAAGATTAAAACTCAGATTCAGAAAGAAAAACATTGACATTACAGCAAAATCCAAAATCACAAAAAGGTATATGAACTGGCTTCAAAACAAACTAAAAAAGCACCTTCTTGAAAGAGCTCAAAAAGGACTTCAAAAGTCAAACAAGAGAGGTATAAGAAAAATTGGGAAAAGACATAATAGGTCTGCAAGAGAGAATCAATAGTTTGGAAAAGGAAGGACAAAAACATGAATATAGAAAACAATTTTCTTAAAAAAGTTGGCTAAATGGGGGAAAAATCCACTTAACAAAGCAAGTCCTTAAAAAGTAGAATTGGTCAAATCGAAATGAAAGCTAAGTGAAGAAAAGTTTGTTAAAAAGGAGAAATGGGCTAATTATTTTTATCGGATATAAAGAATCATTCAAACAATACGAAAATTAGGAAAAAACAGAATAAGCTGTAAAATATTTCGTGGGAAAAACAACTGACATTGAAAATAGATTCAGGAGAAGTATTTTAAGAATTGTTGGTCTACCTGCAAGACATGATAAAAAGAAAAAGGTGCTGGACAGCATCCTTCAAGATATCAAGGAAAACTGTCCTGAGGCCCTAGAACCACAGGATAAAACAGTCATTGGAAGAATCAACCTATCACCTACAGAAAGAAGCCCAAAAACAAAAATTCCAAGGAATATCACAGACAAATTCAAGAATTATAAGGTCAAGGAGAAAATAGTGCAGGCAGTCAGAAAAATACAATTTAAATGTCATGAACCACAGTCATGACTACACAGGATTTAGCAGCTTCTAGGTTAAATAATTACAAGGCATCGAATATAATACTCCATAAGGCAAAGAAGACTGAATTACAACCAAGAATCAATTATGCAGCAAAATTGAGTACAATCTTTCAGGAGAAAAGTTGGGCATTCATTAATATAGAGGACTTCCAACCATTCCTGTTTAAAAAGTAAAAACAACACCACAGAACTGAACTGAAAATTCAGTCTTCAAATACATGCAAGAAAAGCATAAAAAGGAAAACAGGAAAGAAAAAAATATTTAATAATGTTAAACTTTTTACATCTTTACATGGGATGACAATACTTGAAATTCTTGAGAACTGTATCTTTATTATTACATTTACAATGGATATAAATAGCCAAGGAATTTGGGAAAAAGATTAATTTAATGTGATGGTAAAAATAATTAATTAAGGTGTGAAAAAATATTCATCAGAATTCATTAGCATTTCAAAGTTATTTTTCTTTACTATTATTGTATAATTTGTTTTCCTAGATCTCCTCAATTCTTCTGTTTCAGTTGATACAAGTTCCTCCCACCAAAAAAAAATCATTAAGTTATTTGTTTTTAGTTTCAACAATCACTTTCATAAGTTCCACATTTTCTCCTCCTCCTTCCCTCCTCACTCCCCAAGATGGCATGACATCTTATATGGAGGATACAGACATTCCTTTAAATACATTTTTTGTAATAGTCATCTTACACAGAAGAATGAAAACTAATTGGAGAAAGCATGAGAAAAGGGAAACAAAACATAACAAAAGTGAAAATAGTCTGTTTCATTCCTCGTTCTGAGCCCGTAGTACTTTCTCTGGATGTGGATGGCATTTTGAATCTTATTTTAGGTTCTTGCATGCTGTGAAGGGCTAAGTCTACTTGTAAACTGTGACTATTACTGTGTATGATGTTCTCCTGGTTCTGCTCATTTCATTCAGCATCACTTCATATATATCTTCCCAGGTTTTTCTGAAGTCCACTTGATCATCATTGCTTATAGAACAACAGCATTTTATTATGTTCATATACCACAACTTGTTCATCCATTCTTCAGTTGATGGGCATTCCCTCTGTTTTCTGCCTGTGTTGTATTTTGTCAAAAGCTTTTCCTGCATCTATTGAGATAATCATGTTGTTGTTGTTACTTTTGTTCTTGATATGATCGATAATGATAGTAACCGTCTTAATATTGAAACAGTCCTGCATTCCTGGTATGAATCCTACCTGCTCATAATGTATTAGTTTCATGATAAATTACAGTATTCTCTTTGCTAAAATCTTTCTCAAAATTTTTGCATTGACACTTATTAGAGAAATTGGTTTATAATTTTCTTTCTCTGTTTTTACTCTTCCTGATTTAGATATCAAAACCATATATGTATCAAAGAAAGAATTTGGGAGGACTCCTCCAATTTTCGCAAATAGTCTATATAGTTTTGGAATTAACTTCTTTAAATGTTTGATAGAAGTCATTTGTGCATCCATCTGGTACTGGAGATTTTTTCCTAGAGAGTTCATTGATGACTTGTTCAATTTGTGTTTCTGAGATGGGTTTATTTATGTATTCAATTTCCTATGTCAATCTGGGAAATTTATATCTTTTAAAATAATCATTCATCTTATTTAGATTGATGAACTTATAGGGGTACAGTTGAGCAAAATAATTTCTTATCATTGTGTCAATTTCCTTCTTGTTGGAGGTGAGTTCAACCTTTTCACTTTTGGTATTGGTAAGTTGGTTTTCTTCTTTCTTTCTTTTAATCAAATTGATTGAAGATTTACCAATTTTGTTGCTCTTACCAACTCCAACTTTTATTAATTAGTTTAAGGACTTTCTTAATTTCATTATCATTAATCTCTCAGTTTGGTTTTCAGTATTTCTAATTAGACATTTACTTGGGGATTTTCAATTTATTCTTTTTCCAGTTTTTTTGAGCTGCATGCCCAATTCATTGATCTTCTCTTTCCCGATTTTTATTCACGTGGGCGTTCAAAGGTATAAAACTTCCCCTAGGAAAAGCTTTTGCAATATTCCATAAAATTTGCTGGGTTGTTTCATTATTGTCATTCTCATGAATGATGTTGTTGATTAATTTGTTGTTTAACCTATTCATTCTTTAGGATAAGATTGTTAAGTTTGCAACTAGTTTTTGGTTTATAGTTCCATGGCTTTTGATTACACAAAAGTTTTTTGCATTATGATCTGAGAAGGATGCATTGACTATCTATACCTTTGTGTCCTGGATTGTGAGACGTTTTTGGTCTAGTACATGTTCAATTTTCGTATATATGCCATAATCATCCATCTCACTTAGACTGTTGAATTTATGGGCATTCAGTTGGGCAAACTAATTTCTTGTTATTGTTTTGATTTCCTTCTCATTGAAGGTGAGTTCACCCTTTTCATTTCTGATATTGGTAATTTGCTTTTCTTTGTTTTTTTTTAAAAGTCAAATTGACCAATGGTTTATCAATTCCATTGCTCTTTTTCATAAAGCCAACTCTTACTTTTACTTATTTATTCAACAGCTTTCTAGTGGTGGAACCAAGATGGTGGAGTAGAAAGACGTATATATTCTAGTACTTCCTCCCCAACCCTCAAAATACCGGTAAAAAATGACTCTCAATGAATTCTAGAGCAGCGGAAGCCACAGAACAACAGAATGAAAGAAGTTTCCAACCAAGGGTAACCTGAAAGGCCAACCGGAAAGATCTATCTCACAGGACATTAAGCCAAGCAGATACCAGCCTTGCCAGTGCAGTACTGGAAGGAACAGGACCTGAACAGACTTCTAGGAAAGAATTCCCAGCAGAGAGGATCCCAGATCTCTCAACCCACAAGCTACAAAGCTAAAAAGTCAGTGTGGGAGGGTTTTCCCAGCTGGGAGAGAGGGGAATGATGTTCCGCTAGCAGTAGCCCCAGGCAGTGGCAGAGTGGATGGGAATCTATGGTGGGCAAGGAAACAACCTGGATCCATTGCACAGGCAGCTCAGCTTAAAACCTCTAGAAGAATTGAGCAGATTATCTGAACCTCAGCACTCAGTGGTGGATCTGTCTCCACACAATGCCCCAGGGATTGAGCAGCTGATTTGAATCTCAGCCTTGCACTGGGAAGAGGAGAACCACTAGGACTCTCTCCGTGACAAAGGATTCAGAAGTCAAGTAAATGTCTGGTAAAATGCCCAAAAAGTGTAAAGATAAGACCATAGATCATGTGTATAATTCCATCCTTTCTGATGAGGAAGGACAAATCATACTCTCAGAGGAAGTCAAGGCCTCTGCCTCCAATACCTCCAAAATGAATACAAAATGAGCTTAGGCCATAGAAGAGCTTGAAAAGTATGTCAGTAGTCTGATAAAGGAGAATCAAAAAGTACTGAGGAAAATAACACCTTTAAAAAGAAGCTAACTCAATTGGAAAAAGAGTTCCAAAAAGTCAAAGAGGAGAAGCAAACTTTAAAAAGAAGAATTAGCCAAATGGAAAAAAAAAAAGTTGAAAAGAACAAAGTAGTTCTTTAAAGAGAGAATCGAGGGGGTGGAGCCAAGATGGCAGAGTAGAAAGACTCACGTATGCTAGCTCCGAACCCACAGCCCATATATTTCCTGCAAGAAGAACTCCCCACAAACTCTGGAGCACTGCAAGGAGCACAGAAACACAGTGGAAAAGATTTCTGTTCCAGAGAGCCCTGGAGAGCTCTCCCCAGGGTCCTTTGCGCCCCAGAAAGTGGAGTCCACCCCTGAGCTGTCCTGGCTGCGAGGCTGAGAGGAGCAGATCTGACCAGGCTTCAGGGATGGAACCTCTGCCGGCCGGGAAGGTCCCTCTGCCCACCGATGCTCCAGGACAGTGAGAGAGACGTCTAGGCTGGCCGAGAGGGGAGCGGGGTGTCTCCGTGGCTCGGGCCCCCTTGGGAAGAAGTGGCAGAGGCAGAGGCAGGGGCAGGAAGAGGCAGAGGCAGAGGCAGTGGCGGAAGCCCCCGGGACTCTCAGAGCAGGCAGGTAGAAGTTCAGGGCCATTACCAAAGGTCTCTGCATAAACGACCTGAGGGAACTGAGCCTGGGAGGTGGCCCTGCCCCAACCTCAGTACCAGAAATTAAGCTCACATTGAATAGAAGCTGCACCTGCCACGGAAAGCCCATTTGAATCTCAGACCCCAAGCACTATCTGGGTGGACCTAGGCAGGGGTGGAGAGGAATCTCAGAAGTCAAGTAACTGGCTGGGAAAATGCCCAGAAAAGGGAAGAAAAATAAAACCATAGAGAGCTACTTTGATGGGGTGCAGATGTTCCCACCTTTCAATTATGATGATGAGGAAATATTCTTACCATCAGGGAAAGACGTGGAGGGCAGAGCCTCTGTATCTCAGACATTCCAGGTGTATGTCCAGTGGGCTGAGGCCATGGAAGAACTCAAAAAGAATTTTGAAAAGCAAGGTAGGCAGGTGGAGGAAAAACTGGGAAGAGAAATGAGAGAGATGCAAGAAAAGCATGAAAAACAGGTCAATACATTTGTAAAGGAGACCCAAAAAAATGATGAAGAAAATAACACCTTGAAAAATAGGCTAACTCAATTGGGAAAAGAGGTTCAAAAAGCCAATGAGGAGAAGAATGCTTTCAAAAGCAGAATTAGCCAAATGGAAAAAGAGGTTTAAAAGCTCACTGAAGAAAACAGTTCTCTCAAAATTAGAATGGAACAGATGGAGTCTAATGACTTTCTGAGAAACCAAGAAATCACAAAAGAAAACCAAAAGAATGAAAAAATGGAAGAGAATGTGAAATATCTCACTGGAAAAACAACTGACCTGGAAAATAGATCCAGGAGAGACAATTTAAAAATTATGGGACTACCTGAAAGTCATGATCAAAAAAAGAGCCTAGATATCATCTTCCATGAAATTATCAAGGAAAATTGCCCTGATATTTTAGAACCAGAGGGCAAAATAGGGATTGAAGGAATCCATTGATCACCACCTGTAAGGAATCCAAAAAGAGAAACTCCTGGGAACATTGTGACCAAATTCCAGAATTCCCAGGTCAAGGAGAAAACCTTGCAAGAAGCTAGAAAGAAACAATTCCAGTATGGTGGAAATGCAAACAGGATAACTCAAGATCTAGCAGCTTCTACATTAAGGGATAGAAGGGAGTGGAATAGGATATTCCAGAAGTCAAAGGAACTAGGACTCAAACCAAGAATCACCTACCCAGCAAAACTGAGTATAATACTTCAGGGGAAATTATGGTCTTCCAATGAAACAGAGGACTTTCAAGCAATCTTGATGAAAAGACCAGAGCTGAAAAGAAAATTTGACTTTTGGGGGCAGAGCCAAGATGGAGGAATGAGAGCAAAAAGTCACCTAAGCTCTTGGACAAACTCCTCCAGGTACCTCTGAAAGGAGAATCTGACCAAATTTTGGAGGTGCGGAATCAAGTGGGAGACAGACGGTGATGGATTTGGAGCTCAGGTTGGACTGGAAGTTCCATGGGAAGGATCTGTTCCACGGGGGTGAGTCCACAGCGCACAGCACAGGGCGGCCAGTGCAGCAGAGCAGAAGAGACCTGAGAAACCTGAGTGATGGGTAGAACCAGAGGAACGGCACCCAGGGCGGGAGACAAGCCGAACCGAGTCACTGAGAGCTGTGCAGCACCAGATTATCAGCACAGCAGTTCCTGAGAACTTCAGCCCAAAGATCAAACATCGGTAAGTCACCTACTTGAACTTCCAGGAGCCAGGATGGCAGAGTGATCAGTAAATACTCCCTCCTCCCCGCTTGATGACCGTGAAGGAACCATAAAATATCTCGCCAGAAAAATCCCAGATCAGTAGAAATAGAAGAAAGAGACCAATAGTCTCATAACACCTGAGACGAGGAAAATAGCTGAGGTGGATTCCTCCTACGGTGGCTGAGGCAAACCGGAAGGAGAGAGGAAACAGGGCAGAGAAAACTCGCACTAGGACCCAGGCAAGCTTCAGCGCCAGGAGAGGAGCCCCAGGAGGGGTGGGAACAAGCATTAGCATCTAGGCGTGCCTCAGCTGTCCAGGGGAATCAGAAAGACAATAGGGCAGTTGGGATTACCAGCCCCTGAGCTTGCCTTTGCCTCAGTTCAGCTGAGGAGATCTCCTGTGACCAGACCACCCCCTCTCCACACTTAACAAGCTAAACCCAGGGCTGATCAGGGAAACACCAAACAAAAACCTGCTTTTAGCTTTTCAACACATCAGCTCAGAAAAAGTTCTCTAGCTTCTGACTGAAAGAACCAGAAGCCACAACACTCAATCAAAATCATGAACAGGAAAAAGCAGAGGGCTGAAAGAACCATAGAATCTTTCTATGGGGATAAGGACCAAAACACAAACCCCACAGAGGTCACAGCTGAGACTGTACTTCCATCTGAAACTTCAGAAGGGACTATGAATTGCTCGCAAGCACAAGCAGCTCTCCTGGAACAGCTGAAAAAGGAAATAGAAGATATACTGGCCAATGATTTTAAAATTATTAAGAAAGAATTCGATGAGAACATGTCCTTGAAAAGGAAAATTGAACAAATGGAAAAAGAAGTTCAAAAATTAACTGGAGAAAATAAATTCCTGAATGGCCAAATGGAAAAGGAAGTACAAAAATTAAGTAGAGAAAATAACTTCCTAAAAGAGCAAATGGAAAAGGAAGTACAAAAATTAACTGGAGAAAATAGCTTCTTAAAAGGAAAAATTGGACAGATGGAAAAGGAGATACAAAAGTTAACGGAAGAAAACAATTTGATGAAGATTAGAATTGGGCAAGTAGAAACTAACAACTCAATGAGGCAGCAAGAATCAGTCAAACAAAATCTAAAGCATGAAAAATAGAAGAAAATGTAAAATATCTAATTGGAAAAACAACTGACCTAGAAAATAGATCCAGAAGAGGAAACTTGAGAATTATTGGCCTGCCAGAAACCCAGGATGGAGAAAAGAGCCTGGACAATATCTTCCAGGAAATCATCAAGGAAAACTGCCCAGAAGCACTAGATTCAGAGGACAAAATAGTCATCGAAAGAATCCACTGTTCCCCTCCTGAAAGGGGTCCCAAACTCAAAATCCCAAGAAATATAGTTGCCAAATTCCAGAGCTATCAAGTGAAGGAGAAAATATTACAAGCAGCCAGAAAGAAACAATTTAAATATCAATGAGATGCAATCAGGATTACCCAGGACCTTGCAGCTACTACATTAAAAGACCGAAAGAATTGGAACCCAATATTCCGTAAGGAAAAGGAGTTGGGACTACAACCAAGGATCAACTACCCAGCAAAGTTCAGCATAACATTTCAGGCAAGGAGAAAGTCATTCAACGAAGTATGGGATTTCCAGAGTTTCCTGACCAAAACACCAGAACTTAATAGACAATACGATCTTCAAATGCAGGTCTCAAGAGAATCATAAAAAGGTAAACATTGGAGGGGGGAGCAATTTGCTACTCAATTAGGGCAAATTGTTTACCTCCGTATAAAGGAAGATGATATCTGTTTATCTTGAGAACTGTGCATCTATTAAGAAATATAAAAGGGATAAGCATCGGGGGAACGGGTATAAAGTAAATGATATCATGATAGAAAACATGATTTAAGTATGAGAAGGGAGTGTAATAGGAGGTGTGAAAAGGAGGAAGCAGAAAATGGCAAATTACATCACAAGAAGAAGTACAAAATCATAATAGGGGGAAAGAGCGGAGGGAGATGAGCATTGTGTGAGAGGTACTCTCATCGGATTTGTTTAAAGGATGGAACAATAAACTTAAGTAGAAAATCCTAACTAGCTCTACAAGCAGTGGGAGAGGAAGGGGGAAGAAAGGGGAGGGAGGCAAAAGAGAGGGAAGAAGCAATAAGAGTAAAGGGGAGTTAAAGGGAGGGGGGCTAAAAGAAAGAGGGGAAGGCGGCAAGAGGAGGTGGTGAAAAGTGAATACTAGTGAGGAGGGGAAGGGAGACAGCAGAGCTAAAAGCACAAATGGTGGGAAAGAAGATGGAGGGAAATACACAGATTGTAATCATAACTGTGAATGTGAATGGAATGAATTCTCCCATAAAAAGGAGACGGATAGCAGAATGGATTAAAAGTCATAATCCAACAATATGCTGCTTACAAGAAACACATTTGAAACGGGGGGATACACATAGGATAAATGTCAAAGGATGGAGCAGAATATATTGTGCTTCAGCTGATGTAAGAAAGGCAGGAGTAGCAATCCTAATCTCAGACAAAGCAAAAGCAGAAATAGATCTAATCAAAAGGGATAAGGATGGAAACTATATCCTGCTAAAAGGCACCATAGACAATGAAGCAATATCATTACTAAACATGTATGCTCCAAGTGGTATAGCATCCAGATTCTTAGAGGAGAGGTTGAGGGAGTTGAAGGAAGAAATTGACAGCAAAAGTATACTAGTGGGGGACCTCAACCTCCCTCTTTCTGAACTTGATAAATTTAACCTCAAAATAAACAAGAAAGTGGTTAAGGAGGTAAATAAAACTCTAGATAAGGTAGATATGATAGATCTTTGGAGAAAAGTGAATGGGAACAGAAAGGAATATACCTTTTTCTCAGCAGTACATGGAACATTTACAAAAATTGACCGTGTACTAGGATGTAAAAATCTCAAAATCCAGTGCAGAAAGGCAGAGATAATCAGTGCATCCTTCTCAGATCATAATGCAATAAAAATTATATGTAATAAAAGGCCATGGAAAGATAAAGCAAAAATCAATTGGAAACTAAATAATTTAATCCTAAAGAAGGAATGGGTTAAAGAAGAAATCATAGAAACAATCAACAACTTCATTCAAGAGAATGACAATAATGAGACAACCTACCAAATCTTATGGGATACTGCAAAAGCAGTTCTTAGGGGAAGTTTTATATCTTTGAATACCTACATAAATAAAATAGGGAAAGAGGAGATCAATGACTTGGGTATGCAGCTGAAAAAGCTAGAAAAAGAACAAATTGAAAATCCCCAAGAAAATACCAAATTAGAAATACTGAAAACCAAAGGAGAGATTAATAAAATTGAAATTAAGAAAACTATTGAATTAGCAAATAAAACCAATAGTTTGTTTTATGAAAAAACTAATAAAATTGATAAACCTTTGGTCAACTTGATTAAAAAAAAGAAAGAAGAAAATCATATTACTAATATTAAAAATGAAAGTGGTGAACTCACCTCCAATGAGGAGGAAATTAAAAC
This sequence comes from Bettongia penicillata ogilbyi, assembly GCA_023548195.1. Lineage (NCBI taxonomy): Eukaryota > Metazoa > Chordata > Mammalia > Diprotodontia > Potoroidae > Bettongia > Bettongia penicillata. Next base: position 919,163 of record JAJHZJ010000688.1, on the reverse strand, counting down.
AATAATTAGAAATTATTTTGCCCAACTTTATGCCCACAAATTCGATAATCTAAATGAGATGGATGAATATTTTAAAAAATACAAATTGTCCAGATTAGCAGAAGAGGAAATTGAATACTTAAACAACCCCATCTCAGAAAAAGAAATTGAACAAGCCATCAATGAACTCCCTAGGAAAAAAACTCCAGGCCCAGATGGATTCACAAGTGAATTCTATCAAACCTTTAAAGAACAGTTAATTCCAATAATATATAGACTATTTGGGAAAATTGGGGAAGAAAGAGTGCTCCCAAATTCTTTCTATGATACAAATATGGTTTTGATGCCCAAACAAGGAAGAGACAAAACAGAAAAAGAAAATTATAGACCAATTTCTCTAATGAATATAGACGCAAAAAATTTCAACAAGATTTTAGCAAAACGAATATAGCATCTTATCAAGAGAATACTACATTATGATCAGGTAGGTTTCATACCAGTAATGCAGGGCTGGTTCAATATTAGGAAAACTATTACAATTATTATTCATATCAACAACAAAACCAACAAAAACCACGTGATTATCTCAATAGATGCAGAAAAAGCTTTCAACAAAATGCAACACACATTCCTATTAAAACCACTGGAGAACATAGGAATAAAGGGAACTTTCCATAAATAATAAGCAGTATCTAAATTAAACCTTCAGAAAGCATTATATGCAATGGAGATAAGCTAGATGCATTTCCAGTAAGGTCAGGAGTGAAACAAGGATGCCCATTATCACCATTATTATTCAATATGGTCCTAGAAATGTTAGCAGTAGCAATTAGACAAGATAAAGAAATTGAAGGAATGAAAATAGCCAAAGAAGAAACTAAGTTATCACTCTTTGCAGATGATATGATGATATACTTAGAGAATCCCAGAGATTCAAGTAAAAAACTACTTGAAATAATAAACAACTTTGGCAAAGCTGCAGGTTACAAAATAAACCCACACAAATCTTCTGCATTCCTATATATTAGCAACAAAATCCAACAGCAAGAGATATAAAGAGAAATCGCATTTAAAGCGAGAGTAGACACTCTAAAATACTTAGGAGTTTACCTGCCAAAACAAACCCAGGGATTATATGAACACAATTACAAGAAACTTTTTGCACAAATAAAGTCAGGTTTAAGTAAATGGAAAAACACCAGTTGTTCATGGGTAGGCCGAGCTAATATAATAAAAATGACAATTCTATTTAAATTAATCTACTTATTTAGTGCCATACCAATTAAACTATCAGATAATTATTTTCTAGAGCTGGATAAAATAATATCAAAATTCATTTGGAAAAACAAAAGGTCCAGAATATCAAAGGGACTAATGAAAAGAAATGCTTGGGAAGGTGGACTAGCGCTACCAGACCTCAAATTGTATTATAAAGCAGCAATTATCAAAACCACTTAGTATTGGCTAAGAAACAGAGGGGTAGACAAATTGAATAGACTTGGCACTCAAAACATAAGGAATATAGCAACCTCCTGTTTGATAAACCCAAACTGGAATAAGAACTTCTGGGATAAGAACTCACTGTTCGACAAAAATTGCTGGGAAAACTGGTTAACAGTGTGGCGGAAATTAGGCATAGACCCGTGCCTGACACCGTACACAAGAATAAAGTCTAAATGGGTACATGATTTAGGTATAAAGATTGATACCATGAATAATCTGGAGAAGCAAGGAATAGTGTATTTATCAGATTTATGGAGAGGGGAAGAATTTTTTTCTAAAGAAATGATAGAAAACATTATGAAATGCAAGATGGATAATTTTGATTACTTTAAACTGAAAAGTTTTTGCACAACCAAACCCAATGCAACGAAAATTCGGAGGGATGTAGTAAATTGGGAAAAAAAATTTACGGCTAAGCTCGGGGATAAAGGCCTCATTTCTAGAATATATAGAGAACTGACTCAAATATATAACCATACAATCATTCCCCAATTGATAAATGGTCAAAGGATATGAACAAGCAATTTTCCGGGGAAGAAATCACAGATATCTATAATCATATGAAAAAGTGCTCTAAATCACTATTGATTAGAGAGATGCAAATCAAAACAACTCTGAGGTACCACATCACACCTGTAAGATTGGCAAACATGACAGAACAAGAAAATGATAAATTCTGGAGAGGATGTGGGAGAGTTGGAACACTAATTCATTGTTGGTGGAGCTGTGAGATCATCCAACCCTTCTGGAGAACAGTTTGGAACTATGCCCAAAGGGCTACAAAAATGTGCATACAATTTGACCCAGCAATATAGCTACTAGGACTGTATCCCCAAGAGATTATAAAAATGGGAAAGGGTCCCACATGTACAAAAATATTTATAGCAGCACTCTTTGTGGTAGCCAGAAACTGAAAGTCAAGGGGATGTCCATCAACTGGGGAATGGCTGAATAAATTATGGTATATGAATGTAATGGAGTACTATTGCACCATAAGAAATGATGAACAAGAAGACTTCAGAGAGGCCTGAAAGGACTTATATGATCTGATGCTGAGTGAAAGGAGCAGAACCAGGAGAACTTTGTGCACAGCAACAACCACAGTGTGTGAGTTTTTTCTGGTAGACTTGGAACTTATAACACAAGAACTTACTGAGAAAAAAAAATCCCAATGTTGGTCTTCTAAGGCAAAATGCCTTCCACACTCAGAGAAAGAAATATGGAAGTCATTCGCAGAATGAAGCAGATCATGTTTGTGTGTGGGTGGGTTTCAGTGTATTATGTTTTGATTTGTTATATGATTTCTTCCATTTATTTTAGTTCGACTACATAGCATGACTATAGTGAAAATATGCTCAATAGGAAAGTATATGTAGAACCTAAACAGAATTGCATGCTGTCATGGGGACGGAGGGGGGTAGTGCGGGAAGAGTGGGGGGGATAAAATCTTAACTTTAAGGAAATGATTATAAAACATTAAAAAAAATTAAAATTAAAAATAAAGAAAATTTGACTTTCAAACACAAGAATGAGAAGAAGCGTGAAAAAGTAAACAGCAAAGAGAAGTCATAAGGGACTTACCAAAAGTGAACTGTTTACATTCCTACATGGAAAGACAATATTTGTAACTCTTAAAATTTTTCAGTATCTGGGTAGTTGGTGGGATTATATACACACACACACACATACACACACATGTACACGCATGCACGCACACCCACATACATACATGCCCACACATACAGAGAGAGAGAGCACAGAGTGAATTGAACAGGATGGGACCATATCTTAAAAGAAATTAAGGTAAATGATGAGAGAGAAATGTAGTGGGAGGAGAGAGGGTGAAATGGAATGGGGTAAATTATATCTCATTCAAGAGGCAAGCAGGAGACTTTTTAGTGAAGTGAAAAAGAGGAGAGCTGAGAAAAAAAACCAAGAAGTTTATCCTCATCACATTCAACTAAAGGAAGGAATAAAATGCACACTCATTTTGGTATGAAAACCTATCTTACAATACAGAAAAGTCGGGGAGAAGGAGATAAGCAAGGGGGTGGGATGATGGTGGGAAGGCAATGGGAGGGGGGAGCAATTTGAAGTCAACACTCGGGGAGGGACAGGATTAAAAGACAGAATAGAAACAATGGGGGACAGGATAGGATGGAGGGAAATACAGTTAGTCTTACACAACATGATTATTATCGAAGTCGTTTGCAAAACTACACAGATATGGCCTATATTGAATTGCCTGCCTTCCCAAAGTGAATGGGTGGGGAGGGAGGAATGGGGAGAATTGGGAACTCAAAGTTTTAGGAACAACTGTTTATTATTGTTGTTGCCAGTAGGAAATAAGAAATACAGGTAATGGGGAATAGAAAGTCATCTGTCCCTACAGGACAAAAGAGAAGATGGGGACAAGAGAAGGGAGGGAGGATAGAAGAGAAGACAGATTGGTGATAGGGAAATTTCTTATAGGACAAGATAGATTTCTATACCCCATTACTTGTTTTTCTTATTTCCCAGTTGTATGCAAACACAATTCTCAACATTCCTTCCTAATACTGTGAATTCCAACTTCTCTCTCTCCCTCCCTCCTCATTCATCCCCACTGTGAAGGCAAGCAATTCAATATAGACCATGTAATCTTGCAAAAGACTTCCATAATAATCGTGCTATGTAAGACTAACTATATTTCCCACCATCCTATCCTGCCCCCTTTTATTCTATTCTCTCATTTGAACTTGTTCCTCCCCAAAAATGTTTACTTCTTATTATTCCCTTCTCCCATTTGACATTGCTTCTATCATCCACTTCACCCCACTTGTCCCCTTCTCCCCTACTGTCCTGTAGTGTAAGATAGATTTTCATACCAAATTGATTGAGCATATTATTCCCTTGTTAAGCCAAATGTGAAGAGATTAAGCTTCACTTTTCCCCTCTTATCTCCTCCCTTTTCTCTTTCATTGAAAAAGCTTTCTTTGGCTCTATTATGACTGATAATTTGCCTCATTCCATTTTCTTTCTTGCTCCTCTCAATATATTCCTCTATGATCCCTTGATTTCATTTTGTTTGGTTATCATCCCTTCTTATTCAACTCAACCTGTGCTATATATATATGTATATATATATATATATATATATATGTATATATATGTATATATATGTGTGTGTGTGTGTGTGTGTGTGTGTGTGTGTGTGTGTGTGCGCTCTTCCATTGCCTGACACCACTGCATTCATTTTGGAGGTTTGGATGCAGAGGTGCTTACTCCCAGGTCTTCCTCTGGTAGTATGCATTACTCTTATTTATCTGAAAGGATGGAAAAGAATACCTTCTCACTAAGAAAGTAACCTTAACTTTTCTTATTCTTTTTCCCTTTTTTGGGCATTTTCCCAACCAGTTATTTGACTTTTGATTCCTTTGTCAAGAGGAGGGTATAATTTGGGGACCTGTAATTTCTTAGTTCCTCCAAATTGGCACAAAGGAGAGGAATTTATTCCTTTCCTGACCGGCACACTGGTCTAGAAATATCCAATAACTTTTCTGCCCAGAATCTGGAAGTAGTCGAATTCACATTCCACAACTGCCTCAGCTATGTCATGCACCAGGACACGCCCTTCGATCCCTTAATGTAGAAGCTGCTAGATCTTGAGTTATCCTGATTTTATTTCCACAATACTGGAATTGTTTCTTTCTAGCTGCTTGTAAGATTTTCTCCTTGAGCTGGGAGTTCTGGAATTTGGCCACAATGTTCCTAGGAGTTTCTCTTTTTGGATCTCTTTCAGGTGGTGATTGATGGATTCTTTCAAAACTTATTTTGCCCTCTGGTTCTAGAATGTCAGGGCAGTTTTCCTCGATAATTTCATGGAAGATGATATCTAGGCTCTTTTTTTGATCATGAGTTTCAGGTAGTCCCATAATTTTTAAATTGTCTCTCCTGGATCTATTTTCCAGGTCAGTTGTTTTTCCCATGAGATATTTCACATTCTCTTCCATTTTTTCATTTTTTTGGTTTTGTTTTATGATTTCTTCGTTTCTCAGAAAGTCATTAGACTCCATCTGTTCCATTCTAATTTTGAGAGAACTATTCTCTTCAGTGAGCTTTTGAACCTCTTTTTTCATTTGACTAATTCTGCTTTTGAAAGCATTCTTCTCTTCATTGGCTTTTTGAACCTCTTTTGTCAATTGAGTGAGCCTATTTTTCAAGGTGTTATTTTCTTAAGCATTTTTTTGGGTCTCCTTTACCAAGGTATTGACCCGTTTTTCATGCTTCTCTTGCATCTCTCTCATTTCTCTTCCCAGTTTTTCCTCCACCTGTCTAACTTGCTTTTCAAAATCCTTTTTGTGCTCTTCCAAGGCCTGAGCCCACCCGACATCCCCCTGGGATGTCTGGGGTACTGAGGCCCCGCCCTCCATGTCTTTCCCTGATGGCAAGGATACGTCCTCGTCATCAGATCCGAAGGTCAGGATCATTTGCATTTGTTGGAAAAAACTCTCTATAGTCTTATTTTTCTTCCCTTTTCTAGGCATTTTCCCAGCCAGTTACTTGACTTCTGAGATTCCTGTCCACCCCTGCCTGGATTCGGCCAGCTAGTGTTTGGGGTCTGATATTCAAATGGGCTTTCCATGCCACACAGCTGCTAATCAATGTGAGCTTTAGTGCTGGTGCTGGGGTTGGGGCAGGTCCACCTCCCAGGCTCAGTTCCCTCAGGGGCTTTATGCAGAGACCTTCAGTAATGGAGCAGGTTGAGGCAGGGCCATCTCCCAGGCTCAGCTCCTTCAGGTGTTTTATGCAGAGACTTTCAGTAATGAAGATCCTGCCTGCTGCTGGGGGAGTTCCAGGCCCCCGCCACACTGCAGCTGCCTCCTCCTCTGCTCCTCCACCTCCACCCCCGCCTCTGCCTCCGCCGCTTCCTCCTGAGGTGGCCCGAGTCACGGAGACACCCCGCTCCCCTCTCGACTGTGCCATCTCTCTCAGTGACCTGTAGCTTCTGTGGGCGGAGGGACCTTCCACGCCGCCGGAGCTTCCGTCCCTGAAGGCTGCTCGGATCTGCTTCTCTGGTGCCACGGCCAGGGCAGTGCTGGGGTGGGGTCCGCTTTCCGGGGCACGACGGACCCTGGGGACAGCTCTCCAGGGCTCTCTGGAATGAAAACCTCTTCCACTCTGTTTCTGCACACCTTGTAGTGATCCAGAACTTATGAGGATCTCTTTTTACATTAATTCTATGGGCTGTGGGTTCAGAGCTCATAAACGTGCGTCTTTCTACTCTGCCATCTTGACTCCGAGAGTCATTTTTTACAGATATTTTATGGGCTGTCAGGGAGGAATTAGTGTGTGTGCATCTTTCTACTCGACTATCTTGACTCCACCTCCAGAAAACAATTTCTTAAAAATTATAGTTAAACAAGTGGAAACTAATGGCTCTGTGGTACATCAATAATTAGTCAAACAAAATCAAAAGAATGAAAAAAAAGAAGAAAAAGTCCAACATCTCATTGGAAAAACAACAGACCTGAAAAATAGATCCAGGAGATATAATTTAAGAATTATTGATCTACCTGAAAGTCATGATTAAAAAAAAGAGTTTGCACAGCATCTTTCAAGAAATCATTGAGGAAAATTATCTTGAGGTCCTAGAACCAGAGAGTAAGATAGTCATTGAATGATTCACTGATCACCTCTTGAAAGAGATCCCAAATTGAAAATGCAGAGAAAAATTATAGATAAATTTCAAAATATCATTTCAAGAAAAAAAACTGCAAGCCACCAGAAAGAAATAATTTAAATATTGTGAAATCATAGTCAAGATTGCAGAAGATCTTGCAGTTTCTACATTAAAAAGTGGACTGGTTGGAATATAATAATCTGTAAGGTAAATGAGCTTGAATTACTACCAAAGATCAATTACCCATTGAAACTGAGCATAATCTTAGAAGGAAAGGAAGGATATTTAATAAAACAGCAGACTTCCAGATCTTGCTCATAAATTACCAGAGCTCAACAAAAAATTTGATCTTCAAATACAAGACTCAAAAGAGGCATATAAAAGTTAAAAGAAAAGGACAAAAAGACATTATTCAGTAATGAGAACATGATACTTGTTAACACTTGAGAACTACATCTGTATAACAACATTTAGAAGGGATATACATAGACACAGTTTGTAGGTATAAGTTGAAATTGATGTGATGATTAAAATCGTAATTAAGTGGTGAAATGGGATTGCAATAGGGTAAGAGGAAAGGAGGTAAATAGAACAGGGAAATTACATCACACAAAGAGGGACAAAGAGCTATTATGGTAGAGGGAAAGAAGGAGGGAGATAAGCATTATTTCAACCTTACTGTCATCAAATTTGGCTCAAGGAGGGAATAACTTTTTCAGGCATAGAAATCTAACTTGTCCTATAGACAGTAGGTGAAGAAATGGAAAAGAAAAGGCCTAATAGAAGGGAGGTGAGAAGTAGTAAGGGAAAAGGGAAAGTAAAGTAAGGGAGCTGACAGAAAGGAGGGAGGATTGAGAGAGGCGATAGTCAAAAGCAAAATTCTGGTTAGGAGGGAAAAGGATAAAGGAAAATATAAATGTGGGAGTAATAGCCTGAAGATAAAGACACAAAGAGTGCTCATTACTGTAAATATGAATGGGACGAACTCTCCCATGAAATGGAAGTGGATATCAGAATATATTTATTTATTTATTTATTTATTTCACCTTTTCTATTTATTTATTTATTTATTTATTTATTTATTTATTTATTTATTTATTTATTTATTTATTTATTTATTTGCTTGCTTGTTTATTTATTTATTTATTTATTTATTTATTTATTTATTTATTTAAGTTTTTACATTCATTTTCACAAATTTTTGGGTTCCCAGTTTTCTCCCCTTTTATCCCCTCCCCCCACCCCAATACCCCAAGCAATCTAATTTTCCCCATCTCCAATCTGCCCTCTCTTTTGTCATCCCTCCCTTCTCTTGTCTCCATCTTCTCTTTTCTCCTGTAGGGCCAGATGACTTTCTATTCCTCATTAACTGTATGTCTTCTTTCCTACTTATAACAACAATATTAAACAGTTGTTTCTAAAACTTTGAGTTCCAAATTCTCCCCATCCCTCCCTCCACACCCATTCCCTTTGGGACAGCAGGCAATTCAATTTAGGCCCTATCTGTGTAGTTTTGCAAATGACTTCCCTGATAGTCGTGCTGTGTAAGGCTAACTGGATTACCATCCCTCCTAACCTGCCCCTCATTGTTTCTCTTCTGTCTCTTGATCCTATCCCTCCCCAAGTGTTGACTTCAAATTGTTCCCTCCTCCCTTTGCCCTCCCCCCCATCATCCCCTCCCTTGCAATATCTCCTTCTCCCCCACTTTCTTATACTGTAAGATAGGTTTTCATACCAAAATGAGTGTGCATTTCACTCCTTCGTTTAGTCAAATGTGATGAGGGTAAACTTCTTGTTTTTTTTTTTTTTTTTCTCAGCTCTCCTCTTTTTCCCTCCACTAAGAAAAACTCCTACCTGCCTTTTAAATGACATATAGTTACCCCCTTCCCTTTCCCTCTCTTTCCTCCCCATACATTTCTCTCTCACCATTTACCTTAGTTTCTTTTAAGGTATAGTCCCATCATATTCAGTTCAATCTGTGCTCTCTATCTCTGTATGTGTGTGCATGTGTGTATGTGTGTGCATGCGTGTATATGTGTATGTGTGGTCCCACCAACTACCCAGATACTGAAAAGTTTTAAGAGTTAGAAATATTGTCTTTCCCTGTATGAATATAAACAGTTCACTTCTGGAAGTCCCTTAAGACTTCTCTTTGCTGTTTACTTTTTCATGCTTCTTCTCATTCTTGTGTTTGAAAGTCAAATTTTCTTTTCAGCTCTGGTTTTTTCATTAAGAATGATTGAAAGTCCTCTGTTTCATTGAAAGACCATATTTTCCCTTGAAGTATTATACTCAGTTTAGCTGGGTAGGTGATTCTTGGTTTGAGTCCTAGTTCCTTTGACTTCTGGAATATCCTATTCTATGCCCTTCGATCCCTTAATGTAGAAGCTGCTAGATCTTGGGTTATCCTGATTGTATTTCCACAGTACTGGAATTGTTTCTTTCTAGCTGCTTGCAAGATTTTTTCCTTGAGCTGGGAGTTCTGGAATTTGGCCACAATGTTCCTAGGAGTTTCTCTTTTTGGATCTCTTTCAGGTGGTGATTGATGGATTCTTTCAATACTTATTTTGCCTTCTGGTTCTAGAATGTCAGGTCAGTTTTCCTTGATAATTTCATGGAAGATGATGTCTAGGCTCTTTTTTTGATCATGAGTTTCAGGTAGTCCCATAATTTTTAAATTGTCTCTCCTGGATCTATTTTCCAGGTCAGTTGTTTTTCCCATGAGATATTTCACATTCTCTTCCATTTTTTCGTTCTTTTGGTTTTGTTTGGTGATTTCTTGGTTTCTCGTAAAGTCATTAGACTCCATCTGTTCCATTCTAATTTTGAGAGAACTATTAAATTCAGTGAGCTTTTGAGCCTCTTTTTCCATATGGCTCATTCTTCTTTTGAAAGCATTCTTTTCCTCATTGGCTTTTTGAACCTCCTTTGCCAATTGAGTGAGCCTATTTTTCAAGGTGTTAATTTCCTCAGCATTTTTTTGGGTCTCCTTTACCAAGGTATTGACCCGATTTTCATACTTTTCTTATATCTCTCTCATTTCTCTTCCCAGTTTTTCCTCCACCTGTCTAACTTGCTTTTCAAAATTCTTTTTGAGCTGTTCCAGGGCCTGAGCCCACCCGCCACCCCCCTGGGGTGTCTGGGGTACTGAGGCCCCGCCCTCCACGTCTTTCCCTGATGGCAAGGATACATCCTCGTCATCAGATCCGAAGGTCGGGATCATTTGCATTTGTTGGAAAAAACTCTCTATAGTCTTATTTTTCTTCCCTTTTCTAGGCATTTTCCCAGCCAGTTACTTGACTTCTGAGATTCCTTTCCATCCCTGCCTGGATCTGCCCAGTTAGTGCTTGGCCTCTGTGATTTAAATGGGCTTTCCTCCTGCTGGCTGTCAATCAGTGAGCTTTAGTTCAGGTGCTGGGGTGGGGACAGGGCTGCCTCCCAGACTCTGATCCCTCGGGGGCTTTATGCAGAGACTTTCAGGAATGGAGCGGGTGGGGGCAGGGTCGGGGGCCCGCCTCCCAATCTCAGTTCCCTTGGGGGTCTTGAGCAGAAGCCTTCAGTAATAGAGCGGGGTGGGGGCAGGGCCGTCTCCCAGGCTCAGCTCCGTCAGGTTTTATGCGGGAATCTTCCGTAATGAAGATCCTGCCTGCTGTTGGGGGATTCCTGAGTCCTGGGCCGCTGCCACCTCAGCTGCTGCCCACACCTCTGCCTCCGCCTCTTCCTGCCCTGGTCTCTGCCACCGCCGCTTCCTCTCAAGGGGGCCCGAGTCACGGAGACGTTCTGCTCCCCTCCTCCAGCCCGGCCTTCTCTCTCACTGACCTGTAGCTTCTGTGGGCGGAGGGACTTTCCCGGCTGCCGGAGCTTCTGTCTCTGAAGCCTGCTCAGATCAACTTCTCTGGGGTCACGGCCAGGGCAGCGCTGGGGGTGGGGTCCACTTTCCGGGGCGCGCCGGACCCTGGGGACGGGTCTCCAGGGCTCCCTGGAACGGAAATCTCTTCCACTCTGCTTCTGCACACCTTGTATTGACCCAGAAGTTATGGGGGACTCTTTTTACATTAATTCTATGGGCTTTTGGTTTTGGAGCTCCTTCTACTCCGCCATCTTGGCTCCGCTCATATCAGAATATATTTAAACCTATAATCCAACATGTTGTTTACAAGGGGCACGTGCTATAGAAGGATGAAGAGAGAGTGGAGATAAAAGACTAGAACAGAATATACTATGCTTCAGTTGAAGTAGAAAAGAAAAAAAAAAGAAGCTGAGGCAGAAATCCTGATTTCAAAACAAACAAAAGCAAAAATAGATCAGATTAAAAGACACAAGGAAAGTAACTGGACATGGTTAACAGTCATAGATAGTGATATAATATCATTGGTAAACATATATGACCAAGTGGTGTAGTATACACACCCTTAGAGTTAAAGTTCAGGAAGTTACAGGAAGAAATAGATAACAAAACCGTTGTAGTGGGGACCTCAAACTCCCCCTCTCAGAGTTAGATAAATTGAACCACAAAATGCACAAGAAAGAAGTTAAGGAATTGAAACTAATTTTAGAAAGGTTAGCTATGGGAGACCTCTGGAGAAAACTGAACCAAGTAGAATGGTTTATGCCTTTTTCTCAGTGGTACATGGCACCTGCTCAAAAATTGACCATGCAATAGGTAATTAAACCTCACAAAAATGCAGAAAGGCAGAAATATTAAGTGCATCTTTTTTTAGGTCATGATGCAATAAAACTATATGTAAATAGGGGCACAGAAAAATAGACTAAAATTAACATCAAACTAAATAATCAAATCTAAAGAATGAGTGAGTCAAAGAAAAAAATCATAGAAGTAATAACTTCATCCAAGAGAATGAAAATAATGAGACAACATACCACAACTAATGGGATGGAATGGAAGGAATTGTGAGGTGAAATTTTATATCTCTGAAAGCTTACACAAATAAAATACAGAAAGAGGAGATCAATGAATTGGGAATGCAACTACAAAAGTTAGAAAAATAACAGAATAAAAATCCCCAATTAAATGTTAAATTAGAAATACTGAAAACCAAAGGAGAGAATATTAAAATTGAAATTAAGAAAAAAACTATTGAACTAATAAATAAAATCAAACCTGGTTTATGAAAAAATAAAATAGATAAACCTTGGTTATTTAGATAGAAGAGGTAAAAAAAAATTACAAATTACAATTGTCAAAAGTGAAATGCTGAATTCACCACCAATTAAGAGGAAATTAAAACAATAATTAGGAGCTCTTTTCCCTACCCATATGCCCATGAATTTGTCAATCTTGGTGAAATAGATGAAAATTTACAAAAATATCAACGGCCCAGATTGAAGAAGATTAACTATGTGAGAAAATAGGCAAAGGAGTCCCACCACATTCTTTTAGTGATAAAATATGATGCTGATACCCAAAAAAGGAAATAAAATTATGGAACAGTTACTCCAGTGAATAAAGATGACAAAATAAATAAAATACTAGCAAACATTACAGCAACATATTACGAGTATAATACAGTCTGACCAGGTATGATTTATACCAGAAACACAAGGCTTTGGTTTAATATCAGGAAAACTGTCAGTATATTTGGCCATATAAGCAAGAAAACTAACACAAAACATTTGATTGTCTCAACAGATGCAGAAAAAGTTTTTGACAAAATAGAACACCCATTCCTATTAAAAACACTAATCAGCACAGGAATAAATGAGGTCTTCCAGAAAATGATAAGTAAGTAGAATCTACCTAATACTATTAACAAGCATTATATAGAACAGGGATAAGCTAGAAGCATTTCCAATTTCACCTTCCAATAGAAACTGAAACAAGAACGTCCATCATCACCACTGTTATTCCGTATTGTACTAGGAGTTTTAGTTTTAGCATACAAGAAGAAAAATAAATTAAAGGAATTAGAATTGACAAAGAAAAAACAAAGATACTTCTCCTTGCAAGTGATGTGATGATATACTTGGAGATTTAATTTAAAAAAAAAAAACACTTGAAATAAACATCCTTATCAAAGCTTCAGGATATAGCAAAAACCCACACAAATTGTGGGTATTTCTATATATTACTAACAAAGGCAAAAAGCAAGAGATAGAAACAGATTCCCTTTAAATGCATTGTACACAGTATAAAATTTGAGGGAGGTTGCCTGCCAAAACACACCCGGGTACTACATGAACATATAATTGTGTCACATTATTTTACACAAATAAAGTAAGATTTAAATACATGGGAAATATCAGTTGCTCATAGGTAGGTCAAGCTAATACAATAAAAATGAAAATTCTACCTAAATTAATTTATTTATTCAGCGTCATACCAAGCAAACTACCAAAAATTATTTTATAGTGTTAAAAAAAGTAATAACAAAATCCATCTGGAAGAACAAAAGATCCAAAATATCAAGAAAAGTAAAGAAGAGAAATGCGGAGGAAGGTGGCCCAGTCATACCATATTTTAAATTGTAGTATAAATCAGCAGTTATCAAAACTACTTGGTCCTGACTAAGAAAAATAATGGTGGTTCAGTGGAATAGGTTAGGTAAACAAGATACAGTAGTTCATGACAACAGTAATTAAGTGTTTGATGAACACAAAAACTCCAGCTTCTTGGATAAAAATTCTTCCGGGTAAAGTGGAAAATAGCATGAATTACACTAGGCATGGGCCAACATCATACAGACTCTACCAAGATAAATCCAAAATGTGTAGGATATAGAGAAATACAGGTAGCAATAGCAATTATGAAAAAATGAAACAAATTTCTCTGATAAAGGCCTCATTTCTCAAACATATACCTGAGTCAAATGGATAAAATTAAGAGTAATTCCCTAATTAATAAATGATCAAAAGATCAAAAAGAATGATCATTTTCTGATGAAACAATCAAATCTATCTATAGCCATAAAACAATGAGTTTATATGCAACTTCCTGATCATTTTATAATTAGAATGAAGAAGTGTGGACAGAGTTGAAGTTATACAACATACATTATTTGCAGAAGGAAGGACTTTGATTTCGGTACTTTTTGCAAAATGTTTAGCAGTTGAGTAGCCACTTTGAATATGCTATGTAATGAATATCATCACTCAGAGATGAAGATTCATAGTTCAGGTTTAGCATATGGTGAGAATACGTTCATCCTTTGCCAAATGAATATTGTTTCTCAGATTTGACTTCATCCATAAAAATAATACCAACAGCGATAATAACAAAAAGTACCACTGAGCTTAGATTGTTTAATACTTTCCTTAAAGTCTTCTATTATATTTTTTATTCCAAACTCTGATCCATGCATATTTCAGAATATAGTATGTGATATAGATGAATACAATAACAAGCTGGTACAAATTAAAAAAGAAATGATCAGACAAAGAAGAAAGAACCCAACAATTGAAAGTTACTATGGTAATAGAGAAGACTGGGGTTCATCTTCAGAGGAGGAAACTGAGGGGGAAAAAGCTCCTTGTAGCCAAAAGAGTAACATCAAGTGGTCACTCGCCAAAACAAATCATAAAGGAACTTGTAAAAAAGATTTTAAAAATAAAATGTAAGAGATTGAGGAAAGTTTTTAAAATAACATGAACAATCCAAGAAAAACAAGATTGTGAAAAGAAAGTCAAACAACTGTTAAATGAGGTACAGAATTTTAAGGAAAAAAGATGACTTTGAAATTTAGAGTTGGGCAATGGGAAGCCAGAGAAGTTATAAGAGAGCAAGAAATATTAAAACAAAGTATAAAAAGTGAAAAAAAGAAAATAATGCGAATCATCTCATAAAATCCTGATCTGGAGAACAGACTAACATGAAAAAGCAGTAATAACTGAACTAATTCAAAGTTAAAATTAAAAAAAAAAAAGAATCTTGATGCAATAATGCAATTAACAAATAAAGGAAATTGGCTCAATATGTTACAATAAGAAGGGAAAGTAGAAATAGAAAAAAAAAATCCACCAGTTACCACTTGAAACAAATCCTACAGGAAAAGCCTACAGGAATATCATATCTAGATTTTGAAACCCCCAGTGCAAGGAGGAAATGTTATGAGAAGTAAGAAAAAATATGGTAGAGTCAAAGCTAGAATTACATGAGATCTGGCAGCGGTAGTACTAAAAGACAAGTCGTGGAACATTATACATTGAAGATTAAAAGAACTGGGGTTGCAGGTGAAAAATATCTTATTCAGTAAGCTAAGCATAATTCTGAATTGAAAAAACACTCAATGAATGTTCATGATTTTATTGCAAAAAGACATGAAATCAGTAGAAAATTTGGCATGCAAGATCTAAGAGAAATATAAGATAAGCACCAAAAGTAAATCACAAGGAACTCAGTATGGACATACTATTATTTTTTTTCAAGGGAATATAAATCATATGTTTAAGATTGTTATTAGCAATTGGGTTGTTCAAAAGAAAGATTTAAGTATAGCTGAACATGATATAATACTAAAAAGGAAACTGTCCAGGAAAAAGGTAGAAAGAGGAATTGTTTTATATACATGAGGGATGAGAGGAAGAAATGACACAGACGAATCATATGAAGGAGGAGTGATGGTAGCTCTGGAACTCTACTCTCATGGGGAATGTGTTAAAGAGAGAACATATATAAGTAGAAGGGTGCAAATGTCTTCTAAATTCAGAAAGAAATAAAAGACTAAGGGGTTGGAGGGGGGAAATGATAAGGGAGGGTGTATTCAGGGTGTGGAGAGAGGACAAGGTAAATATCCTTGTGGCAAGGTAGGCTATGTAATAGGAAGGTTGGGATAGAATTATAGTAGAGGAGTCAGGAGGGATATGAAATATGGGATACACACAAACATAAAATAAATATTAGGACTAGAATTTACAAGGGCAAAAATGTAAGGGTTAGTGATCATGATTTCAGATGAAGTTAAAGCTAACTAATAGGTTTAATCAAAAAAGAAAAATACACTGTAAGTCATATTAATCAATCAATATTGATCGATATATTAAAACAATCAATTATTAAATTATATTAAATATATATTATATCTATATAAATATATTAAAATCATATTAAAACAAACATTTTTTTTACAGTATTTAAAATAATTGAAACTTCTACAGTTGAAATACTGCTCTGGTGTAGGAAATGATGAATTGGTGGGATTGAATAAATATGGAAAGACTAGGAATTATGAAGGAAGAAGTTATCCATTCTCTGAGAGACTTAAGTGTAACAAGTATGGTGTGGTATTACAAAGATGAATATTAAAGTTTATGTGTCTATAAGAGTATGATTACTGATACCTAAGAATATGTAAGTATATGTATGTACTGTACAGGCATTTATGTGTTGTGTACAAATGTACCTACACACCACACACAAAAACACACATTATATACATATATACATATACATACATACATACATATGTATGTATACATATACATATATGCATCTGTGTAGATCTGTATGTGTGTTTCATTGTTGCCTTCTTGGGGAAGAAAACAGAGGAAAGGGGGAGAGATCAAAGAAAATGTGCACAGCAGGGAACAAAAGAAAAATTACCTGGAAGCAAAATAAAAGATGGACAACTCAGAACATGTGTTTTATTATATAGGCTTTCTTGAACTGAAATTTATTGCCATGTATTTTGAAGTGTCTTATGTTCTGCTATGCACATGGAAATGTTTTTCTTTTCTTCTATTCATGTTTTAGAATTTAAATTTATAATATGTGCTTTCTCATATCTTATTGTATACTTAAGTTGTAGTATTCAAGTTTATATTAATCAATAAATATATAAAGCTCCTCACCTTCAGTTGGAAATTTGACTAGAGAGGAATGCACTTCAATCTATGGTATATAGTCAATGACTGGAGAATAGATGGATGATGATCTGTTGAGAACACTATGGAATTGTTCAGCCAGTCTCTCCAAGATTATGCCCTTAACACTAATCAATACTGAGCAGTTGAGATACATCATAGGTCTTTGGCCCATAAATAGCTTTTATGGCATCATAAAATTGTATAGGACTGTTACTATCAATGTACAACTAATTTTTACCTCCACTCTTCCTGAATCAAGAATACTGCATCTCTCTAAGCTTAGCTCACACTTTACTTGTGATGGAATTAAATACTGCCTTCTTAGAAATAGATGCCATGTGTTTTGGTCTGTGCCTACTCTTTTATTAAAGTCACCAAGAATTATAAGCCTATCCTCTTTTGTTGCACTCATAATGACAGTCTTTGGGGCTTAATAATTTTTATCTTTCATCCTCATCAAGGTTTCTCATGGTGAGAGCAAACACGCTGATGATGGTGGCTTGGCACCTTTCTGCAAGTGACATTTGCATTGTCATTCATCATTCACTCCTTTTGCTAGGCATACAAACTTGCTAACTAGATTAATTTTGATTGGAAAATCTATGCCAACTTCAAAGTGCTCTTCATCACTGTGGACACACCAGAAAAATGTACATCCAGCTCCAATTTTCGTAAATGGACCTCCATTTGCTAATCTTATTTCACTAAAGGCTGGTATTTGGAAGCAATATCTCCTGAGTTATCCCAGAAGAGTGGCTCATCTTTTAGGTCCCTGGATTTCATGTTGTACATAAGGGTCCACAAATTTTATGTGCTTAGGATGAGTGGAAAGATATTTGCTAAAGTTTTCATGCATTTTGTGTTTCTGCTGCAAGGTAGAACTCTGACTATTGCAACAAGCAGGTAAAGATTGGGTGAAGCAGGTGATTTTAAGGGAATTTTTTTTTTTGCTCCTTCCTCCTGACAAGAGGTGAGCAATATGATCCTTAAAAAAGTCTACACAAACACTCAGGAGGCCACTGAGTCACACTGCTGCTTCAGTCCAGTAAGATGACAATCCTATTGCTTGGATTTCCTGTGTGCAAGATTGTGACTACAGTTCCTAAAGCATCTACCACTTTTTCATTTGTCTTTCTTTTACTTCAGGACTTTAAGGTAGCAAAAATAACAAAATAAAGAGTGCTGTATTTTGACTCATGCATAAATTGGATTAAATGGGGCATAATTAAAGGAATTTGTAAACCTTACACTCTCTTCCAGAGTCACAGGAATCCAGCATCTTGGATGTCTAACCAAACTCTACGTGCTCCACAGCACCTGCTTTTGCTACCTTCATGGGTATTGGAACAAATTGTTCTCATCTTCCCCCCCCCTACACACACATGTACACACAAATTATATAAATAAAAATAGATACATACAAATTAACAATAAATCCATTGAAATTATATATTAAATATATATAAACAAATTTTGTATTTTATATACACAAATTATATATACATGTTCATATATACATATGCAAACATACACACACATGCATGTGTGCACACATACAGGCATGCAAGTGCTCTTCCAGGTCTGATAGACAACAATGTCCCAAAACTCCTAAAGACATTTAAGGTTATTAAAACTTATGTTTTCATAAAATTTAACAAATTTTAATTGCTTAAAACTGAACTAAGAGTTTTGGGACTCAATGAAATTTAAAAGTTGATCCAAATGTCGTTGTTCCTTCAAGTCAGATCTGTTTATTCATTAAAGAAGCTGTTTTCCAAACCATATTAAGTTTGCCCTCAAGTTCACTCTACTTATCCTCTTGGAATTATGTATGTATATGTGTGTATATTTTATATGGGTGTGTATGTACATATGTATGTGTATTTGCATATAAATACATGTGTGTATACATATATTCCGAATTGTATTTTATTCCTTGTGTACCTATAGTTTCTCTACCTTATCTCCAGTAGAACATAAGTTCCAGAAGGGCAAACATTACATCACTTTTGGTCTTTTTACCTCCACCATACTAAATGCTTGCCTTTGTATGTACTTAATAAATATTCATTAACTTATTGAATTAAATGTATTTTAGCCATGGATTATAGTTGGAAGGATAAATCATTCTCCTATTAAAATATCCAGTCTCTTCTTGCTAAACAAATCTCTTGATCTCCACAGATTTTTCCAGATAAAATCTTGTAACTTCAAGATTCTCATTTACAATGGTATCATGAATTTTGATTCTTAGTTCCATAGCTAAAGACTAATGGAGTAAAGTGGTATGAGACAACTTCTTTAGGAAGTTAGCTATGAAATAAGATGTCAGTACAATTAAAGGCAATGTGTGAGGGTTAAGAAGAGGAAATTCATAGAAGAAATATAAAAAAAAATTAGTGACAGTGATTAAAAATAAATGACTTATTAATGAGAATGCCTCTCTGTAACCACTAAACAAAAATGACAGAAAAAAATTGAAATGGAAAGCCAATATCCCCTTGAACTTTTCTTAGACAAATACCTGCTCAATTGAAAGGAAACAGTGAAAACCAAAACGGGCCTGATAACATGTTCTATTCAAATCAATATATTCTGTGGTGTTTCAATATTGAAGGAGAAAGTAGTGAGCACGTTTTCTGTTCCTCTTCAATAATGACTTTCCCCCTAATTTTCTCAATTTCATAACAGGGAAATTAAGAGAACAACTTAGTTCCCTTCATGTAAATATCCAATCAAGGAATGTTAAAGATGGAAAAAAAAAACAGTTCTATGGCATAGTGGATGGGGTGTCAGGTCTGGAATCAGGAAGACTCTTTTTCCTGAGTTCAAATCTGGCCTCAGACATCTGCTAGCTGGGTGACCATGAGCAAGTCACTTAACAATGATTTCCTCAGTTATCTCATCTGTGAAATATGGTTGAGAAGGAAAAAAAAAAACTCTTTCAGTATCTTTGTTAAGTCAACCCCAAATTGGGTCACAAAAATTCAGACAACACTGTAAAGACTAAACAGCAAAAGAAAAGTAAAGTTAGGAAAAGACCTCACATTGCATTCACCCTTCAGTAGCTATTTACTGAGTCATAATGCATCTAAGGCAGGGTGCCAGGAAATCTGAGAGAGGCAAATATAAACCCAGAATTGAGAATTATGTTAATAAGTTTGTAGTCTAAGTAGTGGAAGTAAGATGAAGTAGCTAAAGGAGAATTCAAAGGAAACATTCTTAACATTCCCTTCTATAGAGTTCTAAAATAAATTGTCAAAACTAATGATTGGGTGCAATAGACAAAATAAAAGATTGGAGGGAGTGGTATTCCCATTCCAAGACAATTTAGGATGTCGGAAGAAGTAGATACTCGAGTGGGAACTTCCCTAGAATGCAATGTAGCAGCAACACTAGCTGTAGGCTTTGGAGGTTACAATCATGACAATAGTAGAAGTAGTAGAAGTTTTGGGAATACTCAACAACTGATTAGAAAAAAAAAACTATAGGGGACTTCTATGAAAGTAATCAATGGGGGATCAGATATTATTTGAAAAGTATATTTTTCTTGCCCTGTTCAGAGCCAGAGTGCTAGACTGGAAAAAGAGCAAAGGTCCTAAACCCTGGTAGCAGTTCTGTGGCAGAGAAAAACACTAAGAATTTCACTTGAAAGGATCAGGTCTCCTACCTGAATAAGAATTTAGGTACAGACAAAAAAGGGAATGATTACCCCTCCTTTTATCATATTATTCTGGGAGCAGTAGAAATTACAGATTCCCTGAGTGAATGATGAAAACAGCAGGGCAAAACCTCTAAAGAAGGTACAGTGATTCTTCTCCCCCAACCCTGGTAACCAGAACCCAAGTCTAAAATAAAATTCTACAATCTTTCAGTGCAGAATGAACATTTAAACTAGTACAGTTACTGAAGAGAGACTAAACATCTAGCTCCTTCATCACTGTGCTTCAGACATCCAATATTACTAACAACTTCAAAACTGGAGTAAAAATGTTAGCACATGATCCATGAATGTCAGTTCTGCCTCTATTTTCACAGTCATTAGAATTGCTAGTGCCAGATTATGTTTCTGAATGCATGGCAGTGAAAATAAAAATGACTTTTGGAGGCTTGTAGGTTTTTCAGACATACATCCTATTGGAACTCGTGAAAAGAAAGGAGACATGCTTTTTCCTTCTATGGCATTTCAGATGAATGCATAATCTTAGCTAATGTTCTTCTTGAGAACAATAAAACACAAGAGTTAAGAGGGGCGAGCTAAGATGGTGAATTAGAAGCAGAAACTTGCTAGGGCTCTCCAGCCAAGCCCAGACAAATACCTGTAAAAATTTACTCTAAACAAATTCTGAAGCTGAAGAAGCCACAGAATGACTGAGTGAAGCAAATCTCCATTCCATAATAGCCTGGACTGTCTTTCATCAAATGGATGCATCTATCACAGCATTCTGGGAAAAGAACCTAGCACAGTGTGGACACAGATGATACCTGAGCAGTCCTTGAGGGGAATGAGTCACTGAAATCTGTGGCAGTTTCCAGACTTCACAACCCCAGCACACTGAGGACAAATTGAAAAAAATCTGTTGGACCTGTGAAAGAGAGTAGAGTGGTCTAGCTCCAGTCCCACAACAGAGGAAGGGGTAGAGGGGCACATAACAGGCCCAGCAGGAGCAGTGACAGCCAAAGGGGTAACAGCTGCTTCGTGAGCTCTAGACTCACAGATTGTACCCACCATCCTCATTGAAAACAGAGAACTACCTTGACAAAGAGCTAAAAAGTCAAGTAAATGACAGGGGAAATGAGCAAAAAACAGAAGAAGAATCAGACTATAGAATCTTACCTTGGTGACAAGGAAGAACAAAATATACAAATAGAAGAAGAAAACAAAGTAATGCTCCTACTTCCAAAGCCTCCAAGAAAAATATGAATTGCTCAAAAAGGATTTTGAAAATCAATAAAATAAGTAGAGCAAAAATGGGGAAGAAAAATCAGAGGGATGCAAGAAAATCACCAAAAAAAATCAATTCCTTCCTAAAGGGGACCAGAAAATCCTGGAGAAAATAACACCTTAAAAATAAACTAAAATCCTGACCCTATAGTCAGGAGGACTGGAGTTCAAATCTGGCCTCAGACATTTGACACTTACGAGCTGTGTGACCTTGATTAAGTCACTTAACTCCAATTGCTTTGCCTTCTCACCTCAAAAAAAAATAGACTAACAAAATGGCAAGGGAGATCCAAAAAGCAGACGAGGAGAAGAATGCATTCAAAAGCAGAACTGACCAGATGGAAAAGGAGGTCCAAAAGCTCACTGAAGAATATAATTCTTTAAAGATTAAAATAGAGCAAATGAAAGTAATGACTGTGAAAAATCAAGAAATTATAAAACAAAACCAAAGGAATTAAAAAATAGCAATGTGAAATAACTCATTGAAAAGGACAACTGACCTAGAAAATAAATTCAGGACAGACAATTGAGAAATTATTGCACTACCTGAAAGGCATGATCAAAAAAAGAACCTAGACATCATCTTTCAAGAAATCATCAAGGAAAGCTACCCTGATATTCTCGAATCAGAAGGTAAAATAGATATTGAAAGAATCAGCTAATCAGCTACTGAAAAAGATTGCTGAAGGAAAACTAGGAATATTGTAGTCAAATTTCAGAGCTCCAAGGGCAAGGAGAAAATATTGCCAGCACCATGAAAGAAACAGTTTCAGTATTGTTACACAACACAAAATTAAAACATAATCAGGATAACACAAGATCTAGCATTTTCTACGTTAACGAATCAGAGGGCTTGGAATATGGTATTCCAGAGGGCAAAAGAGGTAGGATTAAATCAGTAATCACCTAATCACCTACCCAGTAAAAATGAGTATAGTACTTCAGGGGGAAAATGGTCATTCAATGAAAAAGAGGACTTTCAAAAATTCTTAATGAAAAGACCAGAGGTGAATAGAATATTTGACTTTCAAAGAGAAGAATCAAGAGAAGTGTGAAAGGGTAAACAGGAAAGAGAAATCATGAGGGACATAGTAAAGTTTAATATTTATATTACTGCATGGAATGATAGTATTTGTAACTCTTGAGACTTTTCTCAGTGTTAGGGTAATTGGAGGGAATATATACATATAGACATAGGGCACAGGGTGAGTTGAATATATAGGGATGATATCTAAAAATAAAATTAAAGGTTGAGAGAGGAATATATTGGGAGGAGAAAGGGAGAAATAGAATGGGGTAAATTTTCTCTCACATGAAAGATGCAATGAAAAACTTTTTCAATGGAAAGGAATAAGGGGTAAAGTGAAAGGGAAAGAGTGAACCTTTCTCTCATCTCATTTGACTTAAGGAGGGATTAACATGTATTCTCAATGAGGTATTAAAATCTGTCTCACACTAAAGGATAGTAGGAGGGAAGGGGATAAACAGGGAGTGTGGGATGATAGAAGGAAGGGAAAATGGGAGGAGGAGGTAATTCGAAATAAATACTTTTGAGAAGGGACAGGGTCAAAAGAGAGAATAAAATAAATGGGGGGCAGGATAGGACAGAAGGAAAAATAGTTAGTTTTTCACAACATGACTGTTAAGGAAGTATTTGGTGTGATTAGACACATATAACCTATACAGAATTACATGCCTTCTCAGTGGGATTGGTTGAGGAGAGAGGAAGGGGGAGAAGCTGACACTCAAAGTTTTAAAAATGAATGTTTGAAATTCTTTATACATACAGCTGGGAAAAAAGATATACAGGCAATGGGATATAGAAATCTATCTGGCTCTACAAGGAAATAGAGGAGATGGGGATAAGAGAAGGGAGAGATGGGATAGAATGGAGGGCAGTTTGGGGGAAGGGGTAATTGTAATGCACTATCTCTTAGAATGGACAAAGGGGAGAGATGGGGAGCAAGCTTGAACTCGAAATCTTGTGGAAGTGAATGCTGAAAACTAAAAATAAATTAATTGAAAAAAAAGAAGCAGCTGAAATGCTACCTGCAATATTCTTTAGGAAGGAACCTTGAAAAGCAGTCCCAAATCTTTTAAAATGGGAATGAAACAATGTGGTAGACAAAAAGAATCCTTATTTCATTAATCCAATAGCTGTTGATGTTAATGAAGATGAAGTTATTACATTTGATAGCTGAAGAAGATTATTGATGCAAGTAATTACTTGTACAAGTATGATTCTCAAGATATCTTCCCAATAGGGTGGTGGGGTTTAAGAGGAAGTGCATTGCAACCACCAGAAAATAATATCTCCACTGCAACGAGTATTGCAAAAGCATGATCTTAGCCTTCCAAAGTGACTCTGCTTTTGGTGCAGTCTGAACAGAAAATTGCTCCAAACTTAGTACAGAAGGGCAAGAAACCTCAACAAATTTCAGTCCCCAAGAAACACATATTTAAAAGCATTTCCCTGACAAAAGTAAAAACAAAGAAACATCTCTCACACTGAAAAATCTCAAAACAAGAAAAGAAGTCATAAAAATATGAAGAAAAATCCACTGAAAGAGTGGAACTTCACCTAAAGAGATTGTCACCTGTGGCTAACTCATGAGCAAGAAGTAGCAGCTTTGTGACTGATTTCTGGAGAGGAGCAGCACCTCTTGCTCCTCAGCCTGCCCTGTAGCCTGTAGTTGTATAAACAGGGCAAGAAACTCAGACTAAGGGAGAATCCACAGTTCCCATCTGTCTGAAACCGAACATAGCATTGGGGTATTCATGGCACAAAGAAGAGAATGACTCCAAAACACTGAAAACAAAGTTTCAAAGAAAAATTCAGGTTAAACCAAAGTTCAGTTAGAATTCCCAGGAAAAAAAATAGTTTTAAAAGTAAAAGATATACACTTTGTTAAAAGAAATGAGAGTATCAGAGGAAAAGTTTGGAAAACAAATGAGAGCTGTGGAGAAACAACATTGGTTTTAATTAGAGTTACAAAAACATCAACCAAGTAACACAGACTCCTTGAAAATATGAGTGAACCAAGAGAAGTAAATGAATCCATGAAAGAAGGATGGAACGGAAAGTCACATGATCAAACAAAAAGAAGAAAATGTAAATTATCTCATATAAAAATATAGCTAACACATTAAGGTGAGAGGATTTAAGGAACATTATACTCCTGGAAAACCATAATGAAAAAGGAAGGTTAACATATTTCCAAGAACTAATGAAAGAAAGCTGAAGCATCAGTGTTTAAGTCAAAGTGAAACCAGAAAGAATCCATCAGTTGCACCTGAAGGAAATTCCCAAATAAAAAACTCCTAAGAAAAATATATTTTCAAGGTCAAAGGAAAAATGTTGTGAACATGCAGAAAGATAGAATTGAAATATTAAGGAGCCACAGTCAGAAATACATATAATATAGCAGCTACTACATAACATAGTGGAGAATTTGTAGAATCATATTCCAAATGTCACACATTGATAGCCAAGAATAACACTATGGAAAACTAAATATGATCTTACAAAGGAAAAATGTAATTTTAATGAAATGGAGGTTGTCCAAACATTTCTCATGAAAAAATCAGAGAAAAAATTCACAGAGTTCCATGTTCTCTTGCTGGCATCCACAACTTATATCAATTTACTCAACTTAAACAGTAGTAATCCAATTATTGTTTTATTTATATATTAATTTATCCATTCATTCATTTGTTTTATGTTTCAGCGTTCACTTTTTATAAGATTTTGATTTCCAAATTTCCTCACTCCCTCTCCTCTCCCCTTGTTAATTTCTTGAAAGATGATATATAGGTTCCTTTTGTCATGACTTTCAGTTAATACAATAAATTTCAATTGTCTCTCCTGGATCTATTTTCTAGATAAGTTGTTTTTCCAATGAGTTATTTCATATTATCTGCTATTTTTTAAATTCCTTTGGTTTTCTTTTATAATTTCTAGAGTTTTCACAAAATCGTTAGCTTCCATCTGCTCCATTATAATCTTTAAGGAATTATTTGCTTCAGGGAGATTTTGGAACTCCTTTATATTCTGACCAGTTCTGCTTTTTAAGACATTCTTCTCATTGACTTTTTGAATCTCTTTTGTCATTTCTTTAAGTATTTTTTAAAGTGTTATTTTCATCAGTATTTTTTTATGTCTCCTTTAACAAGCCATTGACTCATTTTTCATGATTTTCTTTCATTGCTCTTCATTTCTCTACCCAATTTATGCTCCACTTCTCTTACTTGATTGTCAAAATCCATTTGGACCTCTTCCATGGCATAAGAACAATTAATATTTTTCTTGGAGGCCTTGGATGCAGAAGCTTTGAATTTTCTGTCTTCTCTTTGTATATTTTGATCTTCCTTGTCACCAATCTAACATCCAATAGTCTAATCTTTTTTCCAGTTTTTGATCATTTCCTCAGCCATTCACTTGTCTTTTGATCTCTTGGTCAAGGAACTCTGCTTCCAGTGGGGGTGTGGGGCTGTACAGTCAGACTCTAAATCACCCCACAATCCGTGGGCCTAGAACTCTAGAAACAGTTACTGTCACTGTCCCTGCCCCTGCCCCTGCTGATTCCTTGGGCTCTTCTGCCCCTCAACTACCCTGAGACTGGAGCCACACCACTCTACTCTCTTACATGGGTCTCACATGTTTTTTCCACTGACTTTTCAATTTTTCCTCGGTATTTTGTGATGCAGTCTAAAAACTAACATAGGTGCCAGAGATTTAGTCTTAATGAGGCCTTCTCAAGTCCTGTCAGTGCCCCTGTGGCATGTACTGAACTGCACTCTACTCCCAATCCAATGTAATTAGTGCTTCCTTTTGACCTTCTGGGATTCTTAGGCTGGACATTTGCTTCGTTTCATCATGCTCTGAGGTCTGCAGCTCCAGAATTTGTTTAGAGTCACTTTTTACAGGTATTTGGCTACACTTGCATGGAGAATCCTAGCAAGTCCATTCGTTTGCCCCACCATCATGACTTCTGAATCTATTTTTATGGTTTCTAAAGTGATATTTAAAAGTGTTGAATGAAAAACACTTTTTAATATTTTTAAAAATAAAAATTCTTATAGTGTTTCTCCATAATATTTAATATTACCTAGCTATTTAAGACATTTTCTCTTATTAAAGAAAAAGAAACTCCAATAACTTTACAGCATATTCCAAAATCTCTGCACAAATTT
Source organism: Bettongia penicillata ogilbyi (assembly GCA_023548195.1). NCBI lineage: Eukaryota > Metazoa > Chordata > Mammalia > Diprotodontia > Potoroidae > Bettongia > Bettongia penicillata. The sequence goes on along the minus strand of JAJHZJ010000688.1, from coordinate 892,062 downwards.
ATACTATTGATACTAAAAATTTCCCTAAGACATTTGGGACAATAGAGTGAAAATGATTTTTATTATAAATCAGGCTTTTTCTGCAAATACTTTCTATTCATTTAATTATTTGATAATATGGTTTTCTCTTCATTTTTTATGTTGCTGGTGATCTTTAAAGTATTTTCTGGAATTGAGTCTTCATTTTTCGTTTATAAGTTCTATTTAATCATGATGGATTTCAAAAGTAAATTTCACTTGTGAATACATTTGACCTTAATGTATTTTTTCTGACATTTTAAAAATTTTAAATTGAGTATATCCTCCCTTCTTGAGATGGTTCCTTTAAAATGTATAAAGCTTTTTGTTTAGTTCTGGTGTTATTTTTGGTTGATGCTTACAATTTTTTTTTTTTTTTTTTGCATTTTCAAAGTTGTCAGGATAGTTTTGTAGCATAATCTCTGGTATTTTCTTCTCTTCTGTACTTTTCTATCTGATTTTTTAAAATAGATATAGATTTTCTGTTACTTTTTAAGTGAATTTACCCTTTGGTATTTTTTTTTAGTTCCTAAAATCAACTATTTCATTTTTCAGCACAATTGCTTTCACTATTTTAATTATACTGATCTGCACTCTAGTCCTAATTATCTTTGTTTTCTATTTGTTTCTTGTTTTCAGATTTGGTGTATAGGCAATGTTAATGGTTAATCACTCTTGGTCACTGACCTAGGAATTCAGGGATTTAAATTATTCTAACCATGAGCTGAATTTTAATATGCAATATCTTTATTTTAATTTTCTTCATAGATGTATAAAAATATATAAAATATTATATATGTATATACATGACTATAAATGTTTATTTTTCCCTTTTTTTTCCAATTTTTTAACAAGTCTCACTTTTACAAATTTATTCATTGCATTGTTATTTGTCACGTGATTTGATGTATCATGGTGAGTAAGAACAATTCCTTTTAACATTTCTCCATATACTTGCACCAATGTCATCATTTTTTATATTCTGTATATTTTGTGTGGGAAGAGAGTGGAATATACTATTTTAACTAATTATATTGTCTTCTAATATCTACTGAATGCAACTTTCCCCTCTAACTCTAGCTGTATAGCTTCATCTTTATGCAATAGATTTTTTTTCTTTTACAATGGTAATGCAATTCAAAAATCTCTATTCTCACCCAGCCCCACTATTTATAAAATTGTATTGGCCTTGCAATGCTGTGAGGATTCCATTTATGATTTTTGCTGCAAAGTTAATATAATTTTATATAAATATTGTTTTATTTTAATATAACTTTTCAATATAATATAATATGATACTTTCAATATTTTGGATTTTAACTTAACCTTATTATCAGAGCACAAATTTTAAACTAGTTTAATTATAACTTTCTTGATAAGTGGATTTCCTTTTATATATGCTTCTTTTTAATCCTGTCTGATTACTTTGTCTAATATCAGGTAATATAGACAGTATGCTAAATTCATTATTTAATAATAGTTACTATTTTATCTTTTTTTATTACTTCTAACACAAATGCATATACACTTTATTATCCCTCAGACATTTGTATTTATTAACCCATATTTAACAACTCTAAGGAAAGTTATTTTTTTCGTATTAGTAACTGTTTAGCTTATATTCAATTAGACAAAATCAGGGATAAGATCCATGGGATTGACTTGTCCTGTTGCTTTTTGGACTTATTTTTATTAAATTGTATTTACCTTTTCCATTCCTCTGAAATATGCTTCTGAAATATTTAATTATTTAGACAGTATATTGTTCCAGGATTTTTTTTTTACATTTGAGTATTTTGTCTTATTTTTTTTTTAATATTTATCTTTTTGGCTAGAAAATTTACTGGTTGTTTGAAGAATGTCTTGAAGTGACTGTAATTTTAGTAAAATCTGCAAAATCTATTTCATTCTCAGATATCAATTTCTGGTTCATGGAGAGCACATCCATTGCATTGGGTGGATAAGAATTACAGGATGACCCATATATTTTATTTTGGAAGCATAACAGTTCAACTTTTACGTTTTCTCCTCTTCGCCTTCTGATACTGCTTACGATCTATTTTTCATGGAATTATGCCATTACACAGGCAGCTAAGTGGCATAGGGGATAGAGTGCTAGGCTTAGAGTCAGAAATACTCATCTTTCTGAGTTTAAACATGATTCAAACAGTTACTAGCTGTGTTGTCCTTGACAAGTCACTTAATATTGTTTGCCTCAGTTTCCTCTTCTGTAAAATGATTTGTAGAAGGAAATGGCAAGCTACTCCCGTTTCTTTGTCAATAAAACCTCAGATGGGTCACAAATAGTCAAATACAACTGAAATGACCAAACAATAACAATATCTTTTATTCACAATGTTGTTCCCAAATATAAATGTAAATTCTTTGAAGGTGCTATTTTGGCCATTATTCATATTTTCAGAGCTTAGTGTGGTACCTGATACATAAGCACTTAACAAAAGTTTTTTTTTTTTTTTGCTGACTAATTGAAAATTTATCTTCAGCTCTTATCATTATTCTTTTCAAAATGATTCCTACATTTCTGGCAGAGTTCAGTACATTTTTCCATATGACATAAATGCAGAAGTTTGACAACAAGTATCTAAGTGTATTATATCACATATTCTTCTTTGGGAAGGTCCTGACATCGACTTTGGAATTTGGTTCAACAGAATGTCCCAGGGATATATCTTACAATTTTGACATATTTATTTATGAATTAGATAAATATATAAATGATGTGTTTTTCCAATTAAAAAATGGCATAGAAATGGTGGGTATAAATAATATATTAGATGAAAGCATCTGCATACAAAGTGGTCTTGTCAGGATAGAATAACAGATTAAATCTAAGATGATATAATTTAATTACGATAAATATGAAATCTTAAATTTTCATATAAAATAATCTAAGTAGGAACTAGAAGAGGCACTTTTGACAATAGTTTGTCTGACAAAGGTCTGGGAGTTTTAAATTTTTGTAAGCTTCATATTTGTCAGTAATGTTATGTTGCAGCTAGTGCTGCTAATGTTAGTTTAGGTTACACTAAAAATGGGATACTGTTTTGGAATAAGTGGGAGATAACCCTACTTTACTGATTCCTGGATATTTATTGTCTGACATCCTATATTCAATTCTTGAAACGACATATCAGAAAAGAATACCACTAAGTTCAAGGTTCTCAATGCAAGCAGGCTGTCAATAAACCTCAAGCTCATGCTCAATACATATGATACAACTTGTCACTTGATGAGAATGTTTTATTGGATATCAGTTTAATCAAAAGTATTCATTGTCTCATATTTTAATTTTTTTTAAATGCAGAGTGCTTAAAAATAAGTAATGGTAAATTCCTATTTAATATGATTGCAAAGAGGAGGAAGTGATGTATTGTTGAAAACAATCCTGAACTACAATAGACAGAAATTCTTCTATCAAACTCTGCTTCTGTTCCTACTAACCTTCCATTTGACCAAGACACTTCATAATTCTGTGATTCCATTCCATATCTCTCCCTTACCCCCAAATTAAAGTATAGAATCTAGAGTATATTTTCATGATAGTTCTGCTATATAGTGTTGAGTTAAGATCACATATAGAATACCATGTTTAGTTCTGAAATTAAATATTAGTAAGAATATGAACAAACTAGAACCCGTACTAATAATCTTAGTGATAGAGTACTACTAGAAGAATGAAAGCTCTAGAAGTAAGTTTGGTGGAAGATTGGTTGAGCAAACTAGGGATTTTGGGCCTGAACAGGAGAAAGAGGATGGATAAGAAACTGAAATAATCTTAAAGGATTTAAAGATGAGGGTTTAGGCATTTCTGTTTTACCACGTAATAGAGAACCTCTAGCAACAGGTAGACAAACCAAAAAAGGAATGCATATTTAGCAAAAGGAAAAATTTCAATTCAAGAATTTTCTTACGTGTCTACTATATTTGAAGCATGAGATTTGAAAATGAAAAGAGAATATGACATTAAAGAGCTGATATTCTACTGAAGGAGAGAAAAGGAAATCACATAGGTGAACTAATTATTTGAGACTTAAAGAGTGAGTGATTAGGTCTATCAAAAAGGGGAATGAGATTCTTCCAGAGGTAGTAGTGGGTGCCATTTTACTTATAAAACAAGTTTGATGAGAACTAGTACAGTATTTTATAGAAGGTATTCATCTATAAAGAGATAACTGAATGGTCTCTGAGTTATCATTAAAACTTTAAGTACAGATATGTGAAAATAGGGCAAGAATTAAATTTGTGTCTCTTCTACTCTCAAAACTCACCATTGATTACCAAGAAATCTGAGATTCAAACTTTCTCAATGCTCACACTTAAGAGAATTACATAAATAACACCTTAAATTATTGTACCAAGTCTGTGTAGTGGGGGCAACTTCCACTTACCACAGAGAGCTTCCACTAAATGATATGGAATGGAGACATGCATTCATGCAGAATATATTTCCATATAAGTCATGTTACAAAACAAAAATGTCCTGGTTCTTCCCCTGGCAAGTATTTTAATCCCTCCTATTGAGAAGGCAAGCAAATTGATATGGAATGGACACATGCACTCATGAAGACAATATTTTCATATAAGTCGTGTTATGAAACAAACAAATAACAGACCAAAAAAGAAGAGAAAGAAATTTGGTGGAAATATGCTTCTATTTGCATTTAGAACCCATCAGTTCTTTCTTTGGAAATGGATATCACTTTATATCTTAAGTCTTTTGGAATTATCTTGGATCATTTTGTTGCTGAGCACATCTAAGTCATTCAGACTTGGTCACTGTGCAATATTGCTATTACTGTGTAAAATGTTCTCCTGGTTCTGTTAATTTTACTTTGCATCAGTTCATGTAAGTCCAGGTTTTTTTGGAGCATCCTGCTTGTCATTTAAAATACTACAATAGTATTCTGTCACAATCATTTACCACAGCTTGTTCAGTCATTCCCCAAATGATGGAGATCTCCTCAATTTCCAGCTTTTGTCAATACCAAAAGAGTTGATGTAAATATTTTAGGGCTATGAATCCCTTTCCTTCTTTTATCTCTTTGGGGTACAGATCTAGTAGTGATATTGCTGTTACAAAGGACATGTGTACTTTTATAGCCCTTTGGGCATAGTTCCAAATATCTCTGAAGAATGGTTAAATCAGTTCAAAACTTCTCCACTAATACATTAGTGTACCAATTTTTCCACATATATTTCAATAAGCCATGAACCTCTAACTATTCAGGAAAAGGTTCATTCTTTTACAACAGCAACAACAACAACAACAAAACTGGAAAAAAGTTGAAAGCAGTCTAGAAGCAATCACGTTTACATCATTTTACACCATATGCCAAGACAAGCTATAAATGGATATACATGTTTTGATCAACCTAAAGAATCCCCCTCCCACAATAAAAATTATTAAATTTTAAATTTAAATTATTTTTATTCCTCGCTTCTTTTATGTGAGAAATTTCACCATTTACCCCCTCACTTCCTACTCACATTTTTTTATCATAGCTATCAAATAATCAAATAATTTGTTAATAATTACTTCTCAATCTATTTTCCACTTCAGCTTTTTTTTTTCTGTGAGATATTTCAAATCTATTTCTTCAGTCTTCGAATTTATTTTTTTTTCTTTATTTTATGGAATATTGGCTTCTATTTGACCATCTATTTTTTATAAATTATTTTCTTTAGGAGATTTTGTACCAGTGGGACAAGGCTGATTTGTATCATATTTATTTTTACCACTTTTCTCCCTGCCATTCTCGTTTGATTTTTAAAATTATTTTTTCTTTATTTTAAAAATATCTTCCATTAGTTTGTCTTTGAAAGTTTTTACCTCTCTATTTAATCTTCAATTTTCCTTGAGACTTTGCTTAGAGATGTTTTCAAGTCTTTCTTTCTTTTTATGTTTTTTGCTTTCCTGTCAACACAGTAATTTCATTTTTTGTTTGGTTGTTTTAATTAATGAATTTATTTTTAGCTTTCAATATTCACTTCCACAGGATTTTGAGCTCCAGATTTTCTCCCCTTCTTTCTTCTTCCCTACCTCAAGAAACCTGCATTCTGATTATGTCTCCCCGCCCCATCTGCCCTCTCTTCTATCACACTCCTTCTTTCCCTTGTCCCCATCTCCTCTATTTACTTGTAGGGCAAGATAGATTTCTATACCCCATTACCTGCATTTCTTATTTCCAAGTTGCATGTAAAAACACTTTTCAACATTTATTTTTAAAACTTTTAATTCAAATTTCTCTCCCTTCCTCCCTTCTCACCCACCCCACTGAGAGGGCAAGTAATTCAATATAGGTTATATATGTGTAGCTATTCAAAAGACTTCCATTATAGTCATGTTATGAAAGACTAACTATGTTTCCCTCCATCCTATCCTGCTCCCCATTTATCCTACTCTCTCTTTTGATCTTGGCCTTCCCAAAAAATATTTGCTTCAAATTGCCCCTGCTCCCATTTGTCCTTCCATCTATCATCCCCCCTCACCCCATTTTTTCCTTTCTCCCCAAATTTCCTGTAGTGTAAGATAGATTTTCATAAAAAAATGACTGTGCATGTTATTCCCTCCTTTATGGAAACATGATGAAAGTCAGCTTCACTTTTTTCTTTTCACCTTCTCCCTTTCCCCCTCCATTGGAAAACCTTTTTCTTGCCTCTTTTATGAGAGATTATTTGTCCCATTCCATTTCTCTTTTTGCCTTCTCAATATATTCCCTTCTCATACTTTAATTTAATTTTTTAGATATCACCCCCTCCTATTCAACTCACCCTGTGTCTATATGTGTATAATCCCAACTCACTCTATGTCTATATGTGTATAATCCCTTCAACCACCCAAAGACTCAGAACAAGTGAATAAGAACAACAGTACTGTCTCAAGAGTTACAAATATTATCATTCCATGTAGGAATGTAAACAGTTGAACGTTAGTAAATCCCTCAGTATTTCTCTTCTCGTGATTCTTCTGTTTGAAAGTCAAATTTTCTTTTCAGATCTGGTCTTTTCATCAAGAATGCTTGAAAGTCCTCTATTTCATTGAATGACATTTGTCCGAGGGAGGAGCCAAGATAGCTGAGTGAGAGCAACTACTCACCTGAACTCTTAGACAAACTCCTTCAGATACCTCTGAAAAGAGAATCTGACCAAATTTTGGAGGGGCAGAATCCAATAGGAGACAGATGGTAGCAGATTCACAGTCCAGGACAGACTGGAAGGTTGACAGGAAGGATCTGTGCCATGGGGTGGAAGAACCTATGGCATACAGCATAGCACATCTTGTTGTGGCACTGCCAAGCAGGAAAACCCCTGGGCAGCTTCAGGAAGTAAGAGCATGGCTGAATGGTGAAGTGGCAGCCCAGGTCTGGAGACCAACTGAACTGAGTGAGTGACAGACACTGAGCCCCAGGTATCAGCCACAGTTGCCCCTGAGACTTCCAGTCCTCTAATTAATCATAACCTACTTGAACTTCCGGGGGCAAAAATGGAGAAGTGATCAGTACATTCTCTCTCCCCCCTCCCCTTGTTGACCTTGAAAGAACCATAAAATATTTCCCCAGAAAATCCTGGATCAGTGAGAACAGCAAGAAGGGTAAACAGTCTCATAGCACCAGAGGTTAGGAAAATAGCTAAAGAGGATTCCTGATCCTGTGGTGGAGGAACAGAGCTGTCCCAGACAACCAGAGCTCCAGGAGGGTGTATCCAAGAGAGAAAATTTAAGAATTATTGGTCTGCCAGAAAGCCATGATGAAAAAACAAAAGAGTCTGAATATTATCTTCCAAGAAATCACCAAGGAAAATTGCCCAGAAGTGTTAGATTCAGAGGGCAAAACAGTCATAGAAAGAATCCACTATTCAGCTCTGAAAAGGGATCTCAAACTAAAAGCACCAAGAAATATTGTTGCCAAATTCCAGAACTATCAAGTGAAGGAGAAAATTTTACAGGCAACCAGAATGAAACCATTCAAATATCCAGGACCTACAGTCAAGATCACACAGCACCTTGCAGCTTCTACATTAAAAGATCAAAGGAATTGTAATGATTATGATATTCCATAAGGCAAAGGAGCTGGAACTGCAACCAAGGATACAACCCAGCAAAATTCAGTATAATGTTTCAGGCAAAGAAATGGACGTTTATAGAAATAAGGGATTTCCAGACCTTCTTGACAGAACAGTCACAACTCAACAGAAAATTCGATCTTCAACTGCAGATCTCAAGAGAGGCATAAAAAGGTAACCTGGGAAAAAGAAAAGCTTGTTACTCAATTTGGGCAAACTGTTTACCTCTGTATAAGGGAAGATGATACTTTCTAATCTTGAGTACTGTACATCTTTTACAAAATATAAAAGTGATATACATAGATAGAGGGAATGAGTATGAAGCAAATGATGTGTTGATAAAAATGCGATTTCAGCATGTGAAGGTATGAAAAAAATATGAAGATATGAAAAAGAGGAACCAGAAAATGGCAAATTACATCACAGGAAGAAGTACAGAATTATATTATAGTAGAAGGAAAGAGGGAAGGGAGATGAGCATTGTTTGAGAGGTACTCTCATCTGATTTTGTTCAAGCAGGGAACAAATATATATAAATCTAACTAGCTCTATAGACAGTAGGAGGGGGCAGGGGAAGAAAGGGAAGGGGAAGCTAAAAGGGAGAGAAGAAGTAGTAAGGGTCAAAAGGAGTAAACGGGAAGGGAGTGAATCAAGGAAGGGAAGACTGCAGGAAGTGATGGTGAAAAAGGAAACTATTGAGGAGGGGAAGGGAGATAGGAGAACTAAAAGTACAAATGGTGGGAAGGAGGATGGAGGGAAATACACAGATTGTAATCATAACTGTGAATGTGAATGGAATGAACTCTCCCATAAAACTGAGACAGACAGCAGGATTGATTAAAAGCCATAATCCAACAATATGTTGTTTAAAAGAAACACGTTTGAGATGAGGCTATACACAGAGGATAAAGGTAAAAGATTGAAGCAGAATATATTGTGCTTCAGCTGATGTAAGAAAAGCAGGGGTAGCAATCTTAATCTCAGACAAAGCAAAACCAGAAATATATCCAATCAAAAGGGATAGGGATGGAAACTATATCCTGCTAAAATGCACCATAGACAATGAAGCAATATCATTACTAGACATGTATGCTCCAAGTGGTATAGCATCCCCATTCTTAAAGGAGAGGTTGCAGGAGTTCAAGTTAGAAATAGACAGCAAAACTACACTAGCAGGGGACCTCAACCTCCCCCTCTCTGAACTTGACAATCTAAATGAGATGGGATGAGTATTTAAAAAAATACATAAATTCTCCAGACTAACAGAATAGGAAGTTGGATACTTAAAAAACTCCATCTCAAAAAAAAGGAAATTGAACAAACCATCAATGAACTCCCTAGGAAAAATCCTCCAGAGCTGAATGAATTTAGATGTGAACATTTAAAGAGCAGTTAATTCCAATACTACATAGACTGTTTGGGAAAATTGAGGAAGGAGTCCTCCCAAATTCAGTTTGTGATATAAATATTATTTTGATACCTAAATCAGGAAGAGCCAAAAGAGAGAAAGAAAGTTATAGACCAATTTCTCTAATTAATATTTTAAAATCAAGGGAATGCCCATCAACTGGGGAGTGGCTGAATAAATGGCTGAATAAATTATGGCATATGAATGTAATGGAATACTATTGCATTGTAAGAATTTGCAACTGATATTTTTTCCAATTATTTAGATCTGACTTAATTTGTGCAAAAAAGTGCTTTGTAATTTTGTTTGTATAGTTCCTTGGTTTGACTTGGGAAATAGACTCTCAAATATTTATTGTATGTTGTTATTGTAAATGGAATTTGTCTATCTCTTGCTGTGGTCTTTGTTAATAATATATTGAAATGTCAATGATTTATGAAGGCTTATTTTATCTACTCTATCTTTGCTAAAATTGTTTGTTATTTCAAAAAGTTTTCTGGTTGATTCTTTTGCATTTTCTAGGTATACATCATATCATCTGTAAAGAGATCTAACTTTGTTTCTTCAGTGCCTATTTTATTTTTTTTTTCAATTTCAATTTCTTTGTCTTTTCTTATTTTCTTTATTTTTACCTTTGTAATAGAAAGCACTTTATTTTATGCATTTTATTTTTTATTTTTAAACATATTTATTTAAATATATTTATTTTAAACATGTTTAAACATAAAACATAAACATATTTTAAATGTTCTACAATCACTTCCTTAAAATTAAGATTTTATGCCCCCCCATACCTTCCCCCCCATGCCCCTCCCTCACCATGACAGCATACAATTCTGTATAGGTTTTACATGTACTTTCCTATTTAGCACATTTTCACTATAGTCATGCTATGTAGTCGCACTATAATAATGGAAGAAATCATATAACAAATCAAAACATAATACACTGAAACCCACCCACACACAAACATGATCTGCTACATTCTGCGAATGACTTCCATATTTCTTTCTCTGAGTGTGGAAGGCATTTTGCCTTAGAAGACCAACATTGGGGGTTCTTTTTTTTCTCAGTAAGTTCTTGTGTGCGAGAGTTTTTTTTTCTATCTTTTCTTGTTTTCAATATAACATTTTTTGTGCAATCTTGAATAACAAGTGACAATAATAGGCATCGTTGTTTCACCCCTATCATCATTTCTCTCATGTCTTGATCTTCCTCGAAAATGAGGAATGAACACAGCCTATGAATAGACCGAGCTCCCTGAGTGGGCACCCTGCTAACCGGGTAGCTCAGCTCACCCTCTCCCTTTTCTCTCCCTCTCTCTTTCCTTCTCCTCTCCAAAGGATGATAAATTTGGATGGCCAAAGTTTGTCCAGTTAACTTGGTGTTTATTGGCTAGGTGTCTGTCTTTCTCTCTCTGTATTTCTCTCTCTCTTACTTTCTCTTGCTCTCTCTGTCTTTCACTTTCTCTTTCTCTTACCTTTCTCCCTCTTTTTCTCCCTTTCTTCCCTTTCTCTCTCTCTTTCTCCCTTTCTCCCCTTTCTCTTTCCCTTTCTTTCTTTCTCTTCTTCCTTCCTTCCTTCCTTCCTTCCTTCCTTCCTTCCTTCCTTCCTTCCTTCCTTCCTTCCTTCCTTCTTCCTTCCTTCGGTTTCCTTCTTTCTTTCTTTCTTTCTTTCTTTCTTTCTTTCTCTTCTTTCTTTCTTTCTTTCTCTTCTTTCTTTTCTTTCTTTCTTTCTTTCTTTCTTTCTTTCTTCCTTTCTTTCTTTCTTCCTTTCTTTGTTCCTTTCTTTCTTCCTTTCTTTCTTCCTTTCTTTCTTCCTTCTTCCTTCTTCCTTCCTTCCTTTCTTTCTTTCTTTCTTTCTTTCTTTCTTTCTTTCTTTCTTTCTTTCTTCTTCCTTCCTTCCTTTCTTTCTCTTCCTTCCTTTCTCTCTGTCTCTTTCTCTCTCTCTTCTTTCTCTCTCTCTTTCTCTCTTTCTTTCTTTCTTTCTTTTTCTCTTCTTTCTCTTTCTTTCTTTCTTTCTTTCTTCTCTCTCTCTCTTTCTCTCTTTCTTTCTTTCTTTCTTTCTTTCTTTCTTTCTTTCTTTCTTTCTTTCTCTTTCTTCCTTCCTTTCTTTCTCTTCCTTCCTTTCTCTCTGTCTCTTTCTCTCTCTCTCTTTCTCTCTCTCTCTTTCTCTCTTTCTTTCTTTCTCTCTCTCTTTCTTTCTTCTTCTTTCTTTCTTTCTTTCTTCTCTTTCTCTTCCTTCTCTCTCTCTCTCTCTTTCTTTCTTTCTTCTTCTTCTTTCTCTTTCTTCCTTCCTTTCTTTCTCTTCTCTTCTTTCTCTCTTCTCTTTCGCTTCTCTCTTTCTCTCTCTCTTCTCTTCTTTCTTTCTCTTTCTTTCTCTTTCTTTCTTTCTTTCTTTTCTTTCTTTCTTTCTTTCTTTCTTTCTTTCTTTCTTTCTTTCTTTCTTTCTTTCTTTCTTTCTTTCTTTCTTTCTTTCTTTCTTTCTTTCTTTCTTTCTTTCTTTCTTTCTTTCTTTCTTTCTTTCTTTTATTTCTATAAACCTTAAACCCAGTACACTCTGAAGCCCAGACTGGACAACAATAAATCTTGCTCAAGCTCTACTTAATGGCTGTTCTCTGGACCCTTCTGGATTAGAGTGATTGATTATCAATAGTATCTGCTTCCCTTCCCTTCCAGCATGATTTAGTTATTTTTTTTTTCTTTTGCTCAGTAAAGAGACCATTGCCTGATTACTTAATAAAGAGGCCTATTCACTAAATGGCCATTACCTCCCTCTAAGAGAGTATCTGAAAAGGCCTTAGCCTAAAAAGGCCAAGGTATCCCATTGCATTCTGGGTCATCTCCAATCATCCTGATGAATATCTGGTCACTGGATCCAGATGGCTCAGGAAGAGAAGTGAGGCTGGTGACTTTGTACAGTGCTCCCTCACTCAAAACAAAGTGTAAGTCATATGATCATTTCTCTGATGTCAAGGTCTTCTTCGAAAATGAAGGACAAATGCAACAACAATATTGGAAATGCCTCTAACTTGTCCCCATCACATATGAGGCTTGTTGATAGTTTTAGATAGTTGGCATTATTCGTAGTAAGGAAAACTCCATTGATTCAATGTTTCCCAGTGTTTTTAATAGGAATAGGTGTTGTATTTAGTTAAAAGCTTTTTTCTGCATTATTGAGATAATCATATGTTTTTTGTCAATTTTGTGATTGATAAGGTCAATTATACTGATAGTTTTCCTAGTACCGAAACAGCCTTGCATTTCTGGTATAAATCCCACCTGGTCATATACAGTATATAATACTCATGACAACATGCTAGACTTTGCTAATTAATTTGTTGTTTTATTTAAATTTTAGCACCAATATTCATTAGCAAAACTGTTGAGTAATTTTCTTTCTCTGTTTTTGATTTTTTGTAGTTTAGGAATCAGCAACATATTTGTTTCATGGAAAGAATTTAGTGGAACTCTTTCTTTGCCTATTTTCCCAAATAGTTTGTGTAATATTGGAATTATTCTATTTTTAAACATTCTAGTAGAATTCACTTTTGAATCTATGTGGTCCTGAAAATTTTATTTCGCAGGAAGTTCATTGGTAGCTTGTTAAATTTATTTTTTCTGAAATGAGGTTATTTACATGTTTTATTTTCCATTAATCTCAGCAATTTATATATTTTTATGATAATTCATACATTTCACTTAAATTATCAAATTTATTGGCATACAGTTGGAGAAAGTAATTTCTAATTGTTGTTCTAATTTCCTCTTCATTTAGCGGTGAATTCACCCTTTTTACTTTTATACTGATAATTTAATTTTAATTTATTTTTTTTTCACTTCAGTTAAGCAGAGGTATATGCAATTTATTGATTCTTTTTGCATAAAACCCGCTCTTAATTTCATTTATTAATTCATTGTTAATTTGTATTTTTATTAGTCTCTTCTTTGACTTTCAGAGTTTCTAATTTTCTATTTAAGTGGGGATTTTAAATTTGTTCTTTCCAGCTTTTTTAGTTGCATGCCAATCCCAACAATTTTTATAGAGACACAGAGATGATTAGGATGAGAGATCCAAACCTTCTGGGCATTTCATAATTCAGAAGTTTTTCCTCCATTAAAGGGAGGATAGGAAGTTATTGAGTGTTATTTCCTGTTAAGTACTTGACTGGAACTGTTCCTCACAGTTCTTCTGAGCAAGTTCCTGTATGAATGTATACATTCACATATATGTAAATATATGTGCATAAATGTATATATTTATCCACTGTGTGTTTGTGTATGTATGTATAATACTTGATTAAATATACCACTGAATCCATCTTATATTAGGCCATTTGGTGATTCATTTATAAAGCAACTGATTCAAAGATACCAAAGTAAAATTTCATATAACCTACAAAATTATTTTGATGATTAGATTATTTAAAATATTATTTCAATTTCTTTCCATTTAGATATAAACACACATATATATATACACATATGTGTGGATGCATGTATATGTATATATTTATGTATGTACACAAACACACATATATAAATAAATATATGTATATGTTTAGGTTAGCCTACCTATTTTTAATTTACATTTTTGGTTTCTAATAACATTGTATACAGAATATTTAGATACATTTTAACTCACATGATTTCTATTTAGTCTACTTTTCATGTTCATAACTTGATTTTCTTCCTTTTTTTGGACAAGTTAAGCTAATGGTTTGGGAAATGCCTTAGTTTCTTCAAAAACCCATTCAATAGGATTATACAAATGATCAATACATTCCATTATCTTTCCATTTCATTTATTCTGATTTTCAAAATTTACTTTTTTTCTCAATTTTTTGTTTATTTTTTGCTGTTCTTATATTTTTAATTGTTATTTTAAACTTTCTTTTGCTTTTACTAAATATTTTATTATGGATGAAAGAAAAAAAATTAATTGTACAGAATGTTTTAATTTATTTTCATCTCATATTTAACCAGTATGAAGATAACTTTAAATATCTAATCATTTTGGGTAATATTTATGCATTTTATCTTTCATTTTGCTTTTCAAAATTTTGATGTTGGACTTTTTGGTGTTTGTCTTCTTGGTTTATTGTATTTATTACTTTTTAAATGAAATGTCGCCAACCTTTTTATTTCTTTTTGAAATTGATTTTTTTCTTACTTCTTTTGAACCACTCCTTGCACAATAACTATTATTCCACATCTTCATTTGAATCCTTGTGCTTTTATCCTTATTTATTATGCCACTTTTTTGTTTTATTAGAAGTTAAATCTATACACATCTACAATTATATTGTTATGCTCATTTTTTCCCCATTAATTGTATTTGTATTCATTCCTTCCATCTTTCTCTTCTAAGATAGTCCTTGGTTGCTTGCTATGATTAATTCTAATTATATTTCCTTTGTAGTAGTTTGTTTTCAAGAGAACTTTCATACATTCTGTTCCTATTTATGTTCTCTGTCATAAGGTATTTGAATTTAGTCAAATTTTCATCTTCCCCTCCCTCATTCTTTACCTCTTCCCTTTGTTTCCACCTTCTGTTCCTCCTTCCTTCTGTTCTTCCTTTTTCCTTCTTTTTCTCCTTCCCTCTTTCCTTCTTTATCCTTCCATTCCTCTTTCTTTTTTCTTATCCTTCCTTCATTTTCCCCTACTTCTTTTCCTCCTTTTGCCTTCCATTGCTTTGTTTTCTTTTTCCTTCTTCCTTTCTTTCATATCCATCATCCCTGCCCCACAATGTTTTATTTAAAAAATATTCTTTTGCTTTTCCTTTTTCCAAGAACCTTCCGTTTGCTGTGTCTTTGATATTATTTCTCTTCCTTTCCACCTTTTTCTGAATTTTAATTTCCTCTTCATAGCCTAATTTTTGAGTACAGGATACTGAGGTTTCCTGTGACATTAGAGGATTGCTGTTTGAGTACCACACCTGACATATGTTAACTATGCTATTCTGGGCAAGTGATTTAACTTCTCACTGCTGAAGGCCCCTCTAAGAATATAAGTTGGATTAAAAAAAAAAGATGAAGGTATACATTTGTAGGGGAATAACTTCCAGTAATAGGGGGGTGATAATCTCACAGTACTCTACCCTATCATATCTCATCTAAAGTCTCAAGGTGGACATGAAAAAGCACTGTCACAATTAAAGTGACTTCAGGTATTCATTGACCAGCCATTTACTGTAAAGCAAGTTAGGGAACTGGGTGTTGGCTCAACTTTCCCTTCAAATTAGAAAAAACAAAACTGTCCCCACTCAGAGAAGCACTCTATTCTGTTGACATTATTTCTTCTGGTTGTCATTTTTTTCTTGGATCCACACTTTTTGTTGATTGAGAATATTTAGCTTGGATAAAATAAGTGTATGAACACACAGCACTACACACTACAGAGTGCCTCCATTAGTCTCACATCCTGCCTGTTTCTTCTCCTTACATTCGTGTAGTCTATTAAATGCCAATGTTTGCTGCAAAGGTGAATCCACAAAGTTTTATAGCATTTGTGTAAATAGAAGACAGAGTTGGTGATGAGAAGATAAGATACACAAGTCTTCAGTAGTAAGTGACTATAGCTGTTGCTGTTTCTACCTCAATTACTTCCAAAGACTCCCTGTTGTGTATGATAGTCTGAGCCTAATATTGTACTAAACTCTTCCAGAATTATAAGATTTTCCTATTTTGGAACATTGATCATAACCATTTCAAGGTCTTCATAAATTATTCTTTGACTTCATCAGGATTCATTATAGGCACTGATGATGGTGATGTGGCATTTTCCTGCAAGT
The DNA here is from genome assembly GCA_023548195.1 of Bettongia penicillata ogilbyi. NCBI lineage: Eukaryota > Metazoa > Chordata > Mammalia > Diprotodontia > Potoroidae > Bettongia > Bettongia penicillata. The sequence continues at coordinate 875,763 of JAJHZJ010000688.1, read as the reverse complement.
GGTAATCACACTGTCATGAGTCCATCATTCATTCCTTTTGGTAGGCCTATAAGCTTGTTGAATAGACTAGTTTTGATTGTAAAATCTACTCAAGGTTCACAAAATTCGCTTTTACTATGACCACTTCAGAAAATGTGTATCCAGCTGCGACTTCAGTAAGCTGGCCTTCATTGATCAGAGTTGCTAATTGGATGTGGTACCTTCTGAGTTTTCTTGCAACAAGAAAGGTTCATCTTTCAGCTCCACTGATTTTATTTTGTGTATAAGTGTTCACATATTGTATATACTGATGATGAGTGGAATCATCTTTGCAAAAGATTTTGTACATATTTTATGTTTTGACCTCAACTTATGATCCTTGCTTGTTACGGTAATCATGCCAACATTGGACCTCTTTCTCTCACCAAGAGGAGAGCAGTGCAAAACTTAGAAGCCTTCTCTGATACCTAGTGGGCTGCTGAATCCCATTGTTGCTTCCAGTGAGAAGACAATCCTATGGCCTGGGCTGCCTGTGTACAGGGTTGCAACTGCACCTTCCAGTGTATCCACACCTACTGCCTTGTTTACCTGTTGCTACAGGACTTTGAGATAGTAAAAAAATAATAAAATTATATGGGTAACATATTTTGATTCATATGTTAACTGGATTTAAGTGAGATAGAGTTTGAGATATAATCAGCCTCACTCTTCCAGTGGCAGGGCAGAGTCAAGACGTCTGGTGATGGCTATAGATACAGTGGATGAGGTTGCTGCCTTTGATGTGTAACTATGCTCTAAGTGCTCCACATTTCCTGGTTTCTACTGTCTTCATGGCTGTTGGAACAAATTGTTTTTATCTACCCATTCCACCAGGGAAAGTCTTCACTACTTGGAGTAGACACTACCCCCCACTCCAAACTCACTGATGAGTTGAAACCTTTTGGTTACCCTCAACTGGGATTAACACACCTATAAAACCATTTAGGGGTGTGTGGCCACTGTGAATGCTACAGATTCTTGGAGTCACAGGTGAGGGTTAGGTGGAACAAGTGAACATCAAAGGTAGAAAGCAGTCCTAAAAATGCCTAGGTATTCCGCACACCAGAGGTACTAGACTTCCTTGAACATCTCTCGGAACCCTCCTGCTACATACATGAGCAATAAGTACTATATGACTCCTCTTACTGTCCCCATGATTCTGAATAAAAAGTATTCTTGGTTGATGCTCCCTACACTGACCATTATCTTCTACTCTCTCATATTCAGCCATGTAAATTCACTCTCTACTCTCTTCACAAACATCCTGAATCTTCATTGTACCTTGTAGAAATCCTATTCTAATATTTTTTGTATTCATCACCATATCAATTCTATTATTCCAATGGCACTAATACATCTGTAGACGTTCATGATAACAATCACGCTACACAAAATGTTCTTGCCTTCTAGTTTCTGGCCAACTAGAAAACATTTCCTTAACTTTCCCCTCAACATTCCCGAAGACCCCCTACAGGACATTTATCCAAGCAAAACTTCTTAATGCACTCTTGAAATTGGGGGGCGGGGCACTATGTTTCCCTTTGAAAAATGAAAAAAAAAGTGTTAGGTACCTATCTCAACCTCCCCTACCCCCACCCCAGTCAAATATACCCTGCAAAAAGGACACTTTTTCTGTCTCTTTGAAGACTTGAATAAATATGGGAACAGACATCTCAAGTGGCATCAAGTGGAACTGTTTCAAGTTATGGCACTGAGTGGACCCCAAATGTGTCATGTACAATCCAAAAACCTGTAAGGCTGAATATTAATGTGTTTTGAAAATCTCAATTGGCTATGAACTGAATAAGTATATGCAAAGAGAAGCCTGTGCAGTTTTAACAATTTTCTGCATTGATGTTATACTAGAGTCCAACAGGAATCTGAATTGATGTTGGAAAGAGCTTTTACAATTTGTGCAGGAAGTTGTCCAGGGTTGGGATACCTTCCTTCAGCCTTTTTCATTTGTGGGTCTCTGCCACAACTTGACAAGGGTGGCTAGTGTTGCCAGTGGGGTCCCCAGGCAGAGTCTGCCAATGGTCATATACACACTGAGGGAAGGCTTGGCTACCTGTATTAAACCCCTAGTCACCTATGAAGCCAAAAGATTCACTGACAGGGAGATAGGCTTTCACAACAAACATGGAGGTGCCAGCAACCTGAGGGTCCTCAAACACATGTTCTTGTTTCCTGCTCAGGACCCCATAAATGCCCCCAAACTCTTGTTCTGGACACTGAATCTCCATAAGATAAATGGGTTCCATAATACAGGACTGAGCAGCCAACACACAGTCATAAAGGCAGTGCCAGACTTAGTAGCAGATTTGCTAAATTTCCCATTGGGAGAATCAACTTGGCCACCACTACGGTGAATGACATCAGCATGTAAGGTCACATCATGTGCATCAAAAAGGACTGCCCACATGTTCTCTTCACACAGTGCTACCTCCTTGGTAGCCCACTGGAATGCAGCCACCATCTGTCCTTGATTTCATTAAGGTATTGTAATTCTTTGATGATATCTGTGAGAACATTGGGCCCAGTTCCATCAGGGCCAAAGCACCAGATCTTATGGGACTCAGTCACATCCCACTCGTATGTCTCAGCCAGGAACCGAGCCCTTTGCTTGAGCTCCTGATGGGTGAAATTTTCACCTTTGTCAATATCTTCAGCCAAGCCAACAGGGAAGGGTCGGGCCTTCATGTACAGCCTGTTGTGCTTATTGGGAGATTTGGAAATATAGAGAATATTTGTATCCTCACTGACTGTCTCATGGTAGGAGACAACATGGTTAGATTTCTTGATGGGAATGCATGCATGATCTTCTTCAAAATCTTTCAGGCAGATCTCCAGGGGCAATTCCCCTGCACCAGCAATAATATGTTCTGCAGATGCTTCAGTCCTTCTTCTAGTTTGGGGAGGTTAGCTGGGTTCTTGATTTCAACAGCTACTCGCACCACAGAGCTGACGCTAAACTTCATCACTGTCTTGTTGTGGGCATGCTCAAAGGTAGTAATGGTACCCATTTTCACAAGGAACTGATCCACACCAACTAGACCAACAATGCTACCAAATGACACATCTTCAATGGGTTCCACATATCAGCTCATCATAAGAATTGTCCTCTGAATTGGCTTCAGGTAGAGATCTTCCTTCTTCCCAGGTGTATAATAGAGTTTCATGGTCTTGACCTTTGCATTAGTGGAAAGAAGACCATAAAATACATGGCCAGAGGTATAGAATCTGCCTTTGTCTGAAGTTGCCACCATTTTAGACATGTACATCATCAGGGGACCTTTGGAGCTACAGCTTTTAATACCCATTGCTGCCTTATCATCAGGGGTACACTCATATAACAGTTCACAGTTGCATTTCTAAGGTGTTACAGGGAAAGGAAGGTGGGTGGTTATCGTTTGGAGAAGTGCATCTCCAACAGGCAGCTAACATCTCATCACAGCCTTCAATAGATAATTTCCCTCTTTGTCTTGCTATTCAATTTGATGTCAGGTTTTTCAATCAGTTTTGCAATCTCATCCATATCTTGAAGATTGAATCTAAGATGAGTTGGCAGAAAATTCTAGGCAATTTCTTTCCATCAAGATTAGTAGCAGATTTGCTAAATTTCCCATTGGGAGGATCAAAATATCAGCCACTCCATAGTTTTTTCATCATGTCCTCTACTTTCTTGGTCCATTCAGCTGGTCCCAGCTGACCTTCACCTTTGGCAGTGAATTTAGACACATACATCTCTGCAAAGTGCTTCAGAATAAAGTACCAACCATGAAGCCCAGAACAAAACACAACCATACCAAGGACTGGATCAATCATGATGTTTCCCATTGGGCCACTCTTGCCCTCTCCATAAGTGGAGATTATAAGGTTCACTTTCTCTACAATTCACTGACATATCTAATCCAGTTCCTCTAACTCTAGCTGCAACTCAAGTAGGGCTTGCTCCATGTTGTTCATCATCAGGATAGGCTTGATTCTCTCAGCAATGGCCTGATGAAGTAAAATCTAATTTTGATGAACTATTTTTTATATTAGGCAGGTGGCCTTCCTTTAGAAATTACTTTACAGATATATTTTTATATTTCCTTACCTATGAATATTTCCTCCACCCTCATCAACTGTAAAGTCCTTGAGATAAAAGACTATTTCAATTAATCATGTAATCAAAAGGTATGTATAAAATATTTCTAATGATCCTTGAACTGGTCTAGATGCTAAGGACAGAAAGACAAAAATGAAATTGTCCCTGTCCTCAGGAAGTTCACATTTTTGGGGGGCAAACTATATTTATATAAGTAAGTTTTAGAAAAATCACTGGTAACAATGTGGATGATGCATTGGAATAGAGACAGCAGAATCAATAATTGTTGAAGAGTTCTGACTAGAGGTGATAAGAGTTTGAAATACTGTAGTTGGTATGAGGGTAAAGAGATGAAGGCACATGTTGACATGATAAAACAAATTCATGGATGTGAAGGGTTAGAGAGAATGAGAATCATATTGAAGTTGTCAACCTCAGTCACTTAAAGGTTGTTTTGGCTTTTGACTAAAATACAAATTTTAGAAAGGAGGGTTCTTTAGGAGCTAAAAATAAAAACTCAGTTTATGTTATGTCCACATTTGAATACCAAATATTTAGTTGGTGAAACAGTACTAGAGCTAAGGAAGCAAACTAGAACTGGATAGACAGATAGACAAGCAGACAGAGAGACAAATGGATAGACAGAGAGACAGAAGGATGGACAGACGGATGGGTGGATGGATAGAGAGATCTATCTTCAATCACATAGATACACACAGGTACAAATTTTATATGTACTGATTCATTCACACACACAAACATACACATATACGAGAGAGAGAGAGAGAGAGAGAGAGAGAGAGAGAGAGAGAGAGAGAGAGAGAGAGAGAGAGAGAGAGAGGGAATGATCTAAGAAGGAGAGCTCAAAGAGGTAAGAAGAAAACCAAGAGGGACAAGTGTCAGAAAAGCGCAGAAAGGAGAACATTTCTAGTATGAATCACCAGTCAGGGATGACCAACATGTCCTGATAAATAATAAGAAACTCTCTCATGGGGAAACACTATCTATGTGATCTTGGCCAAGGCAGTTGGCCAATCTCTTTTTCCTCAGCCTTGTCATATGTAAAATGAGGGGTAGTACTAAATATCCTTTGATGTCCTTTCCAACTCTAGATCTAGGATTTTATGCTTTAAATTGCCTTGGAAGTGTGACTGGGATCAAAAGTATCAGTGTCAAACTGTTATCAGATCAAGGACACCAAACCTGGAGGACTGGGACAGCAACAAGGAATCTATGAAAGGCTGGACAAAGAAAATAGACAGCATTGGTATCTTAAACCAGGAGAAGCTGGATATCAATCTAGAAGCACATTTCAAGAAATTTTAGTGAAATGGTTATCTGACCCACTCTGCTTCCTCAAAACTCTGTCTTTTGATGGTAGCATCAAGTCTTTTTCTTTTCCTGTTCTGTCCTTCTTAGATGACAGCAACTGGGGTCTTTTTTGGTCACTGTATCCATTAATGAAGTTATTGGGAAGTAAACACAGAATTCAGACTTAATAGAGTTCTTCTCACATTTAGAGGCCTGGAGGAAAAGAAAGGATGCTGACAGATAGATAATCCATGACAAATTAGAACAATTTGAACTTCAATGCTATCAAGTAGATTAGGTGAGTGAAGATCCAGGCTGAGTGCCCTATCTAAAGCTAATTAAGGAATTTCTACCCTACAATTTAATGGAGAGAGCCTAATTGGAAATATCTACTTCATAACGTTACAGTTATTTTATTTGGTGAAAACCAGCCAAACATGTTAACATATTGATGTAGTAGCAGTAAACTAAAATGTTCTAAGTCGTATAAAGTCTTTTCAAATCCTTTATTCAAGTCACATACATTTTTGTTGCTGTTGTTTATTGTTACATATCTGTAACATGGGACATTGAGAAGGAAAATTTGCATAAGACTCTCCTCCTTAATGGAAAGAATAATAATTGTGGAGTACAATTGGCATATGAGCTTGGGAGTGTAGAAGCACTCTTCCTCCTTCTTGCTTTGGAAGTTCTCACCCTTGACTCCAGCTCCAGACTTCTTGTTTTAAAATATATTCCAGAGAGAAAAAAGACTCTCTCTCTCTCTCTCTCTCTCTCTCTCTCTCTCTCTCTCTCTCTCTCTCTCTCTCTCTCTCTCTCTCTCCTCTTCCACTGCTCCCAGTGGGAGATCTCACTCTTTATGTTTATCTTATCATAGTTTAAGCAGCTTAAGTCCCCTGACTTCTATTTGCTATATACCTGGATAAATTACTTTAACTACAGTTCAGTGTGGTGGTGTTTTATGGAATTAGCATTATAGAAAGTGGTCTAGACTTTGGAAATAAGCTTTATATACCTCCTCTGCTTAAAGAGGATTAGGAAATAAATAAGGACAACATCTTGGACATAAAAAATAAATAATTTGCTTAATATATTAACTGTGTTGGAGGAGAGAGGTAGACTGTCTTTTAGACTATCAAAGACAGCATAGTGGTCAGCTTCAGATCCCTTCCCCTCACCAAAAAGCAATTAGGAGTTAGGACTCCCTTGCATAAAGGTGACCAAGATTTCTGAGATACCTATCAAAGTCTTGCTTTAAATCAAATTTCCATTGGAAAGTTGATATTCTCATGTGCATTTACACAAGTACCTATATATCCACATGTATACATATCCATAAATGCATATATGTGGGCATTTTGTATTTCTTAGCTATTAATTTTACCCTGTTTGTAATTTCTTATACAGAAATACTAGGCAGTGTGGTAGGTAATATGATTTGAAAATAGAAGAATGTACAATAATATATAGATTTAGAAGAAGCCTTGGATCCAACGTACTGCATAGTCAATAATACAGTCTAGGAATAAAGAAATTATCAGTTGTAAGAATGGGAAAACACATAGTAACAAAAGCAGAAAAAATAGCAATAGTTGTTCTCTTGTTCCAAATTTCCAATTCTGAAACAGCCTCTATAAATATTTTTTTAAAGATTCTTTTCCTTTTTATTTTTACTATCTTTGGTATAAAAACTGAGCAGTGGGTCCACAGGAATGCATGATTGTATAGCCCTTTATATACAATTCCCAATCTTTTTCCAGAATGACAATCAGTATATTACTTCATCAACAGAGTATTAGTGTTTTAATTTTTCCATATCCCCACCCACATTTGTTTTCTTCCTTTGCTTTCATATTAGCCAAACGTATAGGTATGTTGTGTAAGCACCTAATGGGTTTAATTCTCATTTCTCTAATTAATAGTGATTTGGACCATTTTTATTTGACTATCGATAGCTTTGATTACTTTTTCTAAAAACTGCCTTCCCATACCTGTTGAGCATTTATCAGTTGATGAATGGCTCTTATTTCTATAAATTTGACTATGTTTTCTATGTAGTTGAAATTGATGTCCTTTATCAAAGAAACTTGCTTTAAATATATTTTCAGAGTAATATTTATTATGTATTTCCCTCCATTCTATTTTCCCTGTTTACTGTTCTCTTTCTCTCTCTCTCTGTCTCTCTGTCTCTCTCTGTCTCTCTGTCTGTCTCTCTTCTCTCTGTCTCTGTCTCTCTGTTTCTCTGTCTGTCTCTCTTCTCTCTGTCTCTCTCTGTCTCTGTCTCTCTCTCTCTGTCTCTCTCTGTCTCTGTCTCTCTCTCTCTCTCTCTCTCTCTCTCCATCCCAGCCATTCTCAAAACTGTTTTGATTCAGACTTTTACTGCCCCCAATTTGATTTCCATTATTTCACACCATCTTCTCCATCTTCCTATTCCCTTCCTCTCTTACTTTTCTATATGGTAAGATAGACCTATTTTTTTTCTGTTAAACACATTTTAATGAATTTTCCCTTAAATTGATAAGAAGCATCTACCTAAAAACATCAGCAAGCATTATTTTTTTAAGTTTTCAACATTCATTTCCACAATATTTTGTGTTCCAAATTTTCTCCCCATCTCTCCCCTGCCCCCAGCCCAAACTAATTAAAATAGAATATTTGTGTATTTCTCAGTCAAATTGCTTTTCTTTGTAGTTTTGCATATTTTGTTGTATGCATTTAAAAACATTTTCTCAAAAAGGGCCAGTAGGCTTTATCAGACTGCCAGAGAGACACAGGACACTAAAATGGTAAAGATAAAGATATTCAAGAAATCTGAGTTTTCCAAAAGATAAAGATATTTTTTTGTGCTAGGTAGGGGAAAGGGGAAAAAGCAGTAGAAGACTGGGGAAAGCATTAGAGACATTGTAGAGAGTGGAGAGAAGCCCCCTTAAAACTCTAATGGGAACCTTTGATAATTGGAACTTTTCCTTAAGCTTCAGTTCTTTGAAAGGACTCACAGATAAAAAGTCCAGACAACATCCAGGAAGTACAGAGGAGGGCAGCTGATGAGCTAAGGTATAAGAGATGATGGTCAGGCATGTCCAGCTCTTCAGGACCCAATGGACTATAGCGTCAAAGGTGTTTTCTTGCAAAAGAACCTTGAAATGATTTGCCATTTCCTTCCCTAGTGGATCCTTTTGTCAAGCAAACAGAGGTTAAGTGACTTGTCCAGGCTCACAAAGCTAAAATAGTCAGAAGATGGATTTGAACTCAGCTCTTGCTGACTCCAGGCCCAGACCTCTGTCACCTGCCCACCAACTACTTTTAAGGTAAGAGAGAAGCACGTGGAAAAGTTGGCTCAGAATGAAAAAAAAATATGGCTAGTAGAAATGAGGCAAAAGATAAAGAATAATAGTGTTAGGACTCAGGGTTTCCAGCTGTGGGTGATTAAATGGTATTACAGTGTAGTTGCCCACAGGAGAGTAATTTGCTACATTTCCAACAGAAGTTGAAACAAAGATATCAAGGCAATCACTAAACGTTGTGGAGACCTTGTGAATATAATTAGGAGTGGAGAGAGGCTTTCTGAGCACAGACTCATTTAGAACAAATGAGCCTGTGCCCTAGAATATACTCATCTGAGATGGATGTGGTAGGAACAGGTGGACTCCCTCTATAGGAGATTGTACTTCCTCCCAGAAAAACTATTGTCCCCCCACCACTTCATACTTCTCCAGCATCATGCTATACTAAACTGTCCTCCCTGGGTCCTATTTAACATTTTCTCCTTTCCTAAGTATTCTTTCCACCACCACATTAATTGACCTAATTGCCAAAGAAGTTTATGATTTTACCTTCTATAGGAAGACTTTCCCCTCCCTTCACACTAGTATTTCTGGTAAGACAGACCTCTGCTACACTATCTCTCCAATGATAAATTTATACTACACACCATAATGCTTCTGTTTCCCATTATAGATCCAGAGAATAGATTTCCCTCTGGCTGAACTTGCCATCAGAGTCAATGAGGCCATGTCTTGGCAAAGTATTTTTAGAAAACACGTGGTCAGAAAGAGTAAAATGCAACTAGGAAATCACGTCTCCTAGGTCTTAGACAAGGCAGCAATGAGCATGGAAGTACGATGGTGCATGGTGGACTCATTCAGGTGCAGGTGAATTAAGGTAGCTATTCCTAATGAACTTCTGTTACTTTAGTTGCATGTCCCTAAAGAATACTGGGATGTGGAGAAAATGGTCGCTGGTATTGGTGGGCTCTGATACTTTCTAGTAAGACTTAAACATCAACATTTATTATTACTCTAAGTCCTAGCCCTGATTTCCCCTTGTAATACCACCCCGCCCCACTCCCCAATAATCTCAGCATTAGATAACATGTCTGTGATGCTGTTTTCTGAGCTGTGTCACCTTCAGAGAAGATAGAGCTTCCTAAAGAGAAGCCAGAAGGACTTAGCGTCTGTGTGGTCTGGTTATATAGCGGTCTGGTTTTATGATATAGAAAAGAACCCAGAGGTGATGTGAAGTGAAAGAGAAGAAATTGAGTTTTCCGAGATTATTGTATGCATAGAATTACTCATGGAACATGTTAAGTTCATAGTGTGTACACTGTGAAAATATATAAAACCAAGACCCATTTTCCTGTTTAAGCAATCACAATATAAGAATTTAAAATTAGCAATAACCATTAAAATGCTAAGAAACATGAAATAAAAGAAATTCAAAAAAAAGGTTTCTTTTTTAAATTTATGAGGAAATTCTACTTTACATTTCACTGTGGAATTAAGCTCTGGATATATATTAACTTTCAGACTTTAATTTAATCTATTCCCATTTGATCTGGTGGAAGAAGTTATTTAGAAGAAAAGTAAATATTATCACAAAAATGACTTGGTATGAGATTATGCTATTTTATTTTCTCACTTTAGGAGAAAGGGAATTTTCAGGTAATTCAGTATGGGAATTTAACTTCTTATAAAAATGCTATAAAGCTATTAAAACTATATATTCTCAAAACTATATCCTATTCAAGCTTAGTACCAACACTGGGGAATTCTCATATGCACTGCCATTTTTATGAAATACTATTATTCTAATATACTAAAGGAAATTTTCATAATAGTCCTCTCTAGTTTTTGTAGATAGTTCAAGTGAATAATGGGAATCAAGTATTGACAATGAAACCAGTATATGGCATATTCTGACTCAATTTTATCCAAAATGTCTCTTAGGGAAACATCAAGAGATCATTTCTCTTTCCCAAAGAATAATGTAAATTAATTAAATAATGTTTATACATAGTTATATTTAATTTGAGGGGGGGGAGAACTAGCGCTCCTCCCCTCAATACACAGATTTCTAGCTCATGAAGGAATCTCTTATTTGTGTGACCACCATTTCTAGAGCCAAAACTATGAAAAGGAATATGACTAAGCCACATTGGAAGCATGAAAGTGAGAGTGGCATTTGGAATAAAGCTATTTGTATCTTTATGCTTTATGAGGACTTTTAAAACTAGTTGAAGAAAGGAAATATATTTTGCTAAGTATGGCAAAGACAAATATCAGAAAAGAATTTGTCATCTCTTTGCACAAGATTACAACCTCAATGAAAGAATAAGTGAAAAGAGAGAGTAGAAATTTAAGACATAGGAGTCCTGGGCTAAGGTTGTATGCTTTTGCCAAGTAGCTATGTGACTTTACACAACCCTCATAACATATCTGAATTTTCTTCATCTGTAAAATATAATTATCACATTGCCACACCTTCCACGTATTCAATTGACATCTTCATGCAAGTGACTATTTATCCAGCCCTAAACTCTTCCCTGAGTTCTAGGGTCTAATCTCTAATCAAGTATTCAATAATTCAAATTTGATCTTAAACAGTAGACATCTTAAACTCAATATGCCCAATATACTAATTATCTTTTCCCCAAAATCCCCCTCATATTCAATATTGCAATTATATGTTACAATTATTACAATATTACAATTGAGGCTGCCACCATTCACATTGTCACCTAGACTAAACAAGCTATGTGAATTTTGGAGTTTTTATTCTTTCTTAATCTTTGGCCAATATAACATCCTGTTTCCAAGTCCAGTGAATTACATCTCCATAACATTTCCTAGACATATCCTATTCTCTCCTCTCACACTGGTAACACTGTTTCAGCTTCTCATGAGATCATAATTGAACTATTACAAAAGACTGCTGATCATTTTCCTTGTTCTACTCTTTTCTCACTGGAGATCATTCTAGACTCAGTCAACAAAGTGATCTTCCTAAAGCACAGGTCTGATTATGTTACCTACCATGTACCCCAATTAAATAAACTGCAAATGTTTCTTATTACCACCAGGATCAAATATAAAATTGTCTGCTTAGGTCTAAAAGTCCTTTTAACTGAGATTTTTCCACCTCTCTAATATCATTGTTTCTTACTCACCTACACAAAATCTACATTCTATCCATAGTAAGTATTTATGACCTAGGATACTCCATTTCCCCAATTTGTTCCATTTTTTTGTTGGTTTTAATGATTTCCTTCCTTGTCTCTGCCTCCTAGCCTTCTGACATCCTTAGAATTCTTCCTAAAATGTCACCTTTTAAAAGTAAACTCTCTCAGTTCCCTTTAATACTAATATCTTCCACTTGATATCACCTCCGACATATCTATGTACCTTCTTAGTACATATATATGCATATATGTGCATATTTGTATGTGCATCTCTCTCTATCTATACACCTACATATATACAAAGACACAAATATCCATATATTCATGAACACATACAAGATCAGGGATCATTTATACTTTTCTTTCTATACCCAGAACTTAACTCAGAAACTAGCAAATGGTAATTGCTTAATGTAAACTTGTTGAGAGAGGCAGAGACAAGATGGCCAAATAATGGTGGAGATTCACCTGAGCTCTCTCCCAAACTCCTCCAAATACCTTTCAAAAAAAACTTTAAGCAAATTCTAAAGAGACAGAATAGATGGAGTGAAACAAATTTTCAGTCCAAGACAATTTGGAAGGATGGTAGGAAAGGTGTTTTGAACCAGGGTGAGAGAAGAGCACAGTTTAGTGCAGGATGTACTAGTGCAGATTGGGCACCAGTAAACCTGGAACAGGCCTTGGGAGTGACTGAATCATCCGTGGCAGCTGCAACTGCAGCACCTGCTTCCAGAGCTCTAAGTTCACAGATGGAAAAGGAGTTGAATAACTAGTCAGAAGAAGATAGCAGGGGTCTTTTTGAAAGTACTTAGGCATGACTCTGTAGCTTTGCCCATAATGGATCCATGGTGGAAGTCTTGTGTGGCAGTTCCAGGGTGAGAAGTAGCAGGGCTAAAGACAGCAATGGAGGAGGACCCCTCCTCGCATTTCAAGGACAGAAAATAGTGCTTATGGTTACTCCCACACAAGAGCATAGGTCAGGAATGTAATAAACATATCTCATTAGATCATATCAGCTTGGAAGAACTGAAAACTTACATATCCCTATAAAAATCTCTGAAAACAGCTGCACAAAAAAGCTAATGCATAGGACAATGCACCATCCACCCTGAAAACAAAGTCCTATTTTATTTTTTTTAATATAAATTTATTTATTTAACTTTTTACATTCATTTCCACAAAATTTTGGGTTCCAAATTTTCTCCCCATTTATCCCCTCTCCCCACCCCAATACACAGAGGATTCTAATTTTCCCTATCACCAATCTGCCCTCTCTTCTATCATCCCTCCCTTCTCTTGTCCCTATCTTCTTTTTTGTCCTGTAGTGCCAGATGAATTTCTATTCCCCATTAACTGTATTTCTTATTTCCTAGTAGCAACAACAATACTCAACAGTTGTTCCTAAAACTTTGAGTTCCAAATTCTCCCCATCCCTCCCTCACCACCCATTCCCTTTGGGAAGGCAGGCAATTCAATATAGGCCAAATCTGTGTAGTTTTGCAAATGACTTCGATAACAGTTGTGTTGTGTAAGACTAACTATATTTCCCTCCATCCTATTCTGCCCCCATTGTTTCTGTTCTGTCTTTTGATCCTGTCCCTCCCCGAGTGTTGACTTCAAATTGTTCCCTTCTCCCATTGCCCTCCCTTCCGTCATGTCCCCCACCCTGCTTCTCTCCTTCTCACCCACTTTCCTGTACTGTAAAATAGGTTTTCATACAAAATGAGTGTGCATTTTACTCCTTCCTTTAGTCGAATGTGATGAGGGTAAACTTCATGCTTTTTTTCTCATCTCTCCTCTTTTTCCCTCCAGTAAAAAGTCTCTTGCTTGTCTCTTGAATGAGAGATAATTTACCCCATTCCATTTCACGCTCTCTCCTCCCACTACATTTCTCTCTCACCATTTACCTTAATTTCTTTTTAAGATATGGTTCCATCCTATTCAATTCACTCTGTGCTCTCTATCTCTGTGTGTGCATGGATGTGTGTATGTGTGTGTGCGTGCATGCATGTACGTGTGTATGTGTGCATGTGTGTGCATACGTCTATGTGTGATCCCACCAACTATCCAGATACTGAAAAGTTTTACGAGTTACAAACATTGTCTTTTCATGTAGGAATGTAAACAGTTCAACTTTGGTAAGTCTTTTATGACTTCTCTTTGCTGTTTACTTTTTCATGTGTCTTCTCATTCTTGTGTTTGAAAGTCAAATTTTCTTTTCATCTATGGTCTTTTCATCAAGAATGTTTGAAAGTCCTCTGTTTCATTGAAAGACCATATTTTCCCCTGAAGTATTATACTCAGTTTTGCTGGGTAGGTGATTCTTGGTTTGAGTCCTAGTTCCTTTGACTTCTGGAATATCCTATTCCATGCCCTTTGATCCCTTAATGTAGAAGCTGCTAGATCTTGTGTTATCCTGATTGTATTTCCACAATACTGGAATTATTTCTTTCTAGCTGATGAAATATTTTCTCCTTGACCTGGGAATTCTGGAATTTGGCCACAACGTTCCTAGGAGTTTCTCTTTTTGGATCTCTTTCAGGCAGTGATCGATGGATTCCTTCAATACTTATTTTGCCCTCAGGTTCTAGAATATCAGGGGAGTTTTCCTTGATAATTTCATGAAAGGTAATGTCTAAGCTCTTTATTTTGATTATGGCTTTCAGGTAATGCCATAATTTTTAGATTGTCTCTCCTGGATCTATTTTCCAGGTCAGTTGTTTTTCCAATGAGACGTTTCACATTCTGTTCCATTTTTTCATTCTTTTGATTTTGTTTTATGATTTCTTGGTTTCTCAGAAAGTCATTAGCCTCCGTCTGTTCCATTCTAATCTTGAGAGAACTATTTTCTTCAGTGAGCTTTTGAACCTCTTTTTCCATTTGGCTAATTCTGCTTTTGAAAGCATTCCTCCCCTCATTGGCTTTTTGAACCTCTTTTGCCAATTGAGTTAGCCTATTTTTAAAGGTGTTATTTTCTTCAGCATTTTTTGGGGTCTCCTTTAGCAAGGGATTGACCCGTTTTTCATGCTTTTCTTGCATCTCTCTCATTTCTCTTCCCAGTTTTTCCTTCACCTGTTTAACTTGATTTTCAAAATCCTTTTTGAGCTCTTCCATGGCCTGAGCCCACTGGACATCCACCTTTGATGTCTGGGATAGAGAGGCCCTGATCTCCACTTCTTTCCCTGATGGGAAGCACTGTATTTCCTCATCAGAAATGAAGGGAGGAAGGAATATCTCTTCCCCAAGAAAGTAGCTCTCTATGGTCTTATTTTGTTTGCTTCTTCTGGGCATTTTCCCAACCAGTTACTTGACTTCTGAGATTCCTTTCCACCGACACCTAGATCTGCCCAGCTTGTGTTTGGGTTCTGAGATTCAAATGCTGCTTCCCAGTCTCAGGGCTATCCGCGGGGTAGCGGCTGCTATTCAATGTGAGCTTAAGTTCTGGTGCTTGGGTTGGGGCAGGCCTCCCAGGCTCAGTTCCCTCAGGGGCTTTATGCAGAGACCTTCAGTAATGGAGCTGGTGGGGGCAGGGCCATCTCCCAGGCTCAGTTTCCTCAGGGGGTTTATGCAGAGGCCTTTGGTAATGGCCCTGAACTCCTGCCTGCTGCTCTGGGATTCCTCGGCCACTGCCGCTGCCTCTGCCACTGCCTCCCGAGGGAACCTGAGCCATGGAGACACCCCACTCCCCTCTTGGCCAGCCCAGAAGTCTCTGTCACTGACCTGGAGCCCCTGTGTGTGGAGGGACCCTCGTGGTCACTGGAGGTTCAGTCCCTGAAGCCTGCTCGAATCTGTTCCTCTGGGGACGCGGGGCCAGGGGTGGGCAGGGATGGGCTCTGCTGTCCGGAGCATTGTGGTCCCCTGGGTATGGCTTTCCAGGGCTCTCTGGAACAGAAATCTCCTCCAGTGCGTTGGTTCACAGCTTGGTCTGCTCCAGAATTTGTGGGGAGTTCTTTTTACAGGAAATTTCTGGGATGTGGATTCGGAGCTTGCATACATGAGTCTTTTTACTCTGCGATTTTGGCTCCTCCTCCAAGAAAGTCCTATTTTAAGAAAGAACTACAATTCATCTGTGAGGGCTTTTTGTCTAAGAAATCTAAAGTCCCCAAGAAAAAAATATAAATTGGTCTCAGAACAAGGAAGAGCTCAAAAAGGATTTTGAAAATCAAATAAGAGAGGTAGAGGAAAATTGTGAAGAAAAATTTGAGTGATGCAAGAAAATAATGAAAAACAAGTCAACAGTTTGGCAAAGGAGACAAAAAAAGTAATACTGAAGAAAATGACACCTTAAAAAACAGACTAGGTTGAATAGTAAATGAAGTAAAACGAAAACAAAAACAAAAAACAAAACGATGAGGAGAATAAGGCCTTATGAAGCATAATTGACCAAATTGAAAAGGAGGTTCAAAACCTCATTGAAGAAAATAATTTGCTTAAAATTAGAATGGAGAAAATGGAAGCTAATGATTTATGAGAAATCAAGAAACAAACAAAACCAAAAGGATGAAAAAATAGAAGAAAATTTGAAATATCTCTGTGGAAAAATCATTGACCTGAAGAAGAGATCTAGGAGAGATAATTTTAAAATTATAAGACTTCCTGAGAACCATGATCAAAAAAAAAGGGGGGGGGCACACATGGATTTTCCAGAAATCATCAAAGAAAAATGCCATGATATTCTAGAAACAAAGGGTAAAATAGAAATTGAAAGAATCCCCCAATAATCTTCTTTTTTTTTTACTTTATTTCATTTGTTTACAGTGTTCTACAATCACTTCCATATAACTTAGATTTTCTCCCCTCCCTTTCCCATTCCTCCTTGAGATGGCATATAGTTTTATATAGGTTCTACACATACATTCCTACTAAATACATTTTCACCTTAGTCATGTTTCATAGAAGAATTAAGAAATAATTGGAAAAGTTACAAAACAACTCAAAACATATTACAAAAGCAAATGATTTGCTACATTCTGCGATTGAATTCCATAGTTCTTTCTTTGGATGTGGAATGCATTTTGCCTAAAGAGACCACTGGGAATTATTTAAGTACTTGAATTGCAATGAAGCTCTAAGTCTACCAGAAAAAATTCTCTCACACTGTGGTTGTTGCTCTGTATTGCTCTGGTGTTGCTCTGGGTCTCCACCTTTAGCTCATTATCAGTTCATATAAGTCTTTCCAGGCCTCTCTGACATTTTCCTGTTCATCATTTCTTGTAACACAATAGTGTTCCATTATATCTATATAGCTCAATTTGTTCAATCATTCCCCAATTGATAGACATCCACTTGATATCCAGTTTTTGACCACTACAAAGAGTGGTGTTGTCAATATTTTTGTACATGTGGAGCCTTTCCCATTTTTATGATCTTTTGGAGATACAGTTCTAGAAGCAAAATTTCTGAGTCGAAGGGTATGCATATTTTTATTGCCCTTTGGGCATAGTTCCAAATTGTTCTCTAGAATGGTTGGATCAGCTCACAGCTCCACCACCAATGAATAAGTGTTCAAACTCTCCCACATCTTCTTCAATGTTCATCACCTTTCTGTTCTGTCATATTAGACAATTTGATAGGTTTGATGTGGTATCTCAGAGTAGTTTTGATTTGCATCTCTCTAATGTTTAGTGATTTAGAGCATTTTTTCATATGACTATAGTTACCTTTTAATTTCTTCCTCTAAAGAAGAAGTTCCCCTGCCAAATTGCCCTTTGACCATTTATCATTTGGGGAATGATTTGTATTCCTGTACATTTAACTCAGTTCACTAGATATTTCAGAAATTATGGCTTTATCCTAGATACTAGCTTCAAAAATTCTTTCCTAGTTTTCTGCTTCCCTTGTAATCTTGGCTGTATTGGGCTTCTTTGTGCAAAAGCTTTTCAATTTAATGTAATCTAAATCATCAATTTTGCACTTCATAATGTTTTCTATCTCTTCTTTAGTCAAAAATTCTTCCTTTCTCCATAAATCTGATAAATTCAGTATTCCTTGCTCCATTATTTTTTTTTATAGCATCCATCTTTATACCTAGATCAAGTATCTATTTCTACTTTATTCTTTTGTAAAGTGTCAGGCATTGGTCTAGGCCTAGTTTCCACCACACCATTATCCAGTTTTCTCAGCAATTTTTGTAGAACAGAGAGGTCTTATCGCAGAACCTGGGTCCATGAGTTTATCAAACAGTAGATTGCTATATTCATTGACAACTGTCTCTTGCCTACTTAGTCTATTCCACTGGTGTACTCTTCTGTTTCTTAGTCAATACCAGGTGGTTTTGATAATTTCTACTTTATAGAACAATTTGAGACCTGGTAGAGCAAGGCCACCTTCCCTAGCATTTTTTTTTTCATTAGTTCCCTTGATATTCTGGACAATCTTTCCTTCAAGATGAATTTTGCTATTATTTTTTCTAACTCTACAAAATAATTACCTGATAGTTTGGTATGGCATTGAATTAGTAAATTAATTTAGGTAGAATTTTCATATGTATTATTTTGGCTCAGCCCACTAAAGAGGAACTGATATTTTTCCACTTACTCAGATCCGATTTTATTTGTGGGAAAAGTGTCTTGTACTTGTGTTCATATAGTCCCTGGGTTTGTTTTGGCAGGTAGACTCCCACATATTTTGTAGAGTCTATCCTAACTTGAAATGAGATTTTCTTGCTGTCAGGCTTTGTTATTAACATATAGAAATACAGAAGATTTCTGTGGGTTTATTTTGTAATCTGCAATATTGCCAAAGTTGTTTATTATTTCAAGTAGTTTTTTTTTTTTTTTTACTGAATTATCTGGGATTCTCTAAGTATATCATCAAATTATCTGCAAAGAGTGATAACTTAGCTTCTTATTTATCTATTCTAATTCCCTCAATTTCTTTTTCTTCTCTTATTGCTACAGCTAATATTTCTAGTACTATACTGAATAATAGTGGTAATAATAGTCCCTCTTGTTTCATCCCTGATCTTACTGGAAATGCCTCTAGCTTATCATCATTGCATATAATGCTTGCTGAAGGTTTTATGTAGATACTACCTATTATTTTATGAAAAGTTCCATTTATCCTATGTTCTCCAGTGTTTTCATTATGAATGGGTGTTGTATTTTGTCAAAAGCTTTTCTTGCATCTATTGAGATAATCAGGTGGTTTTTGTTACTGTTGTTATTGACATGATCAGTACTGTTAACACTTTTCCTAATATTGAACCTTCCCTGCATTCCTGGTATGAATCCTACCTGATCAATCTCATGATGAATTGCTGTATTGTTTTTCCTAAAATATTATTTAAATTTTTTGCATCTATATTCAGAAATAGAGCAATAAAAAATTTTGAAATAAATAAATAAGAATATTTGAATCATAAAGAGAATTTGGGAGGACTCCTTCTTGTCCAATTTTTTGAAAATAGTCTATATAGTGTTGGAATTAACTGTTCTTTAAATGTTTGATAGAATTCACTTGTGAATCCATCTGGTCCTGGAGTTTTTTTCCTAGGGAGTTCTTTGATGGATTTTCAGCACAGGAGGCTAGAAAGATCATTAAGGAGAATCTGTTTACCCTTTCTGCCACTCCAACTGTTACAGGTTTGTTTGTTTTTGTTTTTTTTTCCGGAGAAATTATCTCTGAACTGCTCAAGGTCAACAAGGGGAGAGACATAGAAGTTACTGGTCACTCCACCATCTTGTTTCCAAGAACCAGAAATCAAAAGGCTTGATTTCTAAAATGTATGGGGAACTGAGTCAAATTTACATGAACACAAGTCATTCACAAATTCATGAATTGCCAAAGGATATTAACAGGTAGTTTTCAGAGGCAGAAATTAAAGTTAATAATAGTCATATAAAAATGCTCTAAATCACTATATAGGTTACAGAGATGCAAATCAAAAGAACTCTGAGGTACCACATCCCACCTATCAATACATTCTGACTGAATTCACTGGTTATTTGCTCTTCAATCTGGGGAAAATTTTCTAAGGACCAATCTTAACTATTATATACTCATGGCAAATTGCTAAGAGGGTTTCATAGTATGTTTTTTGGATTTCTAATCATTATGTCAGTCTTCAATACCTCCTCCTTTAACTTTCTTAGACAGTCCTTTAATGAATACCAGGGTCTCTCATCACTGTGCCACACAGAATCAATAGGATACTGCTTACTGCCTCCTTCTTCAGTAAAAGGTAACAGGTTGGTCATATTGTTACCTCCTTTTATATTTTACTCTATAGAGGCTTGCTGCACAAAAGGAATCTGATAGCTATAAATCTCAAACAATTCACGCCAACTACAGATACTTCTCTGATACCTTCATCACTGATTCTCACCATCCAAGATATTAATGATCTTTCCATCATTTGGGTGAATGGACTCAAAATATCTGTGACCTCATGCTAGGTAAAATCCTCAATTATCTCCCTAAACACTGTGTTCTCATGTTTTTGCCTTAGTGTGGGGCAAGTTTCTTCCTCAGAAGTCTCCCCCTGCAAAACTGTTTCATTTTCTAATTTTGACTGTTACATTTTCTACCTATGCACTCTCCTGGCAGTCATAATTATGGCAACTAGGCTGGGTTTGTACAAGGTTGTATGCATACTTCCTTTGCCAGCCTTCTGCTTCTTCTTAGCTAGACAGAGAGAATTATCTTCCACCTGAGATCTATCAGCTTGCTCTTTTAAAGGAGAACGTGAAATCTGAGAATTCCCATGAAAACTTGCTAATTTTTTCCAACTGAACTTTTTCCTCCACCAGCTCATCTCTGTTTTAACAGGTAATATGGTAACCTGTTAATACAATCCAGTCTCTCCTACACACTCCTGCCAATTCCTTCCCTGGTCTTATTGATATTACTCGTAAACACCTTTACAGATCTCTATATTCCCCCTCCTATAACCTCAGTTCTTAGTTCTCACAGAGTCTGGTATGTTTAGCCCATTCCCTTGCCAGGGAGGAATACAGTAAATTCTCCAATCATGGGATATCCATTTCTTCCTCTAAATCCTTTATGCCTCCAAAGAGAGAGGTACTACACTGTGGTCCTTTTCATGAAGCCAATTGTATCACCCTGGCAATACTCACAAATCCAGAATGAGACTATGAAAATGCCAGTAAAATTCTGAATCACAAAACAAAAAAGACCATCAAAATAGAAGACAAAATAAAACATTAATTCAGACACCAGAAAACTAAATCCCAACACCAGTAAGACAAATCTGTCTTGGTAACCAAGAAGTCAATACACAGTGTTAACTGGTGGAGACAAAGACATTTCAAGCCTCCCCCATCCATTCACATTGGGGCCTTCCTCCCCTAAAAAAGAAGGACTAGCTTGTCCTGTTTACCTGGGGCTTCACCAGCTCTGTCTAGCATGATTAAATTCGTCTCAGCTCTACTCCACCATTCTTGTTCCATTTGTTCAGTAAGCTCCTCCTACTATAGGTGACTTAGGCTTCCATGTGATTCCAGCAAGTCATGGGGGCCATTTAATGAATGGGAAAGATCTTCCCATTTAAATTACCATTATAATGCTTCATACAGGTGATACAAACTCTATTTTTTTAAATATAAATTGAGGAAGCATTGAACTATATATGCCAGATGATTATATGAAAGAAACAATTGGAATTGTGAAAAACATACTTCTTAGTGAATTTATGTTCTCATCATTTAGACAAGTTTCTCTCCAAGTTTTTGGTAATGGAAGTCCTCTGTACCAAACAGCACTACCTTGAAAACAAGTACCAAAATCAAAACAGAACTTCATGATCTGTGGACTAAGAAAACAAAGGGCTCAGAGGAACTTGAAGAGTGAATTACCAAAATCATGGCACTCCCAGTTTTGAGGAAGCAAGAGCTATGGTGTTATCACAGAGAGGATGATGAATTTCTACGAAAGCCCATGTGATATAGACTATTTAAGTATAAATTAAAAGTCTTAACTCATACTCTGTACCATACTACTCTGAGTCAATGGATAAGACATGGAGATACTTCTTGAATGGACTAAAGAGCCTCACTTGCATTCTTGACTTCCCCTTTTTCTCTCCTTTCTCCCTCCCTTTTCTATTTCTCTGATTTTTATCCCTTTGACTTTACTCCCTTTCTTTCCTTTCTTCATCCTCATTTCTCCCATTTTATTTCCTTCCTACACCCTACAATTATAGCCCTAAAGATCATGAAACACATTCCTATGTCTCCTAATATATCTAGCATAAAACTTTTTGACTTTGTTCAGAATTTTATATCTTTTCCCCTAAATTATTGCAACAGCCTCCTAATCATTATTTCCGCCTCTAATCTATCCTCTTTGCTATCTGTCCTCCATAGTTCTTTCTGATTAATCTTCCTTATATGCTTTTCTGATGATATTCCTCTATTCAAAAACCATTAAGGAATCTCCATGGCCTACTGAATAAACTCATACTGATATTCAAAATACTTCGGAAATCTTTAGTAGCAGGGACATAAGGAAGTCTCATGGAGGAAGTAGCCTTTGAAGAATCATTAAAGAATGAGTTTAAATGAAGAAGAACAGGAGGAAAATGAAGAACATTTCAAGGGAATACAATGAGGCAAAATAAATCCACATATATCATCAACATTTCTACCAAAAAATTTCAGGAAGAAGAGACAGAGAAATTCTATTTAAAGTAAATGCAGTTGGTAGGTTTGTCTACTTATCAAGACAAGTGTAGGAACTATGTGATTAAAATGGCAAAACATTTTTCACACAAATACAAACAGATGTAAAAATTGCAGAAATATTAATTGCTCATAGGTACATAGCATATATAACAAAAAGTAAAATGATAACTTCACCAATTTACTTATTCAGTGGCACACCAATCAAATTACAACAACAAATTGATCTACAGAAAGTAATGAAATTCATCTGAAAGAACAGAAGGTCAAGAATCTAAGGGAATCAATAAAAATAAATGGGAAGTAAGGTGACCAAGCCACACCAAATCTCAAACTCTATTACAAAGAGGTAATAAATAAAACAAGGTGGTACAAACTAAGACATAAAATCATGAGTCAGCAGCACAGATAAGTTAGAGGATACACAGTAGTAACTGACTATAGTAATATATTGTTTGACAAACCAAAGATTCTAGCTTCTGGCATAAAAAAGAACTCTTTTCAACAGAAACTTTTGGGAAAATACTATGGCAGAACACTATTGTGTTATAAAAAAGGATGGAGTGTTTTTAGAAAAACCTGAGAAGACTTACCAAAACTGATGCAGTAAAATGGTCAGTAGATCAACATACATAGTAACAGGTAGATTTTACAATGATCAATTGTGAATGACATAGATAATGCTCAGAAATATAATGATCCAACTTAATTTCGGAGAATTTATGAAGAAAAAATGCTATCTACTTCCAGAGAAAGAACTGATGGAGTCTGAATGTAGAGGAAAGTATACTTTTTAAAGCTTTTTTATTATTATTGTGGGGCTTTTCTCGATTTGCATTTTCTTTTGAAACATGACTAATATGGTGATGTTTTACATGACTACACGTGTATAATCTATATCATATAGATATGTGTGTGAATGTGTGCATACCCTTGTGATAATTATTCATCCCCTCCCATAAAACATCCATAATTTTGTCTGCAGAAGCTTTCTGCCAGATCTCTTGCATATATAGCAACAAAACTTCCTTAAAAGCTTCCAGTTATTTATCACTTTTGTTGCATTATTGGTCATTGTTTTCAAATCCTTTACTCAAGTGATAACATTTTTTTTTATCTTACTTTACTATATGTTTCAATGTTGGCTACATGGTTGGAGCTCCCATCATAATTTTAATAACCTTTTGGATAACTCTCAACTTAAATTTATTTGATTACTGTTTTTTCCATATTCCAAATTATACAAGATTTCCAGGATAATAGCACTATTTAAAAAGGCAGCATTGTTTCAGACGTTATTTTTGGATAATTAAAAACTGTTAATTTCCCAAAGTCAATCCACACTACACTACTGATTATTGAATACTGGGACAAACTCACTTTCTCTTTCTAGAATCTGCTCACGAAGTGTGCACTGATGGGCCAACTCTGTGATTTATTATATTAAAGAATAATTCCAGATATAACATGTGGTCATGCTCATTTGTTTGCCTTTTCTTGTACTTGTAAATTAAGCCAACACTGTCAGTTCTGGGTACACAATATTAACTTAATGAATGCTTGTTCATTACTTACTTAATTAATCTCTGATTCAAGTATTCTATTCAATTCAGCAAACAAGTAAAAGATTAATGTATAATATTCTGGTATGGGTCAAAGTAGAAGAAGACTGAAATTACGCAAGTCCTGCTTTCAATGAAAAGACAGACTAAAGGATATATTCTGTTCTTGAATGACTGATTCTGATTCCCATGTCAGTCTGGCCTCCTCTGGATAGTAAAAGAGCTCAGAAAATCAAGATGGTTAGTAAATTCATTAATCATTCCATTTGCACTATGTCTTTGTTTGTATATGTCTGTATAATGTGTGTGCACATATACACACTCATTTTATATATATATATATATATATATATATATATATATATATATATATGATTTTAAAAATCCTTTTTGAGCTCTTATGAGAAGACTTTTTGCTTTGGAGATCAATTCTTAATACCCTTTGAGGTTTGGAGGTAGGCATTTTAACACTGTTTTTCTATTCTAAATTTGTGTTTTGATCTTACCTGTTGCCATAGCAGCTTGCTATGGTCAGGGCTCTTTTATGTTTCTTGCTCATTTCTCGTTTTTTAAACCTTAGTTGTGACTTTTAAAATGAAGCTCTATTTCTGGGAATACAGGGGACGTGCCCAAGCTTCTTATCCTGTGAGTCATTGACCTTATTTGCCAGAGTCTTAGGTGCTAGCAGATTGCCCACTGTGCTGAGGTGGCCTGTCTTAGATGCACCTGTTTCGCCTAATTTCCAGACTGTAAATTTGTCTTCTGTCCTGTCACTGGAGGCGTCATAGTTGTTCTGCAATGCCAGTGTCCTGCTAAGCCAGAAAGATAGGATGTTTGATGCATGACCTATAAAATGGGTCCTTGTTTTACTTAGTATTATCAGAGACACTCTTCAAACAGAAACAAGCAAATAATATGAATATATAAATGAATAAATTATTATATTACAATTTCTTTGGAGTTATAAAAATTATACATATAAAATTCCTAGTGTAGCCTCAGAAATTAAAGATGATTGCTTAAACACAATATTGAAGAATTTGGATTGAGAAAAACATATTAGCAGATGTTGGATTTAGTTTGACTCCCGCCTATGAATTTTCCAATAGGTTTTTAGAAGGAAGTACATTGTATCCCAATTTCTCAAACTGTATTTTTGGATAATTTATTTTTAAAAGTTTTAATTTATTTTATTCTGAACTTAAGAAAAAGTTAAAACATTTCCATAACATAGTATAATAGATGATTCAACCTGAAGCTTCAAATCTATTGTGTACAACTTGCTATTCCTTTTAAACATATAAACAAATTATCATGTAAGTTTCCTTTTTCCTTTATTTCTTTCCTCTCCCCCACCTAGGGATGGCTATCATTAGAAACAAATATGTATAAATATATAAGATCATTCTAAATGTACTTCTATTCCTCAAATCTTTCTCTCAATGCAGAGAGTATCTTCATATATTCTTTGTAGTTAATTTCAGTATTTATAATATTAAAAATGATTTAGTCACTCAAAGTTGTTGTTAAAACAATATCTGTTACTGTAAACAAGGCTGGTTTTGTTTATTTTGTTCTTTATTATTTTGTTCATATCTATACATGTTTTTCTAAGATCACTGACCTCATCATTTCTTATTGCACAGTAGTATTCCATGACAGTCATATATTATAACTTGATCAACTTTTCCCCAATTGATGGCTGTTCCCACAATTTCTAGTTTTTCTTTTCCCCAAGGAGAACTGAAAGAAATATTTTGAAATGCATGAATTGTTTCCTTTGTTAATAATCATCTTGGAAAGCAGAACTAGTAGTGATATTGTTGAGTCAAAGAATACAAGATGATTAGTAATTATTGAGGCATAATTCAAGATTACTCTACTAAGTGGTTGGATCAGTGCACATTTCCACCTGCCTTTTTTCCGCATGATTTTTCCACATCACCATTTGTTGATTCCCCTTCAATCATTCTCCCCAATCTGATAATTTCAAAGTATCAAAAGATTGTTTTAACTTATACTTCTTTAATCATGAATGATGTAGAGCATTTTGTATGCACTAATAAATGGTTTGATGTCTTCATTGAAAACTGCCTATTAATATCCTCTGATATATTCTCTGATTTATCAATTGGGGAATGACTTATATTCTTATAGATTTGTCAGTGTTTTAAAATGGATTTGAGATTTGAGACTTTAATCTGAGAATCTGTTTATAAAATATTCTCCCATTTTTGTTTGTTTTCTTTCTTATCTTGGCTACATCTCTTATATTAGTGCAATGCCTTTTTCATTTAATGTCATTAAAGCTATCTCTTTTGTATCTCACATTGCTGATTCTTGTTTTTTTTCACAAATTGTTTCAATATCCATAAGACTGATAGGTAATATATTTCTATATAACACTAGACTGGAAGGATGAAGAAGCAATAGAGAAAACATCTATTCTTCACCACCTGAATGAGATGATAAAAGGAAATCTTAAAAGAATGTGAGAGCAAAACATAAAAAACTTTCATGTTAAAGAGAAAATGTTGTAAGGAAAAGAGGAAAAATGCATTTTAAACACTGTGGAATTACTATTATGATTTCTTTTTATAATTTTATTTTAGGATGTCTCAGGGGTGTGGAAATAAGATGGTGGAGTAGAGGGACAG
Source organism: Bettongia penicillata ogilbyi (assembly GCA_023548195.1). NCBI lineage: Eukaryota > Metazoa > Chordata > Mammalia > Diprotodontia > Potoroidae > Bettongia > Bettongia penicillata. The sequence continues at coordinate 849,028 of JAJHZJ010000688.1, read as the reverse complement.
ACCTGTAGAAGCTCTTCCCCACAGCTCATAAAAAACCTATAAAAATGATGCTAAGGGTAAAGAGGAGTAAAAGGGAAAGGGCTAAAAGAAGGGGAGGAAGGCTGCAGGAGGTGGTGATGAAAAGCAAAAAACTATTTAGGAGGGGAAAGAAGACAGGAGAACTAAAAGCACAAATGATGGGAAAGAGGATGGAGGGAAATACACAGATTGTTATCATAACGTGAATGTGAGTGGAATGAACTCTCCCATAAAAGGGAGATGGATAGCAGAATGGACTAAAAGCCATAATCCAACAATACATTGTTTACAAGAAACACATTTGAAACGGGGGATACACACAGGGTGAAGGTGGAGTAGAATATATTGTGCTTCAGCTGATGTAAGAAAAGTAGGGGTAGCAATCCTAATCTCACACAAAGTAAAAGTAGAAATAGATCTAATCAAAAGAGATAAGGAAGGAAACAATACCCTGCTAAAAGGCATCATAGACAATGAAGTAATATTACTACTAAACCTGTGGGCTCCAAGTGGTATAGCATCTAAATTCTTAGAAGAGAGATTGGAGGAGTTGAAGGGAGAAATAGACAACAAAATTATACTAGTGAGAGACCTCAACCTCCGCCTCTCTGAACTTGATAAATCTAACCTCAAAATAAACAAGGCATAGATTAAGGAGGTAAATAAAACTATGGAAAAGGTAGATATGATAGAACTCTGGAGAAAATTGAATGGGAATAGGAAGAAATATACATTTTTCTCAACAGTACATGGTACAGAGTGGAGCCAAGATGGCGGAGTAGAAAGACTCATGTATGCTAGCTCCGAACAACAGTCCATATATTTCCTGCAAGAAGAACTCCGCACAAATTCTGGATCACTGCAAGGAGCGCAGAAACACAGTGGAAAATATTTCCATTCCAGCGAGACCTGGAGAGCCATCCCCAGGGTCCCTCGTGCCTGGGAAAGTGGAGCGCACCCCTGAGCTGCCCTTGCCACGTGGCAGAGAGGAGCAAATCTGAGCAGGATTCAGGGACAGAATCTCCGGTGCCCAGAAAGTTCCCTCTGCTCACAGACACTCCAGGACAGCGAGAGAGACGTCTGAATTGGCCGAGAGGGGAGCGGGGTGTCTCCGTGGCTCGGGTCCCCTCAGGAGGCAGCTGTGGAGGGAGCAGCAGAGGCAGTGGCAGAGGCAGCAATGGCAGCCAGGGACAGCAGGCAGCAGCAGGTAGAAGTTCAGGGCCATTACCGAAAGTCTCTGCACAAACCCCCTAAGGGAATTGAGCCTGGGAGATGGCCCTGCCCCTATCCGCTCCATTACTGAAGGTCTCTGCATAAACCCCCTGAGGGAGCTGAGCCTAGGAGACGGCCCTGCCCCCACCCACTCCATTACTGAACATCTCCGCATAAAGCCCCTGAGGGAACTGACCCTGGGAGGCGGCCCTGCCCCCACCCGAGCACCAGAACTTAAGCTCACATTGAATAGCAGCCACTCCCACTGCAGAAAGCCCATTTGAATCTCAGACCCCAATCACTAGCTGGGCAGATCTAGGCAGGGGTGCAGAGGAATCTCAGAAGTCAAGTAACTGGCTGGGAAAATGCCCAGAAAAGGGTAGAAAAATAAGACTATAGAGAGCTACTTTGAGGGGGCACAGATGTTCCTGCCTTTCAATTATGATGACGAGGAACTATTCTCACCATCAGGGAAAGATGTGGGTGTTGGAGCCTCTCTATCCCAGACATCCCAGGTGGATGTCCAGTGGGCTCATGCCATGGAAGAGCTCAAACAGGACTTTGAAAATCAAGTAAGACAGGTGGAGGAAAAACTGGGAAGAGAAATGAGAGAGATGCAAGAAAAGCATGAAAATACCTTGGTAAAGGAGACCCAAAAAAATGCTGAAGAAATAACACTTTGAAAAATAGGCTTGGAGGAGGAGTCAAGATGGCGGAGTAGAAAGACTTACTGTATGCTACCTCCGAACCCACAGCCCATGCATTTAATGTAAGAAGAGCTCCCCACAAGTTCTGGATCACTGCAGGGTGTGCAGAAACACAGTGGAAGAGATTTCTGTTCCAGAGAGCACTGGACAGCAGTACCCAGGGTCCGTCACACCCCGGAAAGCGGAACCCACCCCAGCGCTGCCCTGGCCTTGGCCCCAGAGAAGCTGATCCGAGCAGGCTTCAGCGATGGAAACTCCGGTGGCCGGGAAAGTCCCTCCGCCCACAAACACTACAGGTCAGTGAGAGACACGTCTGGGCTGGCCGAGAGGGGAGCAGGGTGTCTACGTAACTCTTAAAACTTTTCAGTATCTGGGTAGTTGGTGGGATCACACACACACGTACACGAGTGCATGCACACACACATACACACATGCACGCACATACAGAGACAGAGAGCACAGAGTGAATTGAATAGGATGGGACGATATGTTAAAAGAAATTAATGTAAATGGTGAGAGAGAAAGGTAGGGGGAAGAAAGAGGGCAAAATGGAATGGCGTAAATTATGTCATTTAAGAGGCAAGCAGGAGACTTTTTAGTGGAGGGAAAAAGAGGAGAGCTGAGAAAAAAAAAAGGATTACCCTCATCACATTCGACTAAGGGAAGGAATAAAATGCACACTCATTTTGGTATGAAAACCTGTCTTACAATACAGGAAAGTGGGGGGAGAAGGAGATAAGCAAGGGGGGGATGATGGTGGGAAGGCAATGGGAGGGGGGAGCAATTTGAAGTCAACACTCAGGTAGGGACAGGATTAAAAGACAGAATAGAAACAATGAGGGGCAGGAGAGAATGGAGGGTAATTCAGTTAGTCTTACACAACACGACTATTATGGATGTCATCAGCAAAACTACACAGAGAGGGCCTATATTGAATTGCCTGCCTTCCCAAAGGGAATGGGTGGGGAGGGAGGGATGGGGAAAATTTAGAACTCAAGTTTTAGGAACAACTGTTTAGTATTGTTGTTGCTACTAGGAAATAAGAGATACAGTTAATGTGGAATAGAAAGTCATCTGGGCCTACAGGACAAAAGAGAAGATGGGGACAAGTGAAGGGAGGGATGACAGAAGAGAGGGCAGATTGGAGATAGCGAAAATTAGATTGCTCTATGTATTGGGGTGGGGGAAAGGGAGAAAAAGGGGAGAAAAAATTGGATCCCAAAATTTTGTGAAAATGAATGTAAAAAGTTAAATAAATAAAAAGAAAAAAAGAAAAAAAACAGAAAAATAGGCTCACTGAATTGGCAAAAGAAGTTCAAAAAGACAATGAGGAGAAGAATGCTTTCAAAAGGAGAATTAGCCAAATGTAAAAAAAGGTTCAAAAGCTCAATGAAGATAATAGCTCTCTAAAATTAGAATGGAAGAGATGGAGTCTAATGACTTTATGAGACACCAAGAAATCACCAAACAAAACCAAAAGAATGAACAAATGGAAGAGAATGTGAAATATCTCATTGGAAAAACAACCGACCTGGAAAATAGATCCAGGTGACACAATTTAAAATTATGGGACTACCTGAAAGTCATGATCAAAAAAAGAGCCTAGGCATCATCTTCCATGAAATTATCAAGGAAAACTGCCCTGATATTCAACAACCAGAGGGCAAAATAAGTATTGAAAGAATCCATCGATCACCACCTGAAAGAGATCCAAAAAGAGAAACTCCTAGGAACATTGTGGCCAAATTCCAGAGTTCCCAGGTCAAAGAGAAAATATTGCAAGCAGCTTGAAAGAAACAATTCCAGTATTGTGGAAACACAATCAGGATAACTCAAGATCTAACGGCTTCTACATTAAGGGATGAAAGGGTGTGGAATAGGATATTCCAGAAGTCAAAGGAACTAGGAATGAAACCAAGAATCACCTACCCAGCAAAACTGAGTATAATACTTCAGGGGAAAATATGGTCTTTCAATGAAATGGAGGACTTTCAAGAATTCTTGATGAAAAGAGCAGAGCTGAAAAGTAAATTTGATTTTCAAACACAAGAATGAGAAGTAGCATGAAAAAGTAAACGGCAAAGAGAAGTCATAAGGGACTTACCAAAAGTGAACTGTTTACATTCCTACATGGAAAGACAATATTTGTAACTCTTAAAACTTTTCAGTATCTGGGTAATTGGTTGGATCACACACATACACGCACACACACACATGTACACACATGCACACAAACACACATACACACATGCCCGCACACACAGAGACAGAGAGCACAGAGTGAATTGAATAGGATGGGACCATATCTTAAAAGAAATTAAGGTAAAAGGTGAGAGAGAAATGTATTGGGAGGAAAGAGGGTGAAATGGAATGGGGTAAATTATATCCATTCAAGAGGCAAGCAGGAGATTTTTAGTGGAGGGAAAAAGAGGAGAGCTGAGAAAAAAAGAAGAAGTTTACCCTCATCACATCCGACTAAAGGAAGGAATGAAATGCACACTCATTTTATCTTACAGTACGGGAAAGTGGGGGAGAAGGAGATAAGCAAGGGGTGGGATGATGGAAGGGAGGGCAATGGGAAGAGTGAGCAATTTGAAGTCAACACTCAGGGAGGGACAGGATCCAAAATAGAATAGAAACAATGAGGGGCAGGATAAGATGGAGGGAAATACAGTTAGTCTTACAGAACATGACTATTATTGAAGTCATTTACAAAACTACACAGATAGGGCCTATATTGAGTTGCCTGCTTTCCCAAAGGGAATGGATGGGGATGGAGGAATGGGGAGAATTTGGAACTCAAAATTTTAGGAACAACTCTTTAGTATTGTTGTTGCTACTAGGAAATAAGACATACAGTTAATGAGGAATAGAAAGTCATCTGGCCCTACAAGACAAAAGAGAAGATGGGGACAAGAGAAGGGAGGGATGATAGAAGAGAGGGCAGATTGGTGATAGGGAAAATTAGAATGCTCAGTGTATTGGGGTGGGGGGAGGGGATGAAAGGGGAGAAAATTTGGAACCCAAAATTTTATGAAAATGGATGTAAAAAGTTAAATAAATAAAATTAAAAAAAATTTGGCAAAGAGAAAAAAAACAGTACATGGTATATATACAAAAAACTGACTATGTACTAGGATATAAAAACTTACAATCGAGTGTAGAAAGGCAGAGACAGTCAATGAATCCTTTTCAGATCATAATGCAATAAAAATTATATGTAATAAAAGGACATGGAACAATAAACCAAAATTGGATTGGAAACAAAATAATCTAATCCTGAAGAAGGAGTGGGTTAAACAAAAATCGTAGAAATAATCAACAACTTCATTTAAGAGAATGACAATAATGAAACAACCTATCAAATCTCATGTGATACTGCAAAAGCAGTTCTTTGGGGAACTTTTCCATCTTTGAGTGCCTACATAAATAATATAGGGAAAGACTTAATCAAAGACTTGGGCATGCAGCAGAAAAAACCTTGAAAAATACCAAATTGATATTCCTCAAATAAATACCAAATAAGAAAATCTGAAAACCAAAGGAGAGATTAATGAAAATGAAATTAAGAAAATTATTGAATTATTAAATAAAATCAATAGATGGTTTTATGAAAAAATTAATAAAATTGATAAAATTTTGGTCAATTTGATAAAATAAGAGAAAAAACAGAATCAAAGTAGTAATATCAAAAATGAGAGGGATGAACTTACCTGCAATGAGGAGGAAATTAAAACAAAAATTAGAAACAACTTTCCTAACTTTGTCACCACAAATTCGACAATCTAAATGAGATGTATGAGTAGCTTAAAAATACGAATTGCCCAGATTAACACAAGAGGAATTTGAATACTTAAAGTATCCCATCTCAGAAAAGAAATTCAACAATCTGTCAATGAACTCCCTAGGAAACAATCTCCAGGGCCCGATAGATTTACAAGTGAATTCTATCGAACATTTAAAGAACAGTTAATTCCAATACTATAAAGACTATTTTTGAAAATTGGGGAAGGAGTCCTCCCAATTTTTTTTAATGATAAAAATATGGTTTTAATACCTAAACCAGGAAGAGAATAAACAGAGAAAGAAAATTATAAACCAATTTCTCTAATGAATGTAGACAAAAAATTTAAATAAGATTTTTAGCAAAACGAATACAGCATCTTATCTCTAGAATAATACATTATGATCAGGTGGGATTCATAGCAGGAATGAAGGGCTGGTTCAATATTAGGAAAACTATTAGCATTATTGATCATATCAACAACAAAACTAACAAAAACCACATGATTATCTCAATAGATGCAGAAAAAGCTTTCGAGAAAATACATCACCCATTTCTATTAAAAACACTGGAGGATATAGGAATAAAGGGAATTTTTAATAAAATAATAAGCAGTATCTAAGTAAAACCTTCAGCAATCTTTATATGCAATAGAGATAAGCTAGTTGCATTTGCAATGAGATCAGGGGTGAAACAAGGAAATCCATTATCACCACTATTATTCAATATGGTACTAGAAATGTTAACTGTAGCAGTTCAACAAGATAAAAAAAAATTGTAGGAATAAGAATACACAAACAAAATCTAAATTATCACTCTTTGCAGATGATATGATGATATACTTAGAGAATCCCAGAGATTCAAAGAAAAAATCTACTTGAAATAATAAACAACTTTGGCAAAGTTGCAGGTTACAAAATAAAATCACACAAATCTTCTGCATTCCTATATGTTAGTAACAAAGTCCAACAGCAAGAGATAGGAAGAAAAGTTCTATTTAATGCTGCAGTAGACACTACAAAATATTTGGGAATTTACCTGCCAAAACAAACCCAGGAACTATATGAACACAATTAGAAGACATTTTTTCACACAAATAAAGTCAGATCTCAGTAAGTGGGAAAAAATCAGTTGCACGTGGCTAGGCTGAGCCAATATAATAGAAATGACAATTCTACCTAAATTAATTTACTTGTTTAGTGTCATGCCAATTAAACTAACAGGTAATAATTTTCTAGAGCTAGAAAAAGTAATATAATAATTCATCTGGAAGAACAAATGTTCCAGAATATCAAAGGAACTACGAAAAGAGATGGTAGGGAAGGTGGCCTAGTTTTACTAGATCTCAAATTGTTTTATAAAACAACAATTATCAAAATCACTTGGTACTGTCTAAGAAACAGAAGGGTAGACAAGTGTAATAAGCTAGGTATTTAAGACACAATAAGCAATGAATACAGCAATCTCCTATTTGATATACCCAAGGACCCCAGCTTCTGGGATAAGAACTCACTGTTTGACAAAAATTGCAGGGAAAACTGGATAACGTTGTGGCAGAAACTAGGCATAGACCCATGCCTGACACCAAAAAACAAGAATACAGTCCAAATGGACATAAGTATAAGGATTGATACCATGGACAAACTGGAAGAGCAATGAATAGTGTATTTATCAGATTTACAAAGAAGGGAAGGATTTTTGACTAAAGAAGAAACAGAAAGCATTATGAAGTTCAAGGTGGGTCATTTTGACTACTTTAAACTGAAAAGTTTTTGCACAACCAAACTCAATTCAACCAAAACCCAGAGGGAGGTAGTATATAGGGAAAGAATTTTTTCAGCTAATCAAAGGGATAAAGGCCTCATTTCCTGAATATATAGAGAACTGAGTCAAATGTACAACAATACAATACATTCCCCAATTGATAAATGGTCAAAGGATATAAACAGGCAATATTCAGAAGAAGAAATTAAAGATATCAAGAATCATATAAAAATGGTCTAAGTCACTTTTGATTATGCAAACCAGAAGAACTCTGAGGTACCACATACCACCTATTAGAGTGGCAAACATGACAGAACAGGAAAATGAAAAATGCTGAAGAGGATGTGGGAGAGTTGGATCACTAATTCACTGTTGGTGGAGCTGTGAGCTCATCCAACCATTCTGGAGAGTGGTTTGGAACTATGGCCAAAGGGCTACAAAAATGTGCATACCTTTTGACCCAGCAATATGGCTTCTAGGACGGTATACCTAAGAGATCATAAAAATGGGAAAGGGTCCCACATGTACAAAAGAATTTATAGGACCACACTTTTTCATTGCCAAAAACTGGAAATCAAGGGGATGCCCGTAAATTGGGGAATGGCTGAACAAATTATGGTATATGAATGTAATGGAATACTATTGTGCCATCAGAAATGATGAACAAGAAGACTTCAGAGAGGCCTGGAAAGACTTAAATGATCTGATGCTTAGAGAAAGGAATAGAATCAGGAGAACTTTGTGCACAACAATGACCACAGTGTGTGAGAGTTTTTTCTGGTACACTTTGATCTTCATAACAATGCAAGGGCAGGAAAAACAATTTTCAATTGTCTTCTTAGGCAAAATGCCTTTCACATCCAGAGAAAGAACTATGGAATTCAATTGCAGAATGTAGCAGGTCATTTTGTGTGTGTGTGTGTGTGTATTATGTTTTGGTTTGTTGTAAGATATCTCACATTTATTTTAGTTCTACACAGTATGATTATAGTGAAAATGTATTCAATAGGAATGTATGTGTAGATCCTATATAGAATTAAATGCCTTCTTGGGGAAGGAGTGGGGTGGTGAGTGGGTAAGTAGGGGTAAAAGTAAGTTTTATGATAGTTATTGTAGAATATTAAAAATAAATAAAATGAAATATATATATATATACATATATATATATATATATATATATATATATATATACTCACACACACACACACACACACACACACACATGAATGACTCTAAACAAATTCTACAGCAGTAGAATTCAGAAAATGGAAGAGTGAAAGAGATTTTGAGCCCAAGACACCCTGGAAGACTGACAGGATAGGGTTATCATACTGGGCTTGGAGTAGAGTGCAGCCCAGCCTTGGCTGCACAGTGTGACAAGGAAAGAACTAGAGCAGACCACAGGGGACAGAATTCCCAGCAGCAGCTGCGGTTCCCAGATCTCTCAGCCCACAAATACAAAAGACAGCTTCAAAGATCAGTGAGAAAGCTCTTTCTCATGGGTGAAAAGGGACCAGGGTCTTGCCATAGCCCCTGCGGCAGGCAGCCATAGTATCCATTTTAGGAGCCCTCAGCCTAAAGACCTTGGAATAATTGAGCAGCTGGTGTGGATCTCAGCCCTGAATGGCATTCCTGGGATGAGGAGGAGCGTTGGTATGGTGGAGCTGGTGGAGGCTCTGGAGGGGGAATTCTACTCACATATCCTGGTCAGAAAAGTGTGTGGTTGCTTCCAGACCAGAGTGCAAGCCAGGAGAGGAGTAAACTCCTCTCCATTGTTTGTGCCACCTTGGAGAAACTGAGAACTTGCATGTCCCTAGAGTGCATCCTCTCTTGACCAAGGACTCAAAAGTCAAATAACTTACTGGGAAAATTCCCAAAAAGGAAAAAAAAACACTATGGAAGGATACTATCTTGATGAACAGATATTTTCTTCCATTCTTTTGGGTGAGGAAGATCAGTTAATACCATCAGAAGAAGATAAAAATTAAAGGCTTCTGCATCTACAACCTGCAAAATAAATATACAGTGGTCTCATCCCATGGAAGAGCTTAAAAAGGATCTTGAAACTCAAGTAGGAGAGGTGGGGGAAAAAATTGGGAACAGAAATGAGAGAAATGCGAAAAAGTTATGAAAAGTGAGCCAATAGTTTGCTAAAGGAGACCCCAAAAATGCTGAAAAAAAAAGAACTTTACAAATAAACTCAAAAGAGGTCCAGAAAACCAATGAGAAGAAGAATGCTATAAAAATCAGATTTAACCAAATGGAAAAAAGAGTTTCAAAAGCTCACTGAATAAAATAGTTCTTTAAAAATTAGAAAAGACTAGATGGAAACTAATGACTTTATGAGAAACCAAGAAATTATGAAATAAAACTAAAAGCATAAAAAAAAAATAGAACACAATGTAAAATACCTCCCTCGAAAAACAACTCAACTGGAAAATAGATGCAGGAGACACAAGTTAAAAGTTTTGGGACTACCTGAAAACTATGTTAAAAAAAACAGAGCTTAGACATTATCAAGAAAAACAGCCCTGATATTCCAGAAACAGAGGGTAAAATAAATATCAAAACAACCTACCTATCACCTCCTGAAAGAGATCTGAAAAGAAAAACCCAGGGAATATTGTTGTCAAATTTCAGAGTTGCAAGATCAAGGATAAAATATTGCAAGGAGTGTGAGAGAAACAATTTTAGTATTGTATAAACCTAATCAGGAAAACACAAGACCTAGCAGCTTCTACATTAAGGGATCAAGGGATATGGAATATGATATTTCAGAATTCAAAGGAGTTAAGGGAATAAGGGAAGTGAAGAGGGTGATAGGATAGAGTTCAGATCAGGGTGCAGAGTAATCAGTATGCAGGGTGCTTTTGGGTGGGGGAAGGGGAGAGATGGGGAGAAAATTTGGAACTCAAAATCTTGTGGAAATGAATGTTGAAAACCAAAAGTAAATGAAGAATATATGTATATATATATATATATATATATATATATATATATATATATATATATATATATATATATATTAGATTTGAACACCAGAATACAAATGCAAAATAAAGAAAAGAAAAAATATCAAAAACCTATTTCAACTTAAATACAAAGCAACCTGAGTATAGTACTTTAGGGAAATAAATCACCATTCAATGAAATAGAGGACTTTCAAGCATTCTTGATGAAAAGACCAGATCTAGATAGAAAATTCGACTTTGTAACGTAAGAATCAAGAGAAACATGAAAAGATTAACAGGAAAGAGAAATTATAAGGGATTTACTAAAGGTGAACTGTTTACATTCCTCCATGGAAAGATGATATTTGTAACTCTTGAAACTTTTCTCGATATTTTGATAGTTGAAGGGATTATACCTACATATATGCATACACACATACACACACACACATATATACACACACACACATACATACATACATACACACATACACGCATATAGACAAAAGGCCACTGGGTGAGTTGAATAGGAAGGGATGGTATGTAAAAAATAAAACTAAGGGGTGAGAGAGGAATATGTTGGGAGGAGAAAGGGAGAAATGGAATGAGCAAATTATCTGTCATTAAAGTGGCAAGAAAAAGTATTTTCAATGGAGGGTTAATGAGGGGAAGGTCAGAGGCAAAACATGAAGCTTACTCTCTTCACATTTGACGTAAAGAGGGAACAGCATGTACACTCAATTTGATATGAAAATCTATTTTACACTACAGGAAAGTAGGGAAGAAATGAATAAATATGGTGGGGGTAATGAGGGAAGGAAGGGCAAATGGGAGGGGAGGAGTATTTACAAGTAAACCTTTTAGGGAAGAGAGGTCAAAAGAGAGAATAGAATAAATAGTGGGCAGGATAGGATGGAGAGAAATATAATTAGTCCTTCACAACATGACTATTATGGAAGTCTTTTGCAAAAGTACATATATAGTCTATATTGTGTTGCTTGCCTCCTCATTGGGGATGGGTGGGGAGGGAAGAAGGAAGAGGAGTTGGAACTCAAGGTTTTAGGAACGAATGTTGGGAATTGTTTTTACATGCAACTAGAAATGAAAAATACCGATAATGGGTTATAGAAATCTATGTTGCCCTACAAGAAAAGAGAGAAGATGGGGATAAGGTAAGGGAGGGGTGTGATAGAATCGAAGGCAGATTGGGGGACAGGTTAATCAGAATGAAGGTTGGTTTGGGGTGGAGTAAGGGGAAAGATGGGGAGAAAATTTGGAACTCAAAATCTTGTGGAAATGAATGTTGAAAACTAAAATTAAAGAAATTTAAAAAATATATTTTAGACTTGAACACCCGAACACAAATAAAGAAAATGAAAAAAAAAGTGTCATAAACATAAATATTTCCACTTAGATACAAAGTAAGAAAGGAAAAAAGCATGTCATATGCATAGCAAAACGTAACAGAAGATTCAAACTAAGTAACAATGAATTTTCAGTTCAAGAAAGAATGTATGGTAAATACACACATTGTATGGATAACTGTCCATCTTTGCTTCCTTGTAAGTTTTCCTTTGTTCTCTGATATACATTTTTTGCACTTTGCTCTTTTTTTCCCTTTTCACAAAAGGCTATAATTAATATTAGATACGATTTTCTGTAGCCATACCCACACACACACACACACACACAGATAGATATACATGTATGTAGACATATGCCTTCCCAAACAAATTCTGTTTTTGATCTTTGCTTTTATGTTTGTATGTCTTGTTTCCTATCCCTACTGCCTCTTCTACTTTACCTCCACACTCTAGCTTGCCCTCCAATTTCTTGCCTACCCCCTTTAAGGATCCCTCCCCATCCTCCCATTCCCATAAATCTAAACACTCTTCTATATCCCACTTCTACTTGTTCCCTCACTTTCTCCTCTAAAGATCTTTCCCTTGTCCTCTCTCCACTACTTATCCCCCTACTGTTTTATTTCTTCTGAATTTTGAAGGCTTTTATACTTTTCTAATTGCATATGTATTGTTCTCTCTTAAAGCCACAAAGCTTGAAAGTAGCTCTTAAGACTACTTTCCTGATGAAAGTAGATTACCAGAACTGCCAGCCCTGTTCCCTGTCTACTTCCTCTGAATCAATTCTTCCTCTTGCACCTCATTTGTTCAAAACAATTACTCTTTCTAGTTGTTCATAAATTGCCTTATTTTTAGATTCATATCATGCTCAGGTAAACACTAGTCTTTATTACAAGCTACCCAATTATTAATAAGAATGTCAGACATTAAGTTAACATATATAAAAATAAATAGTCTGTAATTACTGAATTCCTTATAATCAGTCTTTGGTATGTACTTTATAATTCTCTTGTCTCTTGCATGTCAAATTTTTCATTAAGTTCAGATTTTTCTTTTAATTAAGTCTTGAAAGTCTGACAGTTGATCAAATATACATTTTTTCCCATTCATTATTTTACTGCTCTGTTAAATATATTTTCATCCATAGTCCAAGTTCTTTTGCTCTACAACATGTAGTGTTTCAAGACCTGTGGTCCTTTAATGGCTCTGCTTCTAGATCTCATGTGATTCTAATTATGGCACCATCATTTTTAAATTGTCATATTCTTAATGCTTTTGATATTTCATCTGTGAGCTGAGGATTTCAGAATTTCACTGATATTCCTATGAATTTTCCTCATAGAATCGCCTTTTAGTGGAGAATGACAGATTTTTTTCTAATTCCTCTCCCTCCTCCCTTGTTCTAATGCTTCAGTAAATTTCTTTAATTCTTTTCTGTATTATTATATCAAGATTCTTTTTTATCATAACTTTCAGTTCGATTATTTTTATGTTTTCTCCTCAATCTATTCTCCAAGTATTTTGTTTTCCTTGTTTCACTTTCTCTTCTGTATTTTTATTACACATATTTCTTTAATTACTTCTTGATCTCTTATAGCTTTACTGGTTTCACATTGCCTAATTTAAATTTTCAGGGCAGTTTTTTTCCCTTAAGTTTCTGGATCTCCTTTATTAATTGACAGCCTTTCCTTTCATAATTGTCTTGTTTTTCTTGGGTTATTCTTTTGTTTTGTTTTTCTTCCCTCTATGTCACTTGATTTTTAAAGTCTTTTCAAAGATCTAAAAATGCTTTTGGTGCAGGTGACCATTTAATATTACTTTCTGGGAATTTCATTACTTCAATATCCTATTCTGATGATGAACCCCAATCTTCTCTATTCCCATAATAGCTTTCTGCTGTTGGATTCTTTCTGCTTTGTCAGGATAGGTTTTGTTGTAATAGCTTAAATTTTGTAAATGCCTCTAGCCCTGGGGGATGGGTGATGATGCCTCTTGGCACAGATCTTGAATTCTCCTCTCTAGTCTGCAACCAAAGACAAACCTCACATTTCCTCTAAGTGTTCACAGCTAGAGATTTTCTGCCCTCTTCTTCTATCCACACCAGGGTCATATTGGTTCTTTCTTGCCTCTGCTGATCCACATAGCTGAGCTGGATCTAGCATTTCTTGTCAGCAATATTTCTCTGGATCTTCCTTGGCTCAGATGCCTAGCTCACCTCACTGTTCCAAGATCAAAGTTCCTGTGAATGGGGACAGAGTAGCCCCTCAAACTATCTATCCCCAGCACTTTCTACTTGTTGTTAAAATGAACTCTAGTATGGGGGTGTTTACTCTTCATAGGGACCAAACCTTATCCTAGGATTTTCCTTCTGATCTTCTCAAATTGTCTCAGGAAAACTCTTGTTGTGTGCCTATTCTAATTTATTTTTATTCCCACTTTGTTCACTCTAAGGTGATACTTTATATCCTTTCTGGGTGAAAATTTTAGAGCTTTCAATTTTTTTTTTTTACTCACTATGCCATCTTTCCAGACTCCTCTCTCTACTATCAGGATTTCAAATCACCTAGAAGCTTTGACACTAAAACCAAAATAAAACCAAAACCTGTAGTTCTTATAACTCTATATTTCAAAAAAGAAAAAGAGCTGGGGTTGCCACCAAGAAAAAACTTACCCAGGAAAATTGAGTATAATCCTGGATGAAAAAAATGAACTTTTGAAGAAGTAACTTTTGGATATTTGTGGCAAACATCAAAACTCACTGGAATATAGGATATAAAATTATTAGAAGTAAAATGAGAATATTGGAGACTTATAAAGGATTTAGTAAGGTTAAACTATTTCTTGAATATGAAAATGTTAATATTATTAAGACAGTCATCATTACTTTGATACTTTAAAAAATAGTTGGACCTGAGTTGTATATAACAAGCTGATTTTTTTAAATGAGTAGGAAAAGGCACAAAAAGAGCAATTATCTCAGAAGTATGGAGTCTGAAAGGAAGAATGGATACAGTGAAAGCAGTTGGGTACTGTTTCAACTTTACTCTCATAAGATTTGGGATAAAGAAGGAAAAACATATACATTTAAAATGATATAAAAGTCTTCTAAACTTACAAATAATTAGAAACACTGGGGGCAAGATAAAGGAGGAGCTTTTAGAATAGTGTATAGTTTAAGATTTAGGAAGGCATGGGAAGAGCACAAAGAAAAGACTTCTAGAGAGATAGGTAGAATAAGTAAAAGGAGGGCAAGAGGAGAGAATAAGGTAATAGGGACAGGGTAAAAAGAGAACTTGAAAAAAGATGGCAGTGAGTAAAAAGATGGTGAGTTCACAAATAATAGAGATAACTTTGAATGTGAATGGGATGAAAGAGAGACAGATAACAGGTAGATTAGAAGTCAGACTGTTTACAAGAAACACGGTTAAGGGGACCCAAGATGGTGGAGTAGAAAGATTCACACATGCTAGCTCTGAACCCACAGCCCATAATTACCTATAAAAAGAACTCCCAATGGGTTATGGAGCATTGTAAGCCACACAGCAAAGGAGTGGAGGAGATTTTTTGTTCCATAAAATTATCAAAGAAAACTGCTCTGATATTTTAGAACCAGAGGGCAAATTAAGTATTCAAGGAATCCACCGATCACCACCTGAAAGAGATCCAAAAAGAGAAAGTCCTAGAAACATGGTGGCCAAATTCCAGAATTCCCAGGTCAAGGAGAAAATATTGCAAGCAGCTAGAAAGAAATAGTTGCAGTATTGTGGAAATACAATCAGGATAACACAAGATCTAGCAGCTTCTACATTAAGGGATCAAAGGGAGTGGAAGAGGATATTCTAGAAGTCAAAGGAACTAGGACTAAAACCAAGAATCACCTATTCAGCAAAACTGAGTATAATACTTTAGGGGAAAAAGTTGTCTTTCAATGAAATAGAGGAATTTCAAGCATTCTTGATGAAAAGATCAGAGATGAAATGAAAATGTGACTTTCAAACACAAGAATGAGAAGAAGCATGAAAAAGTAAACAGCAAAGAGGAGTCATAAGGGGCTTACCAAAGTTGAACTGTTGACATTCCTACATGGAAAGACAATATTTGTAACTCTTGAAAATTTCAATATCTGGGTAGTTGGTGGGATTACACACACACACACACACACACACACACACACACACTCGTACATACACACACATGCATGCATGTGCACACACATACACATGTGCATACTCACACAGAGACAGAGAACACAGAGTGAATTGAATAGAATGGGATTATACCTTTAAAAAATGAAGTTAAGCAGTGAGAGAGAAATATATTGGAAGGAGATTAGTTGAAATGGAATGGGAAAAATTATCTCTCATAGAAGAGGCAAGCAGGAGACTTTTTAGTGGAGGGAACATGAGGAGAGCTGAGAGAAAAACATGAAGTTTACCCTCATCGCATTCGACTAAAGGAAGGAATAAAATGCACACTCATTTTGGTATGAAAACCTATCTTACAATACAGGAAAGTGGGGGAGAAAGAGATAAGCAGGGTGGGAGGGATGATGGGAAGGAGGGCAATGGGAGGAGGGAGAAATTTGAAGTCAACACTCGGGGAGGGACAGGATCAAAAGACAGAATAGAAAAATGGGAGGCAGGATAGGGTGGAGGGAAATACAGTTAGCCTTACACAACATGACTATTATCGAAGTCATTTGCAAAACTGCACAGTTATGGCCCATATTGAATTGTCTGCTTTCCCAAGGGGAATGGGTGAGGAGGGAGGGATGGGGAGAATTTGGAATTCAAAGTTTTAGGAACAACTGTTGAGTAATTTTTTTTTGCTTCTAGGAAATAAGAAATACAGGTAATGGGGAATAAAAAGTTCTCTCGCCCTACAGGACAAAAGAGAAGGTTGGGTCAAGGGAAGGGTGGGATGATAGAAGAGAGAGCAGATTGGTGATAGGGGAAATTAGAATGCTCGGTGTATTAGGGCGGGTGCAGAGACAAATGGGGAGAATATTTGGAACCCAAAATTTTGTGAAAATGAATGTAAATAGTTTAATAAATAAATTTATAAAAAAAGAAACACATTTAAGAATGAGAAATATAGTCGAGATTAAAATAGAAAGTTGGAATAGAATTTATTATGCTTCAACTAGTGCAAAAAAGGGCAGAGGTAGCCATTATGGTCTAAAAGTTAAAGCTAAAATAGGAAAGCTAAATGATTTAAAGGTGGAAATAGATAATTATGCTATCATAGTGGGGGACTTTAATCTTCCCCTCTCAAAGTTAATACACCTAATAAAATAAATAAGAAAAATCAAGAAAGTCAATAGAGTTTTAGAGAAGCTAAGAAAGATAGGTATCAGGAGAGAATTGAATGGGAATAGAAAGGAATATACATTTTTCCTCAAAATTTCATGCCATCATTACAAAGAATGATGACAAAATAGGACAAAAAATTAGTAGCTAAATACAAAAAACACCCCAGAAATATTAATCCTTTACAGATCACTATGGAATTATGTATAATAAGCTATCATGGAAACATTAAAAGCCATTGGGAGATTTTAAAAACCCTCTCTTAAAAAAGGGTGGGTTAAAAAAGAAATCATAGAAAATCTATAGTTTCATTAAAGAGAATGACAATTGTGAGAAAACATATTAAAATCTATGGAATACAGCAAAATTTGTCATCAGAGCAAATGTTGTATCTCTAAGTTCTTACATCAATAAAATAGAGAAAGAGCAGACCAATGAATTGGTAATACAATTAAAAAAAAACAGACTAAAGAAAGAACAACCTTCAAACACCTACAGCCCAATTACACAATAAATTAGAAATCCTAAACATTAAAGGTGAGATTATAAAATCCAGTCAATTAATAATTAATATTAAGGTTATGTTTGATGGAAGAAATCAGCAAAATAGATAAAACCTTTGTTAATCTAATTTTGTAAAGAGAAGAACACCAATTTACTAGTATTGAAAATGAAAAGGTTAAATATTCAATTTATGAACATGAAATTAAAGCAGTTAAAATGTGTTATTTGTGCTCAATTATATGCCAATAAATTTAATAATTTAAGTGAAATGGAAGAATATATATAATACATACATATATGTCATTTAGTAGAAGAGGAAGTAGAATATATACATTTGGTTAAAAAAAAGAAATTGAGCAGGTCATAATTGAGCTTTCTAAGAAACCATTATTAGAAAGATTTACAAGTAGATTCTATCAAACATTTAAAAATCAACTAATTCCAATATTAAATAACTTATTTGGAATAATAAGCAAAGAAGGCATCTTATTACATTACCTTTATGAAAAAAAATATAATGTAGTTTGGTTGTTGTCCTTCATTCTTGAAGAGGACCAAAATGATATCATCCCTATAAAGTGAAGTTTCAATGAAAATGACTCTAGGTGATCAGATCAATTTTAACTCTAAATGCTCTACTATAGATTGGTCATAGATAATGCATGTAAACATTTGTGATGGATACTCCATATTTATACTTCCTATTTTTCCTTTGTGCTGTTTCAATTCTACTTTTTCTCACAGAGCACTGCACCCTTTCTGATGTGGGGATGTAATGTTGAGCATTCCTGTGCCAGTGTCTCCCATGACACACAATCAAATCCAAAGTTCTTGAGAGACACCTTGAGGGTATTTTTGTATCACTTCTTCTGAACACCATGTGATCATCTGCCCCGTGAGAGTGCTCCTTAAAGTGGTCTCTTTGGCAGGCATACATTTTGCATTCAAACAACATAGCCAGTCCATTGGAGTTGCACTCCCTGAAGCGTAGTTTGAATACTCAGCAGTTCAGTTCTAGCAAGGACCTCAGTGCCTGGTACCTTATCCTGCCACGTGATCTTCAGAATCTTCCTAACACAGTTCAAATGGAAGCTATCCAGTTTCCTGACATGGTGCTGGTAGACTGTTGATGTTTCACAACAATGAAGTCATCACAGTGGCTCTGTATACCTTCAGTTTAGGGAGGTAAAAAAGCTAACTGAAGAAAATAATTCCTTAAAAGTTAGTATTGGGGGAGAGGAAGCTAATGACTCAATGAAACATTAAGAATCAGTCAAACAAAACCAAAATAATGAAAAATAGAAGAAAATACAAAATAACCCATCAGAAAAACAACTGACTTTGAAACTAGATGCAGCAGTGATAATTTGAGAAGTTTTGAACTACCTGAAGGCCATGATTAAAAGAGAACCTTGAGAGTATCCTTCAAGAAATTATCAAGGAAATTGTTATGTTAGAAACAAACAAGGAAATTGATATGTTAGAAACAAAGAACAAAATAGTCTTGGAAGGAATTCACCAATCAAGTCCTGAAAGAGATGTCAAAATGAAAATTCTAAGGATTATTATAGTCAAATTCCAAAATTATCAGATCGAGGAGAAAATAATGCAAGATGTCAGGAAAAAATTATGTAAATGTCATGGAGCTATCATCAGGATTACAGAAAAGCAGCAGCTTCTACATTAAAGAATTGGAGGGCTTGGAATATGATATTATAGAAGGAAAAGAATCTTGGATTGCAACTAAGAATCAATAGCCCAGCAAAATTGAACACAATATTACAGGGGAAAAGATGGATGTTTAATTAAATAGGTGACTTTCAGTAATTCCTGATAAAAAGACCAGAACTGAACAGAAAATCTGATTTTCTGATACCATACTTAAGAAGCATATAAAGATAAACAAGAAACAAAAAAAAGCAACATTTGTTATTCAATAAGGTTTCCATCCCTAAATGGAAGATGATACTAGTAATTTTTGAAAATTTTATCTCTATAAGGTCAGGTTAAAGGGGTATACATAGACATAGGGTATGATTATAAGTTTATTTGATGTGATGACATAAAAATTGATTAAAAAGTAAAAAAAAAAATAGATTGTCCTGGGAGAAGGGGAAAAGGCAGGAGAATAGGTTAAATTACAACACGTTAAGAGGTGCAAATGACATATTACATTGGATGTAAGGAAGGGAGGGGTTAGCATTGTTTGAACCTTACTCTCATTAGATTTGACCCAAAGAGCGAATAGCATGTGGATGTAGATATTTGTCATGTCCTATAGAGAAAGTGGAAAAACGGAGGGAGTAGACAGAAGGGAGGGCAGAGGTAGTGGGGGAAAGGCGAAAGAAAAATGAGGACACAGAGAGAAGAAAGGACTGATTTAGGGAGAGAGGATCAGAAGCAAAACATCGGTGAGAAAGGAAAGGGCGTAAAGAGAACAGTATTAAAAGTAAGGAAAATAGGGTAAAGACAAAGACAAAATTAGTCATCATAATCGTGAATGTGAATGCAATGAACTCTCCCATAAAATGGAAGCAGATAGCAGAGTGGATTAAAAAAAAACAACAACAGAATCCTACCATATGTTCTTTACAGGAAACACATTTAATGGAAAGAGATGCACACAAGTAAAAGCAAAAAGTGGAAGCAATATACATTACCTTCACCTGAAACAAAACCAAACAAATAAACAAAAAAATGTAGGGGTAGAAAGCTTGAACTCAGAGGAAGGCAAAGCAATAGGCCCAATTAAAGAGATAAAGAAGAAAACTACATCTTGCTAAAAGGTACCATAGAGACCAAAGTAATATCAATAATAACTATATATGCAAGTTGTTCAGCACTTCTTAGAGAAGAAGCTAAATGAGTCACATGAAGAAATGGAAAGCAAAATTACACTAGTGGGGGAGCTCAACATCCCCCTGTCAAACCTCGGTAAATCTAAACATAAGATAAATAAGAAAGAAATTAAAGAGGTGACTAAAATTTTTAGCAAATATTAGATATGATAGAATTCTGCAAAAACTGAATGAGAATGGAAAGGATTATGCCTTATCATCAGTTATATGGAAGTAAACAAAAATTGTATTAAGTTATAATAATCTTATCACCCAATGAAAAATACAGAAATATTAAATGCATTCTTTTCAGATCATGAAGTAATAAAATTTACATGTAATAAAGGATCATGGGAAGATAGTGTAAAAATCAATTGGAAATTAGATCTAATCCTAAAGAATGAGTGGATCAAACAATAAATTGTAGAAACGATGAATAATTTTATCAAAAAGAATGACAGTAGGGAGGGAGGAGCCAAGATGGTGGAGTAGAAAGACTCAAGTATGCTAGCTCCAAATTCACAGCCCATAAATTTCCTGTAAGAAGAAATCCCCACAAATTCTGGATCAATGCAAGGTGCACAGAAACACAGAGGAAGAGATTTTCGTTCCAGAGAGCCCTGGAGAGCTGTCCCAGGGTCCATCGTGCTCCAGAAAGCATAGCCCACCCCCTGAGCTGCCCTGGCCATGGCCCCAGAGGAGCAGATCCGAGCAGGCTTCAGGGAAGGAATCTCCGGCAGCGACGAAGGTCCCTCTGCCCACAGATGCTACAGGTCAGTGAAAGAGACGTCTGGGTTGGCCAAGAGGGGAGCGGGGTGCCTCCGTGACTTGGGCCCCCTCAGGAGGCAGAAGCTGCAGCCTGAGGCTCCATGAGCAGCACACAGAAGTTCAGGGCCAATACCAAAGGTCTCTCCATAAGCCACCAGAGTGAACTGATACTGTGAGGCGGCCCTGCCTCCACCTGAGCGCCAGAAGTTAAGCTCACATTGAATAGCAGCTGCTCCCGCCACGGACAGCCTTGAGAATGGGAAGCAGCATTTGAATCTCAGACCCCAAGCACTAGCTGGGCGGATCAAGGCAGGGGTGGACAGGAATCTCAGAAGTCAAGTAACTGGCTGGGAAAATGCCCATAAAAAGGAAGCAAAATGAGAGCATAGAGAGCTACTTTATTGGGAAAGAGATGTGCCTTCCTCCTTTCATTTCTGATGAGGAAGTACAATGCTTGCCATCAGGGAAAGACGTGGAGGTCGGGGCCTCTCTATCCCAGACATCTGAGGTGGATGTTTGGTGGGCTCAGGCCATGGAAGATCTCAAAAAGGATTTTGAAAACCAAGTTAGACAGATGGAGGAAAAACTGGGAAGAGAAATGAGAGAGATGCAAGAAAAGCATGAAAAACGGGTCAATTTTTGCTAAAGGAGACCCAAATCAATACTGAAGAAAATAACACCTTGAAAAATAGGCTAACTCAATTGGCAAAAGAGGTCCAAAAGGCCAATGAGGAGAAGAATGCTTTCAAAAGCAATTAGCCAAATGGAAAAAGAGGTTCAAAAGTTCACCGAAGAAAAGAGTTCTCTCAAGATTAGAATGGAACAGATGGAGGGTAATGACTTTCTGAGAAACCAAGAAATCATAAAACAAAACCAACAGAATGAAAAAATGGAAGAGAATGTGAAATATCTCATGGGAAAAAAAAACTAACCTGGAAAATAGATCCAGGAGAGACAATTTAAAAATTATGGAACTACCTGAAAGACATGATCAAAAAAAGAGCCTAGACATCATCTTTCATGAACTTATCAAGGAAAACTGCCCTGACATTCTAGAATCAAAGGGAAAAATAAGTATTGAAGGAATCCATCGATCACTGTCTGAAAGAGATCCAAAAAGAGAAACTCCTAGGAACCTTGTGGCCAAATTCCAGAATTCCCAGGTCAAGGAGAAAATATTGCAAGCAGCTGGAAAGAAACAATTCCAGTACTGTGGAAATACAATCAGGATAACACAATATCTAGCAGCTTCTACATTAAGGGATTGAAGGGCATGGAATAGGATATTCCAGAAGTCAAAAGAACTAGGACTCAAACGAAGAATCACCTACCCAGCAAAACTGAGTATAATACTTCAGGGGAAATTATGGTCTTTCAATGAAATCGAGGACTTTCAAGCATTCTTGATGAAAAGAGCAGAGCTGAAAAGAAAATGTGACTTTCAAACACAAGAATGAGAAGAAGCATGAAAAAGTAAACAGCAAAGGGAAGTCATAAGGGATTTACCGAAGGTGAACTGTTTACATTCCTACATGGAAAGACAATATTTGTCACTCTTAAAACTTTTCAGTATCTGGGTAGTTGGTGGGACCACACATACCCATACATACATACACACATATGCACACACACATGTACATGTGTGTGTGTGCACAAACACATACACACATGCATGCACATACAGAGACAGAGAGCACAGAGTAAATTGAATAGGATGGGACCATATCTTAAAAGAAATTAAGGTAAATGGTGAGAGAGAAATGTAATGGGATGAGAGAGGGTGAAATGGAATGGGGTAAATTATCTCTCATTCAAGAGGCAAGCAGGAGACTTTTTAGTGGAGGGACAAAGAGGAGAGCTGAGAAAAAAAAAAACATGAAGTTTACCCTCATCACATTCGACTAAAGGAAGGAATAAAATGCACACTCATTTTGGTATGAAAACCTATCTTACAATACAGGAAAGTGGGGGAGAAGGAGATAAGCAGGTTGGGGGGGATGATGGAATGGAGGGCAATGCGAGGAGGGAGCAATTCGAAGCCAACACTCTAGGAGGGACAGGATCAAAAGACAGAACTGAAACAATGGAGGGCAGGATAGGATGGAGGAAAATACAGGTAGCCTTACACAACACGACTATTATCTAAGTCATTTGCAACACTACAGAGATATGGCCTATATGGAATTGCCTGCCTTCCCAAAGGGAATGGGTGGGGAGGGAGGGATGGGGAGAATTTGGAACTCAAAGTTTTAGGAGGAACTATTTAGTATTGTTCTTGCTACGAGGAAACAAGGAATACAGTTAATGGTTAATAGAAAGTCATCTGGCCCTACAGGACAAAAGAGAAGATGGGGACAAGAGAAGGGAGGCATGATAGAAGAGAGGGCAGATTGGTGATAGGGAAAATTAGAATCCTCGGTGTATTGGGGTGGGGGCAGGGGACAAATGGGGAGAAAATTTGGAACCAAAATTTTGTGAAAATGAATGTAAAAAGTTAAATAAATAAATTTATATTGAAAAAAACTGAGGAGGAAGAAATTTCAATTAAAATATCAAGCATAATTAGGTAAACCAAAAATGGAGAGAGAGAGAGAGACAAAGACAAAATAGAGAGGAAAAATGTGACCTCCCAGAACAGGTAAAAGAAGACAAGATTCTCTGAATAAGTATAGAAAGAAAAAAGGAAAATGAATCAGCACCTGATGTGACAGAGGGAACTTGGAAATGCTGAAGAGAGGTCATGCTCTCTTCAGTTCAGAATAAATGCCGTACAGAGAAGAAATAATTGCAGAATGAAAACACCTGAATCCATGGTAGCAAAGATCATCAAATAAACAAAGGACAAATTATTTAAAATGAAAATATATGGAATTAAAGAACAATATAGAGGAAGAGAATCAAAAATGGTAACATTAAGTAACCTCGATCTCTATACAAAAAACATATTCATTTTTAATAATGGATATGTAAAGAAAAATTAAGAGTTATAAGTCTTCCAGAAGAAAATGAGAATTCAAAAAACCTGTACACCTAAACACAAGAAATAATACCAGAAAACTTCCCAGAACTTCTTAACACAGAAAATCTTTTAGAAGAATCAACTGAGCACCTCCTGAAAGCACACGCACACACACACACACACACACACACACACACACACACACACAGACGACTATGCTGCAAATTTAAAGAAAACACTTTTTCTTAAATTTAACGTTTCATTAACAAGCAACAAATTCTGCAAGTAACCAGAGGAAAGACTTTGAAAAATAATTGAAATGAAATTCAAATAATACAAGGTTATTTTGTACTCTCCTCTCCTCCAGAGGAAATGAAAAAGCATGTTCAGAAGAGAAAAGGAGCTCTCGATGCAGCCCAGTGTAAATGTAAATGCTAATCAGAAACTAATCATGAATGGAATTCAATAACAAGCTAGTGGGGAAATATTGGAAAGAAAAGTAGACCTGATGAAATTATTTGCTTCTCAAATATATGCTACAACAGAAATACTAAGAAGAGTGAATAATTGCAGCAACCAGAGTTGTTGTTTGTCCTTCATTCTTAAAGACGATCATGACATCAATATGATGATATGACTTGCAGTTGACTCTGATTTGAGTGAGGGAGGGATGTGCAAGGTAAACACACTCATGTTTTTCTCCTGAGCCATTTGAATTCAGAGGCCTGATATTGACCAGGATGGCTGGAGATGGCCCATGATGCAATGTGAGACCCTGACCCTTTAAGGCTAGGGTCTTTTAACATTCTCACTTTGAGTGACATACATTCATTCAATGAATAAGCTTCTTTAAGTAGTTGCTCAAGGGATGGCCCCTTTAATAAAAAGAAAATCAAACTTTGAGAAGACCCTCAAGTTTCCTGGGTAAAATAGAAGCAATCACTATTTAATATTTAAATTCACTCTGTGCTAGGAGTTTGGGGACTTGTTGTCCAGTCCAAAGTGAGTTCCAAAGTGAATTGGGATTGAGGGTTTATTTTTGAGCAAGAAATGTAGCCAGTAAAGCCAGAGGAAAAAAAAGGCAGCTTTGGGGGATGGAATACAGGAGGAGGAAGAGGAGAGCTGCTACTCACTCAGAGGTTGTGTTTGCCCTTCTTCTCGAAGAGGACCATGGTGTCAAGATGATGACATGACTTGTAGTTGACTTTGATTTGAGTGAAGGAGGGCTGTGCAAGGTCACCAACTTCACTTTCTTTTCCTAATCCATCTGGCTCTAGTGGCCTGATATTCATCAGGATGGCTGGAGATGACCCAGGATGAAATGTGAGACCCTGGCCTTTTCAGGTTAAGTTACTATAGCATTCTCACTTTGAGTGAGATACACCCATTCAATGAATAGGCTTCTGCAGCAAACAGAGACAACAGCATCAAGAAAATATCAAGAGCCACAGAGACAATTCAGAGGTTTATTTGCAAACATGCCTGAGAAGATAGGAATGAAACCATTTAATTAAAATTAATAGTGAAGAAACAGACCTGTAATATCATGGATTAAACACGTGCCTACAAACTCTTTTCATGGGTCCAAAGTACAGAAAAAGCAGACACATTAAGGAATTTGGAGAAAGGTGGAAGACAATGTGTTATGTGCCCCAATCAATTCAAAAGTTAACAACTGAGGGAAAATAATTCCTTTAGTATGTCGGGAATAAGAAAACATAGGAAACTGGGAATGAATTTAACAAGAGGGATTTAAAAGAGGGTGAAAAAGCGGGGATTTTTATTGTATTAGTATCACTAATGAATGTTCCTATAGGAGAAAAGGACTATTCTCCAAAGGAAGATGAGGAATTTACAAAAGTTATGATCTTTAGAGTTTTATTGAGTTTTGCCAAATGGAAGACAGTATTGGTGATGACAAGGTAATGAAATGCACAAATCTTCAGTAGTAAGTTACCATTGATGTTGTGTCTCTGACTGCATTCCTTGCAGTCTGTGTCATGTCTTATAATCTGTGCCTATTCTGGAATTAAAATCACCCAGAATTACAAACTTTATCTCTTTCCACACATTGATGATTACTATCTCTATATCTTCATATTTTTTTCTTTAACCTCATCAAGGTTTGTCATGGTGGAAACATATGGGTTGATGATGATGGCATTGTGCTTTCTTGAAAGTGCTAAGCACATTGTAATGATCCTTTCATTTACTTATTTGGGGAGGGATATAAGCTTGTTGACTAGATTAGATTTGATGGTAAAGCATATGCCAGTTTCATGACACTCCCTATCACTGTGTCCACTCCAGAAAAATATTTATCTAATTCCAACTCCAGTAAACCAGTCTTTCTTTGGCAGGGCTGTTATTTATATGTCATACCTGCTGAGTTCTCTCTCAACTAGAGCTGTTCAACATTTAGGTCTATTGGACTTCTTGTTCTCCATAGCCATGTGCACTTCGATGTACCAGTGGTAATTGCAATCATCTTTACAAAAGGTTTTGTACATTTATGCATGTGTTTCTACCAAAAGTTTAGGGTTCCTGCCTGCCATAGCAAGCAGATAAGGGTAAGGTGAAGCAGGCAATTTTTAAGGTACCATTTCTGGTCCCTTTTCCACTCCAGGAGGTGAGCAGTGCAATCCCTAAAAAAGAAAGACCGTTTAGATATAAAGGGAGCTATAAAATCCCACTGCTCTTTCAGTCCTGTTGTTGTTTGTCCTTTCTCAAAAAGGACTGTGACATTAGAGAGATGATGATATGACTTGCAAGTGAATTGGATTTAAGGGAAAGAGGGTTGTGCAAAGTTATCATCCCCACTTTCTCCTCTTGAACCATTTGGATGCAGAGGAGAGGTAAAGGTAGGATGACTGGAGATGTCCCTAGATTCAGTTGGACACCCTTCACATTTTTAAGCTAAGTTTTTTGCCAGGTCTCAGTTTGACTGACACAATGCTTATTTAGTTATTAAGGCTAGGTAAGAAATGAGGCAGAGAATGTCTCTTTACCTAATCAAAAAAGTCAGTATGAGAAAAGACAACCCTCAACTTTCCTGGCTAAAACAAAAGCAATTGGTAAGAATGTACTAATTGACAAAAACTACTGGAAAATAGTATGGCAGAATCAAGGAATAAACCAAAAACTTACACCCTACACCAAGATAACGTCACAGTGTGTATATGATTTAGATATAAAGGATGATACTGTAAGTGAATTAGAGTAGAAAGGAATCATTCACCTATCAGCTCTATGGAGAAGGGAAGAATTTCTGACCAAAAGTGGATAGAGAATATTATGAAATCCAAAATGGATCATTTTGATTACATTAACTTTAAAAGGTTTTGCACAAAGAAAACCAATGCAGCCAAGGTTAGAAGGGAAGGAGAGATCTGGGAAGTAATTTTTGTAGCTAGTGTCTAATAAAGGCCTCATTTCTGAAATTTATAAAGAATACAATTACATTTATAATAGGAGTCATTTCCTAATTGATAGTCAAAAGTTCTGAACAGGTAGTTTTCAGAGGAAGAAATTAAAGCTATCTAATCATATGAAAAAATGCTCTAAATCACTCTTGCTTAGAGAAGTGTAAATTAGACCAAATCTAAGGTAACACATCGCACCTATCAGATTTACTATTATGACCAAAAAGGAAAATGATGAATGTAGGAGATGGGGGAAATTGGAACACTAATGCATTGTTGGTGAAGTTGTAAACTGATCCAATCATTCTGGAGAATAATTTGGAACTGTGTCCAAAGGACTATAGAACTGTGTATACTTTTTGATCCAGCATTGGTAGTATCCCAAAGAGTCCATGAAAAGGGGAAAAGGATCCACATGTTGTGAGGGCAAGCAAAGTAGGATTTTTTACTATTTTTGCTTATACCAAGAAATATAACACTTTTGAATAATGTGATTAAAGAGGATCTTTCCCCTCTGTTTTGGGCCTGTCCACTGAAGGAAACTTGATTAGGTGAGTTTTTTTGTAGAAGGGTCTCAAGTATATTTTGTTTTGTCTGTTGAGTCACTGGCTCAGAGGATCATGCACTCTGACTCTGAAAAGTGTATACATACTCTGAGAGTGATGTTTTACTTTGGGGTTTTGTTTAGGAAAAAGGTCTGTGTGCCAGCTAAGACTTTGGGAAGTCAGTAACCAGCCCTCCCTCCCCCCCGCCCCAGCTTAGAAAACCCAGATGCAGGTGCTTTGCTCTCTGATAAAGATATATTTATGTGAATGATCAGCAGTTTGGAAGTACTGTCTGTTGATTTTTGATTCTCTGAAATTTTTATTTTTACTTTTTCTGACACCTGTGCTTGATTAAAGTGATTTTTAACCCCTGAAAAGTTGCCTTTCCTTTTAGAGAAGCAGATTAAAGAACCTGTGGTAACAGGCCCCTCTGTGTACATTGAGATGTTTACTGACACACATTCACAAAAATATTTATAGCAGCTCTTTTGTGGTAACTAAAAATTGGAAATTGAGATGATGTTCATCAAGTGGGAAAGGCTGGACAACTTGTGGCATATGAATTAATGTAATACTACTGTTCTATAAGAAATAAAAAGCAGACTGACTTCAGAAAAACCTGAGAAGTCTTATATGACCTGATACTGAGCGAAATAAGGAGAACCAAGAGAATATTGTACACAGTAACAGGAACACTGGGGGACGACCAACTTGGATAGACTTAGCTCTTCTCATCAGTACTTAGATCTAATGATCTAAGATTCATGATTGAAAATGCTATTTACACCCAGAGAAAGAACTGTGAAGTCTGAATGCAGATTGAAGCATGCTGTTTTCTCTCTCTCTTCTTTCTTTCTTGTGATTGTTCCCTTTTTTTCTGATTCTTTTCAGCATGAGTAATGTGGAAATATGTGTGATTGTACATGTATTGCCTATATCAGATTCCATGCTATCTTGGGGAGTGGGGACAAAAAATTCGAACTCAAATCTTATAATAGTGAGTATTGAAAAGTATTTTTACTTGTGATTGGAAAAAAATACTTTTAAATGGAAAAAATATCTCAGTCAAAAATTGAACTAATGGACATCAATGGGTTTCATCTCCATTGGCAAATTATTTAGGGCTTTAATGATCTGGATATCCTCTCCAAACAAACATCTCTGTCACACACACACAACACAAACACACACACACACACACACACACCCCCCTACACATTTGCATATATACAGAGTGATTAAATAGAAACAGAATTGTTTGTCATGCAATGTAGTATTGGAGAGGCATGAAGTAGATACTGTTACAAGAGAGAATGCTGTCATGTAAGAGTTACTTGGAGACCAAGTAAAACAAATCATCATAGAGATGTATAAACAGGAAAAAAGAAACAACTGTGGGATACTTACACTATATGAGGAAGGGACAATTGATGAGCAACTCATGTATTTCATTATCTTCACTCTATCAAAATTCCTAAAGATTGTACAGTATGACATTGCTCAAGCTCTCACTCCATTGTGGTAGATTGTTGGGACACATTCAAGAATGTGATCTACAGGGTCAGAGGAATTATGTATTTGGAAGAGATCACAGATTCATTTATATATGTGAGTACAAATCTAAATTAACTAGTATTCAACAGGATCCTGGAAATCTTTTTTGAGGGGAAGCCAAGGAAGGCAAGGGAACACAGAGATTTAACGGACTTTGTAGTTTTGTAAGAGGTTTTAAGTGGTAAATGGTGGGTTAGCATATAATATGCTAGACAAAAGTTATAGTTTTCATAATGTAACAATGAGAAAATCCTTACTAAACATTAGTTTTGTGATGGACACTGTATTCTTCCATGTGTCAGGAATACTGTCATGATTTTTAGACATAAGATAATAGACTAAGAAAGTATAAAATCTGTATATTTGATTAATAAATTTAGTCAATTTTCTAGTAATTTTATGTAGCAGATGGCCCATATCCCTACATGGCTTGGTGATGTGGTTGAAAGAAAAGAGTCACAGGAGGTGGGAAAAGATAGACCAATTCCATTTATTGATCTGAGGGTTAGGGTTTATATAGACAAGGTACTGCAAGTCTACGTGACATTCTGTCTCCTGTCCCAGTGATTAAATCATTCAGAGTGATTAAATCAGTCTTCTAAGACTGATTTAATCAGACTGTGAGTCTAGGGATATCTATTTTACATATCCCTTGTTTTCTGTAATTCTCTTGTTTGTCTCACATCACAGAGACAACAACATGTGGGGGGGCATGGAGAGCCATTCCGGATGATAATGAGCACAGTCTCAAAGAACAGTTTCCCCAAAGGTCTATCCTGGTCTTGTCAACTGCACTCCACCCTGGCCCTAAACACTTTTAATGCCACATGAACCTCTCTAAAATAGGCTGTAATATATCTCCATTCCTTTCCATGAAAGGGACAAATTATATAACAATATAACTTAGTGTGATGAAAAGAACGTTAATCACTGAGTCAAGAAACTTGCTTGAAACCTCAACCACCATACTGGGTGATTAGTTGAGTGAAAATGTGGTGAAGATTTCTCTGAGACGTGGGTTTCCTCATCTATGACAAGTAATTATAGTGTCTACCTCCAAGATATTGTGAAGAAATGTGTAATCTTAAACCACCATGTAAATTATTGTGAATTAAGAAAAATAAATTAAGTGGTTATGAGTAATTTTAAATTAAAAGCCATTGGATCCAACCCCATTTTAAATAGTTTCTGAGCACAGGGAGCAATGCATCATCACATAAATGTAAAGTTTGCAAATGTACCTGGAAGCTCTAAATCTCTCATACATTTTTTTCACTATTCTGTCTCCTCATCTTTCTGACAATCATATAGCCATATATAAATATGCATTTTATCTGTGCTTCTGAAATTTATGCCACTTTACTTTGTCCCCATATCAGCAAAATTGGATCTAAGTATAGTTCACACACTTTTTAAGATTAGATTCTCTCAGAAAAGTTTCATAGTAAACCATATATCAACCTAAAGTATGTTGAATGCACTTTTAGATTAATGTAAATTTCTGAGGATGCTCTCTCCAGATAAATATCCTTTATATTCAAAAACTACAAAGGTATAAAGGGGAATATATGAGAAGAATCAATTTTTTTCACACTTCAGGACTACAATTCCTGAAGTGTTTTCTGTTCCCTTGGAAATATTGTCTTGAAATACTAAGTGAAAGAGAGGGAATGTAAGAGTCATTAATCTCAATTAGCTTTTTTTTTCCACCAGAAAGTTGTTCAAATGACCTTACCTATGCAAATGAGGTCTAATTACTTCTAATAAAGGATTCAAGTTAAATTATCTGATATTTTGGCACATAGCCAGTTTATTTTTTCCCAAATATTTCACCCCTTCAGGAACTCATTTAACATCCCTTTTAGTAAAATGCCCCCTTTAGAACTCAGAAGCCCTAGAAATGGTAACAAAACTTAATTTATAATTTAATGTGTTTCGCCTTATCAAAACAACTTAATCATGCTTTTATTTCAAGTAAAATTGGTGGTTCTGCAAAAAGTAGCAGAATTGAGTTAACTTCTGAATTACTACATGACAGAATAATTACCCATGGTAAGTGCACACTTTCACATTGTAAAATAACTTTCAAATGCCAAAACCTTTAGTGAGCTACCCTGTCCAATTGCTGCTAATTTGATTGCATTTCAAAAAGCACAGCAACAATCTGAATACAAATAAACATGTGTGTATAAATATATATTGTGTAAACATATATGCATATATACACATACATACACAAATATTTACATATGTATTTGCATATGTTCATGCATGTGCATATCTATACATGTACATACACATTTAAATATATATATAATCTTTTTGAGTAATAAGATATCTCACATTCTTTGGGGGGGCTGTTAGAATGTAGTTATAAATATATGAATGAATAAATCTGTGTTTGAGTTTATATATGAAATAATATATTATAATATGCAATATTATATGTATCATAATGTGATATAATATATAGTGTATGTAATGTAATATAATATATATTAATGTGGACATCTACCAAGATATATTATTTATTATATTTCTTATTATATATTGTTAGACAAACAGACAGATAGATAGATACACAGATAGATACACAGATATATAGATAGACCTCAAATGTCATGTAGTTTAATACCCTCATTCTATGACTGAGCAAACTGAGTTGTTCCTGGGAGGATTTAGATAGTGCAATCAAGGTGATTTAAATTATAGGCTTTATGAATTTTTAAAAATCATTATCTTATGAGTATTTAATAGATGTGTATTGATTTTATTATTGATACAGATTTTATTTTCTTAGCAAGGTTGACTCTTGGAAAACAAACATATAGGAACCCAGCAGGGCCAAAATTAGCACCATAGATTTATAGATTTAAAATTTGAAAGGGCCTTAGAAGCCACTGAATCTGACCTTTATATTTTACTGATGAGGAAACTGAAGTATATATCTCTTCATAAATCTAAGAATGACTCATGGAGGGTGACAGAAATGAACAAGCCTAAGAGTGAATTTATAGACCAAATCCAAACTTTCAAGAAGGTATATTTAGGTGGTTGGTTGAGTATAGTCAAACTAATACTGGAATTTGTTCATATAATTATATTAACATCACACAGAAATAAGCAAATCCTCTTTACTAACTTTTAGTCTTTCCCTAACTAGTCGTTTCTTCCCTATTGTCTACAAATATACAAAGGGCACTTCTGTCCTGAAAAATTCTTCTCCTTTCCTCAGCTTTTGACAGTCTTCTCAAAACATTACTCAAAGGAAACTGTTTTCTCCATAGTTGTCATAGTTTACATTTTTGACATGATTCAATTCATTATTATATTTTAAAATAAAATTTTACTTTTAATAAAAAATCTGATTTAATTTCCTCTCCACTTTTCCATCACCTGGAGAAAGAAAAAGACATGCCAGTTATAAATACCAAAAGAAATTTCAACATTGGTCATACTGTCCAAAAAAGAAAGAATTCTCTCTCTCTCTCTCTCTCTCTCTCTCCTCTCTCTCTCTCTCTCTCTCTCTCTCTCCTCTCTCTCTCTCTCCTCTCTCTCTCTCTCTCTCTCTCTCTCTCTCTCTCTTCCCTGTATCTATCACCTTTCTATGAAGATATGGGTAGGATGTCTCAATATATGTCTCTTGGAATTGTGGTTGGTCATTTCATTGATCAGAGTTCCTCTGTCTTACAAAGTTTTTGTCTTTAAATTATCTTTGTACCGATAAAGAACTTTATGAAATGAAAAATGGATAATTTTATAATATTAAATTGAAAAGTTTTTGTACAAACCAAGTCAATGCAACCAAAATTAGAAGGGAAGCACAAAGCTGGGAAAGAATTTTTATAGTTTGTGTCTCTGGTAAAGATCTCATTTCTAAATATATAGAGACAACTGAGTCAAATTTATGGGAATACAAGTCATTCCCCAATAAATGGTCAAAAGATATGAACAAGCAGCTTTCAAATGAAGAAATCAAAGCTATCCCTATATAGTCATATAAAAAATGCTCTGAATCACTATTACTTAGAGAGATGCAAATTAAACAAACTTTGAGGTACCACATCACACCTAAAACATTGGCTAATATGACAAAAAAAAACAAGAAAATGATAAATATTGGAGAAGATGTGAGAAAATTGGAACACTAATGCACTACTGGTGGAGTTGTTAACTGATTCAAAACTGGAGAGTAATTTGAACTATGCCCAAAAGGGCTATAAAACTATGCTACAGTTTGATTCAGCAGACAGTACTAGGTCTGTATTCCAAAGAGATCATTAAAATGGGGAAAGGGCCAGCATGTACAAAATTATCTATAACAGCTATCTTGTAGTGGGCAAGAACTGGAAATTAAGTGGATGCCTACAAAATGGGGAATGAATAAACAAATTATGTTATATGATTGCAATGAAATACTATTGTACCATAAGAAAAGATGAGAAGGCAGATTTCAGAAAAGCCTGGAAGGACTGACATGAACTGATGCTGAGTGAAGCAAGCGGTAACAGTAACATTGTTTGATGACCAATTTGGATAGATTTAGTTCTTCTCATCAGTGCAATGACCTATGGCAATTTCAAAAGATTCATGAGGGAAAATTATAACCACATTCAGAGAGAGAACTATGTAGTCTGAATGTAAATAGAAGTATACTCTTGTTTTAAGTGTTTTTTTCTTGTGATTCTTCTTTCAAAGCATAATTAATGTGGAAATATGTTTAATATTATTGAACATATGTACCCTATATTAGATTGCATGCCATCTTGGGGAAGAGTAAAAATTGTAAGTGCGAAATTTTACAAAAGTGAATATTGAAAACTAAAAATAAATTAATTTTAAACATAAATTATATTTGTTATTCCATAAATTATTCTCCTATTTCCACTCAGTTTACTTAAAATAAAATCATATAACACTTCATTTTACATTTTCTTTGAAATCTTTCTTGTATATGGCTAGTAGCTGTATTCTCTAGCTCAAGGAATATGCAATATTAGATGACATTTGGAACACAGTTCAAAAGTTCCTTCCAAAATGTTCTGAACATTTTACAATTTTACCAACAGTGCACTGATTCATGATCCCTCCTCGCCCCCATCGACACTCCAGTATTGGTCAGTTTCATTTTTTTGTGTCAGTTTTATTAATCTGAGAGACATAAGTTTAAACACTATAATTGCTTTTATATTATATATAATTATTATATATATAATATAATTATTACATTATATATTATATATAATATAATTATTATAATTATATATTATTATATTATATTATTATATTATATAAATATATTATATTTTATTATATTATATAAATATATTATATAATTATATTATATAAATATATTATATATATAATATAATTATTACTGAATTAATTATTGGATTTTTTTATATGACTATTGTTGGTATGAATTTCCTCTGAAAATATTTTGTTAATATACTTTGGATATTTAGCAGTTAGAGAATTACCTTCATGCTTTGGAAGCCTGTTTGTACCTATCTGAGGAAGGATAATTTTATTTTCAGGAACTGATGCAAAGTGAAATGTGCTGTGTACAAAGTAATAGTATTATTGTAAGATGATCAGCTGTGAATGACTTAAGCTATTCTCAACAACACAATCATTGAAGACAACTCTGAAGAGCTTATGTTGAAAAATACTATCCACCTGTAGAGAAAGAGCTGATACTGTCTGAATACAGATTGAAGTGTATTTTATTTTTCTTGAGATTTTTTTCTAATTTTTTCTTTCACCACATGACTGTTATGGATATATTTTGCATGACTACCTATGTATAACCTATATTAAACTATTTGCCTTCCCAGTGGTTGGGGGAGGAGTGAGAATTTGGAACTCAAAATTACAAAAATGAATGTTAAAATTGTTTTAACATGGAATTGATAAATTTTAAAAATATGGAAATATTTTTATAATTAAATTTATTTTCAGTTTTCAACATTCACTTCCATAAAATTTCAAATTTCAAATTTTTTCCCCATATCACCATTCCCCATACCCTGGGACAGCATGTAGTCTGATTACCCCTTCCTCCATTCTGACCTACCATCAATCATCACCCCATCTCCTTCTCTTCTATTTTCCTGTGGGGCAAGATTGGTTTCTATAGCAAATTGCCTATACATCTTATCTCCTAGTTAAATGAAAAAACAACTTTTTAACATTCATTTTTAAAACTTAAAAACTTCTCTCCCTTTTCCCTTCTACACCCACTTTCATGGCAAAGGCAAGCAATTCCATTTAGGTTATACATGTATGGTAATGCAAAAGATTTCCATAAAAATAATGATGTGAAAGACTAGCCATATTTCCCTATATCCTGTCCTATCCTCTATTTCTTCTATTCCTTTGATCTGTCCCTCCACAAAAACATTTGCTTCTGATTACCATTTGCCCCAGTCTCCCCTCATGTCCATTTTCCCCTTCCTCCTTGTGTTCAGAGCAAGATAAACTTCCATCACCAATTGAATGCGTATGTTATTTCCTCCTGAAGATAAACAACGTGAAAGTAAGGCTCACTTATTTCCTCTCACTTTGCCCCCCTTCCCCTTCATTGTAAAACCTCTTTCTTGCCTCTTTTATGTGATATAATTTACTGTATTCCACCTTTCCCTTTCTCCTAGTACATATCTCTCAGCATTTAATTTTATTTTTCAGATATCAACCCTTTATATTCAGCTCATCTTGTGCTGTCTCTGTGTTGGTCTCTGTCTCTGTCTTTCTCTTTATACATATATATATATATATATATATACATACATACATATATATATATATATATACACACACGTATGTGTTTATATAAATATATATAAACATACACACATATGCATGTTTATGGATACACATATATAAATATATACATATATAAACACATGTGCTAGTGTGTGTATGTATACACACACATACACACATATACATTCCCTCCAAATACTCTAACACCAAAAATGGTCTCATGAGTTACAAATATCATCTTCCATGTAGGAATGTACACAGTTCAACTTTAATAAATTCTTTATGGTTTCTCTTTCCTGTGTACCTTTTCATACTTCTTTTGATTCTTGTATTTGAAAGTCAAAATTTCTATTCAACTCTGGTCTTTTCAACAAGAATGCTTGGGAGTCTTCTATTTCATTGAAATTCCATTTTTTTTTCTCCTGAAGTATTATACTCAGTTTTGATGGATAGGTGATTCTTGCTTTTAATTCTTGCTCCTTTGACCTCTGGAATATAAAATTCCAAGTCTTCAGATTCTCTTAGTGTAGAAGCTGCTAAATCTTGCGATCTCCAAGTATTTTCATAATACTTGAATTGCTTCTTTTTGGCTGCTTATAATATTTTGTCCTTGACCTGGGACCTCTGGAACTTGGCTACAATTTTCCTAGGAGTTGTCCTTTTGGTATCTCTTTCCAGAGGTTGTTGATTAATTCTTTGCATTTCTATTTTATCTCCTGATCTAGAATATCAGAGCAGTATTCCTTGATACTTCCTTGAAAGATTACGACTAAGCTCTTTTTTTTTTTATCATGTCTTCTTATTAGTCCAATAATTTTTAAATTATCTCCCCTGGATTCATTTTCCTGGTCAATTGTTTTACGAAAAAGAAATTTCTATTTTTTTTTTCATTCATTTGCATTCATTCTTTTGATTTTGTTTAATTTCCTAATTTCTCCTAAAGTCATTAACTTCCATTTAGTTGATTCTATTTTTTTGTTTGTTTTTATTATTTTAAGTTCGCTGATCATCACAAAAACCCAGTAAATGTAACTATAGATAAAATAACTGTCCAACCAAGAATCCAGAGCTAAGGGAATATGTGATATTATGTCGTATGGTGCACACATAGGTCAGAATGACACGTGTATGCAGCACACAGATGTGGATAGAAATAAGAGGAGAGAGAGACAGACAGAGAGAGAGACAGAGAGACAGAGAGAGACAGAGAGATACAGAGACAGAGAGACACAGACAGAGAGGGAGAGAGGACAGGATAGGGAGAGGGGATAGTTGTTATATTAAACAATGGACAATGACAGCATTGAGCATGTTGGCATCCTTCAAGATCTGACTCTCATCAGTCGGCTCTTTGTTGAGAAAGGTGGTCATAAGAACAAAACTTATGGCTACAATTGCTGACCGGGCTTTGACAATGAAAAGCCAGATTTCACTGATCCTCTGATGGTGATTAAATTTCTGTACCAGTCTCTTGCCATCAGAGGGCCAGATTTGGATCTTGGTCAAGGGCTCTGACTCATCAATTGCTATGGAGGAACTGTTTTTAGCTAACTTTTTGCCTTCTGGGTTGGAGAACTTGTGTTCAATAGTTAGGGGGAGGGAGTAACACACTCCCCAGTTTCTGACCCTTGCCAGTGAATGATTTGAAGGTTCCCTTGGGCTATAAAAAGTCCTTATCTCAATGGTCCTCCATGGTCAAGTTGACCTGTCCCCTACATGATAACCTTCATAGTTTTGTAGGTACTTCACCTCTGTGGATAGACTCCAGAAACTGGACATTAGATGATCTTGGTAGCTTCCCTGCTCACCACTGTCCAGGCTAAATCCATTCTTTTGAAGCTTCCATACAATATGCATTTCTTGGTCACAAATTGTCATCTTTCACCTGGCATGTGGCTCGATTCCACCTCAGGGGCTGCCCCAAGATAGAATCTGCTCCCTGCAAATGGTTTTAGCTTTCTAGTTTTCCAAGGGATCTTGTCCCTTCAATTGACAGCCACTGCTCCATGTTCCTTGGCACCTTTGAAGAGATCTTCCACTAACACTTTGGAGCATTTCTTTCTTCGGGGACTAACAATCTGCTGTCCCCTTCTCTCTGAACCTCCGGCATAAAATCGACCTTCATCATCCTCATCCTCATCCTCATCTTCTAGGACATGAACTAAGTCTCTGGATGATGTCACCCTGTTGTCACTGGGAGCTATGTCTCAGGACACTTAACTGGGACCTGACTGTGAAAGTGAAACAAAGTCTTAATAACCTCCATCTTCATAAAAAACAAGGCAGGAAAATCTGCTGGTCCTATCTGGCTGACTTGAGGAAGAAACTGGCTTGGTCCTCCTCAGCTTCATGAGCCCCAACCCTCCCACCCCTTCCATTCTAATTTTTATGGAATTATTCTTGTAAGTGAACTTTTGAATCTATTTTTCATTTGACTCATTGACTGACTGACTTGTTGGGCCACTTTTGCCATTTGGGTTAGTCTAATTTCAAAGCTGTCATTTTCTTCAGTATTTTTTGAGTCTCTTTTAGCAAGGTGACAACCAGTTTTTCATTATTTTCTTGCACCACTCTCATTTCTCTTCCCAATTTTTCCTCTAATCTCCTTACTTGATTTTCAAAATCCTTTTTGAGTTCTTCCATGGCCTGACACTAATTCATATTTTTGTTGGAGGCTTTGGGTGCAAGAACTTTGATTTGTTGTCTTCTTCTAGTTGTATGTTTCCTCATCACCAATGAAGTTAAAAAAAAAAACAAAACACCACACTTTTTCACCCAGAAAGTAAAAATATATAGTCTATTTCTTTTTCTCATTTAGTCATTTCCCCAGCCAATTGTTTAACTCTTGAGTTCTTTGTTAAGTGGAGGGCTCCAGAAGTAGCTTCCCAGCCAATTAGACGACTCTTGAGCTATGGGTTAAGTAGAGGGCTCCAGAAGCAGCCATCACTTTGGCGGTGGCTATCACCACCCTGGGGCTGGGTCTTGGTGCTGGGACCGGGCCATGCACCCCTCTCAGTTAAGTGAGAGATCCTTCCCACTGACCTTCAAGCTTTCTTTAGCATTTGTGCTTTGAGAAATATGGAAACTGCCTCAGCTGCAAGTGATTCAGTTCCCTAAGTCCTGCTCCAGCTCCATCAGCACTGCTGTGGCCCACTTCAAACTGTGCTATGCTCCCAGCCTGGGGAGATCAACCCTTCCTGTTTACCTTCCAGATTGTCTTTGGCTGGAAATTTGCTTGTGGCATTTGCTTGTCTATAATTTGTTTAGAGTCATTTTTCAGGTTTTTTAAGAGGTTTGGAGGTAGAGCTCAAGCAGGTCCCTGATTGTACTCTGTCATCTTGACTCCACTCCTCCCCCTAAATATAAAAAAAAAAAAAAAGAAATGTGATCTTTAGTAGAAAAGTTTTCTACAAAGATTTTTTCCATAGTGTAAATTTTATCTTCTAATATTAGCTGTTTTGTTTTGCTTCTGTTTTGTAATTTTCGTTTTAATTTTCTGTCATCAAAATGGTCATTTGACATTCTCTGGTTGTCTCTATCCCTTGTTTCATCATGAATTCTTGTATATCTATTAGCAATTTCTGAGATAAAATTTCTCCCATGTTTCTTGAATTTAATATTTTACCTTTTCTGTTTAATAAGAATCCATTTGGAGCTTAACTTATTATATTGTGTAAGTTATTGTGTTCTATTTTTTTCACATATACTTTTTCAGTTTTGTTAATTGTTCTTTGTCCATGAGTGATTTCTTCCCCAATAGATATGATCTTCCAAGAAATTAAAAATAGTTATGCTCATCATCTTTAACATAGTACATACCTGAACTGTTTCACACTATTTCTTAAAACCACTCTTACTTACAAAGTACCACATTAATGTTATTGAACTTTCATTCTTCAATGTGAATTCTATATTTTGCCACATCTATAAAGTAATCTTTTGATAGTTTTATTGCTATAGAAGTCAATAAGTAACTTATTTTTTGGAATATTGCCAATTTTATTAGATCAGCTCTCTTTACCAATAAAACTTGATATTTTTTCAGTTATTTAGATATCTTTATTTGCATAGTGGCTTTTTTTGTTATATTTGTAGAATTACTATGTTTATCTTGAGAGACAACCAAATATTTTTTCCTCTGGTTGTTTTAAGCTAAATTTTCTTTATATCTGCTTCTGCTTGATTTATTAGATGGCACATAAAAATGCTGGTGATTTGTATACTTAGAAATTTCATTCTACAAGTCACCTGAAGTTGCTTCTTATTTCAATTTGTGTTTTTGTGAACTCTCTAAGGTTTTCTAAGCAAATCATTCTATCTGTAAATTGCAATAGTTACATTTTTCCTAGAGTATTTTTTTCAATTTTTTTCTTCTTCTTATCATTTCTAGTACTATACTGAGTTGTAATGTTGTTAATGTAGAAGTACTCTCTTTCAATGATCTTACTAGAATTTAACTTACCACTATTTTAGATAATGTTGGATACTGAGTTTTAGACAGACACTATTTACTATGCTGAAGGAAAATAAATGTATTTATACTCTTAATACTCGTTTAAATAGGAATAGGAATTGGATGTTTTAAAAAAAACTGATTTTATTGATATAATGGAATGATTGTTGTTCTTATAAGACATATTAAGTTTATTATTTTCTTAATTTTGAAGGCAAATTATACTTTTGATATGTCTAACTTAGTCGTAGATTGTAAGCTTTTGGGACTAAAGTTGGAGTCTCTTTTCTAGTATATTATTAATTCTTTTCTTAATGTTGATTAGGTATACTAATTTGTACTTTCTGTCCCTCTTTTAATTACATAGTTTAGGAATTGATATAATATGTATTATAGAAGGAACTTGGAAAGACCACATGTTTTTATATTGTTCAAGTACTGTATGAAATAATAGAATTAATTATTCTTTAAATTTTTAGAATCATAGCATTTACTTTTAAATCTATATGATTCTAGTTATTCTGTTTTTAGTAATTAATTTATGACTTGATTTATTTAAGGTTTTTCTTTGCTCTAGTTAGGTTAGAGAAGTTTTATATTTTTCAATTATTTTATTTTATTTATTTTATATATTTTCTGAATCTTTATAATTTCATTTAAATTGTAATTTTCATGGCCTGTAACTAATAGTTTCTGAAATTTTACTTATATGCTCTTCATTTCTTATAATTTCACCATTCCATTTTTGATATTGCTAAACTTAGTTTTATTCTCTATTTCTATTACCTTAAGTA
Organism: Bettongia penicillata ogilbyi; assembly: GCA_023548195.1. Classification (NCBI taxonomy): domain Eukaryota; kingdom Metazoa; phylum Chordata; class Mammalia; order Diprotodontia; family Potoroidae; genus Bettongia; species Bettongia penicillata. The sequence goes on along the minus strand of JAJHZJ010000688.1, from coordinate 807,321 downwards.
ATAGAATATCTAACATAGATTACCTTAAAATTTAAATTTTATAATCATATTTCACAACTGGGACTTTTTTACATTATTTTTTCTATGTCTATGTGGAATAATTTTGGAAAAGATCTCAGTCATCTCAGCCATACTTCTACCGGCTGTCCAATCACCTTCACTCTGCCTCATCCCAACTAGATGGAATTTTAGCTTATACTTGAAGAAAGCTAAGCGATGAATATTAAAAGAAAGATAATTCCAGTTATGAATGTAAACCACCAAAAGTACACAGGGTTCAGAGTATTTTCTTGTGTGAGAAATAGCAAAAACTTTAGCATCACTAGAAGAAGCAGTATGTTATGTGCTCACTCCCATGCTTTTTAGCATGATGTTTTCAGCTATGATGTCAAATGCTTTTAATGAGGATGAAGATGGTGTCAAGGTCTACTACTGTACTGATGGTAAGTTCTTCGATTTGAAAAGGCAACAGGCCAAGACATTGTACCCAAGAATAAAATCCAAATAGATGCATGATCTAAGGTATAAAGACTGACACTATAAACAACTTAGGGGAGCTAGGAATAGTGTACTGGTCAGATTTGTGGAGAATGGAGAAATTTATGACCAAATAAGAGATAGAGAACAATATGAAGTGAAAAATGGATAATACTGAAGACATTAATTTAAAAAGTTTTTGCACAAACAAACCCAATGCAGCAAAAAGTGGGAGGAAAGCAGAAAAGTAGGAAACAATTTTTGCAGCTAGTGTCTATGATAAAGTCTCATTTCTAAAATATTATACAAAGATTATACTAATAAAATATCATACTTATATACTAAGAACTGAGTCAAATATACAAGAATACAAATCATAACCCAATTGAGAAATGGTCAAAGGGTATGAACAAACAATTTTCAGAGGAAGAAATTAAAGCTATCTAAAGTCATAAAAAATGCTCTAAATAACTATTGATTAGAGAGATATAAATCAAAACAACTCTGAGGTACCACCTCAAACCTGTCAGATAGGCTGATATAACAAAACAGGAAAATGATAGATGTTGGAGAAGATGTGGGTGAGTTGGAACACCAGTTTATTATTGGTGTAGCTGTGAGCTGATTCAACCATTATTGGTGATCAATTTGGAACTATGCCCAAAGGGCTGCAAAAGTGGGAGTACCCTTTGACCCAGCAATATCACTCCTAGTACCGTAACCCAAAGAGACAATAAAAAAGGGAAAGAGTTCCATAAGTTCAAAAATATTTATAGCGGCTCTTTTTGTGAGAGTCAAGGACTGGAAATTGAGAATTTTGTAGAAAATTGAAAATAAATAAATTGATACTAATAAAAGAAAAATAGATTAGAATGGGAAGAGATTTGAGGGATAGAGATCAACCAAAAAGGAAATGTAATAATTCAGGCATGAGATGATGAGGGCTGATACCAGGGAAATGTCTTTTTTTTATATAAATTTATTTATTTAACTTTTTACATTCATTTTCACAAAATTTTGGGTTCCAAATAGTCTCCCATTTTGTCCCCTCCTCCCACCCCAATACACCAAGCATTCTAATTTTCCCTATCACCAATCTGCGCTCTCTTCTATCCTCCCTCCCTTCTCTTGTCCCCATCTTCTCTTTTGTCCTGTAGGGCCAGATGACTTTCTATTACCCATTAATTGTATTTCTTATTTCCTAGTAGCAACAACAATACTCGACAGTTGAGCCTGAGTTACGGAGACACCTTGCTTCTCTCTCGGCCAGCCCAGAAGTCTCTCTCACTGACCTGTAGTGCCTGTGGGCAGAGGGACCATCACGGCCGTCGGTGGTTCCATCCCTGAAGCCTGCTCGGATCTGCTCCTCTTGGGGCCCCATGGGCAGGGCCAGGCTCCGCTGTCTGGTGCATGATGGACCTTTGGGGTTGGTTTTTCAGGGCTCTCTGGAACGGAAATCTCCACTGTGTTGCTGCATGGCTTCCACTGCTCCTGAATTTGTGGGGAGTTCTTTTTACAGGAAATTTATGGGCTGTGGATTCGGAGCTAGCGTATGTGAGTCTTTCTACTCTGCCATCTTGGGTCCTCCCCCCCTCCCCCAGGGAAATGTCTTTTACAGAAGCAAAGAGAATGATAATTACAATGTTAGGAATGTAGAATCAATAAGGCTTGAAAAGAAATTGCATATGAAGGGCGAGAAAGATTGGGAAGTTGAGGACAGTAACTAGTTTGTGCATAACAAATAGGAAGAAATCACATTATCAAAGAATTTTGAAGTTAGAAAAGATGAAAAAAAAAGATGAGTTCAGGGACGAGTAATGCATATGGAGAAATTTTAGGCTACGTTAGCATACACAAAAGATTATAAAAGCTTTAGGTATAGGTGTGCATCATTTTGAGAAAAATTCTCTATGTGGGATTTAGGAGAATTCATGGATAATATTAGCATAGGAAGAAAAGCCAATGATAAATGACAGTATACCTCTTGGTTTCATTGGAAATAATAGGTATGAAAAAGTTCTAAATTTTATGTTTTATGATTAGTGGTGATAAGAATGATGACAATTATACTAATGAAATGATAGATTTTATGAAGTGTTTCAAGATTTGAAAAGTACCATATGTTATCTTCATGAAAAAAATGAGATAGATACCTTTAGTTTACATATTAGGAAACTAACACAGAAAGACACTATGATCATACAGTTAGTACATGTCTGAAGCCAAGACTCAGTTGCTCCTAATTCCAAATTCAGTAATGCATACAGCATACCACCTATTCCCCCCAAAAATTGAGTTTAGAATCAGAGAATTTGGTTCAAATATTGACTTTATTGCTTAATAGCTACATGACATTGGACAAGAAAGTCCGTCTCTCTCAACCTCATTTCAGCCTCCATAAAATGAGATGTTTGTGGGGAAATTTATTCCTAGGTAGATCTTTTCGTATCTGCTACACATTAATTTATCCCAGGTCACAGAATAAATAAGTGCTAAAGCAGGATTTCTAACTTACTGCTTCTATCTTCAAGTCCATTATCTGTTCAAATACATAATTCTATATTGTTATTCAGTTACTTTTCAGTCATATCTGACTCTATATGACCAAATTTGAGGTTTTCTTGGCAAAGATATTGGAGTGATTCATCATTGCCTTCTGTTGTTCAATTTATAGATGAGGCACTTGAAACAAGTACAGTTAAGTGATTTGCCCAGGGTCACACTACTGTCTGAAATAAAATCTGAATTCATAAGGATGAGTCTTTCTGATTGCAATCTCAGGACTCTATTCATTGTACCTCCTAACTGTCCACAAAATAATGGAAACAGAAATGGGGAAGGCACACATGAGAAGAGATGAATAATTCTATTTGTCTAGATTGTGGAGTATACAAAGGTAAGTAGTACAGAAAGATGTTGGAATGACAGGTTGGATAAGTTTGAGGTAATACTTGAAGCTCAGGATACGGGGTATCTAATTTTGAAGGGGAATGTTAATATGATTACTGTGTCAACACTATACAAGGTAGATTTGATAGAAAACTATGAGAACAGGGATACTTATCATTACATATTTAACAATTGTACAACGAAGAGAGAATGAGAGCTTGATATAGAAAAGTAATAGTGATGATTGAAAAGAATGGATAAATGTAAAAGACACTATATATTGGATTGAGTTTGGACACATTGGATTAAGATATGAGTGATAAAGATCAAAGATGAATTCATAATTTCTAGCATACTTTAATTAGAATGATTATGTTATCAGAGGGATGCTTTTTTTTTAACCAAACCAACACTACCAAAGTAGTTCTTCTCATATGGTTAGGGCATGAGAAACATCATTCTTTTGGCAATTTCTTTTCTATTCAAAGGAAAGAAATGCTCCTTTCCCCACTTCTCTCCCTAATGTTCCATTTTTCCCCTAACACTACTTTTCTTTTAAGTTTCTTTTCCAGTGCCTCTCAAAGACTAAAATGGTAGATAAAAGGCAAGATTTGTAGAGGTATACAGGCAGGAATAGGCAAAACATCATCACTGAGGCTTTGGAAGGAGAGAATGAATGACATTTTCTTTCTTTCCCACAGCAAACCTGATTTAAGAGTTTATGCTTCTCTAAGAAGTGTGTGTGGTACAACGAAAAGAGGGGTAGTTTTATAGTCAGACTCAAGTCATCAAGCATTTATGAAGTACCTCTTCTTTCCCAGATACTGTCCTAATCATTGGAGATATAAAGAAAAGCAAAAACTGTAGCTGTTCTTAAGAAACTTACAATTTAATAGGAAGACAACATGCAAAAAATTCTTGTATAAACATAATATATATACTGGAGAAAATGACAAACTGGAGATAATCTCAGACAGCAGCATGAGGGAATGGAAAAGACTTCTTAATAAAGTTGAGATTTTAGCTAAGACTCAGATTTACATACTAGATTTGCTAATTATCAACCCAGTGACCACATAACAAAATCTCCATGGGCTTCAGATTTTTCGTCTAAAAATGAGGATTTTTTTTACTACATGAGTAATACCATGCCTTAAAACTTCTAAAGCTTTGTCACTATTCCCTTGAGTAGAGTTCTTCATAATTGCTTTTGCCAGCTATCAGCTGATGTCATTTTGATTTAAGATGACTCGTCTAAATATCGAATTCAATCCAAGAAATATTTATTAAGTACCTAATGTGTTGCAGGTACTGGCTAACTCTGGGGATACAATCAATAAAAATAAAGACAGATCCTCCCCTCATGGAACTAACAATCTAATTGGGAGAGCCAGAAAAAGAAGAAAGGAAAGAAAAGAAATGCCAGAAGGTATCCACTACGGAGATTCCTTGTATGAGGTATGTCAGCAAATGCAGAGTAGAGTGAATTGAAAAGTCCAACTTCTACCCTATATAAAATGAAGGCACTGGGAATAATTTAATACGCTCTCCTTCAACCTTCCAATCAGAAGGGAGAGGAAGCTAAGGGAAGCGGTCTTAATCAAGACCTGAGTCAGGAACATGCTGATAAGATTAGAAATGATGAGCTTCATCTGATATGAGTATCTTATTCTGTGAAGCTGAAATCAGGCAGAACAGCAGATGCAAAGTGGAGTGCATTTGTAATATATATGAAGTTAGAATCTTAGTTTTGACACGTCATGCACCAAAAACATCTAAAATTTATAGAATTATTAGTTCTGCAACCTCGGAGGAGTTTCTGGTTATGTGAAACGGAGAGACTAATATCACCATACTTGCCTCAGAGGAGTGCCATGAATAGTAATTGAGGTAAAAACTGTGTACTTAAATGTACATGTGGATCTATAATTCCATAAATATGGATAGTCCCTTTAACTATGCAGATTGCAAACCATTTTTGCTTGTTCGTTCTATATGGTATTTGTCTATATCTTCTAATAAGCTTGCTGTAATCTATGAAGAAGCACTCTGAGTGTAATTTCATGTTGTGATGATTCCATGCAAGTTGTTACCTATTGTGATTTATGTCATATGTGAGCTCACATTCACTTGTTTCAGACTTCAATGTTTACTCATAATTTATAAAGAGGGGATACTGTGAACACCTGAGTGGCAACTGTGGCCAAACGAAGGTGAATATATGTTTTTATTTTAGGTTCTCTGTGCCAAGATTTATTGATGGTCTGCTAACATTAATCATGGTCCATGTTGGAAATGAGTTAAGGATAGCAAGATAGAGGATTCTGTAGTCAAACTCAGTAAAATTTACAGTCTTTCCATGGAAAGTAGGAGAGTGGCCCCCATGCAGTTAAATCCATATCCAAAGAAACTTCTCTGTTACATGGTGAACTTGCCTTTGCTTTAAAACCTTTGATGAGGAAGAAACTGATGTCCTGAGGCAACTCATTCCACTTTAAGGTAGTGTGATAAATAAAGTGGAAGACCTGGAGTCTGGAAGACCTGAGTTCAAATCTTTCTTCACAGACGAACTGTGTGGCCCTAGAGAAATCACTTTACCCTGCTTGACTCAGTTTCCTGTTCTGTAAAATGAGCTGAAGAAGGAAATGGCAAATCACTCCAGTGTCTTTACCAAGAAAACCCAAATAGAGTCACCAAGAGTCAAAGATGATTGAAAAAATACACACACACATATATCTGTATATATATGCTCATGACATGTATACATGTACTCATATATATATACACGTAGACCTATCTAGATATACATATATATGCCTATATATGTTCTATGCATACATATATGCATATATATCCCATTAGTCTCTACATATTGATCTTAATTCTACCCTCTGGAGTCATGAAAACAAGAACATTTCTTCTTAATGAGATATGCTTCAAAACCTTTGTTACAGAGATCATGTGCCATCAAATCATTTTTCCTGTAATAAGAATGTCCCCATCCTGTTCCAATAACCAGTCTTCATATGACATCAACTTAGAAGATTCCAAACTACTCTTCTTTGTAGACTTTCATGCCTGTTGATATGTTCCTAAAACATGGCACCTACAAGTAAACAAAGAATGCTAAATGATACATAGGGAAGAAAACAACATCCTAGAAATCTAGAATTTAAAGGGATTTTGGGGGTCTGTGTACACCAACTCATATCTGAAAACAATGACACCCACAACACCTTTGACAAATATTCAATCCTGATAATGGTCACTATTAGCTCCATAGTCCTGTACACTATGACTATTGATAGAACACTTTAGTTTTTGCACATTTCACTGCTGATTGTGTTTTTGGTCTAGTAAGATAACAGATCTATTTTCAGATCTAAGTATGTTTCCCCAATTGTCCACTTATGAAATTGTTTTTCTGGAACCAATATTTATATCTGTCAAAATTCAATTTATTTATATTTGCCCTCACATTATAGTATGTCAAGATTATTTTTTTCGATTCCAACTGTGTCAATCAACATAGTAACTCTCTCTCCCAATGTTTATGTGCATTTTTAAAATGTGCAATATCTATAACCTTATTAAAGTCAAGGATCAAAAATGTTAAATGGTATGATTCATTCACTGATATTTGTGAAAACATTTTAAACACTTGCTTCTAAATTGACTTTGGCCATTTGATGATTACTCTTTGAGTCTTGAGGTTCTTTAATAACAACAAGAAATAAAGCAAAAACAGTGGGTATTTCAGCACTTAAAGAAACTAGTCAATATTTTGGCCACTAATTTTCTATGCCTGAAGAGGAATCTGTCAAAATTTTTACAAGAAATTTCTCCCATTTTTTCATCTATAACAGACATTTGAAGTGAAAATCATAATGTTTACCTTTGGGCTGTTTTTTTTTTTCTTCATGGCATACTTTTGTTTGTTTATAATCACAAGAAATAGAGCAAGATGAATTGACCGAATATCTCATGATATGATGTATTATCTGATTTGGCCTGTGTGAAAATGGTGAAAGTACCTCTAAAAATGAGGTCTAAATAATAGAGAGTCTGCCATAGAGTTAGAAAGTCTTGGCTCAGGTCCTACCACTGCTAAGTAGTAGTTTCACATTCCTGGGTGAGTTATGTAGCCTTTAATGGCCTAGAAAACTGTGTAAGATAGGAATTATTTACCTAGGGCTGGGGGTGGGGGTGGGGTGGATGAATTTTGAAATAGTTTTACAACTATTGTTCATTATAATTGTTTTTTTTTTTTTGCATTCAGGTAATTTATTTTTTGAATTTATAAGTGTGATTCTGAGCAAGGCTCCATATTGTTCTCCAGTCTGTCACCAGTACCTGACACATGGTAAAGGTCCATAATATTAATGATTATTATTAATCAATGATACAATTTATAATGCATAACCATTAATAATGTATTTAACAACTGTTAGTTGATAATAACTAAGAAATTGACTATTTGTTATTTAAAGAATTCTATCACACACACACACACACACAAATTGTTATGTGCCTCTGCCTAACATCATAAATTTCAGTGCAATTGCCTGTATGAATTGATAGAGGTAGCTTCTTCATTGTGTATTGATATGCCAATGGAATTTGAAGTCTAGGGGGAAAGTGAATTATTAAATTATATGTAATAAATAAATATAGTAATTATTATTATTATGTTTTCTCCCTCTTTCCATCATTGCCACTCTTGATATCTGGCAGGATTAGAAGGGGCCTCTATTTAATGGAGGATAATTTTCTATTTTGTTCTCATTTACTTCACAGAGTATCGAATCCAATGATCCCATCAGATAGTGGTCAGTTCATTAAGAATACCTATCACCACACTAGTCACAGTGGTTTCTAGATACAAGTAGAATATCCCCCTAGAATCATGAAACTTATCTAGAAGTGTGTGTGTATGTGTGTGTGTGTGTGTGTGTGTGTGTGTGTGTGTGTGTGTGAGATACTAAATCCTTCCAATTTGGTGTCTTTGACTATTTTTTTCTATGTTCTTCAACTTTGGCTTCCTGGGGAGGGGGAAATATACCCTTCATTTGCTGTGTAACTCATGAATTTCCCTCCTATCTTCCTCTGTAGAGTTTTCAGCATTAAAAGACTGAGATGAACCCAACCATCTTGAAAACACAGCCCAAAGGTAAACATCATGATTTTGACTTAAATTAAGAAATATTGCTTGCAGCAGTGATTATTTTCGTAGTCTGTGTAACAGATTCAAACTTCTTTTTCTTTTGTAAGCAGTCATTGCAATTTTTAAAGACTACACAAAAATATTCACTGTCAGATCATACCCCTCCAAGAATGCATTATGTACAACTGACACCTGATTTCTGAATGAAGTGCCACTTCTTTTCTATCATCAATTTCAAAGAGAAGTATGGATTTAGTAGTTGTTGAACAGATGAAAAGACCTCATGGAAAATTATGGAGTTATAAAAATGAATTTTTAACTAATCTAGAAGTACTTCTCCTATGTACCAGAAAAGAACAAATATTGCTTTTTCATGTCAATGAAAAATAGAAAAAATAGAATAAATTTTGAAAGTGAAAAAAATCTTGAGCAGTTATTAAATTCAAATTTTTAAAATTGTTAAAATACATTTAAATTGTAAGGACTATTAAATTACTTCCTTACTTCATATTTTCATGGAAAATATTTTATTTTTCACATTGATTCACTATGTTTTTGAAATAACATAACACTTCTACGCAACATGACTACCCATACAAGATTGTATGCCACCTTGGGGAGGGAGGGGGAGAAAATCTAAGACTTATGGAATTGATTGTATAAAATTGAAAACAAATAAATTAATAATAATAATAATAGTAACATAAACTTCAAGTTTCACAATTACTATTGAGTTTTATTGTGGAAGAAAATTAATGAGGTGTGACTGGAAAAAATTGTCCTTCCACTCAAATATTTAGAAATGGGACAATTGAAAAAAGAGAGGCTAATGATCATATAAAAAAAAACTTTTTGGTCTTCTTTGACTGTCTCGGTAAAGATATTTCAAATTAAAGGTTAGAAAAATTTAGTCCAGTTCATCTTTGTTGTCTATGACCTGGATGATCCCATTTTATAATTTATTTCTAAAGGGACACTCAAGTCCAATACAGTGTTCAGTTTCTAATATACACCTGCCTTTCATTTAATTTTCCAGATGGAAGCAATGAGGCACAAGAAAGAAATATCTTCCCAAAATATAGGGACATTTCCCACAATAGTACCATCATGAAAGTATTGAGAAAGGATTGAATGGTTTTTCTAAAGTGATCCTGGCATGTTCTCTTCTCTGTAAATGCAAGGAAACAAATATTTCTTTTCAAGATATTCCAGATTAATATTATATTTCACCTCACCCCATGGGCCATTGACATTCAACCCGTTGAAAGTAGTGTACTTTCCCAACTAATTACAGTCAATGAGAATGGCATATTACCAGAAGTATGATTCAAGTCCTAGCTGAGAAAGATTAATGGATGGTGACAACTGGAAACTCTAGGGGACTTTGGGGATATCGAAGGTTAATTGGAAACGCTGAAATTAATGTTCATTAATTTAATAAACTGAATTGCCTTTCAGCTTTAGGAGAAGATTGCATTGCTTTTCCTCCCACACAATACTACTTTGCTCATAGGGGAGATTCATTTTAGATACTAAAATAAATGAAGATAGAGTGCTTCAGCAAAGAATATACAAACAGGTTACCTCTGGAATTATTTCTAAGCCTTATGTAAGTATTTCATATCTATTTTATAAATTATTCCAAAAGCTCATTGTATTTTAATGAGCAATGCTCTCAAGGTAAAATATTTTACTTTGAGTAAATGAAAATAATCATTCAGCCATCAACTGTTTCAGTTCCCTGATTTTACACATGATAAAGCTGAGGTCCAGAGATGGGGTTAACAAGTCAGTTAACTGACTTATCTAAGTTTACACAGGTAGCAGTGAGCAGAGATGAAATTCATATTCAGATCCTCTAACTTCAAGGTCAACATTCTTTCTTTTGCACCACACAGCTAATAATGAAGTGAAGGTTCTAAGTAAAAGTTGAATTACTGTTTCTTTTTGAAAACACTTACTGTGGATGTCATCTCAAAGTCTGAGCAGTAGAACTATGGGCATTTTTTGGTATGTTGCGTTTTGGGTTGTCTTGCTCCCACTCCTATTTACATGCTAATGGTTCCCAAGCCCAGCTAAGATTGAGAAGCAAGACATTGGTTCACTAAGAATTCATAAATAAGGGATTCTGTTTCTAAGTCTATGGCTATTCAGACCACCACAGTATTTTAAAGAAAACACAAGAAACTTTTTATCACAACATCTTTCCAAATAACGTTTTCCATTTATCCATTCATTTATACAACAAGTATTTTTTTAAAACTCCCTACTATTTAGCAACTAGATGGCACAGTATATAGAGCACTGGGCTTTGAAGAAAGGAAGAATCACCTTTGTAAGAACAAATCTGGTCTCAGACGCTTACTAGCTGCGTGACACTGGGGAGGTCATTTAGTCCTGTTTGCCTCAATTTTCTCATCTGAAAAATGAGCTGGAAAAAGAAATGGCAAACCACCCCATTATCTTTGCAAAGAAAACTCCAAAGAGCACCATAAAGAGTCAGACATGACTGAAAAATAACTGAAAAACAGCTACAACATGAGCAATTCTAATGCTAGTACTTATTACTAATATAGCATTAATTTTCTCACAGAGCATACAATTTTCTTGGCTATATTCCACAAAAGCAAATGTACAAGGACAACTTAAGAGCTACACAATGTAAATCAATGTAGAATGGAAACAGAGCATGAAAAAGGTTAAGAGGGCTTTGTTAACATAATTTCTGCCTGGATAAAATCAAGTAAGAAATGATATTTCACCTTTTTCTTAAAGAATTGATGGGACTACAAAAGGAAGATTTGAAGGGGACAAAATTTCAGGCATGGAGAATGCAAGAAGCAATGGTGGGAAGGTGGGAATATAGTGAATGTTTCAAAAGGACAATGAGGCCTCAAGTTTATCAAGAACACAGCACACAAGATTAATGAGCGTCTTAAACATAAGACTGATTTATAGAAGCTCCTGGGCACATAAATAAGAATTTGGACTTTATTTTATGAATAACAGGGAGCTACTGAAAGATTATCCGGATGGTTCTGAAAATTGTATCAACATGATTTAAAAATAAGCGGTACTCCTAATGAATATATTTCGTATCATGAAGATAAAATCTCTTATTAAGTGATTTCATTTTTTTTCTTTTTTGCAGGATTATTTTTGCAATTTGTAGGTAAAAGTTTTACCTTCTCATCCATTAGCTTCATCTTCACTGTATTTTTCTAATAACTTGGCAGATAATAGCTCAGTCTTACAGTTGTGAGAATATAAAGAAGTAAACAGAACATCTGTTCACTATGTGGGTCTGGTTCTCTGCCAGTCCAGCTGTTGCAGCTTGTGATTTTTTTTCTTCTCTCACCTATATAATCAGGCAACATTTGCATTCTGTGGTTTTCTTTCTGGCTCATAGACAGGTCTTTAACTACATCACTCACTGGCTTTCCAGATTCACTTTGCTGCCAGGTCAGGATATACATTTTTCCCTTCCTCTGACTTACAGGGCCAGCATTCTGTCACTGAATTCTCTTCTGTATGTTCCACTGGAAGACCAATAGCCCAATAATTATCTTGATTTCTATTTTTTTAATTGTTTTCTCCAACTGCTCTCATTTCATCCCCATCTGTGCACAATAGAACTGGCAAACATCAGATCAAGAAAGAGAGAGAGAGAAAGGTTCTTTAATTAAATAATAAATTCAATTCATAAAAATGTACTAAGTACCCACTGTATTCAGAGAACTATGTTCAAAGATGGCAACACAAACAAAATATATGAAATTATCATCATAATAGAGGAAAGACACAGGGATGAAAATTATGGCATAAGGGGGAGTGTAATAAATACAAAGGAAAACTATAAATAATGTAATAAGATATTTTTAGGAGAAAACATTTAAAGCTTCAAAGAGTTTCATTATAGACTTGAGGAGTGAAATTAGAAAGGCTATAGTGAATAAATGGTACCTAAGTTGAACTTGGAAGTAGAGGACTTCAACTAATGGAGATAAGATGTAGTCCATTCTAAGTGTGCTTAAGGTACAATTACTAGAACCATGGAGATAAAAGAGGACAATATAGTTATGACTGGCTGTGCTTGACGAGGACCAAAATGACATCACTACATCTTTGTCAAGGGACAGTGTGCATGAATGTGACTGTCCAGACCACTTCAAGCACAAATAGTGCCTATGAACATCTGAAATGGAGATAACTCTAAATTTGTATATCATGTATCTTTTGAGCTACTACAATATTGCTTTGGTCACACAAAATAGCAGCTTCTTTTATATGGACACACCTTGTTGGGTGTGTCCTGTACCAGTGTCTCAAAATGCTTCACAACTGATTCTAAAGTTCTTCAGAGACACCTTGAGAGTGTCTTTGTATAACTTCTGACCTCTGTGTGAGTACTTGTCTTCTGTGATTTATCCATAGGATAGCCTTGTAGTTAAATACATGGTTAACAATTGAACAACGTGGCCAGTCCATCATGCTTTCTCTCTCTTCAGTAGGGTTTGAAGGTTTAACAGTTCAGCTCAATTAAAAACCTTGTTGTCTAGAACCTTATTTTGCTAGGTAATCTTCAAAATCTTCCGACATTTCAAATGAATGTTATTCAGTTGCCTGACATGTCACTAGTAATCTGTCCAGGTTTCACAGGCGTATAAGAATGAGGTCATCACAAAGGGTATATAGAGTGTAAGTTTTGTAGGCAACTTAATACCATTTAAATCTTCTGAATTAATTGAATGTTACATGTTCTTGATTAAAGTGATTGCTAACCAACCCCTCAAAAATTTCCTTTCCTTTCATGAGTGCAGATCTAAGGACCTGTGATAGCAAGGCCCCCTGTGTATATTGGGGTCCTTACTGTTACAAACTCCTGGGGGATAATCTCCTCTTGTCACAAAACCGGACAAATTTCATTAAATTTTTGTACATACTGTGGATCCTCTGCTTTTTAAATAGAATGAACACCAAGATTCTTGAAAATGAGAGGATCCTAATGTCATTCAAGACCTCTAATTTAGTTGGAAGTTTGGTACTGAGAAGGATTGACTCAAAATGGTGTGAGGTATCTTTTGATTCTGACATGATTTGAACTTAAGATTGACAGAATTGCATTGAAGTTGTGGGCCTCATTCTCTCTTCCAAAATCATTATAGTCCAGAGGCAAGACAGGCGTCATGATGTCTTCTGATGGTTTGGGATACAGTGAATGACCATGGCTTCAATTTCCAATCAATTTCTAAGTATGCTAATATGTCATGTCTGCCACTTTCATGGCCTGTTGGAACCAATTGTTAACTTACACCCATTCCACTAGAAGAAGTCTACACAGGCATGAGTAGATAAAATCCTAATTTACTGACAGGTTTGATGGCCTTTGTTTAATCCATCTAACAACTTGGTTTAATCCATCTAACAAAATGGTCTACTGGTGTGTGACCACTGCACATGATGCATGAGAGTTGGGTGAATCAGGTGTTCACCAAAAGTGGGAAGCAGCCCTGAAAAGGGCTCAGCAGTGCTCACATCAAAGGAATTAGTCATCACTGGACACCCCTACAGTTTATTGAAAAGGTCATAGAGGTTAAAGGGGGGGGTGAAGTAACTTATTTGCTTGGAATATAAAATTCATGAAGAATATTAAATAACTGGAAAGGCAAATTGGAGAAAGATTATTGGTGATTTTGAATGGAAGGACCTGAGGTTTATACTACATTCAGTAAACAATGCTAATAGAATAATGATTTCTAAGTAGAGGGGTAAGAAACTAGGGTGGCACATGAATTAGAGAGAGAGAATAGACCAGAAAAAGTATTTACAGTTTAAACCTACTGTCTTTTAAAAAAACACATAAATCTCTCTATTTTGTGGTTATAATTTACAGTATATTTCAAACTGTATATCTTAATTTCCAGTTGCATGGTAAAAACAATTTTTAACATTCATTATTAAAGCTTTGAGTTCCACATTCTCTCCCTCTCTCTCCACCCATTCTCAATGAGAAAATAAGTAGTTCATTACAGGTCATACATGTGTAACGATGGAAAGCATATCCATAATATTTATGTTGTAAGAGACTAACCACATTTCCCTCTGTCTTATTCTGCCCTTCATTTATTTCATTCTCTCCCTTGACCTGTTCTCCAACAATAGTTTTTGCTTCTGATTATCCCTTTCCCCTATTTGATGTCCTCCTGCAGGGTAAAATAAATTTCCATATCTAATTGTGTGTGTGTTATACTCCTTAAGCCAAATCCCATGAGAATAAGGTTCACTTCTTTCCTTTCATTTTCCCCCTCTTTCACTCCATGTAAAAACTCTTTCTTCCCTCTTTTATGTGAGCTGATTTCCTACATTCTACTTCTCCCTTTCTCTAACTCCTAGTACATTCCATTTAACAGAAAATTTTATTTTTATTAGGTATTTTTCCTCGATATTCAACTCACCCTGTGCCCTCCTCTCTGTATGTATGTGTATGTATATATATATATATATATTATATATTTATATATGTGTGTGTGTGCATGTTTGTGTATTCATATGCATAGAGGCATGTGTATATATATATACAGTATGCATGTACACATACACACATGTACATATACATACTTAGAAATATAATATACATATACACACATACACAACTACATATATATGCATGTATGTATTATATATACACACATATATACATGCATATATGTATATTCCCCCTAACTATCCTAATACTGAAAAAGATCTCATGAGTTACAAAATGGTCTTTCCATGTAGGAATGTAAACAGTTCAATTTAATGAGTTTCTTAAGGCTTCTCTTTCCTGTTTACCTTTTCATGCTTCTCTTGATTTTTATATTTGAAAGTCAAATTTTCTATTCACCTCTGGTCTTTTGAACAAAATACCTGGAATTCCTCTATTTCATTGAAATTCCATTTTTCTCTGAAGTATTGTATTCCATTTTGCTGGGTAGGTGATTCTTGGTTTTAATCCTATCCTATTGACCTCTGGAATGTAACATTCCGAACCCTTTGATACCGTCGTGTACAAGCTGATAAATTCTGTATTATCCTGATGGCATTTCCCCAATGCTTGAATAGTTTCTTTCTGTCTGCTTGCAATATTTTCTCCTTAACCTGGGAATTCTGGAATTGACTACTGTATTTCCAAGAGTTTTCCTTTTGGGATCTCTTTCAGAAGGTGACACATAAATTCTTTCCATTTCTATTTTACCCTGTGGTGCTAGAATATCAGGGCAGTTTCCCTTGATAATTTCTTATAAGATGATATCTAGGCTCTTTTTTTTGATTATGGACTTCAGGTAGACCAATAATTTTTTTTTTTTTTTTATGGTACAACATTATTTATGTATTTAAAACACTGAGACTTTTAAAAATTCTTTTTTTCAGTTCTAAATCCTCTTCCTCACCATGAGAAGTCAAGAAAAACAAAACCCATTATGAATATATATTGTCATTGAAAACAAATTTCCATATTAGCCATGTTCCAAAAAAAAAAAAGTAAGAAAAAGAGAGATAAAAATATGCTTCAGTCTGTACTCTCATTCCATCTGCTTACTATTGGGAGGTGGATAGCATATTTCTGCATGAGTCCTTGGGAATTGTGGTGGGTCATTCACTGTGCTGATCAGTTACTAAGTCTTTCAGAGGTGATTACCTTTTAGGATTGCTGTTCCTGTGCAAATTATTCTCCCAGCTCTGTTCCCTTCACATCATGGCAGTTCATGCAGGTTTTTCTGAAACCATTCCCTTCATTATTTCTTACAGCACAATAGTCTTGTTCATGCATTCCCCAGTTGGGCATCCCCTCAGTTTCTAATTCTTCCTCATCACAAAAAGAGCTGCTATAAATATTTTTGTACATTTTTAAAATATTTATTTTATATTTATTTATTTTTATATTATTTTATATTTATTTATTTTTATATATTTATTATATTTTTGCTCTTTCTTTGATTTCCTTGGGGGTATAGATCATTAAGTCAAAGGTTATGATAAGCTGAATACCCTTCTTGGAGATATTTCCAAACTGCTTTCCAGAATGATTGGACTTGTTCACAGCTTCACCAAAAGCTACTGACAGTGTTTTCTACCACAGTGGCAATCTAACAATAATAGTTAGAAGATGATGAGGAAGTAGCATTTATATGTCCTCTACTAGGCTCCAATCACTTTGCTAAACACTTTAAAAATATAATCTCACTTGATTCTCATGCCAACCCTGTGAAATAGGGCTATTATCCCATTTTACAGTTTAGGAAAATGATGCAAACTGAGGTTCAGTGACTTGCCCAAAGTATATGGTTCAATATTATTCTATTATATTTATATACCACAGTTTGTTTAGCCCTTTCTATCCAATGAGCTTCCACTCTTTACATTTCTTTGCTACCATAAAAAACTAGCAATTATCTATATAGTAAATCCTATTCGCTCATGGAGTATTCTAGTTCCAATCCATTTTTCTTTTTTTTTTTAGGTAAAATCTTTACTTTTTTTTAAATTTTATTTATTTGTTTATTTAATTTTTTACATTCATTTTCACACATTTTTGGGTTCCAAATTTTCTCCCCTTTTATTCCCTCCCTCCACCCCAATACCCCAAGCAATATAATTTTCCCTATCTCCAATCTGCCCTCTCTTCTGTCATCCCTCCCTTCTCTTGTCTCTATCTTCTCTTTTCTCCTGTAGGGCCAGATGACTTTCTATTCCTCCTTAATTGTATGTCTTCTTTCTAGTTACAACAACCATACTAAACAGTTGTTCCTAAAACTTTGAGTTCCAAATTCTCCACATCCCTCCCTCCCCACCCATTCCCTTTGGGAAGGCAGGCAATTCAATATAGGCCATATCTGTGTAGTTTTGCAAATGACCTCCCTGATAGTCGTGTTGTGTAAGACTAACTGGATTACCATCCCTCCTAACCTGCCCCTCATTGTTTCTCTTCTGTCTTTTGATCCTGTCCCTCCCCAAGTGTTGACTTCAAATTGCTTCCTCCTCCCTTTGCCCTCCCTTCCATCATCCCCCCCTTGCAATATCTCCTTCTCCCCCACTTTCTTATACTGTAAGATAGGTTTTCATACCAAAATGAGTGTGCATTTCACTCCTTCGTTTAGTCAAATGTGATGAGGGTAAACTTCTTGTTTTTTTTTTTTTCCTCAGCTCTCCTCTTTTTCCCTCCACTAAGAAAAACTCCTACCTGCCTCTTAAATGACATATAGTTACCCCCTTCCCTTTCCCTCTCTTTCCTCCCCCTACATTTCTGTCTCACCATTTACCTTAGTTTCTTTTAAGGTATGGACCCATCCTATTCAGTTAAATCTGTGCTCTCTATCTCTGTATGTGTGTGTATGTGTGTGCCTGCATGTACATGTGTGTGTGTGGTCCCACCAACTACCCAGATACTGAAAAGTTTTAAGAGTTACAAATATTGTCTTTCCCTGTATGAATGTAGACAGTTCACTTCTGGTAAGTCCCTTAAGACTTCTCTTTGCTGTTTCCTTTTTCATGCTTCTTCTCATTCTTGTGTTTGAAAGTCAAATTTTCTTTTCAGCTCTGGTCTTTTCATTAAGAATGATTGAAAGTCCTCTGTTTCCTTGAAAGACCATATTTTCCCTTGAAGTATTATACTCAGTTTAGCTGGGTAGGTGATTCTTGGTTTGAGTCTTAGTTCCTTTGCCTTCTGGAATATCTTATTCCACGCCCTTCGATCCCTTAATGTAGAAGCTGCTAGATCTTGGGTTATCCTGGTTGTATTTCCACAGTACTGGAATTGTTTCTTTCTAGCTGCTTGCAAGATTTTTTCCTTGAGCTGGGAGTTCTGGAATTTGGCCACAATGTTCCTAGGAGTTTCTCTTTTTGGATCTCTTTCAGGTGGTGATCGATGGATTCTTTCAATACTTATTTTGCCCTCTGGTTCTAGAATGTCTGGGCAGTTTTCCTTGTTAATTTCATGGAAGATTATGTCTAGGCTCTTTTTTTGATCATGAGTTTCAAGTAGTCCCATAATTTTTAAATTGTCTCTCCTGGATCTCTATTCCAGGTCAGTTGTTTTTCCCATGAGATATTTCACATTCTCTTCCATTTTTTCGTTCTTTTGGTTTTGTTTGGTGATTTCTTGGTTTCTCTTAAAGTCATTGGACTCCATCTGTTCCCTTCTAATTTTGAGAGAACTATTAAATTCAGTGAGCTTTTGAGCCTCTTTTTCCATTTGGCTCATTCTGCTTTTGAAAGCATTCTTCTCCTCATTGGCTTTTTGAACCTCCTTTGCCAATTGAGTGAGCCTATTTTTCAAGGTGTCAATTTCCTCAGCATTTTTTTGGGTCTCCTTTACCAAGGTATTGACCCGTTTTTCATACTTTTCTTGCATCTCTGACATTTCTCCTCCCAGTTTTTCCTCCACCTGTCTAATTTGCTTTTCAAAATCCTTTTTGAGCTGTTCCAGGGCCTGAGCCCACCCGCCACTGCCCTGGGGTGTCTGGAGTACTGAGGCCCCGCCCTCCATGTCTTTCCCTGATTGCAAGGCTACGTCCTCATCATCAGATCCGAAGGTCGGGATCATTTGCATTTGTTGGAAAAAACTCTCTAAAGTCTTATTTTTCTTCCCTTTTCTAGGCATTTTCCCAGCCAGTTACTTGACTTCTGAGATTCCTTTCCACCCCCGCCTGGATCCGCCCAGCTAGTGCTTGGCCTCTGAGATTTAAATGGGCTTTCCTCCTGCCGGCTGTCAATCAGCGAGCTTTAGTTCAGGTGCTGGGGTGGGGGCAGGGTCGCCTCCCAGGTTCAGTTCCCTCAGGGGCTTTATGCAGAGACTTTCAGGAATGGAGCGGGTGGGGGCGTGGTGGAGGGCCCGCCTTCCAAGCTCAGTTACCTTGGGGGCTTTAAGCAGAAGCCTTCAGTAATAGAGCGGGGTGGGGGCAGGGCCATCTCCCAGGCTCAGCTCCATCAGGTTTTATGCAGGAATCTTCCATAATGAAGATCCTGCCTGCTGCTGGGGGATTCCTGAGTCCCGGGCCTCTGCTGCCTCAGCCGCTGCCCACACCTCTGCCTCCGCCACTTCCTGCCCCAGTCTCTGCCGCTGCCGCCTCCTCCCGAGGGGGCCCAAGTCACGGAGATACCCTGCTTCCCCTGTCCTCAAGCCCAGCCTTCTCTCTCACTGACCTGTAGCTTCTGTGGGCTGAGGGACTTTCCCGGCTGCCGGAGCTTCTGTCTCTGAAGCCTGCTCGGATCAGCTTCTCTGGGGCCGCGGTCAGGGCAACACTGGGGGTGGGGTCCACTTTCTGGGGCACGCCGGACCCTGGGGACGGGTCTCCATGGCTCCCTGGAACGGAAACCTCTTACACTCTGTTTCTGCACGCCTTGTATTGACCCAGAAGTTATGGGGGACTCTTTTTACATAAATTCTATGGGCTTTTGGTTTCGGAGCTCATAAACGTGAGTCCTTCTACTCCGCCATCTTGGCTCCGCTCCCCTAGACCAATAATTTTTAAATTATCTCTCCTGGATCTATTTTCTAGGTCAGTTGTTTTTCTAATGAGATATTTCACATTGTCTTCTATTTTTTCATTCTCTAGATTTTATTTTATAATTTCTTGGTTTCTCCTAAAGTTATTAGCTTCCATCTGCTCCACTCTCATTTTTAAAGAACTATTTCCTTTAGTGAGCTTTCGAATCTCATTTTCCATTTGACCAAGTCTGCTTTATAAAGCATTCTTCTCCTCATTGGCTTTTTGGACCCCTTTTGCCATTTGGGTTAGTCTATTTTTAAAGGTGTTTTTTCTTCAGTATTTTTTGAGGTCTCCCTTAGCAAGTTGTTGACTTGCTTTTCATGATTTTCTTGCATCTCTCTCATTTCTCTTCCCATTATATCCTTCACTTCTCTTACTTGATTTTCAAAATCTCTTCTGAGTTCTTCCATGTCCTGAGACCATTGCAATATTTTTGGGAGGCCTTTGATATAGAGACCTTGACTTTGATGTCTTCCTCTGATGGAATTCTTTGTTCTCCCTCATCCAAAAGGATGGCAGAAAATACCTTTTAATCCAGAAAGAAACCTTCTACAGTCTTATTTTTTTCCCTTTATTGTTCCTTTTCCCAGCCAGTTACTTGACTTTTGAGACCTTTGTCACCCAGAGGGTATACTGCCCATGTTTAAGAGGCTTTGTGCAGTTTTTCTCTGATATATCTCTAGGGATCTCTAAGTTCTCACTTCCTCCATGTTGGCACAATAAAGGGAGAGAAGTTTACTCCTTTCTTGGCCTCAGCTCTGATCTATGAGCACTCATACTAACACATGCATTCTTTCCTGCCCTGGAACATTGAGTAGGGTTCCCTATCCATAACCACCATCAGCTCCACCACACCAGTGCTCCTCCTCACTCCAGGTCAACCACTCCAGACTGAGACCCAGATGGCCTGCTCAATTATCCCAGGGTCTTTAGACTGAAGGATCCAAAATTTGACTCTGTTGCTTCAGTAGCTGTTGCTGCTCTTGGACCAGAGCTGGGGCTGGCCATACTCTCCTCTCACCCAAGTGAAAAGTTTTCTTACTGACCTTTGAAGCTGTATTTGGCATTTGTGGCTTGAGAAATCCGGGAAACATAGCTGCTGCCCCTGATTCTGTTCCATGAAACCTGCTCTAGTTCTCTCCTTGCTGCATGTCCCAGGCTGGGCTGCACTCCACTCCAAGCACAGTAAGAGAGACCCTTCCTGATAGCCTTTGTGGATATCTTGGGCTGGAAATGTGTTTTGTTCTCTCATTTTGTGGCTTTTGTTGCTTCATAATTTATTTAGAGTCATTTTTACAGGTATTTTATGGGTTATGGGAGAACTAGAGCAAATCCATCCTACTCCACCATCTTGGCTCTGTCTCTTAAAGAAAAATAATTTATAATATTTTTCCTCACTAACTTGGAATTTTCCATGATAATCTGTCCAATATAATTCCAATTACAAATTTTTCCTTCTGTTTGAAAGAAATTCATGTCTTTTCCTTAGGGAGATATCAGAGTACATGTTGGAATCAACTCCAACCAGTCAAGAAAAATCATAGGTAACTTTTCAGTATGGATTTTGGACCCTAAAAATGGGAATTGATTTATTGATCTGATCTTAAGAAATTGTTAATAATGCATATTAGACTAAAGTATCTGTGCATACTTTTTGATTTTTGAGAGAGAGAGAGAGAGAGAGAGAGAGAGAGAGAGAGAGAGAGAGCCCTGTTTTGAATCATTTTGCAAACATACTACTGTATTACTCTAAAAACATAGTAGTGCATAGTGCAATAGAAGACTCAGGAAACAGACATTACCGAATGGAAGGACTGGTGACTATTGATTAACAATAATTATTATTGAAATATTACTATTAATTTTATTTATGTAGGACATTAATTTTTCAAAATACTTCTAGTATTATCTGCTTTGAATCTCACATTATTTTTTGAGTAAGAGGAGTCATAATGTTTTACACTCACACTCACACCCACACATAGATATCTATATCTATCTATGTCTATATTTATATCTATTTATCTATCTATATACATAAAGAGAGAGAAAGATTGTGAGACACAAAATTAATTTGAATTTGTGAATCCAATAGCTTAAAAAGATATGAGGAAAGGAAACTGGCTAGAAAATTGTTGAAATACTTCTGTGAGTTAAAAGAGTCTGCACTATCATAATTCTGGGAATAGACAAGGGTGGCAACCGTTTTATGTGTAGATGGATTAGGATATTGGGATATAATTTTAAGATATTATTTAATATCTTAAATTGGAGGGACTAAGGAAAGAGAAAATTTAAAAATGATGTCATTCTCAAACGTAGCTACTTGTGAAATAATGTTCACATTATTAGCAACAAGAAATTCAATACTAAGCACAGTTTTAAGAGTAATAAATAACATATTTACAGATATCTCTCAGTATTGTTTGGGCCCTGATAGTTCAGAGTAAATGTAAATGTAAATTCTTTCTGTTTGAACCAGAAAACGTGAAGGACTTCGTCTTCTAGATTGAATTTTTTGACTAGGAAAAAGAGGCCATTTTCTGCCTCATTTCTTACTTATCCTTAACCACTGAATTGGTGTTGACTCAGTCAAACTCAGACATTTGCTTGAAAAGGTCAACGTCCCCAACTGCTTCCAAGTTCATCTCCAGTTTTCCTGATCTATATCTTGTTCCAGAGGAGAAAGAGAGGTTGGCGACTTTGCTCACCGTCCTTCACTTAAATCTAATTCCCTTTCCAGTCATGGTATCACTTTCCTTATGCCATGGTCCTCTTTGAGAATAAAGGATAAACAACAAATAAATTTTAGTGAAATCCAATTGAATTGAAATAAGGTGATTATCTCTATAGGCAAAGATGAAGAACCCTAAAAAATGGGAGAGACTAAAAATTCAAGAGCAAGAGAGGGTGAATCATAGAAAACACAAGACTTAGATGAGGTGGGAATGACTGAATACAGGGATATAGGATCCAATTGAAGAATTAAGACTCAGAAAAGTATCAGGTCTTCTCTGTCACAGATGGCTTCCTTTCCTCCCCTAGCAAGTATCTTATTTTCAAAGCAGTTATACTTATGACGACCTATGCATGTTTATCTGTGGAAATAAGACTAAATGATGGATCAAGCTCATATTATTATGGCTGTTTTTGCTGCTATTGTTAGTGTTTTAATTATGCGTGATCTACTGTCCTTAAAAAGGCAGTGTGGCAATGTGGACAAAGAAATGACCTCAGAGTATCAATCAGGAAAACATCAGATCAAATCTTGTCTTTGAACATATTAGCTATGTGAATCTGGGAAAATCACTTACTCTTGAATTGTTCTCAGTAGTTCTAAGATCATGTGTTACTGAGAATATTCTGATTTGCCTTGATAGAGAGATACCCCTAATTTAAGATTTCTTTATGCTTATGAAATCATAGATCAAGACCATATGCCTTCTATAAGTCCATATGGAATCCTCTTTTGACGATACTCTTCCTAAGAAGAAGATATGCTAGTATTAAGTAGAGTTTATTGTAATCCTTTTTGACTCTTTACTTAGAATGAAATTCTCTCTCTAAAGCACAGTTCCTTGCAGTCTTATACTGTTATAGTTTTTTTTTTTTTTGTTAGAGTAGTAGCAGTGGTGGTGGTAATAGTAGTAGTAGTAGTAGTAGTAATAGTAGTAGTAGCAGCAGTAGTAGTAGCTGTAGTAGTGGTGGTGGTGGTGGTTGTGGTAGTTCTTTTGTTTTCTTCTAATTTTGTAAAAAAATTCCTCTTCCCTCTCCATTAAAATGGAACGTTTTGCCAAACTCATTTCCTGCATTACTGTCTTACTATCAAACTGAGCAGATTGCCTATCTTTACACAACCCCAGATCCCCATGGTACTGTTTATAAATCAAATTTTGCTTAATTATGGAAAGTATTTCATCTTATGTTTCTCTCCAAATAACTAAATTTGAGACTATTAAACGTCAGAGATCAATCATAAGTGCAGAAATAACTTGTCACACCTTAGACCTGTATGCTCTGAACATTATCACTCAGAGAAAACTGGTCATGAGGGTGTATATGAGCAACCAGATCAATTATCATTTCCAAATCTTCAAGAACACTTGAAGAGAAGGTGTCTTCAGTGGTCAAATCAATGGTCATTAACAGAACTTTCCCACTATATAAGTAGGAGAAATTTAACGTTGGAACACATTGTCAAAGACCTCCTTTGACACTCATATTGACACTGGGAAAAGTGTCAAAGTACAAGAAGAAACCTCACATATGTGGAAGAGTGAAAAATATGAAAAATATAGAAATAACTTAGAGATTTGAGGGCAGAATTTATACTCTGAGAATTCAGTTTCCATCTAAGATCTGGTTGGCTACAATTCACCTTTACAATAATTCACCTCTTTCAGTAAATCTCACTGGAATATGCATTGGTGTTGTTTTGTACTTTTCTTTCACTTTCTGTTGGAAATCAGTGTAACTATTGCCACATAGCTATTAACTTACGCCACCTTTTCTGTTGAATGATGGGGAATGTGTGGCAGAAATGATTAATTCTTCAAATCTTGGAATAAACCCCATGAACAAAGAACTTTTTTCCCTCTGAGACAGGATGGAGTGAGGAATTGTTTGGCCAAAATAGAAAAAGGTAATAATGTTTTCTTTAAAGGTATGGAGACAGATTTGAGTAGAATATGAAAGTTTTGTTGCTGGCAAATGTCAAGAAATGTGAGTAGAAGATGTGCAAAAGGATACTATCAATGAAAAACCAGATGGTTTAGATTGAGAAATTTCATTAAATCGAAAAAAAAACCTCATTAAATCATCCATAAATATCCATGCAAGCCACACATTGCCTTAGAAAACCACAAATTACCATTATCTGTGCTTTATTTTATTTTAATTTATTTTGTTCAATATTTCTCTATTACATATGAATCCGGGAGAGTTTTCTCTTGTAAATTAAGAGGGACACATAGTACCTTCAGGCCCCCTTTTTGACACTTCTAGTTTAGAGAACACCTAAGAGGATGTCTTGTCTCTTCAACAGATTTAGTAATGACTGATAAACTCTGGAGTCTACCTTAGCAGACATGAGAAAATCTTTAAGAAAAAGCAATAAGATTCTATGACTCCAGTTGAATTAGTATTATATTGTGGATTGGGAATAGAGAGAAAAATTAGGTTCTACTAGTCCTGTCCCTGAAAAACACCACAAAGAACTCTTTAAATAACTCTTTAAAAACTCTTTAAATAAGCAATGTTGAGGAAGAAACTAGAGCCCTTTGGACTCTCCTAAACTATCTTGTACTTTCGTCCCAATTCATGGTGTAGGAATTGGGAGCTTGAGAGAAGCTTAAAGTGTAAATTTGTCCTTCCACTGAAGACCAAGGTTTTGAGTTTTATATCTGACAAAACAATGTGGCATTCTGTTTTAATCTTCATTGTACCAAACACTAGGTAAGGACGAATTTTAACTAAGAATTTTCCTCCAATTTCCTTCAATTTGCTGTACCATTTATTTTGAATCTGTGGATGTCCCTGCGACTTCATAAAGAAGACTGCCACAAACCCCTAGAAAAATTCACCAATTCTTCAGCAAATGACCAACAGTTCAACATTGAGGTTTCACTTTGCATAGACATTCCTTCCATTAATTTTTCATAGTTTTTATTTTCTATCAAATTCTTACAGTTACTTTTTTTCAGCGTAGAAAGAAATAAAGGAAGGAAAGAAGAAAGGAGGGAACTTACTTTCCTCACATTACTTGTTTAGTCCTAGCCAAAGCATATTTTTAATCTCTGTGAGGGGGTTGGATGTTTCATGTATTTCATCCCTTCTACTCTATTATTTCCCTTTTATTGACCTCCCAGTTTTTTTTCTCAGATTTCATAATGAAAATGTATGGGCAGGAGTTTCACATTAGGGATAGAAAGGGGAGGTAAAGTAGCCTCTGGATCTGTCCCTTCCCTGTTTGTAATCAAAGGGCAGAAATTCTTGAGTAGATAAATTCTGGTTAAATTATATCGAAAGAGGCAATAATTGGAAACACTAAGAAGTGTGCATTTCTCTTGTGGAATTGCAAAGAAGTATACAAGATGAAGAGTAGGTTCATCAGAGATTCAATGACAGACAATCTCCTGGGATACATAGTGTGTCACATAGTAGTCACTCACGTATTGAAAGAAAAGAGCACAAGATCTGACAGATTCCTAGCAAACTGGAAATACTCTGAATATGGGACTTGCAAAGGAATGAAGTCAGGGGATCAGTTTGCCTAAGCATGAGGGAACTCTTCACTAATTACAAGGTAATGAATGTCTGACCACAACCACTCATGAAGCAATCTAATAATTACTGAAGTGTCAATGTAATAAGATCATTGTGGGAATTTCAAAATGTTCTCTTTTTTTCTTCTCTTTTGTTTGTTTTTTTAAATAAAATTTATTTATTTAACTTTTTGCATTCATTTTCACAAAATTTTGGGTTCCAAATTTTCTCCCCTTTTCTCCCCTCCCCCCACCACAATACACCAAGTATTCTCATTTCCCCTATCACCAATCTGCCCTCTCTTCTATCATCCCTCCCTTCTCTTGTCCCCATCTTCTTTTTTGTCCTGTAGGGCCAGGTGACTTTCTATTCCTCATTAACTCTATTTCTTATTTTCTAGTAGCAAGAACAATACTAAACAGTTGTTCCCAAAACTTTTAGTTCCAAATTCTCCCCATCCCTCCCTCCCCACCCATTCCCTTTGGGAAGGCAGGCAATTCCATATAGGCCATATCTCTGTAGTTTTGCAAATGACTTCCATAATAGTCGTGTTGTGTAAGACTAACTGTATTTCCTTCCATCCTATCCTGCCCCCCATTGTTTCTATTCTGTCTTTTGACCCTGTCCCTCCCCGAGTGTTGACTTCAAATAACTCCCTCCTCCCATTGCCCTCCCTACCATCATCCCCCCCTTGCTTATCTCCTTCTCCCCCCACTTTCCTGTATTGTAAGATAGGTTTTCATACCAAAATGAGTGTGCATTTTATTCCTTCCTTTAGTCAAATGCGATGAGGGTAAACTTCGTGTTTTTTTTTCTCAGCTCTCCTCTTTTTCCCTCCACTAAAAAGTCTCCTGCTTGCCTCTTCAATGAGATATAATTTGCCCCATTCCATTCCAAACTCTTTTCTCCCACTACATTTCTCTCTCACCATTTACCTTAATTTCTTTTAAGATATGGTCCCATCCTATTCAATTCACTCTGTGCTCTCTGTCTCTATATGTGCATGCATGTATGTGTGTATGTGCACGTGTGTACATGTGTGTGTGCATGTGTGTGTGTGTTCCCACCAACTACTCAGAAACTGCAAAGTTTTAAGAGTTACAAATATTGTCTTTCCATGTAGGAATGTAAACAGTTCACCTTTGGTAAGTCCCTTATGACTTCTCTTTGCTGTTTACTTTTTCATGCTTCTTCTCTTTCTTCTGTTTGAAAGTCAGATGTTCTTTTCAGCTCTGGTCTTTTCATCAAGAATGCTTGAAAGTCCTCTGTTTCATTGAAAGACCGTATTTTCCCCTGAAGTATTATACTCAGTTTTGCTGGGTAGGTGATTCTTGGTTTGAGTCCTAATTCCTTTGACTTCTGGAATATCCTATTCCACAACCTTCGATCCCTCAATGTAGAAGCTGCTAGATCTTGTGTTATCCTGATTGCATTTCCACAATACTGTATTTTTTTCTTTCTAGCTGCTTGCAATATTTTCTCCTTGACCTGGGAATTCTGGAATTTGGCCACAATGTTCCTAGGAGATTCTCTTTTTGGATCTCTTCCAGGTGGTGATCGATGGATTCTTTCAATACTTATTTTTCCCTCTGGTTGTAGAATATCAGGGCAGTTTTCCTCGATAATTTCATGGAAGATGATGTCTAGGCTCTTTTTCTGATCGTGACATTCAGGTAGTCCCATAACTTTTAAATTGTCTCTCCTGGATCTATTTTCCAGGTCAGTTCTTTTTCCCATGAGATATTTCACATTCTCTTCCATTTTTTCATTCTTTTGGTTTTGTTTGGTGATTTCTTGATTTCTCAGAACGTCATTAGACTCCATCTGTTCCATTCTAATTTTGAGAGAACTATTACCTTCAGTGAGCTTTTGAACCTCTTTTTCCATTTGGCTAATTCTGCTTTTGAAAGCATTCTTCTCCTCATTGGCTTTTTGAACCTCTTTTGCCAATTGAGTGAGCCTATTTGTCAAGGTGTTATTTTCTTCAGCATTGTTTTGGGTCTCCTTTAGCAAGGTATTGACCCGTTTTTCGTGCTTTTCTTGCATCTCTCTCATTTCTCTTCCCAGTTTTTCCTCCACCTGTCTAACTTGATTTTCAAAATCCTTTTTGAGCTCTTCCATGGCCTGAGCCCACCGGACATCCACCTGGGATGCCTGGGATACAGAGGCCCCCACCTCCACATCTTTCCCTGATGGCAAGAATCCTTCCTCATCATCAGAATTGAAAGGCGGGAACATCTGTACCCCCTGAAAGTAACTCTCAATAGTCTTATTTTTCTTCCCTTTTCTAGGCATTTTACCAGCCAGTTACTTGAGTTCTGAGATTCCTGTCCACCCCTGCCTGGATCCACCAAGCTACTGCTTGAGGTCTGAGATTCAAATGGGCTTTCCACGGCAGGCATGGCTGCTATTCAATGTGAGCTTGCGTTCTGGTGCTGGGGTGGGGGCAGGGCCGCCTCCCAGGCTCAGTTCCCTCAGAGGCTTCATGTAGAGACCTTCAGTAACGGGGCGGATGGGGGCAGGGCCATCTCCCAGGCTCAGTTCCCTCAGGGGATTTATGCAGAGACCTTTGGTAATATTCTTGAACTTCTGCCTGCTTGGGGTCTCCTGGGCTGCCACCACTGCCTCTGCCTCTGCCTCTGCTGCTCCCTCTGCCGTTGCCTCCTGAGGGGGCCCGAGCCACGGATATACCTCACTCCCCTCTCGCCCAGCCCAGATGTCTCTCTCACTGACCTGTAGCGTCTGTGGGCGGAGCGACCTTCCCATCCTCTGGAGATTCCATCCCTGAAGCCTGCTCGGATCTGCTCCTCTGGGGCCATGGCCAGGGAAGTCCAGGGGTGGGCCCTGCTTTCTGGGGCTTGACAGACCCCTGGGGACGGCTCTCCAAGGCTCTCTGGAATGGAAATCTTTTCCACTGTCTTTCTGTGTGCCTTGCAGTGATCTAGAATTTGTGGGGAGTTCTTCTTGCAGGAAATATATGGGCTGTGGGTTCGGAGCTAGCATAAGTGAGTCTTTCTACTTCACTATCTTGGCTCCACCGCCCCAAAATGTTCTTAATACAAGGGTGGAAGTCGTCAATTTTGTGTCACTGGATGCTAGTTTGAATCCTCATTTTGTTTCCTTTTGCATCTTAGGAAAGTTGTTTCTCCAGTCTAGACAACATTTTCTACATTTGCAAAATGAGAAGGAAACACCCTGAGAAGGTATTTTGGTGTGGAAAGTTGCATGGATAGTGATTGGTAAAGTAGAGTAATTGGTTGCTGTGATTTTACAGAGGCAATGGTACGTTGGAGTCTTGATGAGTATGGCAGATGAAGAGGCTTAAAAAAAACCTGAAGACTTAGAGCTAGATTAGAATAGAAAATTTGACTTTCATACACAAGAATCAAGAGAAGCATGAAAAGATAAACCAGCAAGAGAAATCCTACGGGACTTTCTAAAGTCGAACTATTTACATTCTTACATGTA
Organism: Bettongia penicillata ogilbyi; assembly: GCA_023548195.1. Lineage (NCBI taxonomy): Eukaryota > Metazoa > Chordata > Mammalia > Diprotodontia > Potoroidae > Bettongia > Bettongia penicillata. The sequence goes on along the minus strand of JAJHZJ010000688.1, from coordinate 777,531 downwards.
AAGATAATATTTATGACTCCTGAGATATTTCTCAATATTTGGGTAGTTGGAGGGATTATAAACACACACACAGAACACAAGGCAAGGTTAATAAGAAAGGATGGAATTTAAAAAATAAATTTACGGGGTGAAAGAAGAATAGATTTGTAGGAGAAAGAGAGAAATGGAATGGACAAATTTTCTCTCAAAAAAGAGGCAAGGGGGAGTAGCCAAGATGGTGGAGTATAAAGACTCATGTATGCTACCTCCGAACCCACAGTCCATATATTTCCTGCAAAAAGAACTCCCCACAAATTCTGGAGCTCTGCAAGGCATGCAGAAACACAGTGGAAAAGATTTCTGTTCCAGAGAGCCCTGGAAAGCTGTCCCCAGGGGTCCATCACTCTCCGGGCAGCAGAGTCCAACCCTGTGCTGCCCTGGCCATGGCCCCTGAGGAGCAGATCCGAGCAGGCTTCAGGGATGGAACCTCTGGCAGCTGGGAAGGTCCCTCCGCCCACAGGCGCTGCAGGTTAGTGAGACAGACTTCTGGGCTGGCCAAGAGGGGACCTGAGTTTCTCCGTGACACGGGCCCCCTTGGGAGGCAGTGGCAGAGGCAGCGGCAGAGGCAGCTGCGGTGACCTGGAACTCCCAGAGCAGCAGGCAGAAGTTCAGGGCCATTACCGAAGGTCTCTGCATAAACCCCCTGGGGAAACTGAGCCTGGGAGACGGCCCCGCCCCCACCTGCTCCATTACTGAAGATCTCTGCATAAAGCACCTGAGGGAACTGAGCCTGGGAGGTGGCCCTGCCCCCACTCAAACACCAGAACTTAAGCTCACATTGAATGGCGGCCACACCTGCCCCAGAAAGCTCATTTGAATCTCAGACCCCAAGCAATAGCTGGGCAGATCTAGGCGAGTGTAGACAGGAATCTCAGAAGTCAAATAACTGGGTGAGAAAATGCCCAGAAAAGGGAAGAAAAATAAGACTATAGAAAGCTATTTTGATGGGGTTCAGATGTTCCCACCTTTCAATTCTGATGACGGGGAAAAATTCTTACCATCGGGGAAAGACATGGAGGTCGGTGCCTCTGTATCCCAGACATCCCAGGTGGATGTCCAGTGGCTCAGGCCATGGAAGAGCCCAAAAAGGATTTGGAAAATCAAGTTAGACAGGTGGAGGACAAACTGGGAAGAGAAATGAGAGAGATGCAAGAAAAGCTTGAAAAACGGGTCAATACCTTGCTAAAGGAGACCCAAAACAATGCTGAAGAAAATAACACCTTGACAAATAGGCTCACTCAATTGGCAAAAGAGGTTCAAAAAGCCAATGAGGAGAAGAATGCTTTCAAAAGCAGAATTAGCCAAATGGAAAAAGAGGTTCAAAAGATGGGAATAACATTCTCACTCAATTTGGTATGAAAAATCTATCTTACCCTACAGGAAAGTAGGGGAGAATGGGTCAAGTGGGGTAGGAGGAAAATAGGAAAGAGTAATTAGAAATAAATACTTTTTGGGAGGGACAAGTTCAAAAGAGATAATAGAAGAAATGAGGAGGATAGAATGGAGGGAAATATAGTTAGTTTTGCATAACATGACTGTTATGGAAGTCTTCCAAATCTATACCTGTATAACCTATGTTGAATTGTTTGCCTTCTCAGTCGGGATGGGTAGGGAGGGAGGATAGGGAGATAAGTTGGAACTCAAAATTTTAGGAATGAATGTTGAGAATTGTTTTTGCATACAACTGGGAAATGAGAAATACAGGTAATGGGATATAGAAATTATTCTTGCTCTATTAAAAAAAGAGAGGAGATGGGGACAAGGCATGGGAGGGATGTGATAGAAGAGGGGGCGTATTAAGGGAAGGGGTAATCAGAATGAAAGACATTATGGGGTGATGGGAGGGGAAAGATAGGGAGAAAATTTGAAATCAAAATTTTGTGTAAATGAATGTTGAAAACTAAAAATAAACAGATAAACATTATTAAGAAAATAATTATTAAATTCTTAAATTAAATTGTCTCCTGAATGTATTTTCTTGTCAGTGTTTCTTCAATAAGAAACTTCATATTTTCTTCCATTTTTTAGTTTCTTTAAAATTTTGTTTCATCCATATGTTGATATCTCAATAGAGTCATTAGCTTCCACCTGCTCAATTCTATTTTTTAAGAAATTATTTTCTTCAGTAAGCTTTCGAATTTCCTTTTCTATTTGTCCAATTCTATTTTTAGGGCATTATTTTCTTTGGTGAATTTGTATATATAATATATATGTATATATATCTTCCACAAAACTGATTCTTTTTTTTTTCTGAGTCTTTTGCATTGTCCTTTCTTTTTCCAATTTTTCTTCTTATCTCAACTGTGATTTTGCAACTGTTTTTAAGATCTTCCAGTACTTCTTTTGGGGGCTAAGTCCACATTACCTTTTTCTTTGAGGGCTCTCATGTAGCCATTTGACACTGTTTTCTTCCTCTGAGTTTGTGTCTTACTCCTGTCACCATACTAACTTTTTATTGTCAGTCTTTTTTTTTTTTTTTGCTCATTTTTTTTCTATCCATTTAGTGACTTGGTGCTTTAATGTGAGAGTTGGGCTCTGTCTTGCACTATTCCAAGGTTTTGTTTTTTGTTTTGTTTTTTTTTTTCTTGGGGCTCAATGTCTTGCTATTGGTTTCCTCTGGCTTTCAGGAAATAGCTGCTTACTTTCACTAGAGAATATATTTCCCTTCTGGCTTGTTTTTGAGGATTGGGTTACATTGTTGTCCACTTTGTGTGAGATTCATGTGTGGAGACTTCCTGCTGGCCTGCCTGGGATAGGGACTTGCTGACAGGTTGCTATGGAAAAAGCACCATACTGATGACAGGCCCCAGATGTGGGTTCTCCCTGTTTGATAACCCCAGGGCAAGGATGTCTAATTGATTAGCAATGAGGTCAAGCTCTTGCTGGTGGTTGGTGCTGGGAGTGGGGATACTGGACTACACCTTGCTGGAGGGCAGGATTTCCCTGGTGATTTTCCCAGTCTTGGAGTCTTGCTGTGAGGTTATCTGCTGCTACTCTAAGACCCCCTCCCACCCTAGAGAGATATACCATTCCTTCTGTGCTGATGAGCTGCTCCCCTGATTCTAGATCAGTTCTGAGGTGGTTTTCAAGGTGTTTGAAGGGAAATTGGAGAGGGCTTCAGAGGTTTCTTTCCTCACTCTGCCTTCTTGGCACTAAAAGTCTCCTACAGCACTTTATTTCAATTACATGTGTAATTTATTTAATCTGTGTTTCTCATTAACATATTGTTGGATTATGGTTGCTAATTCATTCTTCTGTCCTCTTCTATATTACCTGTGAAATCATACTATAGAAATTCACAGCTATAATAATTTATTGCATGTTTTCCTACATCTTATTCTTTTTATTTTCCTTTTCTTTATTACTAGTTTATTTTTAGTTTACTTTGCTTTCTTTCTGAATAATCCCTCTCTTAAGAAAAAAAATCACTTAATCTTCCCTACTTTTCCTGCAATTTCTCTGTTGGGGAAAGTCTACTTCTGTAATCAAATATATGTGCATTTGTATTTTTCCCACTTTGGCAAGTTCAGATGAGGAGGTTCAAGAGTGTCCTGCTCCCTTCCCTTCCTCTCCCATGTTGCATACATTAAAACTGTACACCATATTTATGCGACAAAAATTTCCTGATTCTTCTCTACCTTCATGTATCATCATATTCTTCTTGTTTCTCATTTTGTTTTTAAGATAATGATAAATATTTTCAAGACCATTTTTAGACTCTTAATATGACTGAGCTCTAAAGGGATACATGTATTATACAGCTGTATAACAATATACGTATTATAGAGTTGTTTAATTTACTGTGATTTGTCACTCAAGTTTGCCATTTTATGTTTCTCTTGATTATGTGTTTGTATGTTGTGTTCTACTTGGTTCCTGGCATTTTCATTGAGAATGATTGGAATTTTTTTTTATTATAAATTTATTTTTCCTGAGTAGAATTACACACAGAGTCAGAGTCAAGATTATGAATTCCAGTCAGGGACTCACCCGAGTCCTTCCCAAAACCTTTCCAAATACCTTTAAAAATGACTCTAAACAAATTCCAGAGCAGCGGAACCCATGAATAGAGAGAGCAAAATAATTTCAGCTCGAGACAACTTAGAAGTTTGGCATACAAGTTCTGTTGCATCAGCATGAGAGAGGAGCACAGACTAGCATAGATCACAGAAGCTCAGACAGGACTCCAACAAATCAGGAAAAGGCTTCAGGATAATTTATTCAGTGGATACAGTGGTGGCTTTCAGACCTCTCAGCACATAGATGCCAGAGACTACTTAGGAGGTCAGCAGGAAATTTCTTTTGGACCTGGGTGAAAGTGGAGCACAGTCCAGCATAGGTGTGTCAGCACATCCCTGAGCCCAGCAAACTAGGAGTAGGCCTGAATCAGCAGCAGTTGGGACATCAGCTGTTTCCTGAGCTCTCAGCCCAGAGATGGTAAGGGTAGTCACACAACTGTTCAGAAGGAAATTGCAAGGGTCTTTTTGCTAGCACAGAGGCAGAACTCTGATGCTTTGCACATACTCAGATTCAGGTAGCATTTCCAAGGTGAGGAAGAGCACTAGCATAGCAGAATTTGACAAAGTAGCAGAAAATATTGCTTGTGGCCATTCATGGACAAGAACACAGGCCAGAAGAGGAGTATACCCCTCTCCTTAGATCACACCACCTTGGAAGAGCTTCCAGGTGCCTAGAGGAATCTTTGAGAACAAATACACAAAATTTCTGAAGCTTCAGAAATCTCACCCTTCAACCTGCATGCAGAACTCTAATTTATTAAATAGTTAAAAGTCTAGTAACAAATAAGTAAAATAAATGAAAAATGGGAAAAGAAAACTCTGAATATAGAACGTTACTACGTGACAAGGGTCAAACAAACAATCAGAATAACACAAGAAAATCATAGTTCCTACATCCAAACCTTCCCAAGAACAATATTAATTGATCTTATGCCATGGAAGAGCTCCAAAAGGATTTTGAAACTCAAGTAAGAGAAGTAGAGGAAAAAGGAAGAAGAGAAATAAAATGATAAAGAAAATCAAGAAAAACAAGTCAACAACTTGATAAAGGAGACCCCAATACTTGAAGAAAATAACAGCTTAAAAATAGACCAACCCAAATGGCAAAAAAGGTCTGAAAAGTCAATGAGGAGAAAAATACCTTAAAAAACAGAATTACCAGGGGGGCGGAGTCAAGATGGCAGAGTAGAAAGACACACATACACAGGGTCTCCTCACACAACCCATAAAATACCCATAGAGAGGGACTCTCAACAAATTCTGGAGCAGCAGAAGTGGAGAACAACAGAGTGGAAGAGATTTCCAACCCAGGGTGACTTGAAATGCACACAGGAAATATCTGTTGCACTGGACACGGAGAAGAGCTCAGGGCCCACCCAAGCCTTAGCCTCAGGATGGCTCGCAAACACCCCTCAGGAGTAGAATCTCCAATCGTGGAATCCCCAGGCCCAGCAGCAGCAGGTCCTCAGATCCTTCAACCCACAAGTGTCAAAGTTCAGTGGCAGGGTTATTCAGCTGGTTAGGCAGGGAGAAGGGCCTTCCCATAGATCCTGCAGCAGGCAGCAGCCACAGAGGCTGCAGAGCAGCCCGTATGGATGACTCCGTTGTTGGAGAGTAAAAACCCTGGGGGCACGGAGGAGCTGATTCTTGTCTCCGCCCTGTGTGGATGCCCTGGGAAGCAGTGTCCTTTGTCTCACATTGAATGGAGGCCCTGCCCATCCAGCTTATCTGAAAACCAGCCCCTAGTGCTAACTTGGTGGAACTGGAGGCCAGGTGGCTGTGGAGAGAAAACTCCGCTAAGATCATGGGCACAAAAATCCCTCTCTGCATCCAGACCAGTATACACTTGATCGTGCCACCTTGAGGGAACGGAGATCTCACAGATTCCCAGAGTATACCCTGCTCTGGACAAAGGACCCAAGAGTCAAGTAAGTGGTTGGGAAAATGCCCAAAAAAGGGAAAAAAATAAAACTATAGAAGGTTACTTTCTTGGTGAACAGATATCTCATTCCATCTTTTCAGATGAGGAAGAACAATGCTTACCATCAGGTAAAAATATAAAAGTCAAAGCTTCTGTATCTCAAACATTCAAAATAAATACTTAGTGGGCTCAGGCCATGGAAAGGCTCAAAAAGGATTTTGAAAATCAAGTAAGAGAGGTGGAGGAAAAATGGGGATGAGAAATGAGAGAGATGCAAGAAAAGCATGAAAAGCAGGTCAACACTTGATAAAGGAGACCCAAAAAAAAATGATGAAGAAAATAACACCTTGAAAAATAGGCTTACCAACTGGTAAAAGAAGTTCAAAAAGCCAATAAGGAGAAGAATGCTTTTAAAAGCAGAATTAGCCAAATGGGAAAGGAGGTTCAAAAGCTCACTGAAGAAAATAGTTCTTAAAAATTGAAATGGAACAAATGGAGGCTAATGACTTTATAAGAAACCAAGAAATCACAAAACAAAACCAAAAGAATGAAAAAAATGGAAGAGAATGTAAAATATCTCCTTGGAAAAATAACTGACCTGGAAAATAGATCCAGCAGAGACAATTTAAAAATTATGAGACTACCTGAAAGCCTTGATCAAAAAAAGAACCTAGGCATCATCTTTCATGAAATTATCAAGGAAAACTGCCCTGATATTCTAGAACCAGATGGCAAAATAAATATTGAAGGAATCCACTGATCCCCTCCTGAAACAGATCCAAAAAGAGAAACTCCTAGAAACATGGTGGCCAAATTACAGAGTTTCCAGGCCAAGGAGAAAATATTGTAACTAGCTAGAAAGAAACAATTGAAGCATTATGGAAATACAATCAGGATAACACAAGATCTAGCAGCTTCCACATTAAGGGATCAAAGGGCATGCAATATGATATTTGAGAAGTTAAAGGAACTAAGACTAAAACCAAGAAAAACCTACCCAGCAAAACGGAGTATAATACTTCAGGGGAAAATATGGTCTTTCAAAGAAATAGAGGACTTTCAAGCATGCTTGAAGAAAAGACCAGAGCTGAAAAGAAAATTTGACTTTCAAACACAAGAATGAAGAGAAGTAAGAAAAGGTACACAGCAAAGAGAAGTCATAAGGGACTTACTAAAGCTGAACTCTTTACATCCCTATTTGGAAAGACAATATTTGTAAGTCTTGAAACATTTGCAGTATCTGGGTAGTTGATAGAATTACACATACACACACACACACTCACGCACGCACACACACACAGACACAGAGACAGATAGAGAGACACAGCACAAGGTGAAGTGAATAGGATGGGATTATGGTTTCAGACAATGAAATAAAGCAGGGAGGGAGAAATATATTGGCAGGAGAAAGGGAGAAATGGAATGGGGAAAAATATCTCTCGTAAAAAAGGCAAGTAAAAGACTTTCCAGTGGAGGGAAAAAGGGGGCGAGGTGAGAAAAAAAAAAACATGAAGCTTGCTCTCATCACATTCAACTAAAGGAAGGAATAAAACGCGCACCCATTTTGGTATGAAAACATATCTTTCCATTTTAAAAAAAAAAATATTTATTTATTTAACTTTTCAACACTCATTTCAACAAAATTTTGGGTTCCAAATTTTCTCCCCATCTCTCCCCTCCCCCACACCAAAACACCAAGCATTCTAATTACCCATACCACCAATCTGTCCTCCTTTCCAACATCCCTCTCTTCCCTTATCCTAATCTTCTCTTTTGTCCTGAAGGGCAAGATAAATTTCTATACCCCATTATCTGTATTTCTATTTCGTAGTTGCAAGAAAAATACTCAACAGTTGCTTCTCAAACTTTGAGTTCCAATCTCTCTTCATCCCTTCCTCCCCACCTGTTCCCTTTGGGAAGGCAAGCAATTCAATATAGGCCATATCTGTGTAGTTTTGCAAATGACTTCCATAATAGTCCTTTGTGAATGACTAACTGCAATTCCCTCCATCCTATCCTTCCCCCCATGGCTCCTATTCTCTTTTTTGAGCCTGTCCCTCCCCAGGAGTGTTGACATCAAATTGTTCCCTCCTCCCACTGCCCTCCCTTCTATCATCCCCCCCCACCCTGCTGATTCCCTTCTCCCCCCACTTTCCTGTATTGTAAGATAAGTTTTCATACCAAAATGAGTGTGCATTTTATTCCTTCCTTTAGTCGAATGTGATGAGAGTAAGCTTCATGTTTTTTCTCTCACCTCCCCTGTTTTTCCCTCCATTGAAAAGTCTTTTATTTGCCTCTTTTATGAGAGAGAACCTACCCCATTCCACTTCTCCCTTTCTCCTCCTAATATATTTCTCTCTCACCACTTAATTTCATTTTTTTAGGATATGATCTCATCCTACTCAATTCACACTGTGCTCTCTCTCTCTCTCTCTCTCTCTCTCTCTCTCTCTCTCTCTCTCTCTATCTCTGTGTGTGTGTGTGTGTGTGTGTAATCCCACAACTACCCAGATACTGAAAAAAGTTTCAAGAGTTACAAATATTGTGTTTCCATGTAGAAATGTAAACAATGCAACTTTGGTAAGTCCCTTATGATTTCTCTTTACCCTTTCATGCTTCTCTTGATTCTTGTGTTTGAAGGTCAAATTTTCTTTTAAGCTCCGGTCTTTTCTTCAAGAATGCTTGAAGAAGTCCTCTATTTCATTGATTTACCATTGTTTCCCCTGAAATATTATACTCAGTTTTGCTGTTTAGGTGATTCTTGGTTTTAGTTCTAATTCTTTTGACTTCTGGAATATTGTATTGCATGCCCTTCTGTCCTTTAATGTAGAAGCTGCTACATCTTGTGTTATCCTGATTGTATTTCCACAATACTTGAATTGTTTTTTCTAGCTCCTTACATTATTTTTTCTTTGACCTGGGAACTCTGGAATTTGGCCACAATGTTTCTAGGAGTTTCTCTTTTTGGATCTCTTTCAGGAGGTGATCTGTGGATTCTTTCAACATTTATTTTGCCCTCTCGTTGTAGAATATCAGAATATTTCCTGAAAGATGATGTCTAGGCTCTTTTTTTGATCATGGCTTTCATATAGTCCCCATAATTTTTAAATTGTCTCTCCTCGATCTATTTTCCAGATCAGTTGTTTTTCCAAGGAGATATTTCATATTATCTTCCACTTTTTCACTCTTTTGGTTTTGTTTTATGACTTCTTGGTTTCTCATAAAGTCATTAGCCTCTATCTGTTCCATTCTAATTTTGAGAGAACTATTTTCTTCAGTGAGCTTTTGAACCTCTTTTTCCATTTGGCTAATTCTGCTTTTGAAAGCATTCTTCTCCTCATTGGCTTTTTGAACCTCTTTTGCCAATTGAGTTAGTCTATTTTTCAAGGTGTTATTTTCGTCTTCATTTTTCTGGGTCTCCTTTCCCAAGATGTTGGCCTGCTTTTCATGCTTTTCTTACATCTGTCTCATTTCTCTTCCCCATTTTTCCTCCACCTCTCTAACTTGATTTTCATAATCCTTTTTGAACTTTTCCATGGCCTGAGTCCATTTAATATTTATTTTGGATGTTTGGGATACAGAAGCCTTCATGGTAAGTATTGTTCTTCCTCATCTGAAAGGATGGGAGGAGATATCTGTTCACCAAGAAAGTAACCTTCTATAGTCTTTTTTTTTCCCCTTTTTTGGGCATTTTCCTAACCAGTTGCTTGACTTTTGGGTCCTTTGTCAAGAGTAGGGTATACTCTGGGGACCTGTAAGATATCAGTTCCTCCAAGGTGGTGCAATGAAGTGTGTACTGCTCTGGATGCAGGGAAGGATTTTTTTCCCCAGAATATTCGCAGGGGTTCCTCTCCACAGGCACCTCACCTGCAGTTCCACCAAGGTATCACTGGGGGATGGGATTCAGTCAAGCTGCCAGGGCATGGCCTCCATTCACTGTGAGACAAAGACCAGCTGCCTCAGGGCATCTACACAGGGCTAAGGTAAGACTGGGCTCTTCAGTGTCCCCAGGGGTTTTTATGATCCAGTTATCATCTCAGGCTGCTGTGGGGGCTGCCCTGAGATCTCCTGCCCCATGTGAAGGCCCTTCTCCATGCCTGGAGAGCTGAATCAACCCCGTCATTGACCTTTGATGCCTATGGTTTGAGGGATCTGTGGACCCTCTGCTGCTGGGACTGGGGATTCTGTGACTGGATATTTTTCCCCAGAGGTCTTTTCACACACTGTGCATGCTTGGCCAAGCTGGGCTGGGCTCTGCGACACGAGCTTTGCCCTTTGTCCAGTGCAACTGACTCTTCCTTTAGGTCTTTCAGGTCACCCTGGGCTGGAAATATCCTCCACTCTGTTGTTTTCCACTTCTTCTGTTCCAAAATTTGTTGAGAGTCCCTCTCTCCAGGTCTTCTATGGGCTGTGTGGGGATAGCCTCCCTATATGTGTCTTTCTACTCCCCAAAACCTATCTTACAATACAGGTTAGTGGGGGAGAAGGGAATAAGCAGGGTGGGGGGGATGATTGAAAGGAGGACGGAGCACTCTTGGGGAGAGATAGCATCTAAAGAGATAATAGAAGAAACAGGGGCAGGATAGGATGGAGGGAAATATAGTTAGTCTTACACAACACGACTATTATTGAAGTCACTTGTAAAACTACATAGATATGGCCGATATTGAATTGCTTGCATTCCCAAAGGGAATGGTTGGGGAGGGAGGGATGGAGAGAAGCTGGAACTCAAAATTTTAGGAACAGCTGTTGAGTATTGTTCTTGCAACTAGGAAACAAGAAATACAGGTATTGGGTATAGAAATTTATCTTGCCCTTCAGGACAAAAGAGAAGATGGTGATAAGGTAAGGGAGGGATTTTGGAAGGGAGGACAGATTGGTGATAGGGGTCATTAGAATGCTTGGTATTTTGGGGTGGGGGAGGGGAGAAATGGGGAGAAAATTTGGAACCCAAAATTTTGTAGAAACAAATATTGAAACCGTAAAGAAATAAATTGACATAAGAAAAAAGAAATGGAATTACCCAAATGAAAAAGGAAGTCCAAAAGCTCACTAAAGAGAGTAATTCCCCTAAAATTTGAATGAAAGAAATGGAAGGAAATGACTTTATAAAAAATCAAGAAAAACTTTAAAATAATAACACGAAAGAATGAAAACAAATAGAAGATAATGTGAAATATCTCACTGGGAAAACTACTGATCTGGAAAATAGATCGAGAAGATATATTTTAAAAATTATTGGGCTTCATAAAAGCTATGATCAAAAAAAAGAACCTAGAGACCTCCTTTAAAAACCATATCAAGGAAAACTATCCTCATATTCTAGAACAAGAGTGTAAAACAGAAATTGAAAGAATCCACCATTCATCTCCCAGAAGAGTTTGCAAAATGACGTCTTCCAGGAATATTGCAATCAAATTCCAGAGTTCTCAGGTCAAGGAGAAAATGTTGCAATCAACCAAAAAGAAGCAATTCAAATATGGTGGAATCAAGATGATGGAAGATTTCATAACTTCTGCATTAAAGCTTCAGAGTACTTAAAATATGATAATCTGGAGACCAAATGAGCTAATATTGCAACCAAGTATCATCTCCCCAGAAAAAGTGAGGATAATTCTTTGGCATAAAATGGAAATTAAATGAAATAGAGAACATTCAACTATTCTTGAAAAGAGAAGAGGTGAATGGAAAATTTGGTTTTCAAATACATGACCCAAGAGAAGCAGAAAAGAGTAAACAAGAAGTCGGAAACCTAAGGACCTTAAGAAAGTTAAACAGTTTACATTCCTACACAGAAAGATGATACATGTAACCCATAAGACCTTTCTCATTATTTGGGTAGTTAGAAGGAGGATATATAGACAGAGGGCATAGGTGTGATTTGAATAAGGGGGCATAATATCTAAAAAAATAAAATTAAGGAGTGAGAAAGGAATGTGCTGGAAGAAGGGGAAAGGGACAGATAGAATCAAGTGAACTATCTAACCTAAAAGAGGTAATAAAAAGCTTGAACAGTGGAGGGGGAAGGTGAGAGGAAGTGAGTGAAGATTATTCTCATCAAACTCAGCTCAAAGAGGGAATAACAATATGCAGTTGGTTATAGAATTCCATTTTATGTTACAGGAAAGAGGGAGGTTAAGGGGGTAGGAGAAGTTGAGGAAATCAGTAGAAGGAAGGACAGACTGGGGGAGGCAGTAGTCAGAAACAAAACACTTTTGATGGGGGACAGAGTGAAAGGAGAGAAAGAATAGAATAAATAGGTGTAATAGGATGGAGAGAAATACAGGTAGCAATAGTAACTGAAAAAATTGAAGGTAGTTTCTCTGATGAAGGCCTCTTTTCTCAACATGTAGAGAACTGAGTCAAATTTATAGAAATAAGAGCCATTCCCCAATTGATAAATGATGAAGGGGTATGATCAGTTTTCAAGTGAAGTGAAGTGATCAAAGCTATCTATATCCATATTAGAAAAGAAAAACCTCTAACACTACTGGTTGGAGAAATGTAAATTCAAAAATTCTGAGGTTCTACCTCATACCTATTAAATTCTCTGATAGACAAAAAAAGGATAATGACAAATGTTGGAGGTAATATAGGAAAAGTGAGGCTTTAATGCATTGTTGGTGGAATCATCAACTCATTCAACCATTCTCTAGAGCAATTCAGAACTATTCCAAAAAGGCTATAAAACTACACATACTGTTTGACCTAGCAATACCACTACCACATGTGTGTTTGTTTCTCCTTCATTGCTGAAGAAAACCATGCCATCAGAAAAATGGTGACATAACTTGCACTTGACTTTGTTTTGAGTGAGGGAGGGCTGTGTGGGTCACCAGCCTCACTTCTTCTCCAGAACCAACTGAATCCAGTGACCAGATATTCATCAGGAATATCTGATCATCCTGGAAATGATCCAGGATGAGGCAATTGGAGTTAAGTGACTTGCCTAAGGTCACACAGTGAATGTCAAATGTCTGAGGTGAGATTTGAATTCAAGTCCTCCTGACTCCTGCACTGGTGCTCTATTCACTGTACCACCCCCCCAAATCGAGGAAAAGGACATATTTTTATAGAAATATTTATAGTATCTCATTTCTGGTGGCAAAGGATTAGAAAGCATTAGAAACTGCTTTAACTGGGAAATGGCTAAATAGGTTTCATTATTGTTGGGATCATCCTTTATTTTCTAAGAGGATCATGACATCAAAGAAATGATGACAGGACTTTCACTTGACTTTGTGTTGGGTGAGGTAGGGCTGTGCAAGGTCACCAGTCTCACTTTATCCTCCTGAGTCATCTGAATCCAGTGACCAGATATTCATCAGGATGACTGGAAATGGTCCAGGATTCAATGGGAGACCTTTGCCTTTTAGACTAAGGCCTTTTCAGGTACTCAAAGTAAGGTAATGCCCATTTAGTGAATAAGCTTCTTTGAAAGCTAGTTGAGGGGGGGGTAGCCCCTTTAAAAAAGAAAAGATAAAATAAATAGGAAAATAATTGTGGGAGGGGCAGGAGCTTTAGAGTTGTTTCCAAGAGAAACTGTTACTATTGAAATTCATTCTAAGCTGGGAGGCTCCAAAACCAGCCACTGAGAGGAGGTTGGTCAGCGACCATTTGCTGTTCAAACCGTGGGCTTCAGAGTGCACGAGGACCAAGGCTTTAGGGGAGACAAGAAAGAAAGAAGAGAAGGAAAGTGAAGGAAAGGGAAAGGAATGGAAGAAAAGATAAGGGAGGGGAAGGAAGGAGAAGGGAGAGGAAGGGAGGGGAGGAGAGGAGTCACCCAGGAAGGGTCCATATTCAGGCAGCTCAGTCTACTCGCAGGCTATGTTAGTCCTTAAAGAGGTAACTGTGATTTCAATAAATATTTATTTTTAATTATTTTATTTATTTTCAGTATTATGCAATCACTTCCATATAACTTAGGATTTTCTCCCTCCCTTATCCTCCTTCCTCCTCCTTATCCCTCCCTCCATGAGACAGTATAACATGTGACATAAATTCTGTGCATACATTCTTATTAAATACATTTTCACCTTAGACATTTTGCATGGAAGAATTAAAATGAATGGGAAAAATCATAAAACAAGCTATACCGTAATACAAAAGAGAATGATCTTCTACATTCTGCAATTGAATTCCATGATTCCTTCTCTGGATGTGGAAGGGATTTTATCTTAAGAAATCACTGGAAAATGTTTAAGTCCTTGAATCACAATGAAATTCAAAGTCCACCAGAAAAATTCCTCACACAATTTGGTTGTTGTTAAGTACTAATTTCTGCTGGTTCAATTCCTTTCACTCATCATCAGTTCATTTAAGTTTTTCCAGGCCTCTCTGAAGTCTTCCTGTTCATATTCTCTTAAAGTACAATAGTAATACATTACATTCATGCACCACAATTTATTTAGCCATTTCCCTATTGATGGGCATCCCTTTGATTTACAGTTCTTGGCCACCACAAAGAGTGCTGCTATAAATACTTTTGTACATGAGGGACCTTTCCCATTCTTATGATCTTTTGGGGATACAGTCCTAGAAGCAGTATTGCTGGGTCAAAGGGTGTGCACACTTTTGTAGCCTTTTGGGCATAGTTCCAAATAGCTCTCCAGTATAGTTGGATCAGCTCACAGCTCAGTCAACAATGAATTAGTGTTCCAACTCTCCGTATCTTCTCAAATATTTATCAGCATCCTGTTTTGTCACATTAACCAATCTGATAGGAATGATGTGGTATCTCAGAGTTGTGTTGATTTGCATGTCTCTAGTCAATAGTGATTAAGAGCATTTTTTCATGTGACTATAGAGAGCTTTGATTTCTTCCTCTGAAACTGCCTGTTCATATCCTTTGACCATTTATGAACTGGGGAATGACTTGTGTTGTTGTATATTTGACTCAGTTCTCAATATATTTTATAAATGAGGCCTTTGTCACAGACTCTAGTTGCAAAAAATTAATTCCCAGTTTTCTGCTTCCCTCTTAATCTTGGTTCCATTGGGCTTGTTTGTGGAAAAACATTTCAATTTAATGTAGTCAAAATTATCCATTTTTCATTTCATAATGTTTTCTATCTCTTGTTTAGTCAAAAATCTTTCCTTTTCCATAAACCTGTTAAATATACTATTACTTGACCCATTACTTTGTTTATGTTATCAATATTTATAGCTAGATTATGTATGCATTCGGACTTTATTCTTGTATATAGTGTCAGACATTGGTCTATACCTAGTTTCAGCCATACTATTATCCAATTTTCCAAGCAATTTTTGTCAAACAGTATGTTCTTATTCCAGAAGCTGGGGTCCTTGGGTTTATCAAACAGTAGATTGCTATATTCATTGACTACTGTGTCTTGGGTACCTAACCTATTCCACTAGTGAACCCTTCTGCTTATTAGCCAGTACCAAGCGGTTTTGATAATTGCTGCTTTATAATACAATTTGAGATCTGGTAGAGCTAGGCCCCCTTCCCTAGCATTCCTTTTCATTAGTTCCCTTGATATTCTGGACCTTTCACTCTTCCAGATGAACTTTCATATTATTTTTTCTAGCTCTACAAAATAGATATCAGATAGTTTGATTGGAATGGCACTGAATAACTAAATTAATTTAGGTAGAATTGTCATTTTTGTTATATTGACTTGGCCCAACCACGAACAACTGCTATTTTTCCATTTACTTAGATCTGACTTTATTTGTGGGAAAAATATTTTGTAATTGTGTTCATGCAGTCTCTGAGTTTGTTTTGGCAGGTAAAATCCCAAATATTTTACAGTATCTACTGCAGCTTTAAAAGGAATTTCTCTTTCTACTTCTTGCTGTTAGACTTTGGTAGTGATATATAGAAATGCAAAAGATATGTGTGGATTTATTTTGCAACCTGCAAGTTTGCCAAATTTGTATGTTATTTTAATTAGTTTTTTGCTTTAATCTCTAGGATTATCTAAGTATATCATCATATTATTTTCAAAGAGTGATAACTTACTTTCTTCTTTGCCTGTTCTAATTCCTTAAATTACTTTTTCTTCTTCTATTGCTAGTTAACATTTTTAATAGCATGTTGAATAATAGTGGTGATAATGGACATCCTTGTTTCACCCTGATCTTATTGGAACTAAATCTAGCTTATGCCCATTGCATATAATTCTTGCTGAAGGCTTTAGGTAGATACTTTTTATTATTTTGTGGAAAATTCCATTTATTCCTATGTTCTCCAGTGTTTTCAATAGGAATTGGTGTTGTACTTTGTCAAAAGATTTTTCTGCATCTATTGAGATAATCATGTGGTTTCTGTCAGTTTTGTTGTGGATATGGTCAATAGTGCTAATAGTTTTCTTAATAATGAACCAGCCCTGCATTGCTGGTATAAATCCTACCTGATAATAATGTATTATTCTAGTGATTAGTTGTTGTATTATTTTTGCTAAAATTTTATTTAAACTTTTTGCATCTGTATTCATTAAATAAATTTGTTGATAATTTTCTTTCTCTGTTTTGGCTCTTCCTGGTTTAGGTATCAAAACCAGATTTGTATCATGAAAAGAATTTGGTAGGACTCCTCCAATTTTCCCAAATAGTTTATGTAGTATTGGAATTAACTATTAGCAGAATGTTTGATAGAATTCACTTACGAATCCATCTGGCCCTGGAGAATTTTTCTTGGGGAGTTCATTGATAGTTTGTTCAATTTCTTTTTCTGGGATGGGGTTATTTAAGTATTTAATTTCATCTTTTGTTGTCTGGGCAATTTGTATCTTTTAAAATGAGCATCCATCTCATTTAGATTGTCAAAATTATGAGCATACAGTTGGGCAAAGTAATTTCTTATTATTGTTTTCCTTTCCTCCTCATTGGAGGTGAGTTTACCCTTGTCACTTTTGATATTGGTAATTTCGTTTTCTTCATTCTTTTTATTGAACAAATTGGCCAAATGTATATCAATTTTATTGGATTTTTTTAAAAAGCAACCCCGAGTTTTATTTATTAGTTCAACAGTTTTCTTAGTTTCAATGTTATTAATCTCTCCTTTGTTTTATTTTTTTTTAGCATTTCTAATTTGGCATTTACTTGGGAATTTTCACGTTGTTCTTTTTCAATCTTTTTCATCTTCATGCCCAATTTATTGATCTCCTCTTTCTGTATTTTATTCATGTAGACAACCAAAGATATAAAACTTCTCGTAAGATCTGCTTTTGCGATATTCCATTTAATTTGGTAGGTTGTCTCATTATTGTCATTTTCTTGAATGAAGTTGTTGCTTGTTTCTATAATTTGTTATTTCACCCACTCATTCTTTAGGATTGGATGATTTAGTTTCCAATCAGTTTTTTGTTTATGTTTCTATGGCCTTTGATTACATATGAATTGTACTGCATTATAATGTGAGAAAGAAGCATTGACTATCTGCATTTCTGCACCATATTGTGAGGTTTTTATGGCCTAGTACAAGGTCAACTTTTGTATATGTGCAATGAACCACTGAGAAAAAGGCATATTCCTTTCTATTCCCATTCAGTTTTCTCCAGAGTTCTGTCATATCTACCTTATCTAGAGTTCTATTTATCTCCTCAACTTCTTTCTTGTTTATTTTAAGGGCAGATTAATCAATTCAGATAGAGGGAGGTCGAGGCCCCGTACTAATATGATTTTGCTGTCCATTTCTTCCTGTAATTCCCTTAACATCTCCTGTAAGAATCTGGATGCCATACCACTTGGAGCATATATTTTTAGCAATGAAATCGCTTGGTTTTCTATAGTGCCTTTTAGCAAGATATAGTTTACTTCCTTATCTCTTTTCATTAAGATCTTTTTCTGCTTTTGCTTTCTCTGAGATTGGGATTGCTACCCCTGCTTTTTTTTTTTTTTTTTTACATTAGCTGAAGTGCAATGAATTTTGCTACAAATTTTTACTTTTACACTATGTGTATTTCCCCATTTTAAATATGTTTCTTGTAAGCAACATATTGCTGCATTATGGATTTTAATCCATTCTGCTCTCTGGCTCTGTTTTATGGGAGAGTTCATTCCATTCACATTCACAGTTATGATTACTATTTGTGTCTTTCCCTCCACCCCCTTTCCCCTTGTTTATGCTCTTACTTCTCCCTTCTTGCTTACCCACTCCAATAGAGTTTTAATTTTTAATTACCACCTTCCTCTATCTTCCCTTCCTTCTTTCAGCCCTGATCCCTTTTAATCCCTTTTTCCTTATCACTTCTTTCCTCCCTTTTAGCCTTCCCCTCCCCTTTTTTTCTCCCTTCTTCTCCTATTGCCTATAGAGATAGTTGTATTTTTATACTTAAGTGAGCTTGTTTTATCCTCCTTGAATCCAATCAGCAGAGAATATCTCTGGAACAATACTCATCTCCCTCTCCTGTTTCCCTCTACTCTAATATATTTTTGTGCCTCTTCTTGTGATGGAATTTATTTTTTTCGGCCTCCTCCTTTTCATGTCTTCCATTAAAATCCCTTCACACTCTTAAATCACATTTGTTATCATCACATCATTTAACTTATACCCACTTATTCTATCTATGTATACCCATTTTACATTTCATATTAAATACACAATTCTCAAGATTAACAAGTATTATCTGTCCCATATTGTGTTGCAAGCTTTTGTTTTCCCCTATTTACATCATTTTTATGTCTCCCTTGAGATGTGCATTTGAAAATCAAATTTTCTCTTGAGTTCTGGCTTTTCATCAGAAAGGTCTGGAAATCTCTTATTTCCTTGAATGTCCATCTCCTTGCCTGAAATATTATGCTCAACTTTGTTGGGTAATTAATCCTTTGTTGTAGTCCCAGTTCCTTTGTCTTATGGAAAATTGCGTTGCAATTCCTTCAATCTTTTAATGTAGAAGCTGCAAAGTCCTGTGTGATCCTTACTGTAGCTCCTTGATATTTGAATTTTTTCTTTCTGGATGTCTGTGGTATTTTCTCCTTCACTTGACAGTTCTGGAATTTGGCAATGATATTCCATGGTGTTTTTAGTTTGGTATCAATTTCAAGAGATGAACATTGGATTCTTGTGTTGACTATTTTGACCTCTGTGTCTAGGACTTGTGTGCAATTTTCCTTGATGATTTCTTGGATGATATTTTCCAGACTCTTTTGTCCATCTTTGCTTTGTGGTAGAGCAATAATCCTTAGATTTTTCTCTTCTAGATCTGTTTTTCAGGTCAGTTCTTTTTCCACTTAGGCATTTTACATTTTCTTCTATCTTTTCATTCTTTAGATTTTCTTTGACTGATTCTTGATGTCTCATAGAAACATGAGCTTCTACTTGCCCAATGCTACTTTTTGTCAAATTGTCTTCTTCAGGTAACTTCTGCATGTCTTTTTCCATCTGTCCAATTTTTCCTTTTAAGGAGTTATTTTCATCATTTAGGTTTTGTACTTCCTTTTCCATTTGTCCAATTTTCCTTTCTAGAGTGCTGTTCTCATCAGTGAATTCTTTTTTTCATATTTTTAAAAACATTGGCCAGTTTTTCTTCTATTTCTCTAATTTGTATTTTAAAATACTCCAGATCTCTTCCAAGAAGGTTCTTTGTGCTTCAGATCAGTTCACATTCCCTTGTGAAATTTCAGATAGGAGTACAGTCTCAATGCCCACCTCTTTGATATTTGTATTTTCATTCTTGTCCCCATAGAAGGATTCTATGTTCCTTTCTTTTCTGCTTTGCTTATTACTCATGGTAATAATCCTTTTCCTGACTTTTAAAGTAGATCTCTCCATCTGTGGCACAGGGAGCTCTGTCCCACAGTTCTAGTGCCTAAAACTTGAGGCTTTGTGTGTTGTATCTTCGGGTTACTTCAGCTAGAAATTAAATGCTGCAGTTTACCTGGTGCTGAGCTGGTTGGT
The DNA here is from genome assembly GCA_023548195.1 of Bettongia penicillata ogilbyi. NCBI lineage: Eukaryota > Metazoa > Chordata > Mammalia > Diprotodontia > Potoroidae > Bettongia > Bettongia penicillata. The sequence continues at coordinate 757,688 of JAJHZJ010000688.1, read as the reverse complement.
GTTTGACAGCAGAGGCCTGTTGGGCCTTTTTAGGTTTCCCCGAAGTTACCCTGGAGCTAGTTCGTTAAGTGTTGAAGAGGGGTGGTCTGGATGCTGGCAGCTCCTTTGATGAGCTAGAATGTAGAGGGACTCAGGTATCTGCATTAGTGTCTTAATGATTCTACTGGGTTGCTGAGTCATGCCTGTGGTTCTGATGTTGGCAGTTGCCGGCTTCACCTCACTGAGGTTCAGGATCTTCTCCTGAGTTGTTGAGGTGGGTTTGTCTGGGACAGCTCTGATCTTGCATGGGTCGCCTTTGGCTACAGCAAGAGGAACCCTTTCTTGTGATCTTTCTAGCTTCCCTGGATGAGAGTCTTTCCTCTTTTGCTGCTCCCACTGCTCCAGGATTTTTCCCAGGGAGATATTCTCTGGACTGGTCAAGGTCAACAAGGGAAGGAGATAGCAATTACAGATCACTCTGACATCTTGCCTCCCAGAACCTGAAAGAGTAAATATTTATTTTGCTGTCTGATTCAGAGTAATGAGATATTACTAGAAACCCAGTAGATGTCTCAAACCGAAAATGTTTGAAACAACTGACTATCTTTCTCCTTAAAGTCTCTTCAATTTCTTCTTACTGCAGTCTCTAAGGCTTGCAGATTAGTAGTCATTCTTAACTTCACTCCTTCCCAATCCAATCTGTTGTCAAGACTTTTAAATTTCAAGTATGAAACACATCTCAAGAAGTGGAGCAATGATGGCACAATAGGCACTATTAGACCACACCATTCCCAGTATAGTGGGTAAGTCATAAGCACCTGAGGTATCAGAGTAGAAAGATAAAGGCAGGCTACTGGCCCCCAGCATAAATGAATGTCCAAGAAGCATAGTTTAACATTGAAAGTCTCAAAATAGGTTGAAAAAAATGAGCAAAAAAAAAACAAACAGAAGACAGCCTGGACTATAGAAAGATAATATGGTGAAAGGGAAGATCAAAATACGAACTCAGAAAAGAACAGCAAAATCAAATTGCCAACATGTGAAGCCTGAGAGAGGAATATGAATTGGTCTAAAGTATCAAAAATCTTCTTGGAAAAATTGGAAAAGGATCTTAAAAACCACCTAAGACAGGAAAAAATTGGGGATAGTAATGAGATGATGTCCTAAACATATTAGGAGAGTAAAAAACAGTTTACTTGTCAGATCTATGGAGAAAAGAAGAATTCATGACCAAACAATTGACAGAGAGCATTGCAAAATAGAAAATGTAAAATTTTCATTATATTATATTAATTTTTTTTCAAAAATTAAACCATGGCAACGAAGATTTGAAACAATGCAATAAACTAGGAAGGAATTTTTGGAGCTGGTATAACTGATAAAAGCAAAGTTTCTAAAATGTATAGAAAACTATATCAAATTTTAAAGAAAATAAGTCATTCTTCAATTGATAAATGATCAAAGGATATGAAAAGGCAGTTTTCAGAAGAAAAAATAAATGGTATCTATAATCTTTTGGCAAGATGGCAGAGTAGAAAGACACACATATGCTGACTCTCCTCACATGCCCATAAAATACCTGCAGAGAGGGACTCTCAACAAATTTTGGAGCAGCAGAAGTGGAGAACAACAGAGTGGAGAAGATTTCCAGCCCAGGGTGACCTGAAAAGCCCACAGGAAATGTCTGTTGCAATGGACGTGGAGCAGAGCCCAACCCAGTCTTGGCCGTGCAGTGCATAAACAGCCCTCAGAAGCCACATAGGGCAGGCATCAGCAGTTCCCACAGCAGCCCCTACAGCAACCTGCATCCATTGTTTAATCCTAAAAACCCTGGGGGAACTCAGGAGATGATTATTACCTCAGCCCAGTGTAGAGGTCCTGAGGGAGCTGATTTTTATCTCACACTGAATGGCGGCCCTTACCATGCAGCTCATTTGAATTTCAGCTCCCAGTGCTGGCTTGGCATAACTGGAGGCCAGGTGACTGTGGAGAGAAAACTGCTAAGATTCTGGGCACAAAAACTCTCCCTGCCTCCAAACCAGTGTACATGCTTGATTGTGCTACCTTGGAGGAACTTAGATCTTACACGTCCCTAGAGTATACCCTACTCTTGACAAAGGATGTAAAAGTCAAGTAACTTGTTGGGAAAATGCCCAAAAAAGGGGATAAAAAAAAATAAGACTAGAGAAGGTTACTTTCTTGGTGAACAGATATCTTCTACCATCCTTTCAGATGAGGAAGAACAATCCTTGCCATCAGGAAAAGACATAAAGGTCAAGGCTTCTGAATCCCAAACATCCAAAATAAATATTCAGTGGTCTCAGGCCATGGAAGAGCTCAAAAAGGACTTTGAAATTCAAGTAAGAAAGGTGGAGGAAAAACTGGGAAGAGATATGAGAGAGATGGAAGGAAAGCATGGAAAGCAGGTCAACACCTTGCTAAAGGGCTAACTCAATTGTAAAAGATGTTCAAAAAGGCAATGAGGAGAAGAATGCTTTAAAAAAGCATAATTAGCCAAATGGAAAAGGAGGTTCCAAAGCTCACTGAAGAAAATAGTTCTTTAAAAATTAGAATGGAACAGATGGAGTCTAATGATTTTATGAGAAACCAAGAAATCACAAAACAAAACCAAAAGAATGAAAAAGTGGAAGATAATGTGAAATATGAACTTTTGAAAAAATGCTCTAAATCACTGTTGTTTGGAGAAATGAAAAATTAAAACAACTCTAAACCACCATTGAACCCCTATTAGATTGGCTAGTATGACAAAAAAGGAAAATTATGAACTTGGAGAAGATATAGGAACATCAGGACACTAATGTGTTCTTGGTGGAGTTGTCGAGTGATCCAAGCATTCAGGAGCATAATTTGGAACCATGCACAAAAGGCTATAAAACTGTATATAGGCTTTGATCCAGCATTGCCATTACTAGGTCTGTATTTCAATCAAAAATTTAAAAAAAGGAAAAAGATCCACATGCACAAAAATTCCTATATCAACTCTTTATGGTGGCCAGGAATTGGAAATTGAGAGTATGCCTATCATTTGGGAATGGCATAACTTGTGATATATGAATGTAGTGGAATACTATTGTGCTAAAAGAAATCATGAACAGTCAGATTTCAGAAAAATCTGGAAAATCTTATGGGAATTGAGGCTGAGTGAAAGGAGGAGAAGCTGGAAAAACATTGTACACAACAACAGCAACATTTTGCAATGATTAAGGTTTCATAGTCTTATAGACTTAACTCTTCTCAGGAATACAATCGTCCAATACAATTCTAAAAGAGTTGTGAACGGTTAACTGAATTTATGCTAATAAATGTTAACAATTGCTAACTGAAGAAAGAACTTTGAAGTCTGAATGTAGATTAAAGCTTACTATTTTGACGTTTTAAGTGTTTTTTTCTCATTTTTTCTCTTTTGTTCTGATTCTTCTTTCACAACATGACAAATATGGAAATGGGTTTATCGTGATTGCACATGCTTAACCTATATCAGATTGCTTGCTGTCTTGGAGAGGGGAGAGGGAAGGAGGGAGAAAAATCTGGAACTGAAAAATTTATAAAAATGAATATTGAATACTATCTTTATCTGCAATTGGAAAAAATACTAATATTATTTTTAAAAATGTCTCAAATACATCCCCTCCTCTCCTCTGACAGTGCTAACACTTTGATATATAGACATTCATCAGCTTACCCTGTGACTTCTCTTGAGTCTTCCTTTCTCATGATTTCTCTCACACCAATCACTACTCAATTCTGCCACCAAAATGACTTTCTCAAATTGAATATTCAAATATATACTCTACCTGAGCAAAAGAAAAAAAAAACATACAAAAACTCCAGTGATTCCTTATGGCTCTCAGGATTAAATTTAAAATGTAATGTGAAACATTCACAGTCCTTCATAATTTTTCCTTCTGTACTTTTTCCAGTTTTCTCTTACATTTATTCTCAGAGCTTCCCCGCCCCCCGCCCCGTCCCCCGCAGTGACACTGCTATCTTGGTTGTTTCATGGACACTTTTTGTATCTTGAATGTAGGAATTTTGGGGGATGTTTCACATCCTAGAACACTCTCGCTGCTTCATTCTGCCTAATTCTTTATCTAGCTATTTTTAGATGCAACTAAATTCTCAGTATTTAAAGAAAAAATTCCAATGCTTTAATTCAGTGTGGGATGACTGGATGTTATATCATACTGCTGTTTACATATCTTGCTCTAGAAAGTTTCCCAATCATATTTGGCCTGCTGCCCCTTTTCAAAAACGAAGAACTTAACACCCCCCTAGAAATCTACTTTTCTTAATCCTTTAATTACTTTGTAAAAATTTGCATCATTCCTAAAAAATAATAAAATGAAATACAACATAATATAATGCAATCTAATGTAATATAACATGATACAATATGCTATACTATACCATACCATACCATAGCACAAGAGAATATAAAATAGCATAATATAATGCATATATATGTATATATAAAATTTAATAATTTATTTTAAATTTGCGGTTTTTTCCCTTAATTGAAATTTTGATGACACAATATTTCATCATGTAACCCTATAGTATCATATTGCAAACAAGTCATTAAATGCACATATTCCTGCTGATGCATTTTAGACTTCCCAACAACACGTAAAACCCTCACTTGCCAATACTTGCTTGTTAAGACCTGTTGGTAGACTTGACCAGTGATCAGTTATAACTTGCATTTTGTGTGTTTATTTGGAAAATAATGTAATCACCATGACTTAAACTTTGCTACACAAGAAATGAAATGTATGAATGGTTCTTCAACAGTTCTTAACTTTTCTTCTTTCTTTATACTTCCACTTATCCCTTACTTTTATTCAACATCTCCCAATTGCACCTGAGGCTACTACCATCTCTATGGATCATTCTAACACACCCTAGGAGGTGGCATCACCCATGTTGGGAACCTTTGGTAAATGTTGAGATGGGAGGGGGTTTAGTAAGTGTTAAGTGCTTCCAACCTGGTGACATCTGAGGAGATGAATGCTTACTACACTCCTGAGTCATGTTTTGGCCTTAACACAGGTAAGACCTTACTCCCTCCAACTCTTTTCTCCCCTGGAACTGTGATCTGGAACTGTGTAATGGGTGAGAATGATAGCAGACTGTACTACTTTTCTTTCCCATGGGACTGTAAACAGGAACTGAATTATGGGTGACAGAGATACTAAATGTCATTAGATCTTATACCCACTGCAAATAGAATATCCTCTCTGATCTCTTTCTGGCAGGTTTTCAGTTCCCTTACAGTCCCTAGCTGTAGATCATGTTTACCTGGTTCCTCTTCTAGTGCCCTTGAACAGGACCCATCCAAATATCTGTCAATTGTCTTTCTATCTTCCTAAGCTACTCTGGACTGGAAGAAAGTGATACACTGAATTTTTTTTGTCTTTTCCACTCAGAGTTCTACTTGGCATATTATCCATAGTGATTTTAGAAGAGACTTTTTGGACACAGTTGTGACCTCTCACTCTGCTACCTTTATTCTGCCCTGTCCTCAACATTAGATTATAAAGGCCTAGAAATCAGTTTGTGTCATATCTTTTAATCCACCTTTTTAAACAGTCTTTGTATTCACTAAATACTGAAACATATTGAATTAATTTGCATGTACTTATTTAACAGTCATTGTTGAAAGTCACTGTAATAAGTGTGGGGAATGGTTGGGTGCAACATTAAGTTTAATCCTTCCTCATAATATTATGTTCAGTCTGTCTTCCTCAATATTTGACAAACAGAAAGTGTTCTTTCCACTGGGCTACAAGGATTCCATTTTGACCTGTGACATGAAAATTAAAGTGAAATTCTTTATTTTTTAAATAAAATTTCTTGTCTTCCTGCTATAAACTCCATTTGTTCCTCATGTTCTCTTTGTTCATCACAATAGTAAGTCCTCTGTTCATACTCATTAAACTTAACCCAATTCAATTAAATTCATCAATATTTATTAAAAGCTTAATTTATATGTTCAGAATCTATAAGTAACTATGACATATCCCAAAGTCTAACAATATATGCTGCCCAATAGAAAGATATTCCCAGAACAACAGTAAATGTTTTACTAAGGGAGAAATACAGTAAATAATGCATGGAAGTATGCTTAAATTTTCCTCATATATAGATAAATGTACATCAGAAGATTTGTAAGATACCAATTTATGCCAAATAGAATTTGAAACATGACAAAAAGTTGAAAAAAATCTTCAATGTTCTTAGCAATGTAAAAATAATAAAATAATATCATAAATAATAAAAGGATACATCACTGATGAGACCTAAGGAGAGTGCAAATAATTTAGCAATTAAGAGAGAAATATATAACTATCTCACAATTAATATTCCATCACTATGTTTATATGTCAAAATCATCACAAATATGAGAAAAGGAACTATGTGTAATAATGTACATCTAATATCTGTTCTATTTGGGCAGGACGGGGGAACAAAAAATGTAATTATATGTGTCGTCTCTGAAAAATGACTAAATTAATAATTTATATTAATATTAATTTACATTAAAATTAGCAAATGTAAATTGTTAATTAATCTACATAAATATTACATGGATTAAGAAATCTTCATGAATATTGCATTAATATATTGTGATATTAAGGTATTAAGATAGTAAATATAAGCTAATCAGGAAAATACAGGAATATCACAATTATATTTATTATATCTATAGAGAGAAGGAAGGAAAGGAGAAAGGAAGGGAGGGAAAGAGGAAGGAAAGAAAGAAGGAAGAAAACCTGTTAGAGCCACAGAAGGATCTGAAAAGTGACAAAAAAATAATATCTTTTTATTGTTTATGGCCTGAACTGTAATTTGATTCTACCTTAATTGATTAAAATTTTAGGTGAAATTTAATTCTAACTTATATAACTATATAATTTTTTGATGAAGGGGACTGAATTTTTAATAACAAGTTAGTATTGTGTGAACTATCCTTACAACATTATGTTAAATTAAGGTAACCCAAAGAAAAAATATAAAATGTTCTTTTCCTCCAAAAAAGTTTATTATTAGAATTTTAATATAATTTTAGTTGTGCTGTGCATTCTTAGCTGTATACAAATATCTTCTTCACATCAAATATAATTTAGACAACATTTGTGGATATAAGAAAAGAATTTTGAGGATCAACCATATTATTTTAAGATACAAAGTAGAGATAGTCAAGGTCAAGACATAATAGTTGCATGTATGTGTGGGGAGGGAGAGAGAGAGAGAGAGAGAGAGAGAGAGAGAGAGAGAGAGAGAGAGAGAGAGAGAGAGAGAGAGAGAGAGAGAGAGAGAGAGAGAGAGCAGAAACAAGAATTGCTCCTAAATCAGACAGAATGAAGGGACTTGTTACACTTAGGTGATTTACAAATTGTGGCAATCCCTTTTACTGAACTGATTTTTCTGATTTGTGAAAAGAGAATCTCCTGTTAAAAATCCCATTTAAATAGGATTCAGACTCTGTGCTTTTGAATTATTGGAAGGAAATTGGATAGGAATTTAATTTGTCTGATAAGTGATACTCTCTTGCTGAAACAGCATTGTATCCCCATGGACAAAATGAAACCTATTAAAAGAATGCATAAGCAAACTGTGGCATGCGGCTGGGAATTTCCAGATTAAATATGCAGTATATTGTATTGAAATATTGGGACAAGGGTCTATACATAATTTCAGGCAGTTAATCATTCTCTATAAGATAGGATGAGCCTTTCTCATTTGTGTAGCTCTGCTATTTTATCAGTCAAGTCACTATCACATTGGGCATTAGACTGAGATTCCCTTTTGCAAAATAGTCTCTTACCGTGTGTTTTATTAAGTTAGGTATAGACTGAGTTACAAGAATGAATGCAATTTTCTTATTTCTTTTGGTCCCAGGTATCCCAGGATCATTAACTTACAATAAAGTACAACAGGAAAGGATGAGTGCTATCTGGTCAGTGACTGGCTTCACATGAACTTTCTTGATGAGTTTTTCATGTTGAGCTTTCGAGGAGAGTGTTACAATAATCAGAATGAAATGTGCTACAGGGTATTGAAAAGAAAAAAAAAGTATCTTTTTAAAATAATGTTTACTTATTTTAGTTTTCGACATTTATTGACACAAAATTTTGAGTTCCAAATTTTCTCCCATCTCTCCTCTCCCCCCACCCCATAACATCTTCCATTCTGATTACCCTTTTCTTCAATTTGCCCTTCCTTCTATCACACCCTATCCTTCCCTTATCCCCATCCTCGCTCTTTTCTTATAGGGTAAGATAGATTTCTATACCTCATTACCTGTGTTTCTTATTTCTCAGTTATATGCAAAAAAAATTCTCAACATTCATTTCTAATACGTTGAATTCCAACTTTTCTCCCTTCCTCCACACCCATCCCCACTGAGGTGAGAAGCAATTCAGTATAGGCTATATATGAGTAGTTTTGCAAAAGACGTGCATAATAGTCATGTTGTGTAATACTATATTTCCCTCCATCCTATCCTGTCCCCCATTTATTCTATCATCTCATTTGACCTTGTTCCTCCCCAAAAGTGTTTACTTCTAATTACTACCTTCTCCCATTTTCCCTCCTTTCTATCATCCCTCTCACAGCACTTTTCCCCTGTTTCCTGTAGTGTAAGATAGATTGTCATGCCAAACTAAGTGAGCATGTTATTCCCTCCTTAAGCCAAATGGGAATGGAGTAAGCTTCACTTTTTCCTTCTCATCTCCTCCGTTTTCTCCTCCATTGAAAAATGATTTTCTTACATCTTTTATGAGTGTTAATTTTCCCCATTTCATTCCCTCTTTTATGCTCCCAATATATTTCTCTGTCACCCCTTAATTTTATTAATAATTTTTATTAATTTTATTAAATTAATTTTAATTAATTTAATTTAAATTATTAAAATTTATTAATTTTATTTTTTAATATATCATCCATTCTTATTCAACTCAACTTGTGCTTTATGTCTATGTGTGTGTGTGTGTATGTGTGTGTGTGTGTGTGTGTGTGTGTGTGTAATCTTTCCAACTGCCCAAATATTGAGAAAAGTCTCCAGTTACAAATATTATCTTTCCATGTAGGAATGTAAACAGTTCAACTTTAGTAAGTCCCTTTCCTGTTTACCTTTTCATGCTTCTCTTGATTCTTGTGTATGAAAGTCAAATTTTCTATTCAATTTGGGTCTTTTCATCAAGAATGCATGCAAATACTCCCTATCATTAATGACCATCCCCTCCCCCCCGAATACTCCCCCTGATACTTAGTTTTGCTGGACAGGTGATTCTTGGTTTTAATCCCACTTCTTTTGACTTCTAGAATATCATATTCCCTTTGACCCTTTAATGTAGAAGCTGCCAGATCCTATGTTATTCTGATTGTATTTCCACAATACTCAAATTGGTTCTTTCAAACTGTTACTTGACTTTTGAGTCCTTTGTCAAGAGGAGAGTATACTCTGGAGACATGAAGGCTCTTAGTTCCTATAAGATGGCACAGTCAAGGGAGAGGGGTTCATTCCTTTCCTGACCTGTGCACTGATCTGGGAGCAACCAAAAGCTTTTCTGCCCAGGATCTGTGAGTAATAGAATTCCATCTCCACAACCACCTCCAACTCTGCTACGTCAGTCCAGCATACCTGCTTATCCCAGGGTGGTGCTCAGGGCTGAGATTCAGATCAGCTGCTTGATTTCCCCAGAGCTTTAGGTGGAGGGCACCTCAAATGTACCCTGCAACTACCACCACACCCTGGGGCTGGGGCTAGTGGTGGACCGCTCTCCCTTCTTGCCCACTTGGAAAAGCCCTTTCACTGACCTTTGAAGATTTATTTGGTGCTTGTGGGTTGAGGTGTCTGGGACCCTCAGCTGCTGCTATATATTCTGCCCTAGAGGCCTGTTCTGGTCTTGTTTCTCTCTGTGTCACATGGGCAATTGTGGGCTGTTCTCCATTCCATGATTCTTACACTTAGACCTTTCCTTTGGGACTTCCAAGTTACCTTTGGTTGCACATCTCTTTTGCTCTGTTTTTCTGTTACTTCTGCTACTCTATAATTTGTTGTGAGTTATTTTTAACAGGTATTATATGGGCTGTGGGGGAAGAGCTAGTGTATGTCTTCTACTCTGCCATCTTGGCTGTGGCCCCCAAAATTATCTCAATGCACTTTTCTTTCTGTTTATCTATATCTCCCTCTTGTCTGACTATCTCTTTCTCTATCTCTCTGTTTCTTTGTCTCTCATTTTTTTAATTCAGAAATTTATCATATCCCAGTATTAGAGAAAAAAATAAAAGAAAAGGAAATATGAGTAAGTAAGTGACAAAGATGAATAAAGCATCATTTATTTAGCATATTCTCTTCAAGTTTGTACTGGAAAAAATATTTTACCCTTCTCACATCCCATTTTATTCCATTTGCACAGTAACAAATTACAATGCTTTCAAAATATCAGTCAAATGTCTGACTTCCACTTACAAGTGGACGTTAAAGGAGAGTGGATATCCTTGTGATTATTATGGTAATTTTCTCTAAAAGCACTTTCAATCAAATAATTAATTTTAGGTAACAGAAGAAAGTAAAGTTGAACAGTATTAAAAACAAAAAAATGTGAAAAATAGTGTGTAATCCAAAGCAGAATTCTTCCTCCAAAGGGAGAATTTTGAGAGTTGGGATAATAAAGACCTTTCCACACTTAATCCTTTGCTACTCGTCTAAGTAGATCTATAACATGAAAATGTTGGTTTTTTGTTTTTTTGTCTTTTGTTTTTAATTTTAGGCTTATTTTTTCTTAGAATAATTTTTATTTTATTTTAATGGTTTTAATTGAATGACTTTTATTGAGCTCCCAGTATTGTGTGTAGAAGGCTATTATTATCCTATTCAGGTAGGTGGTGAACTACTTCTTGGAGTTCATAATTTCACATAAAAATTACATACTACGAAAGAAGCACAAAGAGATATAAACTACATGTAGCCATAAAGAGCTCTTTTCAGTAGGATAACAGCCACCATAGAATGACTACTGTTCCTAGCATGGAACCTATCATAACCCATTTTCTCATCTGTTCCTGTTTTAATCTGTTCTCATTTGTATTACAGTTATTTAGTGTATATATCTTCTCTCTCTAATAGATTGTAAGCAGGAAGTGGTTCTTATTTCACTTTCATGGATATAATACCTAGCACATTAATATTCATATCAGGGGGCATTTGAAAATGTTTCTGAAGTTGAATTGAAATTAATTGAATTAAATTGATCCAGCTGATGTTAGTGTCAGAAAACTTTTAACAGAATTTCAAGTAAAGGATATATTGTTTCTTTATAGAAGATATTTTCAGAGGTCACAAGGTCGTAGTCATGAAATCATGGCAAGTCTGAGGTTGAAATGTGACCCTAGATATTTAATATCTGTGTGACACTGGGAAGTCAAATGACATAATATTTGAAAAGTACTTGGTCAACCCTAAAGCATACAAATCATGAGGTAGAAAGGAATGTTTGAGATGAATTAGTCCAATCTTCTCATTTTAAATGTGAGGAAAGTGAGATCCAGAGAGTTTAAGGAACAAGACCAAATTCACTGAATAATAAATGGCAGAGACAAGGTTTGAGGTCAATTCCTATGACACGAAGTCAACACACTTTCGTCTTGGATACAAGGGTGAGCAACTAGATTAATAACAACATATCCTCACATTTTTATATAGCATTTTATATAGCAACTCTTCAATTTTTGAAGCATTTTATATACGTTATTTCATTTGGGGGCAAACAATTTGTCCAGGCAGATACTCTTTCTGATAAAGGGTTGTGGCTCTTCCCCTCCCCACCTCTTCCTTTTGTCTTATTCACAGAAGCTATCTTAATGTAATAGATTCTTTTGGGGAAGAGCCAGCTAGAGAACCCACTGCACCTCGTACAGAGGCATTGTAAGCAAAAAGGAAATCCAGACTCCAAAAGGAACAGGTGAAGAATGCCTGATGTCCTGCAAGAATAGTATGAAAAAGAGACTTATAAGCTAAATGTGAGTCAGCAATCTGTGGTTGCTATTTTTAAAATGAAAATCTTTCTGTGAAAAATAACAAACAGCACAGCATGTAGGTTACCCTTAATTTTCTCTATATCTCTATATCTCATTAGACCTCATTTTCTTACTCAGAAAAGATCTGAGTTTCCTGGGTTCTCAGCTTTATAGCAACAAACTGAAGAGGCCTGAATCCATTCTCCTCAATGTTTCATTTTGTAGATTATAAAAACTGAGACTCAAAGTAGTTTAAGTGACTCATCCAAGGCCACACTGGTAGTAAATAGCTGTAAAGAATTGAACGCAGGCTACTGTGTTCTATATCCTAAAAAGAATATTATATATTCCACTTTGCCTTAGCATCAAGGAAGATTTTTGTTTTTGTTCATGCGTGTTTCCTATTAAGTATGACCATGCTAATACAAAATGGGTAAAGATATTCATTATTAATTCAGAGTCCAGTTTAAACAAGATATTTCAAATAAAAAAAAAAATTGTTTCATCCAGTTCTTCAGTCACACAATGTGTCTGGATGGTACCACTAAGTTGACTGAGTATTTTTTGGCTTAATTCCCAATTTTTTTTTTGCTTAGTTGGTCACATTAGCTGTTATTGATCACATCTAGCTGTTAAAACAACTGGAAACATCAACTCTACTATTCCTCATTTCAGCATTTACTGTAATGTTGGTTAGGTCCTAGCAAGGGAAGTCTGGATTGAATTGAATGGATTAAAATAGTTATTTTTCATAGAACAGAAAGAGTACCAAAAATTGAACCTGATGGATAACAGTTAAATGCCTATTTTGACACTATGGATGGACAGGTGGATTGACAAGTGTATTAGTTCTGGAGTGAAATGTCTGGCTCAAATGTCTTCATGGCAATGCTACTTCAGTTAAAGGCAAGTCACGTTTCTTCTGCTATCCTTTGGCCTGAGTTTCCAAATTTGTAAAGTGAGAATGAGTTAGATGGCCTCTAAAGTACTTCCCAGATGCTATAAAAGTTTTCCAGTAACTTTGATCTCATTACAGGTACACATGCAAATACACATTTTCTATTACATTTATTAAGAGGCTTTTTGTAAATAGGCCCATAACACTTTCTCTTTGGATTCTAATCCTGTCTGTGATATTTGTCATTTCATTCTACACTCTATAAAGACTCTGGCTCCACAAGTTAGACAATGATAAAAAGTCTATTTTCAATAAAATTTCACCATCAGTGAGTGTTCACTGAGGACTCATTTTGTTGTTCAGTGTGGTACTATTTAAAGAAATCCCATTTTAAGGTCCCCAGAAGAAGGAACTATTACCTACTTCCCGATTTTCTAAAAGAACTACAGGAAAAGGGGCCTGGGAAATTTGAATAGTTGTGTTTATTAGCAAGGAAATGGTCAGAATTCTACTTTCTCTTCCCACCAAGGAACATGAGGGGTGCTGGAATTTGCAATGGTAATTTAAACAGGAAGAGCTTCCACATTAATTAATAGGCCCAAGTGACCTGGTTAAGTCACATGGAAGCTTGAGTCACATGGGTCTAAGTCATGTGGAACAGGAAAGTCTGGAGCAGGAAGGGTGGAAACAGAGCAGAACTAAGAGCAAATTGGTCAGAAAGGAGAAAGGGTAAAGCGGGCAGCTAGCTAGCTTGAATGAGAGATCTTGTTTGTGATTTTGTTTAAGAAAATTGTTTTGTGGGGCGGAGTCAAGATGGCAGAGTAGAAAGATGCACGTATGCGAGCTTCGAACACACAGCCCATAGATTTAATGTAAGAAGAGCTCCCCAGAAGTTCTGGATCACTGCAGGGTGTGCAGAAACATAGTGGAAGAGATTTCCATTCCAGAGAGCCCTGGAGAGCTGTCCCCAGGTCCGTCGCGCCACAGAAAGTGGACCCCACCTCAGCGCTGCCCTGGCCGCGGCCCCAGAGAAGCTGGTCCGAGCAGGCTTCAGGGATGGAACCTCCAGCAGCCTGGAAGGTCCCTCCACCCACAGAAGCTACAGGTCAGTGAGAGACATGCCTGGGCTGACTGAGAGGGGAGCGGGGTGTCTCCGTGGCTCAGGACCCCTCGGGAGGAAGCAGCGGAGGCAGAGGCAGGGGCAGGAAGCCATGGAAGCAGAGGTGGGGGTGGCAGCGGAGGCAGCGGCGGCCTAGGACTCCCCCAGCAGCAGGCAGGATCTTCATTACTGAAAGTCTCTGCATAAAGCACCTGAAGGAGCTGAGCCTGGGAGATGGCCCTGCCCCACCCACTCTATTTCTGAAGGTCTCTGCATAAAGCCCCTGAGGGAACTGAGCCTGGGAGGTGGCCGTGCCCCCACTCCAGCTCCAGAAAGGAAGCTCACATTGAATAGCAGCAGTGCCTGCTGCGGAAAGTCCATTTGAATCTCAGACCCCAAGCACTAACTGGGCAGATCTAGGCGGGGGTGGACAGGAATCTCAGAAGTCAAGTAACTGGCTGGGAAAATGCCTAGAAAAGGGAAGAAAAATAAGACTATAGAGAGTTTTTGAACAGATGCAAATGATCCCGACTTTCTGATCTGATGACGAGGACATATCCTTGCCATCAGGGAAAGGTATGGAGGGCAGGGCCTCAGTACCCCAGACATCCCAGGGGGATGTCGGATGGGCTCAGGCCTTGGAAGAGCTCAAAAAGGATTTTGAAAAGCAAGTTAGACAGGTGGAGGAAAAACTGGGAAGAGAAATTAGAGAGATGCAAGAAAAACGTGTCAATACCTTGGTAAAGGAGACACAAAAAAATGCTGAAGAAAATAACACCTTGAAAAATAGGCTCACTCAATTGGCAAAAGAGGTTCAAAAAGCCAATGAGGAGAAGAATGCTTTCAAGAGCAGAATCAGCCAAGTGGAAAAAGAGGTTCAAAAGCTCACTGAAGGAAATAGGTCTTTCAAAATGAGAATGGAACAGATGGCGTCTAATGACTTTACGAGAAACCAAGAAATCATCAAACAAAACTAAAAGAATGAAAAAATGGAAGAGAATGTGAAATATCTCATTGAAAAAACAACTGACCTGGAAAATAGATCCAGGAGAAACAATTTAAAAATTATGGGACTACCTGAAAGTCATGATCAAAAACAGAGCCTAGATATCATCTTCCATGAAATTATCGAGGAAAATTGCCCTGACATTCTACAATCAGAAGGCAAAATAAGTATTGAAAGAATCCATTGATCACCACCTGAAAGAGATCCAAAAAGAGAAACTCCTAGGAACATCGTGGCAAAACTCCAGAACTCCCAGGTCAAGGAGAAAATCTTACAAGCACCTAGAAAGAAACAATTCCCATATTGTGGAAATAAAATCAGGATAACTCAAGATCTAGCAGTTTCTACATTAAAGAATCGAAGGGCGTGGAATAGAATATTTCAGAAGGCAAAGGAACTAGGACTCAAACTACGAATCACCTACCCAGCAAAACTGAGTATAATACTTCAGGGGAAAATATGGTCTTTCAATGAAACAGAGGACTTTCAAACATTCTTGATGAAAAGACCAGAGCTGAAAAGAAAATTTGACTTTCAAACACAACAATGAGAAGAAGCATGAAAAAGTAAACAGCAAAGAGAGGTCTTAAGGGACTTACCATAAGTGAACTGTTTACATTCCTACATGGAAAGACAATATTTGTAACTCTTAAAACGTTTCAGTATCTGGGTAGTTAGTGGGACCACACACAGACATGTACACGCATGCACGCACACACACATACACACATGCACACACATAAAGAGACAGAGAACACAGAGTGAATTGAATAGGATGGGACCATAACTTAAAATAAATTAAGGTAAATGGTGAGAGAGAAATGTAGTGGGAGGAAAGAGGGTGAAATGGAATGGGGTAATTATATGTCATTTAAGAGACAAGTAGGAGACTTTTTAGTGGAGGGAAAAAGAGGAGAGCTGAGAAAAAAAAAACAAGAAGTTTACCCTCATCACATTTGACTAAAGGAAGGAATAAAATGCACACTCATTTTGGTATGAAAATCTATCTTACAGTATAGGAAAGTGGGGGAGAAGGAGATAAGCAAGGGGGGGATGATGGAAAGGAGGGCAATGGGAGGAGGGAGCAATTTGAAGTCAACACTCAGGGAGGGACAGGATCAAAAGACAGAAGAGAAACAATGAGGGGCAGGATAGGATGGAGGGAAATACAGTTAGTCTTACACAGCACGACTATCATGGAAGTCATTTGCAAAAGTACACAGATATGGCCTATATTGAATTGCCTGCCTTCCCAAAGGGAATGGTGGGGAGGGACGGATGGGGAGAATATGGAACTCAAAGTTTTAGGAACAACTGTTTAGTATTGTTGTTGCTACTAGGAAAGAAGACATACAGTTAATGTGGAATAGAAAGTCATCTGGCCCTACAGGAGAAAAGAGAAGATGGGGACAAGAGAAGGGAGGGATGATAGAAGAGAGGGCAGATTGGATATAGGGAAAATTAGATTGTTTGGTGTATTGGGGTGGGGGGAGGGGACAAAAGGGGAAAAAATTTGGAACCCAAAATTTTGTGAAAACGAATGTAAAAAGTTAAATAAATAAATATTTTAAAAAAATATATAAAAAAAGAAAATTGTTTTGTGATTTCTTTAAGGGAATGGATTTGTGGGAAAGCTTGGTGATGATGTTGATCTCTGAATTTTTATTGCACATAGATTTGTTTGTTACTATGGTGGATTTGGTTTTTTGGGTTGAGATTTGACTCTCTGGTGTCAGAATAAATGTTTTGGTTTTGCTTTCTATGTGGAGAGTCTGAATTTCATGATTCAAAATTGTGCTGGCATATTCATGGCCTCTGTAGGCACTGTAAATATTATGTTGGTACTACAGTGTCACAGATGGCTCCTATCATCTACGCCATCAGACATAATTTGATGTGCTCTAGTCAAAATACATTTTTATTTATTTGGTCTTGTTTAATTACCTGAGTATTTTTTGTTTCATCTAGTTTCATGCTACAGGAGACACCTCCATGTTAATTGTATGTTGAAGTTTCTTTGTTCAGAGTCAGCCTGGAAATCCCTATGGTCTGTTACCCTTTTCTTCTCTTATATTTGAAAATGAGAAGCAGCAATGTGATGTAGTGGATCGAAAATCATCCATGGAATCATTAAGACCTAGATTCTCTGACATATCCTAGTTTTGTGATTCTGGGAAAATTAACGATGTGCTAGTAAATATTTAACAACCAGTTTTCCAGGTATACATAAAAAGAATATCTACAATAGTTTTAGGTTTAATTTTAACCATTTATGCTTTGACACCATTTACTTCACTCTAGACAAATAAAAAGACAATAAATCAAGCCCTAATTTTTACCAATTGCCATTTTCTCTAGGTCTAAATGCTCACAATTAATTTTAATAGTTGTCTATCACAGGTAGGTTTGAGCTTACTCCAGAACACTCCTGGGTTAAATTATTTAACATCTTAGTTCCCCAGACAATTCTTTAAGACTAGAGGTTGAAAAGAAAAAGACTCATTTCTGCATTTGAAGGAAGAGTTTCAGCATCAGAAGTTCCATGTATCAACGAAATCACAGGCCCAGTGGCATGCCAAATTTGGATGCTCTGAATTTACAAGTGTGAAATAAAGGAGTTAGAGAAATAAGGAAATCAAGTATTGGTTAAATTCCCATTGCCTTCTGTTCTAGTTGTTATTGTTTAGCTGTTGCAGTTGCATTCAACTCCTTATGGCCCAGTTTGGAACTTTCTTGGAAAAGATATTGAGGTGGTTTACCATTTGTTTTATACCACATGCCTAAATGTACACATGTTTGAGTATATACAAAATATATATGTAAAACCTATAAAAAGAACTTTGGGTATGACTTTCCTCACATGAACTTTCTCAAACCTTTTCCAAACATTCATCCAGGATGACCTGATGGCACAGGTTCTTAGATCTGTTTTTCTAAGGAAAGCAACTGTTTGGGGTAAACAAACTTCTTTAATCACATATAGCAGGTGGAGTCAAGATGATGGAGTGAGAGCAAGTAATCACCTAAGCTCTAGGACACACTCCTTCAGATACCTCTAAAAAAAGAATCAGACCAAATTTTGGAGGGACAGAATCCAATAGGAGACAGATTGTGTCAGATGCAAAGTCCAGGAAAGACTACAAGGTCAATGGGAAGGTTCTCTTCCATGGGAGTGGAGGAGCACAGAGTACACATCACAGTGCATCCCCACAACACCATGGCTGAGCAGGAAGCCCCGGATGGTCTGAGGTAGCAGTTGCTCTGTGGAACCTTGGGCATATCAGCCCAGGAGAGGAGTCCAGCACAACCAATCAAGTGAGAGCTGCAGAAGGAGCCCCAGCTGCTCCTGAGACAATCAGTCAGCAGATAAAATGCGTGTAAGTCACCTACTTGAACTTCCAGGAGGCAAAAGGGTGGAGTGATCACTAAATGCTCTCACCCCCTCCCCTTGCTGACCTTGAAAAAACCATAAAATACTTCACCAGAAAAATCTTGAAACAATGGGAGGATGATGAGAAGAGGGGGCAAACCATCTCATAGCACGTGAAGCTAGGAAAATTGTAAGGAGGATCCCACTAGCTGTGGGAGGAGGGAACAAGTACAGAACCAGAGCTGTCCCTGACAGCCCCAGCTCAGCAAATGTGGAGGAGATCTGGAGCTCCAGCAGGGTGGAACCTCCCAACAACCAACACCAGGACTGCAAGGATGTCTCAACAGACAAGGGGAAATGGGAAGACACTAGGGCAACCAGGACCAACAACCACTGAACTTCTCTATGCCCTAGCTCAGCACAGGATATGAACTGTGGCAATAACACCCACCCTCCACATTAAAAATCTAGATCCAGGATAAATTCAGGGAAAAACACAAAGACTTCATCTGACTTCTGATTTCTCACATCACCCAGCTCAGCACCAGGTAAGCAGTAGCACTTTAGCTTATAGCTGAAAGAATCAGAGGCCACAACACACAAACCCTCATCATCATAAGTAAGAAGAAAAGCAGGAAAGAAAAGACCACAGAATCTTTCTATGGGGACAAGGACCAAACCAAAAATACCAAACCGGTCAGCATTGAGACTATACTTCCATCTCAAACTTCAGAAGGGACTATGAACTGGATGCAAGCACAAAGGTCACACATGAAAGAGTTGAATAAAGATTTTAAAAGCCAAATTAGAGAAATAGAAGAAAAACTGGCCAATGATTTTAAGAGTATGAAAAAAGAATTCAATGAAGAGAACAGCTCCTTAAAAAGTAAAATGAGATAAACGGAAAAGAAAGCACGAAATCTAACTGGGAAAATTGGACAAATGGAAAAGGAAGTACAAAAACTAACTGGAGAAAATAGCTCCTTAAAAGGAACAATTGGTCAAATGGAAAAGGAGATGCAAAAATTAACTGAAGAAAACAATTTGATACAAATTAAAATTGGGTAAGTAGAAGCTAATGACTCTATGAGACATCAAGATTCAGTCAAACACAATCTAAAGAGTGAAAAGATAGCAAAAAATGTAAAATCTATAACTGAAAAAAGAACTGACCTGGAAAACAGATTCAAGAAAGAAAATACAAGTAGAGAAATAAAGAGTGATAGACAGGGCTTCTAACCATAAGTAATACATACATCACAGATCCAAATGACTGACTGGCACAGCACACACATAGTTATTAGAGAAAGAAGCACCAACATCTGAGTTTTTAAAGCTGAGAACCTCCTTAACGGTTACCGAGAGTTTCATCTGGTCATATCACATGAACATTCTTCCAAAGAGTAAGCCTCCAAAGCACAATCTCACCTCAGACTATATATGTACCTTTCAGAGCTGGAGGGCATGGTGTTCCTGACCCAATGCCTCATTAGAAAGGTGTGGACCTATTATCCATGTGAATTTGCAGAAGTCACAACTTCTTTATAATTCTTGATAGATATATAATTTTTTTTTAACTGTAGCTTTTTTGAAACTACTCTCTCCTGGTTTTCCTTCTGTATAACTGATTATTT
Organism: Bettongia penicillata ogilbyi; assembly: GCA_023548195.1. NCBI lineage: Eukaryota > Metazoa > Chordata > Mammalia > Diprotodontia > Potoroidae > Bettongia > Bettongia penicillata. The sequence continues at coordinate 737,657 of JAJHZJ010000688.1, read as the reverse complement.
TCAATCTCCTTTGTTGGTTCACCATTTTGATCATGCCACTGAACTATGAGTGTTCTCAAAGGCAATGTCCTTGGTCCTCTCCTCTCCTCTCCTCCCCTCCCCTCTCCTCCCCTCCCCTCCCCTCTCCTCTCCTCCCCTCCCCTCTCCTCCCCTCCCCTCCCCTCTCCTCTCCTCCCCTCCCCTCTCCTCCCCTCCCCTCCCCTTCCCCCTCCCCTCCCCTCCTCTCCTCTCCTCTCCTCTCCTCCCCCTCCCCTCTCCTCCTCTCTCCTCTCCTCCCCCTCCCCTCCTCTCCTCTCTCCTCTCCTCCACCTCCCCTCCCCTCCTCTCCCCTCCCCTCCCTCTCCCCTCCTCTCCCCTCCCCTCCCTCTCCCCTCCTCTCCTCTCCTCTCCTCTTCTCTCCTCCCCTCTCCTCTCCTCCCCTCCCCTCCCCTCCCCTCTCTTCCCTTCTTTCCTCTCTTCTCCTCCAATGAGATGGTCATTGTTTAATATTTACTCTCATTTGATTTGTTACAAGGAGAGAACAACAAATTTAATTTAGTATATAAATCTAACTAGCTTTATAGGCAGTAGGAGAGGAAGGGAGAAAAAAGGGGAGGAGAGGCTTAAAGCAAGGGAAGAAGTTGTAAGGGTAAAGGGGAGCAAAACTGAAGGAGGCTGAAAGAAGGAAGATAAGATGGTGGTAGGTGGGGGTCAAAAATTAAAGCTCTATTGTGGAGGGGAAGAGAGAAGGGAGAATTATAAGCACAAATAGTGGGAAAGAGGATGGAAGGAAAGACACAGATAATAATCATAACTGTAAATGTGAGTACGATAAACTCTCCCATAAAATGGGGTTGGATAGCAGAATGGATGAAAAACCATAATCCAACAATACGTTGTTTACAAGAAACACATTTGAAAGAAGGGATGCACACAGGGTAAAGGCAAAAGTTTGGAGCAGAATATACTGTGCTTCATCTGATGTAAAAAAAAAGCAGGGGTAGCAATTCTAACTACAGATGAACAAAAACAGAAACACATCTAATCAAAAGAGATAAGGAAGGAAACTTCACCCTGCTAAAAGGCACCATAGAAAATGAAGCAATTTCATTATTAAACATATATACTCCAAGTGATATGGTGTCCAGATTCTTAAAGGAGAAATTAAGGGAGTTAAAAGAAGAAATAGAGAGCAAGATTATAGTAGTGGGGGACGTCAACATCGCCCTCTGTGAACTTGATAAAGCTAACCTCAAGATAAACAAGAAAGACGTTAAGGAGGTGAAGAAAACTATGGATATGATATATATATATATATATATATATATATATATATATATATATATATGATAGATCTCTGGAGAAAATTGAATGGGGATAGAGAGGAATATACCTTTATCACAGTGGTACATGGCACCTATACAAAAATTGACAATGTACTAGGGCATAAAATCTCACAATCCAGTGTAGAAACATAGAGATAATCAAGGCATCCTTCTCAGTTCACAATGCAATAAAAATTATATGTAATAAAAGACCACGGAAAGATAGACCAAAAATTAATTAGATGCTAAATAATCCAATCCTAAAGAATGAGTGGGTTAAAAAACAAATCATAGAAACAATGAACAACTTCATTCAAGATCCCAAGGTATCTGTGTTTTTCTCTTATCACTAGGGTGTTTGAAGAAGGGTCTGATAAGGAAATCCCATTTGCTTGACATCAAAAGGCATTCTCTAAACAAAGGAGACTATTAGGTCCAGGCTCTTCTTAATTCAAACTTTGGCCCTTATTAAAGTCTAAAATTTATATTAAATATTAACATATGCTATAATATCTTTAGCCATTGTCCAGTTAATGGGTACTCACTTGGTATTGAGGGCCAGGGTGGAGTGCTGTTGACAAGATCAGGAAAGACCTTCGGGGAAACTGTTCTTTGAGACTGTATTCATTAGCATCTGGAATGATCCTCCATGCCCCCCCAGATGTTGCTGTCTCCCTAAGACAAACGTGGGAACTACAGAAAAACAGGGATATGTAAAATAGATGTCCTCTAGGCTAATAGCCTTTTAAAGACTATAAGACTGACCAAATCACTGGAACTGGAGACAAGCAGAATGTCACGTAGACTTGCAGTTTCTCCCTATACATACCCTAACCCTCGGATCAATAAATGGAATTGGTCTATCTTTTAAAAAAAAAAAAAGAGAGAATGACAATAAGGAGACAACCTACCAAATCTTATGGGGTACTGCGCAAAAGCAGTTCTGAGGGGAACCTTTATACCTTTGAATGACTATGAAAATAAAATAGAGAAAGAGGAGATCAGTGAATTGGGCATGCAGCTGAAAAAGCTAGAAAAAGAACAAATTGAAAATCTCCAAGTAAATACCAAATTAGAAATACTGAAAACCAAAGGAAAGATAAATAAAATTGAGAGTAAGAAAACTATTGAAGTAATAAATAAAACTAAGATTTGGTTTTATGAAAACACCAAGAAAATTGAAAAACCTTTAGTCAATTGGATTAAAAAAATAAAGAACAAAACCAAATTACCATTATCAACAACAAAAAGGGTGAACTCACCTCCAATGAGGAGGAAATGAAAACAATAATTAGAAATTACTTTGCCCAACTGCATGATAATAAATTCAGCAATCTAACTGAGAGAGATGATAATTTTTAAAAATATTAATTGCCCAGATTAACAGAAGAGGAAGTTGAATACTTAAATTACCCCATCTCAGACAAAGAAATTGAACAAGCCATCAATCAACTGCCTAGGAAAAACATCTCCAGGGTTCGATGGATTTACAAGTTAATTCTATGAAACATTTAAAGAACAGTAAATTCCAATGCTATATAGACTATTTGGGAAAATTGGGGAAGCTGGAGTCCTTTAAAATTCTTTTTGTTTTATATATATGTATGTATGTATATATGTATGTATGTATATATACATATATGTATGTATGTATATATATATATAGTTTTGATCCTTAAACCAAGAAATCCCAAAACACAGAAAGAACATTATAGACCTATTTCTTTAATGAATAAAAATGGAAAATTTACAAATAAGATTTTAGCAAGAAGACTAAAGCAATTTATCATGAGAATAATATATTATGATCAGGTAGGATTTATACCAGGAATGCAGGGCTGGTTCATTATTAGGAAAACTATTAATATTATTGATCATATCAACAACAAAACTAACAGGAATCATATGATTATCTAAATAGATGCAGAAAATTTTTTGACAAAATACAACACGGATTGCTATTGAAAACACTGGAGAACATAGGAATAAATGGAACTTTCCGTAAACTAATAAGCGGTATCTACCTAAAACCTTCAGCAAGCATTATATGGAATGGAGATAAGCTAGATCCATTTCCAATAAGATCAGTGGTGAAACAAGGATTTCCATTATCACCACTATTATTCAATATGATACTAGAAATATTAGCTGTAGCAATAAGAGAAGAAAAAGAAATTGAAGGAATTAGAATAGGCAAAGAAGAAACTAAGTTATCACATTTTGCAGATGATATGATAATATGGTTAAAGAATCCCAGAGACTCAAGCAAAAAACTACTTGAAATAATAAACAACTTTAGCAAGGTTGCAGGTTACTGAATAAACACACAAATCTTCTACGTTTGTATATATCACAAAGCTTAATTTCAAAATTCAAAGTTCAACAGTAATGATCAAAACCACTTGGTACTGGCTAAGAAATAGAAGGGTAGACCAGTGGCACAGGTTAGGTACCCATGGCACAGTAGTCAATGAATATGGGGATAAGAACTCACTGTTCGATGAAAATTGCTGGGAAAACTAGATAACAATGTGGCAGAAACTAGTCATAGATGAATGCCTGACACCTTCAGGGAGAATGGTGACTCATCATATAAGGTCACAAAATAATCTCAAAAGATCCAATGCAGTTACAAATCCTAAAATCTTACCATGTAAATCATGCTAAAAAAGAGTGAAGCATGCAATAGATTATTTTTTCAATTAAAAATCTTTATTTCAAACTAAAATAATTACAAAGGACTCATAATGGAAAATGCCATCCACATCTGGAGAAATAAATATGGAGTGGGAATGCACAGCAAAGCAGACTATTCTCTTGTTTTGTTTTTTCTTTCTCAAAGTTTCTCTCATTCATTATAATTCTTCTATGAAATATGACTAATGTGAAAATATGTTTAATAGGAATGTATGTAGTGTCCATATCAGATTGCATGCTATCTTGGGGAGACAGGGAGAGAAAAATTGAAAATTCGTAGAAGTGAATGCTGAGAATTAAAAATAAATTAATATATTGAAAAGAAAATATTTTTCTGCTTTGCCCACCATCATGAGAATCTGTTCTGTTTAATCATGCGTATTTGTACCCTGAGTCTGTCACCTCTTTATCAGAAGGTAGGCAACATGCTTCTTTGCTGGTCCATGGAAATCATAGTTGGTTTTTCAAAGTTTTTGACTTTACAATGTCATTGCTACTATACAAATTGATCTGATTCTATTCGATTCACTCCGTATCAGTTAATACAAGTCTTTCCAGTTTTATCAGAGAAAGATTACATGGACTTATCATAATTTGATCAACCTTTCTCTTTAATTTTCAGTTCTTTATTAGTACAAAATCATAAACTACAATCCTTTTTTTTTACTTCCTAATCCAAGCTATTGACTCTTTCATTACTTTTCCCATTTTTTCTTCTCATGTTATTATCCGACATTAAAAATTCTGCTTGACCTCATCCAAGAAGAATTCTTGGTCTTGGGACAAATTCTTATTTCCATTTGAGGTTTCCAAAATAGGCATATTGAGCATTTATTTCTTTTCTTATTTTGTGTTTTGATCTTTCTGTCCCCAAAGAAAGAATGTGGCAGGAGCCAAGATGGCAGAGTAGAAAGATTCACATATGCTAGCTCCGAACCCACAGCCCATAACTACCTGTAAAGAGGAACTCCCAACAAATTCTGGAGCAGTGTAAGCCGCACAGCAATGGAGTGGAGGAGATTTCTGTTCCAGAGAGCCTTGAAAAACTGGCACCAAAGGTCTGTCGCACACCGGACCCAGAGCAGAGCTCAGCCCTGCCCTGGCCGCATGGCCCTGAGAGGAGCATATTGGAGCAGGCTTCAGGGACAAAATCTCCGGTGGCTGTGAAAGTCCCTCCACCCACAAGCACACAGGTCAGTGAGAGAGCCTTCTGGACCGGCTGAGAGGGGAGTGGGGTATCTCAATAATTCAGGTCCCCTTTGGAGGAAGCAGTGGGGGAAAGCAGGAGACAGGAGGTCCCAAAGCAGGCAGGAGCTCGGATCTATTACTGAAGGTCTATGCATAAACCCCCTGAGGGAACTGAGCCTGGGAGCAGGCCCTGGCCCCACCTAAGAACGTGAATTTAATCTTACCCTGAATAGCAGCCTGGCCCCGCTGCTGAAAACCCTGAGGCTGGGGAGAAGCCTTTGAATCTCAGACCCCAAGCACAATCTAGAGGTGAGGTGGAGGTGGAGAAAAATCTCAGAAGTCAAGCAACTGGCTGGGAAAATGCCCAGAAAAGGGAAAAAAAATAAGATCATAGAAGGTTATTTTCTTGGTGAACAGATGTTTCCTCCTTTCCTTTCTGATGAGGAAGAACAATGCTTACCATCAGGGAAAGATATAGAGGTCAAGGCCTCTGTATCCCAAACATCCGAAATAGATATCCAATGGGCTCAGGACATGGAAGAGCTCAAAAAGGATCGTGAAAATCAAGTTAGACAGGTGGAGGAAAAACTGGGAAGAGAAATGAGAGAGATGCAAGAAAAGCATGAAAAACAGGTCAATACCTTGGTAAAGGAGACCCAAAAAAATTCTGAAGAAAATAACACCTTGAAAAATAGGCCCACTCAATTGGCAAAAGAGGTTCAAAAAGCCAATGAGGAGAAGAATGCTCTAAGAAGGAGAATTAACAAATGGAAAAAGAGGTTCAAAAGCTCACTGAAGAAAATAGATCTCTCAAAATTAGAATGGAACAGATGGAGGCTAATGACTTTCTGAGAAAGCAAGAAATCACAAAACAAAATCAAAAGAATGAAAAAATGGAAGATAACATGAAATATCTCATTGGAAAAACAACTGATCTGGAAAATAGATCCAGGAGAGACAATTTAAAAATTATGTGACTACCTGAAAGCCATGATCAAAAAAAGAGCCTAGACATCATCTTTCATGAAATTGTCAAGGAAAACTGCCCTGAGATCCTAGAACCAGAGGGCAAAATGAGTAATGAAGGAATCCATCGAAATGGCCTCCAGAAAGAGATCCAAATGCCAGAGTTCCCTGGTCAAGGAGAAAATATTGCAAGCAGCTAGAAAGAAACAATTCCAGTATTATAAAAATACAAAAATACAATCAGCATAACACAAAACCTAGCAGTTTCTACATTAAAGGATTGAAAGGCGTGGAATAGGATATTCCAGAAGTCAAAGGAACTAGGACTAAAATCAAGAATCACCTACCTGGCAAAACTGAGTATAATGCTTCAGGGGAAAAGTTGGTCTTTCAATGAAATAGATGACTTTCAAGCATTCTTGATGAAAAGACCAGAGCTGAAAAGAAAATTTGACTTTCAAACACAGGAATGAGAAGAAGCATGAAAAAGTAAACAGCAAAGAGAAGTCATAAGGGACTTACCAAAGTTGAACTGTTTACATTCCTACACGGAAGGATGATATTTGTAACTCTTGAAACTTTTCAGTATCTGGGTAGTTGGTGGGATTACACACACACATACACACACACACACATGTACACATGCATGCGCACACAGAGACAGAGCACAGAGTGAATTGAATAGGATGGGATCATATCTTTAAAAAATTAAGGTAAATGTGTAAGAGAAATGTATTGGGAAGAGAAAGGGTGAAATGGAATGGGGCAAATTACGTCTCGTAGAAGATGCAAGCAGGAGACTTCTTAGTGGAGGAAAAAAGAGGAGAGCTGACAAAAAACCATGAAGTTTGCTCTCATCACATTCGACTAAAGAAAGGAATAAAATGCACACTCTTTTTGGTATGAAAACCTATCTTACAATACAGGAAAGTGGGGGAGAAGGAGATAAGCAGGGTGTGTGGTGATGATGGAAGGGAGGGCAATGGGAGGAGGGAGCAATTTGAAGTCAACACTCTTAGGGAGGGACAGCATCAAAAGAGAGAATAGAAACAATGGGGGGCAGTATAGGATGGAGGGAAATATAGTTAGTCTTACACAACACAAACTATTATGGAAGTCATTTGCAAAACTACACAGATATGGCCTCTATTGAATTGCCTGCCTTCCCAAAGGGAATGGGTGGGGAGGGAGGGATGGGGAGAATTTGGAACTCAAAGTTTTAGGAACCACTGTTGAGTATTGTTCTTGCTACTAGGAAATAAGAAATACAGGTAATGGGGAATAGAATGTTATCTGACCCTACAAGACAAAAGAGAAGATGAGGAAAAGGGAAGGGAGGGATGATAGAAGAGAGGGCAGATTGGTGATAGGGGAAATTAGAATGCTCACTGTATTGGGGTGGGGGGAGGGGACAAATGGGGAGAAAATTTGGAACCCAAAATTTTGTGAAAATAAATGTGAAAAATTAAATAAATAAATTTATATTTAAAAAAAAGAACTATGGAGTCTGAATGCAGAGCTAAAAACAAATAAAAGTATTGCTGTTCTTTCATAGAAGAAAAGAAAATTAAAGCAAAGCAGGGATTCTCAGATAAAAATTTAAGAGGTCACAAAAAAAAAAAGAAAGAATCTAAGGTCATTGTCTGTTTCTGCTTTTTGCTCCTGATGTTTACCTATTTCTTGGCTTTTAAAGTTGAGCTCTCCTGCTGGAGCACAAGGGGCACTGTGTCAGGTTTCTTGTGTTGAAGGCCAGAGGTCTGATCTCTGACTTTATGTGCTGGGGTCTTAAGTGCTAGGAACTGGGAGCTCTATGAATCTGACTGCTTACCTGGTGCTGAACTGGGGTCCTACTGGTTATGCTGAGGTCAGGTAGGGTTTTCCTGCATTTACCCTGGCTGCACTCAAGCAAGAAGATGTATAGCTGCTGGAGGATGCTTGCCCATCTAGGGCTGCACCTGCACATGTGGCATTTCTCAGAGCTGGAGTTTGCCATTAAACATGTTAAATGCATGTGGAATTTGCCTGCTTACCCCACTATGGGGCTCAGATGTCCTGGGAGTTTGCTGAAGTCAAGTTTGTTGCTGGCTTGCTGGGATGCTTCCTTTTCTGGAATATGCTCTCCTTTTACCTTAGAGAAATGGACCTTTTTTGTTGATCCTTCAAATTTCCTGTACTGAGACTATTCCACCTTTTGTGGAGTAGTCTTGTGAATAGTAGAAACTAGCTTTGCTGTTCCACGATTTAAAGTGTGGTGCTATTTTCTGGTGTTTTTTTTTTTTTGTTTGTTTGTTTTGTTTTGTTTTTGAGAGGTCAAAAAGGGAGAGTGTTAGACATTTACTGCTTACTCTGCCACCTTGACTCCTCGATTCCCATTTGCATTCATATTTCCCCCTGTGTTCATTTATTGAGTCAAGGCTATGATTTCATCTAAACATATTTGTATTTTTTATAATCCTTCCTTACATGTCTACTTGAGTGGTACCTCATGTTTGACCCATTTATTACTCCCTAGAGTTTTCTTCATGTTAGTAACTCTGAACTGGATATAGAACTTTAAAGGAAAATAGACATAGGTAAAGTAAACAAGTAAAAATTTTCTGGACTAACAATTAGCATGCTCTCCAGAGAAAGAACAACTCGGAAAACTAATCCATTATTTTGGTTCCTTTCTTTCACTGAATTCATCCATTTTCAAAACAATCAGTGTAGTATAATCAAAATTATGCAGGTATAGGAATTGAAATGGGGTATCTAGGTGGCACAATGGAAAGAATAGTAAGTTTGAAGTCAGGAAGACTCACCTTCCTCTGTTTAAATCCAATCTCAGATACTTACTAGCTGTGTGATCCTTGCAAGTAATTCAACCTTGTTTCCCCTCATTTCTTCGTCTGTAAAATGAGCTGAAGAAGGAAAACAAACTATTCCAGTATCTTTGTCAAGAAATCCCCAAATGGACAAAGAGTTGGATGAGACTGAGAATAACTGAGCAAATATTCAGGAGAAACTTCAGTTCAAATACCATCTCTAACACATATTGGCTTTATGACTATAAATAAATCACTTAATCTGTTAGAATTGTGGTTTTCTTTTTAGTAAAAATTGAGAATATACATACCTCAAAGTGCTATTTTGAGAATTAAGAAATAAACCTGGTAAAACACATTTGTACAGCTTAAAACACAATATGCCAAAATGTGTAATTTGTTGGTTATTCCATTTATCAATTGAAAGAAAGGAAAATAATTACCATTAAGATATACATAATTATAATATGCATACACATAAAATATACCTATATATAATTTCATATATAAAGCATCTGTTTCTATCAACCTTCCAAATTGGCCTCCTTACTTCTTCTCCCACAAAATATTCCATGTATTTTCTCCATGTTGGTGTACTAGTTTGTGCCTGTTTCTCAAGTGTTCTACTGTCTCTTCCATCTCTTAGAATCTCTTGCTTTCTTTTATATTGAATATGCTTAACTTTCAGTTAGTCAAATTATTTTTATATTTTGTCTTCTGGATCTGTTTTCCAAATCTGTTTTTTTCTTGTTTCATTTTCTCTTTCATTTTTTCATTATTCATGTTTTGTTTAATTGTTTGTTGATCTCTTATAATTTCACTGGCTTCACTTTGCCCAATTCTAATTTTCAAGGTCTCATTTTCTTAAGATTCTGGATCTCCTTTTCTATTTGGTTAACATTGCTTTCATAAACTTCTGATTTTTATTGGATTCTTTTTTCTTTTTCTTTTTTTTTAGTTTTTTTCCTCCATCTCTGTCATTTGATTTTTAATTCTTTTTGAGTAGGTGACCATTTAACATTTCTCTGAGGGTTTCTTTACTTCAATATCCTCCTCTGAAGATAAACTCCTGTCATCTCTGTTTCCATTATAACTTTCTATGTTTAGATTCTTTTTCCTTTGTGCATTTTTTTTGTGGTATTAGATTAAGTTTTATAATCACCTCTAGCCCAGGGATATGAGCAATGGTGCCTATTGCCCTAGATCCTCAATTCTCCCCTCCTGCCTGGAACCAAAGTCAAACCTCCAGCCTCTTGTAAGTGAGAGCAGCTAAAGAGTTTCTGCCCCATTTGCTTCTGCAGTCACCAGGCATGTGTGGGTTCCTTCTCACAACTGATCCTCTTTGGAGCACAGCTAGGTCTGGTGTTCCTTATCAGAAGAGTTTCCCTTAATCTTCTCCTGGCTCAAATGCCCAAATCTCTCCACTATCCTGGGGGTGAAATTTCCTGTTTCTGGGGCTGAGGCAGCGTTTCAAATCAACTAATCTCAGGGTAGACCACTTGTTGTTCAAGCAACTTGCAAAATGAATACTAGCATGGATTTATTTACTCTTCACTGGGAACCAAATTGTTCCTGGGAATTTTCTTCAGATCTTCTTGGGAGATTGTCCCAGGAAGACCCCTGTTACACCCCTATTCTTATTTATCTCCACCAGCATTTTTTTTCACTCTAAGGTACTATTTTAAATCTTTTGTGGGGTGAAATCTTGAGAGCTTGGAATTTTCTGACCTACTCATCATAGTCCCATAATCCTCTCATTGAAAATGTTCCAATTAAATTGTCATGTGGAACTTGTTGTATTTTAAATAGCTCCTGAAACCTTGTAAGTCATTCTTCCATGTTGCTATTTCTTGTTTTACACTTAGCTAAATTTTAATGAAAGGGCTTTTCTCTTTATATTGCTTTGCAATGGCAGTTTATTGACATGATCACTGTTTAACATCAGGAAGAATTTCCTTTCTTTCTCTTTACATTTTTTTAAAATGTCAAGTAAGTTTCACTCAAAATAATCCAATTCACTTCAATTAAACAATTAAGTACTTAAAAACATATATTCCAAACTAAGTTCTGGAGTACAAGGACAAAAGTAAACAACCCTTGTCCACAAAATTTAAAATGCCCTGCGGTATTTAACATGTACAGACAGAAACAAATATAAAAATAGTTTGAGGATAGAATGAAGTCAAGTGCACCTTAGGAAGCACTGGCAACAGTAAGATTAAAAAAATAGAGGTGATGGGATTCCAACTGAGCCATTTAAAATCTTAAAAGTCACCTATTAATAAAGGGTCAAAAGATATGAACAGGCAATTTTCAGAGGAAGAAATTAAAGATTATCTATGATCATATGAAAAATGCTCTAAATGACTTTTTATTAGAGAAATGCAAATCAAAACAACTCTGGGATATCACATCACACCTATTAGATGGGAAATATGACAGAACAAGAAAATGATAAACGTTACAGAGGATGTGGGAAAGTTGGAACACTAATTCATTGTTGTTGGACCTATGAGCTCATCCAACCATTCTGGAGAGTGGTTTGGAACTATGCCCAAAGGGCTACAAAAACGTCCATACCCTTTGACTCAGCAATATCGCTACTAGGACTGTATCCCCAAGAGATTATAAAAATGGGACAGGGTCCCACACGTACAAAAATATTTATAGCAGCACTCTTTGTAGTTGCCAAGAACTGGAAATCAAGGGGATGCCCATCAATTGGGGAATGGCTGAATAAATTATGGTATATGAATGTAATGGAGTACTATTGCACCATAAGAAATGATGAGCAAGAATACTTCAGGGAGGCCTGGAAAGACCCATATGAGTTGATGCTGAGTGAAAGGAGCAGGACCAATAGAACTTTCTGCACAGCAACGACCACAGTGTGTGAGAGTTTTATTTTTCTGGTAGACTTGTATCTTCATGGCAATGCAGGGACGTAAAAAACAATTCCCATTGGTCTTCTAAGGCAAAATACCTTCCACATTCAGAGAAAGAACTATGAAATTCAATCACAGAATGTAGTAAATCATTGTGTGTGTGTATTATTATTTTTTGGTTTGTTATATGACTTCTCCCATTTGTTTTAGTTGTTCGACACAGCATGAATATAGTAAAAATATATTCAGTAGGAATGTATGTATAGACTTTATATAGAATTATATACCATCTTGGGGAGGGAGATGGATGTTGAGGCATAGGTAGGGGAAAAACATCTAAGTTTTACGGTAGTGATTGTAGAACATTAATATTAAATAAAATGAATATTTTTTTAAAAAAATCTTAAAAGAAAACTCTAGAGTGATCACTGGAATGGAAAAGATCAGTTTACATTCCAATCTTAAAGTAGGACAATGTCAAGGAATGGTCAAGTTACTGAACAATTGCACTCATTGCACACACCCACAAGTTTATGCTTCAGATTCTGTAAGCTTGACTTGAGCAAAATGTTAACCAAGAGTTACTTATCTTCAAAGAGTCAGAGGAACTAGAAAACAAATTACCAACACATGCTAGATTATGTAGAAAGCAAGGGAGTTCCACAAAAAACAGTAACAAAAACAATTAAAATCTACTTTTGTTTCACTGTGTATTGTCAAGCTTTTGATTATGTGACTTTTAACCACATGCGGCAAGACTTTAAAGTTATGAGACTACCAGATTGTTTTACTAGTTTCCTGAAGAATCTACATGTGGACAGAAGCAAGATTTAGGACTGAACATGAAGCAACTAGTTGGTTTAAGACTGGAAAAGTTGCACAACAAGGCTGTATATTTTCATGTTATTTATTTAAATTATGTACAGAGCACGTCATACAAAATATCAGGCTGGAGGAGCCAGAAGTTTGAATTAAGGTTGCCAGGAGAAATATTAACAGTCTCATGCATGTCAATGATACATACACCTCCAATGCAGAAAGTGAAGAACTAAGAAGTTGCTTGATGAGAGTGAATGAAACAGATGTAAAAACTGACTTGAAGCTTAACAATAACAACAAGAAAACCCAAAATTTTCAACTGGTCCCATCATTTTCAGGCAAATAGGAAGAAAAACGTGAAGCAATGTCAGATTTTATATTGTTGAGCACAAAGATCATTGCAGATGACAATGCCAACCATGAAATTAAAAGACGCTTACTCCTTGGAAGGAAAGATATGGCATATCTGGATAGCAGAAATATCACCTTGACAACAATGATGCTTATTGTCAAAGTTATCTTTTGCTCTAGTAGCAATGTATGAGTTACACTAATAAGGAAAATTGAGAGCCACAGAACTGATACTTCTGTACTGTAATTCTGGAGAAGACTTTTGGGAGTCCCTTAGAGATTAAGGGGATTAAACCAGTCAATACTTAAAGGAATTAATTCAATCTATTCACTGGAAGGTAAAATACTGGTGCTACAGGTTAAATATTTTTGCCTATAATAAGGTAACAGAACTTGCTGGAAAAGAGTCCCTGATGCTTGAGAATGCACTGGTGTTGAATTCCCTGATTTTGGGGAAAAAAATTGAAGGTAAAAGGAAAAGGAGATGGTAGAGGATGAGATGGATAGAGTATTATGGAAACAAAGAATATTAACTTGGAAAGACTTTGAGAGATAATGGAGGATATAAGGTCCATAGAATACCATGGTCCATAGGTTAAGAAAGGGTCAGACAAGACTGAATGACTGAACCACAACAGGTGAGGACAGAACATGTTGTTTCAAATTTCCTCATGTGAGAAACATATATAATAAAGATATATATATATATATACATATATATATATATACACACATAACCATACTTAAACATATTCCCATGCAAATAACAGACATTAAGTAAAAATAAATTAATATTAATAAGCATCCTTTCCCTATTAAGTAAAACTTTTTAAAACACTTTTAATATGTTATATCAATTGGTCCTCACAATAAACCTATGAGTTATGTGCAAAAGCTATCCCACTGCACAGATGAGAAAACTGAGGTTGCAAGAGGTTAAGTGACTTGACCGGAGTCATAAATCTACTAAGAGTCTAAATTTGGATTCAAATTGATGTCTTCTCGACTCAAAGCCTACTGATTTTCCTACTACACCATCTAACTCCTTCCAAAACCTAGGAGACATCATACTTCAGCAGCAAGAAAAATAACTTTCAACCCTCCTTTCTAATACATATTGTCTGTGTGTCCCTGGGGATGTTAATTAAAATATTAATTATTCAGGCAACTCTTTGTGACTATAACCAGAAAAACAGTTTTCTATTTGCATTAATAGATCCAGTTAGTCAAGAATAGCTTTTTTTGTGAAATTTGTGAAATCACAAGTCTAAAAAGCAGGGATGTTTGTGTGTGTCTCTGTATGTGTGTGTGTGTGTGTGTGCGCGCGCGCATATGATCACCAGAATGATGTTCTGTTCTGTGACAGTATAAAGATACAAAGAAAATTAAATTCTGTTTCTCATGGATTTATTGACCTGTACTCTTTTCAATTGCTATTCAGAGGAAAAAAATCACAATTAAAATCGTAATTTCTCACATGTACTTTGGCACTAGCTTGCTATGTTAAATTGGGGCAACTTCTTTATGTGTTTAGAACATAGACTTCTTATGTGAAATAGATGTGACTTATTCATGTAAAACCCCAAGAATGGTCCTTAAGTATCTATGACTGATTATTTTTTAATTTTTAAAGATTACAGAGTTCAAGCAAAACATTCAGGGATATTTTCTAGAATATAGTTAAAAATAATACCTCATGATTTTGCATTTTGAAGTAATTGATATTACTTATTTATATAGCATTGACTGTGAGGAAGGCTAAGCACTTTATACTTGTTATCATATTTGACTCACAAAAATCCTGGGATGTAGGGGATATTATTATTTCCATTTTATGGATAAGGAAATTGTGATGAACATAAGTAAAATAATTTGTTTAAGATCACAAAGTTAATAGTGATTGAAGATGGATTAGAATTCAGATCTTATTTTTTAATTTAATTATTTTATTTGTTTCGGTGTTTGACAATCATTTTCATGACTTAGATTTTTCCCTCTCTCCCTCCCATTCCCCCCTCACTCTCCACTCCCTCCCTGAGATGTCATACCATCTTATATAAGTTCTACACGTGCATTCCTATTGAATACCATGTTGCATAGAAGAATTAAAATGAATGAGAGAAACTATATAAAAAACAAAAATAGAGAAGAAAATGGTCTGTTTGTATCTGTGATCCAGTTCCATAGTTCTTTCTCTGAAGGTGGAAGACATTTTGCCTCGAGTCCTTTGGAAATTTTTTAAATCCATGTATTGCAATGAAGTACTAAGTTTCCTAGAAAACTTCCTCACACACTGTGGTTGTTGCTAGGTACAAAGTTAACCTGGTTCTGCTCTTTTCACTCAGCATTAGTTCAGGTTAAGTCTTTCCAGACTTTTCTGAAGTCTTCTTGTTCATTGTTTCTCATAGCACAAATGTATTCCATTATATTTATATACCACAATTTGTTCAGCAATTCCCCAATTGATGGGCATCCCCTTGATTTCCAGTTTTTGGCAATCAGAAAGAGAGATGCTATAAATATTTATGTACATATGGGACCCTTTTCCATTTCTATGATCTCTTTGGGATAAAGTTCCAGAAACAATATTGCTAGGTCAAAGGGTATGCACATTTTTGCAGCTTTTTGGGCAGTGTCAAATTACTCTCCAGAATGGTTGGATCACCTCACAGCTCCACCAACAAAGAATTAGTGTTCCAACTCTCCCACATCTTCTCCAGCATTTATCATCTTTCTATTTTGTCATGTTAGCCAATCTGATAGGTGTGATGTAATACCTCAGAGTTGCTTTGATTTGCAAATCTCTAATCAATAGTGATTTAGAGCCTTTTATCATATGATTATAGATAGCTTTAATTTCTTCCTCTGAAAACTTCTTGTTCATATCATTTGACTATTTATCAATTGGGGAATGACTAGTATTCTTGTACATTTGCTCAGTTCTCTATATATTTTAGAGAAGAGGTCTGTATCACAGACATTACTTGTCAAAATTCTTTCCTAGCTTTTTGCTTTCCTCCTAATCTTGCTTACATTGGGTTAGGTGGTACAAAACTTTTCAATTTAATATAATAAAAATTTTCCATTTTGAACTTCAAAACGTTCTCTATCTTTTGTTTGGTCATAAATTTCTCCATTCTCCATAGGTCTTCCAAATATATTATTGCTTGCTACACTCATTTGTTTATAGTATTAATATTTATACCTATATATTGTATCTATTTGGACTTTATTCTTGTGTTTGGTGTCAGGCTTTGGTGTATGCTCAGTTTCTGCCACACTATTATCCAGTTTTCCCAGCAATTTTTTCTCAAACAGTGAGTTCTTATCCCAGGGGTTGGTGTCCTTGGGTTTATCAAACAGTCGATTGCTATATTCATTGATTACTGTGTCTTGAGTACCTAGCCTATTCCACTGGTATATCCCTCTATTTCTTAGCCAGGAACAAGTTATTTTGATGATTGCTGCTTTGTAATACAACTAGAGATCTGGTCGGGCTATGCCACCTTCTTTAGCATTTCTTTTCATTAGTTCCCTTGATATTCTGGACCTTTTCTTCTTCCAGATGAATTTTGATATAAGTTTTTATAGATCTAGAAAATAATTATCTGGTAGTTTGATTGATATGGCATGGAATAAATGAATTAATTTAGGTAGAGTTGTCATCTTTATTATATTACCTTTTCCTGCCCACGAGCAACTGATATTTTCCCATTTACTCAGATCTGACTTAATTTGTGCGAAAAGTGTTTTGTAATTGTGTTCATATAGTCCCTATGTTTGTTTTGGCTGGTAGACTCCCAGATATTTTATAGTGTCTACTGTAATTTTAAACAGGATTTGTCTTTCTATTTCTTACTGTTGAGCTTTGTTAGTAATATATAGAAATGCAGATGATTTATGTGGCTTTATTTTGTAACCTGAAACTTTGCCAAAATTTATTATTTTGAGTAGTTTTACTTGATTCTCTAGGATTCTCTAAGTATATCATCATATCATCTGCAAAAAGTGATAACGTAGTTGCTTCTTTGCCTATTCTAATTCTTTTAATTTCTTTTTCTTCTCTTGTTGCTACAGTTAGCATTTCTAACACCATATTGAATAACACTACTGATAATGGATATTCTTGTTTCATACCTGATCTTATTGGAAACATATATAGCTTATCCCCATTGCATGCAATGCTTGCGGATGGTTTAGGTAGAGATTGCTTATTATTTTATGGAAAGTTCCATTTATTCCTATGCATTCCAGTGTTTTCAAAAGGAATGGATGTTGGATTTTATCAACAGCTTTTTCTGCATCCATTGAAATAATAATGTGACTTTCTTAGTTTTGTTGTTGATATGATAAATAGTGCTAATAGTTTTCCTTATGTTGAACTACACCAACCTCATCATAATGCATTATTCTCATGATAAATTGCTGGATTCTTTTTGCTAATATTGTATTTAAAGTTTTGACATCATATTCATTAGAGAAATGTGTTTATAAATTTCTTTCTCTGTTTTGGCTCTTTCTGGTTTAGGCATTAGAATCATACTTGTATCATAAAAAGAATTTGATAGGCCCCTTCTTCAGCAACTTTCCAAAATTATCCATATAGTTTTGGAATTGTCTTCTTTAAATGTTTGATAGAATTCACTTGTAAATCCATATGGCCCTGGAGATTTTTTTCCTAGGGTATTCATTGATGGCTTGTTCAATTTCTTTTCCTGAGGTGGGGTTATTTAAATATTCAAATTCCTCTTCTATTATTGTGCACAATTTTGATTTTTTAAAATAATAATCCATCTCACTGACATTGTCAAATTCATGGACATACAGTTGGGGAAAGTAATTTATAATTATTGTTTTAATTTCTTCCTGATTGTAGGTTAGCTCACCTGTTTTACTTTGATATTGATAATTTGGTTTTATTCTATTTTTAAATCAAATTGATCTAAGAAAATTATCAATTTTATTTTTTTTTCATAAAACCAACTCTTAGTTTTATTCATTAGTTCAATAGTTTTCTTAATTACAGATTTGTTAAACTCTACTTTGTTTTTCTGTGTTTCTAATTTGGAATTTACTTGGGAATTTTCAATTTGTTCTTTTTTCTAGCTTTTTCACCTGCATGCCCAATTCATTGATATCCTCTTTCTCCATATTATTCATGTAGCCATTCAAAGATTTAAAACTTCCCCTAAAAACTGATTTTGCAGTATCCTATAAGGTTTGGTAGGACTTCTCATTATTGTCATTCTCTTAAATGAAGTTTTTGATTGCTTCTATGATTTGTTGTTAACCAACTCCTTCTTTAGGATTCTATTGTTTATTTTCCAATTAACATTTGGTTTCTATTTCTATGGCCTTAGGTTACATATAATTTTTACTGCATGATGATCTGAGAAGGATACATTAACTATATCTGACTTTCTGCACTCTGTTGTGAGGTTTTTATGCCCTACTACATGGTCAAGTTTTGTGTATGTGCAATATACCACTGAATAAAAGGTATATTCCTTTCTATTCCCATTTAATTTTCTCCAGAGATCTATCATATCGACCTTATACAGAGTCTTATTCAACTCCTTAATTTCTTTCTTGTGTAGTTTGAGGTTAGATTTATCAAGTTCAGAGAGTGGGAGGTTGAGATCCACCACTACTATAGTTTTGCTGTCTGTTTCTTCCTGTAACTCCCTTAACATCTCCTCTAAGAATTTGGGTGCTATACCACTTCAAGCATATATATTTAGTAATGAAATTGTGTCATTCCCTATGGTGCGTTTTAACAGGATATAGTTTCCTTCCTTATCTTTTTCTATTAGATCTATTTGTGCTTTTATTTTGTCTGAGATTAGGATTGCCACTCCTGGTTTTTTTTTTTTTTCACATCAGATGAAGCACAATGTATTCTGACCTAACCTCTTACCTTTACCCTTTATGTATGCCCAACTTTCAGTTGTGCTTCTTGTAAACACCATATTGTTGAATTACGGTTTTTAATCCGTTCTTGTATTTGTCTCTGTTTTATGGGAGAGTTCATCCCATTCACATACATAGCTATGATTACTGTGTCTTTCCCTCCATCCCTTTTCACCTCATGTATACCTTTACTTCTTCCTTCTCTCTTCTCCTCAACAATAAATTTTTTATTTTTTTCAGTTGATGTGAATAGAATTTTTTTCTTATTAAATGCATGTTGCATAAGAGTTAAAATGAATGGCAGAAACCATAAAACAAAACAATATGAAAGAAAATGGTCTGTCTCTATCTGTGATCAAATTCCATAAATCTATCTCTGGATATGGAAGGCATTTTGCCTCCCGAGTCCATTGGAAATTTTTTCAGTCCATGCATTGCAATGAAGTACTACGTCTACCATAAAAATTCCTTGCACACTGTCATTGTTGATGCGTATGAAGTTCTCCTGGGTCTGCTCCTTTCACTCAGCATCAGTTCATATAAATGTATCCAGGCTCCTCTGAAGTCTTCCTATTCATCCTTTCACATAGCAAAATAGTATTCCATTATATTCACATACCACAACTTGTACAGCCATTCCCCTATTGATATGAATCCCCTTGATTTCCAGTTTGGTGCCACCATAAAGAGACCTGCTATAAATATTTTTGTACATGTGGGACCTTTTCCCATTTCTCTAGAGTTTTAGTTTTTGACCACTACCTTCCCTCCCTTATTTCAGCCCCCTTCTACTTTAATACCCTTTTCCCTTACTTCTTCTTCCCTCCCTTTTAGCCTCCCCTACTTTTCTTTCCTCCTTCCCCTCCTACTGCCTATGGAGCCACTCGTATTTCTATACTTAAATGAATTTGTTGTTCCTCATCAGACAAGAATAACTCTCCAACAATGTTCATCTCCTTTCCCTCTTTCCCTCTACTCTAATATATTTTATACCTCTTCCTATGATGTAGTTTACCTTTTTATGACTCCTCATTTTCACATGTCCCATTACATTCCCTTTACTCTCAAATGACATTTTTGTCATGGCATCATTTACTTTATACTATTCCCTCTGTCTGTGTATATCCCTTTAATCTATCATTATAAATATACAGTTCTCCAGATTAACAAGTATAGTTTTCCCTTATAGGGATGTAAACATTTTGTCTATATTGAATAACAAGTTGGTTGTTGTTGTTTTTTCCCATTTACCTTTTCATGCCTTTCTTGAGACCTGAGTCTGAAGATCAAATTTTCTATTGAGCTCTGGCCTTTTCATCAGGTATCACTTTCAAGAGATGATTAGTGGATTCTATTTTATCCTCTTGTTCAAGAATATCAGCATAGTTTTCCTCGAAAATTTCTTGAAAGGTAACGTCAAGGCTCCTTTTGTTGTCATGATATTCAGGTAGTCCAATAATTTTCAGATTATCTTTCCTGGATCTAGTTTCCAAGTCAGTGGTTTTTCCAATGGGATGTTTTACATTGGCTTCTAATTTTTCATTGTTTTAGTACAGTTTTGTAATTTCCAGATTTTTAAGGAAGTCATTAACTTCCATTTGCTTCATTCTAATTTTGAAGAAATTATTTTCTTAAAGGAGCTTTTGAACCTCCTTTTCCACTTGGTCTATTCTTCTTTTAAAGGTATTCTTCTCCTCATTGGTTTTTTGCTCTGTTTTTCCATTTGTGTTAGTCTATTTTTTAAGGTGTTATTTACTTCAGTATCTTTAGGGGTTTCCTTTAGCAAGCTTTTAACTCACTTCTCATGATTTTCTCGCATCACTCTTATTTCTCTTCCCAATTTTCGTCTACATTTATTACCTGATTTTTAAAAAATTAATTTGTTTTCAGTTTTCTACAAGCACTTCCATAAGTCTTAGATATTCTCCCCCTACCTTCCCCCTCCCTCCAGGAGAAGTTATGCAATCTTTTTAATGTTTATTCATTTATTTTTAGTTTTCAATACTCATTTCCACAAAATTTTGAGGTTCAAATTATTTCCCCATCTCTCCCCTCCCCCCACTCCAAAACACCATGCATTGTGATTACCCTTTCCCCCGATCTGCCCTCCTTTTTATCACACCCCTCCCTTCTCTTATCCTCATCTTCTCTCTTTTCTTGTAGGGAAAGATTTATTTCTATACCCTATTACCCATATTTCTTATCATCCAGTTACTTGCAAAAACAATTCTCAACATTCGTTCCTAAAACTTTGAGTTTCAACTTGTCTCCCTTCCTCCCTCCCCAGCCATCCTCACTGAGAAGATAGGCAATTCAATATAGCTTATATATGTATAGTTTTGGAAAACACTTCCGTAGTAGTCATGATGTGTAAGACTAACTGTATTTCTCCCCATCCTATCCTGCCCTTCATTTATTCCATTCTCGTTTTTGTCCTTGTTCCTCCCCACGAGTGTTTGCTTCTAATTACTCCCTCCTCCCATTTACCTTCCTTTATATCATCTCCCCCCCCACTAACATCATTCTCTTCTACTTTCTGGTAGTAGAAGACAGATTTTAATACCAAACTGAGTGTCTGTGTTATTCCCTCCTTAAGTCAAACGTGATGGGAGTAAGCTTCACTTTCTCCCTCTCACACCCCTACTTTTCCCTTCCTTTGAAAAATCTTTTCCTTGCCTCTTCTATGAGAGATAATATAACCCCATTTCATTTCTCTATTTCTCTTCACGATATATTCCTCAATCACCCCTTAATTTTATTGCTTTAGATACCATCCCTTACTACTGACCTCACTCTGTGACTTCTATCTATCTATCTATCTATCTATCTATCTATCTATCTATCTATCTATCTATCTATCTATCTCTCTCTCTCTCTCTCTCTCTCTCTCTCTCTCTATCTATCTATCTACATCTGTCTGTCTGTCTCTTTATATGTGTGTGTGTATGTGTGTGTGTGAGTAAAATCACGCCAACTACTCAAAAACTGAACAAAGTTTCAAGTGTTACAGGTATTATGTTTCTATGTAGGAATGTAAACAGTTCAACTTTAATTAAGGCCCGTATGATTTCACTTTACTATTTACCTTTTCATACTATTCGTGACTCATGCATTTGAAAGTCAAATTTTCTATTAGCTCTGGTCTTTAAACCAAGAATGCTGGAAATCCCTCTATTTCATTGAATGACCATTTTTTCCCCTGAAGTATTATACTCAATTTTGCTAGGTAGGTGATTCTTAGTTTTAATCTTAGTTCCTTTGGCTTTTGGAATAAGTATTCCAAGTACTTGAATCCCTAAAGTAGAAGGTGCTAGATCATGTATTATCCTGATTGTATTTCCACAGTACTCGAATTGTTTCTTTCTGCCTGCTAGCAATAATTTCTTCTTGACCTGAACTCTGAAATTTGACTACAAAATTGCTAGGAATTTTTTTTTAGGATCTCTTTCAGGAGGTGATTTGTGGATTCTATCAATATGTATTTTACTTTTTGATTCTAGAATATCAGGGCAGTTTTCATTGATAATTTCATGAAAGATGATGTCTATCATCTTTTTTTGATGATCTTTTTTTGAAATGATCATATTTTGATCATGACTTTCAGGTAGTGTCATAATTTTTAAATTGCCTCTCCTGGATCTATTTTCCAGGTGAGTTTTCCAATGATATATTGCACAATGTCATCTATTTTTCCATGCTTTTCCTTTTGATTTGTAATTTGTTGTTTTCTCATAAAATCTTGAGCTTCTACCTGCTTCTTTTTAATTTTTAAAGAACTATTTTCTTCACTGAGCATTTGAATCTCCTTTTCCATTTGAGCAATTATGCTTTTTAAAGTATTCTTCTCCTCATTGGCTTTTTGGACCTCTTTTGCCATTTGTTAGTCTTTTTTTTAAATAAATTTATTTATTTCACTTTTTAAATTCATTTTCACAAAAGTTTGGGTTCCATATTTTCTCCCCATTTGTCCCCTACCCCTACCCCAATAAAACGAGCATTCTAACTTCCCCTATCACCAATCTACCCTCTCTTCTATCATCTCTCCCTTCCCTTGTTCCCATCTTCTCCTTTGTCCTGTAGGGGTAGATAAGTTTCTATTCCCCATTACCTGTATTTCTTATTTCCTAGTAGCAAGAAAAGTACCCGACAGCTGTTCCTAAAACTTTGAATTCCAACTTCTCCCCATCCCTCCCTCCCCACCCATTCCTTTTGGGAAGGCAGGCAATTCAATGTAGGCCATATCTGTGTAGTTTTGCAAATGACTTCGATAACAGTCGTGTTGTGTAAGACTAACTCTATTTCCCTCCATCCTATCCTGCCACCCATTGCTTCTATTCTCTCTTTTGATCTTGTCCCTCCCTAAGAGTGTTGACTTCAAATTGCTCCCTCCTCCCATTGCCCTCCTTTCCATCATCCCCCCCACCCAGCTTATCTCCTTCTCCCCCACTTTCCTGTATTGTAAGATAGGCTTTCATATCAAAAAGATTGTGCATTTTACTCCTTCCTTTAGTCGAATGTGATGAGAGTAAACTCCATGTTTTTCTCTCAGCTCCCTTCTTTTTCCCTCCACTAAAAAGTCTCCTGCCTGCCTCTTCTATGAGAGATAATTACCCCATTGCATTTCTCCCTCTCTCCTCCCACTATATTTCTCTCTCACCTCATAACTTCATTTTTTAAATTCACTCTGTGCTCTGCGTGTGTGTGTGTGTGTGTGTGTGTGTGTGTAATCCCACCAACTACCCAGATACTGAAAAGTTTCAAGAGTTACAAATATCATCCTTCCATGTAGGAATGTAAACAGTTCACCTTTGGTAAGTCCCTTGTGACTTCTCTTTCCTGTTGACTTTTTCATGCTTCTTCTAATTCTTGTGTTTGAAGGTAAACTTTTCTTTTCAGATCTCGTCTTTTCATCAAGAATGTTGAAAGTCCTCTATTTCATTGAAAGACCATTTTTTCCCATTAATTATTATACTCAGTTTTGCTGGGAAGCTGATTCTTGGTTTTAGTTCTAGTTGCTTTGACTTCGGAATATCCTATTCCACTCCCTTCGATCCCTTAATGGAGAAGCTGCTAAATCTTGTGTTACCCTGATTGCATTTCCACAGTACTGGGATTGTTTTTTTTTTTTTCTAGTTGCTTGCATTATTTTCTCCTTGACCTGGAAATTCTGGATTTTGGCCACAATGTTCCTAAGACTTTTTCTTTTTGGGTCTCTTTCAGGCAGTAATCGATGGATTCCTTCAATAGTTATTTTGCCTTCTGGTTCTATAATATCCAGGCAATTTTCCTTGAAAATTTCATGGAAGATCATGTCTAGGCTCTTCTTTTTGATCATGGCTTTCAAGTAGTCCCATAATTTTCAAATTGTCTCTCCTGGATCTATTTTCCAGCTCAGTTGTTTTTCCAATGATATTTTTCACATTCTCTTCCATTTTTTCATTCTTTTGGTTTTGTTTTGTGATTTCTTGGTTTCTCAGAAAGTCATTAGCCTCCATCTGTTCCATTCTCATTTTGAAATAACTATTTTCTTCAGTGAGCTTTTGAAACTCTTTTTCCATTTGGCTAATTCTGCTTTTGAAAGCATTCTTCTCCTCACTGGCTTTTTGAACCTCTTTTGCCAATTAAGTGAGCCTATTTTTCAAGGTGTTATTTTCTTCAGCATTTTTTGGGGTCTACTTTAGCAAGGTATCGACCTGCTTTTCATAATTTTTTTGCATCTCTTTCATTTCTCTTACAGTTTTTCCTCCACCTGTCTAACTTGATTTTCAAAATCCTTTTTGAGCTCTTCCATGGCCTGAGCCCATTGAATATTTATGTTGGATGTTTGGGATTCAGAAGCCTTGACTTCTATGTCTTTTCCTGATGGTAAGCATTGTTCTTCCTCATCAGAAAGGAAAGGAGGAAATATCTGTTCACCAAGAAAATAACCTTCTGTGGTCTTATTTTTTTTCTCCTTTTTCTGGGCATTTTCCCAGCCAGTTCTTTGACTTCTGAGATTCTTTTGCACACCCACCTCACTTCCCTATCTACCCAGCTAGTGTTTGGTGTCTGCGATTTAAAATGCTGCTTCCCAGCCTCAGGTCTTTCAGAGGGGGCAGGGCTGCTATTTAAGGTAAGATTAAATTCAGTTACTCAGGTGGGGGCAGGGCTGCCTCACAGGGCTCATGCAGAGAACTTCAACAATGGATCCAAGTTCCTGCTTTCCCTTGGAGCCCCTGTTATTTTCTGCCTCCCAAGGGGGTCCAAATTATGGAGACACCCCTCTCCCCTCTTGGCCAGCCAATCAGGCCCTCTCACTGATCTTTTTGCCCGTGTGCAGAGGGAACCACGTGGCTGCTGGAAATTCTGTCCCTGATGCCAGCCCAGATCTGCTCCTCCTGAGGCCACATGGCCCGGGCAGGGCTGGGCTCTGCTCTGGGTCTGGTGTCGGTTTTTCTGGTCTCTCTGGAACAGAAATCTCCTCCACTCCGTCGTTTCAAGGCTTTCTGTGCTCCAGAACTTGTCAGTAGTTCGTCCTTACAGGTATTTTATAGGCTATGGGTTCGGGAGCTAACGTATATCAGGTTCACATCTTTTGTTAATGAGGCACTGGTTTTCAAGGGTTGGGGTACCCTCTGGCCCTAAAAAAGGTATAAGCACTCTGAGGGTGAGGGTTTACTTTGGGACTTAGTTTTTGCAAGAAGGTTTGTGGACCAAAATCTAGTCTTTTTTTAAAGTTTTTATTCTCTTCAGCATTTTTGGGGTCTCCTTTTGCAAGGTGTTGACTCACTTTCATGATTTTCTTGCATTACTCTCATTTCTCCTCCCTATTTTTCCTCCACTTCTTTTCCTTGATTTTCACATTCCTTTTTGAGATTTTTCATGACCTGAGACAATTGTATATTTTTGGAGGTTTTGGATGCAGAACGCTTGACGTCTTTTGATGGTATACACTGTTCTTCCTCATCTGAAATAATGGAAGAAAATACCTGTTCATAAAGAAAGTAATCATCTATAGTCTTATTATTTCCTTTTTTTCTGGTATTTTCCCATTCAGTCACTTGACTTTTAGTCCTTTGTCTAGAGAAGGGTATTCTTGTGGGAGCTGTAAGTTCTCAGTTCCTCCAAGGTGACACAATCAAGGGAGAGAAATTCATTCTTCTCCTGGCTTGCACTCTTTTGTGTGAGCAACGGCAAGCACTCTGTTCTGCCCACAATCTCTCAGTAGGGTTCCCTCTCCAGAGCCTCAACCAACTCCACCACCAGCTGTCCTCCTCACCCCAGGACTGCCACTCAGAGCTGAGATTCAGATCAGCTGCTCAATTCTCCCATTGTCTTTAGGCTGAGGACTCCAAAAATGGAGTCTGCTGCTGCAGGTACTGCTGCAGGCCAGGCCATACCATGTTCCCTTCTCACCCAGTTGAGAGATTTTTCTCACTGACCTTTGAATTTCTCTTTGGCCTTTATGGGATGGGCAATCGGGGAACCACAACTGTTGCTGGCAATTCTGACCTCTGAGGCCTGCTGCAATACTGTTCCTGCTAGTTCTGCACATTCAAAGCTGGGCTCTGCTCTGCTCCATGCCCAGTGTGATAGATCTTTCCTGTGGTCCTTCCAGGCTGTCTTGAGCTAGAAATCTTTTTTTATTCAATCACTTTTTGGGTTCTGCTGCTCTGGAATTTACTCACAGTCATTTTTACAGGTCTTTATGGGCTATTGCGGAGAGGTTTTACAGGTGTGTCCTTCTACTCCTCCATTGTTCCAATCTATGACTGGTACTTTTTACAATATTATCCTGGTTCTGCTAATTTAACTCACCATCAGTTCATATAAGTTCTTCCAGGCCTCTCTGAATTCCTTCATCATTTCTTATAACATAATATTATTCTATTACATTTATATATCACAAATTCTTCAGCCATTCTCCAATTGATGAGCATCCCTTTGATTTCAGTTCTTGGCCACCACAAAGAGAACTGCTATAAATATTTTTGTACATGTGGGACCTTTACTCATTTTTAATGATTTCTTTGGTATGCAGTCCTACAAGAAATATTGCTTGGTCAAGAAAAAATAATAGCAAAATTCATCTGCAAGAGCAAACAGTCTAGAATATCAAGGGAATTAATGAAAAAAAAATTGCTAGGGAAGGTAGCCTAGCCCTACTAGATATAAAATTGTTTTGTAGAACAGTAATCATCAAAACTAATTTGTACTGGCTAAGAAATAGAGCCAAAGACCAGTGGTATAAGTTAGGTACTCAAGACACATTAGTCAATGAATATAGCAGTCTACTATTTGAAAAACCCAAGGACCCCATCCTCTGGGATAAGGACTCAAAGTGTGACCAAAATTGCTGGGAAAACTGCCTAACAATGTGGTGGAAACTGACACAATACACAAGAATGATTGTTGTTCTTCATTCTTGAAGAGGACCAAAATAACTTTAGCACAATAAAATGAAGTTTAAATGTATATGACTGTGGCTGATCAGACAAATAAGAGCATGGAATGCTCTATCACAGATTGGGCATAGAGAGTCCATATGACCATGTTGAGTGGTTACACCCAATTTACACATTCTTTGTTTCCTTTGTGCTTTTCAATTCTGCTTTGCTTGTATAATACAACAACTCATCAGATGTGGGCACACCATGCTTAGCAGTCCTGTGCCAGTGTCTCCTATTGCACAGTCTAATCCAAAGTTCTTGAAAGAGACCTTAAGAGTGTCCTTGTATCTCTTCTCCTGGCTACCATGTGATTGCCTGCCCCATGCAAGTTCTCCATAAAATAGTGTTTTTGGCAATCTGAAGCACAGTTTGAATGCTTGCCAAGTTACCTTTTTTCATTTACTTATTTTTATTTATTTTAAGTTTTCAACAACCATTTCCACAAACTTTTGAGTTCGAAATTTTCTCCCCATCTCTCCTCTTCCCCTACACCAAAACGTCAAACATTCTAATTACCCCTACCGCCAATCTGCTCTCCCTTCTAACATCCTTCCCTTCCCTTATCTCTGTCTTCTTTTTGTCCTGTAGGGTAAGAAAAATTTCTATACCTCTTTACCTGTATTTCTTATTTCCAAGTTGTATGAGCTGTATGCAAGAACAATACTCAACAGTTGTTCCTAAAACTTTGAGTTCCAGCTTCTCTGCATTTCTCCTTTCCTTGCATCCCCATTGGGAAGACAAGCAATTTAATATAGGTTATATATCTGTAGTTTTATAAGGGACGTCCATAATAGTCATGTTGTGTACAACGAACTATATTTCCCTCCATCCTATCCTTTCCCTCATTTCTTCTGTTCTCTCTTTTGACTTTGTTACTCCCCAAGAGTTTTGACTTCTAACTGCTCCCTCCTCCCATTTCCCTCCCTTTCATCATTCCCACCACCCAGCTTATCATCTTCTTCCCAACTTTCCTGGATTGTAAGATAGGTTTTCATACCATAACGAATGTGCATTTTATTCCTTCCTTGACTCAAATGTGATGAAAGCAAGCTTCACGTTTTCCCTCTCAACTCCCCCCCTTGTCCCTCTAATGAAAAGTCTTTTTCTTGCTTCTTTTATGAGAGATAATTTACCCCATGACATTTTGCCCTTTCTCCTCCCAATATGTTCCTCTCTCATCCCTTAATTTCATTTTTTAGATATGATCCCTTTCTATTCAACTCTCCCTGTTCTCTCTCTCTCTCTCTCTCTCTCTCTCTCTCTCTCTCTCTCTCTCTCTCTCTGTCTCTCTCTCTCTCTCTGTGTGTGTGTGTGTGTATAATCCTACCAACTGCCCAGATACTGAAAAAAGTTTCAAGAGTTACAAATATTGTCTTTCCACATAGGAATGTAAACAGTTCAACCTTAGTAAGTCCCTTATGATATCTCTTTCCTGTTTACCTTTCCATGCTGCTTTTGATTCTTGTGTTTATAAGTCAAATTTTCTTTTCAGCACTGGTCTTTCATCAAGATTGTTGGAAAGTATTCTATTTCAATGAAAGGCAATTTTTTCACCTGAAGTATTGCACTTAGTTTTGCTGGGTAGGTGAATCTTTGTTTCATTCTTAATTCCTTCGACTTCTGGGATATCATATTCTACACCCTTCAGTTCTTTAATGTAGAAGCTACTAGATCTTGTGTCATCCTGATTGTATCTCCACAATACTCCAATTGTTTGTTTCTAGCTGCTTGCAATATTTTCTCCTTGATTTGATAACTCTGGAAGTTGGCTACAATATTCCTAGGAATTTCTATTTTTGGATCTCCTTCAGGAAGAGATTACTGTGTCTTTCAATATTCATTTTGCCCTCTGGTTCTAGACTATCAGGGCAGTTTTCCTTGATAATTTCATAAAAGATGATGTCTAGGCTCTTATTTTTGGTCATGGCTTTCAGGTAGTCCCATAATTTTTATATTCTTTCTCATGTATTTATTCTCCAGTTCAGTTGTTTTTCCAATGAGAAATTTCACATCTTCCATCTTTTTCATTCTTTTGGTTTTATTTTGTGATTTTTTGGTTTCTCATAAAGTCATTAGCCTACATCTCTTCCATTCTAATATTTAAGGAACTATTTTCTTCAGTGAGCTTTTGAACTTCCTTTTTCATTTGGCTAATTTTGCTTTTTAAAGCATTCTTCTCTTCATTGGCTTTTTGAATGTCTCTGGTTAATTGAGTTA
Source organism: Bettongia penicillata ogilbyi (assembly GCA_023548195.1). NCBI lineage: Eukaryota > Metazoa > Chordata > Mammalia > Diprotodontia > Potoroidae > Bettongia > Bettongia penicillata. Next base: position 708,087 of record JAJHZJ010000688.1, on the reverse strand, counting down.
GCCTATTTTTAAAGATGCTACTTTCTTCAGCATTTTTTTGAGTCTCCTTTACCAAGTTGTTGACTTGGTTTATGATTTTCTTCCACTTCTCTCATTTCTCTTCCCAATTTTTCCTCCACCTCTCTTACTTGATTTTCAAAATCCTTCTTGAGCTGTTCCATAGCCTGAGCCCATGGACTATTTATTTTTGATGTTTGTGATACAGAAGACTTGACTTTTCTGTCTTTCCCTAATGGTAAGCATTGTTCTTTCTCATTCTAAAGGATGGGAGAAGATATCTGTCTACCAGGAAAGTAACCTTCTATAGTCTAATTTTTCTTCCCTTTTTTTTGTATTTTCCTAAACTGTTGCTTGACTTTTGGGTGCTTTGTCAAGAGTAGTACTATGGGGAATTGTAAGATCTCACTACCTCCAAGGTGGCATAATCAAGTGTGTACACTGCTCTGGGAGCAACAAGAAACTTTTGTGCCCAAAGTCTGTGAGTAGTAGAGTTTCCTCTCCACAACTATCTGACTTCCAGCAGCCAGCACTGGAGGCTGAGATTTAGATAAACTGCTTAGTTCCCCCAGGGGTTTCAGTGGGGGCAGGGCCGCCATTCAGTGTGTGACAAAGATCAGCTGCTCAATTCCTCTAGGAGCATTAGGTGAGGGCAGGGCTGTCACAAAAGCCTGAGGTAAGGATCATCTGCTCAGATCTTCCAGGGGCTTTACAATCCAACAGTGGTTGTGGGCTGCTGTGGCAGCTGCTGCTGCCAGGTGCAGCCTCTATCACCGTGGTCTAAGGCTGTAGTTATGGGAAGACCTTGCTCTCTTCTCAGCCAGCTAAGAAACCCTCTGGTTGACCTTTGGCTGTGTGTTGAGGGATCTAACAGTGGTTGTCACTACTGCTGCTGGAGATTCTGTCTCTGAGGCCTGCTCAGATCCTTCTCATGGTGCCATGCTGTGCTGCCAAGGCTAAGCTGAGCTCTGTTCCATGTCCTATGTGACAGACCTTTCCCGTCTGCCATTCGAATCACCCAGGGCTGGAAATCTCCTCCACTCCGTTGTTCTGAGGCTTCTGCTGCTCCATCAGTTAGGATGAAGACAACATCAAAGTCAACTGCCATACTGATGGTAAGTTCCACATACGGATGGTGTGGTGATAGTGGATGCAGCACCTTTTTCTTGGGCCAAAATTAGCACAGGAAGCAGATAATTGATTCATACATTTTTTTTCTTCTCAGTTTCATAGATGCATTGAGTGAATAATCATCTTAAATCAGAAAATCATGCACCAACATTCCTTCCACTTTATTCTTGGCTTGTAACCTTTTCAAACTGAAGAACTTACCATCAGTATGGTAGTTGACCTTGATGCTGTGTTCATCTTAATTGAAAGCATTTGACAACATGGCTGGAAACACAACTTTGTTTCACTCCATTGGTGACTTGGAAGTGACAAGAGCAATGTCTACTATCCAAAATCCAGGCAAACATGCCATCTTGAAATTGACGTACAATACAGAGGAACTTCTCTGGGCAACCAAATTTTGACCTAATTTTACATAAGCCCTTATGATTAACAGTGTCAAAGGCCTTGGTCACATGCACAGATGTAGTGTACAGATATGTTTTCTGCTCTTGGCATTTCTCCTGGAGTTGCTGGGCAGCAAACACCACATTGACCCTTTCTGAAGCCACACTGGCTCTCAGGTATATGACCATCTTCCAGGTGAAGGATCAGTCTATTAATGAGATATCTAACAAGCATCTTGCCAGCCATGACTAAGAGAGGGACTTCCCTTTGATTTTCATAGGACAATCTATTCCCTTTGTCTTTATAGAGATGAACAATGGAGGCATCCTTGAATTCCTGGAGGATAGCCTCCTCTTGCCATATAGCTTGGAAAATTTCAGTCATCTTTTGTATGATCAGTGGTCCCCCTACCTTGTAAATCTCAGCTGGAATAGGATCAGCACCAGGTGCTTTGCCACATGAAAGGAGGCTAATGGCATTCAATACCTTTTCTTCAGTTGGAAATTCAACTAAGGACAGAATGACTTCAAATGAGGTAAATGGTCAGTGGTCTCAGCATTGATTGATGATAGTCTGTCTGTTGAGACCACAATGGAAGTGTTCAATCCACCTCTCTAGGACTATGTTCTTATCATTAATCTATGTGGTGTGTAAGATATATTCAGGCAGGACCAGTATCTTTGGTTTGATCACTCGCAGGCCCTTTTCAGGGCTCTTTCCACCTTTGGTGTCCACCTGTTTCACCCAACTCTCACCTGTAGCTCCAAGAAGCTGCAGCATGTGCGGTGGCCACACCCCAATAAATCATTTGGGCAGACAAACCAAACCACGTTGAGGGTAACCAAGACATCTCAAACCCATTGATGAGTTGGGGGGGCAGGTATTTTCTATACAATTTGTACCAAGGGCCATGAAGATAGCTGAAGCAGGCGATGTGGCATGCTTAGAGCTTGGTTAGACATTGAAGATGCTGAGGTCATCCATTGCATCTTCAGCCATCGCCAGCCATCGTAACTCTGTCCTTGACTCAGTTGATCCTATGATGTCTCTGGAAGAGAGAGTGAGGCTGACAACTTTTTTGCAACTCTGCCTCACTTATACCCAATTTATGCATGAATCAAATGATGTTACCCAAATATTTGCACTGACTATCTGTGCCCAACCTGTGGTAGAGGAGTCTGAGCTCATATTTGTCTGATCAGCCACAGTCGGACACACTGAAAATTGACTTTATCATGGTGGTGTCATTTTGGTCCTCTTCGAGAATGAAGGACAAAAACCAAACAACCATCAGCAGCTCAGTACCCCACCTTCTGTTAGCCCATAGATTGGGTAGCACTTGTTATGGCTTCCACTGCCACTTTCTCAACCACCTCCCCTCCCTTCTCTTCCTCCACCTACACCTCCCCCAACCCAAAGTCCTCCTCTACTGCCTTTGACATTTTTCCTTTGAGAAGTTGTGAAATTGCCACAGTTACCAATGATACTGTCTCCTCAACCCTGTTGTGCCAGCGTGGCCCACACTGGACTTTTCTATGCTCCCAGTCAAGTGTTATATACCATTCCTGTTGACCTGCCAGGTTTTCTTGGATTGGAGATTTTTTTCACTTAATTGCCTCAAGTGTTGAGGAGCAATGTGTTTGCACTTCTGCTTTTGCTGTATCTCAGTGGTATATATCATTTTGTAAATTCTAATTGATTTTAGAAATTAGGGCACCACTGTTAGCTTTGTGACTGATATTGGGAAATGCACACTGGAATTAGATGTTGAGCAAATCTTTATAATATCAAAGAAAAAGTATCCCCCACTCCTAAAGTGAACCAAAAACCCTGACGAATATATGCAATAAACCTCATTCTGTTACAGGGAATCAGATTCCTACATGAGCTGGTAACTCTCTTTTAACTTTTGATAGAAAACAATTCCTATGATTTTTTAAATTAAATAGAAAAAAAGGAAGCTTGGGACTTTTTTGCACTTTGGGGAAAATAAGCAAAAATTTGCTACAGAATCATGGCTGCAGGATTTTGTCTTATCTCTTTCCATCACCATTCTAACCTCCCCTTCTAACCCTCCTCCTCTTCAGCTTTACTTAAGAATTGTGATTTCCTTTTGTGTCTAACACATAAGAGGTACTTAATAAATATGTACTGATTGATTGGCTAATCAATTCAAGTAAGTAAATCTTTAAGTTAAAAAACATGGTATCTGGAGTTGAGTTTATATATGTCAAGAGTTTCCTTTGGCTAGATCCAAGATTCAAAATGGCTTTGAGAGGACTGGCAACTGGATTTCAAATTGGTGTTGTAGGTGATGCTATTATTCAGGTTATAGCACACCAGCCCCCTCTCCTTATAGGGATGTTCTTGATCCTCTTCTTGGCTGAAGTGCTGTGTCCATAGGGGCTAATTGTGGCTCTCATTCACTCTACAAAGTACAGCACCTTCCTCTCCCTTCTTCCCATTATGTGTACTATATGTGATACATGGAAACACTGATGATTCATTTATGTGTTGTCTCAAATTTCATTCATATTATTAACATTAATGTTTCACCCTTTTTGAATTTATAATATTTTGAACTTATCATAGAGTAAAACACTAGGTATTGCTAGATAGAATATTATATAATTTGCAAAAAAACCCCAACAGGACTTGTGTTTCATCTTATGATTATTTCTCAATTCACTTTCTTTTTATTTTGCTACAGTTAGGATGATTACCACAATATTAAATAACAGTGGTGATATCTGAGATGCTTAATTTATCTCTAGTTTTATTGGAATGACATTTTCCCCCTCATTACATATATTATTTCTTCTTCTTTTAGATAAATAATAATTACTATATTGAAAAGTCATTTGATGCTTTATATTCTTATTGTTTTAGTTTTTTAAAAAAGACAAATACTACTTTGGGAAAAAAAATCTTTCCATTACCAATTGATATGATTGTGTGGATTTTATTGTTTTATGTTTCATTACTATGGCCTATTGCACTGGTGTCATACTAAAATTAAAATGGAAGGGAAGTCACAAAATTGTATATAAGGAACCCTGTTAACTGCATATAAACTGATTCTTAAAATGTAGAATTATCCAAAACTTTCCTAATCAATCTTGTTCAGACACCACTTGGGAGTGTCATAGGCTGCATAATTGACACCTCTGATTAATTACTATTTAATGTCTATCAACAATGAATTCTTCATAAATCAATTTGTTTACAATTTCTAATATATTTTATACATTGAAATACAATTTTTATATTATATATAATATTTTTGAATTGATAATCACTAGGATATTAGTCTAGAGTTTTCTTTGTCTGCTTTATTTTTTACTGGTTAAGGTATCTCAATGGAAAGGTCAGTGAGCCTGGAACACCTAAGTTCAACTTTGGCTTCAGAAAATTCCTAATTATATGATCTTGGGCAAGTCACTTAATGTATTTCTGCCTCAATTTCCTTTAATGTAGAGTAGTAATAAAAGTACATTCCTTATAGTGCACTGTGAGTTCAAATGATATATTTATAAAATGCTTAGAACAATGCCTAGCACCTAGGACTTAATAAATGATTTTTTTCCCTTTTTTCCAGTTCCTCATCTCAAAAAAAAAAAAAAAATGGTGAGATTCTTTCCTTGTTCTTGCAAACAGTTTTTATTATATTGTTGTTAGATTTTCTTTTAGTATTTAATATTATTTACTTTAAGTACTTTTGATTCTTTAAGGTTTAATTCCTCCCCATCTTATGAGTTAATTAATAGCTTATTGAATTTCTTTACTATTGACATTGAATAATTTTAATAATTTAATGTGATTTTCTTTCTATTTATCTGGGTACTTTACATTTTTAAGTTGTCAGATATTTCATCTAAAGAGGTTTATTTCTTTTGCTAATTAATAATTTTTCTCTTTTTTAAATTTTATTTATTTATTTAATTTTTTACATTCATTTTCACAAATTTTTGGGTTCCAAATTTTCTTCCCTTTTATCCCCTCCCCCCACCCCAATACCACAAGCAATCTAATTTTCCCTATCTCCAATCTGCCCTTTCTTCTGTCATTCCTCTCTTCTCTTGTCTCCATCTTCTCTTTTCTCCTGTAGGGTCAGATGACTTTCTATTCCTCATTAACTGTATGTCTTCTTTCCTAGTTGCAACAACAATACTAAACAGTTGTTCCTAAAACTTTGAGTTCCAAATTCTCCCCATCCCTCCCTCCCCACCCATTCCTTTTGGGACGGCAGGCAATTCAATATAGGCCATATCTGTGTAGTTTTGCAAATGACCTCCCTGATAGTCGTGTTGTGTAAGACTAACTGGATTACCATCCCTCCTAACCTGCCCCTCATTGTTTCTCTTCTGCCTTTTGATCCTCTCCCTCCCCAAGTGTTGATTCTAAATTTCTCCCTCCTCCCTTTGCCCTCCCTTCCATCATAACCCCTTGTAATATCTCCTTCTCCCCCACTTTCTTATACTGTAAGATAGGTTTTCATACCAAAATGAGTGTACATTTCACTCCTTCGTTTAGTCAAATGTGATGAGGGTAAACTTCTTGTTTTTTTTTTTTTTTTTCCCAGCTCTCCTCTTTTTCCCTCCACTAAGAAAAACTCCTACCTGCCTCTTAAATGATATATAGTTACCCCTTCCATTTCCCCCTCTTTCCTCCCACTACATTTCTCTCTCACCATTTACCTTAATTTCTTTTAAGGTATGGTCCCATCCTATTCAGTTCAATCTGTGCTCTCTATCTCTGTATGTGTGTGCATGTGTGTATGTGTGTGCATGCGTGTACATGTGTATGTGTGGTCCCACCAACTACCCAGATACTAAAAAGTTTTAAGAGTTAGAAATATTGTCTTTCCCTGTATGAATGTAAACAGTTCACTTCTGGTAAGTCCCTTAAGACTTCTCTTTGCTGTTTACTTTTTCATGCTTCTTCTCATTCTTGTGTTTGAAAGTCAAATTTTCTTTTCAGCTCTGGTTTTTTCATCAAGAATGATTGAAAGTCCTCTGTTTCATTGAAAGATCATATTTTCCCTTGAAGTATAATACTCAGTTTAGCTGGGTAGGTGATTCTTGATTTGAGTCCTAGTTCCTTTGACTTCTGGAATATCCTATTCCACGCCCTTCGATCCCTTAATGTAGAAGCTGCTACATCTTGAGTTATCCTGATTGTATTTTCACAGTACTGGAATTGTTTCTTTCTAGCTGCTTGCAACATTTTTTCCTTGAGCTGGGAGTTCTGGAATTTGGCCACAATGTTCCTGGGAGTTTCTCTTTTTGGATCTCTTTCAGGTGGTGATCGATGGATTCTTTCAATACTTATTTTGCCCTCTGGTTGTAGAATGTCAGGGCAGTTTTCCTTCATAATTTCATGGAAGATGATGTCTAGGTTCTTTTTTTGATCATGACTTTCAGGTAGTCCCATAATTTTTAAATTGTCTCTCCTGGATCTATTTTCCAGGTCAGTTGTTTTTCAAATGAGATATTTCACATTCTCTTCCATTTTTTCGTTCTTTTGGTTTTGTTTGGTGATTTCTTGGTTTCTCATAAAGTCATTAGACTCCATCTGTTCCATTCTAATTTTGAGAGAACTATTAAATTCAGTGAGCTTTTGAGCCTCTTTTTCCATTTGGCTCATTCTGCTTTTGAAAGCATTCTTCTCCTCATTGGCTTTTTGAACCTCCTTTGCCAATTGAGTGAGCCTATTTTTCAAGGTGTTAATTTCCTGAGCATTTTTTTGGGTCTCCTTTACCAAGGTATTGACCCGTTTTTCATACTTTTCTTGCATCTCTGTCATTTCTCTTCCCAGTTTTTCCTCCACCTGTCTAACTTGCTTATCAAAATCCTTTTTGAGCTCTTCCAAGGCCTGAGCCCACCTGCAACCCCCCTGGGGTGTCTGGGGTACTGAGGCCCTGCCCTCCACATCTTTCCCTGATGGCAAGGATACGTCCTCGTCATCAGATCCGAAGGTCGGAATCATTTGCATTTGTTGGAAAAAACTCTGTATAGTCTTATTTTTCTTCCCTTTTCTAGGCATTTTCCCAGCCAGTTACTTGACTTCTGAGATTCCTTTCCACCCCCACCTGGATCCGCCCAGCTAGTGCTTGGCCTCTGAGATTCAAATGGGCTTTTCGTGGCAAGTTTTAGTTCTGGCGCTGGGGTGGAGGCAGGGCCACCTCCCAGGCTCAGTTCCCTCAGGGACTTTATGCAGAGACTTTCAGGAATGGAGCTGGTGGGGGCGGGGTGGAGGGGCCGCCTCCCAGGCTCAGTTCCCTCAGTGGATTTATGCAGAGGTCTTCAGTAATAGAGCGGGGTGGGGGCAGGGCCATCTCCCAGGCTCAGCTCCCTCAGGTTTTATGCAGAAACCTTCCGTAAGGAAGATCCTACCTGCTGCTGGGGGATTCCTGAGTCCCAGGCCACTGCCGCCTCAGCCGCTGCCCATGCCTTTGCCTCCGCCACTTTCTGCCCCCGTCTCTCCCGCTGCTGCTTCCTCCCGAGGGGACCCAAGTCACGGAGACGCTCCACTCCCCTCCTCCAGCCCAGCCTTCTTTCTCACTGACCTGTAGCTTCTGTGGGCAGAGGGACTTTCCGGGCTGCCGGAGCTTCCGTCTCTGAAGCCTGCTCGGATCAGGTTCTCTGGGGCCACGGCCAGGTCAGCGCTGGGGGTGGGGTCCACTTTTCGGGGTGCCATGGACCCTGGGGGCGGGTCTCCAGGGCTCCCTGGAATGGAAATATCTTCTACTCCGTTTCTGCACACCTTGTATTGACCCAGAAGTTATGGGGGTCTCTTTTTACATTAATTCTATGGGCTTTGGTTTCGGAGCTCGAAAATGTGCATCCTTCTACTCCGCCATCTTGACTCCGCCCCTTAATAATTTTTTCTTGAGTGTTTTTTGGAACTTTTGATTTGTTTTATACATTGTGATAGTTTTTTTTTTTAATTTCATGATGAAATCATTTATTTTCTCTTTTCTTGATAAAAATGTTTGGTATATACTTTTTCCCCTGAAGTAATGATTTAACTTTATCCAATTATTATTTGGAATGTTTTCTCATTATAATTTTCATTGATGACACTTTCTGGTATTTCCAGGATTTATTCTGTGACCATCAAAGCTTTAAAATTCTAATTACAGTGGGAAGCTTGAATTTATCCCTTATAGAACAGGTTAAAAAAAACAAAAAAAAAAAGTTGGGGGTATCAAATAGTGATTAAATATACACCAGTTTCTTCAAGTATCTCGGTCTGCATGCAAATTTTATTCTTCAGTCCACAAGTCTCACCAAATCCATTTGACTTAGGGCATGATGGAGCAAAAATTATAGAAATGCTCAGAGAAATAATTGAAAATAATAATAACATAGATGAGGATCCACAGTATGTTCTAAGTAAATTACTAGGAACCAGTCTTCTAAAGAGAAAACATCTATACTGCTAATAATAGTTCATACACATATTAAATTAAATACGAAAATGGGTATCAGTTCTTAAATTTTAAATCCTGTGAATCTTGTCTTAAGGCAACTAGTCTGATTTATAAAGGAAATTCACAAAAAAAAAGAGTTTTCCTTGCAATGTAAAGAAAGAAAAAGTAAATGAAAAAAGAAACAATAGTACTTTCTAGTAGAACTTTCAAATTTAGGTCATTCAAAAAACATATCCCTAGATAAAATAATTCTAGGAATTCTCATGCTCAGCTGCATTCTCTACAGAATATCGTGTGTGTCTGTGTATGGGAGGGAGTGGGACTGATAGAAAGTGAGGTCTGAAGGGAGGGTATATTGAAGGAGATGGTGACCACAAGCAAAATCCAGTTGAGGAAGGACATGGTTAAAGGAGAGAGAAAAATATAAATTGGGAAAAAAGGGTTGGAAGAAAATACACAATAGAAAAAATAAAAAGAAGCAGAAAGCAGAATGGATTAGAAATCAGAATCCTTCAATATATTTACTTGAAATATACCCCAAACTGAAAGACACACAGAGTTAAAACAACAGGCTGGAGCTTCAGCTAAAGAAAAATTGTAGGGGGAGCAATCATGATCTCAAATAAAGGAAAAATAAAAATGGATCCAATTAAAATGGATAGTCAAGGAAACCACATTTTCCTTAAAGATACTGTAGGTAATTAAGTAATATTAATTTTTTTTCAGTTTCTCTGATAAAGGTCTCATTTTTCAAATATCCACTGAATATAAAACTGAGTCAAATAAAAAAATAGAGCCATTTGCCAATTGACATGTTCAAAGTATAACAGTTTTTGAAGAAAAATTCAAAGCTATCTATCGTCATGAAAACATGTAAATCACTATTGCATAAAGAAATGCAAATTAAAACAACTCTGAGCTGTCACTCCATATGTATTAGAAATAACAAATGCTGGAAGGGGTGAGGAAAAACTATATATTAATGAAGTATTGATGGAATAGTGGACTGGCACAACCTTCTAGAAAACAATTTAGAATCATGCTTACACAACTATTAAGCTGTGCTTACACTTTGACCCAGCAACATCACTATTAGGTCTATATTTCAAAGAAAGAAAAGGAAAAGCTAAAGTATCTATCTGTTGAAAATTATAGCAGCTCTTTTGTTGGTGGTAAAGAATTGGAAATTGAAAGGATGCTTATGAATTAGGGAATGGTTAACCATATTGTGTCATATCGTTTTGATGGAATTCCTTTCAGGAGAAAAAACATACTAAGAACTATATGGATGATGTAAAGTAAAGTGAGGAGAATCTGGATATCATTGTGTTAAGAGCAACATTGTTACAATGACCAGCAGTAAAAAGTGATTACTCTGATCAATATGATGATCAGTAATAGTAAGCACCCCGATATACACGGGGTAGGGGGCTGTTATCACAAGTTCTTAGTTCTGCATTCATGAAAAGAAAGGTAAATTTTGAGGGGTCTACAATCACTTTAATCAAGCACCTGTATCATTCCATTAACCAAGCACCTATATCATTCACCTAGTTCAGGGGAGTTAGTACCCTGAATTTCAAAGAAAATGCAGAGAAATAAAAAGTCAACCGCCATGACTTCCTCTGCCTGACCACCAACAGGCAGATTCAACTGTCTGACCGTATTTACCAGGGAGGAAAATACTGACATCTGGGTTTTCCAAAGGGGGGTGCTCCTTAGCGTCTTCTCAGAGTCTTTGTCTGGCCAAAGAACACTTCCAGTCAGAAAGCCCAAAAGTAAAACCCCATTCTCAGATTATTTATACATTTTTCAGAGACAGAGTACCTAAACCTCTGACCAAATATCTCAATAGAAAAAACAAAAGGTACTTGGGACCTTCCTACAAAACAAAACCCCTAATCAAATTTCCCTCAATGGACAGGCCCATCAATGGGTGGGGAAGATCATTAATGACATTATTCAATCAAAGGTACTTTTAGTAGAAGAAAAACAGCAAAAGATCCTATTTTGCTTTTCCTTACATGATCCAAGACAAAGCTGAAGGACTGATGATGAAAAATGCTAACTCCCTCCAGGAAGAAATGATGAACTCTTATTGCATATTGAAATATAGTTTTATCACTTTATTTTTCACCTAGATTATAAAATTTAATTATAACAATATTAATAAATAATATTCATATGAGGTGTCATGGTTTCCAAAGTGAATTAAATTCATTTTCTTATTTGATCCTTAAGCATATCAGGTAGGTGCTATTTCTATTGCCATATTTCTAAACTAACGCTCAGAGAGAATAAATAATTTGCTTACCAAAAAACAGCAGTATTTCTAGAGGGATATGAACCCACTTTATACCGGCTGGGAAAGTCTTTATATACTTTTAATGATTAAAAGTAATATAATTGGGGGAAGAGCCAAGATGGCAGAGTAGAAAGATTCACATATGCTAGCTCCTAACCCACAACCCATAAAATACCTGGAAAGAAGAACTCCCAACAAATTCTGGAGCAGCGGAAGTCACACAACAACAGAGAGGAGCAGATTTCTGTTCCAGAGAGCACTGAAAAACTGACACCAAACGTGCATCGAGCAGTGGACTTGGAGCAGAGCCAAGCCCTGCCCGCAAGGCACCGAGAGGAGCAGATCTGAGCAGGTTTCAGGGACAGAATCTCCAGCAGTAATACAGATCGCTCCACCCACAGATGCTAAAAGTCAGTGACAGAGACTTTTTGGCTGGCTGAGAGGAGAGCAGGGTGTCCCCCTAACTCAGGCCCCCTCAGAAGGCAGCAGCAGAGGCAGCAGCAGACTGGGGCAACCAAAGCAGACAGGAGCTTGGATCCATTATCAAAGATCTCCACATAAACGCCCTGAGGGAACTGAACTACATGTGGTGGCCCCCACTCCTGCAGCTGAATTTAATCTCACACTGAATAGCAGGCCTACCCCTGCTGAAAGTCCTGAGGCTGGGAAGCAGCATTTGAATCTCAGACCCCAAGCACTAGCTGGGCAGATCTGGAGGCAAAGCAGGGGTAGAGAGGAAGCTCAGAAGTCAATTAACTGGCTGGGAAAATGCCCAGAAAAGGGGAAAAAATAAGACTATGGAAGGTTACTTTCTTGGTGAACAGATATCTCCTCCCTTCCTTTCTGATGAGGAAGAACAATGCTTACGATCAGGCAAAAACATAGAAGTCAAGCCCTCTATATCCCAACCATCCAAAATAAATATTCAATGGCCTCAGGCCATGGAAGAGTTCAAAAAGGATTTTGAAAATCAAGTTAGACAGGTGGAGGAAAAAATGGGAAGACAAATGAGAGAGATGCAAGAAAAGCATGAAAAGTAGGTCAATACCTTGCTTAAGGAGACCCAAAAAAAATGCTAAAGAAAATAACATCATGAAAAATAGGCTCATTCGATTTGCAAAAGAGGCTCAAAAAGCCAATGAAGAGAAAAATGCTTTCCAAAGCATAATTAGCCAAATGGAAAAGGAGGTTCAAAAGCTCACTGAAGAAAAGAGTCCTTTAAAAATTAGAATAGAACAGATGGAGGCTAATGACTTTCTGAGAAACCAAAAAGTCACAAAACAAAACCAAATGAATGAAAAAATGAAACATAATGTGAAATATCTCATTGGAAAAACAACTGACCAGGAAAGGAGATTCAGGAGAGGCAATTTAAAAATTATGGGACTACCTGAAAGCCATGATCAAAAAAAGAGCCTAGACATCATCTTTCATGAAATTATCAAGGAAAACTGCCCTGATATTCTAGAACCAGAGGGCAAAATAAGTATTAAAGGAATTCACCGATCACCACCTCAAAGAGATTCAAAAAGAGAAACTCCTAGGAACATTGTAGCAAAATTCTAGCATTCCCAGGTAAAGGAGAAAATATTGCAAGCAGCTGGAAAGAAACAATTCCAGTATTGTAGAAATTCAATCAGGATAACAGAAGATCTAGCAGCTTCTACATTAAGGTATAGAAGGTACATTAAGGAACTAGGACTAAAACCAAGAATCACCTACCCAGCAAAACTGAGTATAATAATTGATGGGAAAAAAATGTTCTTTCAATGAAATAGAGGACTTTCAAGCATTCTTGATGAAAAGACCAGAACTGAAAAGAAGATTTGACTTTCAAACACAGGAATGAAAAGAAGCATGAAAAGGTAAACAGCAAAGAGAAGTCATAAGGGACTTACTAAAGTTGAACTGTTTACATTCCTACATGGAAAGACAATATTTATAACTCTTGAAACTTTTCAGTATCTGGGTAGTTGCTGGGATTACACACACACATGCACATGCACACACACACACACACACACACATGCACAGACAGAGAGCACAGAGTGAATTGAATAGGATGGAATCATATCTTAAAAAAAATAAAATTACGTGGTGAGAGAGAAATGTATTTGGAGGAGAGAGGAGAAATGGAATGGGGAAAATTATCTCTCATAGAAGAGGCAGGCAGGAGTCATTTTAGTGGATAGAAAAAGAGGGGAGCTGAGCGAAAAACATGAAGTTTACTTTCATCACATCACACATTAAGGAAGGAATAAAATGCACACTCATTTTGGTATGAAAACCTATCTTACAATACAGGAAAGTGGGGGAGAAGGGGATAAGCAGGGTAGGGGTAAGATGGAAGGGAAGGTAATGGGAGGAGGGAGCAATTTGAAATCAATACTCTTGGGGAGGGACAGGATCCAAAGAGAGAATAGAAACAATGGGCAGGCAGGATAGGATGGAGGGAAATATAGTTAGTCTTATACAACACCACTATTATGGAAGTAGTTTGAAAAACTACACAGATATGACCTACATTGAATTGCCTGCCTTCCCAAAGGGAACGGGTGGGGAGGGAGGGATAGGTAGAAGTTGGAACTCAAAGTTTTAAGAACAACTGTCGAGTATTGTTCTTGCTAGGCCCAAGATTCTGAAATTTAATGTACTTAATTTAAATTTAATGCCCAAGATTCAATTTCAAGAAAACGTATGAAGAACCCATTATTTGAGGCAGGTACGTTGTTGGATGATGCCTGTCTCACACAGTGATCCCAAACTTGTCTTAGGGGTGGCCAAATCTAGAGGATTGTTTGATATCTAGAAGAAATAAGAAATATAAGCAATGGGGAATAGAAAGTTACCTGGCCCTACAGGACAAAAGTGAAGATGGGAACAAGGGAAGGGAGGAATGATAGAAGGGAGGGCAGATTGGTGATAGGGGAAATTAGAATTCTCGGTGTATTGAGGTGGGGAGTAGGGACAAATGGGGAGAAAATTTGTAACCCAAAATTTTGTGAAAATGAATGTAAAAAGTTAAAAAAATAAATTTTACTAAGAAAAAGTAATATAATTATTGCAGCACAAACTCTACATTTTAGAGATAAAGGAAATGAGGTTCAACCTCTGCCAGAATTCAGTTACTTAGACTTTAATATGGAGTTGAAGCCCTAAACTTCCTAATTTTAAATCTGATACTTTAATGTCTATTTCTTCTCATTACTTCTCTAATACCTATAACTTCTCACTACTTCTTGACTAGGTTCATTCTTTCTTCACTATATTTTGTACAAATCTGACTAATGCAATATTTTAAAGCACCTTCATCTTTGCAACTGTCCTTTGTTCAAATATATAAAAGATTATTCCTTTCCCTTGCTCAATGAAGTCTGAGCCATATGAGGCAAAATTTCAGCACTCTTTATAGGCTCCAGCCACCTTTTCAATCTTTATTTCCTACTATTCCCTAGTATGCATTCTATGGTCCAGTCATCCAGACTGTTTGCCATTCCCCAAAAGACATCCTATCCACCAATTCACCTTTGTTATTCATCTGTCCCACTTCAGCTATTGCAATATTATCCATTCTTCTAGGCAAATATCAAATGCTGCCTCTAATACGTTCTCAACAGAAAGTTCACGTTTCCTTTGGTGCATTCCCAGTCTTATTAGTTCATACTCCTTTGACACAATGTATGATGAGATGCTTTTATGGAAGAGATTCATTGCACTTTTACTCGGAGACCCCATAACCCCTTATGCTCCTCTTGTGCACTTATCATGCTATCTATTATATTCTTTTTAGTTTCGTACATAGATTATCTTCACTAGACTTTTATTCCTTGTACTTGTAATTCTGCACAGTCTTATGCAACACAGATCCTAAATAAATATTTGTTTAATGAATTACTAGAAGTAGAAATGACGAGCAATGAAGACATGGTGGAATTTACTTGGAATGCCCAATATTCAATTTTAACAAAATGTATGAAGAACCCATTATTTGAGTCAGGTATGTTGTTGGATGATGCCTGATGCACAGAGTGATCCCAAACTTCTCTTAGAGGTGGCCAAATTTAGAGGATTGTTTGATTTCTAGAGTTCTGAGATGCACTAGGGCTAGGTCAATCAACTCTCCAGAGTAAATTGAGAACGAGTCTGGTGAGTCTTTAAGAGTGAAAGACCACTAGATTGTCTAAGGAGTGGTAATCCAGCCTAGGTCAGAAAAATAAAGGTGGTTAAACCTTCCATGCCAATCAGAATTGGAACTGGGCTTAAGAGTGGGCATTGCAGGGGAAGCAGAGACAATCTGGTGGAGAAGAAGGATACACCTCTAGAAACTCTTCTCCCACAACCCATAAAATACTTCTAAAAAATAAGTATTAAAAATTCTAGAGCAGCAGAAGTCACCAAACAATAGAGTGAAAGAGATTTACAGTCAAAGTTAGCCTGGAAGGGCAACAGTAAAGGTCTATCACACCAGATGTGGAGCAGAACACAGCACAGGGTTGGGCATGCCACTGAAATGACAGAACAGGAGCAGTCTTCAAGACACCAATGGCAGCAGTTGCGGGTCCCAGATTCTTCAACTCTCAAATACCAAAGACAGTTTCAAAGGTCAATGAGAAATCTATTTCACTTGGGTAAGAAGGGATTGCAGTGGTCAAGCCCTGGCCCCAGGCAGTAACAACTTTCGTTGTTGAAGACCTGGCCTAAAGCTCCTGAGGGAATTGAGCTGCTGATATGAATCTCAGCCCTGAGTAGGAGTCCTGAGGTGAGGAGGAGTGCTGGCTGGTATGGTGGAGCTGGTGGAGGCTGTGCAGAGGAAATCCTGATCACAGACAAGAGTGCAGGCCAGGAGAGAAATAAACTCCTCTTCCTTGATTGTGTGAGCTTGGAGGAACTGAGAAGTTATAGGTCCCCAGACTATACCCTCCGCGTGAGAAAGAACTCAAAAATCAAGTAACTGACTGGGAAAATGACACAAAAAGGGAAAAAAATAAGACAACAGAAGGCACTTTCTTGGTGTGAAGGTCCATCCTTTTGGATGAGGAGGAACAATGCATAGAAAAACCTAAAAGTGAAGGCTTCTGCATCCAAAACCTTCAAAATAAATATGCAATGATCTCAGGCCATAGAAGAGCTCAAAAAAGAATGTGAAAATCAAGTAAGAGAGGTGAAGGGAAAATTGGGCGGAGAAATGAAAGCAATTCAAAAAAATCATGGAGAGCAAGTCAACAACTTGCTAAAGGAGACTCCAAAAATGCTGAATAAATTAATATCTTTAAAAAGAGACTAATTCAAATTGCAAAAGAGGCCCAAAAACCAATGAGGAGAAGAGCAAAATTAGTCAAATGGAAAAGGAGGTTCCAAAAATTCACTGAAGAAAATAGTTCTTTAAAAATTAGAATGCAACAGATGGAGGCTAATGACTTTATGAGAAACCAATAAATTACAAAACAAAACCTAAAGAATGAAAAGATAGAAGACAACGTGAAATATCTCATTGGAAAAACAACTGCCAAGGAAAATAGATCCAGGAGACATAAACTGAAAATTAAGGGACTACCTGAAACCATGATCAAAAAAAGAACTTAGACATCATCTTTCATGGAGTTACCAAGGAAAACTGTCCTGATTTTCTGGAACCAGAGGGTAAAATAAATATTGAAAGAATTCACTAATTACATCCTGAAAAAAACCTGAAAAGAAAATCTCCCAGGAATATTGTACCCAAATTCCAGACTTTCCAAGTCAAGGAGAAAATATTGCAAGCAGACAGAAAAAAAAAAAAAAAACAATTGGAATGTGGAAATACAATCAGGATAACACAGGATCTGGCAGCTTCTACGATCAAAGGGCCTGGAATATCACATTCCAGAAGTCAAAGGAACTAAAATTAAAACCAAGAATCTCCTGCTCAACAAAACTGAATATAATACTTCAAGGGGAAAAATGGTCCTTCAACGAAAAAGAAGATTTTCAAGCATTCTTGATGAAAAGACCAGAGCTGAATACAAAAATTGACTTTCAAACACAAGAATCAAGAAAAGCATGAAAAGGAAAACAGGAAAGAGAAATCATAAGGGACTTACTAAAACTGAACTCTTTACATTCCTACATGGAACAACAATATTTGTAACTCTTGAAATAATTCTCAGTATTTGGGTAGTTGAAGAGATTAAACACACACACAGACATACACACACGCACACACAAACACAAACACACACTCATGTATAGACAGAGGGTAGAGGGTGAGTTGAATAGAATATCAATGAGTTGAATATTCTTCCTTGATGGTATCTTAATAAATAAAATTAGGAGTGATAGAGCAATATATTGGGAGGAGAAAGGGAGAAATGGTATGGGGCAAATTATCCCTCATAAAAATAAAGAAGGAAAAGCTTTTTCAATGGAGAGGAAAAGGGGGAGTTGAGAGGAAAAAAAGTGAAGGTTGACCTCATCACATTTGGCTTAAGGAGGGAATAACATGCACCCTCAATTTGGTATGAAAATCTATTTTACACTACAGGAAAATAGAGGACAAGGGGATAAGTGAGGTGTGGGGGATGATAGAAGGGAGGTGAATGAGAGGAGAGGGTAATTAGAATTGAATACTTTTGCAGAAGGATAAGGTCAAAAGAGAGAATACAGAATAAATGAGGGAAGCAGGATAAGATGGAGGGAAATATAGGTAGTCTTTCAAAACATGACTATTATGGAAGTATTCAACAAAACTATACATATATAGCCTATATTGAATTGTTTGCCTTCTCAGTGGGGATGAGTGGGGAGAGAGGAAGGGAGAGAAGTTAGAATTCAAAGTTTTAGGAATTAATGTTGAGAAATTATTTTGACATGTAGTTGGGAAATTTGGAATACAATTTAATGGGGTATAGAAATCTATCTTGCCCTATAAGAAAAGAGAGAAGATGAGGATAAGGGAAAAGGGATGTGATAGAAGGGAGGGTAGATTGGAGGGAGGGGTAATCAGAATGTGCAATATTTTATGATAGGGGGAGGGTAAAGATGGGGAGAAAATTTGAAACTCAAAATCTTGTGGAAATGAATGTTGAAAACTAACAATAAATAAATTGGAAAAAAAAAATTGCCATTGCACTTGAACAACATAGGAAGACCCTATCTCAGAACAAAATAAAACAAAATAAAAAGTGGCTATTTTAGATGTTGGAGATACTATGATACCATGAGGGGAAAGTTCCTCTCAAAGAAATTCACAAAATAAAACAGTTATGTAGTTTTTATTGTAGCTGATACAGTATAATAGATATAGATTCTGGGATCCACAGATAATGCAGAATAGTTCCTTAAAGTAGCTTATCTTCTAATGATCCACACATAAGAGGATAAATTATACACAGAGAAAAGTAAATGCTAGATATTTTGATATATCACCCCTCACAGTCACTCAACTAACACATTTTGGGCTGAAATGAAAACTTAAATCTTTTCAAGTCCAGTATTCTTTCCCCTTCAATATACTGTCTTTATTGGGAGATATAATTCTTTTCTTCCTATTTTTCACAATATATGAGATAAAATAAAGATTCCCATAGCACAGTGTAGTAAAAAAGATGATGACATGAAACTGCAAATTCACTATGCCCAATTTGCTATTCCTTTCAAATACACAATAAATTATGTGAACTTTTTCTCTTCTTCCCACCCCCCCCCATCCTAGACATGGATATCATTAGACACAAATAGGTATTTATAAATAAAATTATTCTATACATAGCTCTATTTATTAACTTTCCCCCCCCCCTCTGCATTCAGATAGTGTCTATCTTCTCATGTCCTTTACAGTTAATTTTGGGAATTTATAATAGAAAAAATAACTTGTTCACTCAGAGATGTTCTTAAAAGAATATTGCTATTATTGTACACAATGTTTTCTTGGTTCTGCTCATTTTACTCTTCATTATCTCATGCAAACCTTTCTATGTTTTTCTAAAATCCTTGAGGTCATAATTTCTTATATAACAGTATTATTCTGTGATTCACAATCATATACCACAACTTCTTTAGCTTTTCCTAAAATATGTTCATCCCTACAGTTTCCAGTTGTTTGCCATCACAAAGATAGCTGCTAGAAACATTTTAGAATATATATGTTCTTTTCCTTTTCTCCTAATCAACTTTGGAATTCTCTGGAAATACAGACCTTGCCAATTGTCTACCAAGATTCTCAGAAAATCAAGGGAATAACATTATTTCCTCTCTCAGCCTTAATTGAGCACCCCTACTTCACATTTGATAAATGACTTGTTTTGTTATTTCCCCGGTTCTATTCAATCAGGGCTTGTTTTCACTCAGCACTTCGCCGATAAATCTGCTATCTTATGACTTCTATCACTATTTTTACATATTCACAGAATAGACAAACTAGAAATAACTTCAGAAATCAGTTAGCTTGACTCCTTTATTTCAAATGATGCCAATATTCCTTTTGTCTTACATTCCCCAAAAGAGCTCTGAGTAGTCAGAGACTAGAGGCCATCCTGAGAGGAGACTTATTTTGTTTACTTGGTTTATTTTTCTCTTACCAATAGTTTTCCTCAAAAATATCCTCCAAAATATTTAGTGTGCAAGTGTCTACAGCTGGTGCCATATGGCTAACAGGATCCCAGACATTCAAGCTAACAAATGAATATATTATAAGATGGCCTTTATTTTACCCCATAGAGAACATGAAACACAAAGGACTCAGAAGACACCAGGAAAGACCACAAATGGGCGAAAAATGGAGGGGGGAATCAATCAATTTCACAAATGAGGAAACTGAGCATCATAGTGATTAAATGACCTGACCAACTAAGTGGGATAATTTCATGAAGCACATTGCTTTGGTTATAGACTGCTAGATTTATTGTTTAACTTCAAAAATGATTTATCATGCCAGTACAAATACTTGTCAATGACTTCATTTTATTTTGTTTTTTAAACAACTAATTCAAGTTCAATACACAAAACAGTTGCTATTCGGTTCTGTCACACAAGACCTGCTTACCACTCTTGTCTTCAAAATCAAGAGCAATAAAGTAGGTCTAATTGATACTCAGAAAAATTCTTCAGTAGTGCTACTTAAATACTTAAGATTTTCCTGGGTATTAAGGAAATAATCTAATAATTAGATTAATCACTAAACTTAAATGCATTGCTTGCTATCAAATGTAAAAGTTTTCCTTTAATTGTCTTCTTTAGCAACTCTTTCATAAAGAAAATGAGATACATTCCTGTAAATTAGATGGAATTTTAATAATACATACCAAAATATCACTAACTAAAAAAGATCAATTTTCATGATGAATTTTTTTTTTCTCCTTGTCCCACCTCAGTATAGAAACACATTGTTATAAACTTTCCTTGAGATGGAGAGTCTTGTGAATCTAAAAGCACTCTTCTATATCTTTATGTAAAATAATGATCACTTAAGAAATGGGACATTACAAGTGACTCAAGTAAAATTTATGTGTGTGTGTGTGAGTGTGTGTGTGTCTTCATCCTTCATTGCTGAAGAAAGCCATGCCTTCAGAGAAATAATTACATGACTTGCACTTGACTTTGTTTTGAGTGAGGGGGGATGTGTGAAGGTCACCAGTCTCACTTCTCCTCCAGAGCCATCTGAATCCAGTGACCAGATATTCATCAAGATGACTGGAGATGACTCAGTATGAAGCAGTTGGGGTTAAATGACTTGCTCAAGGTCACAGAGCTAGTGATTGTCAAGTGTCTGAGGTGAGTTTTGAACTCAGGTCCTCCTGACTCCTTTACTGGTGCTCTGTCCACTGCACCACCAAGCTGCCCCCAAGTAAAAATATATAAGTAGGGAATAGGTAAGGAGGCCGATAGTGGTATGCTGCATAAAGTGATATGTCTGGAGTTAGAAAAAAATAACTCAGTTCAAGTCCAGTCTCAAACACTTACTATTTAAGTGATCCTGGACTACTCATTTTAACTTTGTTCGCTTCAGTTTCCTTAACAGTAAAATTATATTAATAATAACACTTACCTTGCAGGGTTGTTGTATGATCAAATAAGATAATAAATGAAGGCATGTTTAGCAAAAATCTTAGGGTAAAATAAATGCTATATGAATGCTTCTTCCATTCTCCATCTCTTTTCCTTTCCTAATATAAATCAAGATCAAAGAATGTGAATAGCTCAATAGAATCGAATTCATTAATCATGACAATTTCTATTATGTTTCTCTTACAATATCCAAATTATATTTTGTAATATTGTATTCAACAATATTTCTTCATTCACAGAATCATAGGAACTCAGTATTGGGAGTGAAGATATTGTTCTACTTCTTGTTACTTTGTCTTTGTTTTTGTTTTTTGTTCGTGACTATGTTCCTAAAGTTGCTCCCACATTCCAAAAAGATTAACAAGTACCTACCTGAGGTACAAGTTATTTTTTCCCCTTAAATATGCATAGAAAATTTCAATAAGATTCTTTTTTCAACGAGGTACTGTGCAAATTACTAGAAAATGTTAAGTATTTTTAATTGTGTTTTCTTATAGATAAATGAAGAGTAAATTTGAAGATAATTATGGCAAACATTCATAATTCTCTAAAGATAAATTGAACAAAAAGTAGACAATTTTGAAAGATATATTCAATCATCTATAACAGAGTACATAAGAATTTCATGAACCCTCCTGTTTATTCACTGGAGAAATATCATTTATTTCATAGATTTATTCCCTAAAGTATCCGTTGATGCAGAAGAGCTCAAGCATATGGCAAAAAATGTATTCCTACTCTAAATACAACTCAATCAATAGTTTCTTTACAAACCATATGAAAACTGTTATTATTTTTTTTTATTTTTTGCTGTTTAAGAAAAGTAAAGTATTACTTTAGGTGGTTCTTATTCTGGCAGACAAAAAAAAAAAAAAAACATAGCTAGAAGTCAGAAATAAATTAGACCTGTGACTATTTTTGTCATTTTCAGTGCATCTAAATTAATGTGTTTCAATAGAACCAAACTACATGTTTCATGAAGGTAGAGGCTATCATATGTAATTTCTGAATCACTCCCATGTTCAGCAAAGTGCTCATTATGTAACTGGGATTTCACTTAGTGCTATATAATTATTTGTCCAATTGGACTGAATTGATTCAATTCAATTAAAAGGAAAATGTATTCTTTAGAAATATTTGCATAAAGCTTACATGCAAGCTACATAAACTCACCTAAAAGTAGAAATATCATCCCATACTTTTTCTAAGTTACAATAAAAATGGACATTTATGTAATAATTTAAAGTTTGTAAAGCATTACATGTTGGTATGCATTTATTACCTAGATACTTTCTTAACTATGTTATCTTTCTTAATAACTATAGTTATGTAGTTAATCATTTTAGCCTCTCCATAACCCTATGTATTAGATACAAGTACTATTATCATCACTATTCTGCAAATTACAAAATTAAGGCACACACATGTGAAATAAATTGGCCAGGTTCCACACCTAGTTATTGTCTTAGACAGGATTTTAATTCAGGCCTTCCTGACTCAACGTCCAGCAATCTATGCATAATGCTACCTATCTATGTTACACATGAAAAACTTCTTAAGAAATGAATATTGTGAAATGTCATATTGCATAATGCTTTGTGGATCTAGAAAATAGGAAGTTAGTGTGAGCTAAGAGTTTTGTGGACAGTTTACTGGAAAAGACAGTATGTGAGTGAAACTTTGCATGATGAGTTTGATTGAATGGAAATGAAGGATTTGCTTAGTTAGGGGGAAAACAGAGTGGGATTGGAAAATTCCAGGAGTGGGGAAAACAAAACACAAAGGTATTTCTATAAAAACAATTACAAGAACAAACAATAAGGAGATAAGCTTGACAAATAGTTTAAAGGAGATTCTACATGTGAAGTCTAGCTAGATTATGGATAGCTTTGGATATTACGATTGACTGATTTAATAGAAAGTTGAGAGTTACAATGGTTTTTGAGCAGGAGAGTTGATGCTCCATTATATATTTCCTTTTTAAAAATAGATTTTATTTATTTCATTAAAATTTCTCAATGACATGTAAAAATTTAACTTTTTAAAAATTTTGAGTTTGAAATTTTCTCCCTCTCTCCTAGTCCTTCTCCCTTCTTGAAAAGAAAAACAATTGTTCCCCAATTGATAGGTATTTGATTTCCAGTTCTTTGTCACCACAAAAAGAGCTTCTATACATGTTTTTTTTTCTTTACATATATGTCCTTTACCCTTTTCTTTGATCTCTTTGAAATACATATCTAATAGTGGTATTGATGGATCAGAGGTTATGCAGAGTTTAACAGCTCTTCGGATTTGCCTCCAAATTGTTCTCCAGAAAGGCTGAACCAGTTCACAGCTCCACCAATCGTGTATTGATTTTCCAGCTTTTTCACATCCCCTCCAGCATTTGTCAATTTCATTTTCTGTCATGTGAGACAAACTAATAGGAATAAGGTAGCGTCTCAGCATTGTCTTAATCTGCAATTCTCTAAATACTATTGATTTAAAATATTTCCCATGTAAAAAAATAAAAAAATAAATTAAAAAAAAATATTTCCCATGTGACTCCCATAGAAAGCTGTGTGCTATGCTTCTAATAGCTACCTGTTCATATCTTTTGCCCATTTATTAACCGGGAGAGTGGTTCTTATTTTTATAAATTTGACTAAGTTCCCTAAATACTTGGGAAATGCGTCTTTTATCAGAGAAATTTGTCACAAAAAATCATGTTCCCAAAGTTTTCTGTTTTCCTTCTAATTTTGGGTGTGTTAGTTTAGTTTGTGCAAAAGTTTTTAATTTTATTTAACTAAAATACATTTCACTTAAAATTCTGTACCTCTTGTTTGGTTATAAAAACTTTTACTATCCACATATATGACAACTACATTTCTCCATGTTCTCATAATTTACTTTTATCTTCCTTTATGTTTAAATAATATATCAATTTTGAACTTCTTTTGAAATATGATGAGAGATTTTGGTCCATGCCTTGTTTTTTGTTTTTTTTTTTTTTTTTCCAAACTGCTTTCCAATTTTCCCAGCAAATTTTATCAAATGTTGAGTTCTTATCCCCAAAACTGTCATCTTTGTGTTAATCAAATATTAGACTACTATGGTTATTTGCTACTCTGTATTCTGTATTTAATCTATTCCACTGATTCACCACTCTATTTCATAGGCAACACCAACTTATTTTGATGATTACTACCTTGTACTATAGTTTGAGATCTGGAGTTGCTAGGTTGCTTTCCTTAATTTTTTTCATTGATTCTCTTAATATCAATCCTTTCTCAGCCTTTTGTTCTTAGGGGTGAATTTTTTTATATGTTTTTTCTAACTCTATGAATCTTCTTTGATGGTTTGATAGATATGACACAGAATAAGTAAATTAGGTTAGGGAAAATTGTTATTCTTTAATGTCTTATCATATCAACAACTAATATGTCTCCAATTATTTACACATGCCTTCATTTGAAAAAAAATGTTTGAAAATTATGTTTACACAGTCCTTAGGTTTGCCTAGGCAGGTGGACTTGCAGGCATATATTTTTTTCATTTGTCTGCAATTTTATAAAATTTAATTGCTCTTGCTGCCTCTTCCTTCTTGGTTTTGTTGATAGTACATAGAAATGCTCATAATTTTTTGTGGGCTTGATTTATATCTTATAACTCTGCTTAAGTTGATAATTGTATACATTAGATTTTTATTCGATTGTTTTTGTTTTTCTAAGTGTGCAGTCATATCATCTTCAAAGAGTTATTTTTGTTTCCCTATTACCTATTTTTATGGCTTCAATTTATTTTTTTCTCTTTTTGCAGTAGCTAAAATTTCCAGTACAACACTGAATTATACTGAGATAATGGACGTCCTGGCTACATCCTTGATCTTATGGGGATGATTTCAAGGTTTTCTCCATTACAGTTAATATTTGCTCTTGCTTTCAAATATATACTAATTATCATTTGAAGAAAGGCTCAATTATTTCTACGATTTCAAATGTTTTCTATATGAATGAGTGTTGTATTATATCAAAGGCTATTTTGGCATCTGTTGATCAAATAATTTAATATCTGAAGACTTTTTTTAAATAAAAATTTATTTATTTAACTTTACATTCATTTTCACAAAATTTTGGGTTCCAAATTTTCTCCCCTTTTTCCTTTCCCCCCACTGTAATACACCGAGCAATCTAATTTTCCCTATCATCAATCTGCCCTCTCTTCTATCATCCCTCCCTTCTCTTGTCCCCATCTTCTCTTTTGTCCTGTAGGGCCAGATGACTTTCTATTCCTCATTAACTGTATGTCTTATTTCCAAGTAGCAACAACAACACTAAACAGTTGTTCCTAAAACTTTGAGTTCCAAATTCTCCCCATCCCTCTCTCCCTACCCATTCCCTTTGGGAAGGAAGGCAGTTCAATATAGGCCCTATCTGTGTAGTTTTTCAAATTACTTCGATAATAGTCGTGTTGTGTAAGACTAACTGTATTACCCTCCATCCTATCCTGCCCCCCCCCCCCCACTGCAATTGGAGATTTGGCGCTGAGGTGTCCTCCTCCCTGGCCTCGTGGCCAAGGCTGGGCTGGGCTCTGATTTGTGTCCAGCACAACAGACCCCTTCCGTGGACCCTCCCCCCAGTTCACCCTGGGCTGGAAAACCCCTCTGCTCTGCCATTCTCCACCTCCACTGCTCCAGAACTCATTGAGAGTCCCTGTCTACAGGCATTTTATAGGCTGTATGGGGAAAGCCTGCATATGTGTGTCTTTCTACTCCACCATCTTGGCTCTGCCTGGAACATGCAAGTTAGATTTTTATACCCCAATGTCTGTATTCATTATTTCTCACTTGCATGTTAAAACAATTTTTAACATTCGTTTCTAAAACTTTGAGTTCCAGCTTCTTTCCCTTTTTCCTGCCTCACTCATCCCCACTGAGAAGGTAAGCAATTCAATACAGGCTACATATGTGTAATTTTGCAAAAGACTTCCATACTAGTCATGTTGCATAAGACCAACTGTATTTCCCTCCATCCTATCCTGCTCCCCATTTATTCTGTTCTCCCTTTTGGTGCTATACCTCCCCAAAAGTGTTTACCTCTAATTACCCCATACTCCCATTTGCCCTCCCTTCTATTATCCCCTGCCACACTCCACTTATCCCTTTTTCTCCCACTTTCCTGTAGTGGAAGATAGATTTTCCTACCAAATTGAATGTACATGTTGTTCCCTCCTTAAGCCAAATGTGATGAGAGTTAGCTTCATTTTTCTGTCTCATATTCCCCTTTTTCCTTTCATTAAAGAAAGCTTTTTTCTTGACTCTTTTATGGGAGATAATTTGCACTATTCCATTTCTCCCTTTCTCCTCCCAATATATTCCTTTTTCACCCCTTAATTTTATTTTTTTAGGTATCATCCTTTCCAATTCAACTCACTCTGTACCCTCTGTCTATGTATATATAATCCCTCCAACTATCCAAATATGGAGAAAAGTCTCAAGAGTTAAAAATATTATCTTTCCATGTAGGAATGTAAACAGTTCAACTTTAGTAATTCCCTTATGACTTCTCTTTCCTGTTAACCTTTTCATGCTTCTCTTAATTCTTGGGTTTGAAAATCAGATTTTCTATTCAGCTCTGGTCTTTTCATCAATAATGCTTGAAAGTTCTCTATGTCATTGAATGATCATTTTCCCCCTGAAGTATTATACACAGTTTTGCTGGTAGATGATTCTTGGTTTTAATCCTACCTCTTTCAACTTCTGGAATATCATATTCCATGCCCTTCAGTTTCTTAATGTAAAAACCTGTTAGATCTTGTGTTATCCTGATTGTAATTCCACAATATTTGGATTGTTTCTTTCTGGATGCTTGCAATATTTTCTCCTTCACCCGGGAACTCTGGCATTTGGGTAGAATATTCCTAGGAGTTTTTCTTTTCAGATCTCTTTCAAGACATGATCAATGGACTCTTTCAACTTTTTTTTACCTTCTGATTCTAGAATATCAGAGTAGTTTTCCTTGATAATTTCATGAAGGATGATATCTATGCTTTTTATTGATCACGGCTTTCAGGTCATCCCATAACTTTTAAATTTTCTCTCTTCGATCTATTTTCCAGGTTACTTATTTTTCCAATGAGATATTTCACATTATTTTTTTTCATTCCTTTTGTTTTGTTTTATAATTTCTTGATTTTTCTTAAAGTCATGGTTTCTATCTGCTACATTCTAATCTTTAAAGAATTATTTTGTTCACTGAGCTTTTGGATCTCCTTTTCCATCTGGTCAATTCTGGTTTTTAGGACATTCTCCTCATCGGCATTTTGGATCTCTGTTGTCATTTAGAGTAGTGTATTTTTTAAAGTGTTCAGCATTTTTTTTGCATCTCCTTTAGCAAGCAGTTGATTCTTTTTTCATGATTTTGTTGCCTCATTCTCATTTCTTTTCTCAAATTTTTCTCCACTTCTCCTTCTTAATTTTCAAAATCCATTTTGAGCTCTTACATAGCCTGGGATCAGTTCATATTTTTTGCGAGGTTTTGTATGGAGAAGCTTTGACTTTGTCTTCTTCTGTGTGCCCACTTTGGTCTTCTTTGTCATCAAAGTAAGATTCTATTGTCTGATTCATTTTCTGCTTTTTACTCCTTTTCCCAGCCATTTACTTGACTTTTGATCTCTTTGTCAAGGTAGGTCTCTGTTTCAAGTGGGGCTGAGGAGTGTATTGTTAACCTCTTAATGCCCCCAAAATCTGTGGACCTTGAGCTGCAGAAACAGTGGCTGCAGCTTCCCCTGCTGCTCTGTGGCTGCTGTGGGTTCCTCAGCCTCCTTTTCCCTCTGCTTCCCTAGGGCTGGAAACAGACCACCCCACCCTCCTGAAATGATCCCACAAGACTTTTCCACTGATCTTCCAATTTATCCTCAGTATTTTTGGCTCATAAAATCTGGAAAGTGCCAAAACTGTGAGAGATTCAGTCTTCGCAAGACCTGCTCAGGTCCTGTTTGTGCTGACATGGCCCATCTGGGACTTTCCGCTACCCACTGCATGGTGCAATATACACTTGCTGGCAACCTTCCAATCTGTCTTAGGCTAGATATTTGCATCACTCAGTCATTCTGTGAGTTCTACAACTCCAGAATTTATTTAGAGTCATCTTTTACAGTTAGTTGACTGGGCTTAGGAGCAGAGCTCTAGAAAGTCTGTGCCATCTTGGCTCCACACCCCTCAATCTTTGTTCTTTCTCTGTTGTTACGCTCCTTAGTTTAGTTATCAAAACAATATTTGATAATTTGTGGGATTTGGTAGATTCCTTCTTCATGAATTTTTCAAATGATTTATATAGCATCATTTGTTTTGCATTCAGAGGTGGAGAGAGGGACAGAGACTGCTTTTCTGGCAGTTATTCTGGTATAATTGGTGCTGCAACTGAACCATGTATTAGATGATATTACATGCATATCATTATTATAGTATAGTTATTTAGTAAAGTGATCAGAATAAGTAGTAAAAAGTTAATGACATTTCTGTTTATTGTTCTGGTTTCTCTTCCTTACTATCTATATCAGCAACTGGTGTGAATTTCTAAAACAAAACTTATCTAAATCTATGACTTCATGAGAATAAGGATGAATGTGTACTTCTTCTGATGCTGAATCTATCTATTTATCTATCTCTCTGTCTATTCATATGTGTTGCACATGTGTGAATTAAATATAGTTGGTGGGTGTGCATGTATGCTTGTGTATGTCTGTATTCATATAGGTTTAAGGTTTCTTACTGAAATGCAGTAATGGGGACAAACATTACAGGAATAATGTTTTCCAGAGTCTGCATAATTCTACCTAAACACATGAAGCATTCTATTTAATTGAATTCAACATTTACTGAGTGATTAATATGTCCACGGTACTGTATATAAGTCAACAATGGTAGAAAGTCATCAGAACGGGGAGGAGGCAAGATGGTGGAGTAGAAAGACTCATGTATGCTAGCACCGAACTAACAGCCCATAAATTTCCTGTAAAAAGAACTCCCCACAAATGCTGGAGCAGTGGAAGCCACGCAGCAATGCAGGGGAGGAGAATTCCATTCCAGAGAGCCCTGAAAAACCGCCATCAAAGGTCCATCGTGCACCAGACAGCAGACCCCAGCCCTGCCTGTGCAGCCTCAAGAGGAGCAGATCCGAGCAGCTTTCAGGGATGGAACCTCCGGTGGCCGTGAAGGTCCCTCTGCCTAGAGATGCTACAGGTCAGTGAGAGAGACTTCTAGGCTGGCCGAGAGGGGAGCAGAGTGTCTCCATAACTCAGCCCCCCTTGGGAGGCAGCAGCAGAGGCAGCGATGGTCCAGGACTCTTGGTGCAGGAAGGACCTCAGATCCATTACTCAAGGTCTCAGCATAAACCCCCTGAGGGAACTGAGCTTGGGAGGTGGCCCTGCCTCCACCTGAGCACCAGAACTTAAGCTCACATTGAATAGCAGCCACACCTGCTGCTTAAAGCCCTGAGGATGGGGAGCAGCATTTGAATCTCAGACCCCAAGCACTAGCTGGGTGGATCTAGGTGGGGGTGGACAGGAATCTCAGAAGTCAAGTAACTGACTGGGAAAATGCCCAGAAAAGGGAAGAAAAATAAGACCATAGAAGGCTACTTTCTTGGTGAACAGATGTTTCCTCCTTTCATTTCTGATGAGGAAGAACAATGCTTACCATCAGGGAAAGACATAGAAGTCAAGACCTCTGTACCCCAAACACTCAAAATAGATATCCAATGGGCTCAGGCCATGGAAGAGCTCAGAAACGATTTTGAAAATCAAGTTAGACAGGTGGGGGAAAAACTGGGAAGAGAAATGAGAGAGACGCAAGAAAAGCATGAAAAATGCATCAATACCTTGGTAAAGGAGACCCAAAAAAATGCTGAAGAAAATAACACCTTGAAAAATAGGCTCACTCTATTGGCAAAAGAGATTCATAAAGACAATGAGGAGAAGAATGCTTTCAAAAGCAGAATTAGCCAAATGGAAAAAGAGGTTCAAAAGCTCACTGAAGAAAATAGTTCTCTCAAAATTAGAATGGAACAGATGGAGGCTAATGACTTTCTGAGAAACTAAGGAATCACAAAACAAAACCAAAAGAATTAAAAAAATGGAAGAGAATGTGAAATATCTCATGGGAAAAACAGCTGACCTGGAAAATAGATCCAGGAGAGACAATTTAAAAATTATGGGACTATCTGAAAGCCATGATCAAAAAAAGAGCCTAGACATCATGTCTCATGAAATTATCAAGGAAAACTGCCCTGATATTCTAGAACCTGTGGCAAAATAAGTATTGAAGGAATTAATCGATCACTGCCTGAAAGAGATCCATAAAGAGAAGCTCCTAGGAACACTGTGGCCAAATTTCAGAATTCCCAGGTCAAGGAAAAAATATTGTAAGCAGCTAGAAAGAAAAAATTCCAGTATTGTGGAAATACAATCAGGATAACACAAGATCTAGCAGCTTCTACATTAAGGGATTGAAGGGATTGGAATAAGATATTCCAGAAGGCAAAGGAACTAGGACTAAAATCAAGAATCACCTCCCCAGGAAAACTGAGTATAATACTTCAGGGGAAAAACATGATGTTTCAATGAAATAGAGGACTTTCAAGCATTCTTGATGTAAAGACCAGAGACGAAAAGAAAATTTGACTTTCAAACACAATAATGAGAAGAAGCATGAAAAAGTAAACAGCAAAGAGAAGTCATAAGGGACTTACCAAAAGTGAACTGTTTACATTCCTACATGGAAAGACAACATTTGTAACTCGTAAAACTTTTTGCATTTAGGATACTAAAAGAAGCAAAAGGCAGTTCTTGAATCCAAGGAGTTCACAATCAAGTAACATTAAAGAATATGAAAGCATCAACTTAAAAAAAAAAAAAGATATGTCCTGTTTAAGGAGGAAACAAGAGACAGATGTTGTTTTAATTAGAAAGGGATGCAAAATGCTTTCTGGAGAAGATGGGATTATGTCATGATTTAAAGGAAATCAGGGATACCAAGAAAAATGAGAATATGGTGTAGTAGAACGATACACAGATGCTTAGCTCTTACCTCACAGTCCGTAAAATATCCATAAAGAAGAACTCTCAACAAATTCCAGAGATGCAGAGGTTACAGAACAAGGGAGTGGAGTAGATTTCTGTTCCAGATAGACTTGAAAAAAACGACAGGAAAGGTCTGTCACGCACCTGACCTGGAGCAGAGTCAGCCGTGCCTTGGCCACATTGTGCCGAGGGGAGCAGATCCGAGCAAGCCTCAGGAACAGAATCTCCAACTGAAGAGCAGGTCCCTCAATCCACAGGCACCAAAGGTCTGGGAGAGGGTCTTTTTGTCTGGTGGAGAGGAGAGCAGTGTGTCCCCATAATTCAGGCCCCCTTAAGAGACAGCAGTGGAGGCAGCGGCAGGCAGGAGCATTATTGAAGGTCTCTATGTAAACCCCCTGAGGTAACTAAGCCCCGTGTGACTGCCCTTCCCCCACCTGAGCAGCTGAACTTGATCTCACACTGAATAGCAGCCCCACCCCCTCTGAAAGCCACCAAGGCTTGGGAGCAACATTTGAATCTCAGTCCCCAAGCACTGACTGGGAAGAACTGGAGGTGAGGTGGTTGTGGAGAGGAAACTCAGAAGTCAACTAACTGGCTGGGAAAATGCCCAGAAAAGGGGAAAAAAAAAAGACCATAGAAGGTTAATTTCTTGGGGAACAGGTATCTCCCCCCATCCTTTCAGATGAGGAATAACAAAGCATACTGTCAGAAGAAGTCAAGGCCCCTGCCTTCAAAGGGGACTTAAACTTGGCTCAGGCAATAGAAGACTTTAAAGAACAAGTTGCATTTTCTAAAGGAAAATGAAAAAAATGCTGAGGAAAATAACAGCTTTAAAAAGAGGCTAACTCAATTGGAAAAAGAGGTCTAAAAAGCCAAGAAGGAGAAGGAGGTTTTAAAAAGCAGAATTAGCCAAATGGAGGAGAAAGTTCAAAATCTCACTGTCAAAATGATTCGTTGAAAGAGAAAATTGAGTCCAGGGAAATGGATGACTATGAGTTAAACCAAGAATTTTGAAAACCAAAAATTTGAAAAAATAGAAGATGAGATGAGAGAACTCATTGGAAAAACAACTGACCTGGAAAATAGATCCCGGAGAAATAATTCAAAAATTATTAGACTACCTGAAAGCCATGATCAAAAAATGAACCTAGACATTATCTTTCATGAAATTATCAAGGAAAATTGCCCTGATATTATAGAATCAGAGGGCAAAATAAATATTGAAAGAATTCTTCCTTCACCTCCTAAAAGAAACCCAAAGAGAGAAACTCCTAGGAATATTGTGGACAAATTTCAGAGTTCCCAGATCAAGAAGAATATACTGCAGGCAGCTAGAAAGAAACAATTTAAGTACTATGGAAATACAATCATGATAACACAGGATCTGGCAGCTTCAACATTAAGGGATCGAAGGGCTTGGAGTGGGATATTTCAGAAGTCAAAGGAACTGAGACCGAAATTAAGAATCACCTACCCAGCAAATCTGAATATAATACTTAAAGGGGAAAAAATGGTCATTCAGTGATATAGATGACTTTTAAGACCTCATATTGAGGAAAAGATCAGAAATGTATTTAAAAACTTGACTCCCCAATACTAAAATCAAGAGGAGCATGAAAAGGTAAACAGAAATGAAAAATCATGAAAGACTCTCTAAAGGTGAACTGCTTACCTTACTACATGGAAAGAAAATATTTTTAACTCTTGAATCTTTTCTCAATATTTGTGCAGTTGGAGAGATTGTACAGACACGCAGACACATATACACATAGATAGATAGAGAGTACAAGGTGTGTTATATCAGAAGAGATGGTGTCCACACACACACACACAAATAAAATAAAATAAAAATTAAGGGGTGAAGGAGGAAAATTCTGGGAAGAGAAAGGAAGAAACGGAATGGAGCAGGCTATAACTCATAAAAGAAATAAGAAAAATCTCATTCAGTGGAGGAGATAAGGGAGAAGGGGAGAAGGGTAAAATCAAGCTACTCTTCCCACGTGACTGAAGGAGGGAACAACATGCTCATTTGATATGAAATTTGATATGAAAATTTATATACACCACAGGAAAGTAGGAGAGGAGGCAACAAGTGGAGCGAGGGGAATGTTAGAAGTGAGGGCAAATGGGAGAAAGGAGTCACTAGAAATAAACACTTTCGAGAAGGGACAAGGTCAATTGTAGGGGCAAAAATAAGGGGGGATAGGGTAGGTAAGAGGGCAATATAATTAGTATTACACAACATGATTACTATGGAAGTCTTTTTCAAAAGAACCCATATTTAGTCTGTATTGAATTGCTTCCCTTCTCACTGGGGATGGGGAGGGAGGTGGGAAGGGAGAGAAGTTGGAATTCAATGTAGTGGAAACGAATGTTTAGAATTTATATTGCATATAATCGGGAAATAAGAATTACAGGGATAGGGTTATGGAAATCTATCTTTCCTTGCATGAAAAGAGAGAAGATGGAGATAGGAGAGGGGTGGGGTGTGATTGAGGGAAGGAGTAATCAGAATGCAAGGTATTAGGAAGTAGTGGGAGGAGAGTGACGAGGAGAAAAATTGGACATGTTACAAAGTGAGGTTAAAGCAATTAGTATTAAAACAATAGACTGAATTAATTACTGAGAATAAATCAATGACATCTTTAGTTTGGAGAAAAGAATTTCAGTCTAAATTTCCTAGAGGAAGGTAACCTTGGGTAAAATTTGGCATTGATGGAAAAGTGAAGGTTTTAATGGTAAATTAGATTTCATGATTGCCATTTAATCAGGAACCAGAACATGTATAGAAAGACATGTAAGCCACTTAAGACTTGCCTCAAAAGATGTTCCTCAGCCAAAGTAAAACTATAATCATATTTGAAACCTGGTTATTGGAACTTGCCATTTTTAGATGCTATGGGACTATTAAGGGACTGTTTTTCTGAGTCTAACTTCAGGTGTGGGTAGCAAGAAAGGCAATCTGAGCCTCCAATACAGGATGGCAGTAAGATGATGAAATGCTGGTATCAACTGCATAGGTGATCTTAAGGGAATCTTAAGGGAAGGGTGGGATAGCAGCTGTTCAGCATGGGCTGAAGTGGGATTCTCCTGACTCAATTTCCCCGTAGACACCTGGCAGATGTTGAGCCTGATTGAATGCAAGTGGGTAATCTAATCCTGCCTGGAACTGACATGAAGTTTGGGAGATATTATATCCCTGCAATGTCCTTCCTATTGGTAGCTATTTCCTATAGTCAAAAGTTTTGTAAGCTTAGTACCAGATCTATTCAATTATAGATTATGGGAAGGGGAATATCTGAAGCTGTCTAAAATTAAGCTATTAGGCATAGGACTTTAGACCAACAACATTAAGTTAGGGTCCTTTAATTCTTAGTAATACTGCTGAGATAATTAGGTCAAGAGCTTGTGAAGTTAGCAACATAAATATTCTCTGTGTCTTGGTTAATGTTTAAAAAAAAATTCTTTTGTGGTCCATATTGTAAATGCTTTAAAAAGATGTATCCCCTGACCAAAAGTTTGAATTGCTTTATCTGTTATAAACTACGTTAAAAATTATAAAAAAGGAAATCAGGCAGGAAGAGATAAAGGACAAGAACGTTTCAAGTATTGGGAAACAACCAAAAAAATGAAGAGAGCTTAGAAATAGAGTGTGTTGTTCATGGAAGAGCAAGGAGGTCAATGTAATTGCATTGAAGATTATGTGGGAAGGAGTGGTAAGTGTAAGAAGACTTGACAAGTATGAGGGGGCTAGGTTATGAAAGTATTTGAATCCCAAACAGGTTATTTTTGTATTTTGTATTAGAGTCACTGGATTTTTTTTAGAGAGAGAACGATTGAAAGAAAGTGAGAATGAGAATATCAGACATGAGTTTCAGGAAAATCACTTTATAGATAAATGAAAAATGGATTATGCCGTGGAGGTAGTTAAGAAGAAAGACCCACCAGTAGGCTATTGTAATTGTACAGGCATGAAACAATAAGGTCCTCTACCAGAGTGGCAGTCAACATCAGAGGAGAGAAGGGAGAGATTCAAAACATGATGCAAAGGTGAAATTAAAAATCCTTAGCAATAGACTGGTTAACTGTTGTGAGAGAGAGTGAGCACTCAAGAATAACACCAAGGTAGTACATGTAAAGGACTGAAATAATGGTATTTCCCTCCAAAAGAATAGGAGAAATAGAATATGAGGAAAGATAATGAATTTGGTTTTAGACATGCTGAACTTAAAATGTCTTTTGAGTATCCAGTTTAAGGGGTGTGGAAGGCATAGAATATTGATGGTTCAGCAGACAGGTTGTGGTAGAATAGGTGTATTTGAGATTTGTTAGCATAAAGATGGTAATGAAATCCATGGTACTTTATTGAGATCATCAAATTAAGTATTGTAGAGGGAGAAGAGAAGAGTGCCCAGGACAATAATATGCTCTTGGTGGAATTATTAACTGATTCAACCATTCTGGGGAGCAATTTGTAACTATGAGTCTGTGTATACCCTTTAACTACTTCTGTATGCCAAAGATATTTTATAAAAAAGAAAAAAAGATCGACTTGAACAAAAATAATTTGAGCAGATTTTTTGTGCATGTGTGGTGGCAAAGAATTAGAAATTGGAGTGATAATCAATTGGGGAATGTCTGAACAAGTTGTGGTATATGATTGTTATGGAGTATTATTGTGCTATAAGCAATGATGAATGGGCTGCTTTGAGAAAAATCAACTGGAAAAATTTACATGAAATGAAGCAAAGTAAAATGAGCAGAACTAGAAGAACATTGTACATAGTAGCAGAAATATTTTACAATGATCAACTGTGAATGACAGCTATTCTCATCAATACATGATCCAAGACAATTCCAAAGGAGTCATGATGAAAATATTTTTCCAATTCCAGAGAAAGAAGTGATAGAATGTGAATGCAGATAGAGCATATTATTTTTCACTTTGTTTTCAATTTTTTTCTGTCTGTATTTTCTTTCACAACATGACCAATATAGAAACATGTTTTGCATGATTACACATGCTAACCTGTATCAAATTCCTTCCCATCTCATGGAGGGGAGCGAAGAAGGAGAGAGAGAATTTGCAACTCAAAATTAAAAAAAAATGTTAACATGGTTTTTACATGTAATTGGGGAAAATAAAAGTTATTCAAAATGCAAACAAAAAACAAACAAACAAAAAGAAAAAGATAAGAGCCCAGGACAGAACCCAGTAGGTTGACTACCTAAACTACAGTTAAAGAGCATAATGTAGTTAAGGATCCACTAAAGACTGATGGGAGAGATGGAGAGAGAAAGGAAAAGGAGAAGAGTAAAAGAGAATAGTGAGGTTACAGTAGTTTAAAGCAACTAAAAAAAAGTTGGGTATTTTGGAGAAAAAAAGGAAGAGAGTTTAGTACCAACCAGGGAACACTGAGCTGTATAAAGGGAATAAGGAGAGACAAGAGAAAACAAGGAATAGTTTTGAGAAGCAAGGATAGCCATAATGACTAATATCAAAGGAAACATATATCCTATATATCATATCATGTATCATAACATATATCCTATATTTTTATACTGTGAAACAATATTATCATAAATGATAATACAATATCTTTGTAATAACAGTATCCAGTTGAACTATTTGCTATTGTTTATTCTATTTACTGATAGAAATGTTTGTGAGTATTTGTCCTTTGTTGCCAAAGAACACCATGCCATCAGAGAAATAATGACATGACTTGCATTTGACTTTGTTTTGAGTGAGGGGGAACTGTACAGGTCGTCAGTCTCACTTCTCCTCCAGAGCTATCTGAATCTAGTGACCAGATGTTCATCAGGATGACTGGAGATGACCCAGTATGAGGCAATTGGGGTTAACTGACTTGCCTAAGGTCACACATCCAGTGAGTGTCAAGTGTCTGAGGGGAGATTTGAACTCAGGTCCTCCTGACTCCTGCACTGGACTCCCTAGCTGCCCTCAATGATAGAAATGCTCATGAATGGAGCTCTGCTCATTTATTTTTTTCCAGTCACATTTTCTCTATATTCACTAAACTTTACATACATTAAATCATTAAGATCAAATACTTCATTAAAGTTGTTCATCACTCCACATATCCAGATAAGCCTCTCTGTCTCTCAGCCTCTTAATTTGCCTTATCTCACTATAGATGATATTTTATTCATTTTTCCATTACATGGAAGGTTACATAGTCATCTCTTAATGTTTTGTGTTCCTACTCTTTGTGTTCTAGATTTCTTTGTTTTATTTCCCTCACCAAAGAATCTGTAAGGAGCTGAGCAACTTGACTTGAGCAACGATATGTGCATAAACATAACCTTGCCTTTTCATTATAGATTCCCAGTACCAGATTCACTATCTAGGAGTAATCCAGAATCCCACAAATAGTTCTTGTATGGTCTGATTTTAATGATGAATCAGATCTGATCAAAATCTTGGACATTTGGAATAAGAAGAATACTCTTCTTAATCGTTGTCATTTGCAACTCCTTGCTTCTGTTTAGTAACAATCTCTCTCTCTCTCTCTCTCTCTCTCTCTCTCTCTCTCTCTCTCTCTCTCTCTCTCTCTCTCTCTCTCTCCCTTCTTCATTCTCAAAACTCTACTTTTCTAATCTCCTCTAAATACAGTGGCAAACTATTTCAATTCTGTTGTTAACAATAAACTATAATCCAATTTCCAACCAAATCTGGGATGATATTTATTTATAGATATAGGTATGAATATATAATCACAGAAGCAGCACAACAAGGAAATAGCAATGGGATTTGGAATAAGCACAGGGGAAACTGCTACCAATTTCATTTCAGTGACCATATTTGAGAACAAGTCAATCACTCATTCAATTTATTAAAAAGAAAAAAAAACATAACACATTCTTAGCATGTATTATGTTCCAAGAGGACCATCTCCAGTCATCTTAATTTATATCTTGTCACTGGACCTGGATGGCTCCACAGGAGATACTGAGTATTAGACAATTCAAACTGAACACCCTGTGGATTCTTCTTTCTTGAAGAGGATAATGGCATCAGGAAGGTAATGTCATGACTTGGGAGTGAATTGAATTTAAGAGAGAGAGGTTTGTGCAAAACCTTTTACTCTGTGCTAAAATAGTAACTTTCATTTCTTCAACAATTTTAAGTAGTATTTTTAGGATGCTATCCAACTTCTTTATGCATGTCTTTATATTTGTATCTCTAGTTTCAACACCATGTGATGACTTGCAGTTCCTACAACTTATATAAATACTTGCTGATTGATTGACATTAAATAAAATAATAATAATCGTCATTTTTATAGCTTTTTATATCATCATCTTATATAGCACACTTGCAAAGCACTTTCCAAATGTTGTTTTGTTTTAACTTCAAAACAGCATTGGCAGATAGGTGTAATTATTTTATATTTTAGCCCAATTCATGAGTGAGAAAATGCCCAAGGTCATAGAGAGAAAATTTCTGAGGCTGAATTTGATTAAAATTAAGTTCTTTCTCACTCCAGGTCCACCATTTTATCCAGTGTACCAACTAGTTGCAACAAGTTTTCAGCACAAATGTAAACCACTGTTTTACCTCAAGGGTAATACAGTAGGTGATTCAAGTGAATACTTGTTTGTCTTATATAACCTTAGCGGCATCTGTTCTCATGCCTTCAAACAAGTTGTGCCGCCCGTTAAATACTTTTTCTGGTTGTTACTTATAGTCTCACTTAAATCATCCCAAATTAAATTGATGTGCCTTAAGTGTGTTTCACTTTGTGTCTGCCTGGCTGATGCAATCAGATTATGCCAGTAATATTTTAAAATTCTGTATTAAGTTCTAGAATCACAGTACCATTTTTCAGAGATGGAAAGAAATTTTAAAAACTATCTAGCCAAGCATCATAACACCCCTCTCCCCATTTTAAAGATGAGAAAATCAGGTCCCAGAGAGGTAAAGTTATTTGCCCAAAGTCAAATAATTAGCTCACTAATTGCAAAAGTAGGACTCGAATAAATAGTGATGCCCAATCTAGTGAATGTCTATTGCAAGGGAGTGGAATCCATTGCCTTGTGGCCTTCTAGGTCCTCAAGTAGGGCCCTTTGAGTGAATACGAACAAATCCTTTCTGAACTTTGGATTCAGTCAAAGGGCTGCACTTGAGGACCTAGAGGTCAATACTTGGCCTCCTGGCCACAGGTTCCCCACTTCTGGTTTACTGTGTCATGTTACTCTGTGAAATAAATACATAAAACTATGTCCACATTTCTTACAAAATTGCTTCAACACTTTTAAAATGTTTCTAAGTTAATTCAGTCTCTATTGATCGTTTTGTCCACATCTATATCAGGATATGTTTTACCTTTCACATAAAAGCAATTCTTTTTGCTATAATAAGATCATTCAGAAGGGAAAATGATAATGTGTCCCAATAATGTATTATATAATTCTTTTAATGAAAATTCACATGAAAATAATAGACGCAATGTTATACAACCCCTTGAAGTTGATCTAGATTTAATTCTTTAATCAGGGATTGGATTCAGGGTTGAAAATTTAAATTTAGAATAAAACTAATAAATATGACAACTAGAATTAAAGTAAGGAATTGAGTACAGAAAAACATCTCAGATATTTTACACATTCATCAGTTACTCTGAATCAATAAATGTTGGATCATGTTTATTCACTTATTTAATATATGTATTTTTGAAATTTAGACATAAAGTTATTTAGTAATAATGTTTTGATTAGATTATATATGTTATATCATAAATTTGAAAATTGCTTTGGAATATCAAGACAGAAAAAGATCAAGAAAGATCACTTGAAAAGCTCTGAAAGTATGGATTTACCAACAATTCTTGGGTCTATATACAATCAGAATTCAAGGAGAATTGACAGCTTTCCTCTAATTTCCATGTGAATAGACTGGCTTTTCATAAAACTTTATCTTAGAATTCTCAGTCTGATTGATAAAGAAAGATGACAGTGGTCTCAGACAAGGTGAAGGAAAGAAAAAAGGGAGAGTATTCAGTAGCAATTAAGAAAAATCCCACTATTTCACAGACAAAAATAATTTTAAATTATTTTTCACAACTGAAGAAAACCAATATATTGTCTTTAAGAATAAGGCATGTAGGAAATTTGATTCTCCCTCCCCGCCTCCCACCAATATAGAGAACTCAGGATAGGAAGTCTCTTCATCAACCTATACCCAAACCTGCCTAGATTGGCAGTTAGGTGGTGCAATGGAAAGATCAGGAGTCAGGAGGAACTGAGTTCAAATCTCACCTCAGACACTTGACACTCACAAGCTGTGTGACCTTGGGCAAGTCACTTAACCCCAATTGCCTCATGCTGGGTCATGTTCAGTTTTTCTGATGAATATCTAGTCACTGGATTCAGATGGCTCTGGAGGAGAAGTGAGGTTGGTGACCTGCACAGCCCTCTCTCACTCAAAACAAAGTCAAGTGCAAGTCATGTCATTATTTTTCTGATGGCATGGTCTTCTTCAACAATGAAGGAAGAACACACACACTCAAACCTGTCTGAGAGTTAGCAGAAAATGTCCAAGAAATCATCTAAGGCATAAAGAAGTCAGTGACTTGCCGAGAGTAACATAAACACCAAAGCGTCAGAAAATGGATTTGAACTCAGGTTTTCCAAACTGAGACCTCAGTATTACATCCACTTGGTCTTGCTACCTCCAGCTTCAAATAATTATGTAAAATACTCTTCAAACTTAAAATTCTTGCCCATTTGTTGTTGTTTTTCTTTCAACTAGAAAGGGGAAATTCTATAAATACCTATAAGAACATATTTCACCCTTCCTTAGTTACTTAACATTGGAAAAAGTATTAACAGATTAATTAAGTAGCTTAGATTTCCTCATTTTTTTTTCCTTCAGGAAACTCTGACCACCACCATATAATTACCATTTATACGTTTAAGTATTATTTTAAATAATAGAATGTTCGTAAAATAGTTTTATAGTTCAGTGGTCGCAAAATTAAATAGAAATAAGGGACACTAAAAGGAACCCTGAGGACTGCATTTTAACTCAGAAAAGAGGAAATTAACATTTATCTTTGTTTTATTATATGTTTACTAACTTATTAAATATTTCCATTTAATTTATTTCAGGTCACACTCTGGAGTGTTGTAAGATGCATGCCATCCAAGGGCTACATTTTTGACACTTCTAGAACAATTCAAATCATCTTGATCATTATAACAAAGTTAAGATGTGTACTAAATTGTAATGAATGTACCTGTCACCTTCACCATTCCTCGCTCTCCAACACTCTGTAGTGTTACTATAACATCACTGCCAACTAGCATTTATGTAATACTTTAAAGTTTAAAGAGCTTTACAAATATCTTGTTTTATCATTGTAACTACCCTTCGAGATAACTGATATTATCTTTCCATTTTACAGATAAGGAAACTGAGACAGTCGGAGATTAACTCAATTTTCAAGGACACACATTAAATGTTAAGGCTTGATTGAACTCTTCCTTATTCCAAATCCAGTGCTCTATCCACTGCACTACCAACCTGCCTTCGTATTCTATCTATAAAGGAAGTACAATTGCAATGTGAGAAATTGCATCCTCTTTATTTTATGTGCATCCAAATGAAGTGTTTTTGTTTCCTCGTATACACCCCCAAAAAAGAACAAAAACCTTCATTTCATAGTTTTCTTTTTCCACTGTAATAATTTCTTCACAATTGCCATATGATGATGATTCATATTAGCACAGAGATCCCCCTGGGTTCTCAAAGGTAATACTGTTGGAATACAAGCTCTGTCAGGTCCTACCAAATTGTAAATCATGTGATATGATGAAATGTAGGTGTTTTGACAGAAGGCCAGCCTCGATAAGGAGAAAGAGACTCATCGATAGAGTTCAACAACTAATGGTGGATTGTTTAGGGAGACAGAAACACATTAAACATTATCATGATGGGGTTGCAATTTGTGTTAGTGGAAGGAATACTCATGGAGATGAAATCAAGCATCCCTGAAATTTTGATATATCGTTAAAAATGCTTCACCAGCATTTTGTGCTGCATATACTAGCCAAAACATTTGTGTTTTCAGAATAGCTTGGCCTTGCCATTTTACATTGATAAATTTGCAAATTGATGGGATTGTGGTTAAAATGGTGAAGGATGTTGAGTTCAAGTCATATAAAAATCAGTTAAAAGAATTGTGAATACTTAGCTTGAAAAAGAGAAAGTTGAAGAAGGGTAATTGATAGTTGATTTAAATAATTTTAAGGCAGTGATATAGAAAAAAGTATCAGAATTATTCTTTTTGACCCAGAGAACAGAACAAGGAGAAGTGTGTAGAAATTGAAAATATTTCAAATTTAGGTTTGGCTTGAAGGAAAAACAAAATAAAACAACAACAACAAACTTTTAAACAATCAAAGCTTTCCAAAATTAAAATGTCCTTCTTTAGGAGGATATTTGCTTCTACTCATGAAGTTTACAAGTAGAGGTTGGATGAGCAAAGTATTGGGATGATGGGTGTAAGCATTTTTTTCAGGTATGGGTTGGACTAGAAGCCTACTGAGGTTCCTTTAAATACTGTGATTGTATGATACATAATAGGAGGACACTGAAATATTGATTATAGTAAGTTTGCTACCAAATGTGCCATTGGAGCAGACATTACCACAATATAGAAAAACATAAATCAGTGAGGGAAAGAAGTTACATTGCTATTTCATAGAATTAGAGTGATACACATATCTCTCTTTTTACAGATTATCTAGGTTGTTGTTCACAGAGCCTTTAGGAGTATCCAATTGACTAGAATAGCCAGTCTAGCTAATGAAAAAAGATGTCAAGTAATGAAATTCTAGGCTGGCACTTGAAACCGTTGGGCTTTATTTTGTGCAAGAAGGACAAATATATACTTTGGAGTCTCCTCATTTTCTCTAGAGTACATTTCAGTCCAGTTTCTAATGCCCTTCCCTTTTAATTGGCCCACAATGAGTTTAATTTTTCTTTACTCATTTAAATATAATGTTATGGACACATCTTTAAAGTACATTTTGCTATGCAAAACATTTTTATTCAGTTAACTATTGCTTATCACATAAGCAATTTCCAACAAAATGAATTTCATTGAAAAAGAATAAGGTTGAATAATAAGTTAAACATTAAAAGTTCTTCACTTATTCTTCATTTAAATAAAGATCTGAAAACATTGTGCTAGAGAAAATTAAATATTATTTGAAAAAGCTAGAATGGTTTCTGTAACTCCTTATGCTCTGTCTCCGGAAAAAAGATGAAGTCAACATAAAGAAAAAATCTCCCAGGCAACTGATCACCTTTTAATTTTTCTGAGTGTTTTCATAGGTATTTTTCATTTAACTTGAAAATTGTAGTGTGAGGTAGAGT
Source organism: Bettongia penicillata ogilbyi (assembly GCA_023548195.1). Taxonomy (NCBI): domain Eukaryota; kingdom Metazoa; phylum Chordata; class Mammalia; order Diprotodontia; family Potoroidae; genus Bettongia; species Bettongia penicillata. The sequence continues at coordinate 664,326 of JAJHZJ010000688.1, read as the reverse complement.
ACCAGCATACAAATGCATATCTCTTCCAAATACATATTATACTCATACACAGATGCATATGTGCATGTATGTGAATGCATATATACATATATATATATATATATATATATATGCATATGCACATATACATATAAGTTCCTAAATGGCAGGAAATGTCACTTGCTTCATTTTGTATTTATACCACTCAACATAGTGCTTGATACTTGCACGTAATATTTTTTTTACTGACTAAAATAAATATTTATTATTTATTTAGTATATATCTGTACATACATATACACACATATACATATATACTTTCATATATGTATACATATACACTTTCATATATGTGTACATATATATGCACATAGAGAATCTTGATAAAATACTTCATTTTATTTATATTTCTTCTCTTTTCAGAAACTATATTTAATTTTTTTCAATCAAGTAAAATCTTTCTTATTGCTCTCCCATCTCACCTCCCTTCTCCCCCACCATTATAAATATAAGGAAAAGGAAGTGTATCATAACATATACAGTCAATCAATTCTTTTTACCACATTGGCCATGTCCCCACTCTCACTGCCCAAAAATTGTCCCAGTCTGCACTCTGAGCCATTCATTTCTCTACCATCAGGTGGGTAGCATGATCCATCATTACTTCTCTAGAATCATGGTTGGTCATTATACTGATGATATATTGGTACAAAAGTATTACATCACACTTTTACGTTATAATTTGTTCATCCTTTCCCTAACTCAAGGGCACCCCCTCAGACTTACCTTGTGTGACATCTTAAAGGAGCTACAAACACTTGTGTGCTCCTTTAGAGCATGTGTTTTCTTAAAAGTAATCCCTCCTTGGATTGGGAGGAGGGGTGAAAATCAAAAACAAAACACTTTTGAAACTGTACAAGGTGAAAGGCGAGAGTATGATACACAGAGAAAATGGGATGGAAGGAAATACAAAGTTAGTAATCTTGATTGTGAAAAATAATTATAGCAAATTTTTCTGATAAAGACCTCACTTCTCAAATACATAAGAGAACTGAGTTAAATGTATAGAAATAAGAGCCAATCCTCAACTGATAAATGGTCAAAGGATAAACTGTCAAAGGATGAACAGGCAGTTTTCAGATGAAGTAAGCAAAACTATCTAATCATATTAAAATGTGCTCTAGCAGGTGGAGCCAAAATGACAGAGTTGAAGGACTCACAGACTCACTTCTAGAAGCTCTCCTCCCATGGACCATTAAGTACCTGGAAAAAATTAACTCTAAACAAATTCTAGAGCAGAAGAAGTCACCAAACAACAGAGTGAAAGAGATTTCCAGCCCAAGGCAGCCTGGAAGACTTACACGAAAGGTCTATTGCACTGGGCACAGAGATGAGCACAGCACAGTATGAGCCATGTGGAGGCAAGAATAGGATTGGAATGGGCTTCAAGGTGCCACCTGCAGCAGCTGAGGGTCCCAGATTCCTCAACTCACAAACTCCAAAGACAGCTTCAAAGATGAGTGAGAAAGCTCTTTCAATTGAGTGAGAAGGGAACACAGCAGTCTATCCCCAGCTCCAGGCAGCAGCAGCTTCCATTGTTGGAGCCTTGACTTAAAGCCCCAGGGGTAATTGAGCAGCTGATCTAAATCTCAGTCCTGAGTGACTATCCTGGGATGAGGAGAAGTGCTGGCTGCCTTAGTGGAGCTGGTGAAGCCTTTTGCTCACATACCAGAGTGCAGGCTCTTGTTGTTGGGCTTTGTTATTAATATATAGAAATGCAGAAGATTTCTTCTGGTTTATTTTGTAACCTGCAACTTTGCCAAAGTTGTTTATTATTTCAAGTAGTTTTTACTTGAATCTCTGGAATTCTCTAAATACATCATTATATCATTTGCAAAGAGAGATAACTTAATTTCTTCTTTGTCTATTCTAATCCCTTCAGTTTCTTTGTCTTCTCTAATTGTTACAGCTAACATTTATAGTACCATATTGAATAATGATGGTGATAATGGGCATCCTTGTTTCACCCCTGATCTTATTGGAAATGGATCTAGGTGCTCTACATTGCATATAATACTTGCTCAAGGTTTTAGGTAGATACTCCTTATTATTTTAAGGAAAGTTCCCTTTACTCATATGATCTACAGTGGTTTTAACAGGAATGGGTGTTGTATTTTGTCAAAAGCCTTTTCTGCATCTATTGAGATAATCATTGGTTTATGTCAGTTTTGCTACTGATATGATAGATAATGTTAATAGTTTTCCTAATATTGAACCAACCCTGCATTCCTGGTATGAATCCTACATGATCATAATGTATTATTCTCCTGATAAGTTGCTATATTCTTTTGCTAAAATCTTATGTAGATTTATTGCATCTACATTCATTAGAGAAATCGGCCTACAATTTGCATTATCTGTTTTGGCTGTTCCTGGGTAAGCTATCAAAACCATATTTGTATAACGAAAACAATTTGGAAAGACTCCTTCTTCCCCAATTTTCCCAAATAGTCTATATCATCCTGGAATTAACTTGATAGAATTCACTTGTAAATCCATCCGGCCTTGGAGATTTTTTGGGGGGGCGTTCATTGATGACTTGTTCAATTTCATTTTCTGAGATGAGATTAAGTATTCAACTTCCTCTTCTGTTAATCTGAGCATTTTATATTTTTTAAAATGCTCATCCATCTCATTTAGATTGTTGAATTCATGGGCATAAAGTTGGGCAAAGTAATTTCTAATTACTGTTTTAATTTCCACCTTATTACAGGTGAGTTCACCCATTTCATTTTTTATATTGGTAATTTGGTTTTCTACTTTTTTTTAAATCAAATTGACCAAATATTTATTAATTTTATTAGTTTTTTTCAACATTTCAGTTCAATATTAATTAATTAATTATTAGTTCAATAATTTTCTTGATTTCAATTTTATTAATCTCTCCTTTGGTTTTCTGTATTTCGAATTTGATATTTACTTGGGGATTTTCAATTTGTTCTTTTCCTAGCTTTTTCAGGTTAATGCCCGAGTTATTGACCTCTTCTTTCGCTATTTTATTCACGTAGGCATTCAAAGATATAAAACTTTCCCTAAGAACTGCTTTTGCTGTGCCCCATAAGATTTGGTAGGCTTTCTCACTATTTTCATTCTCTTGAATAAAGTTGTTGATTGTTTCTATGATTTTTTGCTTAACCTACTCCTTCTTTGGGATCAGATTATTTACTTTCCAATTCATTTTTGGTTTATCTTACCATGTCCTTTTATTGCATATAATATTTATTGCATTATGATCTGAGAAGGATCCATTGACTATCTCTCACTTTCTGCACTAGATTGTGAGGTTTTCATGCCCTAAAACATGGTCAGATTTTGTATATGTACCATGTACCACTGAGTAAAAGGTATAATTCTTTCTATCCCCATTCAATTTTTTTCAGAGATCTACTATATCTACTTTATCCAGAATATTATTCACCTCTTTAACTTCTTTCTTGTTTATTTTAAGGTTAGATTGATCAAGTTCAGAGAGGGGATGATTGAGGTCCCCAAGTAGTATAGCTTTGCTGTCTATTTCTTCCTGCAACTCTTGCAATTTTTCCTGTAAGAATTTGGATACCATAGCACTTGAAACATACATGTTTAGTAATGATATTGCTTCATTTTCTATGATGCCTTTTAGCAGGATGTGGTTTCCTTCCTTATCTCTTTTGATTAGACCTATTTCTGATTTTAATTTTTATGAGATTAGGATTGCTACTCCTGGTTTCCTCATATCAGTTTAAGTAAAATATATTCTTCTCAAGTCTTTAACCTTTACCCTGTGTGTATCCCCCCCCTTTTCAAATGTCTTTCTTCTAAACAAAAAATTTTTGGATTATGGCTTTTAATCCATTCTGCTATCCATCTCCATTTTATCAGAGAGTTCATTGCATTCACAATCACAGTTATTACAACAATCTGTGTCTTTCCCTCCATCCTCTTTCCCACCATTTATGCTTTTATTTCTCCCATCTCCCTTCTCCTCCTCAATAGTTTTCACATTTGACCACCACCTCCCGCAATCTTCCCTTCCTTCTTTCAGCCCCACTCCATTTTACTCCCCGTTGCTCTTGCTACTTCTTCCCTCCCTTTTAGCCTCCCCTCTCCTTTCTTTCCCCTTTCCTTTCCTACTACCTGTAGACCTAGTTAGATTTATGTACTTAAGGTTGTTGTTCTCTCCTTGACCCAAATCAGTTGAGAGCAAGTATCAAACAATGCTCATCTCCCTTTCCTCTTTCCCTCTACTCTAATATAATTTTGTACTTCTTCCTGTGTTATAATTTACTACTTTATGCTTCCTCCCTTTGACATCTCCTGTGACAATCCCTTCACATGCTTAAATTGCATTTTTATCGTCACATTATTTACACTTGACATGTTCCCTCTATCTATGTATATCTCTTTTATATTTCATAATAGGTGTACAATTCCCAAGATCAACAAGTATCATCTTCCCTTATAGAGAGGTAAACCGTTTGCCCAAATTGAATAACAACTTTTTCTTTTTGTCTGTTTACATTTTTATGCCCCTCTTGAGACCTGCGTTTGAAGATCAAATTTTCCATTACGTTCTGGTCTTCTTGTCAGGAAGACTGGACACCCCTTATTTCTTTGAATGTTCATCTCCTTGCCTGAAATATCATGCTGAACTTTTCTGTGTAACTGATCCTTGGTTGTAGTCCCAGCTCCTTTACCTTATGGAATATCATATTCTAATTCATTCCACTTTTTAATGTAGAAGCTTCAAGTTCTTGGGTGATCCTGACTGTACCTCCTCAATATTTGAATGATTACTTTCTGGCTACCTGTACTATTTTCTGCTTCACTTGATAGTTCTGGAATTTGGCAACAATATTTCTTGCTGTTTTTAGTTTGGGATGCCTTTTGGGAGGTGAACAGTGAATTTTTTTGATGACTATTTTGCCCTCTGGATCTAGCACTTTTCGACAGTTTTCCTTGACGATTTCTTGGAAAATATTTTCCAGACTTTTTTTTTTCATCATGGCTTTCTGGTTGGCCAATAATTTTTAAATTTTCTCTCCTGGATGTATTTTCAAAATCAGTTCTTTTGCCAATTAGATATTTTACATTTTCTTCTATTTTTTCATCCTTTAGATGTTCTTTGACTGATTCTTGATGTCTCATAGAGTCATTAGTTTCTACTTGCCTAATTCCAATTTTTATCAAATTGTTTTCATTTAATATTTGCATCTCTTTTTCCATCTGTCCAGTTATTTCTTCTGAGGGATTTTTTTTATTCAGTTAATTTTTGTACTTCCTTTTCCATTTCTCTGATTTTCCCAGTTAGTTTTTGTGCTTCCTTTTCCATTTTTTCAATTTTCCTTTATAAAGAACTGTTCTCTTCATAGAATTCCTTTTTATACTTTTAAAATCTTTGGCCAGTTTTTCTTCTATTTCCTTCTTCAGCTGTTCCAGGAGAGTTCCTTTTGCATGTAAGCAGTTCATAGTCCCTTCTGAATTTTCAAATGGGTGTACAGTCTCAATACTGACCTCTTTGGTATTTGTGTTTTGGTCCTTGTCCCCTTAGAAAGATTCTATGGTCTTTTCCTTCTTTCTTTGTTTCTTCTTACTTATGATGATGGTGTTTTGTGTATTGTGGCCTCTGGTTCTTTCACCTATGAGCTGAAGAACTTGGTTTTAGTGTAACTCATGTGAGAAAGCAAAGATCAGGTGCCTTTTTTTCTTTTTTTTTTTTGTGTTTTCCCAGATTAGCCCTGGGCCTAGCTTGTTAAGTGTGGGTAGAGATGGTCTGGTCATGCAAGATCTCCTCAGCTGAGCTAGAGCAAAGGCACACTCAGAGCTTGGTGATTCCGGCTGCCGTAGCATCTTCCCATTTTCCCAGGAGCACTTAGGCACACCTAGGTTCTAGTGTGAGGCTTCACCCCCCCTGGAGCTCCAGCTGGCTGGGACAGCTCTGTTCCTCTGCCACAGTAAGAGGAATGTTTTTTTAAGAGATTTTCCTAGCCTCAGGTGCTAAGAGACTGTCTGTCACTTCTGCTGATCCCACTGATCCAAGATTTTTTCCGGTGAAATATTTTATGGTTCTTTTGAGGTCAATAAGGGGAGGGTGAGAGAGCATTTACTGATCATTCCGCAATTTTTGACTCCCAGAAGTTCCAGTCCATGGCTTACAGACATTTAATTTGCAGGCTGATAGTCTCAGGAGTGGCTGTGGTTGATATCTGGGGCTCAGCGGCTGTTACTTCCTTGGCTCTGCTAGACTCCCTCCCTGGGCTGCAGCTCCACAGTTCCACCATGCCACTGTTGCCTCAGGGCACCCTATCAGGCTTTTCTACTTGTCCATGCCGCAGCAGGACTTACTGTGCTGTATGTTCTGGGCTCTTCCAACACCATGGAGCAGATCCTTCCTGTCAACCTTCTGGTCTGTCTTGGTCTGTGAATCTGCCATATTCTGTCTCCTATTGGATTCTGTATCTCCAAAATTTGGTCAGATTCTCTTTTTAAAGGTATCTGAAGGAGTTTGTCTAAGAGCTTAGATGAGTAGTTGCTCTCAATCTGCCATCTTGGCTCTGCCCCCACCAGATCACTTTAAACATTTGCTATCTTCTTGATTTTCAGCCTTATAATCTTTTCACTTTATCCCTCTGCCTCTATGAACCTAATCACCTCTCTGACATAGTTCAAATGCCAAAGTTCTCTTGCTTAAGGCTCAATATTGGGATTAAATGAGTATTTTTGCAAGTCACTATATTATTATCTAAAGGAGTTTACTTGACCCTAAGGGGAAACTATGCAACAAGGATATGGTGCTACCTACCTTAAAAGAAAAAAAAAATCTATAATTCATACATAAACATGTCTGGTTATCTGGGCAGAATATACAGAAGGGCAAAGTAAGTCATTTTATCTTAAAAAAGCACATCAATTTACAGGGGTCAAAACTCCAAGTTGATGGAATTTTTTTGCACTCTTTGGTGATCAGAACTTCTCCTCTGAGAAACCAGGGCTAATCAAGACACAGAAACACCGTTATTTCCCATTAAGGAAAGCTAATTCCTCTTACAGGATGGACAGAGGAAGAGTGGGGTTAACCCAAGTTATAAGAAGATATTAGATATTAGTCCTATTGAATCTTCGAACTTGTAAATACTAATTCAGTGCTGAAATGGTCCCTTCCTATTAGAGGACATTTTAACTGAGCTGCATTTTAACTGATACTGCGACTGTATTTTCTGAGGAAATCCCCTAACTGCTCAGCTTCTAGTACAGAAGAGTAAGAATAGTACATAGTAATGGAGGATATTTTGTGTTATGGTAAAAAATCATCTAATCCATTCCTTCAATTTGCTAATAATTGAACTCTCTAATGATGTCTACATGTTGGGAAAACAAGTTTTAGGAAAAGTTATTTCAAAGACAAGGAAACAGGATGTTGTTTCCTGTCAACAAAAGTAAGTTATCCTGACAAAGCAATTCCACAAACATTGGCTTGGAATTGTTCATGGTGCGATAACTCAGAGAATTTTCCAGCCAAGATTGGTAATTAGAGAGCAATCAAGACAGCTAAAATGCTTGCTGACCCTAGTTTTCACCTATAACCTTGATGACTTTGGATTTGTGAATACCAAATGTTACTTTTGCCTGACAGCTGTCAGCCTGAGCAGTATCAATGATGAGTATAGTAATAGGTTGTAATTTGCTCATGAATACATAAATTTCCCCAGAATGTTGTAAGTTATAACTAGAAATACTAAGAGGTACAGATTAACTCATGTGATGTTTCATTGTCTCTGTAGAATGAGTTGGGAAATACAAATAAAATTACCTCAGAGACATGCTGAAAAGCATTACTTTGGGATAAGCAAAGCACTGGAATGAACACTGTCTTGTGTAGATCCAGTCTTTTTATTAATTTCTATTATAATTAACTAAAGGGAAGGATCATCAGGTCTACATTAAAAACTAATTTGAAAAAAGGTATATAAGTGGCAATATATTCTTTCTTTTAAGCAAAACAGGATAAAATATAAAATGAAGTGTTGAGATGATGTCTTTTTGGGATTCTACAGGGTAAGAGTCAAATTCTGCTTTAGAATCTTCAGAATGTGTGTTTCATTGATACACAATTACAGTGAAAATGAATTATGTGCAAAATTCCATTCTCCCAGAACAGGATTACTAGGATGAGCATATTACCTGCAGTGAGACTGATTTACACTGGGGAGCTTTATATTTTCTGAAAGGGCGGTCATGGGGACTATCTAATCATACTAAATCCTGTAAGAATTACATTTGATAATGTTCTCTGGCTCTAGGGCAGGTGACAAGGTAGGCATTTAAGAAACATGTCATACATCAGCAACGTGAACTTAACTGAAAAATATATACCTTGGCCCTTTGTGCTTTCCACTTTGGGGCTTCTAGGATAAATCATTCCATGTAGGTAATTTCCCTACATATAAAAAATAGCAGAAGGATTCAATTAAATGAGCAGGTGTTAATTTTTGTCTTCGGTTTTTCCAATTTCTTTATTTAACCACGAAAATGAGCTGAAGTGATGATTATATTTAATTGTATTATTTTACTTTCTTTTTCTGTGGCTGTTTTCTCACTTTACAATACTAGCCTATGCCCTTTGTTCCTTCATAATGGCATAGCCAATAAGCTACTGGATTTAAAATTAGGAAGACTTGGGTTTCAATTCATTTCTCAGACTCTTACCATCAGTGTAATCCCAGGCAACGTTTTTAAACTCTCTGGGTCTCAGTTTTCCTATCTGTTAATGGAGGCAGCTGGGCTTAATGGTTTCTAAGTTTACTTCCAATAAAATATTCAATTAGGTTAAAATTAGACAATATTGATCAACATACTTTAAGTAACATACATTTTAATACAGAAAAATATTAAAATAAAATTATATTGAGTTTTTGTTATAACTCTATATAATCATTGTTTACATTTATACAATGTTTTACAAGAAATCTATTCAGATTTCTTGATTGGAATGATGCCTGGAAATGACTATTTGTTAACTGTCTTTTCCAGATAACCCTCCATTTTCCACGAGTATGGTGCTTTAGCCAGGATAAACTAAATAACTTGCTGACCCTAAATCTTTGACCAAGCTCAACAACTTCTCAATTCCCCCAGTCACCTCTCCGCTCTAGTTGGAGGGAAGGAAAATGGAATAAGATACTCTCTAAACTTTCCAGAGGACTCAGAACTTTCAGAATTATCTGAGCTCTCCATTTTCAATCAGCTGATCTACTTTGTTTTTAATCCATGTAAGGTCACATATCTTCCTCCCACTTTCCACCTCTGCTTTTCAGTTTCTTTCTGAATATTGTCTTTCCTGTAATCTTTGAGAGCAGGCACTAATTTTTGTTTTTCTTATTTGCACAGAAAGAACATAGTGTCTGGCTCATAGTAGGCATTTAATAACTTTTTATTTAGTTGACTTACCTTTTTATATGTCAAGAATTTTATAAATATTAACTAATTTTATCTCCACAACAATTCTGAAAGTCAGATGATATTACTATCTCTATTTTAGAGTTAAGGAAAGTGAGGAAGGCAAAGTTTAAATAACTGGCCCAAGGTCAACTAGCAAATGTCTGACACTGGATTTGAACTGAGGTCTTTCTGACTGCAGAATCAGCAGAACCTAGTGGCTTCTAGACTGGCCCTGTGATGTCATAAATATAGGGAAATCTGCCAATTTAGGAAATTCAATCTATCTGTATTGATAAGTGCCTTCTCTGCAACATGGTGTTAGAGAGTCACCTATATTACTCAAAGCTAAATAACTTACCTAGGGTCAAATATCAAACATATATCACTGGCAAGTCATGAATCATAGATTTTCATGACTTTGGTCTAGGTTTTTATCCAAGGCAACATCCAGCCTCTCTCATTTTAACATATTCCATAAATGTATTCTATGTTCATTCTTTCAATTCCTTTTCTGCAAGTTCAACAATCCTTGAATCATGGCAATGCCATACAATTTTACAAGTAAGAAAACTGAGGAACAGAGAGATAAAATGTTTTTTTTTTCCAATATCTCATAGCTAGACAGGGAAAGAGAATTCAAATTTGATTGGTTGATTGCAAATCCAGTTTTATTTCCAAAATGGCATGCTGTTCTCCAGGAGAGGGTTTTGATCCAGGTAGAGATCTGGAAATGAAATCTTCTTTTCATTGTTTTCTCCTGGCTAATAGGCTAAAGTATATATAATTTGCATGCGTGTTAGAATGGGCACATGCACACACTGCTAAGAATGCATGCTATTTAACTATTTTTGATATTTGCTATTGGACTCTTACTGGGTAAATAGCAAGAGCCCAGCCCTTACCCTAGTCAGACTTTCCTGTCACAGTTGGTAATGGTAAACTCAAAAATAAAGTGACTATATCCTCCTTCGTCTTTCCCCAGTGGTTATAGTCAATTTTTCTCAATAATGGTGTAGTAGATAGGGCAAAGAGATTTGAATCATAAAGATCTAAGAAACACATGATCAAAAGAGAACATGTCTGGGCACATGAATTCGACAAGTGACAATAAATGGATAATTTTTGAGCTCCTTTGATATACTATTAATTTAAAAGAACATAAGGAAGGAATCCACATATACACACGTTTGGCTGACCCTCTAGTAGGGAACATGACATTCATATTATGGTTAAGTAGGAATGATTTGCTACCTAAATTGATGGGAGAGGATACCAAAAGATAAACAAGGGAGAGTATATGAATGAGATCAAAGCTCCATTGGTGCCTTGTCAAAAATCAGTAAGGATTTGCTTTACTGCCAAGAGATGTGCTAGCACATGTGTTGAGATACAAATGAAAAAAGAGAGAAATTCTCTGTTTTCAAGAAGTTAACAATATAAAGGGGAAAAAAGGAAGCTAAAGAGTAGAGATGAAAGATGGAGAAGTCAGTCACAGAGATCTCAAAATAGTGCAACTAGGTGAGAAATGAAGGATATGAGAGCATGGGAATATTAGAGTATGATCTTCCATAGTTCCCCTGGATTTAAGTATCTTGCTAATAAACATTTCCTTAGATTGAATATTGTTCAGGTATTTAAATATGATGAAAGAAATAGTATACTTAGTAATTAATTACTAGCAAAGAAAATGTTCTTTGAGACTTCAGTCATTGTTTTCTTCTATCTAAAGCAGTCTATTACACCCAGGAGGTATTGACAATGTTTTTTTTTTTCCATGAAAAAAGCTTCCTTGTGAAATTTTCCTCTTTATAATGTCCATAAACAATATATTTAATTACATTTTCCCTTACAAATCACCCCTTTAATTAACTTTCAGATCGATCTATTAATTCTGCAGTTTAAGTCAAAGTACTTGCCAAATCTCCTAAGCCAATTCTTATTATTTATTTATTAGTTGGGTTGCTCTCTTTGTTTAATTTGTTCCATCATTGCCAGTGCAAGTTAATCTAATTTAAATGGTGTAATTCAGAGACACCAAACATTGTAAACAAAATAAATCTCTAAAAATAAAATAATCATCAAAAAAACTAATAGAAACTCATCACAGAATTAAAACTTAATACATAACACAGAGTACTAACAAATGAAATATAAACATATCAAAATATTTTCATCACCATTACACAAGCTAAAGTTATATTTCAATAGGATACAGTAATAGTCAAAACATGTAGCCCTTTCTTGCTATTCTGGAGTGAGTGATAAATATTTGTCCGGTGGGATTATCTCACTCCCTAAGTCTATTATGAATGATCAAAGAAACCCAAAGTGGAACAGAATTGATACACTACTTGGGGAATTGAATATGATGGCTATGATAATATAGGTAAGGGAACCACACTTCAAAGTGATCTTAGAAACACTAATATCTCAAAAACAGAGCATTTTCTTAATAACATTTTTATGCTAAGTTCCAAAGAAATCTAGCCCTGGGAAAATATCATACATCTACCTCAATTTATGGTCTCCATGAAGGAGAGCCTGAAATCTTGACTACCAAGTCATTGTTCAGAAGCACGTAGTATGATCAATTCAGTCTTCCTGTCTCACATCACCACACAAACAAGATGGACTAGTCAAAACATATCATCTGGTATGAAACCTAAAGTACATTTTTTTGATAAATCATTGTCAGATTGGCAAATTTATTCATGTCTATTTGAAATGGACAGATGAACATTTTAATAATATAACGTGCCTTTAAAAATTCAGTCTTAAAAATATCCATAAAGAATTTAAGTATGTATTAATATACTTAGTAGTTATATAACACTTACTATGTAAATAACAGCGTTGTAGACAAAACTGTTTCCGAAGATGACATATATGCATGCATGTATGCATATTTGAATCTATAATATAAATACACATTTATGTATTTGACATATATAATGTACACTTCCATACATATATTTATATACAGAAATATGCACATCCTTGCATAACTACCATCATGTTATAAAAATTGACTGAGGGTATCTATTATGCCAGTTGCACGGGTTTCCACATATATTTTATTTTTATTCTTTTACAGTGCAGGGAGTGAGGAGGGTGAATCAGTTTATGTTACTCCAGGTGAGTAAAGACATCTAATGATAGAAAATCATTTGTAATTCATAGTTTTAGAGATGTCCCTGGGACAAAAAGAATGTTATTTACCTGTGGTAACACCCTAAGAGTGTTTCAGAAACTGGACTTGAATCTAACCACTCCTGAGTCCAAGTCCTTTCTCTCCATTGAGAATCTCTCTTCATTGTTCACTTTATTATTTAATAAGCTATTATGAGTTCAATAAGAATAGGTATTTTTAGAGAAGACTTTCAATAATTCGACTTTTTGATTGTTCTTTAGTGCTTTCACTCATTAAGTGTGATACCAAGATTGATATAAAGAATCAAGCTAACGTAGTGATACATGTTATTTTGATTACATTTGAAACTTTTCTGACAGGTGCATATCAATGATACTATCTTCAAATGTAAAGTCAAGTTTGATTTTACAGTATTTAGAACAGCTGGATAAATTGAAATGTATTTATTGAGACAAATAAAGGTCATTTATACACAATATCAATAAGAACAATCACTTTAACAATAATAAATTTAAAGTATATATTATTTTACTGTAAAAAGTTCGATATTCATTAACTGATTTGAGTCTATAATACTCTGTGATATAAAAGAAAGAAGTTCAATAAATCAATATTAGATGACTACGATATAGATGGTAATAGTATGAAAAAAGATAAATATAAACAATATTTCCATAGTACAGGTTAGAAAACTGAAACTCAGAGAAGTGAAATTGCTTATCTGAGTAGGTAGAAATGAATTGAGACTGGACTAGACCCCTATCTTCAATTCTAACTTGGTGTGGTTCAGGCTAAGTAGGACATTAATTACATTTTGAAAGCAATTCTTAATTATTCCTCAATTTACTCTTCCTTGTCAATTCTAGTTATTAAATATGTGTAAGATTATTTTGAACGAGCACTAATTGTCAATGTTTTATGTGATTATCTTGAAGTATTTGGGAAAGACAAATAACAAAAACACTTAAAGCCATGTGTGTGCAAACACACAAATATACATAATATATATATGTGTGTACACATGCAAACATGCATATGTATGTATGTGTGCATATACATATATATATGTGCATATACAAATATACATACCCACATATATTATATATTATATATATAATATATATAAATATATATATATATATATATGATTTCAACAGTGGAAACTCATATTTCTTGTCTTTCCGAAAGTTTATATCTGTGGATTATTATGATCTCAAATTTCTTTTTTCCTTAAACTGTGTTTTGTGAGTTAGTGAATAAAGCCCAACTAGTAGAAATGAAAATAGTGCATATGTTGAGAAAAATGGACAGCTGTAGCATATCAAGAGAACATGTGTAGGAGTGCTGGATTTAGCTTCCATGCACATTGTTGGCATTTTTCCATTATTAATTTCATCATGTTAAGATGTCACCTTGGCATCCTCAAGTGAGTGAGTCCAGAATCTAAATGCTCTTTTCAGTACTTGACTTAAATTCATTCAAACTCTGTGTGTGTGTGTGTGTGTGTGTGTGTGTGTGTACAAAATGATTCTATCCTTACTACCAGTTATAGGTTATTTTTTTTTGTCATACTTTGTCCCAGTACTTTTAATTCATACTACTAATTGGAATGCCAGAAATTAGACTACATTTCTAAAAAACACAAAACAAAACAAAGAAACAAAAAAAACCGGGGGAAACAAATTCCAACTCAACAATTTATAAAATAAAAAGAAAGAATCACTGTCTTTTTTTAAAATTTTAGACAAATACTAAAACTTTCATATATAAGAAAAGAAAAAGAAATGTAAATTTAAATATAAGAAATGAAAAAAATTTCATATGCACAGCAGAACAAAGTTAATTCAGAATATGTAATAATTCACTTCCAGAAAGCCTGTATATTAAATCTGTGCATCATGTTGAAAGCTATCTTCACTTCCTTTTAGATTTTCTTTTGCTCTCTACTGTACACTTTTTATTCTGTTCTTTTTTCCCCTTTCCTCCCCCTACTCCCTCCCAAGGCTACAAGTGAATATGAATGTATCTATATATAGGTATTCATATATGCATACATGTATACATATATATGTATATATATACACACATACATACATACTTTCCTTAAGATATTTTATTCTTAACCTTCTTTTTATGTTTGTGCTCATCTTTTTTTCCCTATTTCTCTTAACTCCTCTACTTTACTTCTACCTGATATCTTGCCCTCCTTTTATTTAACCTACCGCCACTCTAGCAATTCCTCCCTTGCGGTCTCAATCCCCTAAATCTAAACACCATTTCATACACCCCTTCCCCCCCTCTAAAGTTCCCTCCCTTATCCTCCCATTTTCATAAATCTAAGCCCCCTTTTAACTTGTTCCCTCACTTTCACTTCCAAAGATCCCTCTTTTATCCTCTCATCTATCCCTATCCCCTGAGAGTTTTATTTCTTTCCAAATTTAGAAGAGTTTATGCTCTTCTAAATTTATGTGTATTTTCCTGTCTTAAACCCATTCTGTATGGAAGTAGGTTTCCAGAACTAATGGCTCCCCTCCCCTATCTAATTCTTCTGTATTGGTTGTTTCTCTGGTACCTCATTTGTATAAGATAATTACCATTTTAGTAATTCTCGAATTGGTTTTACTTTTTGAAACCATAACATCCTCATCTACCCCAATCTTTCTTATCAGCTACCTAATTTCTAGTTGCAGTCTTAGACATAGGTTTTACATTTTCCATATAAATAAGGTAAATATTCCATCTGTATTTAGTTCCTTGTAATTGGACATTAGCATGTACCTTTTCTTTTCCTTAACTCTTGTGTGTCAAATCTTCTCAGGTCAGGGTTTTTTTTTTCCTTTTTCTTTTAATGAAGTCCTGAAAATCTGAAAGTTGATCAAGTATCCATTTTTTTTTCATTCAGAAATATACTTAGCTTTCCTGGGTATGATATTTTCAGCCAGAGGCCCAGTTCTTTTGCTCTTTGATATATTGGTTTTTTTTTAAGACCTGTGATCCTTTAGTGTAGTAACGCTAGGTCTGGTGTGATTCTAATTGTGGAATCATCCTACAATTTTTTTTTTTCTGTTGCTCACAATATTTTATACTTGATCCTAAGGTTTTGGAATTTGACGATAATATTCCTGTGAGATTTCCTTATAGAATCTCTTCCAGGTGATGATAGGTGGATTTTCTATTTCTAATTTCCCCTCTTGTTCTAATACTTCAGGACAATAATTTTTAATTATTTCTTGTATTGTTATATAAAGATTATTTCTTTGATTAGAACTTTCTGGTACTGCAATTATTCTTATTTTTGTCTTCTTAAGCTGTTCTATAAATCTGTTATTTTTTTATCAGGTGTTTCACATTATTTCTATTTTTTCATTATTTTTACATATGTACTGTATATATATATGTATACATATACATGCATATAAATACATAAGTGTATGTATGTGTATGTAATGTCTTCATCTCTTATAAAATTGATGGCTACCTCTTCTCCAATTCTGATTTTTTAAAAAAAATTTTTAATGTCTTTTTCAAATTTAAATTTATTATTTAAGTTTTCAACATTTCCACAAAATTTTGGGTTCGAAATTTTCTCCCCATTTTTCCCTTCCCCCAACCCTAAAACGCCGAGCATTCTAATTATCCCTATCATCAGTCTGTCCTCCCTTCTAACATCCCTCCCTTCCCTTATCCCCATCTTCTCTTTTGTCCTGTAGGGCAAGATAACTTTCTATACACCATTACCTGTATTTCTCATTTCCTACCTGTATGCAAGAAAAATACTCGACAGTTGTTCCTAAAACTTTGACTTCCAACTTCTCTTCCTCCTTGCCTCCACATCCATCCTCTCTGGGAAGGCAAGCAATTAAATGTAGGCCATATCTATGTAGTTTTACAAATGACTTCCAAAATAGTAATGTTGTGTAAGACTAACTATATTTCCCTCCATCCTATCCTGCCCCCATTTCTTCTACTCTTTCTTTTGACCCTGCCCCTCCCCAAGAGTGTTGACTTGTAATTGCTCCCTTCTCCCATTGTCCTCTCTTCCATCATTCTCCCCACCCTATTTATCTCTTTCTCCCTCACTTTCCTGTACTGTAAGAGAGGTTTTCATACCAAAATAAGTGTGCATTTTATTCCTTCCTTTAATCGAATGTGATGAGAGTAAGCTTCATGTTTTTTCTCTCCCCTCCCATCTTTTTCTCCTCCACTGAAAAATCTTTTATTTGCCTCTTTTATGAGAGATGATTTGCCCCATTCTCTTTCTCCTTTTCTTATCCCAATGTATTTCTCTCTTACCCCTTAATTTCATTGTTTAAGATATAATCCCATCCTATTCAATTCACCCTGTGCCCTCTGTCTCTGTCTCTGTCTCTGTCTCTGTCTCTGTCTCTGTCTCTCTCTCTCTCTCTCTCTCTCTCTCTCTGTGTGTGTGTGTGTGTGTGTGTGTGTGTGTGTGTGTGTAATCCCACCAACTCCCTAGATACTGAAAAAAAGTTTCAAGAGTTACAAATATTGTCTTTCCATGTAGGAATGTAAACAGTTCGACTTTGGTAAGTCCCTTATGATTTATCTTTGCTCTTTACCTTTTCATGCTTCTTTTCATTCTTGTGTTTGAAAGTCAAATTTTCTTTTCAGCTCTGGTCTTTTCATCAGGAATGCTTGGAATTCCTCTATTTCATTGAAAGACCATTTTTCCCCCTGAAGTATCATACTCAGTTTTGCTGGTTAAGTGATTCTTGGTTTTAGTCCTAGTTCCTTTGACTTCTGGAATATCCTATTTCACACACTTCGATCCCTTAATGTAGAAGCTGCTAGATCTTGTGTTATCCTGATTGTATTTTCACAGTACTGGAATTGTTTCTTTCTAACTCCTTACAATATTTTCTCCTTGACCTGGGAATTCTGGAATTTGCCCACAATCCAGACAACCCCTGTCCCACATTTAACAAGCAACTTTCAGGTTAATTGTAGGGAAAACCCAAAAAGACCTAACCAACCTCTGCTTTCAAACACCAGGCAGTTAAGCTGGTAAGCTTAACCAGGTAAGCTGCAGCTTTTAATTTCTAGCTGAAAGAACCAGAGGCCACAACACACAAAGCCTAAAATTTTAGGCACAAGAACTGTGGGACAGAGCTCCCTGTGAGACAGATACAGAGATCTACTTTTAAAACCAGCAAAAGGGTTATTATCATGAGTAAAAAACAAATCAGAAAATAAAAGACCGGGAGTAGAAAGACCCATGTATACGAGCTCCGAACCCCCAGCCCATAGAGTTAATGTAAGAAGAGCTCCCCAGAAGTTCTGGGTTACTTCAGGGGGTGCAGAAACATAGTGGAAGAGATTTCCGTTCCAGAGAGCCTTGGATAGCCATCCCCAGGGTCCATCACGCTCCAGAAAGCGGACCCCACCCCAGCGCTGCCCTCGCCGTGGCCCCAGAGAAGCTGATCCGAGCAGGCTTCAGGGACGGAAGCTTCGGAGGCCTGGAAGGTCCCTCCACCCACAGACTCTAAAGGTCAGTGAGAGACACCGTTGGGATCACCGAGAGGGGGCCAGGGTGTCTCTGTGGCTCAGGTCCCCTCGGGAGGAAGCAGAGGAGGCAGAGGCGGGGTGCGGCGGAGGCAGCAGCAGCACGGCCGTGGTGGCCCAGGACTCCCCAAGCAGCAGGAAGGATCTTCATTACTGAAAGTTTCTGCGTAAACCACCTGAAGGAGCTGAGCCTGGGAGGCGGCCCTGCCCCACCTGCTCCATTTCTGAAGGTCTCTGCATAAAGCCCCTGAGGGAACTGAGCCTGGGAGGAAGCGCTGCCCCCACCCCAGCACCAGAATTAAAGCTCACATTGAATAGCAGCAGCTCCTGCCGCGGAAAGCCCATTTGAATCTCAGACCCCAAGCACTAGCTGGGCGGATCTAGGAGGGGGTGGATAGGAATCTCAGAAGTCAAGTAACTGTCTGGGAAAACGCCTAGACAAGGGAAGAAAAATAAGACTATAGAGAGTTTTTTTGAACAGATGCAAATGATCCCGACTTTTGGATCTGACGAAGACGAGGACATATTCTTGCCATCAGGGAAAGATGTGGAGGGTGGGGTCTCGGTACCCCAAACATCTCAGGGGGATGTCGGGTGGGCTCAGGCCTTGGAAGAGCTCAAAAAAGATTTTGAAAAGCAAGTTAGACAGGTTGAGGAAAAACTGGGAAGAGAAATGAGAGAGATGCAAGAAAAGTATGAAAAACGGGTCAATACCTTGGTAAAGGAGACCCCAAAAAATGCTTAAGAAAATAACACCTTGAAAAATAGGCTCACTCAATTGTGAAAAGAGGTTCAAAAAGCCAATGAGGAGAAGAATGCTTTCAAAAGCAGAATTAGCCAAATGGAAAAAGAAGTTCAAAAGCTCACTGAAGAGAAGAGTTCTCTCAAAATTAGAATGGAACAGATGGAGTCTAATGACTTCTGAGAAACCAAGAAATCACCAAACAAAACCAAAAGAATGAAAAAATGGAAGAGAATGTGAAATATCTCATGGGAAAAACAACTGACTTGGAAAATAGATCCAGGAGAGAAAATTTAATAATTATGGGACTATCTGAAAGTCATGATCAAAAAAAGAGCCTAGACATCATCTTCCATGAAATTATCAAGGAAAACTGCCCTGACATTCTACAACTAGAGGGTAAAATAAGTATTGAAAGAGATCCAAAAAGAGAAACTCCTGGGAACATTGTGGCCAAATTCCAGAACTCCCAGCTCAAGGAGAAAATCTTGCAAGCAGCTAGAAAGAAACAATTCCAGTACTGTGGAAATACAATCAGGATAACTCTAGATCTAGCAGCTTCTACATTAAAGGATCGAAGGGCGTGGAATAAGATATTCCAGAAGTCAAAGGAACTAGGACTGAAACCAAGAATCACCTACCCAGCAAAAATGAGCATAATACTTCAGGGGAAAATATGGTCTTTCAATGAAACAGAGGACTTTCAAACATTCTTGATGAAAAGACCAGAGCAGAAAAGAAAATTTGACTTTCAAACACAAGAATGAGAAGAAGCATGAAAAAGTAAACAGCAAAGAGAAGTCATAAGGGACTTACCAAAAGTGAACTGTTTACATTCCTACATGGAAAGACAATATTTGTAACTCTTAAAACTTTTCAGTATCTGGGTAGTTGGTGGGACCACACACACACACACACACACACACATGTACACGCATGCACGCACACACACATATACACATGCACACACATACAGAGACAGAGAGCACAGAGTGAATTGAATAGGATGGGACCATATCTTAAAAGCAATTAAGGGAAATGGTGAGAGAGAAATGTAGTGGGAGGAAAGAGGGTGAAATAGAATGGGGTAATTATGTGTCATTTAAGAGGCAAGTAGGAGACTTTTTAGTGGAGGGATAAATAGGAGAGCTGAGAAAAAAAATCCAAGAAGTTTACCCTCATCACACTTGACTAAAGGAAGGAATAAAATGCACACTCATTTTGGTATGAAAATCTGTCTTGCAGTATAGGAAAGTGGGGGAGGAGATAAGCAAGGGGGGGATGATGGAAGGGAGGGCAAAGGGAGGAGGGAGCAATTTGAAGTCAACACTCGGGGAGGGACAGGATCAAAAGACAGAATAGAAACAATGAGGGGCAGGATAGGATGGAGGGTAATTCAGTTAGTCTTACACAACACGACTGTTATGGAAGTCATTTGCAAAACTAAACAGATAGGGCCTATATTGAATTGTCTGCCTTCCCAAAGGGAATGGATGGAGAGGGAGGGATGGGGGAATTTGGTACTCAAAGTTTTAGGAACAACTGTTTAGTATTGTTGTTGCTACTAGGAAAGAAGACATACAGTTGATGAGGAATAGAAAGTCATCTGGCCCTACAGGAGAAAAGAGAAGATGGGGAGAAGAGAAGGGAGGGATGACAGAAGAGAGAGCAGATTGGAGATAGGGAAAATTAGATTGCTTGCTGTATTGGGGTGGAGGGAGGGGATAAAAGGGGAGAAAATTTGGAACCCAAAATTTTGTGAAAACGAATGCAAAAGGTTAAATAAATAAATAAATAAATATTTAAAAAAAAAGAAAAATGAAAGACCATTGAATCTTTCCATGGGGAAAAAGACCAAAACACAAATACCAAAGAGGTGAGCATTGAGGCAGTACTGCCATCTGAAATTTCCGGAGGGAATATGAACTGATTGAAAGAACAAAGAGCCTTCTTGGAAGAGCTCTGGAAGGATTTTAAGACCAAAATAGAGAAATAGTTGAAAAAATTACCAATGTTTTTAAAAATATGAAAAAAAGAATTTAATATAGAGAACACTTCTTAAAAAGGAAAATTGGACAAATGGAAATTGAAGTATAAAACCTAACTGCTGAACAGAACTCCTTAAAAGGAACAATTGAACAGATGAAAAAGGCAATGCAAAAGTTAACTGAAGAAAACAATTTGATAAAAAATAGAATCAGGCAAGTGAAGGTAATGAATCTATGAGACATAAAAAATCAGTGAAACAGAATCCAAAGAACGAAAAGATAGAAGAAAATGTAAAATATCTGATTGCAAAAACAACTGACCTAGAAAACCAATCCAGAAGAAAAAAAATCTAAGCATTATTGGTCTACCAGAAAACTATGATGAAGGAAGAGCCTGGGCAATATCATCCATTCTTTATCAAGGAAAGTTGCCTAAACTTCCTAGACCCAGAAGGCAAAATAGTTATTGCCAAAATCCACTGTTCACAACCTGAAAGGGACCCCAAACTAAAAACACCAAGGAATATTACAGCCAAATTCCAGAACTATCAAATGAAGGAGAAAATAATGCAGGCAAGCAGAAAGATGACATTCAAATATCAAGGAACCATAGTCAGGATCACACAATTTTTCTACATTAAAAATTCAAAGGAATTGGGATACGATATTCTGGTAACGGAAACGACCTGGGACTACAACTACTGGTTAATTACACAGCAAAGTTGAGCATGGTATTTCAGACAAGATGAACATTCAGTGATATAAGGGATTTTCAGACATTTTTGATGAAAAGGCTAGAACTCAACAGAAAATCTGATCTTCAAAAGCAGTTCTCAAGAGAGGCATAAAAAGAAAAACAAGTAAAAGGTAAAAAAAAAAGATATAAAGGTAAAAAAAAAAACCTTTTTACACCATATGAGCAAACTGTTTACATCCCTGTAAGCAAAGTTGATACTTGTTAATCTTGAGAATTGTACATTTATTATGAGATGTAAAAGGTATATACTAGGTAGAGGCAGTGGGTATAAATTAAAAGATATGATGATTAAAATGTGACTTAATGGTGTGAAGGAAGTGTAATTAGAGATGAGAAAAGGATGAGGCAGAAAAATATTTTACAGTAAAGGGAAAGAAAGGAGGTAGATGAGTATAGCTTGAGAGGTGCTCTCTTCTCATTCGATTCAAAGAGGGTTAAAAATACTCACTTATGTATAGAAATAAAACTAGTCCTATAGGAAATAGAAGGGGAAGGGAAAAAGAAAAGGGAGGGGAGGTTAAAGAGAGGGAAGAAGTATTAAGGGAAAAGGAAATTAAAAAGGAGGGGGGCTGAAAGAAGGGAGGGAAGACTGTGGGAGGCTGTTATCAAAAATTAAAACTCTATTGGGGAGAAGAAGGGAGAAGGGAGAACTATAAGGATAAACAAGGAGAAAGGGGATAGAGGGAAAAACACAAATGATAATCATAACTGTGAATGCTAATGGAATGAACTCTCCCATAGAAAGGAGACAGAGAGCAGAATGGATTAAAAACCATCAACAACATGTTGTTTACAAGAAACACATCTGAAAAGGGGAGATCCACATAGAGTAAAGGTAAAAGGTTGGAGCAGAATATTTTGTGCTTCAAGTGATGTAAAAAAACAGGGGTAGCAATCCTAATCTCATACAAAGCAAAGGCAGAAATATACCTAATCAAAAAAGATAAGGAAGGAAACTATATCCTTGGTTCAAGTGGTACAGCATCAAAATTCATAGAGTAGAAGTTAAGTGAGTTACAGGAAGAAATAGACATCAGAACTATACTTGTGGGGGACATCAAACTCTCCCTCTCAGAACTTGATGAAACCAACCTCAAAATAAAGAAGAAGTTAAGGAGGCAAATAGAATTCTAGATAAGGTAGATATGTTAGATCTTTGGAGAAAATTGCATAGGGGTAGAAAAGAATACACTTTTCATCAGAAGAATATGGCACATATACAAAAATTGACCATGTACTAGGACATAAAAACAATCCAATGCAGAAAGGCAGATAGTCAATGCATCCTTATCAGATCATACTGCAATGAAACTTATATGTAATCAAATGCCGTGGAAACAAAGACCAAAAACTAATTGGAAACTAAACAATTTAATCCTAAAGAATGAGTGGGTTAAACAACTAATTATAGAAACAATCAACAACTTCATTCAAGAGGATGACAATAATGAAAAAACCTACCAAATTTTATGGGATACTGCAAAAGCAGTTCTTAGGAGAAATTTTATATCTTTGAGTATCTACATGAATAAAATAAAGAAAGAGAAGGTCAACAAATTTGGTGTAAAGTTGAAAAATATCGAAAAAGGACAAATTGAAAATGCCCAAGTAAATGCCAAATTAGAAATACTGAGAACCAAAGGAGAGATTAATAAAATTGAAATTAAGAAAAATAGAACTAATAAATAAAACTAGGGGTTGGTTTTATGAAAAAAAAGCAACTAATAAAATTGATAAACTTTTGGTCAATTTGATTAAAACAAAAGGAAGGCAGAGAACCAAATTACCAATATCAAAAATAAAAAGGGTGAACTCATTACCACTGAGGGGAATAATAAAATGATAAAAAGAAATTACTTTGTCAAACTGTATGCCCATAAATTTGAAAATCTAAATGAGATGAATGATTATTTTAAAAGATTCAAATTGCCCAGACTAACAGAAGAGGAAGATGAATATTTAAATAACCCCACCTCAAAAAAGGAAAGTTAAAAAAGCCATCAATAAACTCCCTAGAAAAAAATCTCCAAGTCCAGAAGGATTCACAATTGAATGCTATCAAACACTGAAAGAACAGTCTATTCCAATACAATATAGATTATTTAGTAAAACTGGGGAAAAAGGAATACTCTCAAATTCTTTTAACGATACAAATATGGTTTTGATACCTAAACCAAGAAGAGACAAAAGACAAAGAAAATTATAGAGTAATTTCTCTAATGGATATAGATTCAAAAATTTTAAGCAGGATTTAGCAAAAAGAATACAGCAACTAATCCCGAGAATAGAACATTATGATCAGGTAGGATTTATACCAGGAATGGCAGGATGGTTCCATATTAGGAAAACTATTAACCTTATTGATTATATCAACAACAAAACTAACAGACACCACACCATTATCTCAGTAGATGCAGAGAAAGCTTTTGAAAAAATACAACAGCCATTCCTATTGAAAACATTGGAAAGCCTAAGAATAAATGAAACTTTCCAGAAAATAAACAGGCAGTATCTACCTAAAACCTTCAGCAAGCATTATATGCAATGGCGATAAACTAAATGCATTTCCAATAAGGTCAGGGGTGAAACAAGGATGTGCATTATTGCCACCGTTATTCAATATGGTAGTAGAAATGTTAGCTGCAGCATTAAGGGAAGAAAAAGAAATAAAAGGTGTTAGAATAGGCAAAGAAGAAACTAAGTTGTCATTCTTTGCAGATGATATGATGATATACTTAGAGAATCCTAGAGAATCAAGTAAAAAACTACTTGAACTAAGAAATAACTTTGGCAAAGTTGCAGGTTACAAAATAAACTCAAACAAATGTTCTGCATTTCTATATATTAGTAACAAAGCCCACCACAAGAGACAGAAAGAGAAATCACATTTAAAGCTACGGTAGATATAAAACATATTTGGGAATCTACCTATCAAAACAAACCCAGGGACTATATGAACACAATTACAAAGGACTTTTCACACAAATAAAATCAGATCTAAATAAGTGGAAAAAAAAAACAACATCTGTAGCTAGTGGGTGGGCCAAGCCAATATAATAAAAAGACAACTCTATCTAAATTAATTTACTTATTCAGTGCCATACTAATCAATCTTTCACATAATTATTTTGTAGAACTAGAAGAAATAATATCACAATTCATCTGGAAAAACAAAAGGTCCAGAATTATCAAAGGAACTAATGAAAAGAAATGCTAGGGAAGGTAGCTTAGATCTACCGGATCTCAAATTGTATTATGAAGCATCATTTATCAAAACCACTTGGTACTGGCTAAGAAACAGAAGGTTTGACCAGTGGAATAGGTTAAATACCCAAGACACAGTGATCAATGAATAATAGCAATCTACTGTTTGATAAACCCAAGGACTCCAGCTTCTGGGACAAGAACAAAAATTGCTGAGAATACATGGATAACAGTATGATGGAAACTAGGCATAGTCTAATGTCTAATAGCATACACAAAAATGAAGTCCAAATAGGTACATGATGTAAGTATAAAGACTGATAATATAAACAAATTATTTGAACAAGGAATAGTGTATTTATCAGATTTATGGAGAAGGGAACAATTTTTGACTAAATAAGAGACAGAAAACATAATGAAATACAAAATGGATAATTGTAATTACAATAAATTGAAAAGTTTTTGTACAAATAAAGCCAATATTACCAAGATCAAGAGGGAAGCAGAAAACTGGAAAAGAATTTTTGCATCTAGTGTCTGTGACAAAGGCCTCATTTCTAAAATATACAGAGAACTGAGTCAAATGTACAAGAATATAAATCATTTCCCAATTGATAGATGGTCAAAAGATATGAATAGGCAGTTTTCAGAGGAAGAAATCAAAACTATCTACAGTCATATGAAAAATCGCTCTAAATCACTATTGATTAGAGAGATGCAAATCAAAAGAACTCTGAGATACAATATCACACCTATCAGATTGGCTAGCATGACAAAACAGGATGAAGACAAATGTTGGAGAAGATGTAGGAGAGTTGTAACACTAATTTATTGTTGGTGGAGCTGTGACCTGATCCAGCCATTCTGGAGAGCAATTTGAAACTATGCCCAAAGGGCTCAAAAATGTGCATATTCTTTGACTCAGCAATAACAATTCTCTGCCTGTATCCCCAAAAGATCATAAAAATGTAAACGAGTCCCACATGTACAAAAATATTTATAGCAGTACTCTTTGTGGTAGCCAAAACTGGAATTCAAGGGGATGGACATCAACTGAGGAATGGCTGAATAAATTGTGGTATATGAATATAATGGAATACCATTGTCCTGTAAGAAATGGTAAACAGGAAGACTTCAAAGAGGCCTGAAAAGACTTCTCTGAACTGATGATGAGTGAAAGGAACAGAACCAGGAGAACTTTTTACAAAGCAACAACCAGAGTGTGTGAGGATTTTTTCTGGTAGACTTAGAACTTCATTGCAATGCAAGGACTTAAAATAACCCCAGTGATCTCTTAAGACAAAGTATCTTCCACATCCAGAGAAAGAACTGTGGAATGCCATGGCAGAATGTAGCAGATTATTTTCTTTTTTATTACGTTTTGGTTTCTTTTATGATTTCTCCCACTCATTTTAATTCTTCTGTGAAACATGACTAAGGTGAAAATGTATTTAATAGGAATGTATGTGTAGAACCTGTATAAAATTGTCTGCTGATTTGGGGAGGGAGGGGGGATGGAAGTAGGAAGGAGAGGGAGGGAGTGGGAACAAAATCTCAGTTAGATGGAAGTGATTGTAGAACACTGAAAACAAATAAAATAATAATAATAAAAAAGGAAGGAATTCAAGTTCCAAATACTTTCACTCCCTACCAAAGCCCTTAGTGAGAAGGCAATCATTTAGAAATAGATTTTACATGTCCACTAATGGATTTGTCCATTGCATATATTGTGAAAGAAAACACAGACAAAAAAAAAATAATAAATATAATTTTTTTTTAAAAAAAATATCTTTTGATCTGTATTCATACTTCATCAATTCTTTCTTTCGAGATGGATGACATTTTCACCCTAAGTACTTCAGAACTGTCTTGGATAACTCTATGGCTGAGAATAGTTAAATCATTCATAGTTCATCATCTTGCAACATTGTTGTTACTCTGTACAATATTCTCCTGATTCTGCTACTTCATTTTGAATCTTTTTATAGAAGTCTTTCTAGAATTTTCTGAAAGAATTCTCCTCATCATTTCTTTTTTTTTGATGCTTCTTATCTTTGTTTATTGAATTTTTTTTTTACATTAATTTTCACAAATTTTTGGGTTCCAAATTTTCTCCCCTTTTATCCCCTCCCCCCACCCCAATACCCCAAGCAATCTAATTTTCCCTATCTCCAATCTGCCCTCTCTGCTGTCATCTCTCCCTTCTCTTGTCTCCATCTTCTCTTTTCTCCTGTAGGGCCAGATGACTTTCTATTCCTCCTTAACTGTATGTCTTCTTTCCTAGTTGCAACAATACTAAACAGTTGTTCCTAAGACTTTGAGTTCCAAATTCTCCTCATCCCTCCCTCCCCACCCATTCCCTTTGGGACAGCAGGCAATTCAATATAGGCCATATCTGTGTAGTTTTGCCAATGACCTCCCTGATAGTCGTGTTGTGTAAGACTAACTGGATTACCATCCCTCTTAACCTGCCCCTCATTGTTTCTCTTCTGTCTTTTGATCCTGTCCCTCCCCAAGTGTTGACTTCAAATTGCTCCCTCCTCCCTTTGCCCTCCCTTCCATCATCCCCCCCCTTGCAATATCTCTTTCTCCCCCACTTTCTTATACTGTAAGATAGGTTTTCATACCAAAATGAGTGTGCATTTCACTCCTTCATTTAGTCAAATGTGATGAGGGTAAACTTCTTGTTTTTTTTTTTTTTTTTCTCAGCTCTCCTCTTTCTCCCTCCACCAAGAAAAACTCCTACCTGCCTCTTAAATGACATATAGTTACTCCCTTCCCTTTCCCTCCCCCCACACCTCTCTCTCACCATTTACCCCAGTTTCTTTTATGGTATGGTCCCATCCCACTCAGTTCAATCCGTGCTCTCCATCTCTGCACGTGTGTGCATGTGTGCATGTGTGTGCATGCATGCACATGTGTATGTGTGGTCCCACCAACCACCCAGATACTGAAAAGTTTCAAGAGTTACAAATATTGTCTTTCATATAGGAATGTAAACAGTTCACTCATGGTAAGTCCCTTAAGACTTCTCCCCGCTGTTCACTTCTTCATGCTTCCTCTCCTTCCTGTGTTTGAAAGTCAAATGTTCTTTTCAGCTCTGGTCTTTTCATCAAGAATGCTTTAAAGTCCTCTGTTTCATTGAAAGACCATATTTTCCCTTGAAGTATTATACTCAGTTTAGCTGGGTAGGTGATTCTTGGTTTGAGTCCTAGTTCTTTTGCCTTCTGGAATATAATATTCCACGCCCTTCAATCCCTTAATGTAGAAGCTGCTAGATCTTAGGTTATCCTGATTGTATTTCCACAGTACTGGAATTGTTTCTTTCTAGGTGCTTGTAAGATTTTTTCCTTGAGCTGGGAGTTCTGAAATTTGGCCACAATGCTCCTAGGAGTTTCTCTTTTTGGATCTCTTTCAGGTGGTGATCGATGGATTCTTTCAATACTTATTTTGCCCTCTGGTTCTAGAATGTCAGGGCAGTTTTCCTTGATAATTTCATGGAAGATGATGTCTAGGCTCTTTTTTTGATCATGACTTTCAGGTAGTCCCATAATTTTTAAATTGTCTCTCTTGGATCTATTTTCCAGGTCAGTTGTTTTTCCCATGAGATATTTCACATTCTCTTCCATTTTTTCGTTCTTTTGGTTTTGTTTGGTGATTTCTTGGTTTCTCATAAAGTCATTAGACTCCATCTGTTCCATTCTAATTTTGAGAGAACTATTAAATTCAGTGAGCTTTTGAGCCTCTTTTTCCATTTGGCTCATTCTGCTTTTGAAAGCATTCTTCTCCTCATTGGCTTTTTGAACCTCCTTTGCCAATTGGGTGAGCCTATTCTTCAAGGTGTTAATTTCCTCAGCATTTTTTTGGGTCTCCTTTACCAAGGCATTGACCTGTTTTTCATACTTTTGTTGCATCTCTGACATTTCTCTTCCCAGTTTTTCCTCCACCTGTCTAACTTGCTTTTCAAAATCCTTTTTGAGCTCTTCCAGGGCCTGAGCCCACCCACCACCCCCCTGGGGTGTCTGGGGTACTGAGGCCCCGCCCTCCACATCTTTCCCTGATGGCAAGAATACGTCCTCATCTTCATCAGATCCGAAGGTCGGGATCATTTGCATTTGTTGGAAAAAACTCTCTAAAGTCTTATTTTTCTTCCCTTTTCTACGCATTTTCCCAGCCAGTTACTTGATTTCTGAGATTCCTTTCCACCCCCGCCTGGATCCGCCCAGCTAGTGCTTGGCCTCTGAGATTTAAATGGGCTTTCCTCCTGCCGGCTGTCAATCAGTGAGCTTTAGTTCAGGTGCTGGGGTGGGGCCAGGGCTGCCTCAGAGACTCTGAGCCCTCGGGGGTTTTATGCAGAGACTTTCAGGAATGGAATGGGTGGGGGCGGGGTGGGGGGCCCGCCTCCCAATCTCAGCTCCCCTGGAGGTCCCGAGCAGAAGCCTTCAGCAACAGAGCGGGGTGGGGGCAGGGCTGTCTCCCAGGCTCAGCTCCGTCAGGTTTTATGCGGGACTCTTCCGTAATGAAGATCCTGCCTGCTGTTAGGGGATTCCTGAGTCTTGAGCTGCTGCCGCCTCAGCCGCCGCCCACACCTCTGCTTCCGCAGCTTCCTGCCCCCGTCCCCGCTGCCGCTGCTTCCTCCTGAGGGGGCCCGAGTCACGGAGATGCCCTGCTTCCCCTCTCCTTCAGCCCGGCTTTCTTTCTCACTGACCTGTAGCTTCTGTGGGTGGAGGGACTTTCCCGGCTCCCGGAGCTTCCGTCTCTGAAGCCTGCTCGGATCAGCTTCTCTGCGGCCTCGGCTAGGGCAGCGCTGGGGGTGGGGTCCACTTTCCGGGGCACGCCAGACCCTGGGGATGGGTCTTCAGGGCTCCCTGGAACGGAAATCTTTTCCACTCTGTTTCTGCACACCTTGTATTCACCCCGAAGTTATGGGGGACTCTTTTTACATTAATTCTATGGGCTTTGGTTTCGGAGCTCGTAAACATGCATCCTTCTACTCTGCCATCTTGGCTCCGCCCCCCTCATCATTTCTTATAGAACAAGAGTATTCCATCACAGTAGTAGACCACAACTTGTTCATCCATGCTGGATTGATGGGCATCCCTTCAATTTCCTATTCTTTACCACCAGAGAAATAACTTTTATGCACACATACATACACAAGCATGGACACAAACATATGCATGTGGCACATGTATTTACATATAGATAATTTTCTTGTTAATAAATTGGGATTTATATCTAGGAGTACCCTTGCTGGGTCAAAAAGTATGCACAGATTTATAACATTTGGGGCATAGTTCAATATTGTTCTCTAGAATGGTTGGATCAGTTAACAAGTCCACCATTAATGTCCCAGATTTCCCCCATCTTGATAATTTGTCATTTTCCTTTTCTGCCATATTAGCCCATCTAATAAGTGTCATGTAGAAGCCTAGAGCTGTTTTCATTTGAATTTCATGTGATTTTTATACTTTAGATAACTTTCATTTCTTCATCTGAAAACTCCCTGTTCATATGCTTTGACCCTTTATCAATAGGGGAATGACTTGTATTCTTATAAATTTGAGTCAGTTATTAGGAAATTGAGAAATGAGGCCATTATTACAGAAACTTGCTAGTTTTCTGCTTTCCTTCTAATCTTGGTTGCATTGGTTTTGTTTGTGCAAATCCTTTTTAATTTAATATAAGCAAAATCACCCATATTATTTTCCATATTGATCTTTATTTCTTGTTTGGTAATAAATTATTCCCTGATCCACAGATCTGTCAAGTAAATTATTCCATGCTCTCCTAATTTGCTTGCATTATCATTCTTTCTGTGTAACTCATGTACCCATTTTCACCTTATCTCCCTATACTGTGTGAGATATTGGTCTATCCCTAGTTTTTGACTAACTGCATTTCAGCTTTTCCAGCAGATTTTGTCAAATAGTGACTCCTCGACCCAAAAGTTTGGTGCGCATTGTAAAACTTGAAGTGCCATCTAATGATGACAATTAATGATTATGATAAAGCAAAATAATAATAGTTTTAATTTTGTATTTTTCTTCTGGACGCTTCATTTTTCAGGGCATTTTTCCTGTGCATCATGGATATCATAATTTTACCAAAGATATTCAATGAAAAATTTCTCCCATTTAACTCAATGTTAATTTCAAGAAAGTAACTATTGATGTAATATTTATATTATTTTTTTATATTATATAGTTTCTTAAATTTGACCTACCAAGAGTGGAATACCAGTCAAATTGAAGTCAATTTAATTCAAGAAGACTTTCAAAAAGTAGAAGACAAATGATGTAAAGAAAATCAGCCATACTCCTATCACTCTCTGAAAGTCTACATCA
This sequence comes from Bettongia penicillata ogilbyi, assembly GCA_023548195.1. Taxonomy (NCBI): domain Eukaryota; kingdom Metazoa; phylum Chordata; class Mammalia; order Diprotodontia; family Potoroidae; genus Bettongia; species Bettongia penicillata. The sequence continues at coordinate 633,158 of JAJHZJ010000688.1, read as the reverse complement.
ATTTCAAACTTTCTGTAAGTCAGTGACCTGCTTTGCTAAGTAGTTTAGCGAGGAAAGGAAAAGAAAAGGCAAAAAGTGTAGGAATGATATTAGAAATAGAGATGAATGTATAAAGATGCAGTGATTTGTAGATTAGTAAAACATCCCACTGAGTGGAAAGATTATGATAAAAAGGATAGATTACAGTTGAAAAAGTACAAGAAAAAGGGCAGAAAAATTCTCCCAAGAGAAAAATTCTACATGACAAAGCTTGTAGGAATAACTTAAAACTATTCATGTATTAATTAACTAATGCATGTTCAATTAAATATATATTTATTAAGTAGCCACTAAGCTTGTTTTATTGTATAAGTGTAAACCATTGTAGTAAATATAATTTCTGAATAGCCAATGTACCCTAGAAAGATAAATCTTTTGAAGGCAAACCAAAAAGAAGGAGGCTTAATAAAATTTCAATTAAGACTTTTCATATTCCAGTAAAATTTTTGTTTATGAAGTTTAACAACTTATCATTAGATAATTGAATATCCATTCCCCAAAGTTGGTTAACTCAATAAGATTACATGGTTTTTTCATTCAAATACTAATTATAAATAACTCTGTGGCTTTTCATGAAGCAAAATTAAAAGTGTATGTAGTCACTCCTCTGATGGCAGATGTGGTTAAGAAATAAATAGTTTCAATGAGTCTGTTTTAAACTTTTAATTTCCAAGTTTCTCCTTCACTAAAGTAAATATTATCTCAAGACTTCCTATGCTGAAAATGCTTCTGTAATATATTAGTGCACATTCTGGACAATAAATGAAAACTCCCTCTTGACCTAATCTTATTCTACTTCTTTGGCAGGGATTTTACATTTTGATCACTCCAGCTAGAAGTTAAATCGAAGCAGGCTGGCATTGCCCAATGGTGGTAGGAGAATACATATTTCATCCCCTACCAAAGAATTAATTATAGAATGAAAAAATAACGACAAAAACAACCAAAAGCAAAACAAAACAAAAAACAAAAAAAAAACCCTACAAAACAATTATAACTGAAAAAATGTAATGTCCTCTTCCAAGGTCCACAGAACTAATTTAAAATAATCACCATTTTAAATGTGCTTACTATGTGCAGGGTAGTATACTAGACAGTGGAAGCCATATAATACACAAATGAGACAAGGTCCTTTTCCTTATGGAATTACTAACCAGATGAGAGATATTCTGGAGAGGCAAGAAACAAAATGGTATCAAAAGTTGGAGGGAGTAAATCACTACCAACTTGCAGTTTGGGAGTGAGGGAGTTGAAATAGTCAGGGCTGGCTTCACAGGAATTGAATAGACAAAAAAAAAATGCTAGGTGGAGAAAACATAGGGTTTTGCTGTGAATTTGGTGGAAATAATATGAGATGTGAAAAAGTTGTGAAAGCCCATGAATGACTGGTAAAGAAATATAAATTTTTTCAGTAGACAGTAGAGACTCACTGAAGATTTGAGCAGAATGATTTGACCAGAAGATTAATATGGCAGAAATATGAAGGAAAGCAGGCTACTGGTGTTTAGTAGTTGAAATTAACAGCTATCTCAATCAGGAACCATATTTTCTCTCATTTATGAAATAGTGAATCCATTCATAGAGGCAATGGTCTTGTTACAGGGAATTCCTTTAAGTAGCTTACATGAATAGTAGTTGCTCATCATCAGTATTATATAAAGGAAAATCCCTGGTGGCAGCTGAAGAGAGAAGGTAGAAGCTCTTAGAACCTTTAAGAAATTTTGGTTATTGGTTTCTGTCATTCAGGGATGTGTCCACACAAGATAGGTAAAAAATAAAACCAAAAAAAAAAAACAAAACAAAACAAAAAACAACTTAGAAGTCATTCCCTTTAAAGAATAGATATAAAAGTCAGCCTGTAAAAGAACAAATGTTGCTTGAAATTATGTAACTAGTTGCACATTTACCCAGCCTTGGAGACATAAAATGAACCTGACAGGATGATGGAGGTCTATGATACCATGAAGCTGTTGGAATCTAGGATGCACTGACATACCCCTACTGGGATGAATCTTTCATCTTGGTGTCCTCCTATTTTAACCAATTACTTTTGCTACGTTTGTGCTAAGCCTTATACTGAAAGTGTTGTCAGCATCCCTGTGGTACCATTGGAACAAAGCCCCACGTGCCCTACCAAAGGTAAACACACCCAGTGGCATAAAAAATTAATTTACAATACCATAACTTTTGTGATTTAGGAATAAAAAGTAAGAAAATATAACTGAACTCAGTTTTTATTTGGAGTGAAGGACAAGAAAATGGCCTCTCAGTGAAGTTAAATTATGTAGCCCAGCCAATCATTAACAGCTTGTAAATGTCCAGTTCAGAGGTCATTATTGTTCCTTTACACCATGAAATGATAAAAATAAAAGATGACCTTTTCATGAGCGAAAAAGTTAGACGTTGAACTTCCTGTTTCCATGGATACAACATTCCATTTATAGAATTGGTGTTTCTCCAGAAGTTAAAAATTTGTATTAGCCAATGAGAAAGTAGCACTTCAATTTTTACATTCCCTTGCGCGTGTAATTAAAGTTATATATACATTTTTAAAACAGGGATAAGTATTTTGTTTTAATTGGTTTTCATCTGGAGTTTGAAACAGTGTAGAATGGCTTTGGAAACTGGCATTCGCATCTCCCAGCAGGCAGTCAGCATCTGAAATCTGCAAGTGAGATTTCGCCCGCTCATCTGCTGGCTACATGCTGGTTACCTATGGCTTATCCGACCCGGTTTCCACAGAAACCAGCAAAAGAAGTTAGCTTTTAGCAATGAAATTTCAATAATGAAGTATGTCTAGCTTAAACAATACAATTTAGGCAAAAGAAGAGTGTATAATTGCTGTAGTTTTGCTTCTGCCTTTGTTCTTGTCCTTGTCTCATTGCTAGCAGTCTGCTATGTGATAGTTTAGCTTTTTTAGTTATAAAATTTTCATTTAGAAATTTATAATTGAAACGTATTCAGTTACATATATCAACAAATAAGCAAATATTTTATGCTTGAAATAAGATTATTTCTGATTTATTTGGATTCACATTTTTAAGTTCTAGCTGAAATGAATATGCAGAATTTCATCGTAGATTCATTATCTAAGATGATGCTGTTTTGCTTTCCTTGTCTTCATATGGACTCATATGGCATTGTATCTCTCTTACCCTGCTCTCTTCTGTTCACTCTTCTATTCTAATAGGATATGATAGTCTATTTTAAACCATAACATTATTATATAGTTCTCATTAGGTAAGAGACATCAAGCTATTCTTTATAGAGTGAATAGGTTTGGAGTCATAAAATTTGGACTAAAATTCTAGTTTTTATATTTCACTAGTTGGGTGATTCTGGGCAAGTCATGTAATGGTTATTTTCCTTATTCTCTTCAACCATAAAATAGAAATCATAATTGTATACCTCCCAGGGTTATTGTGAGGACTTATCAAGATAATTATTATGAAAAGTGTTTAGCACAGTGCCTAGTACATACTTAGTGCTATATAAATGCACTCTTCCTTTCTTCTCCAAGTAGAAAATTTATTGTAGCATTTGTATTACAATGCTGCTTAAAACTGCCCTGAGACTTTTAGGTGACCCACCCTGTGTGTATGGGCACATGTGTGTATAATACATACTTATATGTGTGTGCATACACACAGTTATATCTGTACTTGATATATGCACAAAAATATTTATAGTGCATATATATACATACATGTATGTGTATATATGTATGTGTATACATATGTATGTGTATATATGCATGTGTATGTATATATGTATATGTATATATGTATGTATGCATGTGTATACATATGTATGTGTATATATGCATGTGTATGTATATATGTATATGTATGTATGTGTATATATGTATGTATACATATGTATGTGTATATATGCACGTGTATATATATATATGCATGTGTATGTATATATGTGTGTGTGCATATATATGTGTATGTATGTGTGTGTATATATATACATATATATATATATTAGGAGGCAGTGTTGTCACTCAGTGGATAGAGTGCTGGGCCTGAAATGAGGAGGATTTGAGCTCAAATCCAGTCTCAGACACAAACTAGCTGCATGACCCTGGGCAAATCACTTTATCTTTATTTACCTTAATCTACTGTTGAAAAAATGGCAACTCAGTCCAGTATCTTTGCCATGAAAACACCATGAACAATGGGGTCCATGGAATCATTGCAAGTCATATGTGAGTGAAGGACTAAACAATAACAACAAAAGTACACATCTGTGCACATACATCAACATCGATCTATCTCTCTGTCTGTCTGTCTGTCCATCTATTTTTCTATCTGTCTTTATAGCATCCCTCATGATATACCTTAAGCTCAATAAGGGTAAAGACTACATCTTGAATATTTTAAAAATTTAAATAAGACATAATACACTTTGTATACAAGAGATGTTTAAGAATTTAAGGATTAATTGGAAGAGGGGGAATGAATGAATGAAAGAAACAGTGACCACATGCTTTGATAATTCATTAGAAGGAGAAATGCCTGTAGTTGAAGGAATTAGGAAAGATTTCATGAATGAAGTGCCATTTGAAATGAACTTTAAGATAGCTAAGATTTCACTAGGTGGAATATAGGTACAGTGATATTTGCAATCCTAACAGGATATAAACCTTACTAAATATTTATTGTTCATATGCTTTATGTGATCTCAAAATCATATATGGAATGATTGTTTTAATAAATTGAAAATGTGAAATGATGGATAGCAATTTAAAAGTAGTGATGAGGTGTCTGGTAATATCAGTGATGGTCTAATGCTATCTACCTGATTAAAGTTTCTTCTCAAAATAGTTTATAAAAGTTTAATAAAACATTTTAATCTTTACTTCAGAAAATCATCTTTAATCTCTACATCATTTCAGGAATCCACTCACCTGGAAATTATAATATCCTTTTAGAATTAATCACAGAATCTTAAAGGGAATTATGTTTAAAACTTAAGTCATTTATAAAATAACACAAAGGTATAATTGGTCTCAGAACTGCAATAAGTCAACCACGCAGTTTTTTTTTTCATACAGCAGATACTAATTAATCTTTAATCAATAATTTAAAAAAAGAAAAATGTAATCACTGCTCCCTTTGGTATCTATCTTGTAAGTTTGGACATTTCTCAGTTACTGCAATAGATTAGAAAGCTGCTTTATAGGTATTAATTCACAGCACAGGGAATTGAATTTTTTTTAAAGTACACACTAACAAATTTCTTATTGTATGATGGAATATGTCACTCCATTGTTAGGATATTTCTATATAAAGGGTAGCAAGTAGATAGAAAGCATAGCTTCCATGCTTTTTAGCATGATTTTTGTTTTAGTGATATAGTTGGACACCTTGAACACAAGGAGGAAAATGGCATCAAGGTCAACTAACACACTGATGGTAAATTATTTAACTTAAAAAAGCTACAAGCCAAGACTAAAGCAGAAGGAAACAGTGTGTGACTTTTGGTTCACAGATAATTGTGCACTCAATATAACCTCTGAAATTGAGATAAAGCAAAGAACATATTTATTCTCTGACACTTCTAATTTTGGCCTAAAAATTAACACCAAAAAAGACAGGTTTTCCATCAGTCAGCACCACACCCTCCATTCATGGAACCATCAGTTACAGCAAATGGAGAAAATTTCAATATGAATCAGTTCACTTATCTTGGAATAAGAAATTCATACATAGATAATAAGGTTGACATATGCATCCTCAGAGCTAGCTCAGCATTTGATAGACTCCAGAAGAAAGCATGTGAGAGAAGAGGTATTAGGTTGCCCAACAAACTGAAGGTCTACAGTCATTGGGCTAACCTCATTGGTGTATGTCTGTGAAACATGGGCAGTCTGCCAGTACCATGCCAAGAAATTGGATCACTTCCATTTGAATTGTCTTAGGAGGATTCTGAACAGCACCTGGAAACATAAGGTACCAAGCAGTACTGGACACTTATGTCTTTTCTGGAGCTGAACTGCCCTGCATTTAATACTATAGCAGAGAACATGACTGGTCACATTATTGAAATGGTAAATGTATGCTTACTTAAAACATTTTTATAGAGAACTCACACAAGGTAAGCACTCACATGGAGGTCAGAAGTGACACAAAGACACTCTCAGGGTCTTTCTGAAGAACTTTGGAATTGATTGTGAGGCACAGAAGACACTAGTATAGCACCACCCAGGATGACATGATAAGAAAGAAGGTAGAATGCTCTATGAACAAAGTAGAATTGAAGTAGATCAAAGGAAATGTTGCATGTCCAAATTTAGAGATATATGAGATTTTAATGTTCTTTTAGATTGTTTGCACCTAAAATGTGGTATAGACTTCCAAGCTCATATTTGTTTGATCAGCCACAAGTGGACTCACTGTACCTTGACCCTAATATAGTGGTCTTATTTTGTTCCTTTCTAAGAACAAAGAGCAACAAACTGAAGCAGAAAAGTATCTTCTCCCTTGTACAGAGTTCTGAGAGAAAAAAAACATTGTGGTTGATGACTCTGTAATCTCTATCAGCTCCTTCACTCAGAGATTCAATCGATTTTGCATGAATTCCTTTGACACTATATCTTCTGCCTCAAACTTGATCTTCTCTTCCTGTTGGAATTCCCTGACAAATAGATGAAATTTGATATTTTACTAACATCTCTAACTCATTTTAATCCTTCCTTTAGAATCAACATTGTCTCGGGAATTTTACATTTATGTCAGTGGAGTTATCATGTTCCCAGTCACCCCACCTGGATATATTTAGACTCTTTTCTTTCATGTACTCAACTTATCCAATCAGTCAATGCTATGCCTGTTCTTCTATAAAATACCTTGTCCACTTCTCATTATCATCTGCCAGGTTGAGGCTCATATTATATGTTTTTGTTGTTGAGACTGTGACAGTAGTCATCTAAGCACTGTCCCTTCTTCCTTATATTAACAATAATGGTTAGCATTTATGTGGTGATTTAAGACTTGCAAAATATTTTGTAAATATTGTGTCATTTAGTAATCACAAGAAGCCTTGGAATTAAGGTTTATTTTTATCTGGATCTTACTGAGAAAACAAACAAACAAACAAAAACAAAAACTGAGTTTGAGAAAAATTAAATGACTTGCCCAGGGTCACAAAGCAAGTTAGCATCTGGAAGTGGAGTTGAAGTCAGGTCTTCCAATCTGCACGTTCATTACTTTAGCTTTTATAACATCTAATTGTCTCTAGTATTCCACTTTAACTCTTCTCAAGATTCTCCTTTCATAAATAGTCTCTGTTTTTCTATGTCCTCTTACCCTTCTGGTTCATGCCTAACATATTTATAGAATTTCACAGTTTAGAACTAGGTTATCTAAATTTAAACAATCAGTCAAGGTTTTTTTTTTCTTTTACTTGTTCCATGAAGTCTTCCTAAACCATCAATCATCTTAATTAAATTATCATTACTCAGAATAAAGATATATATTGCTTATTTTGTATTTATCACATACTATCCACCATTATTATGTCATTTCATATGGAAAAAGCCTTATCTTTTCAATTTACATACTGTACCTTTTCTGATAAAGTAATTTACAATAGAAATTGACATTTGGTGATTGACTGATAGAGGGAATAAATTTATTTCCAAGCTTATATTTTTTAAAAGATTTACATATAGACCTATATAGACATATATACATATATGCAGAACTGTACATGCAGGAACACACACACACGCATACAGACACACACACATACAAAACCAAAACAACACACATATATGTCCGATATTGGGGCATGGTATCTCTCTCACTCTCTCAATGTATATATAGATGTGTGAGTTTATGTGTGTGTGTGTATGTGTATACCCAAAACTTACACTTCATAAAAGAATTCTGGAGACCCTAAAGTCAATTGTCCACTTGTCAAAAAAAGTATATTTGAAACAATTTTCTGAAGTAAAACTCCATTTCCTCTGAAATATATCTTGATTTTGTTGTAAAATATCTAAATAAATGACTAACTTCACTTTAATTTTTCCATCATCCTTCTATCATCAGCATGATAGTAAATCAAATATTTCAACTTCGTTGCACTGCAATTAATATTTAATGGAATTTAAAAGATCAGACCTGAAAAAACAAAAGAAACCACTGCAGGAATTTTGCTTTTCTTTGGCTGAGCAGTACTTGGAAACAACTGCCTTGATTAAGTACAAATTTACAGAATTTAGAATTCAGAGAAGGAGAGATTACCTGAAACACTGTGAGAGAAAAAATACATCCATGTCATTTTATTTTTTGAACACTTATAGTTTTGTAGGCCATGAAACAAGCATGTATATGTGGAATGAATATTGCTTTTACTACCAAAGCAGAAGCTGATAAGGATGGATGGGAGAGTATCTTTCATCTCCAAATCATAAAAAAAAATTAAATATTCCTGGGAATCATGAAAAAACAGAACAGAAGGGATGAAATAAAGATTAAAATTAGCAGAATGCTTGTGTCAAGAGCTCAGGGAATGGGAAATTATGAGAAAGAGAAGAAAAATGTAAGACAGTCAAACCATTTAATATTTTTACATTACTTCCCATAGAGACTGGAACTGTAGCATTTGAGGAGGAAAACTTTTCTTTACAATAGATGTACAAATGTTGAGAGTCCACACAGGCCAATGAAAAAGAGGTCAGAGGATGAAAATATCTTAACAGGACAACATCATGGAAAAAAATGTGAAGCATATTTGTTGGATATTAATTGAAAACCTTCTGAGACCTATCAAACTTAAGAATTTAAAACTTATTTCCCATGATTCCTGTAGGGAAAGAATCAGAAGAAATCTGGCAATTTGTACCAGAGTTTGTAAAATACTGATCAAGAAACTGAATCCATAGGAATATTAAAGTATTCTCATCATTGTTTTACAGGCTGCTTGCAATATTTTCTTCTTGAACTGTTGAGTCTAGAATTTATCTACAATATCCCTTGGCTTTTTCATTTTGGGATCTCTTTCAAGAGAAGACCGGTAGACTCTTTAAGTGAGAATGTTACCCTGTGGTTTTAGGTCTTTAGAGTAGTTTTTCTTGATAATTTCTTGAAAGATGCAGCACAGACATTTTATTTTTTTGATGACTTTTAGGTAGAACAATAAATAATTCTTGAATTTTTTTCTTCTGGATCTATTTTCCAGGTCAGTTGTTTTCCAGTGAGGTATCTTGCATTTTCTTTTATTCTTTTTCATTCCTCTGATTTTCCTTGGTTGATTCTTGATGCATCATTGCTTCATTACCTTCTACTTGCCCAATTCTAATTTTTAATGAGTTGTTTCCTTCAATTAGCTTTTGTACCTCTTTTTCCATTTGGCCAATTGTACTTGTTAAGGGGATCATCACTTTATTGAATTTTTGTACCTCCTTTTCCATTCATGTCACTTGTAATTTTAAGGAGTTGTTTACTTCAATCAATTTTTATCCTTCATTTTCCAAACTGGTTATTCTCTCTTGCTTATGTCTCATTTCTTTTGTCAGTTTTTCTTCTATCTTTCTTACTTAACTTTTAAAATCCATTTTAGCTCTTCCAAGAAGGCTTTTTGGGGATTCCTATTTTCATTTGAAGATTCAGATATAGGAGTATTGACAATGGTGTCCTCTTCTGAGTTTGTGTTTTGATCTTCTCCATCACCATAACAATTCCCTATGGTCAGTATTCTTTTCTGTTTATTTCTCATGTTGTTTGCCTATTTCCTGGCTTTTGAAACTGAGCTCTGCTTCTGGTGAACAAGGGAAGTTTCCCAAGCTTCTTGTACTGAGGGATAGGAGCCTAGTCATTGGTTTTTACTGGGTCCTCTTGTGCTGGCAGCTGTGGGCTCTAAAGATGTGGCTGCTTACCTGGTGCTGATATGGAGTCCCACTGGTGGGGTCTTGTATGTGCTGAGGCCAGATGAGATTTTTTCGCATTTCCTATGGCTGCACTGAAGCATGGGGAGATCTGCCTGTTAAAGGACACCTACCTAGCCTGACTTGCACCAGCATACATGGTTATGCTCTGAGCTGAGGTCTGCCAATTTCCCTGGTTATGCTAAGGCAGGTGGTTGGTCCTGTTGTTAGTGTCTGCCTGCTTCACCACCCTGGGCCTCAGGATCTCCAAATAGTTTGCTGAGATGGGGCTTCCAACAGACTTCCTGGGACACCTCATGTCCTGAAATGCACATCTCTTTTACCTTAGTGAAATGTCCTGGGGGTGGAGCCAAGACGGTAGAGTAGAAAGACACAAAAAAGACTCTCAGCAAATTCTAGAGAAGCAGAAGTCATAGAACAACAGAGTGAAAGAGGTTTCCAGCCAAAGGTAACCCAGAAGGCTGACAGGAAAGATCTATCTCATGGGATATTGAGCAGAGTGGAACCCAGCCCTAGCCATGTGGCATTGGGAGGTGCAGGAACTGAACAGACCTCAGGGGCAGAGTTCCTAGCAAGGAGGGTCCCAGACATATCAAACAAAAAGCAACAAAGAAAGCTCCAAAGGTCAGTGTGGAAGGGCTTTTCAGCTGGGTTAGAGGCGACTTCCTCCAGCATTAGCTCCAGGAGCCAGCAGCAGCAGCAGACTGCAGACAGCTACAGTGGCCAGGAAGCAAACTGGGTCCAGGCAGTTCAGTTTAAAGCCTCTGGATGTGGGGAGCAGCTGTTCTAAACATCAGCCCTAAGTGATGGCCCTGCCCCAAACCAAAACCCCTGGGAGTTGAGCAGGTAACTTGAATCTAATTCTTGAACGTGATACTGGGGAGAGGGGAGGGAATAGGACCATCCTCTTGACAAAGGATTCAGAAGTCAAATAACTGGCTGGGAAAATGCCTAAAATAAGGGAAAAATATCAAGACCATAGAAGATTATTTTCTTGGTGAAGAGATGTCTCCTCCCATCCTTTCAGATGGAGAAGAAAGAGGCATACCACAAAAAGAAATCAAGACCTTTGCCTCCAGGGCCTTCATAGGGAACTCAAATTGGGCTCAGGCAATATAAGAGCCTGAAGAGCAAGTTAACAGCTTGCTAAAGGAGAATCAAAAAAATGATGAGGAAAATGATACCTTTGAAAAGAGGTTAAAGGGAAGAAAAAAAGACCATAGAAGACTACTTTCTTGGTAAAGAGATGTTTCCTCCTTTCATTTCTGTTGAGGAGGAACAATGCTTACCATGAGGGAAAAACATAGAAGTTAAGGCCTCTGTATCCAAAACATCTGAAATAGATGCCCAATGGTCTCAGGCCATGGAAGAGCTCAAAAAGGATTTTGAAAATCAAGTTAGACAGGTGGAGGAAAAACTGGGAAAAGAAATGAGAAAGATGCAAGAAAATCAAGAAAAATGGGTCAATACCTTGCTAAAGGAGACCCAAAAAATGCTGAAGAAAATAACACCTTGAAAAATAGGCTAACTCAATTGGCAAAAGAGTTGCAAAAAGCCAATGAGGAGAAGAATGCTTTCAAAAGCAAAATTAGCCAAATGGAAAAAGAGGTTCAAAAGCTCACTGATGATAATAGTTCTCTCAAAATTAGAATGGAACAGATGGAGGCTAATGACTTTCTGAGAAACCAAGAAATCACCAAACAAAACGAAAAGAATGAAAAAATGGAAGAGAATGTTAAAAATCTCATTGTAAAAACAACTGACCTGGAAAATAGATCCAGGAAAGACAACTTAAAAATTATGGGTCTACCATGATAAAAAAATGAGCCTAGACATCATCTTTCATGAAGTTATCAAGGAAAACTGCCCTCAGATTCTAGAACCAGAAGGAAAAATAAGTATTGAAGAAATCCATTGATCACTGCCTGAAAGAGATCCAAAAAGAGAAACTCCTAGGAACATTGTGGCCAAATTCCAGAATTCACAGGTCAAGGAGAAAATATTGCAAGCAGCTAGAAAGAAACAGTTCCAGGATTGTGGAAATAAAATCAAGATAACACAAGATCTGGCAGCTTCTACATTTAGGGATCGAAGGGTGTGGAATAGGATATTCCAGAAGTCAAAGGAACTAGGACTAAAACCAAGAGTCACCTACCCAGCAAAACTGAGTATAATACTTCAGGGGAAAATATGGTCTTTCAATGAAACAGAAGACTTTCAAACATTCTTGATGAAAAGACCAGAACTGAAAAGAAAATTTGACTTTCAAAGAGAAGAATGAGAAGAGTCATGAAAAAGTCAACAGGAAAGAGATGTCATAAGGGACTTACCAAAGGTGAACTGTTTACATTCCTACATGGAAAGTCAATATTTGTAACTCTTAGATCTTTTCAGTATCTGGGTAGTTGGTGGGACAACACACACACACACACACATGCACACTCATACAGAGACAGAGAGCACAGAGTGAATTGAATAGTATGGGACCATATCTTAAAAGAAATTAAGGTAAATGGTGAGAGAGAAATGTAGTGCGAGGAGAGAGGGTGAAATGGAATGGGATAAATTTATGTCATTCAAGAGGCAAGTAGGAGACTTTTTAGTGGAGGGAAAAAGAGGATAGCTGAGAAAAAAAAAAACATGAAGTTTACCCTCATCACATTCAACTAAAGGAAGGAATAAAATGGACACTCAATTTGGTATGAAAACCTATCTTACAATGCAGGAAAGTGGGGGAGAAGGAGATAAACAGGGTGGTGGAGATGATGGAAGGGTGGGCAATGGGAGGAGGGAGCAAATTGAAGTAAGCACTCAGGGAGGGACAGGATCAAAAACACAGAATATAAATAATGTGGGGCAGGATAAGATGGAGGGAAATAGAGTTAGTCTTACACAACACGACTATTACGGAAGTCATTTGCAAAACTACACAGATATGAACTATATTGAATTGCCTGCCTTCTCAAAGGGAATGGATGGGGAGGAAGATATGGGGAGAATTTGGAACTCAAAATTTTAGTAACAACTGTTTAGTTTTGTTCTTGCTACTAGGATATGAGAAATACAGTTAATGGGGAATAGAAAGTCATCTGGCCGTCCAGGACAAAAGAGAAGATGGGGACAAGAGAAGGGAGGGATGATAGAAGAAAGGGCAGATTGGGGATAGGGAAAATTAGAAAGCTCGGTGTATTGGGGTGGGGGGAAGGGGACAAATGGGGAGAAAATTTGGAACCCAAAATTTTGTGAAAATGAATGTAAAAAGTTAAATAAATAAATTTTTATTAAAAAAAATGCAAAGAGGTTAACTCAATTGGAAAAAGAGGTCCAAAGATCCAATGAGGAGAAGAAGGCTTTAAAAAGCCGAATTAGGCAAATGAAGGAGAAGATTCAAAAGCTACCTGAACAAAATGCTTCTTTGAAAGAGAGCATTCAGTTCAGGGAAATGAATGACTATGAGAAAAACTAAGCAGCTAAAAAACAAAACCAAAAGTTTGAAAAAATAAAAGATAATGTGAAACATCTCATTGGAAAAACAACTGACCTGGAAAATACATCCAGGTGAGACAATTTAAAATTTATGGGACTACCTGAAAGCCATGATCAAGAAAAAAGCCTAGACATTATGTTCCATGATATTATCAAGGAAAACTATCCAAACCAGAGGTCAAAATAAATATTGAAAGAATCCACTGATCATTTCCTGAAAGGGACCTGAAAAGAGGAACTCCTAGGAATATTGTGGTAAAATTTCAGAGTTCCCAGGTCGAGGAGAAAATACTGCAACAGCTAAAAAGAAACAGTCCTAATATTGTGGAAATCCAATCAGAACAACACAGGATCTGACAGCTTCAACATTAAGGGATTGAAGGAATTGGAATATGATATTCGAGAAATTAAAGGAACTAGGACTAAAACAAAGAATCACCTATTCAGCAAAACTTGTATAATACTTCAAGGGGAAAAATGGTCCTTCAGTGAAATAGACTTTCAAGCATTCATGATGAAAAGACCAGAACTGAAGAGAAAATTAACTTTCAAAGACAAGAATCAAGAGAAGCATGGAAAGGTAAGCAGGAATGAAAAATCAAAAAAGACTTTCTAAAGCTGAACTGCTTACATTTCTACATGGAAAGAAAATATTTGTAACTCCTGAGATTTTTCTCAGCATTTGGGTAGGTGGAGTGATTGCACACGCAGACACACACACACACACACACAAACACACAGAGTACATGTTGTGTTGAATCAGAAGAGACAATATTTACAAAAACAATAAAATAAAATAAAAAATTAAAGGGAGAGGGAGGAAAATACTGGGAGGAGAAAGAGTTAAATGGAATGGGGCAGGCTGCCATACAGAAAAGTAGGGGAGGAGGTGAAAAGTGAGGTGAGGAGAATGATAGAAGGGAGGTCAAAGGAGAGAAGGGAGTAACTAGAAATAAACACTTTTGGAAGGGACAAGGTCAAATGAGAGAATAAAAAGAGGAGGATAGAGTAGGAGAGAGAACAATATAGTTAGTATTACACAACATATTATTATGGAAGTCTTTTGCAAAATATCACATATTTAGTCTGTATTGAATTGCTTGCCTTCTCAATGTGGATGGGTAGGAAGGGAGGGAGGGAGAGAAAGTGGAATTCAAAGTATTAAAAACAAATGTTGAGAATTATTATTGCATATAACTGGGAAATAATAAAGACAGACAATGGGTTATAGAAATTTATCTTGCCCTAAAAGAAAAGAGAGAAGATGAGGATAAGGGAAGGGTGGGGTATGATAGAAAGGTGGGTACATTGAGGGAGGGGTAATCAGAATGCAAGCTATTAGGGGGTGGGGAGAGGGAAAAGATGGGAAGAAAAATTGGACAGGTTACAAAGTGATGTAAAAGGAATTAGTATTAAAACAATTGACTGAGTTCATTACTGAGACTAAATCAGAGACATCTTTAGTTTGGGGAAAAGAATTGTAGTCTAAGTTTCCTAGAGGCAGATAACTTCGGGTAAAATTTGGCATTGATGGAAAAGTTAAGGTTTTAATGGGAAATTTGATTTTATTATTGTTATTTAATCAAGAACTAGAACATGTATAGAAAGGCACGTAAACCACTTAAGACTTGCCTCAAAGGATGATCCTTAGCAACTGTGAAATTATAGTCATATACGAAACCTGGTTATTGGAACTTACTATTTTAAGATCCTATGAGACTATTAAGTGACTGTTCTTCTGAGTCTAACTCCAGGTATGGATAGCAAGAAAGTCAGTCTGAGCCTCCAATACATGATGTCAGTAAGCCTGTGAGAAGCTGGTATGAACTACAAAAGGTGATCTCAAGGGAATGGTGGTAGAGCGGCAGTTCAGCTTGGGCTGAGGTAGGATTCTCCTGACTCAATTTTCCCACTGACACCTGGCATAGTTTAAGCCTGACTGAATGCAAGTTGACAATCTACTGCTGCCTGGAATTGACATGAAGTTGGGGAGATATTGTTTCCCTGCAATGTCCCCACTCTTAGTTGCAATTTCCTATAGTAATAAGGTTTGGAAGTATAATACCTGATCTATTAAATTATAGAGGGTTGGCAGGAGAATATCTGAGGGTAGGTCTAAAATTAAACTACTAGGCTTAGGACTTTCGACCTACAACAGTAACTTAGGGTTCTTTAATTCATAGTAATAGTGTGAAGGCAATTAAGTCAAGGGCTGGTGAAGTTAGCATACGTAGTTATTATGTGTGTCTCAGTTGGTTAATGTTAAAAAATATAATTTGTGGTCTATATTATAAATGCCTTAAAAGAAGTATCACCTGACCAAAAGTCAGAATTGTTTTATGTGATATGAACTGTGCTAAAAATGAAAAATAAAAAACAAGAAATGTACCTTTTCCCTGATCACCTAGGTTTCCCAGGCTGAGAATGTTTCACCCTCTTTTTCCTTGAGCTCCAGTGTTTCAGGATTTTTCCTGGAGTGGTATTTTCTGTTTTTTAAGAGGTCAAAGTGGGATAGTGATATCTGTTACTGCTTACTCTTCCATCTTGGCCCAGACCTTGTTTCTTTCAAGCTAAGGTCCTTTCAAATTCTCACTCTAAGTGAGGCAATTCCCATTCAATGAATAGTCCTCTTTAAGCAGTGAATCAAGGGATGGCCACTTTAATAAAACAAAAATCACCTGGGAGTGTAAGACCCTCAGGGTGGCTGGCCAAAAGTAACACAATAGTCATGTCTATTCATCCTGAACCAAGAGGACCTCAAAATAGACATTAAGTGATGCTTGGGCACTAATCTATTGTTGTCCAATCAATGATACCCACAATGAATTGGGCTCTTATAGATGATAGAGGGGATGGCTCTGCTCAATAATTTTTCTCCTTACTTTTAATTATTAATCATCTGTAGCAAATCCCAAAATATGGAGGGCTATTTGTAATATTCTTGTGTGAAACCAGAAATGTGCAAGTCCTTCAGGAAGCAATCAGAGTGCATATCTCTCAGGTAAGGGGTTCCCCTAATCATCCCTGCTATACCAAAGAGGCAGAAGCAATAACTCTTTTCCTTTGACTGGAGAGGTAGTGGTATTTAAATGAATAGATAGTGACAGAGTGAGGAAAATCTAAGTTCAAGTCCAGCTTTTAACACGTTTGCTATAGAATCTGGAGTGTGGCAAGTCATTTAACTTTCAGTGTACTAGGAAACTCTCTAAGACTAAAAATTGCAAAGAAAGTGCTAGCCTTCATTGTTAGAAAGAAATCCTAATCTAGGAGTTTTCTATGCCAATTCAATCTCAGATTCAGTTTGTATCCCTAGCCTTAAAGAGCCTAATTTTGTAGATATATATTTTATTCAGAAGAAAAAAGACCTTTCAAGTTGGAGCAATTACATTAAAAAATATGTGAGAAAACAAAAAATAGAATGAACTAATTTTTGGACCAAAGTTTTTTGGGCGAATGCCAATAAGGCATAGCCTCTGCCCTGAAGGAGTTTTCATTTGCATAGGCTCCCAGAACAGGATCATGTAAAAACTTAATTAGTAGCATTCATTGACATTTTACTTTAAAATATAATTAAATAGTCCTTGATAAATCTGTGATCTCCAATACTGCAAATAAAAATATATAGTCTTATTTTGTGTGACTATTTTTTATTTCCTCTCATAAATCCTCCAGATGGAGTTTTCCCTATGTGCCAGAATCCTTTCTGCAAGTAAATATGAATGGAAAATATTTTATTTAATCATTTATTCCTTTCTCTTACTGCATTGTGAATAATCTCACCCCCTCCCACCCTGTTCTTTACCTGGAATGTATTGCTGTGATAGCCATCCATTTTTTCTTGCTCAATATGTATTTGTTAAACAATCTATATGAAATCTTCTCATCTAATGGATGCTTCTCCATTGCCCTTTTAGTGACCAACTAATTTAACTATTTGGCACTAATTATATTGCATACAAAAAAAAAAACCAACCTAAATTTCTCCCTGAATAGAAATATTTTAACCAAAAATCGTTATGTATTACAAAATCAGTATTAAACATTTATGCATATACATACATACATGCATGCACAAATATACGTGTATATATATACATATATATATATATATATGTATATATATACATATGTTTGTATGATAACTTTTGTTGTTAAAATTGTTTCTATTTCAGGGGGAAATTCAGGGTCATTAAATATAAGTTCAACAAGTATTTATTAACTGTTTGCTATGTGCCAGATGCTATGCTAGGTAGTTAGACAGTGTCTCTAAATTAATCTACCCTGCTCTTCTCTTCTTCCAGTTTCAGTCCATGACTTCGATTGTTTATTTAATCTATCAAAAAAAATTCACTGATCAATTAGTTCTATATACAGTTGATGCAACTGTATGTAGAGCGCAGTCTAAACAACAGGCATTTTGCATCCTACTAGATTGCCTTGAATGGACAATTTGGTCAAATACCTTAGATATATAGTATTATATATCTTATCAAGTTGTGCAACATTTTGGAGTTTGATGAAATCAGTACAGTGCCTTTTAAAATATTTCTGTCTAGAAGGACTTCATAATCTATAAGGAATATCTCCATCACTTAGGAATCTGCATTGATATCCTCCATTATCATGACCAACACCTTTGGCAAGCCTATACTGCTCAGTTTTCAAACAACTTGAAAGAAAGACAGTATATAAATTGCTCATTTTATATTAATAACAAAAGGTTCATAAAACAGAGTTAGCACTATAATATTTTTCAAGATATATGATTTTGACCAATGTATGAGAGACACCTAATTGGAGAAAAATCTTTAAGATAGTTTTGTTTTAACTATGCAAAAAATTTAAATAATAGTTCTAGGCAAGAATTGAAAAGATATCACAAGGGAAGTGTTAAATTATTGGGGGCTAAATTAGTTATGTAAGTAACAATTTCTGTAGGCATTTTTAGAAATGTCAAGGTACTTTAGTCTATTACAAAAGACAAAAGGGTAACCAGGATAAGTTTCTAAATGGGAAAGGATTAGCATCAAAATTTCTCTTTACATAGGTAACTGTACAAATCAAGGATAAGATGAAATTGGAATGACTATAGAGTCCTAGAATTCAGTTGAGAAGTTTATGTAATGGCCTAAGATGAGATAATGAGGATCTCAACTAGGACAGTAGAAATAGAGATGGAAAAGAAGGGGTATGTGGAAGAGATACTGCAGTGAAATAATCTTTGAGACTTGATGATTGATTAGATATAGAGAAAGAGGGAGAAAGGAATAAAAAACGACTCATTTCAGACTTTGAGAAATGATATTGTGATGCCATTAACCAAATGAGAAAGCTCAGGAGAGCTACCTATCTTGGGAGGAAGAAAAAAAGGGTTCACTTTTAGATTTTGATATTAAAATATCCAGACTGAAGTAATGAGGAGATAGTTGGCAATCTATGACTGAAGTTCAAGAGAAAGGGCAGAGAAGGGGAGAGAGTTTGAGATTCATCTGGACATGACGGTGAAGCAAAGATTATAGATGAGAGATATGAGAGAAAGAATGTAGATAGAAAACCAGCAAGTCAAGGACTGAATCTTGTATATTACCTTCATTTAAAGGGGAGAAAGAGGAAGGAGAGACAGCAAAAGAGAAAGAGCAAGAACACAGAGACAAGAAACAGGAATTAGATTGCATTGGCTCAAGTAAGAAATGAGGACAGTGATGTAATGTGAGGTCAGCCGATAAAGGGATTTTGACTACAAAATCAGAAATATGTATTTCATGGTAGTTCTAATCATTTTGCCCTGGGCTGCAAATATTCAGTGTCAGGATGCATAGCCTCACAGTCTGTCAGCATTTTTCTTTTCTCTGATGACAGGAACAGCTGAAGTAGGTATAATAGATAAGAGGAAAAAAATTAAGGAAGCTTCCTTTGTAAACTGAGCAAAATAATTTTGTTATGGTTGAGTTTGGCACCAAATTTGCATTCCTTTTTGTTTCGTTCAGTGTCCCATCTTTAATGAGTAAGTTCAAAGAGTGATTCCCAGACCCCCTACAGTTTAGTGTCTTCTCTCATTTTGTACTTTGTAAGCTTCTTGATTGAGGGATTTTTGTTCTAAGAGAAGACCCAATTTCTTGCAAACATTGAGTGAATCAGAAGTGTGTGTGTGTGTGTGTGTGTGTGTGTGTGTGTGTGCGTGCATCTGTGTGTGTTCGTTCTTCCTTGCCAAAGAAGACCATACCATCAGAGAAATAATGACATGACTTGCACTTGACTTTGTATCGAGTGAGGGAGGACTGTGCAGGTCACAAGCCTCACTTCTCCTCCAAGGGCATCTGAATCCAGTGACCAGATATTCACCAGGATGATTGGAGAAGACCCAGGATGAGGCAGTTGGAGTTCAATGACTTGCCCAAGGTCACATAACTAATGAGTGTCAAGTGTCTGAGGTGAGATTTGAACTCAGGTCCTTCTGACTCCTGCACTAGTGCTCTCTCCACTGCACCACCTAGCTGTCCCAAATCAGCAGAGTATTATAAATAGCATCACTGTAATATATTGGAACATTTAAATGGGAATGGTTTGTTGCAGTGCCTCTTAAAAATAAAAACCCAAACAGCATTATGAAGCACACTTAGTAAGCTAACATTAAGACCCAAGTCACGATATCTTGTCATCATCTGGCTCACAGTATCAGTAAACACCCAGATATAGATAGGGGACCTGGTATCCCAGGTTCTTAGATCTGCATTTATAATAGGAAAGGCAAGTTTGAGGGGTCAACAATCACTTTAATTAGTTGAACCAGATGCTTTCACATATGCCTTTTTATCTTTTATATTTCCAAAGCTACCAAGCCTCCTATCTATTCAACCAACAGAGAAAATACAGAGAAGTAAAGATCAAGACAGGCTCGACTGCCTAAATTAAAGCAATATTGCCACGCATGTTAAATACATCCCTGGATTGAGAGACTTTTTACATCTGAGCATCAGGAGTCTGAACATATGACCACTCAGAGTCTCAACCAGGTAAATCACAAGACCCTTCTCATTGTAAAATACCAACCTCCCAGTATATATCATGAAGATTCATGTCCTGATTGACTCAGAAACAGTAGGCACAAAACCCACATGACTCTGCACAGCTGTGAACAATTGGGGCACAAAGAAGACTAACCCTCAGATGCTCACAATTTACTCCAGGCCTGGGAAACAGCTCCAAAAAGAAAACAATCAAACAAATCCTACTTTGCTAGCTGTTACACTCACTCACTCTGAGGCATTAACAGAATGATGCAAATGCCCTTTTCTTTCTCTTCCATTCTTCTTTCATTTGTCTATCCCTCTTGTAATTAATTTTAGGTCCAAGGTATTAGATTTGACCAGAAAAGTAGAAAAGTTGAGGTCTAGTCTTCATTGTTTATATTGTAGATAAGAAATGGGATCGTTAGGAAGTGTATCCTTTGAACAATGGCAGAAGCTATCTTTGGGCATCAGAGGAAACTTCCCAGATGATTAGTAAAACGTGAAGTGGTGAGTTCCATTTATCTTTTTTCCTGTTTTTGCTCTCTCACTTCCTTTATTTTCTTCTGCCTGGAAATTTTTTATTGCTCCCTCTGTCCACCACCATACCCCCATACTACCATTCACCTGACTGCATTCAGGACTCAAGAGATCACTATGTTACAATCTAAATCATCAGAAGCTGTCATTATATGACACTTGGTAAAAAATAACAATTGTGAGGAGAATAAACCCAACTAGTTTGTTCCTCATTCTTTCCAGAATTTTGTAGCCCTGCATTTGGGACAACAAATCATAACTTACAATTTCAAACACTTAAGTGGTCTGTATTTCTGAGAAGTGTACCACTTAAATTTTTGCTTGTCTGCAGGAACATGAAATCTAATTACCTGAAGGAGTCACTGCATATCATGCACATCAGACATTGTAGATGTCTCCCCTTTATAGAAGCAGTCTGGTAATGTAATAGCAAAAATGCTGGGCCTGGCATCAGGAAAAGCTCTATTCAAATTTAAACTCAAACACTTACTAGCTCTGCAACCATGGGCAAATCAATTAACTACTTTGTGCCTTAGATGCCTCAACTGTAAGAAAAAATAAAGCTGAATAACAGCACCTATATACCAAGGTTGTGGCATAAAACAAATGAGGCAATATTTATATAGTATCTATCACATAGTTTCCATGTAATATATTGTTTCATTTCCTTTCTTTATCCTTCCTTCTTGGATGAGGTCTTTAACAATTCAGCTTCAGTGCTTCATTTTGGATAACCCCTTAACTCTCTTTTACCATTACTCCTCACTTTTCATAGTCACTGCAGACTTGGATTTATGTCTGTACTTTTTTCTCATTATTTTCTTTATATATGCTAACTAAAGTGTAGAGTATGCTATTTTCTAGTTAAATTTATTTTTATTTACTTTTCAACACTCTCTTCCACAAAATTTTGAATTTCAAATTTTCTCTTCTTCTCCCCCCCATTATTGCACCCCAGTACAGCAGGCATTCTGGTTACTCTTTCCTCCAATCTACCCTCCCTTCTATCACTCTGCCCCACTCTTATCCCTTCCTTTCTATCTTCCTGTAGGGCAAGATGGAATGCTATACCCCGTTGCCTAATCATATTTCCTAGTTGCATGTAAAAACTATTTTACCATCCATTTTTAAAGCTTTGAGCTCCCCATTCTTTCCCTTCTCCACTCTCGACCCACCTTCATTGAGAAGGTAAGCAATTCGATATATGTCATACATGTATAGTCATGGAAAACACTTCTGTAATAGTCATGTTGCAAAAGACATAACTCTATTTCTCTCTATCCTGTCCCACCTTCCATTTTTTCTATTTTATTCTTTGACCTGTCCTTCCACAAAAGAGTTTGCTTTCAATTACCCCTTCCCCCATCTGCTGTCACTTCTGTTATTTCCCCTCTCGTCCCTTCTCCTCTGCTTTCTTGTAGGGCAAGATAAACTGCCATACCCAAGTGAGTATGTATGTTATTTTCTCCTGAAGTCAAATCTGATAAAAGTAAGTCCCACCTATTCCCTCTCACCTTCCCCCTCTTCCCTTGCATTGTAAAAGTTCTTTCTTGCCTCTTTTATGCGAGATAATTTATTACATTCAGTGAAGAGGATATTTTTGAGCACACTATTCTTGAAATAAATTTTAGAATGTCTTTGTTCCAAAGCTT
Source organism: Bettongia penicillata ogilbyi (assembly GCA_023548195.1). NCBI lineage: Eukaryota > Metazoa > Chordata > Mammalia > Diprotodontia > Potoroidae > Bettongia > Bettongia penicillata. The sequence goes on along the minus strand of JAJHZJ010000688.1, from coordinate 610,533 downwards.
CAGTAACTGGGGCAGGATTAGAACTCAGCTTTTCTCAACTCCTCATCCAGTCTTGTTATTCACTGCACACTGAGAAATGAAACCAACAGCAAGGCAAATCAGAAACATATTAGATGCTTTTTAGTCAAATGAAACTTTCAATTGGTTATAAATGAAATCTCCAGACATTGTTCTATCTTACTTCTTAGCCAATTTTGAGATCTGTAACAGGAAATTATCTTCTACTTACTTCATCTTCCCTGGAGATCTGTAATATGTACTTCCTTAAGCTCTTAATTTACAGCAAGTGAAAGATAATGACTCTGCTTATTCGACACCAGAAAGTCAGATTAAAAAATGAGAAAAGGGGCAGAATGGCAGTGTGAAAAAATGGATTTGCTTTAGCTGTCCCCTAAACCCCACCAGATACCTGTAAAAATGTTTCTACACAACTTCTAGAGCAAGAAAAACCTCAAAATGACAGAGTAAAACAAATTTCTAGCCCAAGATGATCTGGAAGGTCAGCAGAAAAAGTCTATTGCACTAGGCTGGATGAGGAGCACAGAACAGTACACAACACTCCAGCACAGATTAAGCAAACTTGGAGTAGGTCTTAGGGGACTGAATTACTGTAGCTGTAGTGGTTTTCAGACTTCTCAACCCAAAAATACCAAAGAAAACTTAAAAGTTCAGTAGAAAAGGTCTATTGTGCCTGAGAAGAGAGGGGTGCGGTCCAGTCCCATCCCTGGGGCAGTGACCATGGTAGTGACAGGGGCTGTTTCCATAGTGTTCAGTCCACAAACAGTGGAGGATCAAGCAACTGATCACAGGAGGATTTCAGGGATTTCCTTGCCAGTACTGATGTAGAATTCTCTTGTTTCAACTCTCCTGGGATGTGGGCCTCATCCCTGGGTGGTGGTCCTGGGGCTCATGGTGGAGTTTGTGTCAGTGGTAGAGAGGGAATCTTCTTCAAGGTTCCAAGGCAGAAAAGAGTGCTTGTGGTCAATCACAGACCAAAGCACAAGACAGGAGAGAAGTAAACATCTTTCCTTTGATCATACAAACTTACTAGAAATGAAAATTTACAGGCCCATAGAAGTATATTTAAAAAAGAGCTGGACAAAATTCTTGAAGCTGGGAGAGTAAAATCTTGACACTGGCAGCAGAAACCTATTTTTTTTTTAAATATAAATTTATTTATTTAACTTTTTACAATCATTTTCACAAAATTTTGGGTTCCAAATTTTCTCCCCATTTATCCCCTTCCCCCACCCCAATACACCAAGCATTCTCATTTTCCCTATCACCAATCTACCCTCTCTTCTATCATCTCTACTTTCTCCTGTCCCCATCTTCTCTTTTGTCCTGTAGGGCCAGATGACTTTCTTTTCCCCATTGACTGTATTTCTTATTTCCGAGAAGCAAGAACAATACTAAACAGTTGTTCTTAAAATTTTGAGTTCCAAATTCTCCCCATCCCTCCCTCCCCACCCATCCCCTTTGGGAAGGCAGGCAATTCAATATGGGCCCTATCTGTGTAGTTTTTCAAATGACTTCGATAATAGTCGTGTTGTGTAAGACTAACTCTATTTCCCTCCATCCTATACTGCCCCGCATTGTTTCTATTCTGTCTTTTGATCCTTTCCCTCCCCGAGTGTTGACTTCAAATTGCTACCTCCTCCCAATGCCCTCCCTTCCATCATCCCCACAACCCTGCTTATCTCCTTCTCCCCCACTTTCCTGTATTGTAAGATAGGTTTTCACACCAAAATGAGTGTGAATTTTATTCCTTCCTTTAGTCGAATGTGATGAGGGTAAACTTCGTGTTTTTTTTTCTCAGGTCTCCTCTTTTTCCCTCCACAAAAAAGTCTCCTGCTTGCCTCTTGAATGAGAGATAAGTGACCCCATTCCATTTCACCCTCTCTCCTCCCACTACATTTCTGCCTCACCGTTTACCTTAATTTCTTTTAAGATATGGTCCCATCCTATTCAATTCACTCTGTGCTCTCAGTCTCAGTGTGTGCATGCATGCATGTGAGTATGTGTGTGCGCGTGCACGCGTATACATGTGTATGTGTGTGTGTGTGTGTGTGTGTGTGTGTGTGTGTGTGTGTGTGTGTGTGTGTGTGGGTCCCACCAACTACCCAGATACTGAAAAGTTTTTAGAGTTACAAATATTTTCTTTCCATGTAGGAAAGTAAACGGTTCACATTTGGTAAGTCCCTTATGAGTTCTCTTTGCTGTTTATTTTTTCATGCTTCTTCTCATTCTTGTGTTTGAAAGTCAAATTTTCTTTTCAGCTCTGCTCTTTTCATGAAGAATGTTTGAAAGTCCTCTGTTTCGTTGAAAGACCATATTTTCCCCTGAAGTATTATACTCAGTTTTCCTGGGTAGGTGATTCTTGGTTTTAGTCCTAGTTCCTTTGACTTCTGGAATATACTATTTCATGTCCTTCGATCCCTTAATGTAGAAACTGCCAGATCTTGGGTTATCCTGATTATATTTCCACAATACTGGAATTGTTTCTTTCTAGCTGATTGCAATATTCTCTCTTTGACCTGGGAATTCTGGAATTTGGCCAGAATGTTCCTAGGAGTTTCTCTTTTTGGATCACTTTCAGGCGGTGATCGATGGATTCCTTGAATACTTATTTTTCCCTCTGGTTATAGAATATCAGGGCAGTTTTCCTTGATAATTTCATGAAAGATAATGTCTTGGCTCTTTTTTTGATCATGGCTTTCAGGTACTCCCCTAATTTTTAAATTGTCTATCCTGGATCTATTTTCCAGGTCAGTTGTTTTTCCAATGACATATTTCACATTCTCTTCCATTTTTTCATTCTTTTGGGTTTATTTTGTGATTTCTTGGTTTCTCAAAAAGTCATTAGACTCCATCTGTTCCATTCTAATTTTGAGAGAACTATTCTCTTCAGTGAGCTTTTGAACCTCTTTTTCCATTTGGCTAATTCTGCTTTTGAAAGCATTCTTCTCCTCATTGGCTTTTTGAACCTCTTTTGCCAATTGAGTTTATTTTTCTTTTTTTTTTCCTCCCATGTGAACTTAATTTCCTTTTCTTAGACTGTTTTTTTTAAATTTATTTATTTATTTAACTTTTTACATTGATTTTCAGAAAATTTTGGGTCCCAAATATTCTCCCCATTTATCCCCTCCCCCCACCCCAATACACCAAGCATTCTAAATTTCCCCATCACCAGTCTGCCCTCTCTTCTATCATCCCTCCCTTCTCTTGTTCCCTTCTTCTCTTTTGTCCTGCAGGGCCAGATGACTTTCTATTCCCCATTAACTGTATTTCTTATTTCCTAGTAGCAAGAACAATACTCAACAGTTGTTCCTAAAACTTTGAGTTCCAAATTCTCCCCATTCCTCCCTTCCAACCCATTTCCTTTGGGAAGGAAGGCAATTCAATATAGGCCATATCTGTGTAGTTTTGCAAATGACTTCAATAACAGTCGTATTGTATAATTCTAACTGTATTTCCCTCCATCCTATTCTGCCCCCCCATTGTTTCTATTCTGTCTTTTGATCCTGTCCCTCCCCAAGGGTGTTGACCTCAAATTGCTCCCTTATTCCATTGCCCTCCCTTTCATCATCCCTCCCTCCTTGCTTATCTCCTTCTTCCCCATTTTTCTGTATTGTAAGATAGGTTTTCATACCAAAATGAGTGTGCATGTTACTCCTTCCTTTAGTCGAATGTAATGAGGGTAAATTTCATGTTTTTTTTCTCAGCTCTCCTCTTTTTCCCTCCACTAAAAAGTCTTCTACTTGCCTCTTGAATGAGGTATAATTAACCCCATTCCATTTCACCCTCTCTCCTCCCACTACATTTCTCTCTCACCATTTACCTTAATTTCTTTTAAGATATGGTCCCATCCTATTCAATTCACTCTGTGCTCTCTGTCTCTGTGTGTGCATGCTTGTGTGTATGTGTGTGTGCATGCATGTACATGAGTGGGTGTGTGTATATGTATGTGTGCACATCTGAGAGTGCTCCCACCAACCACCCAGATACTGAAACTTTTTAAGAGTTACAAATATTGTCTTTCCATGTAGGAATGTAAACAGTTCACTTTTGGTAAGTCCCTTATGATTTCTCTTTGCTGTTTACTTTTTCATGCTTCTTCTCATTCTTGTGTTTGAAAGTCAAATTTTCTTTTCAGCTCTGCTCTTTTCATGAAGAATGTTTGAAAGTCCTCTGTTTCGTTGAAAGACCATATTTTTCCCTGAAGTATTATACTCAGTTTTCCTGGGTAGGTGATTCTTGGTTTTAGTCCTAGTTCCTTTGACTTCTGGAATATCCTATACCACGCCCTTCGATCCCTTAATGTAGAAGCTGCTAGATCTTGGGTTATCGTGATTTTATTTCCACAATACTGGAATTGTTTCTTTCTAACTGCTTGCAATATTTTCTCCTTGATCTGGGAACTCTGGAATTTGGCCAGATTGTTCCTAGGAGTTTCTCTTTTTGGATCTCTTTCAGGCGGTGATTGATGGATTCTTTCAATACTTATTTTCCCCTCTGGTTCTAGAATCTCAGGGCAGTTTTCCTTGATAATTTCATGAAAGATGATGTCTAGGCTCTTTTTTCAATCATGGCTTTCAAGTAGTCCCATAATTTTTAAATGTATCTCCTGGATTTATTTTCCAGGTCAGTTGTTTTTCCAATGAGATAATTCACATTCTCTTCCATTTTTTCATTCTTTTGGTTTTGTTTTGTGATTTCTTGGTTTCTCAAAAAGTCATTAGAATCCATCTGTTCCATTCCAATCTTGAGAGAACTATTTTCTTCAGGAGCTTTTAAACCTCTTTTTCCATTTGGCTAATTTTGCTTTTGAAAGAATTCTTCTCCTCATTGGCTTTTTGAACCTCTTTTCCCAATTGAGTGAGCCTATTTTTCAAAGTGTTATTTTCTTCAGCAATTTTTGGTGCTCCTTTAGCAAGGTATTGACCCATTTTTCAGGCTTTTCTTGCATCTCTCTCATTTCTCTTCCCAGTTTTTCCTCCACCTGTCCAACTTGATTTTCCATATCCTTTTTGAGCGCTTCGATGGCCTAAGCCCACTGGACATCCACCTCGGATGTCTGGGATAGAGAGGCCCCGACCTGCATGTCTTTCTCCGATGGCAGGCATTGTACTTCATCATCAGTAATGAAGGGGGGAAGGAATATCGCTTCCCCAATAAAGTAGCTCTCTATGGTCTTATTTTTGCTTCCTTTTTCTGTGCATTTTCCCAGCCCGTTACTTGACTTCTGAGATTCTTCTCCACCCCTGCCTAGATCTGCCCAGCTAGTGCTTGGGGGTCTGAGATTCAAATGCTACCTCCCAGTCTCAGGGCTATCCGTGGCGGCAGCGGCTGCTTTTCGATGTGAGCTTAAGTTCTGGTGCTCTGATGGGGCAGGGCCACCTCCCAGGCTCAGTTCTCTCAAGGGCTTTATGGAGAGACTTGAACTTCTGCCTGCTGCTCGGGGAGTCCAGGGCTGCCGCTGCTGCCTTTGCTGCTGCCTCTGCCGCTCCCTCCACCACTGCCTCTGCTGCTCCCTCTGCCGCTGCCTCCTGAGGGCGCCCGAGTCACAGAGACACCCCGCTCCCCTCTTGGCCACCTCAGATGTCTCTCTCACTGACCTGTAGCGTCTGTGGGCAGAGGCACCTTCCCGGCTGCTGGAGATTCCGTCCCTGAAGCCTACTTGGATCTGGCCCTGTGGCCAGGGCAGAGCTGGGGTGGGCTCCACTTTCCGGGGCATGACAGACCCCTGGGGACCGCTCTCCAGGGCTGTCTGGAATGGAAATCTCTTCCACTGTGTTTCCGTGCGCCTTGCAGTGATCCAGAATTTGTGGGAAGTTCTCCTTACAGGAAATTTATGGGCTGTGGATTCCGAGCTAGCATACGTGAATCTTTCTACTCTGCCATCTTGGCTCCTTAAGATTGAGCCTATTTTTCAAGGTGTTATTTTCTTCAGCATTTTTTGGGGTCTCCTTTACAAGGTATCAACCTGTTTTTCATGCTTTTCTTGCATCTCTCTCATTTCTCTTCCCAGTTTTTCCTCCACCCATCTAACTTGATTTTCGAAATCCTTTTTGAGCTCTTTCATGGCCTGAACCCACTGGACATCCTCCTCTGATGTCTGGGATACAGAGGCCCCAACCTCCACATCTTTCCCTGATAGTAAGAATTGTTCCTCCTCATCAGAAATGAAAGGCGGGAACATCTGTCCCCCAGGAAAGTAACTTTCTATGGTCTTATTTTTCTTCCCTTTTCTGGGCATTTTCCCAGCCAATTACTTGACTTCTGAGATTCCTCTCCACCCCAGCCTAAATCTGACCAGCTAGTGCTTGGGGTCTGAGATTCCAATCCTGCTCCCTAGCCTTAGGGCTTTTTGTGGAGGGTGTAACCACTATTCAATGTGAGCTTAAGTTCTGGTGCTCAGGTAGGGGCAGGGCCACCTCCCAAGCTCATTTCCCTCAGGGGGTTTGTGCAGACATTTTCAGTAATGGCCCTGAGCTCCTGCCTGCTCTGGGAGTTCCGGGCCACCACTGCCTCTGTCACTGCCTCGCGAGGGGGCTTGAATCACAGAGACACCCCGCTCCCCTCTTGGCCACCTCAGACGTCTCTCTCACTGACCTGTAGCGCCTGTGGGTGGAGGGACCTTTGCACCCACCAGAGATTCTGTCCCTGTAGCCTGCACAGATCTGCTCCTCTGTGGCTGCATGGCTAGGGCAGCGTAGGGGTGGGCTCCACTGTCTGGAGCACAATGGACCCCTGGGGACAGCTTTCCAGGGCTCTCTGGAATGGAAATCTCTTCCACTGTGCTTCTGTGCAGATTGCTCTGCTCCAGAATTTGTGGGGAGTTCTTTTTACAGGAAATTTATGGGCTGTGGGTTCCGGAGCTAGCATACGTGAGTCTTTCTACCCCGCCATCTTGGCTCCTCCCCAGCAGAACCCTATCGTAAGAAAAAGTTCAAATGTCAAATAATAAGTGGGGAAAATGAGCAAACATTGGGGAAAAAAAATCAGGCTATAGAATCTTACTTTGATTACAGGGAAGATCAAAATATACTATCAAGAAGAAAACAAAGTCAAAACTCCTTTATCCAAAGCCTCCAAGAAAAATATGAATTTCTTGTAGGCCATGGATAATTTTAGGCCAAACTTAATTTTGAAAATCAAAGAGGAGAGAAAAGATTGGGAAGAGAAATGCGAATGATGCAAGAAAATCATGAAAAATGAGTCAACAGTTTGCTGAAGAAGATCCTTCAAAATAACGAAAGAAAATAACACCTTAAAAATCGACTAGAACGACTGTCAAAAGAGGTTCATAAAGCCAATGAGGAGAAGAATGCCTTAAAAAACAGAATCGGCCGAACGGAACAGAAGTTTAAAATCTCACTGAAGAAAATGATTCCTTAAAAATTTGAATGGAGCAAATGGAAGCTAATGACTTTATGAGAAATCAAGAAACCATAAAACAAAATCAAAAGAATGAAGAAAATAGAAGAATATGTGAAATATTTCACTGGAAAAACAAATGACCTGGAAAATTGATCCAGGAAATAGCATTTAGAAGTTATTGGACTAAATGAAACCCATGATAAAAAAAAAGAGCATAGACAGCAGCTTTGAAGAAACTATCAAAGAAAACTGATTTGGTACTCTAGAACACAAGAGTAAAAAAAAAATATTGAAAGAATCCCCCCATCACTTCCTGAAAGAGTTCCCAAAATAAAAACTCCTAAGGATATTGCAGTCAAATTCCAGACTTCCCAGGTCAAGAAGAAAATATTGTAAGCAGTCAGAAAGAAATAATTCAAATACTGTGGAAACAGTCAGGATAACACAAGATTCAGCAGCTTGTACAGTAAGGCACTGGAGGGCTTGGAATATGATATGCTGCAGGTGAAAGGAGCTAAGGATAAAATAAGAAATCACCTATCCAGCAAAACTGAGTATTATATTTCAGGGGAAAAAAATGAGCATTCAATGAATTGAGGAGTTTCTGGCATTGTTTTTTAAATTTATTTATTTTTAGTTTTCAAAATTCATTTCCACAAGATTTTGAGTTCCAAATTTTCCCCCCATCTCTCCCCCCCTCCCACCCCAAAATACCTTGCATTCTGATTACCCCTTCCCCCAATCTACCCTCCCTTCTATCACACTCCTCCTTTCCCTTATCCCCATTTCTCTCTTTTGTGGAGGGCAAGATAGGCAAGAGTTCTACACTCCATGACCTGTATTTCTTCTTTCCCAGTTGCATGTAAAAACAATTCCCAACATTCATTCCCAAAACTCTCACTGCCAATTTTTTTCCCTTCCTCCCTTCCCACCTACACCTATCCTCACTGAGAAAGCAATCAATTCAATATAGGCTATATGTATATATATATATATATATATATATATATATATATATATATATATATATATACACATACATATATATATATATATATATATATATATATATATATATAGTTTTTCAAAAGACTTCCATAATAGTCATGTTGTGAAAGACTGTATTCCCTGCATCCTATCCTGCCTCCCATTTATTCTATTCTCTCTTTTGACTTTGTCTTTCCCCAAAATCATTTACTTCTAATTACTCCCTCCTCCCATTTGCTCTCACTTCTATCATTCCCTCGCGCCACTTTTCCCTTCTCCCCTACTTTCCTGTAGTAGAAGATAGATTTTTATACCAAACTGAGTGTGTATGTTGTTCCCTCCTAAAGCCAAATGTAATGAGAGTAAGCTTGACTTTTTGCCTCTCACCTCCCCCCTTTCCCCTTCATTGCAAAAGCTTTTTCTTGCCTCTTTTATGAGAAATAATTTGCCCCATTCCATTTCTTCCTTTCTCCTCCTAATGCTTTTCTCTCCCACCCCTTAATTATTTTTAGATATCTTTTCCTATTCAACTCACCCTGTGCACTCCGCATATGTGTGTGTATGTAATCTCTCAATCTACCCAAATACTGAGAAAAGTTTCAAGAGTTATAAATATTATCTTTCCATGTAGGAATGTAAACAGTTCAACTTTAGTAGGCCCCTAACGATTTCTCTTTCTTGTTTACTTTTTCATGCTTATCTTAATTCTTGTGTGTGAAAGTCAAATTTTCTATTCAGTTTTCATCTTTTCTTCAAAAATATTTGAATGTCCTCTATTTCATTGAATGACGACTTTTTCCCCTGAAGTATTACACTCAGTTTTGCTGGGCAGGTAATTCTTGGTTTTAATCCTACCTCATTTGGCTTCTGGAATATCCTATTCCAAGATCTTTGATCCCTTAATGTAGAAGCTGCTAGATCTTCTGTTATCCTGACTGAATTTCCACAATACTCGAATTGCTTCTTTCTGACTACTTGCAATGCTTTCTCCTTGACCTGAAACTGTGGAATTTGGCTACAATGTTCCTGGGAGGTTTTTTTCTTTTTCTTTTTGCATCTCTTTCTGGAGGTTATGGGTGTATTTTTTCAACATTTACTTTATCCTCTGGTTCTAGGATACCAGGGCAGCGTTCCTTGATAATTTCATGAAAGTTGATGTCTAGCTACTTTTTTTTTTTTTAGTGGCATTTTGAACCTCCTTGCACATTTGGCTAATTCTACTTTTTAAAGCATTCTTCTCCTCATTGGCTTTTTGGACCTCTTTTGCCATTTGAGTTATTCTATTTTTAAAGCTGTTGCTTTCTTCAGCACTTTTTAGGGTGTCTTTTAACAAGCTGTTGAATCACTTTTCGTGATTTTCTTGCATCACTCTCACTTCTCTTCCCATTTTTTTTCTCCACCTCTATTACTTGATTTTTAAAATCCTTTTTGAGCTCTTCCACTGTCTGCAAAGATTGCATATTTATTTTGGAGGTTTGGAATTCAGAAGCTTTGACTTTTATGCCTTCCTGTGATGGAATGTATTGTTCTTCCTCATCAAAAAGGATGAAAGAAATTACCTGTTCACCAAGAAAATAGCCTTCTGTAGCATTATTTTTTTCCAGTTTGATTTTGGACAATTTCCCAGCCCGATACTTGACTTTTACCTCCTTTGCCAAGAGAAGCATACACTCTTGGGACCTGTAATTTCTCAGTTCGTCTAGGGTGGCACAATCAAGGGAGAAGTGTTTACTCCTCTCCTGGCCTGCATTCTGGTCTGGGAGCAAGCACAAGCTTTTCTGCCCAGGATCTTTAAGTAGAACTCACTCTCCAGAGCTTCCACCACTTTCACCAGGCCACTGTTCCTCTTCACCCCGTATGGGGTGGACATGCAGGTCAGCTGCTTTGTTCTCCTAGGATTTTTAGGCCAATGGCTCCAAAAATGGATACTGCAGTCACCTGGGGACAGGTTTAAGGGCCAGACCCTGCTCCCTTCTCATCCAGTTGAAAGACTTTTCTCACTGACCTTTTACACCATCTTTGGTGTTTGTGAGGATTTGGGAATTGCAGCTGTTACCTGTAACTGCATGCTCTGAAGTCTGCTCTGGCCCTGTCCCTGCTGTGCCATGAAGCCATGGCTACACTGCATTCTGCTCTGAGCTTAGTGTGTTAGACTTTGCTTGTAGGCCTTCCAGGCTGTCTTGGGCAGGAAATCTGTTTTACTCTGTCATTTTGTGGCTTCTGCTGCTCTAGAATTTGTTTAGTTTCATCTTTACAGGTACTTTATGGATAGTAGGGGGAGAACTTCTACAAGTCTGTCCTTCTACTCTGCCATCTTGCCTCTGTCCCTTAGTTTCAGGCATGTAAATCATGAAACCTTTCTCAATATTAGCGTTATTGAAGGGAATAAATGAGGCACAAAAAAGCAATTAAAGTGGAGGGGAAGAGGGTAGAGGCAAAAGGGAATAAGTGAACTTTATTCTGATTTGACTTAAGTAGGGAATAAAATACATTTTCAGCTGAATATGGAAATCTATCTAACCCTACAGAAAAGTAGGTGAGAAGTGGATTAGTGAGGGGTGATGATAGAAGGGAGGGCAGTTTGGGGGAGGGGATAATCATGAGCAAACACTTTTGAGGAGGGACAGGTGAAAGCAGAAAACAATAAATGGGGAGGGCAGGTGGGATAGGATGGAGGGAAACATATTATTTTAAAACCTGACTATTATGGAAGTATTTTTAGTGACTACACATGTATAATCCATATTACATTGCTTGACTTCTCAAGGAGTGTGGCTGGGGAAGGAGAAAATGAGACAATTTTGAACTCAAAATTTTAAAAATGAATGTTAAAAATTGTTTTTACTCCCAAATAATACAGATAGGAAATGAGATATAGACATTTGCCTTGCCCTACAGGAAAATAGAATGGGAAGAGGATAAGAGAAGGGGGTTGTAATAAGAGTAGATCTGTGGAAGGAGTAATCCAAATACACACCATTTTGGGATGAGGGTGAAGCAGAGATAAGAGAGAATATTTGAAACTCAAAATCCTGTCGAAATGAATATTGAAAACAAAATAAATTAATTAATAAAAAGAAAAAAAAGTATGAGAAAAGTTGTATACTATTCTGCAACAATAACCAAAAAAATCAACAATGAAAAATAACTTATTGACTTATTCTACCTGGTGTGTGTATGTGTGTACTTTCATTGGTGTGTGGCTTTGTGCTTGTTAATGAATTCATCCATTTATGAACATGATTGTAAATGACGTTTATGTTTTCATTGTTTCCTTGCTAATGCAAATCTAAAACCTTTGACAAAATTTCTGAATAATTAATTGTTCACTGTCCCTCTGGGTATTTTTGACCCATGTAAACATAGCCTTACACTTTTGATTGCACTCTATTCATTGTATTATCTGATTTATTTTTTATGCTATGATTCACTGTCTTAGTTCAAATCTGCAGTAGAGTCTATAAATAGCAGATTTCCTGGGGACTATCATACCTTCTCCAAAGTAAATTAAAACAATGGCAATTTTACTGAGAGAATAAAGTGGTAAGTAGTCTGGTTTCTTTTCGGGGCTCTAATATTGCTTGATCACCTAACTGTAAGGGATATACTATGGAATAAATGTGTAGTACTTTTGCTTGGTAGTAGGAGAGTGGAAAATTTTCCCCTCAAAAATATTCATCATGACAGCAGATAAAGACTTAATTTCAGATAAGGGCAAAGTGTAGCAATAGCAGTGAAATAGGCCTGAAGTGAAATATTGGTAATAGCGTTCTTTCCCCTTTGCCTTAACCTCATGACAAGAGAAATAACTATATACTTTGCAAGATTGTGCAAAAGACATTTTAATTAAGACAGATTAAACTGCAGGCTCAAGCATTTCTGAATTATGACTGCCATGTGCAAATACAAGGTTTCTGAGAAAATTATCGTATTTTTCATAATTTTATCAAAGTGTCACTCTTTAATTTTGATCCTATATCTCTAAAGTGAGTTTTAGGTAAAAGATAAGTGAAAAATATTAACATGAGATTCTCTTAATTGAATCACATCTAAATCTGGTCATCTTACCACTTTCCTTTCTTGAAAAGACAAATCTAAAAACCCCTGTTCTAAAGATTGGTGAATCCCTTTCTTATATTAGAACATTCCAGGGTAATATGTATTATCTTGTTCTCATATATCCCCTCACCTAGGTACCATATTCATAATATCAGAAAAATAATGTTCATGAAGAATTGTAGTAATTACTAGAAGACATTACATATGAATAAATGCAACAACATAATGAAATTGCTATATGCCAGTGTTGTAGGACTCAAATAGAAACAGATCCCTGTGAGTTCCATATAGTTTTAGAAAACACAAGAATTAAGATCATCCATATTGTATTATATTTTATTTATTTTGTTAAACATTTCCCAATGATGCTTTAATCTCATTGAAACAGAATTTCTGAGTTTTGTGGTCTAAATGCCCCTTGCTTCTGAGTTTGACACATAGATAATTGACCAATTAAACTAGAAATGTTAATGTCATGAGAATTACATATATAAGTGAATTATTTAGGAATGAAAATCCTGATTTCTAATGAAAATGGAATTATATAGGGATAGGGATAAGATCCATAAATGATTAAAGTTCAACTATCAATACCAGTGGGTGCCATATTTGCATCAGATAATGTTGAAGAGGTTCTTTGAGATGAAAAGTTAAGTAATTTGACCATAGTCACACAACCAGGATGTGCCAGAGGCACTGCTTGAACCCAGATCTTCCTTGTTCTGTTACAAGTTTTTTTTTTTTTTTTAATCAACTACCCTATGTTGATTCTCTATAAAACTGTAAACCATTTTTTAAAAGTGGATTAGAGCAAAAGAGTGTAAAATAACATCATATAAAAATAAGATAAATTCTTGTGGAAAAGTCATGTATTAAAGTTAAAATAAATGAAGAGGTAAATGAATGAATGAAGGAGCTAGAAAAGACATTTAGATGAGGATCAAAACGAGGAAAAATCAAAACAATGTTACTGTTAAAGTATGCTAAAAGCCTCTTGTCCGAAAGGATTGGAAAATGTTATAAATCAGGCACAGTGGGATATGTTATTAGAGTTAGAACATTTAAGTTATGTAGATATCCATTTTAACTCTCTCTGCTTGAAATAGAGTAGCTGAGAAATTCTTGATTTGGCTTAAAGTTAAATACTGCCTTCTGTAAAAGGAAAATAATGTAGTAAGAGAAATGAAATTATTATTCTTTGCATAAATTGAAGATCTCTCTGTTTATCTGGATTTTTACCTATGTGTTTCTCTGTCTCGTTTTTTTTTTTGTTTTTGTTTTTGTTTTTCTGTCTGTCTCTTGTTAACTGTGTAGAAAATGCTTGCCAAAGTAAATTAGAAGCAGAGATAGATGATTAGATGCAGGAAAAGGTAAATGTTTCAGGTTTTTTTTCCTAAAATAAAATAAATTATGACATTGATTCTTGACAAAATTCTGTATGTTCTTTGAAAGATAGTTTCTTAGAATTTAAGAAGGAAAGTAGGGATCACAAAGAACAATCAAATTTTCATAAAAATATGTCACACTAGGCTAATTACACTTCCATTTTTTTTTGCAAGAGTTATTTGACTAGCTTACCCGAAGAATGCTATAGAAATGCTATGCCTGACAAGAAATGGCCTGAATAAAAGCATACTTTGGTGAACTTGAGACTGTTTGAGTGGCTGACGTAAATAGTTAGGTTTAATGAATTGCTGTCAATATCATGAGAAGAAGAGTGTCTCAGGAATTTTCTCTGGAATCTGTTATTATTATTTTTTGAGGCTATCAATGACTTTTAATGAGTGACTAGCAAGTTCTAGTTGAGACAATAATGTGGTAGGACAGTCAAATTAAAAAAACAAACAAACCTAAACTAATCAGACCTCCAGTTGAATGAATTAGGTAGTATAATGGATAGAGAGGTGTTCCTGTAGTCAGGAAGAGTTGAATTAAAAGCCATCTGTATGATCCTGGGTAAGTCATTTAGCCACTGTCTACTATAGTTTCCTCAAATGTAAAACAGGGATACTAATATGCAACGGCAAGCACCCTGGTGTCCCTAGGATGGCTTGTTAGTACAGGTTCTTAGATCTACTTTTCTAAGGGAAGCAATTTACAAGGGAATAAATATCTACTTTAATTACATTTACCAACAGAGGAAATACAAACAAAAAAATAAAGACTGACAGGAAAGACTTCTGTCTGACCATAAGCAAGACATACATCACAAATTAACAGACAGATTCAACTGTCTGACCATTGCAAACATACATAGTTACCAGAGAGAGAACATCTGGATTTTTTTAAGCTGGGGAGGGGGGCTCCTTAAGCGTTACCTAAAAACTTTTCAGAGCCAGAGGGCGTGAACCTTGTGACCCATTAACCTCATTAATTGACCTCATTAACAAGAAGTGTGGGTCTTCCTCCAAAACAAGCCTCCCCTAATCAAGATTCCTTTAATCAAGCTACTATTAATGGGCCAGAAAAAGATCTTTTAACTCCCATAAACATTACATGATACTACCTACTTTCCAGGGTTGTTTTGAGGCCATTAGATAATATGTTTCAATAAGTTCAATAAGTTCAGTTAACAGTGCTTGATGTATCTTTATAAATCCTTTATTTATAAATCCTAATCCACCTCCCACCAATTATAGTGACCAGAATGAAGAAGGTAATAATACTATCATATTCTCTCAAAAGAGCAAATCTGGAGTATTATCTCCAGTTCTATGCCCCTTATTTAAAGAAGGACATTGGTGAAAGAACTTCCAGAAAAATAGAAACAGGTGTATTCAGGAATTTGAAACCATAAATATAATTCATTGCAAATATTTCAGCAAACATTTAGTAAGTAACTGCTAGGGGCAAACTACTGTTCAAGTTGTCACTCTTGGACTGTGGATAAATAGCATAACAAAATTTAAAAGTTAGAAAGCACTTTTGAACTCCTATATTTCAAAATATATCTGAAAAGAGATTCTCATTTGAAAGAACTGAGCATATATAGTGTGGGGAAGAAAAGATTCAGGGGTAAACATGCTAGTTGCTTCAAGTTCTTGATGAGTTGTTGTGGATTAGGTTCATTTTGTTTGGTCACAGTGGGTACAATTAGAAATGGGGAATGGAAATTGCAGATAAGAAGCATTCTGCTTTAGATAAGGAAAATATTTCTAACTTTTGCAGTTTTTAAGAAGCCAAATAAACTGCCTCTGGAGGAAGTGAGGATTGCAATGCACCAAATGAAGTTCATACTAGATTAATCAATAAATAAGCATAAAATAAATGATTTTTGAGTGTCTGACACTGTGTATTATGAACATTTTTGATTAATAGTATCAGAAATCTAGGGACCTCTTAGGCCATATATTACAATACTCTCCTTTTGCAGATGAAAATCTGAAAGACTTTCAAGGTTGAAAGAGTTGTCCAAAGTCAAACAGGTAGGAAATATTTTGACTCTAGTGGGAGTTATTACCCTCCTATATCATATTTCACTTTTTTATTTTTTGAGTATAAGTTTGCTTAGAGGATGCACAAGGTCCATTTTATTATTCTGTGATTCCACAAAAGGTTGATGGTGGGGGTCAAGGAAGATATTTAATGTTGGAATAGTATAAGAAATAATTAATGAGGGCTTGAACTAGACCATCTTTTTGAGTTCCATTGAATTCCTTTCTTATATTACAGGAAGATTTCACCCTAACTCAGTGGACCAAATAAGGAGATACAGCTGCAGTAAACAAAGTGGGAGCTTCTAGAAAAAAGTAGAGGAAATAAATTATTGTTTTCTGAGTCATAGGATCAGGCAATAATGTTAGTTACATCTTCCATACCCATTAATAGACCTCAAAAACTTTTATTAGTTTTCTAATAAGGCACTGGATCTCAAGGGTTGTGATGCTCTGGCTCTGAAATATGTATAAATATTCTGAGGGGAGTATTTACTTTGGGGCCTACTCATTGGAAGTGTTTGTTTGGCCAGATGAGACTCTAGGCAGCTGCTCAGGGTCCCCTGGCTTTGAAAACCCAGATATTGATGCTTCTCTCTCTGACAACCATGTATGTATGGTCACACAGTTGGATCTGTCTGTTGATCTGTGATATATGAAGTGTTGTCAGACAGTTGGAAGCCTTGTCTACTGATTTTTATTTCTCTATTCTTTCTGAAGTTCAGGGTGCTGACTTTTTATTCCTGAAGTAAACAAGTAATACATGTGCTTGATTAAAGTGATTTTGACCACTCAAATTTGCTTTCCTTTTAAGAACCTATACAGCAGAACCTCCTGTGTATATTGGGGTCCTTGCTTTTACACAGGCAGAGGTTGCTAAATGTTTAAAAACTGACTCTCAAATTGGAAAAAAATGTATGACACAATTTAAGTTAAATCTGAATCTTTAACATTTTCTTCAGTGCTTTCTTAAATCTAGACAAGGAATGAAACCATAAATGAAGTCTTGATTTGTATTGTTACCCTATTTTCAAGATATAAAGTTCACCTGAAAATATAACTAAATTGGCTCTCATAAATTAGTACTAGATGACTCTAGCACACAGTTGTGTAAAATGTTTCATATCAGAAACTAGAAATGCAACAAAAAGCCAAGGAGGAATCAGATACTCATTTAAATTTGTACAGAAGATGAAAATATGAATTGTTACTCCTAGTAATCGTTATTATTGCATACTATAATACTTAGAATTCCATAGAGCTGAACAGCATTTAAATTCAAACCTTACCCAAAAGGTTACAAGTCAACTTGTTTGATTAGTATCACATTTTTACCCTCCCACAGGTAGAGGAACACACACACCCACACACACACATGCACACATACACCCACCTCCATGATGATGGACATCATTGAGAAAACAGTAGGTGCTCATTAGATTTTTAGCTCTTTGAAGACAGTTACTCATTGCACCTTTCCTTTTATCATCAAGACTTTATTAATAGAGTGGCTGCTGTACAGTAGGTACAAAATAAATGTTTACTGATGATTTTACAAATGTTTACTGATGATTTTAAAGAAAACTACTTAATGATCAGCTTACCTAGGACTTGCCAATTACTTTTAAAACTTACCTAAACTTTATTTCCAGATGTTTTAAAAAGTTTCTATTAAACTCTTGTTGAGGGGGAGGAGCCAAGATGGTGGAGTAGAAAGATACACTCCTAACCCACAGCCCATAAAATACCTGTAAAGAAGAACTCCCAACAAATTCTGGAGCAGCAGAAACCACAGAACAACGGAGTGGAGGAGATATCTGTCCCAGAGAGACCTGAAAAACTGACATGAAAGGTCTGTCAGGCACTGGACCCGGAGGAGAGCCCAGCCCTGCCTTGGCTGCGGGGCACTGAGGGGAGCAGATCCGAGCAGGCTTCAGGGACGGAATCTACAGTGGCCAGGCAGGTCTCTCCACCCACAAGAGCTAAAGGTCAGTGAGAGAGCCTTCTTGACTGGCTGAGAAGGGAGCGGGGTGTCTCCATAACCCAGGCCCCCTTGGGGGGCAGCAGTGGAGGCAGCAGCAGACAGGAGCTCCCAAAGCAGACAGGAGCTCGGATCCATTGTTGAAAATCTCTGCATAAACCCCCTGAGGGAACTAAGCCCTGTGCGGCAGCCCTGTCCCTACCTGAGCACCTGAACTAAACTCTTGTTGATCATAATTATTTCAAAATCAATGTAGGAATAAGGAAAGAGTAATCTCCTTCACTGATATACAACATCACTGGGCTAACATGCAGCAGCTGCTTAATAGCTATGTAGACAGAACACTGTAGGGAAAAATTTGGCAGGTAGAATGCAATTACCCAAATTGGAACTTGTACAGGTCTACAGGGCAAACACCTCTTACTCTTCTGAAAATTGCCTAGAAATCACTGATAACCATAAAAAGGTTAAAACCTCACTTTTGTCTTTCATCCCAAATATGTCCTTTATGTTTTTATTTAAAGTAAATGAAAAATTAATTTGTAGAATTAAAAAGCAGAATAATGTTTAAAATTTCACTGGGGTGAAATATGTTAACAAAACTAGAGATTCTTAAAGAATTGCACACAAAATACTGATTTTCAAAGAAGAAACTTGCAGTGTGTGCATGTATCTGAGAATATACATCTACATAGATATACAGTGGTCTGTTCCTATGTCTTCCTCACTGCATGGGGATGTACTTGTACTCTCAAATACCATGCTAGTAGAATTCAGTTTCTGAACCATATTGGAAAATCTGCATATATGAGCCCTTAACAGACTATCTGTTTTCCAAGGATCAGTCTAGATAGGTAGAGAGAAGATCATTAATTCCAGGAGGATGATCACTAAATAAAGAAACCTTTGGCAAGACCAGCCATGAAACAAAGATAAAAACAAAATGGTGGCACTCCTGTAATGCCTTTTTTTCATGGAAATTTAAAAAATGTATCAAAATGTTTTATAAAATGTTACCTTTAACTAGACCTTGTTGTGTTTTAAGTTACATACTTTTTTTTACATGTAAAAATAATTTTTAAATTTATTTTTTTAACACCACAATCTACAATCACTACCAAAAAGGTTAGATTTTTACCCCACTACCTCCCACCACATCCCTCCCTCCCCAAGACGCCATACAATTCTATATAGGATCTACACATACTTTCCTATTGAATATGTTTTCACTACAGTCATGCTGTGTAGACGAACTAAAATAAATGGAAGAAATCATATAACAAAACAAAACATAATACACACACATACATATACAAACATGATCTGCTACATTCTGCAAATGAATTCCATAATCATTTCTCTGAGTGTGGAAGGAATTTTGCCTTAGAAAACCTTTGGGAGTTATTACTATTATTACTATTATTATCATTATTATTAAGTTCTTGTGTTATTACAAAGTTCCAAGTCTACCAGAAAAAACTCTCGCACACTGTGGTCGTTACTGTACACAAAATTCTCCTGGTTCTACTCCTTTCGCTCAGCATCAGATCATATAAATCCTGACAGGCCTCTCTGAAGCCTTCTTGTTCATCATTTCTTATGGAGCAATAGTACTCCATTACATTCATATACCGCAAATTATTCAGTCATTCCCTAATTGATGGGCATCCCCTTGATTTCCAGTTTTTGGCAAACAAAGAGTGCTCATATAAATATTTTTGTACATGTGGGTCCCTTTCCCATTTTTATGATCTGTTGGGGATATAGTCCTAGTAGCGATATTGCTAGGTCAAAGGGTATGCACATTTTTGTAGTCCTTTAGGTATAGTTCCAAATTGCTCTCCAGAATGGTTGGATGAGCTCACAGCTCCACCAACAATGAATTAGTGTTCCAACTCTCCCATATCCTCTGCAACATTTATCATTTTCCTGTTCTGTCTCGTTTGCCAAACTTATAGGTGTGATGTGCTACCTCAGAGTTGTTTTGATTTGCAGCTCTCTAATCAAAAGTGATTGAGAGCATTTTTTCATGTGATTATAGATATCTTTAATTTCTTCCTCTGAAAATTGCCTATTCATATCCTTTGACAATTTACCAATTGAGGAATGACTTGTATTGTACTACATTTGATTGATTTATCTATATATTCCAGAAATGAGGCCTTTATCCCAGAGATTAGCTGCAAAAATTTTTTTTTCCCAATTTACTAAATCCCACCAATTTTTGGTTGCAAAAACTTTTCAGTTTAATATAATCAAAGTTATCAGTTTTGCATTTCATAATGCTTCTATCTCTTCTTTAGTAAAAAATCCTGATCTTTTCCATAAATCTGATAAATACACTATTCCTTGTTTCTCCAGTTTGTCCATGGTATCAATCTTTATACCTAGATTGTGTACCCATTTGGAATTTATTCTTGTGTATGGTGTACACGTGGTCTATGCCTAGTTTCCTCCACATTGCTATCCAGTTTTCCCAGCAATTTTTGTCAAAGAGTGAGTTCTTATCCCAGAAGCTGGGGTCTTTGTGTTTATCAAACAGGAGGTTATTATTCCTTGCCTACTGTGTCTTGAGTGCCAAGTCTATTCCACTTGTCTATTCTTCTGTTTCTTAGCCAGTACCAAGTGGTTTTGATAATTGCTGCTTTATAGTACAATTTGTGATGTAGTAGAGCTAGGCCACCTTCCCTAGCATTTCTTTTCATTAGTCCCTTTGATATTCTGAATCTTTTGTTCTTCCAGATGAATTTTGATATTATTTTATCCAGCTCTAGAAAATAATTATTTGAGAGTTTAATTGGTATGGCACTAAATAAGTAAATTAATTTAGGTAGAATTGTCATTTTTATTATATTATTTCAGCCTACCCATGAGCAACTGATGTTTTTCCACTTACTTAAATCTGACTTTATTTGTGCAAAAAGTGTCTTGTAATTGTGTTCATATAGTCCCTGGGTTTGTTTTGGCAAGTAAACTCCCAGTATTTTACAGTGTCTACCCTAGATTCCAATGGGATTTCTCTCTATCTCTTGCTGTTGCACTTTGTTGCTAATATGTAGGAATGCAGAAGAGTCGTGTGGGTTTATTTTGTAACCTGTAACTTTGCCAAAGTTGCTTATTATTTCAAGTATTTTTTTTTATTTGAATCTTTGGGATTCTCTAAGTATATCATCATATCTGCAAGGAGTGAAAACTTAGTTTCTTCTTTGTCTATTCTTATTCCTTCAATTTCTTTATCTTGTCTAATTCCTACAGCTAACATTTCTAGTACCATATTATTAATTGTGGTGATAATGGACATCCTTGTTTCACCCTGATCTTACTGGAAATGCATCTAGCTTTTCCCCATTGCATACAATGCTTGCTGAAGGTTTTTGGTAGATAGTGCTTATTGTTTTATGGAAAGTGTCCTTTATTCCTATGTTCTCCAGTGTTTTTAATAGGAATGGGTATTGTATTTTGTCGAAAGCTTTTTCTGCATCTATTGAGATAATCATGTGGTTTTTGTTAGTTTTGTTGTTGATATGATCAATAATGCTAATAGTTTTCCTAATATTGAACCAACCCTGCATTCCTGGTATGAATCCTTCCTGATAATAATGTATTGTTCTCATGATTAGTTGCTATATTCTTTTTGCTAAAATCTTATTTAAAATTTTTGCATCTATATTCGTTAGAGAAATTGGTCTATAATTTTCTTTCTCTGTTTTGTCTCTTCCTGGTTTAGGTATCAAAACCATATATAGAAAGAATTTGGGAGGACTCCTTCTTCCCCAATTTTCAAAAATATTCTATATAGTATTGGAATTAATTGTTCTTTAAATGTTTGATAGAATCACTTGTAAATCCATCTGGCCCTGGAGATTTTTTCCTAAAGAGTTCAATGATGGCTTGTTCAATTTCTTTTTCTGAGATGGGATTGTTTGAGTATTCAACTTCTTCTTCTGTTAATTTGTGCAATTTGTCTTTTTTAAAATGCTCATCCATCTCATTTAGATTGTCAAATTTGTAGGCATGAAGTTGGGCAAAGTAATTTCTTTTTATTGTTTTAATTTCCCCCTCACTGGAGGTGAGTTCACTCCTTTCATTTTTAATATTAGTAATTTGATTTTCTTCTTTTTTTGTTAATGCAATTGAGGAAAGGTTAATTAATTTTATTAATTTTTTTCATAAAGCCAACTACTGGTTTTATTTATTAATTCACTAGTTTTCTTAATTTCAATTTTATTAATCTCTCATTTGGTTTTCAGTATTTCTAATTTGGTATTTACTTGGGGATTTTCAATTTGTTCTTTTTCTAGCTTTTTCAGCCACATGCCCAAGTCATTGATTTCCTCTTTCTCTAGTTTGTTTATGTAGGCATTCAAAGATATAAAACCTCTCCTAAGAACTGCTTTTGCAGTATCCCGTAAAATTTGGTAGGTTCTCTCCTGATTGTCATTCTCTTGAATGAAGTTGTTGGTAGTTTCTATGATTTCTTCTTTAACCCACTTCTTCTTTAAGTTTACATTATTTAGTTTCAAATTGATATTTTGTTTATCTTTCCATGGACTTTTAGTACATACAATTTTTATTGCATTATGATCTGAGAAGCATGCGTTAAATATCTCTGCCTTTCTGCACTGGATTGTGAGGGTTTTTTTTATGTCCTAGTACATCGTCAGTTTTTGTAAATGTGCCATGTACCTCTGAGAAAAGGGCATATTCCTTTCTATTCCCATTCAGTTTTCTCCAGATGTCTATCATATCTAACATACCCTGAGGTTTATTTATCTCCTTAACCTCTTTCTTAGTAATTTTATAGGTTAGATTTATCAAGTTCCTAGGGGGGGAAGGGTCCCCTGCTAGTATAGTTTTGCTGTCAATTTCTTCCTTCAACTCCCCCAACCTCTCCTCTAAGAAACTGGATGCTATACCACTTGGAGTATATATGTTTAGTAATGATATTGCTTCATTGTCTATGGCGCCTTTTATTAGGATATAATTTCCATCCTTATTTCTTTTCATTAGATCTATTTCTTCTTTTGCTTTGTCTGAGATTAGGATTGCTACTCCTGCTTTTCTTACATCAGCTGAAGCACAATATATTCTGCTCCAACCTTTGATCTTTATCCTGTGTATATCCC
Organism: Bettongia penicillata ogilbyi; assembly: GCA_023548195.1. NCBI lineage: Eukaryota > Metazoa > Chordata > Mammalia > Diprotodontia > Potoroidae > Bettongia > Bettongia penicillata. The sequence goes on along the minus strand of JAJHZJ010000688.1, from coordinate 587,563 downwards.
CCCATTTCAAGTGTGTTTCTTGTAAACAACACATTGTTGGATTATGGCTTTTAATCTATTCTGCTGTCCATCTCCGTTTTTTGGGAGAGTTCATGTCATTGACATTCACGGTTATGATTACAATCTGTGTATTTCCCTCCATCCTCTTTCCTTCTGTTTTTGCTTTTAACTCTCCCATCCCCCTTCCCCTCCTCAATGCTTTTCACTTTTCACCATCTCTTCCTGCAGCCTTCCCTTCCTTCTTTTAGCGCCCCCCCTTTTACTCCCCTTTTTCCTTACTGCTTCTTCCCTATCTTTTAACTTCCCTCCCCTTTCTTCCTCCTTCCCCTCCTACTGCTTATCGGCAGTAGGGTTATCTACTTAAGTTTATTGTTCCCCCTTGAAACAAATCAGATGAGAGTATCCCTCAAACAATGCACATCAACCTCCCCTCTTTCCCTCTACCACAATTTTGTACTTCTTCCTGTGATGTAATTTACCATTATCTGCTTCCTCCTTTTCACACCTCCTGTTACAATCCCTTTGGCATACTTAAGTCATATTTTTAACATGACTTCATTTACTTAATGCCCATACCCTGTCCGCGCTCTGTCCCTGCCGGACCTCAGGGGGTACGTCGTGACCTCTGCTTCCACCTAACTAACGGCGGCTTCGGACGTCTCCGGTCCCGACCCCAGGGGCTGAGGACGGGCAAAACCAGACACTGGCCAGAGTGGTGAAGCAAGCAGGTGTTTATTCAGCAGGTTACATCAGCCCAGCCCCACTTTCCCTCTTAGGGCATTGGCTTATATTCCTTATCCTTTCCGGGTTCTGCTGTCCGACTCCTGATTGGGGAGTTCAGCTTACTGTCACCCCAGCCCCTTCCCCTTTGTTAGCCGTGCCCTGTGGTGATAGGGCAGGGGTCTCTCAGGACCTTCCTTCCCCGCTCGGACCATCTGCTTAGCCTATTACAGGTGGTCAGGTGTATTTTTCTCTTCCTGGGATTTTGTCAGTACCTCCCCGAGGGCGGTATCGTGCCCTGTACACGAGTCTTCCCTTTTTCCCCAGCCCGGAAACCACGGGTGAGGCGCGTGATCACGGGGGGGGACAGGTATAGACTCCTGCTATTACCTCTCTGCCCAGGAGGTTCGGGGACGGCCCCTGACAATACCCTCTATGTATATCCCTTTTATACTTCATAATAGATGCAGAATTCTCAAAATTAACAGGTATCATCTTCCCTTGTAAGGAGGTAAACAGCTTGCCCAAATTGAGTAACAAATCCCCCGTTTACCTTTTTATGCTTCTCTGAATTCGAGCCCTGAATTTGAGGATTGAATTGTCTATTAAGTTCTGGTGATTTTGTCGGGAAGATCTGGAAATCCTTTACTTCATCGAATGACTGTCTCCTTGCCTGAAATATTATGCTGAACTTTGCTGGGTAGTTGATCCTTGGTTGTAGTCCAACTCCTTTGTCTTATGGAATATTGGATTCCAATACCTTCAATCTTTTAATGTAGAAGTTTCAAGGTCTTGTTTGATCCTGACCGTAGCTCCTCAATATTTGAATTGTTTCTTCCTGGCCACCTGTAGTATTTTTGTCTTTCACTTGATAGTTCTATAATTTGGCAATGATATTTCTTGGGTTTTGAGTTTCGAGAGATGAACGATGGATTATTTCGATGACTATTTTGCCCTCTGGATCTAGCACTTGTGGGCTGTTTTCCTTGATGATTTTCTGGAAGATATTGTCCAGAGTCTTTTTTTCATCATGAATTTCTGGCAGGACAATATTCTTAAATTTTCTCTCTTGGATCTATTTTCCAGGTCAGTTGTTTCTCCAATTAGATATTTTACATTTTCTTCTATCTTTTCATGCTTTGGATTTTGTTTGACTGACTCTTGCTGTCTCATTGAGTCATTAGTTTCTATTTGCCCAATTCTAATCTTTGTCAAATTATTTTCTTTAGTTAATTTCTCATCTACTTTTCCATCTGTCCAATTTTTCCTTTTGGGGAGTTATTTTCTCCAGTTAATTTTTGTACTTCCTTTCCCATTTGTTCAATTTTTCTTTTCAAATGTTCTCATCAGGGAATTCTTTCTTTATGATTTTAAAATCATTGGTCATTTTTTCTTCTATTTCCTTCTTCAGCTGTACCAGGAGAGCTGTTTGTGCATGTGAGCAGTTCATAGTCCCTTCTGAAGTTTCATATGGAAGTACAGTCTCAGTACTGACCACTTTGGTATTTTTGTTTTGGTCCTTATCCCCATAGAAAGTTTCTATGTTTTTTTGCCCTTTATTGCTTTTTCTTGTTCATGATGTTGAGCATATATTGCGGCTTCTAGTTCTTTCAGTTAGAAGTTGCAGAACTTAATGTTGAGACGACTTGCTTAAAAAGCTAAGAGTAGGTTTTTGTTTTGTGTTTCCCTGATCAGTCCTGGGGTTAGCTTGTTATGTGTGGGGGAGGGGTGATCTGGTCAGGGAATATGTCCTCAGCTGAGCTGAGACAAAGACAAGCTCAGGGGATGGTGATCCCAACTGCCCTGTTGTCTTCCCCTTTCTCCTGGAGTGCTGAGGCATACCTAGATGCTAGTCTGAGTTCCCACCCCTCCTGGGGCTCCTCTCCTGGAGCTGAGGCTTGCCTGGGTCCTATTGCAAATTTTCTCCCTGGGTCCTCTGTCCTGCCAGTTTGCCTCCACCACAGTAGGAGGAATCCCCCTTAGCTGTTTTCCTAGCCTCAGGTGTTATGAGACTATTTGCCCCCTCTGCTGTTCAAGCTTATTTAGGATTTTTCTGGGGAAATATCTTATGGTTCTTTCAAGGTCATCAAGGGGAGAGGGGAGATCATTTACTGATCACTCCACCATCCTGGCTCCCAGAAGTTCAAGTAGGTTACTTATCGATGTTTAATCTGCAGGTTGAAAGTCTCAGGAGCTGCTGCACTGATATCTGGCATTCAGCGACTCTCACTGGCTCGCTCTGGTGGTCTCCCATCCTGGGCTGGCGGTCTGCCAGAATGCCTCTTTTTCTTATACAATGACATTAGAAGAGTGATGTAAAAGTGAATGTAAGTAGCAAGTTTAGGTGGTCTATTCACATCAACTAAACACTTGGTGCTCTAATTGGAAGATCCTAATCAATAGTTCAATAACTTTACATGTCTCTGGAGGAATTTCATTATATTGTGCAAAATTTTCTTATTATAAATTAAACTAGAAGATAAAAGGGCATTGTAAATAGAACAAATTATGGATCATAAATTCTCCATGGTAAGGGAGAAAAAAAATTTGGTATTTTCCTGCATCTAAGGACAACAAGAAATATAATTTCATGAGAGCTATCTTTATCTCTCATTTTAATTATTCTCATTACCTTTGCAAAAAAAAACCCACAGAAATCATTGGAAATTCTATTATGGAGGATGAAGAGGGTAAGACATTATATGAAAAAAAAAAAACAGTAAAATCCTCCAAATTAACTTGATATTAAACTTTAATGCTTACTGATTTTAAAGCAAAAGTGAGTTTTCAATTCACAGATGACAACAAATATATTTTGGAAAATATAATTCAGGAAATACAGTTTTTCTTAAAGACTATTTTCTCCAGGAGGAATTAGAGATGGGGATCACTTATTAATATTACAACAAAAGAAATTGAGTTTTATTTAACAGACAAAAACTATTCCAATAATGGAGGTACTTCTGAAACAGTTGTCTATATAAAATAAAGTCAGACCATGGTATTCCTGGAACAAAGATCAAAAGCTTCATGAAATTAGGGGAAGGAGTAAAAGAAAAGATTGTACACAAATAAAACAACTTTAACATAAATTGTATTTTAAGATATTTGCAATGGGTGGGAAAAAATGAGAAATAACAAAAGAATAGATAAGGATGTAAACTTCTGTCATTCCTAAGACATTTCAAACTAATGTGAATCCATCACCATAATGACAACAGAAGAACCTAGACATCGTTTTGGACAAAATTGTAGTTGATCTTGCTAATGGACAGCGATATAGAAGTCCAGGGGAACTCTAGAACAGAAACTCATTTGTAGGAAAATCATGAACAATATTACTTCAAAAACCCACCAGGTTAGTGAAGAGAACTAAAGAAAGAAAAAATGACCAGTATTGGAAAAGCTGTGAAAAAACAGGAACATAAATTCACTGTTAGTGGTGATATAACATCCTGGAAAGTCATTTGTACATGTATTCAAAACATAACTAAGTTGTGCATGCCTTTTGATGCATATTTACTACTACCACTAGGCCTATATCCTAAAGAGATCTAAGAAAGTGTAAAAATAACTCACAGAGTGCAACAGTCACAATAGGTAAAATGTAGATAGTACTTTAAAATTTTCAAAGAGCTTCACATATGTTATGTAATTTGACCCTCATGACAACTGTGAGAGGTAAGTGCTTTTATTATCCATATTTAGCCCATGAGGAAACCAAGATTCAGTATGATTGAGTAACTTGTTGAATTTTAGAGTATCTGAGTACAGATTTTTGCTCGTTTTCCTGACTCCAAGATCAACATTCTATACAATGCTCTGCATAACTTCTTTTATACAAAAATATTTATACCTCCCTCCCACAACAATTTTTGAAGTAGAAAGAAAAACGTAACCGAGGGGCTTCTCATCAATTGGGAAATTGCCAAAATGTCCAAACAAATTGTGGTAGACAAATATAATGCAATACTCTTTTGTTATAAGAAATAATGAAGGGAATGGTTTCAGAGAAATCTGGGAAGACTCAAGAGTTGATGCAGAATAAAAGGAGAAAAAAACAAAGAGAAAAATTATCAACTTTAAAAGACTTAAGAACTCTGATTAACATAAGGACCTATCATGATACCGGAAAACAGATAATAAAGCATGCTGTCCACTGGTTGACAGATGGATGAAGGCTTGACAATGCTAAATGAGATAAAATTTTTTGATCCACAGACATTTTGGGAATCTCTTTTGTTTTCCTATACATATTTGTTATATAGGGTTTTGTTTTCCTCCAGTGGAGAAGAAGTGAAAGAGAGAGAAAATAAAATATTTGTTAATTTAAAAATAAAAGAAAATTTGATGAAAAAGAAAAAAAATAATAATTTGTCTAATGAAGGCTTAAATATATATGATCCAATAATTCAATTGTGTGGTTTTAAGAAAGTGTAGGCATAATTTTCACTTAGAACTATTTTAATGGGAAGGAATTTGGTTACACATATTCCTGTTCCCAAACCCCACAAAATTCATGCACTTGTGATTTATTATACTGCTTCCTCCAATATTTAAAGGTATACATTGAAGAACAGATCAGTTTCACTTTCATAACTTAAGAGAGCAAAACTAGAAATGTGGAACTAGAGGGCAGAACTAGAAGTTGGTGGAAATTGCAAAGACAAATTTCACCAAAATCACTTTAATAATTAGTCTAATAATAAAAATTAGATGAGGTGCTTAAAGGGGCAATACATTCTTGGTCACAACAGGTTTCAAATAAAAGACTAGATGGCTACTTGTAAGGGATGTTATAGAGAATATGCTTTTGCTCAGGTATTAGATGGATTGAATGACCTCTACTATTTTTTTTTTTTTGATTTGGAGATTGTATGACTTTGACTCCTCCCTGCCCCCATTTTTAGTGTTTTTCAGACAAAGCCTATGAAACTGCACTGTGGTCTAGGAACCAGGGGACCTAAGATTCATTTTTATGAGTGTCACTTTTGTGGCAATGCTATGATTGTGGGCTTCCTACCTCCTCCTTTTTGATTTGTATGTATGTGTGTATGTGTGCTCTTTCCAACTTTCTCCCATTCCCAATGCCCAATGCTTTCAAAAGCCTATTTTCAGACCAATCCCTTACAACATAGAGAAATGTCTGAGATATAATTGCAAATATGAGCTGTTATGAGGTTCTTGAAGTAGATTAACCCATATGTTGGTTTTATGCTCAAGTACATAGTCAATTTTTGTATATGAGACGCATTGCTGAGAAAAAAGTATATTTCTTTCTATTCTCATTCAATTTTCTCCAGAGATCTATCATATCTACTTTATCTACAATTCTATTCACCTCCTTAACTTCTTTCTTGTTTATTTTGAGGTTAGATTTATCAAGTTCAGAGAGGGGAAGCTGAGGTCTCCCATTAATATAGTGTTGCTGTTTATTCCTTCCTGTGACTCCCCTAATTTCTCCTCTATGAAGTTCAATTCTATACCACTTGGAGCACATATGTTTAGTAATGGAATTGCTTCATTGTCTATGGCGTCTTTTAACAGGATATAGTTACCTTCCTTATCTCTTTTGATTACATCTATTTCTGCTTTTGCTTTGTCTGACATTAGAATTGCTACCTCTGCTTTTTCTACTTTAGCTGAAGCACAATAAATTCTCCTCCAACCTTTTACCTTTACCCAATATGTATCTCCCCTTTTCAAATGTGTTTCTTGTAAAAAATATATGCTTGGATTATGGTTTTTAATCCACTCTGCTATCTGTCTCCATTTTATGTGAGAGTTCATCCCATTCACATTCATTTTAGTTCTCCCTTCTCCCTTCCCTTCCCCAATAGAATTTTAATTTTTGATCATTGCCTCCCTCAATTTTCCCTCCCTTCTTTCAGCCCCCCTTCCTTTTAATCCCCTTTTCCCTTACTACTTAACCCATGTGTTGGGAGCTGATTAGAGATTTACAACATTCAGTACATGAACACAAGCTGGAGAAGAGGGTTCGAGTAACTCACCTGTGACAGACACACGATTACACTATCATGGGCCTAGGCAAATGTACAATTTCTCAAGTGAAAATGAAAGGCAGAAGAAGAGATGTACTCTCACTATTCTGCTCATTTTACCTGACATATTAATGTGATGTAGTAGAAAGAATATAGAATGTAGATTCAGGAAGACCTGCACTCAAATTCTTTCTCAAACACTATCAGTGTGACTGTAGTCTATGGGAAGGAGATGCTGGTATAGGTAGACAATACCACAACAAACCACCTACTCTGAACTAGTAATCTGTTCTACCAACACTGAGGAAGAGGTGATCAAGAGGTCCTATGCACAGGGTTTTAATTCTTTAGGTATTTCAATACTTGTCTGAGAGATGGGTTAGAAGTGATCCAGGACAAAGAAGACATTGAAAAAATGTATATAATGATGAGGCCTTTCACCAGTGGGCGGTTGGGGGCATGACCTCCAGAAATAGACATATACTTGTCAAATTCCATACAAGGAGACTACATGAGTCCTTCACCTTGGAGTGGGAGTCACTGTCCCTGTTCGCTTAGCACACTGCATGTGTTTTAAGGTGAGAGATGATTGGCTATTTCCTTTCTTCTCTCTGAATTTATTAACAAAGATATGATCTGAAAGAAAAAAACATATTTCAGATGGAAAAGAAAGGAAGCATGTGTGCCAAACATGACTTCAAAGACAGTTCACAAGATGTATGTGACTCTTTCACAGAAAATCTTGAGGGAGTTGCATTATGTGTTAGCAAGAAAAATAAAACAAAGAATGGGGTTCTTGTTTTTTCATCTCTGTTTTTACCCCTCTTTCTACTGATCTTCTACAGGATCTTCTCTTTCACATAACGATCCCTGAAAATGTATTAGTGAAATCTCAAGGTGGGGAACATCAGTGAACTCCCTCTAATGTTTTTGGTTTTTAGTCCTGGCCTTTGCTCTTCAACCCTGCCTAGCTGTGCTGAGAGGCAATCAAGAGTAGAACCAGAGGAGTTTTTGGAAGGAAATTCTCTCTTCAATACACTTGTTAAACTGAACCTTGTGATTCTTTTTCCTGCTATTTGCTTTCTGGAACAAATGGATACTGCCTATATTTTTTTTTCTTGAATGCTCAATTTCCCCCTCAATCTACTCAGTCTTAGGTTTGACTAGATGCATTTTTTACAATATGGAAGTGAGAAGGGTGTAAAAACTTGAAGAATTTTTAAAAACAACCCTCAATCAGTATCAGTTCCTGTAAATCTTCCCAGGTTTTTCTGAAATCTGACTGCTTATTATTTCCTATGGAATAATAGTATTCCATTACATTCATACACCACAACTTTTTCAACCATTCCCCAATTGATGGGCATTCCCTCCATTTCTAATTCTTGACCACAAAAAGAGATATTATAAATATTTTTGTACATGTGGGTGCTTTTCCCATTTTATGATCTCTTTGGGATACAGACATAACAGTGGTATTACTGGATCAAAGGGTATACAAAACTTTATAGTCCATTGGGCATAGTTCCAAATTGCTCTCTAGAATGGTTGGATCAGTTCACAACACCACCAGCAATGCATTAGTGTTCCAATTTTCTCAAATCTCCAATATTTATCATTTTCTTTTTTTTAATCATATTAGCCAATATAATAGGTATGAGGTGATGCCTCAGAGTTGTATTGAATTCCATTTCTCTAATCAATGGTGATTCAAAGCATTTTATATGACTATTGATAACTTTAATTTCTTCATCTAAAAATTGCCTGTTCATGTTCCTTGACCATTTAGCATTTGAGGGATGACTTGTATTGTTTTAAAGCTGATTCAATTCTCTGTATATTTAAGAAATGATACCTTTTTCAGAGATCTTGGCTATAAAAATTATTTCCCAGATTGCTTCTTCCTTTCTAATCTTGGTTGCCTTTTGCCAACAAAATTTTTACCAGAGTCCTTAATAAGCTGATTCTTCACGTGGAAGATGATCATATACCCAAGAGCTAGTTTGGGTTTAGAAAAGGCCAAGGAACAGGTGATATGTTATATGCTGTCCTTCAGTGTTCCAGGAAAAATGCCATTAGTGGAACAGAGGTCTTTATACAACATTTGTTGATCAGATTAAGACCTTTGATATTGCCCAGAAAATTTAATCAGTATTGTACATCAGTTTCATGATGGCATGTTTCCATGGGTTGTAGATGATGTTCTTGTACTTTCCCAATCACCAAGAGAATAACCCAGGACTGTGTACTTGTTCCTGTGCATTTAAATATGATGTTTTCAGTGACTTTGTTAGATTCCTTCAACAAGGTTAAAAATGGCATCAAGGTTAGTTACTTCACTGATGGTAGCTTGAAAAGCCTACGAGTCAAGAATAAAGTGGAGGAGTTTATCTATGACTCTTTGCAGATAATTATGCACTCAGTGTAACCTGTGAGAGTGAGATACAAGAAAGTTTGGAGATTGATTCTCTGCTGATTATGCTAATTTTCACCTAACAACATGAAGAAAGTAGTTTCTTCACCAATCAACACCACACCAGTAATGTGTGGAACCATCAGTTACAGGAAATGGAGAAATTTTGAATGCTGTGGATCAAGTTCACTTACCTTGGTGGTATACTTTCTAGGTATATATGCAAGTATTTCCAGATGGTGTTGACACATTCATTTTGAGAACTAGTTCAGTGTTTGGGAGGCTCCAAAGGATAGTGTAGTAGAGAAGGTTTTAGACTGCCATATAAATTTAATTCTACAGTCATTGCACTGATCTCATTGTATGCCCCTGGAAACCTGGAAAGTCTACCAATGCCATGCTGGGAGACTGAATCTCTTCCATTTGAATTGTCTTAATAAGTTTCTGAATATCACCTTTCAAGACAAGGTACCAAACACTGAGGTTCTTTCTCAAACTGAACTTCCAAGCATTCAAACTGTACTGCAGAAAACAAAACTACAATGGTCTGACTATGTTGTTCAAAGGCCAGATGTACATTTTGCCCGTAAGACCACTTTATAGAAAACTCATGAAAGAAGCACTCACACAGAAGTCAGAAGAAGTGATAGAGATTCTCAAGGTGTCTCTGAAGAACTTTAGAATTGATTTGATACATGGGGGACAGTGATATGGGACTGCCCAGCATGTCTTAATCTTTATGGACTTCGCTGTTCCTTAATTTGCTAATCTAATAAATTAATTTGAATTTAGACAATTTTTATTTCAAATAGCTTTCACCTCTCCCTCCATATGATACTTACAATTTAACAGCAACTTTCAGTGTCATTATTGATAAAAGTCAATTAAGGTTGTGAATAAACGTATATTCATAGACCAAGGTTTAAAAATAGAGTGATATTTTTAACCAGCAAGAATAATTGAGCCCTAAATTCACACATAATAATAACAACCAGAACAATTCACATCAAGCTTACAAAGTACAAGTTACTTAGCTGCTCTCTATGACAATTCCCTCACCAACAAAATATGAGTAATAAAGACATAATTACTATGTAATAATAATATTACAACAACAGTAATAACATCTTTCTTGCAGAGGTGCTGTGAGGATAAAATTAGATATTTATGAAGCCTTTGCAAACACAAAAACTATATAAATACTATATATCATTATTTTTATTATAAATAAAAAATTAAGATGTAATTTTAGAAATATTTTGAAGTTTCTATTATTATAAATATAAAATAAAGGACAAAGTTAAGAAGACACTATTTTGAAGACAAGAGTGTTTGCTTTTTTCCTTTGTATCCTTAATAACTAGCACAGTACCTTGCACATAGTAGTCACCTACCAAAAGCTTTTAAAACTTTTTTTCCTCAAACCTAATCTCTATTTTTTTCCATAATAGTTTTTTTTTTTTAACATTTGAAAATCTCTACTTGAATATTTGCATAGGTGTTCGCAGCCTGAGTGATAATGGGGCAGCCAGACATGTCATTGTCTTTTTGTATCAAGATGTCCCCATAAGGGTTATTGGAATGGCTTAAATGCCTGAAACTTTATTCTAGAGCATCAGAATCCCAATTATTGTTAGAGATTGGAATCACATACTTTTGGGAAAGTGATTTTTTTCCCCCATTCTATCTTTGGCTTTGATGTACTTTATTTCTCTCCTGGGTCAGTTTGGCCCTCCTTAGGCAACCTGGTGACTGTCTCTCTCCTAGAGCCCCTAGCATGTTTTCTATGAACTAAAGAGCAGCTTTTAGACTTATGGCAGGCCAGAACTACTGAGTTCCAGTGATCTATCATCATCTGCCTCTAGGTGCCACAACTATAGGTATGTTCCATCACAATTGTCTGTGAAGGTATTTTCTTAAATTGTCTTTTCTTTATTCAATTCCTTTCTTTTTCCTGTGGGCTTAAAGTCATGCCAAATAATGCTTGCCTCTGCTCAGTATACATTTTACAAATATCCTTTTGTATAAATTATCCAGTCAGTAGATGTGTTTACTTATGTCCCATGTTAAAATAAAAGAAAACAAATAGAAAAAAGCACAGCTCTACATGTTGATGATTTGTGAAGCTTTCAGAACTCCCTTGAACTTATGTACTTCTTTAAGGTTAACTGCATGAAGTATTCTTAAGGCAAAATCATATGAATAAATGAAATTGAATCATCTTTTTGTGTTATGAAACACAGACAGAAGTAGAAGGGAAATCATATGTTAGACAATCCAACCCCTCCTTGAGCAAGAATCTCCTTGACAACAACCTAGATAAGCATTTACCCAGTTTCTACTTGAAGACCTCCAATGACAGAGAATTTGTCATATCCTAGGACAATTGTATTAAGGATTTTTCTTCCATGCATCTAGATTAAATCCACATCCCTGAAAACTCAAGTCATTGCCCCAATTTCTTATTCTGAGATCAAGTAGAAAAAATTTATCCCCTTGTCCATATCCTAACTCATCAAATAAATTATTTTGTAATTGTTTCACTGCCTAATTTTTTTGAAGTAAACATCCTTGATTCCTCCAACAAACATTTCTATGGTACCATTCCAATTCTGTTTAAGTGGATAAAAATCAGGCTTTGAATCAGGAAGTTCCTTGTTCCAATCCTCTTTCAGATTCTAGCTATGTGATTATAGGACAATATTTAAAATTTTCTTAACCTCACTTTCCTCATTTATAAGCTACAGACAATAACAGCACCAATAGAATTTTGAGGACCAAGTTAAATGATATATGGAAAATACTGTAAATCTTAACATTCTTTGTATGTGTCCTTACAGTTTTTAAAATTCTGGTTAGTATTATTATACTATTATACACACATATACATGCATATATGTGTGTATGTAGATGTAGATCTATACACATATTTGTATACATATATATGTGTGTGAATACATATATGTGTTCATATATATCTATATATCTGTATCTATATATAAAATCACTTACATACTGATCAGTCAAACTAGCTAGCTTTCTTCATATAGATAGTATGTGTCAAATAATTGAAATGATGGTAAATTTTATGTGTGTGTATGTGTGTGTGTGTGTGTGTGTGTGTGATAGGTTATATCTTTGAGCTTATAGTTGAAAAGAAATATATCTATCTAATGAATTGGGAATTTATAACATTTTAAGGAAATAGTGACTATCCTCTTCTTTCATTCCGCACCTCTCTTCAACAAGAAACTATTTCCTCTTCATGATGGCAGTAGAGAAAATCACATCTCAGGCTGCTGCTAGACATCAGCTGAAACTTGTCTATTGTCTGCAAACTTGTTGGTTTACACCTTTGCTGGGCTAGAGAGTGAACTGTTTTGCCTTAATTGGTGATCACTAGGCTAGAGCAAAGCAATATCCTTGTTAATGTCAACACACTTAATTAGACCAAGTAAGCGACAACAGTTAATAGGAATTTCAAAGCAAGGTTCTCCCTGTCTGGGATAATTAACACTGGACTACTTATTGCCTTTTTGTTTCCACATTGCATCAGGGTTCATGTGTTGTGTATCTGGAAGTAATCTACAGAGATTTCTTTGAGGATGAAATTTGTCCAAGTTTCTGCCTCTGATGGATTAACTTGTACTTTTTCAACGTGAATTTCATTTTGTTTCTTTCTGTCCATATTTCTTCATTTCTCAGATTTACTTACATCATTTACCCGTCTTTGTCAGTGTTCCTAATTATTTTTAATATTCTCAGAAAACTTTAGACATAGCTTTTTATATTCGTTTTTTAGTTCATTACTGAATGTTGTAAGTAAAATCACATCTAACATTAACCCATCCAGCAACCCCAATGTTTCCCAGATTGACTATACTTTTGGTGATTATTATTTTCTGATTATGTTTAAAATTTATCTTGGTTAAATATTGTCAGTAAAGTCTCAAAGGGTATAATACTTAACATAGATTATATTTCAACAACAAAAATAACCATTTAATTTTCTTTGTTTTGGTAACAAAGAAAGCAAGAACAACATTTCTGCATGTTTTTTGTTTTTTTTAACCTGTTTCAGTTTCTATTCAGTAATACCATTGTCCTTCACATCAAAGTGATTTTCACTCTATATTTATCCTATTATTTTGCTAAGTATTGATATCAACATTGCAAGAGACTGTTCTAGTCTCTCTGTTTAGAAATTGCTAGCAATTCTGTTTTTTCTTGGGCTTGCAATGATTTTTTTTTAAAATAGATTTAAGTGGTTTGGGGGTTATTTACCAATTCCCTTAATATCCTAGGATGTATGTCATCTGGACCTGCTGATTTGCATATGTTCAAATTTCCAAAATATTCCCATACCTGATTTTTGTCAATAGCAATTTTGCAAGGTCTTCATTACTGTCTAATTGCCTAAATTTATTTTTATTTATTTTCTTTGTTATAGAAAGATTTAAAATAGAAACTCAATGTTTCAACTCATTTAATGGCAACCTTATCTAACATTTATTTAGAAAAAAATTCTAACTGTATTTATAAAAAAGTCAAAGTGAAATTAAACAATAGAAAGAAGAAAAGAAGAAAATTCTCCCCAGATTAAAACCTTTGGAAATAGATGAAGGTCATTGATCTTGGATATGCACCTGATTCAGGAATTAAACATACAATGGGTCAGAGCACAAGACCTCTTTGAAATTAATCTTACTAAGTGAGCAGGGACTATGTCCAGTTTTCCAGATCTATATTTTGCCACTGGATCCAGATGGCTCTGGAGGAGAATGTGAGACTGGTGACTTTGCACAGGCCTCTCTCACTTAAATCCAATTTGTTTGCAAGTCATGGCATCACCTTCCTGATGTCAGGGTTCTTTTCCAGAAGGAAGGACAAGCAACTAAGCAAGCATAGTAGAATTCAGAAGGCAAATGCCATTCAATGTAAGGCCCTTTTACTCTCTAAAATCTCTGACTAGGGTTGGAATTCATACACTCAGTGATGAAGGATATAAGTTTTGGGAGAGGAGAAAAGAAATTTGGGAGGAAAAATGATTAGAATTCCAAAACTATATTATTATATTTGGGAATATAACAAAAAAATAATGGAATGTAGTTAAGAATGCAATTCTGACATCACAGTAATTGTGATGTGGGGGAAATGGGAAGGAAATGGAGCTTACATATTTATAGAAAACTGGAGCTAAAAATGACCTTATATAGAACCTTGTCAAATGACATCATTTTCCATATGAAATGACAGAAGGTCTTAAAAGTCAAACAACTTGCCTAAGGTGACAGAGCTCATAAACAACAGAACTGAGACTCAAAACTAAAAATCCTGAATCTAAATCTAGTAATCTTTTAAGGAGAATATTGAGAGTTGTAGGCAGCTAGGTGGCACAGTGAATAAAGTATCAAGCCTAGAGTCAGGAAGATTCATTTTCTTCATTTCAAATCTGGTCTCTGACACTTACAAGTTGTGTGACCCTAGGTAAGTCACTTAATCCTGTTTGTCTTAGTTTCCTCATCTGTAAAATGAGCTGGAGAAGGAAATGGCAAACCACTCCAGTCTCTTTACCAAGAAAACTCAAAATGGAGTTATGAAGAGTCAGACATGACCTGGAAACAACTGAAAAACAATGTGAGTACATTCATTGACCTACATAGAATTAACTTCCCCAAAAGTTATGAAAAAATGGAAACAAAGGAAAAAAATTAGTAGCAATAGAAAGGGACAACTCCATACCAATTAGAATAGTAATTCTAAAGCTCCAAATAAGCTTATCCTATCAATTTACACTGACATCAACAAAAGTAAAGTTTTGTATGTTGGTTGGTTAATTTTTGTGTTTTACATATGAAAGAAGAAATAGAAGTGTTCCTTGAGGTAAATGAGAAAAGGTAAAGAAGAAAAGATAAAAAAGTCTTTATTCAAATTTTATTATTTTCTTCAATAATTTTCATAATTGAAAGGATAGAAGTCAATTAGTAAATAAGGAATCAGAAACTAAACAAAGTGATGAAACAATGAGAACCTGTTTACCTTCAATGATTTAAAATCACTAGGCCCAGGTGATCGACATTCCAGAGTACTGAAAGATGTGGCCGATATTATTGTTGAGTCTCTTTCAATGTTACATAAATCCTCATTCATAATAAGAGAAACAAGTAGGAAGACAGGTAAGTAGATAGATAAAAAGGGAGATAGAGGCAGATTCAACCACAGTGGAGTGGTAACACAGGCTGGCTGAATCTCCAGCAGCAGTTTGGATTCCCAAATTGCTCATTACAGGAAAGGAGTCCAACACAACGGGATGAGTGAGAAGTGCAGGGCCTGCTATACCTGCAGCAGTTACTCCTAGGGCTATCAGCCCAAAGACTAAATGTTTGTAAGTCACCTACTTTAAATTCCAGGAGGCAAGATGGTGGAGCAAAGTGTATGTGCTCTCACTCTCCCGGATTAAACTTGAAAAACTGAAAAAATATTGCCCCAGAAATGTTTCTGGAATAGTGAAGCCAGCAGAAGGGATGAACAGACATTTAACATGGTAGGCTACAGAGACCACCAGAAAGGGTCCCTCTTTCAGTGACTGAAGGGGAAAAGTGTAGGGCCCTAAGTGTCCAAGCAAGCCCCACCTGAGAGAACCTGCAGGAGATCCTGAGCCCAAAGCAGGTGGAGTCAGTAAGAGTGAACACCAGGACCCCATGCATGACTTAGCACAGCCAGGGTAGTTGGGCAGACATGAGACCAGATGGGGTTAGTGCAAAAAGTGGGAAGAGAAATGAGAGTGATGCAATAAAATCATGAAAAACAAATCAACAGTTTGCTAAAGGCCACCGAAAAAAAGGCTGAAGAAAATAACACCTTTAAAAATAGGAATAAGTGGTCCAAAAGTCAATGAGGAGGAAAATGTTTTAAAAAGTAGAATTGGACAAAAGGAAAAGGGGGTTCAAAAGCTCACTCAAGAAAATAGTACTTTTACGGGGGGTGGAGCCAAGATGGGAGAGTAGAAAGATGTACATATGCTAGCTCTTCCCACACATCTCATAGAATACCTGTAAAGAAAGACTCTCCACAAGTTCTAGAGCAGCAGAAGTGGAGAACAACAGAATGGAGGAAATATTCAGCCCAGGATGACCTGAAAGGCTGATGGGAAATGTCTGTGCCACCAGACACATAGGCGCAGCTCCAGAAAGAGGACATGAGCAGGCATTGGGGGTGGAATCCCCAGTGGCAGTAGCATCAGTTTGCAGATGCCTCAACCCAAAGGCACCAAAGATAAGTGACAGGGTTTCTTCAGCTGGCCTAGAAGGGAGAAGGTTCTTCCCATAGCTCCAGCCTCAAGCTGCAGCCCCAGAGGCCATATTGGGCAGCCCCGACAGCAACCCTCATCCATCGTTGTATTATAAAACCCCTGGCAGCACTGAGCAGCCCTGGGTAGAGGCCCTGCAGAATCTGCTCCTTATCTCACACTGAATGGCAGTCCAGTTCCCACAGCTTATCTGAATCTCAGCCCCAAGTGTTGACTTGGCAGAACTGGAAGGAAGGTGGTTGTGAAGAGGAAACTCTACTAATATTCTGGGCACAAAAATCTCTTGTTGCTCCCACTCCAATGTACATGTCTGGATTGTGACACCTTGGAGGAAATGAGATCTTACAGATCCCCAGAGTATACTCTACTTTTGGCAAAGGACCCAAAAGTCAAGTAAACTATTTGGGAAAATGCCCCAAAAAGTGAAAAAAATAAGACTATAGAAGGCTGATTTCTTTCAGATGAGGAAAAACAATGCTTACCATCAAAGAAAGACATAAAAGTCAAGGGGTCTGTATCCCAAACATCCAAAATAAATATTCAATGGACTCAGGTCATGGAAGAGCTCAAAAAGGATTTTGAAAATCAAGTAAGAGAAGTGGAAGAAAAATTGGGAAGAGAAATGAGAGAGATGAAAAAAAAAATCATGAAAAGCAGATCAACAACTTCCTGAAGGAGAACCAAACAAATTCTGAAGAAAATAACACTTTTAAAAATAGGCTAACACAATTGCAAAAGAGGTTCAAAAAGCCAATGAGGAGAGGAATGCTTTAAAAAGCAGAATTAACCAAATGTAAAAGGAGGTCCAAAAGCTCACTGAAGAAAATAGTTCTTTCAAAATTAGAATGGAATAGATGGAGGTTAAGGACTATGAGAAACCAAGAAATCATAAAGCAAATCCAAAAGAATGAAAAAATGGAAGATAATGGAATATCTCATTGGAAAAACAACTGACCTGGAAAATAGATCTAGAGGAAATAATTTAAAACTGATGGGACTACCTGAAAGTCACGACCAAAAAAAGAGCCTAGACATCATCTTTCATGAAATTATCAAGGAAAAGTGCAAGAAACTCCTATGAACATTATAGCCAAATTCCAGAGTTACCAGGTCAAGGAGAAAACATTGCAAGCAGCTAGAAAGAAACAATTTGAGTATTGTGAAAATATAATTAGGATAACACAAAATCTAAAAGCTTCAAAATTAAGGAATCAAAGGGTGTGAAATATGATATTCCAGAAGTCAAAGAAACTAGGACTAAAACCAAGAATCACCTACCCAGAAAAACTGAGTATAATACTTTGGGGGAAATATGGTTTGTCAACGAAATACAGAACTTTTAAGCATTCTTGATGAAAAGACCAAAGTTGAAAAGAAAATTTGACTTTCAAACCCAAGAATCAAGAGAAGCATGAAAAGGTAAACAGCAAAGAGAAATCATAAGGGCCTTATTAGAGTTGAACTGTTTACATTCCAACATGGAAAGACAATATTTGTAACTCTTGAAATTTTTTTCAGTATCTGGGTAGTTGGTGGGATTACACACACACACACACACACATACACACACACAGAGCACAGGGTGTGTTGAATACGACTGGATCATATCTAAGAAAATGAAATTAAGGGGATTAGAGAGGAATATATTGGGAGGAGAAAAGGAGAAATAGAATGGGGCAAATTATCTCTCATAAAAGAGGAAAGTAAAAGACTTTTCTGTGGAGGTAAAAATGGGGGAGGTGAGAGAGAAAACAAGCTTACTCTCATCACACTCAAACCAAGGAAGGAATAAAATGCACACTCATTTTGATATGATAACCTCTCTCATAATACAGGAAAGTGGGGGAGAAGGGGATAAGAAGGGTGGGGTAATGATTGAATACAGTGCAATGGGAGGAGGAAGCAATTAGAAGTCAACACTCTTGGGGAGGGACAAGGTCAAAAGAGAGAATAGAAGAAATGGGGGGGCAGGATAGGATGGAGGGAAATATAGTTAGTCTTATACAACATGACTATTATGGAAGTCATTTGCGTAACTACACATATATGGCCTATATTGAATTGCCTGCCTTCCCAGTGGGGATAGGTGGTGAGGGAGGAAGGAAGAGAAGTTGGAACTCAAATTTGTGGGAACAAATGTTGAGTTTTGTTCCTGCATACAACTGAGAAATAAGAAATACAGGAAATTGTGTATAGAAAATTTATTTTGCCCTACAGGACAAAAGAGAAGATGGGGATAAGGGAAGGGAGGGATGTTAGAAGGGAGGGCTGATTGGTGATAGGAGTAATTAGAATGCTCGAAGTTTTGGGGGGGTGAGGGGAGAGATGTGGAGAAAATTTGGAACTCAAAATTTTGTGGAAATGATTGTTGAAAACAACTAAAAATAAAGAAAATATTATTTTTAAAAATCAGAATGGAGCAAATGGAAACTAATTGATTTGATTCAAAACCAAGAAATTATAAAACAAAATCAAAAGAATGAAAAAATAGAAGAAAATGTGAAATATCTCATTAAAAAGATAACAGATCTGGAAAATAGATCCAGGAGGGATAATTTCAAAATTATTAGTCTACCTGAAACCCATGATAAACAAAAGAGTTTATACATCATCTTCCAAGAAATTATCAAGCAAAAGTCCCCTGATATTCTGGAATCAGAGGGTAAAATAGAAATAGAAAGAATTCACCAATCACCTAGCAAAAAATATCTGAAAGGAAAACTCCTAGGAATAATGTAGCCAAATTTCAGAGTTCCCAGGTCAAGGACAAAATATTACAAGAAGCACAAAGGAAACCATTCAAGTATTGTGGAATGCAATCATGATAACACAGGATTTAGCAGCTTCTATACTATGAGAATGAAGGGCTTGGGATATGATATTCCAGAGGTCAGAGAAGATAAGATTAAAACCAAGAATCACCTACCCAGCAAAACTGAGTATAATAGTTCAGGGCAAAAGTGGAATTTCAATGAAATAGAGAACTTCCAAGCATTTTTGCTGAAAAGACCAGAGCTGCATAGAAAATTTGACTTTCAAATACAAGAAACAAGAGTTACATGAAAGGTAAACAGGAAAGAGAAGCCTTAAAGAATTCATGAAAGTTGAACAGCTTACATTCCTATATGGAAAGATGTTCTTTGTAGCTCATGAGACCTTTTTCAGTATTAGAGTAGCTAAAGGAAATCATTTCAGCATGCAAGTAGAAATTTAGATACATGGAAAATGGAGTATAGAAATCCATTTTTCCCTACTTGAAAATAGAAGGGAGGAGTGATGGAAGATGTATGGGTAATAGAAGGGAGGACAGACAGGAGGAAGGGATTGATGCATTGCATGCTCTCCTGGGGTGGGGGGTATGGACAGATGGGGAGAAAAATTTCGGTTCTAATTCTTATGGAAGTGAATATTGAGACCTAATAAATAAATAAATTGTATATTAAATAAAATAAATGAGTATTTTATTCCTCAAAATAAAATAAGATGGGGTACATAAACTCCCTGAAAAATTTTTTAAAAAGCTAGAATAAAGCCAGTATTGTTATCTCTCATAGAAGAAGCAAGGAAAAGCTTTTCCAATGGAGGGACAAAGGGCAGAGGTGAGACAGAAAAACTGAAGCTTACTCTCATCACATTTGACTCAAGGAAGGAATAACACATACACTCAATTTGGCACAAAGATCTGTCTTATACTACAGGAAAGTAGCGGAGAATAAGGTAAGAAGGGTGGGGGAATGATGGAAGGGAGGGCAAATGGGAGGAGAGAGTAATTAGAAGTAAAAATCTTGGGTAGGGACAAGGTCAAAAGAGAGAATAGAAGAAATGGGGGCAGTATAGGATGGAGGGAAATATATTTAGTCTTACACAACATGCTTATTGTGGAAGTCGTATGCAAAAATGCACATATGTAGCTTATATTGAATTGTTCATCTTCTCAGGGGGGATGAGTGGGAAGGAAGGGAGGAAGAGAAATTGGAACTCAAAGTTTTAGGAACAAACTCTGAAATTTTTTTTTTTTTTTTGTACAACTGGCAAATAATAAATAAAGGTAATGGGGTGTAGAAATTTATCTTGCCCTACAGAACAAGAGAGAAGATAAGGGAAGGGAGGGGTGTTAGAAGGGAGGGTACATTGGTGGAAGGAGCAATCAGAATGCACAGTGTTTTGGAGTGGAGGGAGTGGAAAGAGACGAGGAGAAAATATGGAACTCAAAATTTTGTGGAAATGAATGTTGAAAATTTAAAATTAATTAAAAAAGAATAAAATTATAAATTTAATCAGAAAAAAATAGAATTGGGCAAGTACAAGCTCATGACTCTATGAGGCATCAGGAATCAGTCAAAATCTAAAGACTGACAAAATAGCAGAAAATGTAATATAGATCATTAGAAAAACAACTGAATTGGAAAATAGATCCAGAAGAAAAAATCTAAGAATTTTTCTTCTACTTGAAAGTCATCATGAAAAAATAGCCTAGACAGTATCTTCAAAGAAACCATTCAGGAAAACTGCCCAGAAGTTCTAGATTCCAAGGGCAAAATAGTCATAGAAGGAATCCACCAATCTCCTTCTGAACAAGATTTCAAATTGAAAAAAACGAAGCAATATTGTGGAAAAATTCCAGAATTATTATATCAAGGAGAAAATACTGCAAGCAGCCAGGAAGAAACAATTCAAATATTGGGGAAGTATAGTCACAATCACACAGAAGCTTTCAGCTTCCACATTTAAAGGTTGGAGGGTTTTGAATATGATATTTTGTAAGGCAAAGGAGCTTGGATTGTGAACAAGAAGCCACTACCCAGTCAGGCAAGGATATGGACATTTAACAAAAAGAAAAAAAAGAAAAAGAAATTTCCAGATCTTTCTAATGAAAAGGCCACCACTGAGTAGAAAATTTGTTCTTCAAATGGAAGACTCAAGAGAGGCATAAATAGTGAAATAGGGGGAAAAAAAGAAAAAAGAAAACTTGATATTCAACATAGGCAAACTGTTTACATCTGTATATGGGGGTATGTAATTGTTAATCTTGAGAATTATATATTTGTTACAACATTTAAGAGGAATTTATATGGATAGAGGGTGTGAGTACAAATTAACAGAGTGATGATAAAAAAAAACTAAATAACAAGTGCAAAGGGAGAAGAGGAAAGGAGGAGGCAGAAAAGGGTAAATTACATCACATGAAGAGGCAGAAAAGCATATTATAGTAGAGGAAAAGAAGAGAGGGAATGAAAATGATTTGAGCATTACTCTCATAGATTTGATTTAAGTAGGGAATAATATTCTTAGTTAAATATAGAAATATAAGTTGTGCTATAGAAAGTAGGAGAGGAAAAGGAAAAGAAAAGGGATGGGTGGTTAGAAGGGAGGGAAGAAATAATAAGGGAAAAGGGAAAGAAAGGGGAGAAGGGCAGATAGAAGGGAGAGAAGACTGAGGGAGGCAGTGGTCAGAAGTCAAACCCTTTTGAGGAGGGAAAGAAAGAAGAGAGGAATAAAATCATAAACATGAGGGGAAATAGGATGGAAAGACACAGAAAGTAATCATGACAGTGAATGTGAATGAGATGAACTCTCCCATAAAATGGAGGCAGATAGCATAATAGATTAAAAATCAAAATCCTACAAATGTTGTTTACAAGAACCATATTTGAAACAGGAGTATATCTAAAGGGTAACTGAAGAAAGGCTGGAGCAGAACATATTATGTTTCAGCTGAATTTAAAAAAGCAGGTTTACTAGTCCTAATCTCAGACAAAGCAAAAGCAGAAAGAGATCTAATCAAAAGAGATAAGGAAGGAAACAATATCCTGCTAAAAGGCATCACAGACAATGAAATAATATCATTACTAAACACATATGCACCAAGTGGTATAGCATATAAATTCTTAGAGGAGAAATAAGGGAATTACAGGAAGAAACAGATAGCAAACTATACTAGTGGGGGAAATCAACCTCCCCCTCTCTGAAAGTGATAAATCTAAACTCAAAAGTAACAAGAAATAAGTTAAGGAGGGGAATAGAATTCTGGAAAAGTTATATCAGACAGGCCTCTGGAGAAAATTGAATGAGGATAGAAAGAATGTACAGTGGCACCTTGCACATACACAGAAGTTGATCATGTACTAGGGCATAAAATCCTCACAATCCAGTGCAGAAAGCCGGAAATAGTGAATGTCTCCTTTTCAAGCCACGTTGCAATTAAAATTATATCTAATAAAGAGTCATGGAAAGATAGATCAAAAACTAATTGGAAATTAAATAATCTAATCCTAAAGAATGAGTGGGTCAAACAATAAACTATAGAAACAATTAATAACTTCATTCAAGAGAATGATAATAATGAGACAATCTACCAAAACTTATGGGATGCAACAAAGGAAGTTTTTAGGGGAAGTTTTATATCTCTGAATGCTTACATGAATATAATAGAGAAAGAGGAGTTCGATGAATTGGGCATGCAACTGAAACAATGAGAAAAAAATTGAAAATCCCCAAGTTAGGACCAAATTTGAAATACTGAAAACCAAATGAGAGACTGATAAAATTGAAAGTAAGAAAAATTTTGAACTAATAAAATAAGAGCTGATTTTATTGAAAAGACATTAAAATTGATAATCCTTTGACTAATCTCATTAGAAGAAAGAAAGAAGAAAACCAAATTACCAGTTTCAAAAATGAGAAGGGTGACCACCTCAAAAGAAGAGGAAATTAAATGAATAATTAATATTATTTTACCAAACTGAAGGACTATAAATTTGAGAATCTTAGTGAAATTGATGAATATTTATAAAAATATGAATTGCCCAGATTAACAGAAGTGTAAGTACAATAGTTAAATAACCCCATCTCAGAAAAAAAATGATCAAACCATCAATGAACTCCTTAAGAAAAAATCTCCAGGTCCAGAAGGATTTTTAAGTGAATTTAATCAAATATTCAAAGAGCAATTAATTTAATACTATATAGACTATTGAGGAAAAAATATGGAGTCCTACCAAATTACTTTTATGATAAAAAATATGGTGCTGATACCTAAATCTTGAAAAGCCAAAACAAAGAAAGAAAGTTACTGACTAATTTCCCCAGTGAATATAGATGCAAAAAATTTAAAGAAGATATTAGAAAAAAATTACAGCAAATATTTATAGAAGATATTAGAAAAAAAAGTACAGCCACTTATTGGGAGAATAATACATTTTAATAAGGTAGAATTTATACCAGGAATGCAGGGTTGGTTCAATCCTGGGAAAACTATCAGCAGAATTGATTATAACAAAAGTAACAGAAACCATATGATTATCTCAAAAGATACAGAAAAAAAATCTTTTGACAGAACACAACACCCAATCCTATTGAAAACACTGAAAAGCATAAGACTAAATTGAACCTTCCTTAAAACAATAAGTAGCATCTACCCAAAAACCATCAGCAAACATTATATGTAATGGCGATAAGGTAGATGCATTTTCAGTAAGATCAGAAGTGAAATAATGATGTCAATCACTGTTGTAATATGGTACTAGAAATGCTAGCTGTAGCAATAAAAGAAAAAGAAATTGAAGGAATTAGAAAAGGCACAGAAGAAACTAAGCTTTTGCTCTTTGCAAATGATATGATGATACACTTAGAGAATCCTAGAGAATCAAGTGAAAAAAAAATTCTTGAAATAATAAACAACTTTGGCAAAGTTACAGGTTACAAAAATAAACCCATATGAATCATGTGCTTTTCTATATATTACTAACAAAGCCCAACAGCAAGAGATAGAAAGTGAAATCCCATTTAAAATTAATGTAAAAACGATCATATATTTGAGAATCTAGCTGCCAAATCAAACTCATGGACTATACACAATTACAAAACATTTTTTTGTCCAAATAAAGTCAGACCTAAATAACTAGAAAAGCATCAATTGCTCACGGATAGGATGAGCTAATATAATAAACATGACAAGGCTACCTAAAATAATTTATTTATTCAGTGCCATATCAATCAAGCAACAAAACATAACAACTATTTTGTAGATCTAGAGAACATGCTATCAAAATTCATCTTGGAGAAAAAAAAAGGTCCAGAATATCAAAGGAATTAATGAAAATAAATTTTAGGGAAGGTGGCCTAACTATACTGGATATTAAATTGTATTATAAAGCAGCAAGTTTCAAAACCTTTTGCCGCTGGCTAAGAAATAGAAAAGTAGATCAGGGGAATAGTTTAGGTACACAAGACACAATAGTCAATTATTAATAGCAGTTTATTCCTTGAGAAAGCCAGCTTCTGGGATAAGAATTCACTGTCCGACAAAAACTGCTCTGAAAATTAGAAAACAGTCTGTCAGAAACCAGGCGTAGGCCAATGCTTGACAGCACATATCAGAATACAAACCAAACGGTTACTCGATCTAGATACAAAAGTTCATACTATAATCAAAATAGAGGAACAAGGAATATTTGTCAGATTTATGGAGAATGGAGGAACTTATGATGAAATATGAGACAGATCATTATCAAATGCAAAATGGATAATTTTTATTACATTAAATTGAAAAGTTTTTGCACAAACAAAACCAATGCAACCAAGATTAAGCAGAAAAAAATGGGAGAGAATTTTTGTCACTAGTGTCTGTGATAGAGGACTCATTTTTAAAATATATAGAGATTGAGTCAACTTCACAAAAATACAAATCACTCACCAATTTACAAACGGTCAAAGGATATGAAAAGGCAGTTTTCAGATGAAGAAATTAAAACCTTCTATAGTCATATGAAAAATGCTTTAAATCGCTGTTGATTAAAGGGATACAAATCAAAACAACTCTGAGGTACCACATCACATCTATCAGTTTGGTTAGAATGACAAGACAGGAAAATGGTAAATGTTGGAGAACGTGTGGGAGAGTTGGACAAGTAATAGTGGAGCTGTGAGTTGATGCAATCATTCTCAAGAGCAACTTGACACTATGCTCAAAGGGCTATAAAAATATGCATACCTTTTGACCCAGCAATTCCACTTCTAGCGTTGTATTAAAATTAATTAATTAAATTAAAATTTAATATTTAATTCTAATTTAAAAATAAATTACTTAAATTAAAATTAAAAATTCCCATATTAAAAATGGGAAAAGGACACTCATTCCCAAAAATATTTATACCAGCTTTTTTTTTTGTGGAGGCCAAGAATGGGAAATTGAGGAGATTCCTATCAATTGGGGAATGGCTGAGCAAGTTGTGGTATATGAATGTAATGGAATACTATTGTGTTATAGGAAATGACAGAAAGATTTTAGAAATACCTGCATAGACTCATTTGAATTGATAGTGAGTGAAATGAGAAGAACCAGGAGAACATTATACACAGTTGAAGTCATCGTGTGAGAGAACTGCTTTTGATAGATTTAATTCTCCACAGAAATTAAAGGACCTAAAACATTTCCAAAGAACTCATCTAGGGAAAGAAGTATGGAGTAATAAGGTAGAATGAAGCAAACCATTTTCTCTTTATTTCTGTTTGGTTTTGTTTAATTTTACTCATTTTTCTCTCATTCATTTTATTTTTTCTATGAAACATGTTTAATATGAAAATATGTTTAATAGGAATATTAAATTCCTATTTAATGAGCCCAAATAAGATTTCTTGCCATTTTAAGGAAGTAAAGGGGAGGAGGGGGGAGGAAATTTAAAAGTTATGGAAGTGATTATTGAAGTTAAAAAAGGGGGGGACAGAGTCAAGATGTCAGAGTAGAAGGACGATCTATAAGAGTTCTCCCCCTCCAGCCTATAAAATATCTGTAAAAATGACTCTAAACAAATTGTAGAGGATCAGAAGCTACAATACAACAGAGTGAAAGAGATTTCCAGTCCAAGACAGCCTGGAAGGCATACAGGAAAACTCTATCACACTGGCTGTGTAGCAAGGGCAGCCCAACCTTAGCTGTACAGTATGGCAGGACCAGGACCCGAATAGGCTTCAGGGTGCCACTGGCAGCAGAAGATCCCAGATTACTCAACCCACAAATGCCAAACACAGCTTGAAAGGTCAGTGAGAATGTGCTTTCACATGGACAAGAAGGGAGCAGGGTCCTCCTGCCGTGGCCCGTCTCCACGGGGCACAGTACAGCAACAGTGTTCATTTTTGGAACCTTTGACTTAAAGCCCACGGGGAAATTGATCCATTTATCTGGGTCTCAGCCCAGAGTGGCAGTGTTGGGGTTGAAGAGGAGCACTGGCATGGTGGAGCTGGTGGAGGCTTTGAAGTGGATCCTGGGCAGAAAATCTTGCAGTAGCTCCGAGACCAGAGCATAGGTCAAGAGAGGAGTAAACTCCTCACCCTTGGTTGTGCTACCTCAGAGAAATGGAGAAGGTATAGATCCCTAGTGTATACCCTCCTCTTGACAAAGAATTCAAAAGTCAAGTAATTGGATGGGAAAATGCCCCCAAAATGGGGAAAATAAGAATATAGAAGGTTATTTTCTTGGTGAACAAATATTTTCTTCTATATTTTCAGATGATGAAGAACAATGCACACCATCAGAGAAAGACTTAACAGTCATGTTTTCTGTGTCCAAACTCTCCAAAATAAATATGCAATTATCTCAGGTCATGGAAGAGGGGAAAAAGGATTTTGAAAAATCAAATAAGAGATGTGGAGGAAAAATTGGGAAGACAAATGAGAGTGATGCAAAAAAAATCATGAAAAATGAGTCAACAGCTTGCTAAAGGAGACCCCCCAAAAAAAATGCTGAAGGAAACCAGAGGCCCAAAAAGCCAATGAAGAGAAGAATGCTTCAAAAACCAGAATAAGCCAAATGGAAAGGGAGATTCAAAAACTTACTGAAGAAAATAGTTCTTTAAAAGTTAAAAAGGATCATGATCAAAAAAAGAGCCTAGACATCATCTTCCATGAAATTATCAAGGAAAACTGCCCTGATATTCTACAACCAGGGGGCAAAATAAGTATTGAAAGAATCCATCGATCACCGCCTGAAAGAGATCCAAAAAGAGAAACTCCTAGGAACATTGTGACCAAATTCCAGAATTCCCAGGTCAAGGAGAAAATATTGCAAGCAGCTAGAAAGAAACAATTCCAGTATTGTGAAAATAAAATCAGGATAACTCAAGATCTAGCAGCTTCTACATTAAGGGATCACAGGGTGTGGAATAGGATATTCCAGAAGTCAAAGGAACTAGGACTCAAACCAAGAATCACCTACCCAGCAAAACTGAGTATAATACTTCAGAGGAAAATATGGTTTTTCAATGAAACAGAGGACTTTCAAGCATTCTTGATAAAAAGACGAGAGCTGAAAAAAAAAATCTGACTTTCAAACAGAAGAATGAGAAGAAGCATGAAAAAGTAAACAGCAAAGAGAAATCATAAGGGACTTACCAAAAGTGAACTGTTTACATTCCTACATGGAAAGACAATATTTGTAACTCTTAATACTTTTCAGTATCTCAGTAGTTGGTGCGACCACACACACACACACACACACACACACACACACACACACAAACACACATACAAACACACACACATGTATACACGTGCATGCACCCACACATACACATATGCACGCACATACAGAGACAGAGAGCACAGAGTGAATTGAATAGGATGGGACCATATCTTAAAAGAAATTAAGGTAAATGGTGAGAGAGAAAAGAAGGGGGAGGAAACAGGGTGAAATGGAATGGGGTAATTATATGTCATTTAAGAGACAAGTAGGAGACATTTTAGTGGAGGGAAAAATAGGAAAGCTGAGAAAAAGAAAAAAAAAACAAGAAGTTTACCCTCATCACATTTGACTAAACGAAGGAGTGAAATGCACACTCATTTTGGTATGAAAACCTATCTTACACTATAGAAAAGTGGGGGAGAAGGAGATAAGCAAGGGGGGATATTGGAAGTGGGGGCAATGGGAGGAGGGAGCAATTTGAAGTCAATACTTGGGGAGGGACAGGATCAAAAGACAGAATAGAAACAATGGGGGGCAGAATAGGAGGGGAGGGAAATACAGTTAGTCTTACACAACACGACTGTTATCGAAGTCATTTGCAAAACTACACAGATATGGCCTATATTGAATTGCCTGCCTTCCCAAAGGAAATGGGTGGGTAGGGAGAGATGGGGAGAATTTGGAACTCAACGTTTTAGGAAGAACTGTTTAGTATTATTCTTGCTACTAGGAAATAAGAAATACAGTTAATGGGGAATAGAAAGTCATCTGGCCCTACAGGACAAAAGAGAAGATGGGGACAAGAGAAGGGAGGGATGATAGAAGAGAGGGCAGATTGGTGATAGGGAAAATTAGATTGCTCGGCATATTGAGGTGGGGGGAGAGGATAAAAGGGGAGAAAATTTTGAACCCAAAATTTTGTGAAAATGAATGTAAAAAGTTAAATAAATATTTTTTTATTAAAAAAAAAAGTTAAAAAGGATCCAAGCAAGTGAGAGCTGCAGTACCACAGTCAGCAGCAGCTGCTGCTAAGACTATCAACTGACAAATTACATGTCTGTAAGTAACTTATGTGAACTTCTGGGAGCCCAAAATGGTGGAGTGATTGGTAAATGCAGTCTCTCCCTCTGCTTTTTGACCTTGAAAGAAAGAAACATAAACTATTTTCCCAGAAAAATCCTGGAGCAGTAGTATCAGCAGAAGGGGCAAAGAGTCTCATGTGAGCTTAGGAAAATTGGTAAGGAGTATTCGCCTTTCTGTGGTAGAAGGACTAGGGCTGTCCCAGACAGCCTTACTTCAGCAAACTAGAAGAAGATTCAGATCTCCATGGGGGTGGAACTTTGCAAACACCAACACCATGACCACAGGCATGCATCAGCAATCCAGGGGAAATGGGAAATCATTAGGGAAGGCAGGATTAGCAACCACTCAGCTTGCCTTTGGTCTACCTCAGCTGAGGAGATCTCCTAAAACCAGACTACCCCTCCCCCACACTTAATAAGTTAGCTCCATGGCTAAATCCTGGCAAACACACACACACACACACACACACACACACACACAAGAACTCATGTGGCCTTTGCTTTCACACATCAGCCAGCTCAGCACCAGGATCTTTAGCTTCTAGCTGAAAGAACCAGAGGCTACAGTACATGAAGCATCATCGTCATGAGTAAGAAGCAACACGGGAAGGAAAGGACCATAGAATCTTTCTATGGGGATAAGGACCAAAACACAACTAACTAAGAGGTCAGTATTGAGGCTGTATTATCTATCATCTGAAACTTCAGAAGAGCCTATGAATTGGTCACATGCACAAAGAGCACTCTTGGAAGAGCTGAAAAAGGAAATGGAAGAAAAACTGGCCAATGAATTTAAAAGTAAAAAAAAAAAATTCACTGAAGAGAACAGCTCTTTAAACAGGAAAATTGAACAAATGGAAAAGGAAGCACAAAACTTAACTGGAAAAACTGACAAATGGAAAAGAAAATGCAAAACTTAACTAGAGAAAAAAATTCCTTAAAAGAAATAATTGGACAGATGGAAAAGGAGATGGAAATATTAACTGAAAAAAACAACTTGAAAAAACGTAGAATTGGGCAAGTAGAAGCTAATGACTCTAAGAGACATCAAATAGCAGTCAAACAAAATCTAAAGAATGAAAACATAGAAGAAAATATGAAATATCTAATTGGAAGAACAACTGACTTGGAAAATAGATCCAGGAGATAAAATCTAAGAATTATTGGACTACCAGAAAACCACTATGAAAAAAAGAGCCTGCACAATATCTTCTAAGAGCACCTCAAGAAAAACTGCCCAGAAGTGCAAGATCCAGAGGGGAAAATAGTCATCGAAAGAATCCACTGTTCACCTTCCAAAAGGTATCACAAATTAAAAACACTAAGAAATGTTGTTGCCAAATGCAAGTACTATCAAGGGAAGGAGAAAATACTACAGGCAGTCAGAAAGAAACCATTCACATATCGAGAAGCTACAGTCAAGATCACATAGGGCCTTGTAGTTTCTACATTAAAAGATTGAAGGAATTGGAATGTGATGTCTGTAAGGCAAAGGAGCTGGGACTGCAACCAAGGATCAATTACCCAGCAAAGTTCAGCATAATATTTCAGGCAAGGAGATGAATATTCAATGAAATAAGGGATTTCCAGAACTTCCCAATAAAAAGGCCAGAACTCAATAAAAAATTCGATTTCCAAATGCAGGTCTCAAGAGAGCCATAAAATGGTAAACAGGGGAAAAGAAAAACCTATTACTCAATATGGGCAAACTACTTGCCTCCCTATAAGATGATACTTGTTAATCTTGAGAATTTTTATCTATTATGAAATATAAAGGGATAAAAATAGTGGGTATAAAGTAAATGATTTTTTGATAAAAATGTGATTTAAGGATGCAAAGAGATTGAAGAGGGAGATGTGGAAAGAAGGGAGAAAATGGCAAATTATATCAGAGGAAGAAGTACAAAATAATATTACAGTAGAGGTGAAGAGGGGTCAAGGATGGAACAACAAACTTAATTAAGCATAAAAATCTAAATAGTTCTATAGGCAGTAGGAGGGTAAAGGGGAAAGAAAAGAGCAGGAAGGCTAAAAGGGAGGGGAGAAATAATAAGGGTTAAAGGGAGTAAAAGGGAGGTGGGCTGAAAGAAGGAAGAGAAGATTGCCAGAGATGGTGGCCACAAATTAAAGCTCTATTGTGGAGGGGAAGAGAAAAGGGAGAATTAAAAGCACAAATAGTGGGAAAGAGTATGGAGGAAAAGACACAGATACTAATCATAACTCTGAATGTGAATGGGATGAACTCTCCCATAAAACTGAGACAGATAGAAGAATGGAATAAAAGCCATAATCCAATAATATGTTGTTTACAAGAAACACTTTTGAAATGGGGGGATACACACAGGGTAAATGTTAAAGGTTGGAGCAGAATATATTATGCTTCAGCTGATGTTAGAGAAGCATGGGTAGAAATCCTAATCTGAGACAAAACAAAAGCAGAAAGAGACTTAATCAAAAGAAATAAGGAAGGAAACTATATCCTTCTAAAAGGCACAATAAACTACGAAGCAATATTATCACTAAACATATATGCTATAACTGGTATAGCATCCAATTTCTTAGAGGAGAAGTTATGGGAGTTACAGGAAGAAATAGACAACACATCTAGAGTAGTGGGGAACCTCAACCTCCCCCTCTCTGAACTTGATAAATCTAATCTTCGAAAAAAGAAGAAATATATTAAGAAGGTGAATAGAACTCAGGATAAGGCAGATGTGATAGATCTGTGGAGAAAACTGAATGGGGATAGAAAGGAATGTACCTTTTTCTTGGCAGTGCATTGCATATAGACAAAAAATTGACCATGTACTAGGGCATAAAAACATCACAATCTTGTGAAGAAAGGCAGAGATTGTCAATTCAACCTTCTCAGATCACAATACAATAAAAATTATATGTAATCAAAGGACCTGGAAAGATAGTCCAGAAATTAATTGGAAACTAAATAATGTTATCCAAAAGAAGGAGTGAGTTAAACAACCAATCATAGAACCAATCAACAACTTCATTCAAGAGAATGACAATAATGAGACAACCTACCAAAATTATGGGTTACTGCAAAAATAGAGCAAGTTTTATATCGTTGAATGACTGCGTGAATAAAATACAAGAAGAGGAGATCGATAAATTGGTCATGCAACTGAAAAAGCTAGAAAATAGAAAAAATTAAAAATCCCCAAATAAATATTAAATTAGAAATACTGAAAACCAAAAGAGAGATTAATGAAATTGAAATTGAGAAAACTTTTGAAGTAATAAATAAAACTGAGAGTTTGTTTCATGAAAAAAACAATAAAAATGATAAACCTTTGGTCAACGTGATTAAAAAAAAAGAAAAAAGGAAATGAAATTATTAGAATTTAATATGAAAAGGGTAAACTCATCTCCAATGAAGAGGAAATTAATACTGTAATTAAAATTCACTTTCCCAACCTTATGCTCATGAATTCGGAAATCCAAGTGAGATGGATGACTATTTTAAAAAATATAAATTGCCCAGTTTAGCAGAAGATGATGTTGAATACTTAAATAACCCCATCTCAGAAAAATAAATGGAACAAGTCATCAATGACCTCCCTAGGAAAAAATCTTCAGGGCCAGATGGATTTAAAAGTGAATTCTATCAAACATTTAAAAAAGAGGTAATTACAATATTATATAGACTATTTGGGATAATTGGGGAAGAAGGAGTCCCAAATTCTTTTTATGATACAAATATGATACCTAAAGGAAAGGCCAAAACAGAGAAAGAAAATTACAGATCAATTTCTCTAATGAATATAGACGCAAAATTTTTAAGTAAGAATGTAGCAAAAGAATACAACAAATTATCTTGAGAATAATACATTATGGTCAGGTAGGATTCATACCAGGAATGAAGGGCTAGATCAATATTAGGAAAACTACAGTCATTATTGATCATATCAACAACAAACCTAACAGAAACCACACGATTATCTCAATAGATGCCAAAAAATCTTCTGAGAAAATAAAACACCCATTCCTATTAAAAACTGTCAAGTGCATAGGAATAAATGGAACGTTCCATAAAATAATAAGCAGTAACTACCTTAACCTTTAGCAAGCATTATATGCAATGGACATAAGCTAGATGTATTTCCAATATGATCAAGTGTGAAACAAGGTTGTCCATTATTACTACTACTATTCAATATGGTACTAGAAATGTTAGCTGAAGCAATAAGAGAAGAAAAAGAAATTGAAGGAATTAGATTGGGACAGGAATTAGAAGGAACTAAGTTATCACTCTTTGCAGATGATATGATGATATACTTAGAGAGTCCCAGAGACTCAAGCAAAAAAACTACCAGAAATAATAAACAACTATAGCAAAGTTGTAGTTTACAAAAAAAAAAAAACCCACACAAATCTCCTGCATGTCTATATATTACTAAAATGAGCAACAGTAATAGATAGAAAAAGAAATCTTATTTAAAGTTTGGGTAGACATTGTAAAAGTATTTGGGACTCTACCTGCCAAATAAAATCTAGAGACTATATGAACACAACTACAAAATACTTTTCATACAAATAAAGTCAGATCTAAGTATGTGTAAAAACGTCAGTTGTTCATGGTAGCCTGTGCCAATATAATAAAAATCATAATTCTACTTAAATTAATTTACTTATTTAGTGCCATAGCAATGAAGCTATCAGATAATTATTTTCTAGACCTGAAAAAAAATACCAAAATTTATCTGGAATAACCAAAGGTCCAGAATATCAAGGGAACTAATGAACAGAAATGCTAGGGAAAACAGCCTAGGCCTATCAGATCTCAAATTGTATTATAAAGCAGCAATGATCAAAATCAGTTTATACCGGCTAAGAAACAGAAGGGTAGAACAGTGGAATTTACCAGATATTCAAGACATAGTAGTCAATGAATATAGTAATCTATTGTTTGATCAACTCAGGGACCCCAGCTTCTGGGATAAGAACTCACTGTTCGATAAAAATTGCTGAGAAAGCTTGGATAACAGTGTGGTGGAAACTAAGCATAGAACTATGCCTAAAATAGTACATAAGAATAAAGTCCAAATGGGTACATGATCTAAGTATAAAACTTGATAAAATAAACAAATTAGTGGAGCAAGGACTAGTGTATTTATCAGATTTGTGGAAAAAGGAAGAATTTTTGACTAAAGACATAGAAAGCAGTATGAAGTGCAAAATGGATAATTTTGATTACATTAAACCGAAAAGTTTTTGCACAGCTAAATGCAATCCCACCAAGATTAAGAAGGAAGCAGAAAACTGGGAAATAATTTTTGTAATTAGTGTCTGTAATAAAGGCCTCAATTCCAAAACATATGGAGAACTGAGTCAAATGTGTAAGAATACAAGTCATTCCTCAATTGATAAAAGTCAAACGATATGAATAGGCATTTTTCAGAGGAAGAAGTTAAAGATATCTAGTCATACCAAGTCAAATGAGAAAATTCTCAAAATCATTATTGATTAGAGAGGTGCAAATAAAAACAACTCTGAGAAAGCACACCACACCTATCAGATTGGCTGACATGACAAAACAGGAAGATGATAAATCTTGGATAAGATGTGGGAGAGTTGGAACACTAATTCAGTTTTGGTGGAGCTGTGAGCTGACCCAACCATTCTGGAGAGCAATATGGAGGCAAACTCAAAGGGCTACAACATTGTTCATACCCTTTGACCAAGCAATACCTCTTCTAGGACTGTACCCCCAAGAGCTTATAAAAGTGAGAAAGAGTCCCACATATACCAAAATATTTATAGTAGCACATTTTGTGGTGGTCAGAAACAGGAAATCAAGGGGATTCCCATCAATTGGGGAATGGCTGAATAAATTGTGGTATATAAATGTAAAGGAATAGTATTGTGCTATAAGCAGTGATGAAGAGGAAGACTTCAGAAAGGCCTTGAAATACTTACATGATCTGATGCTGAACAAAAGGAGCAGAACCAAGATGTACATGGCATCAACCACAGTGTGCAAAGATTTTTTTCTTGCAGACTTCGAATTTCATTGCAATGCAAGGACTTAAAACATTCCCCTTGCTCTTTTAAGGCAAAATGCCTTCCACATATAGAGAAAGAACTATGGAATTCAATTGCAGAATGTAGCAGATCATATTCTTTTGTTTTATGTTTTGGTTTGTTATATGGTTTATCCCATTCATTTTAATTCTTTTATGCAACATGACTATGGTGAAAATGTATTTGATAGGAATGTATGTGTAGAGCCCATATAAAATTTTATATCATCTTAGGGAGGGAGAGGAGATGTAGGGGGCAAAGAAGGAGAGGGGAGGGAAAAAATGTAAGATATGCGGTAATGATTGTAGAACACTGAAAATAAATAAAATTAACAAAAAATAAAAAAAAAATCAGGAAGTTAGGAGATAGAAGTTAATGACATTATGAGAAACCAGGAAATTACCAAACAAAACCAAAAGAATGAAAAAATCGAAGACAATATGAAATATCTCATTGGAAAAAAAACAATTGACTTGGAAAATAGATCTCTCCCAAACTGGGAGAGACCAGTTTGAAATTCTGGGACTACCGGAAAGCCATTATCAAAAAAAAAAAAAAAAGCATCGACATAATCTTTTATGAAATTATTGAGGAAAACTGCTCTGGAAACAGAGTATAAAATAAAAGTTGAAAGAATCCACTGATAACCCCCATATATAAATCTGAAAAAACAGCTCCTAGAAATATTGCCAGGTCAAGGAGAGAATATTGCAAGGAGGCAGAAAGAAACAATTAGAGTACTATGGAAATACAAACAGAATAACAAAAGACCTAGAATCTTCTACATTAAGGATTCAAAGGGCTGGGGAATATGATATTCCAGAAGTAAAAGGAACTAGGATTAAAATAAAGAGACACTTACCTAGCAAAACTGAGTGTAATACTTAAGGGGAAAAATTGTCATTCAGTGAAATAGAGGACTTTCAGCAGTCTTGATGAAAAGACCAGAGCTGAATCAAAAATTTGACTTCCTTTTTTTTAAATATAAATTTATTTATTTAACTTTTTACATTCACTTTCACAAAATTTTGGATTCCAAATTTTCTCCCCATTTATCCCCTCCCCCCACTCCAATACACTGAGCATTCAAATTTCCCCTATCACCAATCTGCCCTCTCTTCTATCCTCCCTCCTTTCTCTTGTCCCCATCTTCTCTTTTGTCCTGTAGGGCCAGATGACTTTCTATTCATAATTAACTGTATTTCTTATTTCCTAGTAGCAACAACAATACTCAACAGTTGTTCCTAAAACTTTGAGTTCCAAATTCTCCCCATCCCTCCCTCTCCACCCATTCCCTTTGGGAAGGCAGGCAAGTCAATATAGGCCCTATCTGTGTAGTTTTGCCAATGACTTCGATAATAGTCGTGTGTAAGACTAACTGTATATCCCTCCATCCTATCCTGCCCCACATTGTTTCTATTCTGTCTTTTGATCCTTTCCCTCCCCAAGTGCTGACTTCAAATTTCTCCCTCCTCCCATTGCCCTCACTTCCATCAACCCTCCCTCCCTGCTTATTTCCTTCTCCCCTGCTTTCCTGTACTGTAAGATAGGTTTTCATACCAAAATGAGTGTGCATTTTACTCCGTCCTTTAGGGGAGTGTGATGAAGGTAAACTTCATGATTTTGTATCAGCTCTCCTCTTTTTCCCTCCACTCAAAAGTTTCCTGCTTGCCCCCTGAATGAGATATAATTTACCCCATTCCATTTTACCCTCTCTCCTCCTACAACATTTCTCTCTCACAATTTACCTTAATTTCTTTTAAGATATGGTCCCATCCTATTCAATTCACTCTATGCTCTCTGTCTCTGTGTGTGAGTGCCTGTGTGTATGTGTGTGTGTGCATGCATGTACATGTGTGTGTGTGCACGTGTGTGTTCCTCTGTGTGTGGTCCCACCAACTGCCCATACACTGAAACGGTTTAAGAGTTACAAATATTGGGGGTGGAGTCAAGATGGCGGAGTAGAAAGACTCACGTATGCTACCTCCAAATCCACAGCCCATATATTTCCTGTAGGAAGAACTTCCCACAAATTCTGGATCACTGCAAGGCACGCAGAAACACAGTGGAAGAGATTTCCCTTCCAGAGAGCCCTGGAGAGTTGTCCCCAGGAGTCTGTCGTGCTCCGGAAAGCGGAGCCCACCCCAGTGCTGCCCTGGCCGCGGCCCCAGAGGAGCATCTGAGGAGGCTTCAGGGATGGAACCTCTGGCGGCCGGGAAGGTCCCTCTGCCCACAGACGCTACAGGTCAGTGAGAGAGATATCTGGACTGGCCGAGAAGGGAGCGGGGTGTCTCTGTGGCTCGGGCCCCCTTGGGAGGAAGCGGCAGAGGTAGAGGCAGGGGCAGGAAGTTGCAGAGGCAGGGGCAGTGGCAGAGGCTGCGGCGGCAGCTCGGGACTCCCCGAGGACCAGGCAGAAGCTCAGGTATCTGCATAAACCCCCTGAGGGAGCTGAGACTGGGAGGTGGCTCTGCCCCCACCCAATCCATTACTGAAGGCCTCTGCATAAAGCCCCTGAGGGAAATGAGCCTGGGAGGCGGCCCTGCCCCACACCAGAACCAGGACTTAAGCTCACATTGAATAGCAGCCAGAGCCGCCACGGAAAGCCCATTTGAATCTCAGACCCAAAGGACTAGCTGGCCAGATCTAGGCAGGGTTGGACAGGAATCTCAAAAGTCCAGTAACTGGCTGGGAAAATGCCCAGAAAAGGGAAGAAAAATAAGACTATAGAGAGCTTCTTTGAGCAGGTGCAAATGTTCCCGCCTTTCAATTCTGATGAGGAGAAAATATTCTTACCATCAGGGAAAGACATGGAGGGCGGGGCCCATGTATCCCAGACATCCCAGGGGGATGTCCAGTGGGCTCAGGCCTTGGAAGACCTCAAAAAGGATTTTGAAAATCAAGTTAGAGAGGTGGAGGAAAAACTGGGAAGAGAAATGAGAGAGATGAAAGAAAAGCATGAAAAACGGGTCAATACCTTGGTAAAGAAGACCCAAAAAAATGCTGAAGAAAATAACACCTTGAAAAATAGGCTCACTCAATTGGCAAAAGAGGTTCAAAAAGCCAATGAGGAGAAGAATGCTTTCAAAAGCAAAATTAGCCAGATGGAAAAAGAGGTTCAAAAGCTCACTGAAGAAAATAGTTCTCTCAAGATTAGAATGGAAGAGATGGAGTCTCATGACTTTCTGAGAAACCAAGAAATCATGAAACCAAACCAAAAAAATGAAAAAATGGAAGAGAATGTGAAATATCTCATGGGGAAAACAACTGACCTGGAAAACAGATCCAGGAGAGACAATTTAAAAATTATGGGACTACCTGAAAGTCACGATCAAAAAAAGAGCCTAGACATCATCTTCCATGAAATTATCAAGGAAAACTGCCCTGACATTCTATAACCAGAGGGCAAAATAAGTATTGAAAGAAGCCATCAATCACCACCTGAAAGAGATCCAAAAAGAGAAAGTCCTAGGAAACTCCTGTGGCCAAACTCCAGAACTCCCATGTCAAGGAGAAAATCTTGCAAGCAGCAAGAAAGAATTCCAGTATTGTGGAAATAAAATCAGGATAACTCAAGATCTAGCAGCTTCTACATTAAGGGATCAAAGGGTGTGGAATAGGATATTCCAGAAGTCAAAGGAACTAGGACTCAAACCAAGAATCACCTACCCAGCAAAACTGAGTATAATACTTCAGGAGAAAATATGGTCTTTCAAAGAGACATAGGACTTTCAAGCATTCTTGATGAAAAGAGCAGAGCTGAAAGGAACATTTGACTTTCAAACAGAAGAATGAGAAGAAGCATGAAAAGGTAAACAGCAAAGAGAAGTCATAAGGGACTTACCAAAGGTGAACTCTTTACATTCCTACATGGAAAGACAATATTTGTAACTCTTAAAACTTTTCAATATCTGGGTATTTGGTGGGATCACATACACACATACACATGTACACACGTGCACGCACACGTACATACACACATGCACGTACATACAGGGAAAGAGAGCACAGAGTGAATTGAATAGAATGGGACCATATTTTAAAAGAAATTAAGGTAAATGGTGAGAGAGAAAGGCAGAGGGAGGAAAGAGGGTGAAATGGAATGGGGTAAATTATATGTCGTTTAAGAGGCAAGCAGGACACTTTTTAGTGGATGGAAAAAGAGGAGAGATGAGGAAAAAAAAAGAAGTTTACCCTCATCACATTCAACTAAAGGAAGGAATAAAATTCACACTCATATTGGTATGAAAACCTATCTAACAATACAGAAAAGTGGGGGCAAAGGAGATAAGAAAGGTGGGGAGATGATGGAAGGGAGGGTAATGGGAGGAGGGAGCAATTTGAAGTCAACACTCAGGGAGGGACAGGATCAAAAGACAGAATTTAAACAATGAGGGGCAGGATAGAATGGAGGGTAATTCAGTTAGTCTTACACAACACGACTATTATGGAAGTCATTTGCAAAACTAAACAGATAGGGCCTATATTGAATTGCCTGCCTTCCCAAAGGGAATGGGTGGAGAGGGAGGGATGGGGGAATTTGGAACTCAAAGTTTTAGGAACAACTGTTAAGTATTGTTGTTGCTACTAGGAAATAAGACATACAGTTAATGAGGAATAGAAAGTCATCTGGCCCTATAGGACAAAAGAGAAGATGGGGACAAGAGAAGGGAGGGATGATAGAAGAGAGGGCGGATTGGTGATACAGAAAATTAGATTGCTCTGTGTATTGGGGTGGGGGAGGGGATAAAAGGGGAGACAATTTGGAACCCAAAATTTTGGGGAAAGGAGTGTAAAAAGTTAAATAAATAAATTTTTATTTTAAAAAAAGAGTTACAAATATTGCCTTTCCATGTAGGAATGTAAACAGTTAACTTTTGGTAAGTCCCTTATGACTTCTCTTTGCTGTTTTCTTTTTCATGCTTCTTCTCATTCTTGTGTTTGAAAGTCAAATTTTCTTTTCAACTCTGGTCTTTTTATCAAGAATGTTTCAAAGTCCTCTGTTTCATTGAAAAACCATATTTTCCCCTGAAGTATTATACTCAGTTTTGCTGGGTAGGTGATTCTTGGTTTGAATCCTAGTTCCTTTGACTTCTGGAATATCCTATTCCATGCCCTGTGATCCCTTAATGTAGAAGCTGCTAGATCTTGAGTTATCCTGATTGTATTTCCACAATACTGAAATTGTGTCTTTCTAGTGGCTTGCAATATTTTCTCCTTGACCTGGGAATTCTGGCATTTGGCCACAGTGTTCCTAGGAGTTTCTCTTTTTGGATCTCTTTCAGGCGGTGATTGATGGATTCCTTCAATACTTATTTTTACCTCTGGTTCTAGAATCTCGGAGCAGTTTTCCTTGATAATTTCATGAAAGATGATTTCTAGCTTCTTTTTTTGATCATGGCTTTTAGGTAGTCCCATAATTTTAAATTGTCTCTCCTGGATCTATTTTCCAGGTCAGTTGTTTTTCCAATGAAAGATTTCACATTCTCTTCCATTTTTTCATTCTTTTGGTTTTGTTTTACAATTTGTTGGTTTCTCAGAAAGTCATTAGACTCCATTTCTACCATTCTAATCTTGAGAGAACTATTTTCTTCAGTGAGCTTTTGAATCTCTTTTTCCATTTAGTTCATTTTGCTTTTGAAAGCATTCTTCTCCTCATTGGTTTTTGAACCTCCTTTGCCAATTGAGTTAGCCTATTTTTCAAGGTGTTATTTTCTTCAGAATTTTTTTGGGTCTCCTTTACCAAGGTATTGACCCATTTTTCATGCTTTTTTTGCATCTCTCTCATTTCTCTTCCCAGTTTTTTCCTCCACCTGTCTAACTTGATTTTCAAAGTCCTTTTTGAGCTCTTCCATGGCCTGAGCCCAGCGGACATCCACTTCAGATGTCTGGGATAGAGAGGCCCGGACCTCCAAGTCTTTCCCTGATGGCAAGCATTGTATTTC
The DNA here is from genome assembly GCA_023548195.1 of Bettongia penicillata ogilbyi. Lineage (NCBI taxonomy): Eukaryota > Metazoa > Chordata > Mammalia > Diprotodontia > Potoroidae > Bettongia > Bettongia penicillata. The sequence continues at coordinate 546,598 of JAJHZJ010000688.1, read as the reverse complement.
CTCATCAGAAATGAAAGGAGGAAATATCTGTTCACCAAGGAAGTAGCCTTCTATGGTTTTATTTTTCTTCCCTTTTCTGGGCATTTTCTCAACCAGTTACTTGGTTTCTGAGATTTCTCTCCACCCCTGCCTAGATCTGCCCAGCTTGTGCTTGGGCTCTGAGATTCAAATGCTGATCCCCATCCTCAGGGCTTTCTACAGGATGAGCAGCTGCTATTCAATGTGTGCTTAAGTTCTGGTGCTTGGATGGGGGCAGAGACACCTCCCAGACTCAGTTCCATCAGGGGGTTTGTGCAGAGATCTTCAGTAATGGTCCTGAGTCCCCGTCTACTCTGGGTGTCTGGGCCACTGCTGCCTCTGCCGCTGCCTGTGCAGTTGTCTTCTGAGGGAGCCCGAGCCATGGAGACACCCTGCTCCCCTCTCGGCCATCCCAGAAGTCTCTCTCACTGACTTGTAGCGCCTGTGGGTGGAGGGACCTTTGTGGTTGCCGGAGATTCCGTCCCTGAAGCCTGCTCGGATTTGCTCCTCTGGGGCTGCCCAGCCTGGGCAGCACAGGGGTGGGCTCCGCTGTCCAGAGCGTGACGGACCCCTGAGGTTGGCTTTCCGGGCTCTCTGGAATGGAAATCTCTTCCACTGTGTTTCTGCACAGCTTTCAGTGCTCCAGAATTTGTGGGGAGTTCTTTTTACAGGAAATTTATGGGCTGTGGATTTGGAGCTAGTATACATGAGTCTTTCCGCTCTACCATCTTGGCTCCTCTCCCCAAAATTTGACTTTCAATCTGAAGAATCAAGAGAAGCATAAAAAGGTAAACTGGAAATAGAATTCATGAGGGACTTGCAAAAGTTGAACTGCTTACATTTCTACATGGAAAGATAATATTTGCAAGCTTGATACTTTACTCAGTATTTAGGTAGTTGGAGGGATTTTATACACACACACACAGAGACGGAGAGAGAGAGAGAAAGAGAGAGAGACAGACAGAGACAGAGAGACGAAGACAGAGAGACAGAGACAGAGAGATGGAGAGACAGAGAGAGAGAGAGAGACAGAGCCTCAGAGAGAGAGAGAAAGAGAGAGAGAAGGAGGGAGGGAGGGCAGAGGGTGAGTTGAATAGGAAAGGATGATATAAAAAAAGTAAAGGAAGGTATGAGAGATGAATATATTGGGAGGAGAAAGGGAGAAATGGAATGGGGCGAGTTATCTCTCATAAACGAGGCAAGAAAAAGATTTTTCAGCGGAAGGGATAAGGGAAGAAGTGAGAGGGAATAAGTGAAGTTTACTCTCATCCCATTTGACTTAAGGAGGGAATAACATGCACTCTCTATTCGGTATGAATATCTATCTTATACTACAAGAAAGTAGGGGAGAAGGGGATGTTGGGTGGTGGGGGATAGAAAGGAGGGCAAATGGAAGGAGGGAGTAATTAGAAGTAAATACTTCAGGTGAGGGGCAAGGTCTAAAGTTAGAATACAATAAGTGGAGTAAGAAAAGGATGCAGGGAAATACAGATATTCTTTCACAACATGATTTTTATGGAAGTCTTTAGCAAAACTACACATATATAGCCTATACTGAATTGCTTGCCTTCTCAGGACTGGTGGAAAGGGAGAAAGGGAAAGAAGTTGGAATTCAAAGTTTAAGGAATAAATGTTGAGAATGGTTTTTGCATGCAGCTGGAAAATGAGAAATAGAGGTAATGGGGTATAGAAATATATATTTCCCTACAAAGAAAGAATGAAGATGAGGGTCAGGGAAGGGAGGGATGTGATAGAAAGGTGGATTGGGGAAGGGGCAATCAGAATGCACAGCGTTTTGGAGTGGTGGACTGGAGAGATGGGGAAAAAATTTGGAACTCAAAATTTTGTAGCAATGCATGTTGAAAACTAAAAATAAATAAATTAATTAAATAAACTGGTTATCATCTGCATACCCGAAATTGTTGATATTTTTCCAGGAAAAAAGAAAATTGAAAACAAATAAATTTAAGCACAGGTAGACAGATTTTTTTTTCAGATATAGACAAAAAAGGAGAAATTAGACGAAGAATCTATCAGTAAGAGAGTAGCCTGGATTGTTTTCAGAATACTCCAAACACTTGCTTGACCTGAAACTTCTCCATGAAACAAGAACTCATTTTTCGAACAAGAATTCTATTAGTTGTACATAGCTGTGAAACATGGAACACAATGGTTTCTAAAGAACCAAAAAAGAAAAATATTTAAAATCTTCCACCTTGTACTAGCATTTGTCATCTCAGCTCACTCCCAGTCTTTAATCACTGAAATTCTTCAAGCATACTCTGCCTAAATGTTTGCATTTTATTTTTACTGTTCTCTGACCTTGACTCCAGTTAGGGTAAGTATTAAGTCTCATATCCAACCTCAGTCCTATAACTGTGTTCTGAAGACTTCAAATTATTCCTGGCCATTGAACATACCTTGTGGTGGGATAGCTATTTTTGTGTTTTAGTTGTTACGTTTTGTTTGGAGGGGTATATTTGTTATCTGATGAAAATATTATGGTTGGATATTATGAACATTTCCTTAATAATAGAGCTGTTAAAGAGAATAATGTCACATGAGACTGTGGTATTCCCCGCTCAGAGGAAGATAGAAGGAAAGTATCTTATTTAATTGTAGGCTGCACAAATTACCTTCTGAAAATCTTTCTGCCACTGAAATGTTATGGTGTTATAATAAAATTAAGTATAATTAATATTCCCACATTTGAATAGAGTTTGCAGTGTTTTTATTTATAATACATTACATTAATATTACAATAAACATATGAGATGTTTGACAGGTATTTACCTTATATTACTTTATACAAAGCAAAAAAAAAAAAAAAAAAAGAAAAAAAACATGCAGAAAAGCTAAGTAACTTGTCAATGGCTAAATAGCTATCATGTCCAGGGTGGCATGTGAACTCATCCCTTCTCAATAGCAAGTCTATTACTCTAGCCTCAATTTTCTGCTGCATCTTGTGCTTGTTATATGAATTTATACAGAAATGTGACTTCAAGGATAACATGCCATTAAGAATGATTATACATAAACATTTTTTAAAAAGAACTCAAATATTGTGGAAGAGACTGTATGTGGGCATTTGTCAAACCTGTATTACATTCATTCCTTATGGACTTTGGAAGTTTGGGTCCTCCTCAACTTGGAAATATTAATGGTTTGCTAAGAATATCAATGGGATGACTATCTTTCCAGCATCATGTTGTATTTCTTCCCTCTTTTGCATTCTTCTTATTTTTTTTTACTTAATCTGAGTTTGCAAATTCAGACCCCCTTTATATCTCACCAAGCACCACATTTGTTCTTCCTCCTGCTATGTGTTTATGTAAATCAATTTCCCTAATTTATACTTTTCTCACAACTCTCTACCACTCAAAAATAATTTTTTCCCAGTCAAATCAAATTCAAACTCCTTAATATGATATTCAAGATCATTTGAAACCTTCAAACTGCCTACTCTTCCATTTCTTTAAAATATTCCATTCCTGAATAAATACCCATACTCTAGAAGGGCTAGAAATTTGCCTTTCGAGAAATATGTCCTATCTTTCCCTACATGTTTGCCATTGTATAACCAAATTAATTCCATCAGAAGTGTACTTTTCTACCATTTCCTTAAATGTCTTCCATAGAGTTATTACTATCACTTTTTCTTGGCTTAATGTCTTTAACATCTTATTATTCATTTGAATTAGATTTGTATAACTATTTTGGAAAGAAATTTAGAGATATATCCAGAATGTTACTATGCTCTGCATATCATTTGAACCAGTTATACCATTGCTAGTCCTATATACCAAATAATGAAAAGAAAATGGGAAATGATTTATCTTTTTATGGGAGTCAAAAATTAAAAAAAATGAAAGAATATGAATCTATTGGGGAAAAGCTAATCAATATGTTTTCTTTGGCTACAATAAAATAGTATTTTTGTAGTAAATGAGGAAATGGCCATTTCAAAAGAACCTGGGAAGATCTCTATGAACTGATAGAGAATGAGGTGATCAGAAAAGCATGAATAATTTATACAGTGACAACCACATAGAGAAAAAAATAATTTTGAAAGACTCTAGAATTTTGATAAACCCAATGACTAATGAAAAATCCAAAAGCTGGAAGATAAAGAAAAAAAAACACCTCTCTCATGTCTTAATGGAAAAGTGAAAAATTTTACAAGTTTTGCTAGATTATGAAGCTATGTATTGGGTCTTTTTATTAGATTGTACCTCCAGTATTTGCTCATTTGGGGAAACTGATTAGAAAGGATTCATACGTTTAAAAAAAAGTCTTGTTAATATAAAAATAAAAGAATAGACAAGAAATCATACTTAAAATAAATGAGACACTGGGTTAAAAGCCTAAGAATATTTACATAAGACTCACTTCACTGGTGGAAAGAATCATGACTGTCATGTATCTGAATGAGGAATGGAGTTGATGATATCCCATGGTGAAATATATGTTTGCTTTACTTTGATTCCTGAGAGAATCCACTAATTTCAGACCCTGGTGGGGGAGAAACCATGAAAAAAGAAAAGAATGTGGGAAGATGTTCTTTTTTTTCTTTAATATAGACTTATTTATTTAACTTTTTACATTCATGTTCACAAAATTTTGGGATCCAAATTTTCTCCCCTTTTATCCCCGCCCCCCCCCCACCCTAATACACCGAGAATTCTAATTTTCCCTATCACCAACCTGCCCTCTCTTCTATCATCCCTCCTTTCTGTTGTCCCCATCTTCTCTTTTGTCCTGTAGGGCCAGATGACTTTCTATTCCCCATTAACTGTTTACCTTATTTCCTAGTAGCAACAACAATACTCAACAGTTGTTCCTAAAACTTTGAGTTACAAATTCTCCCCATCCCTCCCACCCCACCCATTCCCTTTGGGAAGTCAAGCAATTCAATATAGGCTCTATCTGTGTAGTTTTGCAAATGACTTCGATAATAGTCGTGTTGTGTAACACTAACTGTATTTCCCTCCATCCTATCCTGCCCCTCATTGTTTCTATTCTGTCTTTTGATCCTGTCCCTCCCTGAGGGTTGAGTTCAAATTGCTCCGTCTTCCCATTGCCCTCCCTTCCACCATCCCCCCCCACCCTGCTCATCTCCTTCCCCCCCACTTTTCTGTACTGTAAGATAGGTTTTCATACCAAAATAAGTGTGCATTTTATTCCTTACTTTAGTCGAATATGATGAGGGTAAACTTCTTGTTTTTTTTTCTCAGCACACCTCTTTTTCCCTCCACTAAAAAGTCTCCTGCTTGCTTCTTGTATGAGAGATAATTTACCCCGTTCCATTTCACCCTCTTTCCTCCCACTATATTTCTCTCTGACCGTTTACCTTAATTTCTTTTAAGATACAGTCCCATCCTATTCAATTCACTCTGTGCTCTCTGTCTCTGTATTTGCATGCATGTGTGTATGTGTGTGTGTGGTCCCACCAACTACCCAGATACTGATAAGTTTTAAGAGTTACAAATATTGTCTTTCCATGTAGGAATGTAAACAGTTCACTTTTGGTAAGTTCCTTATGACTTCTCTTTGCTGTTGACTTTTTCATGCTTCTTCTCATTCTTGTGTTTGAAAGTCAAATTTTCTTTTCAACTCTGGTCTTTTTATCAAGAATGCTTGGAAGTCCTCTGTTTCATTGAAAGACCATATTTTCTCCTGAAGTATTATACTCAGTTTTGCTGGGTAGGTGATTCTTGGTTTGAGTCCCAGTTCCTTTCACTTCTGGAATATCCTATTCCACACCTTTCGATCTCTTAATGTAGAAGCTGCTAGATCTTGAATTAACCTGATTGGATTTCCACAATACTAGAACTGTTTCTTTCTATCTGCTTGCAATATTTTCTCCTTGACCTGGGAGTTCTGGAATTTGGCCACAATGTTCCTAGGAATTTCTCGTTTTGGGTCTCTTTCAGGTAGTGATCGATGGATTCTTTCAATACTTATTTTGCCTTCTGGTTGCAGAATATCAGGGCAATTTTCCTCGATAATTTCGTGAAAGATGATGTCTAGGCTCTTTTTTTGATCATGACTTTCAGGTAGTCCCATAATTTTTAAATTGTCTCTCCTGGATCTGTTTTCCAGGTCAATTGTTTTTCCAATGAGATATTTCACAGTCTCTTCCATTTTTTCATTCTTTTGGTTTTTGTTTGTTTTTTTTTTTTGTGATTTCTTGGTTCCTCAGAAAGTCATTAGACTCCATTTATTCCATTCTAATTTTGAGAGAACTATTATCTTCAGTGAGCTTTTGAACCTCTTTTTCCATTTGGCTAATTCTGCTTTTGAAAGCATTCTTCTCCTCATTGGCTTTTTGAGCCTCTTTTGCCGATTGAGTTAACCTATTTTTCAAGGTGTTGTTTTCTTCAGCATTTTTTTGGGTCTCCTTTACCAAGGTATTGACCCATTTTTCATGCTTTTCTTGCATCTCTCTCATTTGTCTTCCCAGTTTTTCCTGCACCTGTCTAACTTGATTTTCAAAATCCTTTTTGAGCTCTTCCATGGCCTGAGCCCACCGGACATCCCCCTGGGATGTTTGGGATACAGAGGCCCCAACTTCCACGTCTTTCCTTGATAGTAAGAATTGTTCCTCGTCATCAGAATTGAAAGGTGGGAACATCTGTACCCCATCAAAGTAGCTTTCTATAGTCTTATTTTTCTTCCCTTTTCTGAGCATTTTCCCAGCCAGTTACTTGACTTCTGAGATTCCTGTCCACCCCTGCGTAGATCCCCCAGCTAGTGCTTGGGATCTGAGATTCAATTGGGCTTTCAGCAGTGGGCGGGGCTTCTCTTCAATGTGCGCTTAAGTTCTGGTGCTGAGGTGGGGGCAGAGTCGCCTCCCAGGCTGAGTTCCCTCAGGGGCTTTATGCAGAGATCTTCAGTAGTGGAGCGGGTGTGGACAGGATCGTCTCCCAGGCTCAGTTCCCTCAGGGGTTTTATGCAGAGACCTTTGGTAATGGCCCTGAACTTCTGCCTGCTGCTCCGGGAGTCTCAGGCCACCCTTGCAGTACTCCATAATTTGTGGGGAGTTCTTTTTGCAGGAAATATATGGGCTGTGGGTTCGGAGCTAGCATATACGATTCTTTCTACTCCACCATCTTGGCTGAAACACTTCGTGGGAAGATATTCTCAAGAAAATCTGATAATTGGGGATACGTTGCTGCTCATCTATACCTCTGAGATACATAAGGGAAGTAGAATATAGAAAGATAAATTTTTCCAGATTTTTCAGCATAACATCTTAAGGAATGAGGACAATTCTGTATCATTTTTTTCTTTTTGTGTCAGTTTTGTATTATTGATTCTCTTGAGTTTCTTTAACTTGTTGCTTCAGATGATTTTTTAATGGTTTTTCAAGGTCTCTTTCTCATTTTTTTTTTGTTTTCTTTTCAGTAACTTAATTGGTATTACACTGAATAAGTGAACAAAGTGAATGATAGAATTGTGTTTTTATTATATTGGCTCATCCTTCCCTTAGGCAATAAATATTTCCCCAAGTGTTAAGATCTATTTTTAGTTGTGTGAAAAACATTTTGTAATTTTCTTCATATTGTTCTGGAATTTGCTTTGGCATGCATACTCCCAAGTATTTTAGATTGTCTATAGTTATTTCAAAACGTATTTCTCTTTCTATCTCTTGCTGCAAGACTTTGTTCAAATAATATAGAAGTGCTAATAATGCTTTATGTTGGTTTCTTTTATATCCTGAAACTTTGCTAAATTTGCCAAATATTTTAACTATTCTTTGTTGGTTCTCTAGGATTTTCTCAGTCTGCAAAGAGCAATGGTTTTGTTACTCTACTGCCTATTCTAATGTCTTCAATTTCTTTTCTGTTCTCTTATTGCTATAGCTAACATTTCTAGCAAAATCTTGAATAATAGTGGTGATAATAGGCATCTTTCCTTTACCTCTTATCTTATTTGGAAGGTGTCTAGCTTTTCCTAATTACAGATAAAGTTTGCTGAACTTTTTAGGTAGATACTACTTATCATTTTGAGGAAAACTCCATTTATTCCTATACTTTCTAGTTTTTCTTTTTAAGAGGAACATGCATTGAATTTTGTCAAAAGCTTTTTGGCATGTATTGAGATAATTACATGATTTTTGTTGTGTTTGTTGTTGATATGGTTAATTACACTGATAATCTTCCCAATTTTCAACCAGCCTTGCTTCCCTGCCATAAATCCAACCTGCTGCTTCTAGTAACTTGTGATATATTTCTGGAATATCCCTGCTAGTATTTTGTTTAAGACAATGATATTCGTTAGTAAAATTGGTCTATAATTTTTTTTTCTGTTTTTGTTCTTCCTGGTTTCAGTACCAGCATCATGTTTGTATCATAAAAGGACTTTGGATAGACTCATATCTTTTTTGTTTTACTAAGTTGTTTTATAGAGTATTGGAATTAGTTCTTTAAATGCTTTGCAGAATTCACTTGTGAATTCATCTGGTCATGGGAATTTTTTCTAGGGAACTCATTATAACTTATTCAATTTCCTTTTTCTTGATGTGATTATTTAAGTGGTGTCCTATTTGTTTTTCTGTTAATCTGGACAATTTGTAATTTTTGTAAATGTTTATCCATTTCACTAAGATTTTCAGATTCATTAACATATAATTGGTCAAAGTAGCTCTAAGCAATCATTTTAACTTGATCTTCATTAGTAGTAAATTGATGCTTTTCATTTTTGATGCTACTAATTTGATTTCCTTCTTTCTTTTTAAAAAGCAAATTAATCAATGGCTTACATATTTTATTCCGTTGTTTAGTTTTTTCATACAATCAGCTCCTAATTTTATATCATTTCTTCTTGCTCATTTATCAAGTTTACTTAGGAAACATTATTCTATGTAAAAGGCAATCATTTCCTTCTCTCACAAAAATCTATCCATTTATTTCTGCACTTTCTCCTATATTCTTTCCATTACTTTTTTAAAACAATTTTTAAGCTGAATCTTTGTCTTATGCATAGGTCATGGATAGGTCAAATTAAGAAATGTCATAATCCTAGCATATAACTATTTGTTATGATTACTCTCTCATAGGCTATATGACAATCCTAGTTCCTTCTTTTCAGAGGATGAATTAGGTTGGGACAACTAGAACCTAGTACCAGGAAAAGGAACTTTCAAGGAAACTCACAGGTTTTTATCTCTTGTAAGGAAAACAACAAGAAGAACAACTGAATTTAGCACATACTTAGGGATAAGAATTGAATTTGTGATTCCATTTATACAGGGAAAACCCTAGTTATAAAACTGTACCTACAAATAAAGGACAAAATCCAAATTATAACCTTAGAGGACTTCCTGGAGAACTTAGAAAATAAGTAACTTAATGAACATCACAAGACCTCTGTATAGGTGTAGTCTCTTTCTTCTCATGAGACCTTGTGTCTAAAGGTCTGAGACTTTACCTGGTTCCCACTTTCACTAAATTAAACTCATCATGAAATGACGATTTAAAGGTCCTTTCACAGAGATTGCCTGACAAGTATTATGTTTTCTGTAAATGAAAGAATTTCAAATTTAGATTCCTTCCTTTCTTACTTCCATCTCTTATTCCTCTCCTCTTTAAAAAGTCCTCAGTACACAAACAGCTCACCTGTGAAATAAAATCTGGGCAAAAATTCCATTATAAAATGGTCTTCCTACCTTCCTTTCTTCCTTCCTTCCTTCCTCCTTCCCCACCCTTTTCATAGCATGATGATAAATACTCAAAATTTATAGTATCCATGCAAAGGTTGCAGGTAGACAGGGAACAGTTGTTTATGAAGCACTTTCTATAACCAAAGCACTTTAATAGGCTCTGATAATAGAAAAAGAAAATAGAAGCTGAATCTCTGCCCTCAGGAAGTATATTTTCTTTTTTTTCCTTTAATTTATTTTACTTTTAGTATTCATTTACACAAAATTGTGGATTCCAAATTTTCTCCCCGTTTATCCCCTCGTCAAACCCCCAAACACCAAGCATTCCAATTGCCCCTAACATCAATCTGCCCTCTAGTCTAACATCCCTCCATTCCCTTATCCCCATCTTCACTTTTGTCCTTAGGGCCAGATAACTTTCTGTACCCCATTACATGTATTTCTTATTTCCTAGTAGTAAGAACAATACTCAACAGTTGTTCCTAAAATTTTGACTTCCAACTTATCTTCATCCCTCCCTCCACATCCATTCCCTTTGGGAAACAAGCAATTCAATATTGGCCATATCTGTGTAGTTTTACAAATGACTTCCATATAGCCATGCTGTGTAAGACAAACTATATTTCCCTCCATCCTATCCTGCCCCACATTGCTTCTGTTCTCTCTTTGGATCCCGTCCCTCCACAAGAGTGTTGACTTCAAATTGCTCCCTCCTCACACTGGTGTCCCTTCCATCATCCTCCCCACCCATCTTATACCCTTCTCCCCCACTTTCCTGTATTGTAAGATAGGTTTTCATACCTAAATGAGTGTGCATTTTGTTTCTTCTTTAGTTACATGTGGTGAGAGTAAACTTCATGTTTTTCTCTTACCTCCCCTCTTTTTCCCTCCACTAAAAAGTCTTGCTTGCCTCTTCAATGAGAGATAATTGACCCCATTCCATTTCTGCCTTTCTCCTCCCAATATATCTTTCTCTCATCGATTAATTTCATTTTTTTAAAGATATGATCCCATCCTATGCAATTCGCTCTGTGCCGTGTGTGTGTGTGTATGTGTAATAACACCAACTACCCAGATGCTTAAAAGTTTCAGGAATTACAAATATTGTTTTTCCATGTAGGAATGAAAACAATTCAACTTTAGTAAGTCTCTTATGACTTCTCTTTGCTGTTTACCTTTTCATGCCTCTCTTCATTCTTGTGTTTGAAGGTCAAATTTTCTTTTCAACACTGGTCTTTTCATCAAGAATGCTTGAAAGTTCTCTATTTCATTGAAAGACCAGTTTTCCCCTGAAGTATTATACTCAGTTTTGCTGGGTAGGTGATTCTTGGTTTGAGTCCTAGTTCCTTTGACTTCTGGAATATCCTATTCCATGCCCGTCAATCCCTTAATGTAGAAGCTGCTAGATATTGTGTAATCCTGATTGTATTTCCACAGTACTGGAATTGTTTCTTTCTAGCTGCTTTCAGTATTTTCTCCTTCACCAGGGAACTCTGGAATTTGGCCACAATATTCCTAGGAGTTTCTCTTTTTTGGATGTCTTTCAGGTGGTGATCAGTGGATTCTTTCAATATTTGCTTTACCCTCTGATTCTAGAATATCAGGGAGGTTTTCCTTGACAATCTCATGAAAGATGATGTCTAGGCTCTTTTTTTTATCATTACTTTCAGGTAGTCCCATAATTTTTAAATTGTCTCTCCTGGATCTACTTTCTAAGTCAGTTGTTTTTCCGATGAGATTTCTCGTTCTCTTCTATTTTTTCATTCTTTTGGTTTTGTTTTGTGATTTCTTGATTTCTCATAAAGTCATTAGCCTCCATCTGTTCCATTCTAATTTTGAAAGAATTATTTTCTGCAGTGAGCTTTTGAGCCTCCTTTTCCATTTGGTTTATTCTGCTTTTGAAAGCATTCTTCTCCTCATTGGCTTTTTGAACCTCTTTTGCCAATTGAGTGAGCTTATTTTTCAAGGTGTTATTTTCTTCAGCATTTTGGGGGGTCTTCTTTAGCAAGGTGTTGACCTGTTTTCATGCTTTTCTTGTTTCTCTCTCATTTCTCTTCCCAGTTTTTCCTCCACCTCTCTAATTTGATTTTCAAAATCCTTTTTGAGCTCTTCCATGGCCTAAGCCCACTGAATGTTTATTGTGGATGTTTGGGGTACAAAAGCCTTGATGCTAAGCCTTGTTCTTCCTCACTCAAAAAGATGGGAGGAGATATCTGTTCACCAAGAAAGTAACATTCCATGGTCTTATTTTTTTTCCCTTTTTTGGGCATTTTCCCAACCAGTTACTTGACTTTTGGGTCCTTTTTCAAGAGTAGGATATACTGGGGCACAGAGTCAAGATGGTGGAGTAGGAAGACGCACGTATGCGAACTCCAAACCCACAGTCCATAGATTTAATGTAAGAAGAGCTCCCCAGAAGTTCTGGATCACTGCAGGGTGTGCAGAAACATAGTGGAAGAGATTTCCGTTCCAGAGAGCCTGGAGAGCCGTCCCCAGGGTCCGTCACACTCCGGAAAGCAGACCCCACCCCAGCGCTGCCCTGGCCGCAGCCCCAAAGAAGCTGGTCCGAGCAGGCTTCAGGGACAGAAGCTCCAGCGGCCGGGAAGGTCCCTCCACCCACAGAAGCTACAGGTCCATGACAGACACGCTTGGGCTGACTGAGAGGGGAGTGGAGTGTCTCCGTGGCTCGGGCCCCCTTGGAAGGAAGCAGCGGAGGCAGAGGCAGGGGCAGGAAGTGGCAGAGGCGGGGTGCGGCAGAGGCAGCAGCGGCATGGTGGTGGCGGCGGCCCAGAACTCCCCCAGCAGTAGGCAGGATCTTCATTACTGAAAGTCTCTGAATAAACCACCTGAAGGAGCTGAGCCTGGGAGATGGCCCTGCCTCATCTGCTCCATTTTTGAAGGTCTCTGCATAAATCCCCTGAGGGAACTGAGCCTGGGGGGTGGCCCTGCCCCCACCCCAGCACCAGAACTAAAGCTCACATTGAATAGCAGTCGCGCCTCCCGTGGAAAGTCCATTTGAATCTCAGACCCCAAGCACGAGCTGGGCGGATCTTGGAGAGGGTGGACAGGAATCTCAGAAGTCAAGTAACTGGCTGGGAAAATGCCTAGAAAGGGGGAAAAAAATAAGACTATAGAGAGTTTTTTTTGAACAGATGCAAATGATCCCGACTTTTGGATCTGATGACAAGGACATATTCTTGCCATCAGGGAAAGACAATAAGGGCACGGCCTCGGTACCCCAGATGTCCAGTGGGCTCAGGCCTTGGAAGAGCTCAAAAAGGATTTTGAAAAGCAAGTTAGACAGGTGGAGGAAAAACTGGAAAGAGAAATGAGAGAGATGCAAGAAAAGTATGAAAAACGGGTCAATACCTTGGTAAAGGAAACCCAAAAAAATGCTGAAGAGAATAACACCTTGAAAAATAGACTTACTCAATTGCTAAAAAAAGGTTCAAAAAGCAAATGAGGAGAAGAATGCTTTCAAAAGCAGAATTAGCTTAATGGAAAAAGAGGTTCAAAAGCTCACTGAAAATAATAGTTCTCTCAAAATTAGATTGGAACAGATGGAGGCTAATGACTTTACGAGAAACCAAGAAATCACCAAACCAAACCAAAAGAATGAAAAAATGGAAGAGAATGTGAAATATCTCATGGAAAAAACAACTGACCTGGAAAATACATCCAGGAGAGACAATTTAAAAATTATGGGACTCCCTGAAAGTCATAATCAAAAAAAGAGCCTAGATATCATCTTGCATGAAGTAATCGAGGAATACTGCCCTGACATTCTACAACCAGAGGGCAAAATAAGCATTGAAAGAATCCATTGATCACCACCTGAAAGAGATCCAAAAAGAGAAACTCCTAGGGACATTGTGGCCAAATTCCAGAACTCCCAGGTCAAGGAGAAAATCTTACAAGCAGCTGGAAAGAAACAATTCCAGTATTGTGGAAATAAAACCAGGATAACTTAAGATCTAACAGCTTCTACATTAAGGGATCGAAGGGCATGGAAGAGGATATTCCAAAAGGCAAAGGAACTAGAACTCAAACGAAGAATCACCTACCCAGCAAAACTGAGTATAATACTTCAGGGGAAAATATGGTTTTTCAATGAAACAGAGGTCTTTGAAACATTCTTGATGAAAAGACCAGAGCTGAAAAGAAAATTTGACTTTCAAACACAAAAATGGGAAGAAGCATGAAAAAGTAAACAGCAAAAAGAAGTCTTATGGGACTTACCATAAGTGAACTGTTTACATTCCTACATGGAAACACAATATTTGTAACTCTTAAAACTTTTCAGTATCTGGGTAGTGAGTGGGACCACACACACACATACACGCATGCACGCACACACACATACACACATGCACACACATACAGAGACAGAGAGCACAGAGTGAATTGAATAGGATGGGACCATATCTTAAAAGAAATTAAGGTAAATGGTGAGAGAGAAATGTAGTGGGAGGAAAGAGGGTGAAAAGGAATGGGTAATTATATGGCATTTAAGAGGCAACTAGGAGACTTCTTAGTGGAGGGAAAAAGAGGAGAGCTGAGAAAAAAAAAAAAAAAACAAGAAGTTTTCCCTCATCACATTTGACTAAAGGCAGGAATAAAATGCACACTCATTTTGGTATGAAAATCTATCTTACAGTAGAGGAAAGTGGGGGAGAAGGAGCTAAGCAAGGGCGGGGATGATGGAAGAGAGGGCAAAGGGAGGCGGGAGCAATTTGAAGTCAACTCTCGGGGAGTGACAGGATCAAAAGGCAGAAGAGAAACAATGAGGGGCAGGATAGGATGGAGGGTAACTCAGTTAGTCTTATACAACACGACAATCATGGAAGTCATTTGCAAAACTACACAGATATGACCTATATTGAATTGTCTGCCTTCCCAAAGGGAATGGGTTTGGAGGGAGGGATGGGGAGAATTTGGAACTCAAAGTTTTAGGAACAACTGTTTAGTATTGGTGTTGCTACTAGGAAAGAAGACATACAGTTGATGAGGAATAGAAAGTCATCTGGCCCTACAGGAGAAAAGAGAAGATGCGGACAAGAGAAGGGAGGGATGACAGAAGAGAGGGCAGATTGGAGATAGGGAAAATTAGATTGCTTGGTGTATTGGGGTGGGGGGAGGCGATAAAATGGGAGAAAATTTGGAACCCAAAATTTTGTGAAAACGAATGTAAAAAGTTAAATAAATAAATTAATAAATATTAAAAAAAAAATAGGATATACTTTGGGAATTTGTGAGATCTTAGTTCCTCTAAGGTGGCACCATCAAGTGTGTACTAGTCTGGAGGCAGAGAAGGAATTTTGTGCCCAAAATCTTAGCAGATACCTCCCCACAGCCACTTGACCTCCATTTCTGCCAAGCCAGCACTAGGGGCTGATTTTTAGATAAGCTCAGTGGGCAGGGCCACCCTTCAGTTGGAGACAACGACCAGCTTGGCCAGGGCCTCCAACCAGGGCTGAGGTAAGACTCAGCTCTTCAATGCCCCCAGAGATTTTTACTCTCCAGCAATGGAACTTCCATACGGGATGCTGTGCTTGTTCTGTGGCTGTTGCCTGCTGCCAGAGCTATGAAAATGCCCTTCTCCCTTCCTGGAAAACTGATAAAACCTGTTCCCTGACCTTTGGCATCTCTGGGCTGAGGGATCTGTGGAGCTGTTACTGCGACTGGAGATTGCACCCCAGAGCTGTCCTCCTCCCAGAGTCTCGTTGTGCTGCAATGTGCTGCCAAGGCTAGGCTGGGCTGTGTGCTTGGCTCCCATATCTGGCACAATCAATGTTTCTGTGGGCCTTTCAGGTCCCCATGGGCTGGAAATCTCTTCCACTCTGTTCTCCACTTCTGCTGCTCCAAAATTTGTTGAGAGTCCCTCTCTACAGGTATTTTATGGGCTGTGGGGAGGACCCTGCATAAGTGTGTCTTTCTAGTCTGCCATCTTGGCTCAACCCCCAGAAAGTATGTTTTCTGATGGAGTAAAGGCAACATCTGAAAGTTAACTGAAAGGGTTGTCAGTGAATGGAATGAATTCCAGAAAATTAGAACCTGTTGTATACAGGGATCGAATTTTGGTTGGTTTATACCTCTTCACAAAACAGAAGCCAAAGATAAAACTCACCTGTGGAAAAAAGGGACTGGCTTGTTAGGGTGAATTCCAGTGTCAGAAAGTCAGATGCCCTAAGTTGCAAGATGAAACAGATTTAATGACCTACTTCCAGGAGATAAAATAGTATTGGATATATCCCCTAAAATCTGGGTGCTGTCAAGCAACATCTAGTCAAGGAACAAGCACCAAACCTTCATTAAAAGAAAAGTACACACATCTCTTTATTTTATTTTGTTTTATTTGGCTGTACCACCTTTGGTTGATTGAGGTAATGGAGGTTTAAGAATGATGACTTGTCAGATTAATATACTACAGCTTTGTATCACATCATTTCTCTAGACTCTCACAATGCTGTGGATTAGCCATTTTAACATTCTGTCAGAGGAAAACTGGTGATCATATTTGAATCATATAGAGGACAAAGTACATAAATATTTAACACATTGTTCTATGAAAACTGAGAATAAGACAAATATTGTGAAGATTAAAAAGGTGGAATAATGTTAGAAATAAATTAAATTTCAAACTTATTAAATAAGAAATCTACAGGCCTGTATCTTTTATGAACACTGTGTCTGTGACTACAAAAGACAGGTGTTTTAAATATCTTGCACCATTTGGCCAAAGTATTTTGTCTCTTCTGTGTTATTAGCCTAAATATATCATTAAAGAGAAAGCACATGTGTGTGTGTGAGGGTTCCATATATCATTATGATAACCGATACAAAGACCTCAATAAGATGGAGATGGACAGATGTAAGGTTAAGGAATGTGTCTGTTGATTTAATTTTGATTAGGAAATCCTGGGTGTAGAAACTCCTTGTGTCATTACAGATTTCCTCCTTTTCTGAAATTTTTAGTCTTAAAGATTTGTTTAGAGATATGAGGTTAAGTAGATTGCCCAGATTCAAACGGTGAATATATTTTAGAGAAGTGCTTGAAATATGAAAGTGTTTCATAAACTTGAAAATTTCCCAAATTTGAGGCCAGCTCTATTCACTACACCATGAGCATATCAATTTGAAATGGATATTTTTCCCATGAACTTTATATATGTGTGTGTATATGTGTATGTATATGTATATATATTTTTGTATATGTGTATGTATGTATATATGTGTGCATATGTATGTTATATATAATATATATATATTTGTGTGTGTATACATACATATGTATACATATGTGTGTGTGTGTACAAAACACACATCATGATCCTACGTGATCTGGATAATGAGAAACAATGATTTTCTATATTAAGTGAAGTAATGCATGGACTAAATGACATGGTATTTTTTTACTTTAAATTCATGTTACACATACACAAACATACACACACACACCACCACCACCACCACCACCACCACCACCACCACCACTACCACCAACACCATCACCTTAATACCGTTTTGCCTGAACCAGTTGACCAGAAATGCGGGCAAAGAGACTTTATGATATCATGATTTTAATTGGCTTAGTAAAATAATATTCTCTGCTGCCTAGAAAAGAAGACAAGAGGAGTAAGAAGTAATATTTACTATGACCACTGTCAAGAGGTCTCTGCTTCTTATCGGTGAGAGCAGGTCGTGCTTACTTTTTCATCCCTGCCCAGTCAAGTCTATCCCTCTGCTTTCAAAGTACTGTCATTGTTTTGTGATGATGTACCCTGGTATTCATTCTTTTCTAGTAGAAATATCTTTTTCAGACACATGAAAGATATTGAGGACTACTGGAATTTATTTTTGTCATCTTGTTCCTGTGTGGGACAGCTGTGGTACAGCTTGATATCTCTAGGATGCTGAGTGTGCATTATCTGACTGGCAGTGACTAATATCTATTTCTAAGAGAGGCAGCTTGGTGTGATAGAAAGAACACTGGATATGAAGTAAGAGGAACTGTGTTCTATTCAATTCAATTTATCTCATAGTGGATAGATCTGACATTGCTGTCGGGAATCCATGAGCTTAAGTTCCATTTCTACTGCAATTGTAAATGCATGATCTTGAGTAAGTCACTTAACATCTCAGTGCCACATACATCTCTCTAAGATTATAAATTGTAGACAAGGTGCTATTCTGTATTGACAGAAATAACTCTTCATACACTTACTATGAAATCATTATTAGAGAGATAATTAATGAACATCTAGTAAAGAAAAGAAAATAGGATTAGTTTCAGCAATGATGAATCATACCAGAATAGGTCTATTTCCTTGTTTTTAACAGTGATACTAAACTGATAGATCAGAGAAATGCTCTAGACAAAATTTTCCTAGATTTTGCCAATCCTAGGGTCTGGGGAAACAAAAACAATATGAAAAGCATTTGTGGACCTTGAGTCCTACTGAAAAGGAAATACACATCAAAAAGAAAAAAAAAAGAACACTATCAATTGAAAGAATCAAATTAAGAATTCTAGTCAGTTGTAGGCTTGGAATTAGTTTTTGGAAGGGGAAGGAGAGGCATTCAGGGTTAAGTGACTTGCCCAAGGTCACACAGCTAGTAATTGTCAAGTGTCTGAGGTCAGATTTCAACTCAGGTACTCCTGACTCCAGGGCCAGTGCTCTATTCACTGTACCACCTATCTCGTAAATTTTTAACTACTCTGTGGGGTGGGGAAGGGATGTATGGAAGAGACATTTTTAAATTTATCCCATTAGCTATAATTTATTAATTAATTTGTTGAACTTTTTTCTAGCAACTCTAGTTTGAGAACTAGATGAGTTGTTTCCAAGGCTACTCATCCCCCTTTAGTATCCAACTTTTCACCCATCTCTCAACTGTGACTCCAAGAAGATGTAGCATGAGCAACAGCTGCACACCATTAGAAGTGTTTTGACAGACCACCTAAACCAGGATTAGGGTAACTGACAGGCTTCAAACCAGTTGGTGACTTGGGGGAATATCTACCCTAAGTATGTGAAGACCTCTCCTGGCAGAATGGGCAGATGAGAACAACTTATTCTAATAGCCCTGAAGGCAGCTGAAATAGGCTGTGTGGAGTGCTTAGAACTTGTGCAGGCATCAAAGACACCAAGGTCACCCATTGCATTCTGGTCAATAACCAGAGAACCTGAATTTTATCTTGCCACTAGACTTTGATGACTTTGGAAGAGGGAGTGGGACTGGGAACTTTTTTGCAACTATCCCTCACTTAAATCCAATTCTTGTACAAGTCAAGGAATCAATCCATTGCTCCTCTTTGAAAATAAAGGATTAACAAGTCAAGACAATCAACGAAATAATAAAGCAAGTCTGATTAGCAGTATTTGTGGATTTCCAGAGATTCAGAGATTCAGTATTAACAGAGTCAATTTAACAATCAGCTTCTCTTAAGCTGGTTGCAAGCTTAAGCACATGCCTGCTTTTAATAGGTGAAAACTGAGAGACCTTTCAAAGGAAGTAGTGGAATGATACTCATTTCTAGGAATAAGGGGTAGCCCATATAAGAACATGGAGGCTGATGGAATGTTGAATGTAGAAAAGACCATATAAGTCAATTTGGCTAGAATAAGAACATAAAAAGGAATAAAGTAAACTATATATGGAAGACAGTCTAAAGTAAGGTGTTATAAATGCCAAGGTTAGTAATTTTCATTTTACCATAGAGACAACAGGAAAGCTTAGAAGATATTGAACACTAATGAAAAAGCAAATTGCATAGAGATATCTGAGTATCAGAAGACCTGAGTTCAAATTTGACCCCAGATACTTCCTAACTGTATAACTCTGGGAAAGTAATTTAAACTCTGTTTGCTAATAATAACACCTACATCAAAAAACTGCTGTGCAGTGAAAAATGAGGTAGTATATGTAAAGTACTATGTACACTTTAATATACTATATCTGTAATGCATATAGACACACATACTTGTGTACACACATGAACACAAATATGTATTAATTATGTAACTATAACACAACACATAAATACACACATGCATAAAGCATACATAGTCTAAATTAAAATTTCCTACCTTAAAGTCAGCTGAAAGGTAATACTAATTAAGCAAATAATCCCCTCACCTCCAGATAAGAAGGATCTTAGGCATTTTAGGATCAGGCAAATTTGTTTATTTTCGGATTGCCTCTACAATTTGAGTCAGGACAAACTGTTATTAATGTGCCCCCTTTTATTTCAATTCAGAGAGAGTCTTCTGAACAGTACCCCAAAGCACCATTATGTGGTTTTATTTAGCAGTAATCTCTAACATCTGTATGGTTCATTTGCGTATGAATTACTACTGGGCCTGATGGTTTCTACCCCATAGGAATGTCTAGTACTTAAAGATTTTATTTGCCAGTTATTTTCCTACCATTTACTCTTCCATTTCTAACATCTGAAAGTTGTGTCAAATACTTTTTGTGACATTCAGTTATTTATTTTCTGCAGACTTGGATTTGGGTTTTATTTTTGCCCATCCATCATTTTCATCTAATTTCCTGAACTGAGAAGGTAGATTCTCTAATTTCCTTCTCCAAAAGGAGAGTATAGAATTTCAGATATTTTCAAGTTTCAATAAATGGACATAGCATTCTCAATTCTGATAGGATTCTAATTTCTCCTTAAATTTAGTAACAGTAATTAATTGGAACATACATGATAGTAATTATTCTTGTCTATTGAAATAATTGTTCTTGTACAAAAGTCTCTTTAATTCAGTTCAATCTAATAAACATTTATGAAGTGCTTGCTAGGTGCCAAGAAGTGGACTAGGTGCCAGGGACAGAAATGAGAAAAGAAAAAAGAAAGGAAGACATTCTCTGCCCTCAAGGAATTTACAGTCTAATGGGGGATGACAATCACAAAAAGGGAAATTGAAAGGTAAGGAGAAAGCACAAGGGAACGCCTATCATAGGGACATCTTGTTTTATCTTGTTGTATGGAGTTGAAACCAAGCAGAGCTGTAGATGGAAAGTGGAGTGACCTGAAAGTTCAAATCCTGCCTTTTATAAAGGAAAGCACTGGGAGACTTTTAGTGCTCCACTACCATTACTACTCCTCAATTTCTACAATAAATGGGGAAAGGAGGCTGAGGGAGGTGGGAAGATGTTGAGTATCTATTGCTTTGGCAAATTGTATCCATTATTTGGCTTTCAACATTATAGAGCCCTAACTCAAACTGCTCAATTAGGTCACAGGAGTAATTCATACAAGTATAGTGGCAACAGAAAAAAAATAACAGCAATAACAAAAAAAAGATTATTCATACATTTACAGTCAAGAGTCTGTGGGTCATCTGCTTCCTACTCCAGTTTAAGCAAGCTGTTTGAATCTCCCTTACTAAGTTTTAATGAAATTACACTTAAATAAAAATGTCAATAATAAATATATCATGATTGTGTAGACCTTCTAGGACTCGTCTTGAAGTATTTTTTTCTTTTAAATTATTACATAATGTCTAGATACTGATTAGCCATACCAGCATCTTTCCCTATTTTCCTCCCCCAGTGGTCACATGAGAGAACATAGAAAGCTGAGGGTTCAATTATGACAAATTAAATGACCTATTTATTGGTCAAACTCATGTATCCACATGAAACATTTAGCGAGTCCAAACTATGACTAGTGGAAGAAGGCTGGATGGGAGAATGAGCAGGAAGGACTTTGGATAAAGAAGAGGCAGAAGAAATTCTGATTATGAAGATTTATAAAATTCTGTAACTGTCAAGAAGAGAAATCAACAGAAATTTTGGAAGATTTAAGTAGAAAGGAGAATTTAGAAAAAGTTTCATTTCTGAGTTACTTAAATGGAGGCAAAGTAAGGGGGGGGAGGAGCCAAGATGGCGGAGAAGAAAGACTCATATATGCTAGCTCTGAACCCAAGCCCATAAATTTTCTGTAAAAAGAACTCCCCACAAATTCTGGAGCAGTGCAAGCCATGCAGCAATGCAGTGGAGGAGATTTCCGTTCCAGAGAGCCCTGAAAAACCAGCACCTGAGGACCATTGGGCACCAGAGAGTGGAGCCCAACCCTGCCCTGCACTGGCTGTGCAGCCCCAAGAGGAGCAGATAAAAGCAGGCTTCAGGGACTGAACCTCCAGCAGCCGCGAAGGTCCCTCCATCCACAGGCACTCCAGGTCAGTGAGAGAGACTTCTGGGCTGGCCAAGAGGGGAGCAGGGTGTCTCTGTGACTCGGGCCCCCTTGGGAGGCAGCAGCAGAGGCAGAGGTGGCCAAGGACTCCTGGAGCAGACAGGAGCTCAGGGCCATAACTGAAGGTCCCTGAATAAACCCCCTGAGGGAACTGAGCCTGGGAGCCAGCACTGCCCCCACCTGAGCACCAGAACTTAAGCTCACATTCAATAGCAGTCATGACCACCCGCCAATGAAAGCCCTGAGGCTGGGAGCAGTATTTGAATCTCAGACCCCAAGCATTAGCTGGGCAGATCTAGGCAGGGGTGGAGAGGAATCTCAGAAGTCAAGAAACTGGCTGGGAAAATGCCCAGAAAAGGGAAGAAAAATAAGACCGTAGAATGCTACTTTTTTGGGGAACAGATGTTTCTTCCTCCTTTAATTTCTGATGAGGAAGTACAATGCTTGCCATCAGGGAAAGACGTGGAGGTGGGGGTCTCTCTATCCCAGACATCCGAGGTGGATGTCCAGTGGGCTCAGGCCATGGAAGAGCTCAAAAAGGATTTTGAAAATCAAGGTAGTCAGGTGGAGGAAAAACTGGGAAGAGAAATGAGAGAGATGCAAGAAAAGCATGAAAAACGAGTCAATACCTTGCTAAAGGAGACCCAAAAAAATGCTGAAGAAAGTAACACCTTGAAAAATAGGCTAACTCAATGGCAAAAGAGGTACAAAAAGCCAATGAGGAGAAGAATGCTTTCAAAAGCAGAATTAGCCAAATGGAAAAAGAGCTTCAAAAGCTCCCTGAAGAAAATAGTTCTCTCAAAAGGAGAATGGAACAGTTGGAGGCTAATGACTTTATGAGAAACCAAGAAATCACAAAACAAAACCAAAAGAATGAAAAAATGGAGGAGAATGTGAAATATCTCATGGGAAAAACAACTGACTTGAAAAATAGATCCAGGAGAGACAATTTAAAAATTATGGGACTACCTGAAAGCCATGATCAAAAAAAGAGCCCAGACATCATCTTTCATGGAATTATCAAGGAAAACTGCCCTGAGATTCTAGAACCAAAGGGCAAAATAAGTATTGAAGGAATTCACTGATCACCACATGAAAGAGATCCAAAGAGAGAAACTCCTAGGAATGTTGTGGCCAAATTCCAGAATTTCCAGTTCAAGGAGAAAATATTGCAAGTAGCTAGCAAGAAACAGTTCCAGTATTGTGGAAATACAATCAGGATAACAAAAGATCTAGCAGCTTCTACATTAAGGGATTGAAGGGCATGGAATAGGATATTCCAGAAGTCAAAGGAACTAGGACTCAAACCAAGAATCACCTACCCAGCAAAACTGAGTCTAATACTTCAAGGGAAAATATGGTCTTCCAATGAAACAGAGGACTTTCAAGCATTCTTGATGAAAAGACCAGAGGTGAAAAGATAATTTGACTTTCAAACACAAGAATGAGAAGAAGCATGAAAAAGTAAACGGCAAAGAGAAGTCATAAGGGACTTACCAAAGGTGAACTGTTACATTCCTACATGGAAAGACAATATTTGTAACTCTTAAATCATTTCAGTATCTGGGCAGTTGGTGGGACCACACACACACGTAGACACATGCACACGCATGTGCGCACACACACATGCACACATGCATGCACATTCAGAGACAAAGAGCACAGAGTGAATTGAATAGAATGGGGCCATATCTTAAAAGAAATTAAGGTAAATGGTGAGAGAGAAAAGTAGTGGGAAGAAAGAGGGTGAAATGGAATGGGGTAAATTATCTCTCATTCAAGAGGCAAACAGGAGACTTTTTAGTGGAGGGAAAAAGAGGGGAGCTGAGGAAAAAAAAAACAAGAAGTTTACCCTCATCACATTCGATTAAAGGAAGGAATAAAATGCACACTCATTTTGGTATGAAAACCTATCTTACAATACAGGAAAGTGGGGGAGAAGGAGATGAGTAGGATGGGAGGTGGGGATGATGGAAGGGAGGGCAATGGGAAGAGGGAGCAATTTGAAGTCAACCCTCTGGGAGGGACAGGATCAAAAGACAGAATAGAAACAATGGGGGGCAGGATAGGATGGAGGGAAATACAGTTAGTCTTACACAACACGACTATTACGGAAGTCATTTGCAAAACTACACAGATAGGGCTTATATTGAATTGCCTACCTTCCCAAAGGGAATGGGGGGGGGGAGGGATGGGGAGAATTTGGAACACAAAGTTTTAGGAACAACTGTTGAGTATTGTTGTTGCTACTAGGAAAGAAGAAATACAGCTAATGGGGAATAGAAAGTCATCTGGCCCTACAGAACAAAAGCGAAGATGGGGACAAGAGAAGGGAGGGAGGATAGAAGAGAGGGCAGATTGGTGATAGGGAAAATTAGAATGCTTGGTGTATTGGGGTTGGGGGAGGGGATAAATGGGGAGAAAATTTGGAACCCAAAATTTTGTGAAAATGAATGTAAAAAGTTAAATAAATAAATTTATATTAAAAAAATAAATAAAATAAATAAAAGTTAAGCTACCAAAAAAAAAATGAAGGCAAAGTAAGAGAAAGATTCAAACAGATGGACCCACGGAAAGGGAGAAGAAACAAAAAGCTGGCTGGGGCTTGTGGGCTGGGGGTCAACTTTAAATAGATGAAGAAAGAGAGGAGATGAAAGATAGTGTTCATTAGGCATAACAATTGATCTCCCACCTTGGTTCCTGTGCATACCTGAATACCCTCCCTACTCATGTGCTAGTCTTCATATTTCTAGTTTCTTTCAAGGCTCAGATCAGATGTCTTCTGTAAGAGACCTTCCTCTCCATGGTTTCTTCTATTGTGAAAGTATCTTCTGTCTATCCATTTGTTTAGTTACTCTCTCATCAGTTAACCTGGGATCTTCTTGAGGGAAGGATTCATGGTATTTTTAGCTTTCTTTGCATCCCCACCTCAATTATTGCTGTGATAGGTGTACACTGAACACTTAATAAATGTTTACCAATTGAATGACTTGTGTGTGTGTGTGGGAAATCTAATGCAATCATGATCTACATTATGAAAGGCATATGGAGTCCTTTTCATTGGACTGCACCTGTAATACTGTGTTCACTTCTGGTCACATAATTTGAAGACGTATATTGATTAGCTGGAGCGTATCTAGTCAAGGATGTCAAGGATGTCAAGGGTAGGAAAGGGCCTTGAATCCATGTTGTATAAGGTTTCTCTCATGGTTAGCCTGAAGAAACGAAGGTTCAAGATGGACATGATAATCATTTCAAGAATCTGAAAATCAGTTGCACATATAACCACATATAAATATCATATAATACATTACATATGTTTATATATAATATATGTATATACACATACACACATACATATATACACATGTACACACATACATACATATATATGTGTGTATATATATGTATATATGTATGCATTTATATATATTTTCAATTTGGTAGTCAGAATAACAGCTCTTCTATCCCAAATTTTTCTTCAGAGCCTCCCAAACACTGGTCTAGGTCTGGTAATACATGCATCAACCTCATTGTCAATGTGTACATCTCTGGAAAGTACACTACCAAGGTAAGTAAACTTATTCACAGCATTCAAAACTCTCTTTGTTGTAACCAGTGGTTCCACGTATGGATGATGTGGTGGTGTTGAAAATCTGTGTTTTCTTGTTGTTAATTATTAGGCCAAAATTAGCACAGGAAGCAGAGAATTGATTGATATTTTTTTGCATCTCAGCTTCAGAGGCTGAATTGAATGCACAATCTATAAACAGAAAATCATGCACCAATACTCCCTTCACTTGTAGCCTTTTCAAATTGAAGAATTTACCATCAGTACAGTAGCTGACCTTGCCCTGTTCATTCTCATTGAATGCATTTGACAACATGACTGAAAACATCGCGCTAAAATGCATGAGATCAAGCACACAGCCCTGTTTTACTTCATTGGTGCTTGGGAAGGCACGAGAGCATTGTCCACTATCCATAACCTGGACAAACTTACCGTCATGAAAGTGATGTACAATACTGATGAACTTCTCCGGGCAACCAAATTTTGACATAATTTTCCATAAGCCCTCATGACTAACAGTGTCAAAGGCCTTGGTCAGATCTACAAACTTTGTGTACAGACCTCTGTTCTGCTGCTGGAATTTCTCCTGGAGATATCAGACAACAAACACGATATTGATTGTTCCTCAGTGCTTTCTGAAGCTGCATTGGCTCTCAGATATATGATCATCTTCCAGGTGAAGGATCAGCTTCTTAAGGAGGACTCTAGCAAGAATTTTGCCTGCAGAATTCTTGGGAGAGAAGAGGTATTAGACTGACGACCAAACTGAAGGTCTACAGAGCCATTGGGCTGACTTCATTGTTGTATGCCTGTGAAAAAAGGGCAGTCTACCAGCATCATACTAGGAAACTGAATCCTTCCATTTGAACTGTCTTAGGAAGATTCTGAGGATTACTTGGAAGGATAAAGTTGTAGACGCTGAAGTCCTTGCTGAAGTTGAACTGCCAAGTATTCAAACTGTGGTTCGGAGAGCACAACTCCAATGGACTAGCCATGTTGGTCAAATGTAAAATGTACACTTGCCAAAAAGACTATTTTGTGGAGAACTCACATGGGGCAGGCGATCACATGGTGGACAGAAGAAGCAATACCAGGACACTCTTAAGTTCTCTCTCGAGAACTTGGGATTTGACTGTGCAACGTGGGAGACACTGGCACAGGACCACTCAGCATGGTATGCCCACATGAGAAAGGGTGCTATGCTGTATGAACAAAGCAAAATTGAGGCAGAAAAAGTAAACAAAGGATGCACAAATTTGGAGTACCCACCTGAAATATTCCCATGAACTATCTGTGCCCAATCTGTGGTAGAGCAGTTTAAGCTCGTATTGGTCTGATCAGCCACAGTCAGACACACTGAAACTTTACTTTATCATGGTGATGTCATTTTGGTCCTATCCAAAGAAGAAGGACAACTAACCAATCAATATACATGTATGTGTACACACACACATGCACACACACGCACTCACATATAATATATATGTGAGTGCGTGTGTGTGTTTGTGATAACAGTTGTGTTCAACTCTTTGTGACCCCATTTGTGGTTTTCTTGGCAAAGATAATGCAACAGTTTTCCATTCTCCTTCTCCTTAGATATCTTTAAAGAGGCTTGAAGATCACTTATTCAAATGATAACAAGGGCTTCTTCCCTGTATGGATGGGACATTTTTTTTCTGAATTCTCTCTCATCTTTTAACTCCAACTCAATTGGCTTCAGGTCAGAATGGGAGAAAGAACGCATATTTGGCTAGGTGTCAGGAAGACCTGGGTTGAGATCCTATCTCTAACACTAATTATGTAATCCTAGACAATTCATTCACCTGCTGTGCCTCAGACAACTTCCTAGGACTTCTCAAATAAGTCACAGTGAAGTTGAGATCTGCAGTAACTGAGAAAGTTCCTAAGCTAAAAAATATTTTTATAGATTACCAAACAGAATAATTTAACTGCTCAGTTGTCCCTCTCTTTGAATACTTGAATAAATAATTAATAAAACCAACACTCTTCACAGTTTTAAAGTAAAGTACTCTGGAGGCTAGGGACTGAATTTAAGCTATCCTATCAGAACAGGGACTAATGCAAACCAATTAGTAAGTTACCATACCCTTTCCATAGATACTAACAGGATTGGTTCAAAGTAATTTGATTTTCTTCCAGTTTCACAACCAGACGGTTACTGAGAATAAGTTTTCATGGAGGAAACATCCATTGGGAGGGGAAAAAGTGATTCTCAAAGGTTCTACTTTCCCAAGCAAATCCTATATTACTTGACGAGTTCATTTTATTTTATTCTTTTATTTCTGTTTGAAAGAATGACTTCTGCCAGGGTTTAGATGTAAACACTGCATGATTTTAATTGCCTTTAATTTGATGTGGATAAAAGGTTTCAGGATAACATGTCCCCAAGCTTTTTGGGTAAAAAGAAAAGATACACAGAGATACACTTCAAATGCATTTAGTCTGAATGACAGAGAAATATATACATTTAAATAGTAGTAGTAGAGACTGTGTTTACACAGTACATAGGAGTAAAAAACACAATTTCCAGTACCCTGACAACAATAATACAATTCACAAATCACATTAGAAATGGCTGAAAGAACAAGACAAAGAGTTTTAATTTCTCTTAATCAAATATTAGGATAATTAACCTTGCACTAGAGTCTTCAATATTCACTGAATCCACATTGACTTCCTGGATTGATAATGCATGTTTTTTTTTTTGTTTTTTGTTTTAGTATAATTAAGTGCCTCTGATTAAATAATGTGATTAAAGAAGATCTTCCTCACCTACTAATGGGCCTGGGAAGATTTATATGAAGGTCCATACCTTTTGTTAATGAGGCACTGGTTCTCAAAGGCCATGATGCCCACTGACTCTGAAGAAAATGTATAAATCTTCTGAGGTGAAGTTTTACTTTGAGGCTTCGTTTTTGGAAGATGTGTGCCAGATGAGATTCTGCGAAGATGCTAAACAGCACCTCGATTTTGATAATTTCATGAAAGATGATGTCTAGACTCTTTTTTTGATCATGGTTTTCAGGTAGTCCCATAATTTTTAAATTGTCTCTCCTCGATCTATTTTCCAGGTGAGTTGTTTTTACAATGAGATATTTCACATTCTCTTCCATTTTTTCATTCTTTTGGTTTTGTTTTGTGATTTCTTGGTTTCTCATAAAGTCATTAGCCTCCATCTGTTCCATTCTAATTTTGAGAGAACTATTTTCTTCAGGGAGCTTTTGAAGCTCTTTTTCCATTTGGCTAATTCTGCTTTTGAAAGCATTCTTCTCATTGGCTTTTTGAGCCTCTTTTGCCAATTGAGTTAGCCTATTTTTCAAGGTATTATTTTGTTCAGCATTTTTTTGAGTCTCCTTTAGCAAGGTATTGACTTGTTTTTCATGCTTTTCTTGCATCTCTCTCATTTCTCTTCCCAGTTTTTCCTCCACCTGTCTAACTTGATTTTCAAAATTCTTTTTGAGCTCTTCCATGGCCTGAGCCCACTGGATATCTATTTCGGATGTTTGGGATACAGAGGCCTTGACTTCTATGTCTTTCCCTGATGGTAAGCATTGTTCTTCCTCATCAGAAATGAATGGAGGAAACATCTTTTCACCAAGAAAGTAACCTTCTATGGTCTTAGTTTTCTTCCATTTTCTGGGCATTTTCCCAGCCAGTTACTTGACTTCTGAGATTCCTCTCCACCCCCACCTCACTAGTGCTTGGGGTCTGAGATTCAAATGCTGCTCCCCAGTCTCAGGGCTTTCAGCACAAGGCCGGGCTGCTATTCAGTGGGATTAAGTTCAGGTGCCCAGGTGGGGGCAGGGCCACCTCACAGGGCTCAGCTGCCTCAGGGGGTTTATGTGGAGACCTTCAATAATGGATCCGGGGTCCTGTCTGCTTTGGGACCCCTGTCAGCTACTGCCTCCCAAGGGGACCTGGGTTATAGAGACATCCCGCTCCCCTCTCAGCCAGTCCAGAAGTCTCTCTCACTGACCTGTAGCACCTGTGGATTGAGGGACCTTCGAGGCCACCAGAGATTCCATCCCTGAAGCCTGCTTAGATCTGCTCCTCTTGGTGCCACAAGGCCAAGGCAGGGCTGGGCTCCACTCCCGATCCTTTGGGGTCAGTTTTTCAGGGCTTTCTGGAACAGAAATCTCCTCCACTGTGTTGCTACATGGCTTCCACTGCTCCAGAATTTGTTGGGAGTTCTTTTTACAGGTAATTTATGGGCTGTGGGTTTGGAGCTAGCATATGTGGATCTTTCTACTTTGCCATGTTGGTTCCTCCCCAGCATCTCAATTTTGAAAACTTGGATATTGGTGCTTCTCTCTCAGGTAGCTATGTATGTATGGTCTGACAGTTATCTGTCTGTTGATTTGTGATGTATGTATTGCTTACTGTTGGACACTTGGAAGCTCTGTCTGTTGATTTTGATTTCTTTGTATTTTCTCTGAAATTCAGGGTGTTGACTTTTCCCCTGAACTAAGTGAATGACATATGTGCTTGATTAAAGTGATTGTTGACCCCCTCAAAAGTTGCCTTTCCTTTTAGAAAAGCAGATCAAAAAACATGTGATAGCAGCTCCCTCCATGCTGTGTGTGACGGGGTGCTTTCTGTTACACTTCCCCTCTCCCCTCTTTAAAACAACACAACAACAACCACCACAACAAAAAACTTGCCCCTTTTCAGCACAGATGTCGTGGGAATATGTTGCACACATCTGAAATTTGAAGGCTGTTCACACAACATAACTTTTCCTATTGCTTACATTGCCTTCCATTCAGATTTCTGCATTTCACTGTTTATGACCAAATTATTTCCCTTTACTTCCATATACAGTCAAGTGTGTGGCAATAAAATTTAATGAGGGAAAAACCTGGTACTTAAGAATGAGGAGAAAGCTTACATTCATCTACTAATTGCATACATATTAGCCTTGTTTATAATCAGGCACAAAGAGAAACTATAGTTGGTTCCCTGAACCTCAGTTTTTTGTTGGTTCTTTTTTACACTCCTATTCCTTCATAACAATTATAGCTCTTACATTTGTTACTTTTCTGAGTGAAATCAACATATGTCTTTATTTCTTCCTCTCCTATGGATTATCTTTCACTCAGTTTCCTTGTCTTTCACAACCTAAGCTCAGAACAATAAATTGCTAAATAGTTCTTTTTAACATATCCATGAAAAGTGGTTCAAAATGTGTACAAAGGTGACAAGGAGATTTTAGTTATGGTTTAAGAGTCAAATTATTTCCTATATCTCTGGAAAGGTGATCATCTCTTTTGTAAACTTTCACAGGACTATGAGTGTTAGATTGGTTTTATAAGCCATACTCAATGGTAATCTCCAACTCACTGTGTTCCTCATATGAGGTCAGCAATCAGAGTAAGAGTAATAAGCCATGAAATGAAGGTAGAGATGGGGGTATGAAGTAAGTATTTGATCTTGGAAATGAAAATGATTCTTTACGTTATCAATGTTCATCATCTATACAGCCTTGAAAAATGTTCAGGAAACCTCTCACTCCATAGAATATTTCTTCACTTACTCCTACATTTGCATTAATTTCATACCTAAGCAGATAGCAACTGGATTTCAAGGATATGGGGGCAGAGAAATCCCCAGAATTGTCTGAACTACAAGTACTGATTATAAATCAACCAATGCTATCTTTCTCCTTGTTGTCATGACTGAGGGGGATAATAAATTTCACTATCCTTTTGTTCACATAGCCACATAGAAGACCACTCATTTACCTGAATGTTATATTGAAGAGAGTTAAAGAGTTCTGCCAAAAATTGTTTAAACATTTTCTTGCCCAGAAATCTCACTTCCAAGTGTTTAGGATCATAGAAAGGTAATAGGATCATAGAATCAAAGATCAAGGGCTGGAAAGGATTGATCCACTGTCTCCCAATTTATAAGGGAATTAAGTCTCAAAGAAATTCAGTGATTTGGTTGAGTTATGCAGTAGAGGTAAAGTTACAATTTAAAATCAGGTCCTGCGTATGATTCTAATTTCATCAATCTTTCACTGTACTACACAGCTGCCATAAACACTTATATACCACAATGCATTGTTAATGCTTTCACATGAGGATCAGCAGATGTTTCAAATGGCAGACTGAATCACCCTCTATAACCTTTAGTAGAAGAAAAAAATTTCGTTGACAGATAGACTTCTATGATATTCCTGAATTTCTACAGTCAGTATGTCCACTTCTATCTAAGCTTGGTAAAAAATTTTGTAAAATATAACGTTCTCCTTGTTAGATTTTTCCTTCATTCTACACTGTTGAAATAGTCTAAAATTTAAATATCAGAGCAAACCTTTCTTTTACTGGTAATCATTTCCAAAATGGAAACATTGTGGAGGAAAAAACATTTGCATTGCTGGGGCAGTGGAGCTAGCCAAATGTATTTCTGCTATAACTTTGACAGACCCCTGCCACTAACAGGTTCAAGGGTGGTAGCATTTTTGAAAAAAAAAAAGTGTACAGCTGAGATAAAACAAATATTTTCCAAAACTCTGGAAAATCCTACTGGCAGTTAACCCAAGTCCATGTAGGCAATAGGAAAAAATGACTTTCTGTTGCTATAAAATAACCTACAAGTTCCTGTCAGAAGATTTTATATGGCATATATGTGCATTACACACACACACACACACACACACACACACACATATACACACACACATGCACACCTAAATGCACATTCTATATTTTGCAGTTACCAAGTACTTTGTAGAACAGAGAATCCGACCATGAAAGCCACCTTGGTAGCATCTGACTTAACATTTGTAAAAAATCCTATTTAAATACACCTTGAAGTTCAAAGGCAGCTTCTACAATGCGTTATCTTTGGAAAACATTAGTTATAATTTCAGATTTGCTAGTTTTCCCACTGGGAAATATGACATTGTCATTTTAATTTATATGACAACCGTTTGAAAGTATTTTCCCTAAAGAATTGTGAAAAAAAAAAGAAACCCACCACAATTTAGTACTATTATGCATTAACATATGCAGGAAAAACAAATAAAGGATAGATTCATATTACCTCTCTGATATAACTATAAATAGGGAAAATAACTTAGTTTGAGGTACTCCAACTCAGGTCTAAATACATAAAAACTAGGTAACTTCAATATAATTTGAATTGTCAGCTACTCAGAAGCTCATGTTCCCTTAATATCTAGCTGACAAATTACCTGGTTCTTAACTCCTGGATATGAGTCAAACAAGACTTATCCTCATTTTAACCATAGCTTTTTGAGGGTTCTGCAGAGTTTTGTGATAACTGTCACTCAACAACTAGAATTTTCTTTTGAAAAAGAAAGATGCCACATCTTCTGTACCAGTTTACTTGATTACAAAGGGGGATATCTATTTTGCTTTATTTTGCCTTTTTTGAGGGGGGTACATTTATTTATTTTTTTAATGTACAGGGATTTATAAAATGAGGCTGCCTTCAAATTTGCTTCTCATAGAATTCAATTGTTTTCCATCACATTGTACCTAGAGGATATTTGACAAAGTACTGTATTTGGTTATTGCATTCCAGCTCTAAACCTGGAAATATGTTTTGACATAGTAGCTCATAAAGTTATGATAATAGAATGGGGCAGGGGAAGGAGACAATGGATGAGGAAATAACAGACGCAGAAAATAGTCTTCTTAGAGATAAGAAAATTCAAATCCATATTCTGTCTTATCCTTTATTTTATTCTCCCTTTCCTCCCACACTTCCCTCACTTTCTCCCCCTCCTTCCTTCTGCTTTTCTACTTTCCCTTTCCTTCTCTTCATTTCCCTTCCCTTCCCTCCTCTTTTCCTTTCCTTTAGTTTCTTCTTCTTCTTCTTCTTCTTCTTCTTCTTCTTCTTCTTCTTCTTCTTCTTCTTCTTCTTCTTTTTCTTCTTCTTCTTCTTCTTCTTCTTCTTCTGTTCATCTTCTTCTTCTTCTTCTTCTTCTTCTTCTTCTTCTTTTTTCTTCTTCTTCTTCTTCTTCTTCTGTTCATCTTCTTCTTCTTCTTCTTCTTCTTCTTCTTCTTCTTCTTCTTCTTCTTCTTCTTCTTCTTCTTCTTTTCTTTCTGTCTCTGTATCTCTCTGTCTCTCCCTTTCTCTTTATCTCTTCCTCTCTTAGCCTGCTTTACAATCTTTCCCATTTT
Organism: Bettongia penicillata ogilbyi; assembly: GCA_023548195.1. Taxonomy (NCBI): domain Eukaryota; kingdom Metazoa; phylum Chordata; class Mammalia; order Diprotodontia; family Potoroidae; genus Bettongia; species Bettongia penicillata. Next base: position 512,963 of record JAJHZJ010000688.1, on the reverse strand, counting down.
TCTGAGCTATCTGCTAAGACGAGCACCTTGAATTCTCTGAGGGATAACTACTCCAGGTTAAAGGTACTGTGTTAACCTAGAGGACACATTGGCTCAAAAGAAAACATACAAATAGCAAAATAGAATGTGATAAAATCAAGTCAACAAGCATTATGTGCCAAGCAATGTGTTAAGTTCTGGGGATGCGAAGAAAAGCAGAAACCTAATTCTGGCCCTTAAGGAATATATATTGTAATGGAGAAGATTGCATGAAAATAAATGTCTACATAAAAGATATATACAAGTGCAACATGTTTTGCCTTTGTCCCAACATTCTCAGGGCCTGGTCTGTTACATATCTCCTCCCATCCACCCAAACTTCCTTACCTCCTTCTTCCATTTCCTGAAGATATTTACAAATTTCTCTTCTATGACATTTTGTTGTCACCAGTTGTGTTACTTTGAGGTCTCAGTGACTAGCATCCCAATTTTATTTGATCATTTCAATATCAGACTACTTTAGCATGAATACACACATTATATATAAAGAGAGGAATATATGTAAGCAATACAGTAAGCAAGCAATGGCCAAGGCCACCCACAACCCTGTAAGCCTTTATGTATTTTTTAATAGTATCCTCATATTGTACCCACTGAACAAATCGCATACATATTCTGGATGCACAACTCTGCTGAACTTGAATCTACTCCTCTCCATAGTCCATTTAACTTAACTAGGTGGGTCTGCAATCAGGAGGATCTAAATTTCAATCTAACCTCAAATACTATCTTTGAGACCTTGGGCAAATCACTCAACCTCTGTCTGCCTCAGTTTCCTCAACAATAAAATGGAGAAAATAATGAAATCTACCTTTCAGAGTTGTTTTGAGAATTGAATGAGATGCGATTTATAATGTGTTTAGCACTAGGTCTCACAAAGTAGATGCTTATTAGATGCTTCTTTCCTCTCCTTTCCTTCCTTCAACTCAATTCTGCAGCTGGGCTCTCTTCTGCATTGTCAAAATTCACTTTCTTTCTTAACGGCAGAGTTAGACAGCTGGAATTTTAAAGCCAACAGAGATATGGATCATACTTTTAACTATCCCAAGGTAATAGGTCTATGCTTCTATTATCTACTGGAGGTGCAACATATTGAAAACACTGCTTTATAAGCTATGAATGGACCATTCCCAGTTTCCCTCACTTTAATAAATAGGTCATTGAAAGTGTTAGTCACTTAAAGTTTACATTCTTTTCAACTTTTGGATAAGACTACTCTAAATATGAGAAGGGAATAAAATCTTAAAACAGGGGCTTATCTTGCTTTTTAGGACCATGGGCCCTTTTGGTAACCTAGAGAAGCCTGTGCTAAACCTATAACCCCTTTGAGAATATTATATTAAAGCATGCAAGACAAAGTGGATAGGAAAATAATTATAGTGAAATACAGTAATTACCCTATTATTTTAAAGGTTTGTAAACCTCAGGTGAAAGATCCCTTCCTTAAAAGCAATTTATATCAGTTTCCCAGAAGACTCATTTGACCAAACATTCCCTGGCCAATCCAGTCACTACATTTAAATATGTGTATCTTTTCCTCATGATATGAGCTAGCATAAAGTACTATAGGGTCTTTGTACATTAGGAAAGTTGCCAAAGTCAGGGATGGTAGATAAGGTTGAAGGATTTTGAAGGGGGAAAAATATAACGAGAGATATGTATTTTCATTGTTGTGTTGTTTTTATTTTGTTTTGTTTCTCTGGGAGTAAGGGAAAAAACAACAAAAACAATGCCCAATTCTAGGCACCATTTTGTAAAAAAAAAATGACAACATGATGGGAGTTGAAAGCAGGGTAATAAAATCATTTCAAGTTTCAGAAATAACACTATTGAAGATGGGTAAATGTATTCATCACAGCATTTGACTAAAGGAGATAGAAAGAGCATGATAAGACTTTAGTACATTTTTAATAAAGAACATTTCTGCTTACAGTTGATATTTGTATATCTTAGGTATTGGAACCAATAGTGAATGAAGGTAACCAGCTCCAATTCAGCATTTTGCTTTTTGAACAAAGTATATTTCCCAATGGAAATAAACGATTTGAAAGAAATAGTCAAAAGATTTTCCCATAGCATGGATGAAGGTGGGACTGTGACTAAATGGGAAGAAACATTCATTTTCATAGTCATCACCTCCTGTCCTACACCATATTCCCACAGGATTGATTTGATCTAATCTCAATACAGACATTCCAGTCTATTTTCAGCTACAGTCATGAAGAATAGAAAGGAAGACAGGTGATACCTTGGTTAATAAGCTTAAACTGGACATATCAGAAGAACATGAGTATTATCAGGAAAGGACACCATAAGAAAGGACTTGAAACAGAAGAGGAATATCAATGATTGAATCAAAATTAGTAGCTTATTATTAATGGACTCAAATGATTAAAATTTCACAAAAAGTGTAAGCAGTTTCAGATTCTAATTTTTATTTAAAACCAAAATTAGAAAGTGCAAATATACTGGTCAGAGATTTTTTAGGAGTTATTATAGATTTGAACCTTGTCAATAGAAAGGCATTAGTTGAAAAACTTATGCATTAAATATGAAAGGATGCCAGTAATTTTGCACACTTAGGATAAGCTTGCAAAAGATTTTAAGCTATTTTTGTTATCCAAGTTTATATATATGTCTACATATGCATGTACACAAAAATATATACACATATAGATATACTCATAGATACATACATGTGTGTATATGTGATATAAACACACATATATGCAACATTAAGGTGAATACATACATATATTATATCTATTTGTTACCCATATTTTCATCTACTAGATGAATATATTGGGCCACCTAGGTGGTGTAATTGATAGAGGACTAACCCTAGTGTCAGGAGGACTTGAATTCAAACCTGGCCTTAGACACTTACTAGGTGTGTGACCCTGGGCAAGTCACTCAATACTGTTTATGTCAATTCCTCATTTCTAAAATGAGCTGGAGAAGAAAATAGCAAACCAATCCATTATCTTTGTTAAGAAAATCCCCAGGGGGTTTACGGAGAGTTGGACATAACTAAACTCAACAATAACATATGCAAAAATGTTAAATATTTTCAATATATACTCATATACATATATGAGATCTTTGATATATTTAAATATACGTATGGGATACATTTCAACCTTGATTACCAAACTAAAATAGCATTAATTACAAAGCATGTTGAGGGCAAAAAAGGAAGGGAGATTGACAGCTTCACCTTCCTTGACTAAGTAGAATGGATTGAATAATTCTCTTCAACTTCAAAGAATATATTCAGCTAAATTTTAGCAAAAAGTAGACTCAAAATCAACCATGACTTTGTCTTCCAATTAATGTTTGAATAATCTTGGTGTAAATATTTCCCCTTCAGTAAGTAGCAGTGATGTATTCTTCTATACATAAAATCAGCATGCTATAAGAAAAACAGAAGAAAAATCAAAAGATTTGGGCTTAATCTTGAATTGGCCACTTGGTACCTTATGTAATCTCAGAGAGGTCACTTAAGTTCTCTATGAGAATTCTCTCTTCTAAACAAGAAAAGGATTGTACAGAGCGATCTCTAGTTTCCTTTAGTTTTAAAACCTATAATCAGAAGTATTTGAATACAGTAATAAGAGTAGTAGTTCTGGAGTAAAAGGATGAGGGTTCAAATCCTCCCTCTGACCTTCACAGCCTATGTGAAATTGATTGTTACTTAACTCTGTGAGCCTCAGTTTCTTTATATTTAATTCAGGGAGTTGGAATAACTATCTCTGCAGACCTTTTCAGCTCCTAAGATTACTATAAATAAATTCATGGAATCTGTAATTTTTTTTATTGTAAAAAATGTGATAATAAATTTCTTGATATACTGCCATGAGTAAGTTAAAATTCAATGTACTTAAGATAATAAAGTCTTTGATATGTTAGTTGGGAATATAGAATAAGAAGTGATATAAATAAAAGTATATGTTTAATACACAATAAAGAAAGTAGAAATTAACTGTTGAGTTTGGAGGGGCAATTATTCACAGGGTGCTGAACATGGGAGGCCTCAGGAATTTAATAAAAGAGAATAATACCTAGACAAGTATAGAGGTGAGAAGAGGGAATTTCAGGTAGGGGTAATACATGAGTAAATTCAGAATCAGGAATATACATTTAAATTTTGTAGAATAGAGAAATGAAATAGTTGATGCTCAGAACTGACTTCTAGTGAATTATACATGAAAAGAAGTGTTTTGATCACAATGAAAAGAAAATGTCATCATTCATACAATTTCTTTACTGCAATTCTTTTTTCCCCTCAAATTACAAATACTTCTTTCTTCTCCACCCTGTCACAGGCATATTACACACATACCTGCACATCCACAGACACTCTGTATTCAAGATATCTTTGTTCAAAGACATAGAAACTGTATTCAAAGGAAAGAGCAGGCAGTGGCTGAAGAAGGTCAAAGATAGAGGATTCATATTATGCTTTTGTTCATCCATGGTGAGACATTGATTGAAATGGAAGTAATAGACTGTTTCTTGTTCAGTTGATTCCACCTTGTCATGACCCCATTTCTGAATTTCTTGGGGCAAAGATACAGGATTGGTTAGCCATTTCCTTTTCCATATCCAAAGATGAGAAACTGAGATAAACAGGGTTAAGTGACTTACCCAAAGTCACATAACTAATAGGTATCAGAGACTGAATTTGAACTCATCAAGATGAGTCTACCCAGTTCCACGCCTAGTGCTCTATCTTTCCTACCACCTAAGTGCCATGTATTATGGTGCCCTGAGTAGGGTGGTATTCAAAAGAAAACCAGAAAACTAAATCATCATAGATTATTGGAGGAACTGATAATGTCTAGCATTATGTGAATATGTAAGCATTTCACTATATAAGTCCTGGTTATGATTGTGAAGACTTTGATATACCAGACATATCAATGACCTTGGTTCTGAAAAGAGGTAGATTTGGGAAAAGATTTAATGATGTCATCAGGATCCAGGACTTTATCATGCACCATTTTTTTTAATGTTTCAACTGATTTCTCGCTTAGACCTCCCTGTGAACAACTCTTGGGAGACAGCTACTCAGTTTATAATTTTAGATCTTTGGATATGAATCAGAGTGAAATTTATTGACTCATGTAGGCATTAAAATTAATGGATCTTATATAAGATCCATTAATAGCCAATATTTACATAGTATTTTATGGTTTATAAAGTGTTTCATATAAATGATCTCATTAGATCCTCAACTCTATGAGGTGGTTGTTATTTATATCCATATTTTGCAGATACAAAAACTAATACTGAGGGAGGGATAAATGACTGGTGTAGAATCATATATTTAGTGTTTGAGGTAGTATTCAAACATAGATTTTTCTGACTCTTTTCTAGACTTATTCACTAAATCATCTATCTGTCTAATTGCAGTTATAACACCCTAAGAAAATGGATGAATGAGATTATTTTTACTAAAATGAAGTTTCCCTTGTGTAAAATAGGAATGGTAACATTGATCTTATATACTAAATAGGACTGCTTTGAAGAGGGAGATACTTTATAAAATTTAATAACTTTATTATCAGTAATTTATAGAACAAAAATATAATGTGATTACATTTTAAGTTGATCTGATTTTCCCAGTCATGAAGGGAAGAAGGAATCTCCCTAATGCTGTTATTGTTCAATTATCTTGCATTATAATTATTTCTATATATTATTTTCCCACTAGTCTAGATGTTCCGTATGTGCAGAGACTTTTTCCAATTAAAATTGTATAACTTGTCCTGGATCTAACACAATTTTCTTTGTAAATCACATAAAAAAATAAATAAAACAACTAGTTGGCAAGGATGAAATAATTAATCTCCCTCCCTGAATAAATGATATTTTTTTTGAGTTTGGTTATTTCCCTTCCCTCTCCTTTATAATCTCTAGGTGTCAACTGAGTTGCCTCAAGTTTTTGGAATTAAAACTCAAAATGCATAATTATTTATTATCAATTAGATATTTTCCCGTAGTTTTCAAAATATTTTTTTTTATTCACAAGGATTTGTAAATTTACAAACTATGCTTTTGTCACCAATTCCCAGGAACTCTCTGAGTTCAATAGCTTGTTTTCTCATTTCCATTTTATGTGTAACTCTTTTGTTTGTGGGGCCACTACGTGATTGAACTGATTTACCTTAGGACCCTCTCAATATAATCTATATGCACGATTTTTGCTCTTAGCTTGGTTCTTCCCTAGAAACAATAGAATCTGGCTCATGCCCCACAGAATGCATATCTGATTTGTGATATCCACACCCTATGTTCCCTCTGTTAGCATTATAGCCTGTTTTATGTCTTAGGTCCATGTTAAGGATTAAGCTGAAAAGACATCAGGCACAGGGCCATGTCTTATTCAATCTGACCACGAGAAGAAGAGACAGAAAGTCCTTCAACACTCAGAAAGAGCTTTTGGAGATGTCTTTCAGGACACCAGCAAACAACCCTATTCTCTGATGCCACAATTTTTTTCTTTTTTCACAATGGACATGACTTATAGTGACTTAGAAAAGATAAGCATGATTTATTCTACAATAAATGATTTCAAGATAATATTCCACAACATATGAGTCTAAGTTTCACTGTGACAATTTTAATTAAACCCTTATAATGCAAGTTGTGGGTTTTATCAGATCTGAGTGAGACTGCCCATCTTTGTCTCCTCACTCAGCTTTTCTTCAAGTCTGGAATTCCTTTCCTCTCTTCTTTTGTTATAATGGAAACTGTCTTTCAGATGCCAATCAACAATGAGTTTCTTAGAATTTACACAGAAGTTTGGATCTTTCTCCCCAGATCTCCAAAGATTAGTGTCTAAGGCCATCTATGAGTCATTCTTTGTATTTTTGTGCCTTTACAGATAATTTCCTCATGTAAGACATTATATATCTCATCTTTATGCCATTACAATGGTTGTCATCCATACTTGCTTTGCTCTCCCTCCTGATGTCCATCTCTTGGATTTCCTGCTTCCTTCAATAGTCAGTTCAAGTACCAGTTCTACAGTAAACCTTTTCTGCCCTCCCAGCCTCCACAGATTCTAATGCTTATCCTCTCCACCAATGCTATGTCTTTTTTTGATGGACACACACACACACACACACACACACACACACAACTTTACATGCTAATCTTACTTTCCTTCTTAGAATGTAACCCCTTGAAGATGAGAACTGCTCTACTTTTGTTTTGAATTCTCAGAATGTAGCACAGTATCTGGTACCTGCTATATGTTAAGTAAACGCTTACTGATTCATTGGTATGGATTTAGAGTGAAGGGCATTTCATTTCTAGTAGTTAGTGGTATCCAAGTGATTTATTTGCAATGTTTATTTGGACAAAGAATAAAATGTTTCTAAGAGACATGGGAAGATGAGTCAAATAGAATATCTGGAATATGGGATTAAGAGGGAATCTATTCCCATTTTTTGGGGGGTGCGGGGAATGACTAAAGCCATTTTAAATTATTATGTTAGCACTTTTCACTTTGGAAATTTAGATGACCACACACACACACACACATGCACGCACACACAAACTGTCAAGATATAATAGAACATTTCCAAATATACATAATAAATTAGATTCTACCAAGATACACCTAGCTCTCTAGATCAAATAAATATACATTAAGGAACAGCAGACCTAGTTCTTTAAAATATATTGTTTACAGATCAGTATTGCCACAGAACAACAACAAAAAAATATATCAAAAATTTCTAGCAAATCTGGCATAATTTCCAGGAAAATTGGCTGTCAGTGTATTTGCTCAGTATATATGTGTTATAATTTCCCTGAGAAGGGAGAAGTTTATTTTGTCTGTTGTAGATAATCTATTTTCTTTATTAACCATAAGAAAAGTTTAATTTGAAGTTTTTTCCCTTGCTACCTGCAGTGTTCTGTTCTTCAGAAACGAACTTTGGGATAGAAAAAAATCTATTAGGAATACAAAATATTCCAAAAAAAGTTCTTTTTTAAGATTAGACTAAATAAAAAAAATCAAGAAAAATAAGATAACCTGCGTAATTCAACTTTATGAAGCTCTCCATTACATATTATTTTCTCCCCTATACCTATGCATTGGAAAGTGGAATTCCTCCCACTTCTCCATCAGCCAATTACTGCAGTGACTTCTTCCACCTCTCTCTCTCTCTTTCTCTCTCTCTCCCTCTCTCTCTCTCTCCCCTCTCTCTCTCTCTCTCTCTCTCTCTCTCTCTCTCTCTCTCTCTCTCTCTCTCTCTCTCTCTCTCTCTCTCTCTCTTTTCTCTCTTTTCTCTCTCTCTCTCTCACACACACAAACACATACATATGCTGCTATGCAGTATATTTTTAATGATTAAACTGTCTGGGAAAAATAGTATGTACTCCCTTTCAAGTTTAATTGGTATTTGTAAGACTTCCTTAAGTCTCAAAAATCAAGAAAAAAATGAATCAAGCACAAAATTATACAGATTGCTAATTTTTGAGGTATAAGTACCCACATTAAACAATTGATTTACATAACATGATATGCAATTTTATTTATATCACAAACGTATACTTAAATAATTTTTAATGCATTGAAAAGCCAATCAAAATATATACACATTTCCTTGCATTTCAGGGTTATTTGATAAATCTCAACTGAAAGAAGATTGATTTAAGGAAATTAGATTTCAATACAGATGGAAAAGGATGCTAGAGATGATTTCTACCCATTTGTATAAAAATCTTCTTCCTCTCTTCAATCTTTGAGGAAAATATATTCTGATCCAGCAACTGATGGTGCCTAACTTTGGCAAATTTTGCCTTCTCATCCTAACATACTTCGGGAATACAGAAATTACACAGGATTTGAGAGCAATTAGGAGATTGATAGTTGGAAATTTGGAAGATCATCAGTATTAGACTGTAGGACTAAAGCAGCACGTCTGATCACATACTTTTGAGAGACATTTTAGGCTGGATAATTTGCAGCTGATGTTTCACCATTTGCATGGAAAAACTCAAGACTGAGACTCTGTATTTACTTTCTTTACATTTGCTTCTTTTCCCTACCCTCTGGTCTGGGGAAAGTGTTTCTAAAAATTTTGCTCACTTTTCTTTCTGTGAATATTCAATTTTTTTTTTTTACTTAATAAGGTAGAAATTACAATTAATGCTGTTAACTTCTTACATACTCGTAATCTTTGTATATCACTGGGAATACAATTGGGAAGAAAACAATGAGAACTTTATCCCAGGAAGAAGTTAAGGGAAAGAGAGATTTAAAACTGCCCTAGTTTTTTTTTTTTTTTTTTCCAAAGCACTATCTTTGGCTGGGGGCTAAGGACTATAGGAGACAATTATTGATTCAGTATTAGAACTTCTCTGAAAAGAGAATACATACTTGGATTCTCCCAGAAAATGTCAGGATTGAATGGAACTTCTGACACTGTCAGGGCTGACAGTGATTCAGCTTCTGTGCTATCCTTCAGAGAATAATTTGAGAGGGAAACAACTTTGAGAGCTGAAGTATAGCAGGGGAAATCAGCCAGCATACAAAAAACAAGTACTTGAAAGAGTGAAACAGGACACTGACATCCTTATCACCCATATGCCAAAACCACGCTACATGACTGGAAGACAAGGCTAAACAAGCATGCTAGAATTGTTTTTAAAAATCCATATATTTTAGCATCTTGTCCTCAATATGGTGACATTCACATATCTACATAAAGAGCTTGGTAGTTTGTGTTATGAGAATCTCTGACCCAGACATCAGACCCTTAGAAACTCTGAGTCCTGTGTATTATCAGGAGGAAGAGAAGAGGATGAATAAGAATGATCATTCAATTACAAAAGATGAGAAGAAAATTTGCTATATTTTATAATTTGGTGATTTTATCTGTCAAAAGTTTGTGCTGTTATTCTCACAGTAGAAATGCTTCTTTTAGAATATATTATATTATTTTCAACTTATGAAACCTTTCTCAGTTTTAGGGTATATATATATTTGTATACACCCACATATAGGTGTATATGTATATACAAATATACATGTATGTATGCATATATATGTGTATATATAGGTGTATATATATGTATATATGTATATATATGTATGTGTGTGTGTGTGTGTGTGTATACAGACAGAGGTCCGAGGGTGAATGAAATATTTAGGGACAATATCTAGAAAAACAAAATTAAAAGGTGAGAGAGAAATGTTCTAGGAGAAGGGGCAGGTGAGAGGTAGAATGGGGCAAACTATCTCACATAAAAGAGGCAAAGAAGACCCTTTACAGTGGAGGAGAAAAGAAGTGAAGTGAGAAGGTTTGAGTGAACCTTACTCTTGTCATATTTGACTTAAGGAAGGAGTAACATATATTCAGTAGGTCACGCAAATCTTTCTCACCCTACAGGAAGGGAATGGGGGTGGAGATAGGAAAGGGGATGATGATAGAAAGAAGGGCAGATTGTAGAAGGGGGTGATCAGAAACAAAAACTTTTGAGGAAGTATGGGGTCAAAGGAGCAAATGGAATACAGAAGAGGAGGTAGGATGGAGGGAAATATAGTTAGTCTTTCACAACATGACTGTTATGAAAGTGTTTTGCATGACTATACATGTATAACATATCAAATTGCTAGCCATCTCCATGAGGTCATGTAGGGAAGGAGAAAGGAGAAAATTTGAAACTTGGGTTTTCAAAACAAATGTTAAAAATTGCTTTTACATGCAACTAGAAAATAAGGTATAAAGGCAGTGAGATATAGAAATCTTGTTTGTCCTACAGGAAAATTAAAGGGAAGAGACAAAAGGAGTAGGGTGGGGAGAGAAGGGAGGGCAGATTGGGGGAAGAGGCGATCAAAATTCATGCCACCTTGGGGTGGGGGTGGACAGAGATGGGGAGAAAATGTGGAGCTCATAGTCTTGTGGAAGTGAATGTTGAAAACCAAAAATAAATTAATTTTAAAAATCAGCTTATATTTAGAGCCATATCCTCTCTTGCTGTCCATTAGTCTATACCTCTTTTCACCATTTAAAGAGAAATCTTGCTAATATACCCAAGGCAAGTCATCCTAAACAATGGTTTTATTGTTTTTTGTGCAAGGTTCAAAACTTTTCTAGTTCTAAAGCCACTACTACCTTTGTTCTCAAAGTTCTGAGCAACAAGATTATTTTGAGGCATAATGTAGGCACTTGCCTACATAGACTCGGATAAAGGGTGTTATCATCTCTCACTAATTCCATTGTTTCTCAATACATTCTAACATCAGCATCACTCCTAAATACCACATTCTGTATGGAATTAAATACATCCTTAAAGTTATCATCAAATTGAACATAATTTAAGTCTATGGTTGGTAAATTATGGTTTATATTATGGCCTGATAGTCTCGGTTTGGCTTTATTTAATCTTCATAGCAGACCAAAGTGGAAATCACAAGCATGGAAATAGATGAAATTTGAGAAGTTTGATGCATTTATGACAACTTTTTCTCACTGTGAAATAATGTTGAAATTGATCACTTTTCTACTGAGTTATTAAAATTAATGTGATAGCAAAGTATGAAAATTTGTAATTAAAAGTGCTTGTTTCCCTAACATGTAGAATTTGCAGGAATTATTAAGATGTTTTTGGACTGACTCTGATTCAAGATATGATCATTGCAAAATGTTATTGAGCCAATGATCTATGAAGTCAGCAACCTATGGGAGTGACATCTGCAAACTACTGCAGGTGAACTTTTGTGTCAGGGAAAGGTGGAAAAGGAGACTTTTAGCATGATCTGGAGTAGGACTCTCCTGACCCAATTTCTCCAATGTAGCATTTAATCTTGATTGGAAATTTTTTTTCCATTTGGGTAAAATTCTAAGCATAGCTGTGACATTCTATAGAAATTGAATACATTGTATGATTACACACACACACAGAGATGTTTACATAGAATTTTAAATTTATGAAATAAAGCACTTAATTTCATAACATAGTGGAATAAAAATGCTGATTGAATGTGAAACTGCAAGTCTATTATGTGCAATTTGCTATTCCTTTTAAATATATGATAAAGTTTTCATGTAAATTTCCTTTCTCTCCTTTTTTCCTCCCTCCTTTTCACACTAGAAATGGCTACTATTAGACCACTAGATGACAATAGGAATATATAAATATATATATAAATATGTTTCCATATTCCATATATATTAATATTCCATATATATTAATATATTTCCACTTCTATATATCAGTTCTTTCTCTGTATGTATATAACACTTTCCTTCATACGTCCTTTGTAGTTAATTTGTTTATATATAATGGTCAAAATTATTTGGTTACTGAAAGCTCTTCATAAAACATTATTGGTGTTACTGTATACAACATTCTCTTGGTTCTGCTCATTTTGCTCTTCATTATTTACTGCAAGTTTATCCATTTTCTTTTCTGAAATCAATGAGCTCATAATTCCTCATAGTAAAATAATATTCCATCATGATCATATACTACAAGTTATTCATCCATTCCTCAATTGATAATTATATCTGCAATTTCCTCTTCTTTGACACCACAAAGAAAGCTGCTATAAATATTTTAGAACACGTAAGTTCTTTTCCTTTTTCCCTAATCCGTCTCTGTAAAGTAGACTTAGCAATGGTATTACTGGGTCCCACATGATTCTTCCATGGAACTGACACTAAGATAGGGTAGCATTTTTCCTTTCTACAATTGTGCCCTTCTTTCCTTTTAAGTCAAATTTCTATAATCATTGAAGGTGATAAGTAGATTAAATCTTTATCTCATAGGAAAATGCGTCTCACTTACTATAATACCATAGAGATATGTAAGATCTATACTATTCAACATGAAATTATATTAATTCCTACATTTTAAACCACTAAATAAATGAATACTTAGGCTCATTAAACTCTTATTGTTTATCCAGTAAGGTTCTTGGAATATTTCAGAGTGCTATGGGAACAATTAAATAATATTTCAGCAATTTGTGGGACTAAGGTATAAATCCTTTATTTAGCAAGGTTAAATCAGAAATATTTTCTATTGAGGAAAAGAATTCTAGTACAATCATTTATCTTAGAAAAAAATATTTATGGTCTATGTTGTGACATGCAATGTTACCTAAGTTTATTATCCTTTTGTTGTAAGTGACTAACTACATAAGCCTCTCTGAGGTAAATGTAGCTGTGTGGCCATTAAACTTAGACAAAGAATTCTCCTATTTTACAGTGTTGTTAGTAAAATGATATACGTAGCACAATGGGTACCTAATAAGTTAATATAAGTGAATACCTGGGGTGAAGATTTGTTGAGAAAATAACAAGACCATTTGAATATATACTAAATTGTATTAAGATCTGCTTTGAAAAAGGATTATAGTAGAAATACCTGGAGAAAACTGCTTGTGACTAGTGCTTCTGTGAAGACCCATCTTCAGAGCTGCCTTCAACAGAGAGCCACTCCATGATAAGTGGCTGAGACATCTGACATCAGAAGCTCAACTAAACAATAAATTGATGTTGGGAGGGGGTTATTCGGATACAGAGTCACTTGATCATTTTATTACTTGGAAGAGCTATCAAAGGGGATTTCCTCCAATGAATTTTTGTCACCCTTGAAACTCACTTGAGGGAGTCCCTCTTTGGTGTTTTTCATTGCACATACAGGACTTTCCTTTGTGCATCTTAGAAATCCATAAAAGCCCCTAGGTCTCCTGTGGATCAAAGGGGATACTGTGATGATAATTTGCTACCCCAATCAAATTAATCAACATTTCTTCAATTTACTGTGATTTTATGAGTATTGATAATTATATCAGTAGCAGAACAGGATTAATTTTAAGTTAGCTATGTTAGAAAATGCAGTTAGAATCAGTTGTGATCAATTCATCATGTATTGATGATTATATCAGTTGTATTTGATTCATTAGATAAATATTGTATCATTAAGCAAGTAATAAAGATTTATTAATCCCCCCACCCTTGTCAGTCTAACTACACTCTGCTTGAAATAAGATTTGTGTACTACAAATAATACCTCTGAACCCTATGAATTATTGCTGTCCACTTGTGACCTTTGCTTCAAACACAAAACTTCCTTGGACAAAACTTTCTAAGATACTGTTAGTCAAACACATGGCTTTTATGACTTGTGAAAAGCCTTTGATATTGCTGAAAGGGTGACCTTTGGAAAGTCCCTACTGGGATGTATTTGAGTTGATGGGCTGTGGAAGGTGTCATGACCTGTAAAGGCCTGTGGACAAAGTGGTTATGATTGATGAACATTTTGCTTAGCCAATCATAAGAATTCCCCACTTCTGGAGCGGACCAATCAGTAAATTGTAACTCTTCCTTCTATTTCTAGTATTCTCCTAGTGAGTAAAAATAGCTAGCATGCAAGGGCATGAGTCCCTGATTGTGAAGGAATATCTTGGACCCAATAAATTAGGGAACTCCAATATTCCTAACAAATTAGATATGTTAAAATTTTTGAGTGGCTTTTGTTACAGACTGGAATTTTGTATCCCCTTCTCAAATAAAATCAATGGAACTTGGAAACAGCTGGACTAATGGAGTCAAAAAAGAGTGAAGAGTCAGAGATTATTAGCTGGAGTTCCTGGAAGAATTGTGGTACCTGTTATAGTAGTAGAGAAGTTAGAAAAAATAAAGGGGTTGGGGGAAATAGAGATATTTCATCGAGATTTAAAAAAAAAAAACACATAGGATACCCAGTTTGAGACCTCCTATAGGCAATTGGTGATGTGAGACTGTAGGTCAGCAAATCACTCAACTCTAGACAGATTGGAAAATCATCTGTGGAGAGATGGGAAGATGATTACCAAGTAAGGTAGAAAAGAAGAAGGAGAGAGCTGAAGAATGACTGTTTGGAGACACTGATAATGGACATGGATGGGACGAATGTCTTTTTTTTATTATTATTGTTATTATTATCTTATTTGTTTTCAGTGTTCTACAATTTTTTCCGTATAACTTAGATTTTTGGCCCTCCCTCCCCACTTCCTCCCCAAGTCAGCATAGAATTTTATATAGCTTCTACATACACATTCCCATTAAATACATTTTCACCTTAGTCATGTTGCATAGAAGAATTAAAATGAATGGGAGAAATCATAAATCAAATCAAAGTGTAATACAAAAGAAAATGATCTACTACATTCCGTGATTGAATTACATAGTTCTTTCTCTGGATGTGGAAGTCATTTTTCCTTAAGAGACCATTGGGAATATTTTAAGTCCTTGCTTTGCAATGAAGTTCTAAGTCTACCAGAAAAAAATACTCATATGCTGTAGTTGTTGCTGTGTATAAAGTTCTCCTGGTTCTGTTCCTTTCACTCAGTATCAGTTCACATAAGTCTTTCCTGGCCTCTCTGAAGTTTTCCCATTCATCATTTCTTACAGCACAATAACATTCCACTGCATTTATATACCACAATTTATTCAGTCATTTCCCAATTGATGGGCATCCCCTTGATTTACAGGTTTTGGCCGCCACAAAGAGTGCTTCTATAAGTACTTTTGTACATATGGGACCCTTTCCCATTTTTATGATCTCTTGAGGATACAGTTCTTGAAGCCATATTGCTGGATCAAAGGGTATGCATATTTTTGCTGCCCTTAGGGCATGGTTCCAAACTGCCCTCCAGAATGGTTGCATCAACTCACAGCTCCACCAACAATGAATTAGTGTTCCAACTCTCCCACACACTCTCCAACATTTATGATCTTTCTGTTATGTCATGTTAGCCAATCTGGTAGGTATGATGTGGTACCTCAGAATTGTTTCGATTTGCATCTCTCTAATCAATAGTGATTTAGAACATTTTTTCATATGACTATAGATAGTTTTGATTTCTTTCTCTGAAAACTGCCCGTTCATATCCTTCAACCACTTATCAGTTTATGGGTTGAAGTCCTTTAAACAAGAAAAACAGAGAAGTCATTAGGAATGTAAGAGTAGAAATATTAAAAAGCAGTGCTATAAAAACCTAAAGTATGGAGAAAGGTGCAACCTACATTGTTAAAGAGTAAAAATAGGTTAATAAAAGTGAAAATTAAGAGGAGGTCATTATCCTTGGTAATTTAAGAGGTCAACTTCTTTGAATAGATAGACTTCAGAGTTTTTGAAGGTTACAACAGGAAAAACAAAGTGGAGACACTGATTATAGAAAGCTTTTACAAGAAATTTAGTCATGAAAATGAGAAGAGATCTATAGATAGAGATGACAGGTGGAAGGAGCAGTAGCTAAATGAGGGCTGTTGTTATTGTTCTGCATATGTTTTATTTTTAGTATTGATTAACTATGGACAAATCTACAGGTACTAAAGAAGAAATCAGTAGAAAGTTAAGAGATCTGAATATCAGGGGGAAAAATACAGAGACACATTTAGGATGACAGCCCCCATGGATTTGTTTATGTTTGGGCAATTTCAGAATTTGTATGTCTATCCTTAATCTTTCTCTTAAATTCATCCCAACATTGGCCAGGAATCTTTTAGATGTGCTGTTTCCAAATTTGAAACCATATTTTTTTTTCCATCTAAATGCACCACTCATTCCAATCTCTCTATGTTAAAGGCATTGCCATCCTTATATTGTTTTGTATCTTTTCCTTCCTTTCATGGTCAATACCTATAAAAAGTTTTGACCACTCATTGCTTCCATTTTTTCTCTTCCCACTCTATTGAAGTCTGGATTTCTAAATCGTTACTCAAATAAATACATTTTTCAAGGACACTAATGATTTAAAAAAAAAAAAGTCATACTTTTTTCCCCCCAACCCTCATTTTTCTTGAATCCTTTGTATCATTTGACATCATTGACCACCACATGAATTTCTGATTCATACCACTATTTGATGAACTTCCTAAGTTGTATGTGCTCATGTCACATGTCCCATGTGCGTTAATGTCATTTCTGGCTCCACTCCTGACTTTCTACACTTTTGTACTTGTGATGTAGCTGCCTTTTTTTCATTTTGAGTAATTATCTCTTTTTAGACACACACACACACACACACACACACACATGCATGCACACACACACACACACACACTCAGATCCTTTTTATGTATTATTTTATTCTATTAGAAAATAAACTCCTTGTGGGTGAGGTCTATGATTTTTGCTTTTATTCATATTTACAGCACTTAGCACAGTGCTTGACATGTAAGTGCTTAATAAATATTCTATTTTTCTATCTGAATGACTTGTCAATCTATATTTATGAACCTCTTAATAGTAAGAGTCGATACTCCTGTAATAGTAAGCGGTCCGACATATACAGGGGGGAATACTATCATAGGTTCTTTGATCTGCTTCTCTAAAAGCAAAGTCAATTTTTGAGGAGTTAACAATCACTTTATTCAAGCACATATATTGTTCACCTACTTCAGGGGAGTCAGTACCCTGAACTTCAGAGAAAACACAGAGAAATCAAAGATCAACAGACATGACTTCTTCTGTTTGACCATAATGAATAATACATAGATCACAAATCAGCAGACAAATCCAACTGTCTGACCATTGTAACCAGAGAGGGAAGCAAAAACATCTAGGTTTTCGAAGCTGGGGGGCTGCTTAGTTTCTTCCCAGAGTGTTATCTGGCATACAAACTTTCTTCCAAAAACTAAACCCCCAAGTAAAACTGCATCTTAGAGTCTTTATACATTTTTTTTTTTTTTTTAGAACCAGAGGGCTTCATATCCCTTGAGAGCCAGTGCCTCATTAACAAAAGACTTGGGCCTTCCTACAAATCTTCCCAAGCCCAACTTTATTTGGACATTTTGTTTTGAAATGAGGAAGGAGGAGCTGGGTGCTCACTCCTCAGAGATTGATCCCCAAAGAATGATGTATTCTGCATATGTAAAGTTCATGATGTGTTTATTTTGTGGGAATTATGTTGTATTTACTTGAGAAATGTTAATACCTATTCTGATTCAATTTGCCTATGTCATGGGTATGAAAGACCTTAGGGTGGAATGTAATGTTAATTATATCTTCTCCACCCACTAATAGGCCTCAAGTATCTTTTGTTAATTTTCAATGAGGCACTGGTTCTCAAGGACTTGTGTCCTTCTCCCCACACTGCTATTGTATGCACTCTCAGGTGCAGGGCTCTAGCAAACCATGTCCCAGTCTTAAGAATGCTCCTGCCCCCACTTTCAATTCCTGGGGGGTGGCTGGGCAACAAAGTCATCAGGGTTGGTCCATGGGGGTACATTGAACTTCCCCCCACCAACCATAGACAACTTCTCATCCTGTCCTTTGGTGGGTTCTGCTACTACAGGAATTGTTTTATGGTATTATTTAAACATATTCAGAGAGATCTGGGGAGAGCTCATGCTAGTTGCTGTCTTTTCTTCATCTTGGCTCTGCTCTTGGGAGCTTTTTTTCTTCACTTCTTTACTGGCTCAGTGGACTATAGGATCTTGACTGAGAACCAGAAGGATTTTAAAGTTCATCAGGTCCATTTTCCTTTGTTTTATAAATGAGAAAACTGAGGTTCAGATAGATTAAATGACTGCCAAAGGTCAGTGATAGTAAATGGCAGAGCTAGAATTTGAACTTACGTTGCCTGATTTCAGATCCACTATTTTTCCTAGGAAGATGTGGTCTTCCATAGAAAATCTCCTTTCGAAGTTTGTTCTTCCTCATTCATTCATGTTTGTGTCAAGGCTGTCTTCATTGCATGGATGGACTGATGTCATATGAATTTTATAGAGAGGAGAATCTGGGCATATGTGTTCTCATTTGCTTTTTTACAAAAATAAAATGATATCATAAGAGTATAGAAGTATATGAACTTTGGAACCTCAAACTATGAATATGAACTTTGGAACTTCATTGATGTACCTTGAAATATTAGTGACACTTCTCAGAGTATATTTAAAATAGTGCAGCATTAGAAGTTCTTCCTAATTTCATTTTTAAGGGTCATTATTATCTTTTATTAGTACATTATATATTTACTGAGTCTAAACGTTGTAGTTCTGCTGTTATTGTTGATCTGAATGGATTCTTTCATGTGATAGCATGAGGTTTAAAGAACTCTTTTAGTCTGAGAGATTGAATCATATTCACATTTAGTTGGCTTGTACAGTATAAGCTTTATTGAAGGACATAAGGAAAGAAAAAGAAATTAGTTGTCTTTAAGTAAATGGTTTGTATTTCCAAGCAGTCATGTTTGCAATAGGGGTGTGATGGCCAGTTGTGGGAGACTCCTCAACACAGAAATGGATTTATGTTAGAATTGAGAGCTCTGTGTCCATATTAGGAGTGGTAGTGGTGGTGGTGCTTTGAGACTTCAACAGGTTCTCTTGGCAGAGGATTATATACAAAGGCAACTTGTCTTGATCTCAGCCTTGATTAGGTGATGTAGGATGGTACAGAATGTTTTCTCCACCCTAGGGTCATATAACAAACATATCCCCTGGCTTGGGTGATGTATATAGCTCCTGGGAAGCTATAATGGCTCAGTGTGAGTCTAGTACCACAACAGCTAGAAATCCTGGCAGATTTAGTCCATTTTGTGTTTATTCATCTTTCAGTTTTACTTTAGAGTAACCTTGAGATAGTTCAACTTATCTGGGTCTCCTCTCAAACCCTTTGGGTTCTTGTTTTCTCTTTTGCTTCTTCCGTTTTTGCAAAGTGATCTCTTTGTTCTCCTCCTTTTTCTTTTCCTCTCCCTTCTTCCCTCTTCTCTTTCTCCTCCTTTTGCATTTGTATGTTACTAGTACTACTACTGCTGCTGCTGTGACTACCACTACTAACTAGATAATATTTATTCCTGGGGATGCAGTTGCTGTTATTATCATTTTTAACAGTGAGAAAGCTCAGGCAAACAGAATTTATATGACTTTCCCAGGTCACAGAAACAAACCAGTAAATATCTGAGGCTTCATTTGAACTCAGGTCTTCCAAAGTCCAGGTTTGGTGCTCTGTATACTGTGGTACACTAGGTACCTCCACTGTTCCTCTGAACTCATTTTGTGTGGTTTCCATTTCTTTTTTTCATGGAAAGAAATGGAATGTTTGACGACTGAAGCATTTTTATGGACTCTTTTAGCCTCTTCCTTATAGTGATTATTTTATATCACTTAATAATGTTTTTTTTAATTTTATACTTTTCAGAGTCAACAACTTGATTGATAAACAGGTTGCGTTGGAGCTGTTGTAATTGCATAGTATGCCTTTTCATTTTTATCCTTTCTTTTAATTTGAAGTTGGCTTTAAGTTTTGTCTTAAAGAGTTAATGATCTGATAGTATACATAATTTTGAAATGAGTGCTGTATTGTTAACCAATCATTTATTTCCTGTTTAAAATTTTGGGTGGTGGTATTAGATGGTCCAGATGCCTTATATCTTGTACAGTCAGTGAAGAAGTCTTTGACCCTATCCCCTGGCTACTTCTTAAACAGACCTCTTTAATGAATGGGTGTTACCTCACCCTAAGTGAGTACATCAATAGACCTTGGCCTAAAGGGGCTTAGGTCTACTATTACATCCTGGGTCATCTCCAGTCATCTTGATGAATATCTGGTCACTGGATTCAGATGGTTCTGAAGAAGAGGTGAGGCTGATGACCTTGCACAGCCTTCCTTCCCTCAAAACAAAGTCAAGTGCAAGTTATGTCATCATTTCTCTGATGGTATAGTCTTCTGCAGCAATAAAGGATGAACACAGCAACCCAGGCCCAACAATGGATGGGAAAGATCCTCCTTAATCATATTATTCAGAGGCATTATACTTCTTGGTATAAAGATCCTACTTTGCTTGCCCTCACAGTCCCCAAGAATCATTCCTGGTTCCTTTTCTCTCTACATTCATTCTCAGTAACTTCACCTGCTTCCATGCCACCTATAGTACATGGAGATGTAGTCCATTTTTAGCCCTAGTTTCACTCCTTAGCTTGGTATCATATTATAACTGATTATTCAACATTTATACCTGAACAGCCTGTGGGGATCTCATATCTAATACATTTATATGTTCAAAGTAGAACTCATTATTTTGCCACTTCAATTCACCTATTCTAAAAATATCTGTCTTGTTGTTACTGCTACTTCCAATAACCATTTTATTTTACTGTTGGAAACAGCATCATCCTCAAATCTCCTCTGTCTTTCAAACCACTCCAATAAGCAAACAATTGCAAATTATTAATTATTCCTCCATATCATATCAAATATCACATCACTCTCTGCTCACATAGTCACTATTTCAGGTCAGTTACCCAACAGCTTTCACCTGTACTATTCTAATTGAATATCTGTTTTCTAAAGTTTATACCTTCTAATATCCTTCATGCACTTTCAAAAATAAGTCAAATCATGACACACACATACCAAACCTCCTAAAGTTAAAAACAAAAGAAAACAAAACAAAAACTTTAAGTGAGTCCTTATGCAATTCCAAGAATACTGCGTATAAATCCCCTATCTTGGTTCAGTTTCTTTTTCCCCCTCTTTAATATTTCACTTGATGATCTTATCATCTTTCATGAAGTTTGTTATCATCACTATTCTAATAATTTTCGGATATATTTATCCATGCTTACACTTTCTACCAACCTCTGGTCTTGTGTCTTCAACTGCCTGTTGAACATCTTCAACAGGATGTCCTAGAAAGATTTTGAATTAAATATGTCTAAAACTGAACTCCTCATCTTTTCTCCCAAACTCATCCCCCTTCTTAAATTCTCTACAACTGTTGAAGGTCCAACTGTTCTCCTAGTCATCTTGAAACCTAAGTGTCATCCTCAACTCTTCACTTTTTCTTACCTTCACCCATATCCAATGTGTTGTCATGTTCTGTCGATTTCACCTTTGTAGCATTCACTTGCATATGCCCCTTTTCTCTTTGACTGCCCTTAACCTTCAGGCCTTCATCACTACACACCTAGATTAATACATTGCCTCACTGGTTGATCTCCGCACCAAAAATCTTTCAGCACACCAGTTCACCATCCATTTAGCTGTCAAAAAGTTCATCCTTAAATGCAGATCTTATCCTCCCCCAAACACCCCCTCCCCAAATCTAGTGGCTTTCTTTCCATGACAGGATCAAATTAAAAAGAAATGGCTTGATTTATATTCAGAGCCCTTCGTTAAGTTTTCTTCCCAAATTTTGAGTATTATTGCTCTTTATCTCTCCATATACTCTGTGATCCAGTGTACCTAGCCCTTTAATCTTTGTCATACATGGCATTCTATCTCCCAACTTGGGACATTTTTACCAGTTACCCCACAGTCCTGGAATGCTTTCCCTCAGAAATGCCTCCTGTATTCTCTGGCTTTAAGTTCCAGCTAAAATCTCATATTCTCTAAGAAGCCTTTCCCAATCATCCTTGTTTCTTGTGCCTTTTTTCTGTTGATTACTTCCAACTTAAAGTGTATGTAGTTTGAACAAAATGATATCCACATTGTCTCCCCCATTAGACTATGTGTTCCTTATGAACAAGGACTGTTTTTAGCCATGTTGTCAAATGGTTTCAATGAGGAAGAACATGGCATCAAGGTCAGCTACCATACTGATAGTAAATTCTTCAACTTTGAAAGACTGCATTCCAAGAAGAAAGTAGAGGGTCTTGATTATTTGGTGCATGATTATTTGTTTGCAGGTGATCATGTACTCAATGCAGCCTCTGAAGCTGAGATGCAAGAATGTATGGATCAATTCTCTCCTTCTTGTGGTAGTTTTAATTTACCAATTAGCACCAAGAAAACATAAGTACTGCATCAGCCACCACCACACCATCCATATATGAGACCATCAGTTACAGGAAATAGAGAAGTTTTGAATGCTGCATATAAGTTCACTTACCTTGATAGACTACATTCCAGGGATGTACACATTGATAGTGAGGGTGACACATGCATTGCCAGAGCTAGCTCAGTGTTTTGGAGGCTCTGAAGGAAAGTATGGAAGAGAAGAGGTATTGGACTGATTATGAAACTGAATGTCTACAGAGCTGTGGTGCTGACCTCCTTGTTGTATGCCTGTAAAACCTGGTCAGTACAGCAGCACCATGCCAAGGAAACTGAATCACTTCTATTTGAATTGACTTAGGACGACTCTGATTATCATCTGAAAGGATAATGTCACACACACTGAACTCTTCACTGGAACTAAATTGCCAACCATTCACACTCTGCTTCAGATAGCATAACTCCAATGGGCTGGCCATGCTGTTCAGATGTAAAATGTATGCTTGCCTAAAAGACTGTTTTATGGAGAACTCACATAGGGCAAACGTCTACATGGTGATCGGAAGAAATGATACAAGGACACTCAAAGTCTCTTCTAAGAACTTTGGAGCTAATTGTGTGACATGGGGGACACTGGCACAGGACTGCTCAGTGTGGAATACCTACATCAGAGAAATTCTTGTCTTCTATGAACAAAGCAGAATTGAAAGACTTCAAAGGAAACTCAGACTGTGCAAACTTAGACTATCCACTCAAAATGTTCACATGGATTATTTGTACCCATCCTGTGATAGATCATTCTGAGTTTATATTGATCTGATCAGCCACAGTTAGACACATTAAAAACTGACTCTAGCATAGTGATGCCATCTTGGTCCTTTTAAAGAACAAATGACAACCATCATGTATTCCCAACACTTAGCAAGTGCCTATGCCATAACAGCTGCTTCATATGTTTTAAGACACACTATACATTCATGTCAATAAGAACAGTTGACATCTTCTTGAACGCAGCATTTCATGTCTACCTCCATGGTCATGTACAAGTTTTTGTATATTTGAAAGTCATATTTTCTTATCAGCTCTGTTTATATGTTTAGACTCTCTCTCTCTGTCTGTCTGTCTCTCTCTCTCTCATCTCTCCATTTCTCTCAGTCTTTCTATTCCTGTTTCTGTCTCTTCCTCTCTTCCAATCAATAGAAGATTCAGGACTCTGTTCTGAGCCATGTTTTTCTTGTGGTAAAGGGAAGGGAAACAATAGGAGGTGTTTTTCTATTTGTTATAATTTTATTAGTAGGTGCATTGTGCTGTCTCTTGAACTCCTGTGTAGTTATCAGGTAACTAAATGATTATACAAGGTGAGTAGCCTCAATGACAGGGGATAGAGTGGATCCACTTGATATTACCTTGATAGACTACACAGTGGGTAGAGTGTTGGTCCTGGAGTCAGGAAGACTCCTTACGTTCAAATGTGGCCTCAGACACTCACTAGCTGTGTGATGCTGGAGAAGTTGCTTAGTACTGTTTGCATCAGTTTCCTCATCTGTAAAATGAGCTGGAGAAGGAAATGGCAGAACACTCCATTATGTCTGACAAGAAAATCCCAAAAGAAGTCATAAAGATTTGGACACAGCTGGAAAATGACTAAAAATAAAAAATAATAATAATAAAAAAAAACCCTCAATGGCAGGCCTATCAAAGTATAAAAGCAGAGGGCCTAAAAACTTGGTAAAATTTTATGTATATGTTTTAAATTTAATTCAAAAATGATTACCCATTTCTCCTTTTCTTTCCTCTACACATTTGCTTATTTTGTTACTTACACCTGGAGTGGCCCTCAACTCATTTCTACTTGCTGTAATCCTGCCCATTATTTAAGCTCCATTTCAGATACCAAGTATGAACAAATAAACCTAGCTCACAAACCCATCAAATAAACCCAGAGTTACAGGTTGAAGAAAATTGAGCATGAGTAGCTGAGCTTTGAGCTAAAAAGTAAATCCAAAACCCAAATCCCCATGGTTTTAACATTTACCTCAAGATTCCATATGTAACTTCTATGGAAGTTTCGGTCAACACTGTTGCCAAATATTTTATGTATAAAAGAAGACAACCCTATTTGTCATCACTAATTTTTTAATGATCTTTTGTTTGTAGGTTTCTGAAATCTTGAGATATATGTTAATATCATGAAAAAATGAAATACTTTTTGATCCTTAATAAATTTATTATGCTTGTTTTAATGGCTCTTGCATAACAAAAATTCAACAGTAGATTGTTTCTTCCTTTGTCTTTTGTTTGTTTGTTTTAGAAAATTTTCTTTTTTTTCTTTTACTCAGAAAATGATCTTTGAGACTCACATGATAAAAGACTTAGTGCATAATGGCACTGAATGAAATATTTCTTTACAAATAATGCAGCTGGGATAAATTCAGGTGAGCATATCAGTAATCAAGTGTCCTACCCCAAAGGATTAACGTCACAAGGATGAGACCAAAAGGGTAGGGGGGGAAAGTTCTGCTCCATCAGAAGATTCCATCAAGCCCTTTCCTAGGGGAATACCCAATCTGCAGCCTCAATCCCAACTTCTTGCTTAGTCGTATTGCTTTTCAGTGGAATATTTATCTCAATGGGCCCAGCACAAGTGAGTAGATTTTCCCCTAGCTTTCAGTCTTACAATTTTATCAAATTTGTGCTCTTAGGGAATGGACATAGTTATAGACTCTTGGCTACAACCAACTGCACAACCCAGGATGGGACATGTTATTACATTATCACACTGAGTTCATTTTTCTCCTCTACTTGTTCAATCTTTTCTTCTGAGACTGGATCTGTATGGTGCATTTCAATGCCAAAAACATAGATGAAGCCTCCTAAGGCAGCACCAATGAAAGGAGCCACTACTGGGATCCACCACAAATAACTTGCAGCTGTGAAGACTTCGAATCTCCAACCTGCAAGAGCTGTGAATAGTCTGGGACCCAGGTCTCCAGCTGAGTTCATGGAACAAACAATGTTCATTCCCAGTGAGCAAGTAAGGACAAGGATCAGTAGGCCAATGACAATTGGTTCCAGGCCTTTGGGGACCCTCCAGTTTTTTTCATCGAAAATGGCAAACAGACCTAAGAGAAGGAATGCGGTAGACATCACCTGGTATGCAAATTCATTTCCTTTAGTCAGGTATTTAAGCAGATATGTTGCAAAAATCTATACTGTTGCATTTTCTCCTGTGACAATAAATTTCCCCTCAGCAAAAGACCTAAGTGCATCATAGTAAACTCCAAAGAGGGTTGCAGCCCCTAGAAAAGCCCCCAGGAACTGGACTACAATATAGAAAGGTAATTTGAACCATTTCATCCATCCATAGAGACACATAGCAAAGAACACTGCTGGGTTAATGTGACCACCAGAGATGCCTCCTGTCACATAAACAGCCACTACAATAGACAGCACAAAGCCAACATTTGTGGTCACAGGTCCACCTGCATCGCCTAGGCTGAGGACAGTTTGGGCTACAGAACCACATCCAAGGACAACCATGGTGAATGTCCCCAGGAATTCTCCAATCATTTCTTTGGCCAATGAGTTCTTCAGGATGAGTTTCTCCTTGAAGGTTTTTTGCACCTTTCTGTTCATCTTGCTGCCACAAATCAGGACTGTGTTCTTCCTATGTTGCCTAAGAAGACCATACCATCAGAGAAACAATGACATGACTTGCTCTTGCCTTTGTTTTGAGTGAGGGTGAAAATTTTCTAAAGACAAAGTTTTTCCCACAGCTTTTAAACTGTGCCAGGTCTTCTACTTTGCTTTATTTGATTATCTTTTTTGTTGGTTTGTCTGAAAAGCAAGGCAGATGCACGGTGAAACATATTTCCAATGATATATGGCCAAGTTTGTAAGGGATATTACAAATGAAATGCATGATGGAAGAAAGCAGGACTAGTCATATGATGAGAATGGGGAAAAATAGATGGTGAGAGTGATCTACAGATAACCATGAAATGTCAATAGACTTGTAGGAAGGTCCTCAACATGTGGACATATTCTCTATAGAGGCTCTATGGAAGAGTAAGCGCATCAATTTTGAATTATGCTCGAAGAATTGGTAAACTACCAATACTCTTTGTCCCAGTAATGCCACTACTTGGTCTATTTATGAAGATAATTAAAGGGGGAAAAAAGAGCCTATACGTTCTCAAATCTTTACAGCAATTCTCTTTGTGATGACAAAGAACTAGAAACTCTTGGGTTGCCCATCAATTTGGGGAATGACTGAATAAGTTGTGGCATATGACTGTGATGGAATACTACTATGCTATAAAAAATGATGAGCTAAATGATTTTAGAAAAATTATGGCAAGAGCAGCATGAAATAATGAAGAAGAAAATGAACAGAATCAAGAGAATGCTGTTTTAACAAGATTTTGGGTAATTAGTTATTTTGATTATTATAAATGTCCAAATTAATGATGGACTTATGAAGATAGATGTTATCTGTATGCAGAGAAAAAACTAATAAATACAAGTATTACAGAATAATTTTATACACACGTGTATATATATGTATACATATATATGTATATGTGTATGCATGTGTATGATTTTAGCTAATAGTAGCCATTTCTAAGGCAGGGGGAAGGAAGAAAAAATATATTTACATGATAGTTTTCTAGTATATTTGAAAAGGAAAACAAGCTTTAACATAGTAGATTTATGGTGTCATAGGCAATCACCTTTTTTATTGTACTAGGTTGAGGAAAATCTGTTTTATTCCATAAATTAAAAATAAAATTTAAGAAAAAAATTCATATGAATTAGGAGACTTCCTTTATACTCCTTTATTAGGAGATTCCCTTTGTACTTGGGAAAAAAAAACGAATAAGTGCACAAAATGCAAAACTATGGAGGGAGAATAAACATCAAGATCATCTTAGCTCCATAGAAGTGTTGAAGCATTTTATTGCAATTTGAACACCAAAATGGATTTTTCCCTTATTGTCTGAGTTCATTCAAATTCCAAGTGGTTCTCTTCAAAAATAAAACACACTGACCAAACGGCTTAAAAAAAAAAAATCCCTGCACAGCATCAGACTGTACAAAAGAAGCTTCCTTTATTTTTATTCTCCTCTTTATTCACAATACAGGTGTGTGGATTTTTAAAGGCTTTGAGGGTGTGTTTGGAAGTAGTGTCTTTAAATATATATTGGCCTTCTTGTTCTGAGAGTGGAAGAGAATAGAGAATTATTTAAAAACCTGTTGGTAATCGTTCTGTGTTAGTTTCTTTTTATTTTGCTTTATTGGACATGAGAAATGTTAGGTTCTTCAAACAGAAGAGAAAAGTGACAAAGTGGAAAGGGCTTATGGGAAAGACCAGACATTTTGTCTTAGTCATATTGAATTGTATATGATAGGGAGACATTTAAGAAGAGATATCTAGAAGACAAATAGAGATAAGGGACTACATAGAGGTAAAGAGCTCAGAAATAAGAGAGTTGTACCTGGCAGTCATCCATGTAAAGATAAAGCTCTACAAGGAAATGAGAGCCCTCTCTCACTGAAAGAGAGTGAGAGGGAAGAAATCTGAGCATGTGGAAAATAAAAATTGCCAGAGAAACCCCCAGAAGAGGCTTTGGAGTATTCTGATTAAGCAAGTAATAATTCAGCCAGATGTTTCTTACCTTTGTGAGTTGATGAGAGCACTGAGCCATCAGGCCACTGTACATCCTCTCTTTCCTTCCCAATATTAGCCTTTAGCAAAAGTTTGAATTAGGTAAGATTTATTTTCAGGTATATGCTATCTTTTCTTTTAAATCTTCTTCTTTCAAAATTCCCACTATTTTAGAATCAGAGATTTTGAACTAGAGGGACCTTAAAGGTTATCTAGGCCAACCCTCTTCTTTTACAAATGAGAAGACTGAGACCAAGAGAGATTAAGCAATTTGCTAAAGGTCAAATGAATAAAAATAAGGAGAGTTAGACTTCTTTTCACTACCATATAATGCTTCTTACAGTGCCTCATTATGTTGTAAAAACCTATAAGCTTCTAATCAACACTGATTCCTTTTCCAAGCTTTAGAGCAATCCTCTTTTATTCTAATCCACTTTTCAAGATTAAGAAAAATGACAAATCTGAAAAATATGGAGTTCATTGACCAACTTCAAGATTTTTCTTGGTATTAACAAGCTGGGTCTTGAGAAAGTACAAGTTAATAACAGAGGAGTAAAGATTTCTGAAGCTTAGCTTTATTGTGCAGGGTGTGTATTAATAATAACTATCTAACTTAGAGAAGCAGCAGTGCTTTAAAAAACAAAACAAAACAAAACAAAAAAAAGAATTGTCCTTCAAGCCAGAAGCCCTGGGTAAAAGTCACACCTCCAATGTGAACTTACAATTTGACCATGAGTAAGTATGTCATTTACCATATCAAGGCTCTAGGTAACTTTGTAAGATTATAAATTGCGGGGGAGAAAAATGAAGATGGGCATGGCAAAAGAAGTTTCCCCAAGGAAAGGTAGAGTTCTCTAGTGGGTAGAACAATAGACTAAGAGTCAGGAAGATCTGATGTCATATATATCCTATATATTTACTAGTTTTTCTTCTTTCCACAGTGTCCCAGGTCTATCTCCATTTTAGTAGAAAATGTTGGTTTCTCACAGTCAAGATGGTGGAGTAAAAGGATGGCCTTTCTTGAGCTCTCCCTTCAAAATCTTTCCAATACCATAAAAATGATTCTAAATAAACTCTAGAGTAGCAGAACCTACAAGATGGCAGAGTGACACAAATTTTCAGCCCAAAACACCCTGGAAAGTTGACAGAAAAATTCTGTTGCACCAGTCTGACAGAACTGTGGAGCATGGGCTGGGAGTTGACACAGAAGGGGCCAGAGTAGGCCTCAGGTGACTGAATCACTGGCAGCTATGGTAGTTTTTCATAATTCTCAACCTGTGAACACCAAAGACAACTTGGAAGGTCAGGAGGAAAGGTTCGTGGGACCTGGGTGAGAGAAGAGTTCAATTATCTCCAGCCCCAAGATGGAGAGAGGAGCTTAATCAGGTCCTAGTCCAGGGGTGGTGGAGGCTGCAGCTTCAGTGGTGGTGGCAGCAGTGGTAATACCAGTAGCAGCAGTAGCAGTGACTGCTTCCTGAGCTCTCAGTCCTTAGATGATGGGAGGACTGAGCAGCTGAATGGTGTGGGATATCAGAGGTCTCTTTGCTGGTGCTGAGGTGAGATTCTCTAGCTTTGGCCTTGAATGGATCTGAGTCACAGTCTTGAGTAGTGGTCCTAGGGTGAGGAGGAGCACTGGTGTGGTACAGCTTGTGGAGGCAGTGGAGAGTGCATCTTCCTCACAGTTCCAAGGCAGAAAAGAATGCTTGTAGTCATTCATAGACCAGAGGACAAGCCAGGAGAGGAATAAACACCTCTTCTTTGATCATACCTTGTAAGAAGAACTGAAAATGTACAAGTCTCTAGAATTATATCTGAAAACAGCTGCACTAAAACCCTGAAGCATGGAACAGTACATCTTCCCTCCGCAAAACATACACACAAACACACACACACACACACACACACATACAGGAAGCAGCATCCTACCTTAACAATAAATTGAAAAGTTAAGGAATTGGCTGGAAAAAAGAGCAAATAGCATCACAACCTCAGATTATAGAATCTCATTTTGGTGAAAAAAAAAAGATCAAAACATACAACCAGAAGAAGGCAATGAAGTCAAAGCACCTACAAGAAAAATATGAATTTGTCACAGGTCAGGAAAGAGGATTTTGAAAATCAAGTAAGAAAAGTAGAGAAAAAATTTGGAAGATAAATGAAAGTGATACAAAAAAATCACAAGTCAAAATAAGTGGAAAAAAAGTCAAAAACTTGCTAAAGGAGACTCCCAAAAATACGGAAGAATATAACATCTTAAAATAAAATAACTCAAACAGCAAAAGTGGTCCAAAAAATCAATGAGAAAAAGAATACTTTAAAAAGCAGAATTGAACAAATGGAACAGGAAATCCCAAAGCTCAATGAAGAAAATAATTCTTTAAAAATAACACTGGATCAAATAGAAGTTAATGTCTCTGTGAAAAAATCAAGAATTTATAAAACAAAAAAAAATTAAAATTAAAAGACAAAATGTCAAGTATGTCAATGGATGAACAAGTGACCTGGATAATAGATCCTGGAAAGAGAATTTAAAAATTATTGAAATATCTGAAAATCATGATCAATAAAAGAGTCTAGCCATCATCTTTCATGCAGTTATCATGGAAAACTGCCCTGATATTCTAGAACCAGAGGGCAAAATAAGAATTGAAGGAATCCATCGATCACTGTCTGAAAGAGATCTAAAAAGAGAAACTCCTAGGAACATTGTGGCCAAATTCCAGAATTCCCAGGTCAAGGAGAAAATATTTCAAGCAGCTAGAAAGAAACAATTCCAGTATTGTGGAAATACAATCAGGATAACACAAGATCTAGCAGCTTCCACATTAAGGGATCAAAGGGCAAGAAATAGGATATTCCAGAAGTCAAAGGAACTAGGGCTCAAACCAAGAATCACTTACCCAGCAAAACTGAGTATAATACTTCAGGGGAAAATATGGTCTTTCAATGAAACAGAGGACTTTCAAGCATTCCTGATGAAAAGACCAGAGCTGAAAAGAAAATTTGACTTTCAAACACAAGAATGAGAAGAAGCATGAAAAAGTAAACAGCAAAGGGAAGTCATAAGGGACTTACCAAAGGTGAACTGTTTACATTCCTACATGGAAAGACAACATTTGTAACTCTTAAAACTTTTCAGTATCTGGGTAGTTGGTGGGACCACACACACACACATAGACACACACACGCACACACACACATACACGTGTGTGTGTACACACACATACATATATGCGTGCACATACAGAGACAGAGAGCACAGAGTGAATTGAACAGGATGGGATCACATCTCAAAAGAAATTAAGGTAAATGGTGAGAGAGAAATGTAGCGGGAGGAGAGAGGATGAAATGGAATGAGGTAAATTATCTCTCATTCAAGAGGCAAGTAGGAGACTTTTTAGTGGAGGGAAAAAGGGGAGAGCTGAGAAAAAGACATGAAGTTTACCCTCATCACATTCCACTAAAGGAAGGAATAAAATGCACACTCATTTTGGTATGAAAACCTATCTTACAATACAGGAAAGTGGGAGAGAAGGAGATAAGCAGGTGGGGGGGATGATGGGAGGGAGGGCAATGGGAAGAGGGAGCAATTTGAAGTCAACACTCTTGGGGAGGGACAGGATCAATAGACAGAATAGAAACAATGGGGGGCAGAATAGGATGGAGGGAAATACAGTTAGTCTTACACAACACGACTGTTACCGAAGTCATTTGCAAAACTACACAGATATGGCCTATATTGAATTGCCTGCCTTCCCAAAGGGAATGGGTGGGGAGGGAGGGATGGGGAGAATTTGAAACTCAGAGTTTTAGGAACTGTTTAGTATTATTCTTGCTACTAGGAAATAAGAAATACAGTTTAGTATGGTTCTTGCTACTAGGAAATAAGAAATATATTTAATGGGGAATAGAAAGTCATCTGGCCCTACAGGACAAAAGAGAAAATGGGGACAAGAGAAGGAATGGATGATAGAAGAGAGGACAGATTGGTGATAGGGAAAATTAGAATACTTGGTGTATTGGGGTGGGGGGAGGGGAGAAAAGGGGAAAAAATTTGGAACCCAAAATTTTGTGAAAATCAATGTAAAAAGTTAAATAAATAAATTTATATTAATAAAAAGAAATTATTAAGGAAAATTGTCCTGATTTTCCAGAAGAAGAGGGTAAAATAGAAATTGAAAGAATCCACTGATCACCTCCTGAAATAGTCCTCAAAGGAAAACTCCTAGTTGTATTGTAGCCAAATTCCAGAGTTCCCAGGTCAAGGAGAAAATATTTGAATCAGCCAGAAAGAAATAATTCAAGTATTGGAGAAACACAATCAGGAAATCACAAGGATTAGCAGCTTCTAAAATAAAGGATCAGAGGGATTAGAGTATGATATTACAGAAGTTAAAGGAGCTGGGATCAAAACCAAGAATCAGTAACCCAACAAAATTTAGGTGGGAAAATGGGCATTTAATGAAAAAGTGGACTTTCCACCATTCTTGATTAAAAGACCATAGCTGAATAGAAAATTTGACTTTCAAATACAAGACTCAAGAGAAATATGAAAAAGGTCAGTAGGAAAGAGAAATCATAAGGGACTTATTAAAGTTGAACTGTTTACATTCCTACTTGGAAAGATATTTGTAACTCATGAAACCTTTTTCAGTATTAGGGTAGTTGTAGGGAATATACATATAGAGAGAGGGTATGGGGTGAGTTGAATGTGAAGGAATCATATCTAAAAAATAAAATTAAGGGGTGAGAAAGGAATATACTGAGAAGAGAAAGGAAGAGGTAGAATGGGGTAAATCATCTTACATGAAAGAAGCAAAAACAAGATTTTACAGGGCAGGTGAAGAGCGGGGAGGTGAGATGGCATGAGTGAATCTTACTCTTATAAGATTTGGCTTGAGGAGGGAATAACATGCACACTCAATTGGATATGGGAATCTATCTTACCCTACAGAAAGTAGAGGGGAAGGAAGAAGAGAGAAGGGGATGATGGAAAGGAAGGCAAATGGGGAAGGGGTAATCAGACAGAGATGCTTTTTTAAGGTGTCAGGGACAAAGGAGAGAATAGAATAAATAGGGGTGGAATAGGATGGAGGGAAATACAGTTAGTCTTTCACAGCATGACTATTAAGGAGATGTTCTGCATGACTACATATGTATGGCATATGTTGAATTGCTTGCCCTCTTAGTGATGATAGGTGGAGAGGGGAGAAGTGAGAGAATGTAGAAAACTCAAAGTTTTTAAAATGAATGTTAAAAATTATTTTTACATGCAACTGGAAAATAATATATACAGGCAATTGGGTACAGAAATCTGTCTTGCCTACAGGAAAATAGAAGGAAAGGAGGTAAGAGAAGCAGGGTGGGATGGCAGGGAGAGGTGTTAGAAGGGAGAGTAGAGTGGGGAAAGTGGCAATTAGAATATACATCATCTTGATGGTGGAGGGAGGAGATGGAGAAAAAATTTGGAACTCAAAATCTTGTGGAAGTGAATGATGAAAACTAAAAATAAATTAATAAAAAAGAAACAAAAAAAAAACTTTCACGATTAGAGGAAGACATGATAAGCAAGACGACTTCAGAAAAACTGAAAGACTTACATGAATTGATGCAAAGTGAAGTGAGTAGAACCAAAATGGTACACAGTCAAAGTAATATTATAATATAAATATATAAAGATGGTTAACCCTGAGTGACTTAGCTATCCTTAGCAAAATAATGATCCAAGAAAATTCCAAAGGACTCATAATGAAAAATGTTATTCACTTCCAGAGAAAGAACTGATAAAGGTAAAAGCACATTATTTTTCACTTCATTTTTTTGTGAATTATTTTGTGGGGAAAGAGGGGATCTATATATTTTTTCACAATATAAATAATGTGGGGAGTTGATGTAGAGGCCTATGAAGTCCTTTCAGGTGCTAGATCTGTGCACAATGAAGGTATTTTGGAAATCAGTGTTAATGTTTCAGAATGAAAGGAGATGATAATTGTGAGAAGACCCACTAACAAGTCAAACACACAATTACCAGTGTGGTGATAGTGAGACTAAAAATGTTTTATTATTGAATAACGACTGACAGGTGGGGAAGTAATTTTCAGGGAAGCAGTTTCCATCTAATAATAAGGATAGACTCTTGGTTGCAAGGGTTTGGGAAGAGTGAAGTAGGAGATCAAGTTATCTGTTCTATTTTTTTTTTTTGGAATATTGTTAAGATACATAGCCTCAGGAATGAATAAGAATTTTGAGATAATTAGTGTGGGAAATGAGACAAAAAAATTAACAGATGTAAGAGACAATTGTTTGGGAGCCCTGAAGGATTCACTGAAGCTTGTATTTTCATTAGATTTTCATTTATTTCTGTATTCACAAAATCCCCCAGCATAGTTCTAGGGACATTTTAGTTTCTCAATAAATCTTGATGAAATGAAAAAAAAAATCATAGGGACATACTTCCATAGTTTTATATGTTATGAGGTCCTAAGAGACCATATCATAGTTAAACAAATTAGAGAATCTCATTTGGAAGCTTTTGGATGGAAGAGAAAAAAATGCAAGCAATGTAAAATTATCATTCAAAAGAGTAGTCACAGGCAGAAATGGAAAGAAAAATATTCTCTTTAAAGTGTAAAAAATTTGGATAAAACTACCAGTTATGACACAGTAATTTTACCTCCATTAATTCATTTATTACCACTGATGTGTCTTTCAGAAATGAAAGAATTTACATTTGTAATGTGAGACAAGAGTGAAGAAAACCTGATTTTAAATTCTGTCTTATATATTATCTGTGGGCACAAATTACATGCAAAAAATATGTCTGTCCTCAGTTTTCTCAAATGTAAAAAGAAGTTGTTGGGCTCAGTAGTCATTAGGGTCCCTTCCAACTCTCAATGTATGAGGCTATTATGTGATGGGACAGTTATGTGGCACAGTGAATGGAGAACCAGATTTGTAGTCAGGTTAGACCTGAGTTCTAATATAACCCCACAATTTGACCCAAAATAAGTCACTCAACCCTGTTTGCCTCAATTTCTCCATCTGCAAAATGAGTTTGAGAAATAAATAACAAACCACTCCAAGATCTTTGTCAAGAAAATCCTGGATGGGGTCATGAAGAGTTGATCATGACTGACACAACTGAGTAACAACAACTATCCTTTCAGCTTGGTGTACATTACTCTCAGATACTGATTTTTCTTTCTTTTTTCTGTTTTTTAATAAGCAAAGCTCTTAAGCAAAGGCATGGCACATTTCTGGAAATAGCCTAGTTTCTGATTCTACTACATTGTTTGAAAGTATCATTTAGTCTTAGTTTGGCTCACTGATAAGACATGAACCATCCTTATATAACTTATATTGCTTAACATCATTTGAGATATCTGGAGATATTTAGAATTATAAGAAATCAAACTACTTATGTAAATGTCTACAAGCCAGAGACTCAATTTAGATTACCTGTTAATATCTGAATACATAGTTATTGCTGTCAAATGCAAGGGGTGGTTGAGCCTTTCAAAGGTCACAAGGACATTTTTCATCTGAATCTTCCATTAAACATTTAAGGAAGGATTTTTCATATTTACTTGACTTTTAGGAGAGACCTTTATGTCAATGACTTTTCCAGTGTAAATATAGCATAGAATTATACAGAATTCGCTTATTTTATCCAGATATGCATAATCAAATTGATGTTTCCACATCTTCCTCACCCTCACTGTCTAGCTATTTTTTCTGGAATTTTCATTGAGGTAGGCACAGAGGGTATAAGTAGATCAATGATTACCTCTGAATGTTTTCCTCACTGAGTCTGTCTTTGTATTATAAGTCCAAATAAAAATACATTTTGATAATCCAGGTGTGTTTTGTGTTAGAAATGCATTGTCAACTTTATAGACTGATTGGGAAATTTAGATGAGATATTGTATACCTAGAGCTGTATAAATGTCTTCCTTATAATATAACTTGAAGCTACATAGTAGTGACTCCCTCCAAAATTTAGGTCTGATATTTCCTTGACCTTCTTGATTTGGATGAATATAATTATCATTCATTTCTATCCCATACTAGACACTCACCAACATGATCATAATCCCATACTTCATCAGAAGAATTAATGCACTTCCAAGATGTCAAACCCTGATATTTTCTTTTGTGATCACAACCCCTTTTCTGACTCATCCCATTCTCTCACTCCTGCTTAATTTTATTTTCATTCTTGTCCCTACTTCTAGTCCATTCGAAGGTATTTTTCTTGTCCATCAATTTTCTCAATGATTTGCCTGATTTCTCAATATATTGTTAGGTATTTCACTGAGCAACTCACTAGTAACCTCCATTCCTGTGACCATTAATATAATCACTTTGCAAACTACCAGCCTTTGGTAAACCTTTTCGTTTATCAAGTCTCTAATTAATTGCCTATTTATAGCTTTTTAAGTTCTGCTCTAAATCTTTTTTTTTTTATTCCCATTGCCCTTGAGTCTCTAAATCTCTCCCTTAATGGACATTCTCTTCAACTTTCTTACTTTTTCCCTTAGAAGATGATGTAATCTCCAAAATAAACTGAACAAAATGAGGGTATTACTGAAATTCATAAACTTCTTTCAGCTACATTTCAACATGATTCTCATGGTTACTCACCCTCTTCTCCCTTCTTGTTTAATAAAATGTGTTTTTTTTTTCCTTAACTAGACTAAGTCAGACATATAATCCATGATCCCACTCTCTTCTTTTTCCACCCTGTTTCTTTTATATTCTAGGTTTCTCTCATCACCAAATTGTTCCTTCAATCTATAAATATCCCCTATCCTATGTTCACTTTTAATAGACTGTGCTATGTTATGAGCAACTATGCCATGTATTTCCTTCCTTTTGTTGCCAAACTCTTTAAGTTAGTATTCTATACTAATTGTTTCTAATCCTTAACCAATCCCAAACTCGTTATTTCTATATTTGCAATTTACTGTACTGAAGCTATCATGTTCATGGTCACCAGTTCTAATAAATGAATATAAACAATTACTTATATTTCATTGAAATGTATTATTAAACATAATATTATATATTGTTTCCTGGGGTGCCATTGAACAGAGTTTAACTTTATTCAGTAATAAGGAACAAGCACTGCTAATCAATGGCTTATTTGTCATTATTGTTGAATTGTGTCCAAATCTTCATGATTCCACTTGGGGTTCTCTTGGTAAATTGCGGTGGTTAGACAGTTCTTTTTCCAGCTCAGTTTATAGATGAGGAAAGTGAGGTAAACAGAGTTTAGTGACTTGCACAGAGTCACACAGTTAGTAAACATCTTAGTCTGGACTTGAGCTCAGATCTTCCTGACTCTAGATCCAGTGTTCTATGACTGCACCACATAACTGCCCCGCAATGGTTTATTCTGTTATGATTGAAAAACCTCAAGAGACTGATTTTATTAGTAATTTGTAATAAATTTATTAGTTATGATAGCTAATAATCAATAAATTGATGATCAGTGATTTCTCTCAATAACCAAAGACCCCTATTACAGTCACTGAATAT
Source organism: Bettongia penicillata ogilbyi (assembly GCA_023548195.1). NCBI lineage: Eukaryota > Metazoa > Chordata > Mammalia > Diprotodontia > Potoroidae > Bettongia > Bettongia penicillata. Next base: position 474,985 of record JAJHZJ010000688.1, on the reverse strand, counting down.
CTTAAATACCTTTGTAAAAGGGAATGCCATTGAGAAGTGAAAATCAACCCTGATTGGTAGACATTGAATGAGCAGGAGGGTTAGAAGTCTTCAACTCCTCCTGCTGAGAACATGATTTGATCATGGGACTCAGATGCTTCCAGCAATTTGGACAGGGAAATCCATCTCTGTGTAGATCACTTTGGCTATTTTTCTCCTTCATGAGGTGATTCATCCCAAGTTCTAATAGAGGTATACAAGGACAAGGGCTCATTTCTTCTGGATCAGAACTCAACTACACTAGATTCTGTTTACACTCTATAGAAAAGTAAGGCCTCCTACTTGGGTGAGGTTTGGCCCAAGATGGAAGAGAAGGTTTCCCAAAGGCTAGGGGTAATCTTAAATCAACCATTTCCTTCAGAGACTGATCTTCTACTGCAGTTGGGCCTCAATGAAGAAACAGAGGGAAAAAACCCTGAATCATAATTTAATAATTAGCTATTACTATGATATAAACATTATCTTATTCCTTCTTATTAAATATGCTACTTCATGCATGAGGGAACTCTGAATTAATATTCAAGTTCTCTCTGAGTTTGAGAACTGGTTTGGTTTTTGTCTTTAGAATTTTGTCCCTTTTTCAGATCCGAACCAGTCCATACAATTCTCCAACTTTCGTGCCTTGCTGATTCCCATGAGTATAGCTCAGTATTTAAAACTTGATGTCAAGCACAGATGAGGCAGAACAGGACCGGCCCTGGGTGGACTGAATCCCCAGTGACACTTCCAATTTCCAAATTGTTCAGTACAGGACAATAGTCCAGCAGAACTGGGTGGGAGAGAAATGCAAGGCCTACTTCAGCAGCTACTCCTAAATGCAGCAGCTACTCCTGGGATTATTAGCCTACAGACTAAATGTTTGAAAGTCATCTACTTAAACTTCCAGGAGTCAAGATAGAGGAATAAATTATAAATGCTCTCACCCTCACTGAGTAACCTTGTAAAACAGAATATTGCCACAAGAAAAGTCAGTAGAAGGGGAAGACAGTCTTCTAGCTGAGGAGGTGAGGGAAGCCAAGGAGAAGATTTCTTCTTCCTGTGGCTAAAGGGCCCAGTGCAGGACCAGAAGCAACCCAGCAAGTCCCACCTGAGTGAATCAGCAGGAAATTACAGTCGGGAACACACATGACCTTGCAACTTTTACATTAAACGATCTGAGGGACTAGAATATGATATTCTGTAAGGCAAAGGAAGTTAGACTGCAGCCAAGGATCAACTATTGAGCAAAAGTGAGCATAATCTTTCAGGCAAAGAGATGAACATGCAGTGAAATGAAATAAGGGATTTCCAGACCTTCCTGAACAAATGGCCAGAGTGCAATACAAAATTTGATCTTCAAATAGAAGACTCAAAAAGAATAAAAAGGTGAACATAGGAGAAAAAAGAAAATCTTGTCATTCAATAGGGGGCAAACTGTTTACATCCCTATATGAGAGGAAGATACTTGCTAATACTGAGAATTTCATATTTATTACAACATTTAAAAGGGATATACATAGAGGGTTTGTCTATAAATCAACTGAAGGATGATAACAATCCTAATTAAGGAGTGGGAAGGGAGAAGAGGAAAGGAGGAAGCAGAAAAGAGTAAATTATATCACATGAAGAGGCAAAAAAACCACATTATGGTAGAGTAAAAAGAAGGGAGGGAGATGAGCATTGCTTGGTCTTTACTGTCAGATCATGCTTGGTTCAAGGAAGGAGTAACATTTTCAACAAAGTTTAGAAATCTAACTTGAATAACATGCAGTAGCTGGGGAAAGGGGAAAGAAAAGTTAGGGGGTAGTTAAAAGGGAGGGAAGAAGTAATAAGGGAAAAAGAAAGAAAAGGGAGGGTGGCTGATTGAAGAGAGTGAATATTGAGGGAGGCAGTGGTCAAAAGTAAAACTAATTTAAGGAGGGGAAGGGAAAGGGAAGAAATAAATACATGAAAGGGGAGAATAAGATAGAGAGAAAGACACAGATAGTAATCATAACTGTAAATATGAATGGCATGAACTCTCCCATAAAATGGAGATAGATAACAGAATGGATTAAAACCATAATCTGTAAATAAACATATGTTGTTAAGAAGAAACACATTTGAAAGAGGGGATACACACAGGGTAAAAGCAGAAGATGGGAGCAGAATACTTTATGCTTCAGCTGAGGCAAAAAACAAAGCAGGGTTAGGAATTCTAATCTCAGAAAAAGCAAAAGCAAAAATAAATCTAATCAAAAGGATTAAGGAAGGAAACTATATCCTGTTAAATGGCACTAGAGATAATGAAGTAACATCATTAATAAACATATATGCATCAAGTGGTATAGCATCCAAAATCTTAGAGGGGAAGTTAGGGGAATTATAGGAAGAAATAGCAAAGGTATACCACAGGGGAACCCCAAACTTCCCCTCTCTAAACTTGATAAATCTAACTTCCAAGTAAACAAGAAAGAAGCTAAGGAGGTGAATAGAATTATTCAAAAGGTAGATCTGATAGACTTATAGAGAAAACTGAATGGGGATAGAAAGGAGTATAGCTTTTTCTCCATGGCACATGGTACATATACAAAAATGGATCATGTAGTAGGGCATAAAATTCTCATAATTCAGTGCAGAAAAGCAGAAAATTTAATGCATCATTTTCATATCATGATGCAATAAAAGTTATGTGTAATAACAAGACATGGAAAGATGGACCAAAAATTAATTGTAAATTAAATAATCTAATCTCAAAGAATAAAAGGGTAAAATGGCAAATCATAGAAACAATCAATAACTTCATTCAGGAGAATGACCATAATGAGACCACCTACTGAAACTTATGGCATGTTGCAAAAGCAGTTCTTAGGGAAAGTTTTATATCTCTGAATTCTTACATGAATCAAACAGAGAAAGAGGAGATCAATGAATTGGTCATGGACTGAAAAAGCTAGAAAAAGAACAAATTGAAAATTCCCAACTAAATACAAAATTTAGAATACTAAAAACCAAATGAGTGATTAAAAAAATTGAAATTATGAAAACTATTGAACTAGTAAATAAAACTAAGAGCTGATTTCATGAAAAAAAGCATAGATTGGATAAAACGCTGGTCAATCCGATTTTTAAAAAGAGCAAGAAGAAAACCAAATTATTAGTATCAGAAATTAAGAGTACATCCATCTCCAATGAAGAGAAAGTTCAAAGAATATTTTGAAATTATTTTTCCCAACTTTATAGCCATAAATTAGACAATCTTACTGAAAAGGATGAATATTTACAAAAATGTTAATTGCCCAGATTAACAGAAGATAAAGTAAAATACTTAAGCAACCCCATCTCAAAAAAAGAAATTGAACAAGCCATTAATGAACTCCCTAGGAAAAAGTCTCCAGGGCCAGATGGATTTAAAATCAAATTCATTAAACATTCAAAAAACAGTTAACTCCAATACTATATAGACTATTCACGAAAAATGGTGAAGATGGAGTCCTACCAAATTCTTTTTGTGATACAAATATGGTGCTGATACTTAAGCTTGAAAGAGCCAAAACACAAAAAGAAAATTAGGGATCAATTTCCTTAATCCATAATGCCCTAGAGGCAAAAAATTTTAAATAAGATATTAGAAAAAAGATTATAGCAACTTATGACAAGAGTAACACATTTTGAGCAGGTAGGATTTATATCAGGATTGCAGGGCTGGTTCAATATTAAGAAAACTAACAGCATAATTGATCATATCAATAGCAAAACTAACAGAAATCATACAATTATCTCAACAGATGCAGAAAAAACTTTTGACAAAACACAGCATTCATTCATATTGAAAACACTGGAAAGCATAACATTACATGAAGTCTTCCTTAAAATAATAAGTAATGTACATAAAACCATCACCAAGTACTATGTGTAATGGGGTTAAGCTAGATTCATTTCCAACAAAATTAGATGTGAAACAAAGATAAGGATGCACATGATCACCACTGTTATTCAATATGGTACTAGAAATGTTAGCTTTAGAAATAAGAAAAGAAAATGAAATTAAAGGAATTAGAATAGGCAAAAAAGAAACTAAGTTATCACTCTTTGAAGATAATATGCTGATAGACTTAGAGAATGCTAGAGAATGTAGTAAAAAAAAAACTTCTTGAAATAATAAACAACTTTAGCAAAATTGAGGGATACAAAATAAACCCACATAAATCATCTGCGTTTCTATGTACTATTAACAAAGCCCAATAGCAAGGGATAGAAAGAGAAATCATCCCATTTAAAGCTATGGTAGACATCATAAAGTATCTGGAAGTCTACCTGCCAAAACAAACCCAGAGACTATATGAACACTATTACAAAACACTTCTCACAGATAAAGTCAGATCTAAGTAAGTGGAAAAACATCAGTTACTCATGGATGTGCCGAGCTAATATAACAAAAATGATAATTCTACCTAAATTAATTTACATATTCAGTGCCTTACCAAACTACCAAAAAACTATTTTATAGAGCTTGAATAAATAATACAAAAATTCATTTTGAAGAACCAAAGTCCAAAATATCAAGAAAATTAATGAAAATAAATGCAAGGGAAGGTAGCCTAGCTATACCAGATCTTAAATTGAATTTTAAAGCAGCAATCATCAAAATTACTTGGTTCTGGCTAAGAAATAGAGGGGTAGTTCAGTAGAATAGTTTGGATACACATGAGAGTCCCCAATGACTATACCAGTGTACTGTTTGATAAACCCAGGGACCACAGTTCCCAGGATAAGAAATCCCTCTTTGCCAAGTACTGCTGGAAAAACTGGAAAATAGTGCATCAGACCAATGCCTGACATAAATAATATATATAATAAAATACAAATGGGCACACAACCTAAGTATAAAAGCTGATAGTATACACAAGTGAGGGGAGCAAGGAATAGTTTATTTTTCAGATTTATGGAGAATGGAGGAATTTATAACCAAACAAGAGAGAGAGAATATTATGAAATGGAAAATGGATATCTTTGATTATATTAAATTGAAAAGATTTTGTACAAATGAGCCAATGCAATCAAGATTAGAAGGGAAGTATAAAACTGGGAAATAATTTTTACAACTAGCATCTCTGATAAAGGCTTCATTTCTGAAATATATAGAGAAATGAATCAAATTTGCAAGAATACAAGACATTCCTTGATTGATAAATGATCAAAGGATATGAACAGGCAGTTTTCAGAGGAAGAAATTAAAAATGTGGGGGCAGAGCCAAGATGGTGGAGTAGAAGGATGCACGTTTACGAGCTCTGAAACCAAAGCCCATAGAATTAATGTAAAAAGAGACCCCCATAACTTCTGGGTCAATACAAGGTGTGCAGAAACGGAGTGGAAGAGATTTCCGTTCCAGGGAGCCCTGGAGACCTGTCCCCAGAGTCCGTCGCGCCCCGGAAAGCAGACCCCACCCCTAGCAGTGCCCTGGCCGTGGCCCCAGAGAAGCTGACCTGAGCAGGCTTCAGACACGGAAGCTCCGGCAGCCGGGAAAGTCCCTCCACCCACAGAAGCTACAGGTCAGTGAGAAAGAAGGCTGGGCTGGACGAGAGGGGGAGCAGGGCCTCTCCAGGACTCGGGCCCCCTTGGGAGGAAGCAGCGGCAGCAGAGACAGGGGCAGGAAGCGGCGGAGCCATAGGCGTGGGCGGCGGCTGAGGTGGCAGCAGCCCAGGTCTCAGGAATCCCCCAGTAGCAGGCAGGATCTTCATTACGGAAGGTTTCTGCATAAAACCTGACGGAGCTGAGCCTGGGAGACGGCCCTGCCCCCACCCCGCTCTATTACTGAAGACCTCTGCATAAAGCCCCTGAGGGAACTGAGCCTAGGAGGCAGGGCACCCCACCCCGGCCCCACCCGCTCCGTTCCTGAAAGTCTCTGCATAAAGCCCCTGAGGGATCCGAGCCTGGGAGGCAGCTCTGCCCCCACCCCAGTGCCAGAACTAAAGCTTGCCCCCGGAAAGCACATTTAAATCTCAGAGGTCAAGCACTAGCTGGGCGGATCCAGGCGGGGGTGGAAAGGAATCTCAGAAGTCAAGTAACTGGCTGGGAAAATGCCTAGAAAAGGGAAGAAAAATAAGACTATAGAGAGTTTTTGCCAACAAATGCAAATGATCCCGACCTTCGGATCTGATGAAGATGAGGACGTATTCTTGCCATCAGGGAAAGATGTGGAGGGCGGGGCCTCAGTACCCCAGACACCCCAGGGGGGTGGCGGGTGGGCTCAGGCCTTGGAAGAGCTCAAAAAGGATTTTGAAAAGCAAGTTAGACAGGTGAAGGAAAAACTGGGAAGAGAAATGAGAGAGATGCAAGAAAAGTATGAAAAACGGGTCAATACCTTGGTAAAGGAGACCCCAAAAAATGCTGAGGAAATTAACATCTTGAAAAATAGGCTCACTCAATTGGCAAAAGAGGTTCAAAAAGCCAATGAGGAGAAGAATGCTTTCAAAAGCAGAATAAGCCAAATGGAAAAAGAGGCTCAAAAGCTCACTGAATTTAATAGTTCTCTCAAAATTAGAATGGAACAGATGGAGTCTAATGACTTTACGAGAATCCAAGAAATCACTAAACAAAACCAAAAGAATGAAAAAATGGAAGAGAATGTGAAATATCTCATGGGAAAAACAACTGACCTGGAAAATAGATCCAGGAGAGACAATTTAAAAATTATGGGTCTACCTGAAACTCATGATTAAAAAAAGAGCCTAGACATCATCTTCCATGAAATCATCAAGGAAAACTGCCCTGACATTCTAGAACCAGAGGGCAAAATAAGTATTGAAAGAATCCATCGATCACCACCTGAAAGAGATCCAAAAAGAGAAACTCCTAGGAACATTGTGGCCAAATTCCAGAACTCCCAGCTCAAGGAAAAAATCTTGCAAGCAGCTAGAAAGAAATAATTCCAGTACTGTGGAAATACAATCAGGATAACTCAAGATCTAGCAGCTTCTACATTAAGGGATCGAAGGGCATGGAATAGGATATTCCAGAAGGCAAAGGAACTAGGACTCAAACCAAAAATCACCTACCCAGCTAAACTGAGTATAATACTTCAAGGGAAAATATCATCTTTCAATGAAACAGAGGACTTTCAATCATTCTTGATGAAAAGACCAGAGCTGAAAAGAAAATTTGACTTTCAAACACAAGAATGAGAAGAAGCATGAAAAAGTAAACAGCAAAGAGAAGTATTAAGGGACTTACCAGAAGTGAACTTTACACATTCATACAGGGAAAGACAATATTTCTAACTCTTAAAACTTTCCAGTATATGGGTAATTGGTGGGACCACACATACACATGTACATGCATGCACACACATACACACATGCACACACATACAGAGACAGAGAGCACAGAGTGAACTGAATAGGATGGGACCATACCATAAAAGAAATTAAGGTAAATGGTGAGAGAGAAATGTAGTGGGAGGAAAGAGGGGGTAACTATATGTCATTTAAGAGGCAAGTAGGCGATTTGTTTAGTGGAGGGAAAAAGAGGAGAGCTGAGAAATAAAAAAAACAAAAACAAGAAGTTTACCCTCATCACATTTGACTAAACGAAGGAGTGAAATGCACACTCATTTTGGTATGAAAACCTATCTTACAGTATAAGAAAGGGGGGGGAGAAGGAGATATTGCAAGGGGGGGTGATGGAAGGGAGGGCAAAGGGAGGAGGGAGCAATTTGAAGTCAACACTTGGGGAGGGATAGGATCAAAAGACAGAAGAGAAACAACGAGGGGCAGGTTAGGAGGGATGGTAATTTAGTTAGTCTTACACAACACGACTATCAGGGAGATCATTTGCAAAACTACACAGATAGGACCTATATTGAATTGCCTGCCGTCCCAAAGGGAATGGGTGGGGAGGGAGGGATGGGGAGAATTTGGAACTCAAAGTCTTAGGAACAACTGTTTAGTATTGTTGTTGCACCTAGGAAAGAAGACATACAGTTAATGAGGAATAGAAAGTCATCTGGCCCTACAGGAGAAAAGAGAAGATGGAGACAAGAGAAGGGAGGGATGACAGAAGAGAGGGCAGATTGGAGATAGGGAAAATTAGATTGCTTGGGATATTGGGGTGGGGGGAGGGGATAAAATGGGAGAAAATTTGGAACCCAAAAATTTGTGAAAATGAATGTAAAAAGTTCATTAAATAAAAAAAAAATTAAAAACGTGAAAAAATGCTCTTGCAAATCAAAACAATTCTGAGGTGCCACATCACATCTATCAGACTGGCTAGCATGACAAAAGAGGAAAGTAGTAAATGTTGGAGAAAATATGGGAACATTGGAACACTAATTCATTGTTGGTGGAACTGTTAGTTGATCTGACCATTCTGGAGAGCAATTCGGAACTATGTCCAAAGGGCTATAAAAATGTGTATAGCCTTTGCAATACCAATTTCACTTCTAGGCTTGTATCCCAAACAGATCATCAACATGGGAAAAGGACCCACATGTACAAAAATATTTATAGCAGGTCTTTTTGCTCAAGAACTGGAAATCGAGGTTATACCTATCAATTGAGAAATGCATGAGCAAGTTGTGGTATACAAATATAATGGGACACTATTGTGCTATAAGAAATGACACACAGGCAGACTTCAAAAATACCTTAATAGACTTGTATGAATTTATGCTAAGTGAAATGAGAAGAATCAAGAGAACATTATACACAAAAACAGTCACTGCATGTGAGGACTCTTTGATAAACTTAGTTCTTCACAGAAATGCAAGGACCTAAAATATTTCCAAAGGACTCATGATGCAAAACACCATCCACATTCAGAGAAAGAACTATGGAGTTGGAATGCAGAACAAGGAGACTATTTTCTCTTTCATTATGCTTGGTTTTGCTTAATTTTGCTCTTACTTTCTCCTATTAGTTTTAATTCTTCTATGCAACATGACTAATGTGAAAATGTGTTCAGTAACAATGTACATGTAGAGCTCATATAAGAGTGCATGCTGTTTTAGGGAGACGGGGAAGAGGGAGGGAGAAATTTTAAAACTTATTCATGTGATTGTTGACAACTGAAAACACACAAATAAATAAATTTGAAAACAAAACTTGATGTCCATAATGCCAGGGGGCCTGCAGTACCTTGGCTACCATTATGATTCTTCCCTTTCACTTAGAAAATGCCAAGCTATCCAAAAAGCCTAAGTTCTTACGATTTTTCAAACATTTTTGTACTTACATATGTTACCAAAACTATGAATTATCTTCATTTGTTTAATGATTATTATGTTTTTAAATAATTACACAATTATCAAGATGGAAATAAAGATGGTAGTGTAAAGTCAGGGACTCACATGAGTTCTCCCTCAAACACCTTTAAATACCTTATAAAAACAAATTCTAGAGGAACAGAATGAACAGATGAATTGAAACAAATTTACAGTCCAAGACAACTTAGAATGTCAGTGGCAAAGGGCTGTAGCAGAAAAATGAGAGCTTGGTCCATTGTAGACAAACAAGAAGATCAGTAGGAAAGGGCTGCCTCACCTGGGTGAGATTCAGCACAGTCATGGTCAAAACAAACCAGGAGAAGGTCTTGGGAGTCACAGAATCATCAGTGATAATAGCAGTGGAAGGAAATTCTTCCAGAGTTCTCAGCTTCCAGATGCTAAGGAGGTCAAACAACTGATCAAAGGAAAATATAGGAGTTTCTTTTCCTAGCACTGAGACAAGACTCTGTTGGTTTGCCCACATCTAGATCTGGGTAGCAGTCCTGGGTAGCAGTACTAGGACAAAGAGAAGCACTATCATAGCAGATCTTACAGTAGGGGCAGAGAGGATGCTCACAGTTCCAAGGTAGAAAAACAGTGTCTTTGGTCACTCAAAGACCAGAATGCAAGTCATGAGAGTAGTAAACACCTCTCCTTAGTTCACACCACCTTGGAAGAGCTGAAAACTTACAGGTCCCTAGAAGTATCTCTGAAAACAGCTGCAAAACAAACAAACAAACAAACAAAAAACCCTGACACTTGGGACAGTGTGCACCCTACCCTGGAAGCAGACCCCTCCTTTAACAAAGAGTTAAAGGTCAAGTAATTGGCAGGGAAAATGAGCAAATTATGGGAAAAAAAACCTGTCTGGTGGCAATGAAGATCAAAACACACACTCAGAAGAACACAGCAAAGTCAAATTTCCAACATCCAAAGTCTCCAAGAAAAATATAAATTAGTCTCAGATCTTGGAAGAGATCAAGAAGGATTTTGGAAATAAAGTAAGAGAGGTAGAGGAAAGATCGAGAAAATAAATGAGAGTGATACAAGAAAATAATGAAAAAAAAGTCAACAGCTTGGTAAAGAAGACAAAAAAAAATCTGAAGAAAATAACACGCAGAAAATAGACTAGGACATATAGTAAAACAAAAAATGGTCCAAAAAGTCAATGAGAGGAATGTCTTAGAAAAGTAAAACTTATCAAATGGAAAAGGAGGTCAAAAATCTCACTGAAGAAACTAGGTCATTAAGAATTAGAATGGAGCTAATGAAAGCTAATGACTTGATGGGAAATCAAGAAATAATAAAACAAAATCAAAAGAATTTAAAAAAAAGAAGAGAATGTGAAATATCTCATTTGAAAAAGAACTGAAAAAGAACTGAGAAATATCTCAATTGAAAAAGAACTATTATAGAAAATAGATCCGGGAAAGACAATTTTAAAAAATTATTGGACTACCTGAAAGTCGTGATTAAAAACACACACAAAAAAACTTCTACATATCATCTTTGAGGAAGTCATCAAACAAAACTGGCCTGAAATTTTACAAGCAGAGGGTAAAACAGGCATTGAAAGAATCTGCCTCTTGAAAGAGATCCCACAATGAACACTGCCAGGAACATTATAGTCAAATTCCAGAGTCCCCAGATCAAGAAGAAAACATTAAAGCAGCAAGAAAGAAAGAATTCATGTATCATGGATATACAAGATTTAGCAGCGTCTATCTTATAGGATTAAAGGACTTGTAATATGATATTCCAAAGGTCAAAGGAGATAGGATTATAATCAAGAATCACCTACCCAGTGGAACTGAGTATAGTTCTTCAAGGTGGAAATAAACATTCAAAATTAGAGGACTTTCAAGCATTCTTTTAAGTTTAACTGATTTATTGCCATAGTTGTAAATTTCTTTTCAGAATGGCTAGACCAGCTAACAATTCCACTAACAGTCTACTAGTGTACCTATTTTTTCCCCATATTTCCTATAGCATTTTCTATTTTTTGGTTGAGTTTGAAAATCTGGTGGCTGTGAAGTAGTGTCACAATTGGTTTAATTAGAATTTCTCTAATTATTAATGACAGAGAACTATTTTAATAAAGCTACTTATGATTTACATTTCTTCCTCTGAAAACTGCTTGTTTATATCGTTTGACTCAGTTTCATATATATTTATATATATAGTGTGCATATATATATATATATAGAAATATATATAAAAATTACACCTTAATCGGAGAAACTTGATGTATTTCCTCTCTCCAATTTCACACTTCTCCTATAATTTTAGATGAATTTATTTTATTTGTAGAAAAACTTAAGGTAATGAAAATTGTCCATTTCACCTTCTTTGAATTAGTCATTTCCTTGCTTGGTCATGAACTCTTACCCTACATACGCAACTGCCATGTAACTTCTTCCATGCTCCTCTGATTTGTACCTAATGTTACCTTTTATGTCTGAGTCATGAATCATATAACCATTTGGAATCTTTCTATGTATATATTATAAGATGTTGGTCTTGACCAGACCTGCACAACTCGACAGTAGGTAGGATTCAAAATTAAAATAGGCTAAATCTCCTCAGGCTTCAGATATATTAGGCTAGAGACAGACTGGCAATTGTTGGTGTGACAGCTGCCTGAAATACTTTGGTGGCCACAAACAACCCATGGGCCATATATTCTCCAGAAGTGGTCTAGACCTATTTTCTACCAGGCTGCCTTTTACTATTTCTGTTTTCTCATTTATTTTTATAGTGAGTTCTTGCCCCAAGAGTTGGGGGGTCTTTGGATGAATAAGACATTAAGCTAGTATGTTTGCTACTTGTTTCTGAATATTGTGTGTATAACCTGTTCTCCTGAGTAACCTTTTTATTTCATAACCAGAGTGAAATTTTTGATGATTATAGCTTATAATATTGTTTAATATCTCCCACTGCTGAACTGGCTTGTTCCCACTTTCTTTACATCAATTCATTTATATTCTCAATCTTTTGTTTCTCCAGATAATTGTTTGTTATTTTCTTATAACTCCAGAAAATTTTTGATTTTCTTTGATTGGTTTGATTGGTATAACACTGAATAAATAAATTAATTTAGGTTGTATTACATTGATTTGGCTTATTCAATAAGTCTCCAAATATTTAAATCTGCCTTTATTTCTACAAAATATTTTGTAGTTGTATTAATATAGTTCTTGTGTATGCCTTAGCAGGTAGGATCCAAAGCGTTTTTACTATTTAATTATTATAAATGGCATTTCTCTATCCCTTCATGATGGATTTTTTGCTGATAATATACAGAAATGTTGATTTATTTGTGTGTTTTATTATATATCCTGAAGCCTTCCTGAAGGTGTTTATTGGTTCTCTTAGTTTTTCAGTTGACTTTCTAGGACTGGATAAGTAAATTATAATATATTCTTTGAAAGTGATAATTGTATTTTCTCTTTGCCTTTGCTTATTCCTTCAATTTCTTTTTATTGTCTTGTGGCTAGAGGCAGAAGTTTAATCTCAATATTCAATAGGAGGGGTGATAATGGACATTATTGCTTAAGGCTGTTCTTCTTGGAAAGTGCTTTATCTTGGAGGAGCAAAGATGGCAGAGTAGAAAGACATAAATATGCTAGCTCCTAACCCACAGCCCATAAAATACCTAAAAAAGAACTCCCAGAAAACTCTGGAGCAACAGAAGCCACAGAACAACAGAGTGGAGGAGATTTCTGTTCCAGAGAGACCTGAAAAACCAACGCCAATGATCCATCACACACTGACCCAGAGAAGAGCCCAGCCCTGGTTTGGCTTCGTGGCACCAAGAGGAGCAGATCAGAGAAAGCTTCAGGGACAGAATCTCCAGTGGCCTTGTAGATGCCTCCACCCACAGGCACCAAAGGTCAGTGAGAGAGTCTTTTTGTCTGGCCGAGAGGGGAGGAGACTCAGGACCCCACAGGAGGCAGCAGTGGAGACAGCAGCAGACAGGGACTTCCAAAGCAGGCAGAAGCCCATTGTTGAAGGTCTCCGCATAAATCCCCTGAGGGAACTGAGTCCTGTGTGATGGCCCTGCCCTCCCCTGAGAACCAGATCTTAATCTCACACTGAATAGCAGCCCTTCCCTGCCAAAGCCCTAAGGCTCGAAGCAGCATTGAAATCTTAGATCCCAAGCACTAGCTAGGTGGATCTAGGTGGATCTAGAGGTGATATGGGTGTGGAGAAGAAACTCGGAAGTCTAGTAACCAGCTCGAAAAATGCCCAGAAAAGGGGGAAAAAATAAGACCATATAAGGTTACTTTCTTCGTGAACAGATATCTCCTCCCATCCTGTTGGATGAGGAAGAACAGTGCTTATCTTCAGGGAAAGACATAGAAGTCAAGGCTTCTGTATCCCAAACATCCAAAATAAATATCCTATGGGCTCAGACAATGGAAGAGCTCAAAAAGGAATTTGAAAATCAAGTGAGAGAGGTGGAGGAAAAACTGGGTAGAGAAATGAGAGAGACACAAGAAAAGCATGAAAAGCAGGTCAACACCTTTCTAAAGGATATCCAAAAAAATGCTGAGGAAAATAACACCTTGAAAAATAGGCTAATTCAATTGGCAAAAGAGATTCAAAAAGCCAATGAGGAGAAGAATGCTTTAAAAAGCAGAATTAGCCACATGGAAAAGGAGGTTCAAAAGCTCATTGAAGAAAATAGTTCTTTCAAAATGAGAATGGAACAGATGGAGGTTAATTACTTTCTGAGAAACCAAGAAATCACAAAATAAAACCAAAAGAATGAAAAAATGGAAGAGAATGTGAAGTATCTCATGGGAAAAACAACTGACCGGGAAAATAGATCCAGGAGAGACAATTTAAAAACTATGGGACTACCTGAAAGCCATGATCAAAAAAAGAGCTTAGACATCATCTTTCATGAAATTGTCAAGGAAAACTGCCCTGATATTCTAGAACCAGAGGGAAAAATAATTATTGAAAGAATCCACTTATCACCACCTGAAAGAGATCCAAAAAGAGAAACTCCTAGGAACATTGTGACCAAATTCCAGAGTTCCCTGGCCAAGGAGAAAATATTGCAAATAGCTAGAAAGAAACAATCCAAGTGTGGTGGAGGTACAATCAGGATAGCACAAGGTCTAGCAGCTTCTACATTAAGGGATTGAAGGGCGTGGAATAGGATATTCCAGAAGGCAAAGGAACTAGGACTCAAACCAAGAATCACCTACCCAGCAAAACTGAGTATAATACTTCAAGGGAAAATATGGTCTTTCAATGAAATAGAGGACTTTCAAGCATTTTTGATGAAAAGACCAGAACTGAAAAGAAAATTTGACTTTCAAACACAAGAATGAGAAGAAGCATGAAAAAGTAAACAGCAAAGAGAAGTATTAAGGGACTTACCAAAGGTGAACTGTTTACATTCCTACATGGAAAGACAATATTTGTAACTCTTAAAACTTTTCAGTAACTGGGTAGTTGGTGGGATCACACACACACACACACACACACACACACACACACACACACGCACACACACACACACACACCTCCACAGACAATGTTAAGGAATCTTGATCTAAGTCCACCAGAACATTATGTTAGCACCAGAATATTATATTTTTTTTTCTGCTGGACTTTGCTCAAACTGAAGTCACCTCAACAACAAATATTCTGTAGGTTTTCTAGGAGATTCACAGAGTATATTGCAAAGTGGAGTTAGAGGCTGCAAGTAGCCACTTTGGTCTCAAGGTTTAGATTTTCTTCTACCCCTGATCAAATTCTGTACAATATTTTCCATAAAATCAACCATTTCTAAGATGCATTGCACTGTCACTTTAAAAGCCTCTTCTTTCTTTTGAAAAACTCTCTAACCTCAATTTTTAGTTTTTCTTCTTCCTTCTCACTTCTTCCTCTGCTCTTTTTGTTACACTTTGGGCAGATTATTTTGTGGAGATGGAAGGATTTCTAGATGACTACTTGGGTGAGTTAGATTTTTATTTGCTGGTACAACTGGCTAAAGTTTCTCTATGCTCCTGTAGTTAGTCAAACTGTATCCAAAACTCTATGCTGTGTTGATTTCCCTTCATCTAAGTCAAAATTCTGCAGAATATTAGCAAGGACTTTCTAATCAATTTTCTGTTAGTCATCCATGAGTATCAATGGGTAATAGCATTATCTCACATTAAAGAGGCAAGGTAAAATTTTTCCAAGCAAGAAGAGGAGAGTGAGTGAAACTTACTTATCAGAATTGGCTCAAATAGGGAATAACATACGTACAAAATTTGGTATAGAAATATATTTTACCCTACAGGAAAGTAGGAGGGGAAGGGGACAAAAGAATGGGAATTTATAGAGGGGAGGTCATATTAGGGTAAGGAGTAGTCAGAAGCAAAACGTTTCTGAGGAAGGAAATGGTTAAAGGAGAGAGAGAGAGAAAAAAAATAAATAGGGAGGGATAAGATCAGCTATAGTAATTGTGAAAAAACTGAAGCAAATTTCTCTGGTATATAGAGAACTGCATCAAATGTATAAAAATATAAGAGTCATTCCTCAATTGATAAATAACCAAAAGATAACTTTTCAGATGAAGTATTCAAAATTACTTATAGCCATATGAAAAACAATTACTATGACTCACTATGGATTGGAGAAATGCAAATACTTCATACCTATTAGACTGGCTAATAGGACAGAAAAGGTAAATGAATAATCTTGGAGAGGATGCGGGGAGATTAATTCACTATTGGAGTTATGAACTGATTCAACCGTCCTGTAGAACAATTTAAAACTATGCCCAAAAGGCTATAAAACCATGCATATCTTTTGACAAAGAAATACCACTACTAGGTCTGGATCCTCCAAGGGATTTTTAAAAAGGGAAAAAAAGACCTATATATTTATTGCAGCTCTTTTCTGGGGGCAAAGAATTGGAACTTGAGGGGATGACCATCAACTGGTGAATGGATAAATAAGATGTAGGATATGATTAGGATGGAATACTATTGCATTATAAGAAATGATGAGTAGGTTGCTCTCAGAAAAAAAAGAAAAACCTTGAAAGACATTCTTGAGTTGATTCAAAGTGAAATGTAGCGGATCCAAAAATCAGTGTTATTGTAAGATGACCAGATACTGATGACTTAACTATTCTCAGCAATACAATGATCAAAGTCAACTTGGAAGGACTTATGTTGAAAAAGGCTATCCATCCCTAGAGAAAGAACTTATGGATGTCTGAATACAGATTGAAACATATTTTTTCTTGAGTACTTTTGTCTATATTTTCTCTCTCAACATGACTATTACAGATGTGTATTGCATGACTACACATATATAAACTCTATCAAATTGTTTTCTCAGTGAGGATTGTGGGGAAGGAGGAAGAGAGATAATTTGGACTTAAAATTTTCAAAATGAATGTTAAAATATTTCTACATGTAACAAAGGAGAAATAAAAATACTAGGTGAATTTTTTTTTTAAAAAAAGAATAGGAATAATTTTGTTTTATCTTTGCCAGTGTTTGTACATTTGTTTGGTTATACCATTTTCTTAACTGAAATGGTCAATATTTCTAGAAAAATGTCCACTAAGAGTGGAGAAAAGGGACATCCTCTCTCTAGTCTTATTTTTATTAGGAAAACACATATTTTTTTTTTATTTCAACCACAGCTAACCCTTGAGTTTAGATACTATTTTGATCACATAAAGACTTTCATTTATACTTTTAAAGCATAACCTGGCATGACTTTTGCAATGAAAACTAATCTAATCAGAAAGCCACCATGCCTGCCAAAAGGAGTGAATGACAGGCCCACAACAATGTGATTGCCACTCGCAGGAAAATACCATGCCACCATCATCAGTGCCTGTGATCCCCATGACAAATCCTGATGAAGTCAAAGAAAAATTTTATGAAGACCTGAAGACCCTTATCATCAGTATGCCAAAAGAGGACAAGCTGATAATTCTAGGTGACTTTAATGCTAGAGTAGGTTCAGACTAACCAACTTGACAGGGAGTCCTAGGGAGGAATGGAGTTGGAAAAAGCAGAACACTGGTCATTTACTACTTAAGACTTGTGCATCGCATGACCTTCTCATCACCAACAATGTTTTCTGTTTACCTAAACATAATGAAACTTCATGGATGCACCCTCGCAGCAAACACTGGCATCTAATAGACTATGTGATTGTAAGGAGAAGAGATAGATAAAATATGAGAGTAACGTAGACAATGTGTGGTACAGAATGCTGGACTGATCATAGACTTATCCTTTCCAAGCTAAGTATTCCCATTCATCAAAAGTGCCAGTTCCAAGGCAAAATGACTCCTAAATGACCCCCCCAAGATGAACCCCAACCTCTTTTAAAAATTACTATCTGTGCAATGGCTTCCAATCAGAATGGCTTACAAATAGAATTCTGTCCTTTTGGACTATTTTGATGTTGTTATCCAGTTGTTTCAATCATGTTGGGCTCTTTCTGTCCCCATTTGGGAGTTTCTTGGCATAGAAACTGGAGTGGTTTGCCATTTCCTTCCTCAGCTCATTTTAAAATTGAGGAAGTTGAGGTAAATAAAGGCTAAGTGATTTGCCCAGTGCCACACAGTTACTAAGTACCTGAGCTAAATTTGAACTCAGGTCTCTCTGATATCATGCAGGTTGTTTATTCACTGAACCACATAGCTGGATAATATCTGTATTTAAAAAAAATCAATTTTCTTGTTCAAATTATGATTTATTTTTAGTATATCATTCATTTTTCTATTATTTATTGTTATTTGTGATATTCACAATTAAGTTAAACAAGTAATCAAGAAACTATTTGATCTAGTGAATAAATGATTAGACTTGAAGTCAATAATATTTGGGTTCTAAATCTACCTCTTATGTGTACTACTTATGTAGGGATGACAAGTTACTTAACCCAGGGGTGGGGAACTTGTGGTCTTGAGGCCAGGTGTCCTCAGGTGACCTCATGGCTGGAGGTTTCCCACCTCTGACTTAACCTCTCTGTATTCCAAGTAACCAAGACTAAAGTATAACCCAATTTGCATTATAGAAGGGAATTTCCACATTAGAAAGTTGTCTGCCATACTGATGAAACCACAGATCAGAGCAAAAACAATTGAATATGAATGAATGAAGGAAGGAAGAAATTAACGAATGAATGAATAAAAGCACTATCTAGCCACATGGTATTGCCTAACTCCCTATAACAGAGCTTAATGTAGGGTCCATGGAACTGTCAGGAATTTGTCACTAGATCTTAGGATCTCAGTGAATTCTGATGAGAAAAAAAAATCATGTGTATTTTAATATGAGGGGAGTTAGGTATCACGTGGATAGAGTGATAGGTCAGGTGACAAGAAGGCTTATTTTCCTGAGTTCAAATCTGACCCCACACATTTACTAGCTGTGTGACACTAGGTAAGTCACTTAAACCTATCTGCCTCAGTTTGCTCATGTGTTAAATGACCTGGAGAAGGAAATGGCATATCACTCCAGTATCTCTGCCAAGAAAAATGTAAATGGGATGACTGATAGCTGAGTAAAACTGAAGGACAACTGCATAAAAACATTTTAATATATTGGGCTTCCTTTGTAATCCTGTGTATTCTTTTTATGCATTGAAAACAAATATTCAAAGGAATCAATGGACTTCAGCAGCCTTCCAAAAGAGACAAAGGCTGAAATAAACTTAGGGACTTTGTCTGAAATATGTATCTGAGCTGTCAATGTACATGGCATCCTCCCACAGTGCACCAGAAAATGACTGCATATTTTAAATGTCAGTTTTCATTTGGCATGTAGGAACGTCACTAAATCTCAGTATTGCTATTTACTCTCTGTACGCAATATGCTGAACTTCATGCTGCCATTAGGCAGTCAGTTAGTCAATAAGCATTTAGCAAATGTTACTGGAATGAAGAGTGTGCAATGGGATGATATGTGTAGGAAAACCAGTAAGGTGGTTGAGAAGTACAGGTTATGGAAAACTGAATGACAAAAAGGCATTTCATATTTAATCCTGGAGGTGAAAGGGAGCCACCAGAGTTTATTGAATAGGAAAGTGAAATGATGAGTGTTGCATTGTAGGAAATCACTTTTTTTTGATTGAATGAAGGAGTGACTTGATTGGAGAGTGACTTGTAACAAGAAAACTAAACAGCCAATAAATGCAGTAGTCCAGACAAGAGAGGATGAGTACATCCAAAAAGTTGGTAATAATAACAGAGGTGATATAATAGATTTGCAAAGATGAAATCAAGAGGAAAAGATTAGATATGGGGAGGAGAGAAGTAGGAGGTTGAGCAATAGTGAGAAATCCTGGATGATACTTAAATTGTAAGACTTGGAGTTTAAGGGAATAGTTATTTCCTCAGTAAGAAACAGGGATGTTTGGAAGGAGTGAGAAGAAAGTCTGGGAGGAAAGATATAGAGTTCTGTTTTGGATATACTGAATGATGTCTACAGGACATTTAATTCAAGACATCTAAACGCAGTTGAAGATTAGAGATTGGAATTCAACAGCAAGTTTAAGCTTGGATAAATAGATCTGAGAATCATTAGCATAGAGATAATAATTGAATCCATAGGAAGTGATGGGATTTCCAAATGAAGTTGTAAAGGAGAAGAAGAGCTCAAACAGACTTCTAAGATAATTATTATTAGTGGTTAGGACCTCGATAAATATCCAGCAAAAGCTGAGAAGTATTCAGAGTGATAGGAGGGAAACCAAGAGAGACCAAAGTCTTAAAAAAAATATTTCAAGAAGAGAGTGAAAACTGTGACAAAAGTTGTAGAGAAGTGAAGAAAAATGAGGATTGATAAAAGATTATTGGATTTAGCAACTAAAAAAAAATTGTAACTTTGGAGGAAGTAGTTTTGAAAGAATTCAATTCAAACAAATTCAATTAATATTTATTAAATTTCTACTATGCACCAGACACTAAACTAAATGCAGGAAACACAAAATGAAGTAAAAGACCATCTTTGTTCTCAAAGAACTTAAAATCTAATGGAAGAGAAAACATGTGAAAAATATACGCAAAGCAAGTTATATATAGAATAAGATTGATAATTTAAGGTGGGACAGCATTGAAATTAAAAGGGGTGTTAGGTAAGACTTCCTGAAGAAAATGAGCTTTTAATTGCCTGGCTTCCATTAACTTTAAAGAAAATGTCACCTTGTATAGGAATACTTCCTATCAATTACAAAGCTTTCCTTTTTATTTTTTTTTAAATTATATCCTGTTTATCCTGTGCATCACTTTCTTTGTGTATGTTTGTTTCTCTGTGATCTTTCCCATTATATTGTAAGGTTTTTGAAGACATAGACTGTCTTTTGCCCCTTTTTGTGGTCTCCAAAGTTTATCTCAGTGCCTGGCACATAAAAGGCACTAAATAAATATTTATTGAATGAATTAATTGAATGAATGATTGAATTAAAAGAATCCAAGAAAAACAATAATTGCGCAGAAGTAGAAACAGTCTTCCAGTCATTGAAGATACTGAGAAATACCGTCTGGAGTTGAGAAATGGACCATTTTATTCATAGAATAATAATACAGCCAGGAGGTCTGTATCAAAGACTGCATAATGGGGAGAAAATATAAGAAAACTGATGACCACAACCAAAATGAGAAAGACAAAGCAGGGACTCACCTGACCTCTTCAAAGTTCCACTAAAAACACCTTTAAATCATGCCTCGAAACAAATTCTGGAGTGGCAGAATTCACAAAAGAATTAGATGAAACAATTTTCTAACCTGACAACTTAAAAGCTCAGTAGTAAAGGTCTGTCATAAGGGAGAGAATAAAGTGCAGCCCAGTGGAGGCAAACCCTGACAAGACAGCAGTGATTTTTGGAATAGGCTCAAAGAGGGAATAACATGCACATTTAATTGAGTATACATACATATTTAGTTGGGTATATAAATTTACTTTACAGGAAAGTAGGAGGAGAAGACAATAAGAGAAGGGTGAACTAAGGGAGAGCAGATTGAGGGAGGCAGTAGTCAGAAGCAAAACACTTTTGAGTATGGAAGGAAAAAGGAGAAACTGTAGAATAAACAGGCAGAAATAGGGTGGAGGGAAATCTTTAATAATAATACCTACAAAAATACATCAAATTTCTCAGATAAAAACATTATTACTCAAATATATTGAAAACTTGAAAAAAAAAAAAAAACTTGGTAAAAAAGAATAAGAGAAACTCCCCAATTGGTAAATAATCAAAGAATATGTAAAGGCAGTTTTCAGATGAAATCAAAACTATAATCATGAAAAAAATGCTCTGAATCACCATTGATTAGGCAAATACAAATCAAACAACTTTGAGGCACCATTCCACATCTATCAGATTGGCTAATATGACAGAAAAGGAGAATGACAAAATTTGGAAGGTATGTGAGAAAATTGAGAAACCAATGCACTGTTAGTGGAATTGTAAAGTAATTCAACCATTCCAGAGAGTTATTTGGAACTATGCTTATATGCTATAAAATCATCCAGATCCTTTGATTCCACAATACCACTGCTAGGTAGGTAGCTCACAGAGATTAAAAAAAAAAAATAAAAAGTACCTATATGTACACAATTATTTATAACAACTCTTTTTGTGGTGGCCAAAAAGTGGAAACTGAGGGAATTTTTTTATCAACTGAGGAATGGCTGTACAAATTATAGTATGTAGTTGTGAGGGAATATTACTGTGCTTCAAAAAATGACAAAGCAAAATGTTCTCAGATAAAAACTGGAAAGATTTGCATAAACTGATGAAAAGTGAAATAAACAGAACAAGGAGAACAGTATACACAGTATCCGCAATATTGTTTAATGATCAACTTTGAATGACTTAACTACTCTCAGCAATACAATGATCCGACATTTCAAATGATTTATGATGAAAAATAATATGCATCTCTAGAGAAAAAACTGATAGAGTCTGAATGTAGAAAGTTTTTTTCAAATTTTTACTTCATTTTTCTAATTTTTGATCTTTTTTCTTTCACAATATGACTAATATGGAAGTGTTTCTCACAACCGCACATATAAAGCTGTAACAGTAAGCACCCCAACATACTTGGGGGTGGTCTGTTTTCACAGATTCTTAGATCTGCATCCATAAAAAGAAAGGCAACTTTTGAGAGGTTATCACTTTAATCAAGCATATGTATCAGTCCTTTAACCAAGCACATATATCATTCACCTATTTCAGGGGAGTCAGCACCCTTAACTTCAAAGAAAATACAGAGAAATGAAAGCTCAACAGACATGGCTTCCTCCGCCTACATTCAACAGTTGGGCCCAACTGCCTGATCATAGTTCCCAGAGAGACAAACACAACATCTGGGTTCTCAAAGCCAGAGAGCTCCTTAGCAGCTTCCCAGCATCCTCATTTGGCAGTCAACCCTTATTACAAAAACTAAACCCCAAAGTAATACCTTATGCACAGAATCTTTATATACTTTGTAGAGACAGAAGGCATCACATCCCTTAAGAACCAGTGCTTCATTAACAAAAGGCATGGACCTTCTTACAAAACTTCCCAGGTCCCACAACATGTGAGAAAGATTATCCTTAATCATATTCACATAATCAATATACTCCTTGATTATACTAAAACAAAAACAGCAAAAGATCCTATTTTACTTGCCATTACAATAGCATATATCTCATTGCATGCCTTCTCAATGAGGGGGAAAGTGAGGGAGAGAAGAAAAGAATTTGGAACTCAAAATAAAAAAAAATAAATGTTGACATTTATTTTTACATTTAATTAGAAAAATAAAATATTATATACACATTTTAAAAGTAAGATAGAAGAAAAGATGTAAGAAAACTAGAAGGACAGGAGAGGACTAGGTTATAAAGGGCATTGAATTCCAAAGCATTTTGTATTTTCTCCTGGAAGCAATAAAATGCCACTGTACTGAGCAAGGCTGGGAAGGAATGTGTAGGGTTGTGGTGGTATGTGTGATATGATCAGAGCTTCATTTTAGGAAAATCATGTTAGTGACAGAATAGAGAACGGATTGGTGTTGGGAGAGATTTGAGGCAGTCAAACACATCAGCAAGAGAAGGGATGTTTTAGAGGAGATCCATCATACATAGGGAAATAAAAGTAAGATCAGTAGGAGGAGAACCAGGAGAGGGTGATGCTTTGAAATGCCCAAAAGAAGAGAGTGTCAAGGAGAGAATGATCAACAGTGTTAAAGGCTTCAGAAAGGTACCATTAAAAAAAGGAAAGATTGAGTAAAAGCCACTGGATTTGGCAACTAATTTATTATTATTGGCTTGGGAAAAGGCAGTTTCTGTGGACTGTGGAATGATAAGGTCAGACATCATATTGTAAGGGGTGAAGAAGAGAGTGAGAGAAGAGAAAGTGGAGGCACCTGTTGTAGACACATTTTTCAAGAAGTTTAGCTACAATGGGCAGTAGATAAATGAGATGACAGCAGTGACGGAAGGATCAAATGAAGATTGTTGTGCTTTTTGTTCAGGATAAAGAGAGGCATATATATGTTTGTAAGTGGTAGGAAATGTGTTATAGACTAGAATAGCTTCAAGATAAGTGAAAGAGTGGGCACAACATATAGAGAAGCTTGAGTAAAATTACAGTCTACAAAGAGTAGCCAGAAGGGCTGTGTCATAAGGGAAAGCCAGGTTTAAGTAAGACCAAGTAGAGAGAAGTGGGAGAAGAGTAGACTATAAATGAAGAGAAATTCTTTTACCTATGAAACAAGCGTTCCACAAGGCACAGTGGATTGACTGAGTGGAATTAAGAAACTTTGAAGTGACAATTTAGAGGAAGAAGAGCATGAGGAATGTGGTGGTAAGAGGTGGGAAGTGGGGTCTGGATGAGGATCTATAGGAGTTCAGAATCATTGGTATGTGAAGGGTATGACCAGGTGTGAGAATGTTCATGATTGAGGGAGGGTGCCACTCCTCTACCCTCAAATGACAAGAGCTGCAGGAGGCCCAAAGTCAAAGGGAGAGGTACTCTTTGCATTAGAGGTTCTCGACATCCAATTTGGGAGAATGGGCTCACTGTAGGAGATAGAAGATACCTTGTGCAGATGGAAGTGGTTTCTTTGGACCAGATGGAAGATGCACGACCTTTCCTTGGGCAATGCAATGTGTAGAGTAGGAGATGAAAGACTCAGGGTGTTAGTGTATGTACCCAAGAACTGAGGTCTTCTCACATAAAAAGTCTACCTATGAGGCAGCAGCAGGAGTAGTAGACTTCCTATGCAGATGAAAGATATCCAGTCTGGCCCTATGTATCCTTTCCTCAGGAGACACACTATCCTTCTCATTTTCCTTTTACTGGTGGACTGGATAAGTGGTTATTGGCTCAGCTCTCTATGACCCTGATCCTTTTTCCAGACCCCTCAAACTGGTGAAATGAGATTAGAAATCAGATTTTATATGGTTAAAAAGTACAGAGAAGTGGAAGTACCTATTGCAGATTACCTCAAGGAGTTTAGACATATTTTGCCATCAAATTCCATTTCTACAGCAAGGATATATTTTTTATGAAGACAGGATGGCAGAATGAATAAACAGCTGGCAATGGAATCTGGAAGCTCTTGGTATATTATTCCCTCCTCAGACATCCTTATTAGGTTGGAGTTCCTGAGCAAATTATTTAACCTCACTGAGTCTCAATTTCTTCATCTAAAAAAATGGTTACAATAAGAACAACTACTTCACAAAGCAGTTGTAAAACTAAAATTAGATAATGAATGTAAAGAACTTCATAAATGGAAGTTGTTTCATTGTCATCGTCATCATCAATTTACACCACATCATCAGCATAACAAGTTGGAGGACAATCAAAGTCCAAATCTGCAGAGATCTGACAGAATCTCTTAGTACTTGGTTGCAAGCCTGGAATTTTTCATTCTGTTTCCTTCAACTCTGACAAGACTGTGTAACTCAGAGGCACAGTCACTAACTAGAGCCTCAGGGGCTGTACATTCTCATGCCAGATCTGTCCCCTGCATGTTGTATAATATCCTGCTTCAATTCCCTTAGCTATAAAACAAGTCATTCAAATTTAGAATTCTAAGAATACCTAGAGGAAAATTCATTTCTGAAAACTTCTAGAGAAATAAGGGTCCCTTGCCCATCCTACTTATTGCCAGGCAACAAAAAAAAAATGCTAACCTTTGGAAAGTAAAATATCCATCTTCCTGGGGGAATTTACCAATTCTAGGAAGGGTCATTTGATTCTGCTAAAACACAGTAGCAATCTTCTCCCTAATATGTGGCACTTCCTTTTCTTCCCTTTTTCTTTTTGTATTTAAATTATATTTTTAGATTTAAATATTCATTTACACAAGATTTTGAGTCCCACATTTTCTTCCCAAATCTCTCCTCCATACCCCACCCTAATATAGTATGCATTCTGATTACGCCTTCCCTGAGTCTGCCATCCTTTTAATCTCTCCCTGTGGTATCCCTTTCCCCCTTACTTTCTTGTAGGGCAAGATAGATTTCTATACATCATTGCTTATAGATCTTATTTCCCAGTTGCACGCAAAAACAATTTCTAATATTTGGTTTTGAAATTTAGAGTTCCAAATTATCTTGTTTCTTCCCTTCCCATCCACCCTCATTGAGAAGGCAAACATCAGTATAGGTTATATATGTGTAGTTATGCGAAATACTTCCATAGTATTCATGTTGTGAAAGACTAACTATAATTCCTTCCCCAACTAATTCTCTTTTCAACTTTGACCCCATGCTTTTTTCAAAAGTGCTTGCCTTAAATTAACCCCTTCCCCAATCTTCTCTCCCTTCTATCATCCCCTATTCTTAGCCCCTTCACCCTTACTTACCTGTAGGGTGAGATACCCAATTGAGTGTGTATGTTATTCTCTCCTTAAGCCATATCCTATGAATAAAAGGTTCTCTCATTCCCTCTCACCTGCCCCATCTTCCCCTCCATTGTGAAACCTTTGTCTTGCCTCTTTCATGTGAGATAATTGACTCCATTCTATCTCTCCCTTTCTCCTCCCAATACATTCCTCTGTCCTATTAGTTCTATTTTTTAGGTATTATTACTTCATATTCAACTCACCCTGTGCCATCTATCTATCTATCTATCTATCTATCTATCTATCTATCTATCTATCTATCTATCTATCTATCTATCTATCTATCTATATTTCCTCCAACTACCCTAATGCTAAGCATGGTCTCATGAGTTACAAATATCATCTTTCCATGTAGGAATGTAGACAGTGTAACTTTAATAAGTCCCTTGTGATTTCTTTTTGCTGTTTACCTTTCGATGTGTCTCTTGATGCTTGTGTCTGAAAGTCAGATTTTTCTATTCTGCTCTGGTATTTTTATCAAGAATGCTTGAAAGTCCTCTATTTCACTGAAATTCCATTTTTCTCCTGGAGTATGATACTCACTTTTTCTGAGTAGGTCATTCTTAGTTTTAATTCTAACTTCTCTGATCTCTGGAATATCATATTCCAAGTCCTTCAATTCCATAATGTAGAAGCTGCTAGATCTTGTATTATCCTAATGGTATTTCCACAATACTTGAGTTGTTCCTTTCTGGCTGCTTCCATTATTTTCTCCTTGATGCTGGAACTCTGGAATTTGGTATAATATTCCTAGGAGTTTTCCTTTTGGTATACCTTTCAGGAGATGGTCAGTGAAAGTGGATTCTTTCAATTTCTATTTTATCCTTTGGTTCTAAAATATAAGGGCAGATTTCCTTGATAATTTCCTGAAAGATGAGGTCTAGGTTCTATTTTTTTTTTATCATGGCTTTCAGGTAGGCCTATAATTTTTAAATTGTCTCTCCTGGATCTTTATTCCAGGCAAGTAATTTTTCAAATGAGATACTTCTTGTTGTTTTCTATTTTTTTCATTGTTTTGGTTCTGTTTTATAATTTCTTGATTTCTCATTAGCTTCCATTTGCTCCATTCTAATTTTGAAGGTATTATTTTCTTCAGTGAGCTTTTGGACTTCCTTTTCCATTTGGTTAATCCTTTGTAAGGCTTTCTTCTCCTCATTGGCTTTTTGGATCTCTTTTACCAGTTGAGTTAGTCTATTTTTAAAGTGTTATTTTCTTCAGTATTTTTGGGGGTCTCTGTTAGCAACCTGTTGACTCAATTTTCATTATTTTCTTGTATCACTTTCATTTCTCATCCCAATTTTTCCTCTACTTCTCTTACTTTATTTTCAAAATCCCTTTTAATCTCTTCCATGGCCTGAGACCAATTCATATTTTTTTTGGAGGCTTTGAATGTAGGAACTTTGACTTGTTTTCTGGTTGTATGTTTTGATCTTCTTTGTCACCAAAATAAGATTCTATATTCTGACTTTTTTCCCTCTGTTGGTTCATCTTCCCAATGAAATACTTGACTTTTTGTCAATACTCTTTGTCAAGGTAGGAATCTGATTCCAGTGTGAGTGGGAGTGGGGTTGATTGTTGGTGTACTATCCTAGTCTTCAGGGGTTTTGAATCAGCAGCTCGACCCCATCACTCTCTGTGGGCCCAGAGCTTGTGGAAGCTGATGCTTCTCCTTTCTCTTCTACTGGCACCACCTCCTCCTCTGCCCAGGGACTGGGGCCAGACTGAACAAGACTATGCCCCTACCTCACTCAGGTCTAACAGAATTTTCCCACTGACCTTCTATTTTTTCTGGCATTTGTGGGTTGAGAAGTCTGGAGATTTCCACAACTATCAGCAATTTAATCCCCTGAGGCCTGCTTTGGTCCCATCTGCGTGGTGCAGCCCATGCCAAACTGTGCTTTGCTACCAGCCCACTGTGGCAGATGCTTCCTGTCAACATTTTAA
Organism: Bettongia penicillata ogilbyi; assembly: GCA_023548195.1. Taxonomy (NCBI): domain Eukaryota; kingdom Metazoa; phylum Chordata; class Mammalia; order Diprotodontia; family Potoroidae; genus Bettongia; species Bettongia penicillata. The sequence continues at coordinate 446,899 of JAJHZJ010000688.1, read as the reverse complement.
GCTGTTCTGGGCAGGAGATTTGCCTCACTCTATCATTTTGTGCATTCTGCAGCCCTAGAATTTGGTTACTTATTTTTACAAGTACTTATAGGGGAATTAAAGGAGTTTGAGGGAAAAGGTCAAGCAGGTCCCTGTGGTTATTCTACCATCTTCACTCTACTTGCAATATTTGGTACTTCTGAAATGAATTAAAAACCAGGAACATATGCTTTGATATGAGTCCATGCTAGAGCTCTCTTGCATTTTAGAAGTAATCTTGAGGGATTCCCAAGATATCACCAACCAGAGTCTCCACAAATTCTATTAGATCAGATAGTTAGAAGAGAAAGATGAAAGATTTTTTATTTGAAAGGGACCTCTGGTCATCTAGGAAGCACTCACTACATGTTGTCACATAGCCTATGTTTTGTTTCTTCTAGTTACTGGGAACTCAGCTTACTGAGGCCACCTTGCTTTTTTAGGGGTTTTTTTGGTTGTTTTTTGGGGGATGGTTCTGGAGGTTTGAATGTGTGCATTCATCCTTCATTGCCAAAGGAGATTATTCCATCAGAGAAATGATGACATGATTTGCATTTGACTTTGTTTTGAGTGAGGGAGGGCTGTACAGGTCACCAGCCTCACCTCTCCTCCAGAGCCATATAAATCCAGTGACCAGATATTCATCAGCATGACTGGAGATGACCCAGGATGAGGCAATTTGGATTAAGTGACTTGCCCAAGGTCACACAGCTAGTGAGTGTCAAGTGTCTGAGGTGAGATTTGAACTCAGGTCCTCCTCACTTCTGTAGTGGTGCTCTATCCACTGCCCAACCTTGCTGCCACAGAGGTCAGAATATATTTTCCTGAATTAAAGTAAAATATACTTCCTCATAAGTCCCACCTGTTGGTTCTACTATTGAAGTTTCAAACAAGTGAACAAGTCCTGTCCCTCTTACCTATAATACCCTTTCAAATACCTGAATATCACTATTATGCTGCACAACTCTCTCCCTTATCCCACTCTCTTCTTTGGTTTTGGCATACATAATTCTTTCAACAGATTCTTTCATGGAACTGTCCTAAATTCTTTCACCATCATTGTTACCTATTTCAGTTTGAAAACCTTACTTATTCTTATTTTTCTCCTAAAATTTGTGGCCCAGAATTATATGAAATAATTCAGATGGAGACTAATCAAATAAAATACAGTTGAATGATTTACTCTGTTCCTCCTAACACTTTTTGTGCTGAAGCTACTGATGTTTATATTTATGTCTTGGACAGTACCATCACATTGCTAATTGATATGTTTTTTTTATTTTTATTTTTGAACCATTTCTTAGCTTTAACTCCCCTACTATTGTAGTTGTGTGCTTATCTATTAGAACACTAGGAAATGTATTAGTCTTTTATAGGAATTAATGTACTATTAGTATTAGCACATTATTGCTATCTAGATGTTTTAGTATATTTACTATAATAGCATTTTCTCCAAAGGTTTTGTGTCATGCCCAAAATCTGACTTTCATTCATATCATCCTAATAAAAGTTGAACAATACAAGACTGATAACATGATCCTGCAACATTTGACTAGCTATTTTTTTCTCTTGATTGACACTGATCACACTCTATGAGTCAGCTCGGTCAATTGCATCTGAACTCACCAAACTATACTATCATCTGATTGAGATTGTCCATTTGCCTACAGATGAGAACATTCCTATGTTCCTTAGCAAAATTAAGTAATATTAAATTCATGACATTCTTGTCATCTACAAACCCAGTAAGTTTGTGATAGGGACTAGACTTGTGATTAAAATGTTATAGGGAATTCTAGAATGAGAAAAATCTTTGTACCAATAGATGGTGTCATCTTCCCTGTAAAGCACAGTTTTAGAGAACTGCTTAGAACACTGAGAAGTAAGTGGCTTGCTTAGGGTCATGTAATCATTAAGAGTCAGATGAAAGACTTGGACCCAAATCTTCCTGGATCTGAGGTTATACAATTAGCATATCATATCTCTCATATGGTCTAGCAATTCTGTTTTTAAAAGAAAAAAAGGAAGTGACTTAACTATCCTGACATAACTTGCAATAATAATAATAATAGTCATTTTAATAATAATAGCTAGTACACATAGTGCTTTAAATTATACAAGGGAATTTTCTTATATTACTTCACTTAAATCATGAAGAAACTATGAAAGAGATGCTGTCTTCATTTTCTATATGAGGAAACTTATACAGAGTTTAAGTGATTGGGCAAGATCACACTGCAGGTATGTATCTAATGCAGTAGTAAAAATCAACTCTTCTTTAGTCCAATAAAATGCCATTATCCATTACACTATTATGCCTAGCACATATCTGGGTGTTGACTCGTAGTGACCCATTCCAAAGTGCTTATATAATTCTTCCTCAGATTCCATCATAGAAATCTAAATAGGAACTGACCCAAAACTCATAGACTAAGAGTTTTAAGTATATACTCCCCCATACCTTCTCCCCACCAATCACTATGCTCAACTATCTTTAGTAACTCTATTCTCTATGATTCTTCAGTGGCTACCAACAGTGGTTTGACAATGGGACATAGATCATGGTTTTTGCTGGTGATTTAAAGTGACTTAAAAGCATCTAAGTATTCCATTACAATATCCTACAGAGTTGGGTTTCCAATTCCATCTTAAACATATAAACTTCATTCATATGTAGGCAAATCTAAGTAGTTTTTCAGAGTAGTAATCCAGTACAGATATGTAGTACCATACTTGGCATTCTCTCAGATAGTCAGGAGTCATAAGAGTATTACATTTTTTTCAATAGTGTTTCTTAATGAAAATCAATTTCCTCAGTAAAAAATCTTTCCTCCCCAATATCTATTATCAATTTTTATTCCACCTTGAACAAGAATATTCAACATTTCTCTTCAATGACACTTTAAAAAATTCCTCATTGTAGTATGGTTGTAAGGCTCGCTTCTGTTCTTTAAACACATTTCAGTTTATAGGTTAGCTCTCTGTATAGTCACAGTGATCACTTTACACAACTCTTCCTTTTCTTTCTTATGACAATTCAATAAAAATTGGTTACTGGAAATTCATTCTTCAGCATCTCTCATCCTTGAATTTAGTTCCCTTTTACAATCTCAGAGCACGAGATCTTACTTATCATTTTTCTTAACACTTCAAAAAATCTTCTGTAGAATAGTATATATGTCAGAATATTCTGTGTTCTCTTTAACTAGTAAAACGTTGAGTCATATCATGATAATTAGATTTTAGAATGACCTGATTTAAGCCCTAGTTGGATGGCTTCCATCAATACCCTGACTTGAATGAGTAAAAATAATTAGTAGATGGATTATTATGTTAAATCCTATCTAGGTAGAAACATGATGCTAACGTGGCCTTTTAATTAGGGCATAGATTTTTATAAGAAACAGCATTGATTTCTATATCTATCCCACTTGAAATGATATAACATGACTTACATATTTATAAATAACTCTTAAATAACCTCCCTAAAGGATAGATGAGGTTGCTGACTTTAATTCCATAGGCCCATTTAAGGAGGAGCACATTAAATTTGCCTCATTTCCCAATTCAAAGAAACACTTAACTGGACTGGCCAAGCATATGACCCTTGAATTCCCAGGCAGCTGTTTTAGGGCACGCTAAAGCTGGAGACTTCAATCCAAAGAAATGATAAAAAAGATTCAATACAACGTAACTAAAGGTGATTTGGAGAAGCCACATCCTGGCAGCAATAAGTGAACAGCAGCAGGTGGCCTAGAATGCATGGGCAAATCAGAGATAGAATGGTCCCTCTCCAACAAACGCATGGTCTTTATTTTGGAATGAAGTGTAAAGAACAAAGAACAAAGTGCTAGGCTTGACTTAATCTGTGTTACATGCTTCATAGACATATTCTTTCCACTTTAATTCAGTAGACTTATTTTACGTGAGAGAACTAAAATCTGAAGTTACCCAGTATACCCAGAAAGATGCTGTGCAAAGATTTTTATGTCCTAGGTAATCTATCCTAAGACAGAACTAGAGACCAGAAGTGGGATTGGTGGCAACGAAAATTGAAAGCCTTCCAAGAACTGAGTAACAAACCGAATTCAGTATGATGTAGTGGAAAAGTCATGGATTTTGTTATCAGAAGACCTTAGTTCAACCCCAAGTTCTATGTGACACTATATTTATGACCTTGGTAAAGTGATTTAGTCTCTTTAGTCCCATAAAGTAAGGGACTTGGATTAGGTTACATCCAAAGTTTATTCCAGCTATACATCACTGATCCTATCATCACAATGTGAGTTATCTATCAACCAACATTTAACCTGTGCCAGACGCTATGCTAAGTGATCATTATCATGAGACTGAAACCAAATGAAAGTGTTAGTAGAACAGTCCATTAATTTACAGATAATACTGAAAAATAAAGTATAGTCATCTAGCTGGCAAGATTAAAAGAGCAAAAATAGTTAATGGAGAACTGAAAGAAATCAATGATAACAGAGGATAACAAACAATGAGACCCACAATGACTTTAATGAATTCAAAACACAAGATACATATAGCATACTTACCAGAAAATGAAAGAATATGTGTATCTGATGGTTGACAAATTCTTGTTGATCTCGGAAAAATCACTCAGAATATGACATTTTTTTAGGGCTGGAGATCAGAACATGCCCAGATTTTTTGAAAATAGAGAAGATAGTATACTCTTCATAGTAAAGGCCTGTGAGCTTGACTTTACTTTTCTAGGAAAATTCTAAAATATATTATTAATTGGATAGTTGGTGAGTCTTCAGAAAGGGAAATAGTCATCACTAAAAGGCAATGTGATTATATCGGACAGGTCATTCCAGTCTAAAGTTATTTCCATGTGGTTATAAAAATATGAAGGAAATGCCATCAGATAGCATTTATTAGGAACTAATAATATGCTGGACACTGGGCTGATCTCAGAGTTGAAATGGATGAGCACAGCCTATATAATTTTCAGAAAATTGCAATGCTCTTTTATTGACTCCAAACTTCACATGAAAAGAAAGACCCATCTTTATAACACCAACAATTTACTTGTGCTGCTACATGGGAGTGAGATATAGAGCACAAAGGCCTCTGAAATAGTAAACATAATGATCACATAACGGGCAATAGAAAGGTCAATGTTGGGTGTGATTAGACTGTAGCCTATGAACATATAAGAATTTCGAAGAATAGGCATAAAGGTTGACAACAAGGATGTGTGTGTTAAAACTAAATGTAAAATAGATATTTAATTTCAACATAAAAAAAGAACTCATTATCTTTTTTCCTCAATCAGCTCCCCCTCCTACCTTCTCTATTATGGTAGACGAAAAAGGGTATTGATGTGTCTAGCTGCCCTAAATCTCTCCCCACTCCAAACATACTCCATTCAAGCACCTAAATTATTTTCCTAAAGTCACTTGTACCCCATACTCAATAAACTCCAATGACATTCTATGGCCTCCATGATCAAACACAGAAATCCTTTTCAAAGTCCTTCATAGACTAGCTCCCTCTGTCTCCAAGCACTAGGAATTTCTCTTTTATCTGGTAGTACCCTATCTTAGAATGCTGTCACTACTCATCTCTACCTACTGACTTCCCTTACTTCCTTTAAGTCCTAAATAAAATTGCATCTTTTACAGGAAGATTTTACTAACTCCCCTTAATTTTAGTGCCTTTAATCTCAATTATTTTCTGTCTATCTTATATGTAGATTGCATATGCATATTTATTTGCTTGGCTCCCCCTTTGTGAGCTCCATGACAGATCTTATCTTTTCACTCTTTTTGTAGTTTAGCCCAGTGCCTGGCACCTGGCGTACAATAGGTGCTGAATAAATTGACTGACAACTTGTTGACTAATGAACTTACAAAAATCAGATTGGACTGGCATTCATGGTTTATAATCTTTGTTACTCTTGAATCAATGTTATCATGAATATTGAGCATTTGTAACTTAAAAGTAAAGTACAAATGAACCAACAACAAAAACCTATCTTCAATCAACTGAGAAACTAGTCACCTTAATAAAAATATAAATATATTGTGTACACTTTGGAACATTACAGAGGGAAGTACAAAGACAAATAGTTGATATCAAGGCCTAATAATCATGTGGAAGAGACATTAGGCATGTTAACATTTTTAGTGAATGTCAAAAAAGGAATTGGTATTATACTTTTTAAATTTTTAGATTACACACAGAAGGATACATTGGATGGTTCTATAGCCTTTGGATCCAGGTAGATCCAGGGGTGAGGAACCTGTGGCCTCGAGATAACATATGGCCCTCTTTAAAATACTATGTAGATATGAGATACTATTATTATAAAATATTTTTATCCCTCATTAATATAGACTTTGAAGTTGAAAGGGACATTCACAATATACCAGTATGAAGATATATTAATGTATTTTAAAGGTCTATTCTAGCTTTACATGCCATGATGCCATGATTATTTATTTTGGTGTATTACCAAAATGCAGTTTATCTCTAAATCTCATCATCCTATCATGATTTTATTTTGCTTCTAAATTTTTACATAGTCTCTGTTGTTTGAAAATTAAAGTTATGTGATGTCTGATCAGGTCATGGTGAATTTCTACCTAAAACAGGGTCAGTCTAATACTTCTCATAACACTTCCTTCGTACCCTTAAAAAAAAAAAAAAGTTTTATCTCAGTAGTTGCTCAGGTAATGAGACCTGAAATAAGAGGAAAGTTTTCTTATTGAATTGAAACTTGGATAAAAAGCAGCCAATTAGAGTCAGTATAAATAAAATTCTACTAAGCTTGGGGAAAAAGTTACTAATGAGGTACTTTTGGGATAAATGAGTCTCTGACATTTTATTATGTGTACTGATGGTGTGAATCATATTGAAAGCAGGATCTTCACATTTACAGATTACATTAAATTGGCAAGACAGAAGATAATGAGCAAAATTGCAGTTACATACAAAAAGGCTTAGATTATTTAAGTACCTACACTAATGTAGTTAAAAGCAAATAAATTAAATTGAGGGGGATGTAAAAAAAAAAATCTGTTAAAAAAGGAGAAAAAAAGAAAAAAATAAAGAGAAAGAAAATTAATTATGGGAAAATCCTGAAGCTCTTGAACCAGAAATAAAAAAGCCAGAAACTTATAGCATTAAAAATAGATAACAACATGAATTGAGAATTGTGACAGCATTTCTTTAGACCACTTCCATTTTCTTCTTGCTGAAATTATTCTACTCATGGAATTTCTTCCACGAGAACTTTCAACTATCAAAAGTTGGCATTTTAATATATCATACCTATTGTGTCTTTTTCTCATAACCCTTTGAAATCTTTTCTCCCTATATGCCATATTCATGTCAGACTGCATGGATGTCTTCTCCCAGAGAGAGTAATCACTTCCAAGAGATTTCCTTCAGTTTCATCTTTGCAACCAGTTTCTTTTCTTGGTGAAAAGTTGATCTAGAATATGTTCATTTTCTACTTTGTGATTTATTAAATTGTAATTGAGGAATTGTAAGTCGAGGAATTATTGAACCGTTTTTATCAGGGCTTGAGTGAGAAGTAAGAAAGAGAGAGAAGGATTAAAGACAGAGACTACCAATATCTAAATGATAAAAGAAATCCAACATAAACATTGTATGAGGCCTTTGTGAAAGGCTTGTGATCCTTTTTATGAACTACTCATCTCTTCTATCATTTTGACCAGATGGTCTACAGAGGGTCAAATATAATATTACCTTTGATTTTTCCTCAATAGGCCTTTACACAAATCTCCACTATATTTTATCACTCTGGCTCTTTAACTTCTTCATAAAATAGGGAACTGGTCAGTAAGATTCCTGCTTTTTTTAACACACATAATATGCTTGGCCCAATTCAATCCTTTATGTGGATTTTAAAGCATGTATACGTATGTTGTGTGAATTATTACCATTCTGCCTTGGGAAAAAAATAAAACAAGCTTTTTAATTTATTCCTACAAATTAGCATATGCACACATGGCCTTAATGACTTGACCTTATTCTTTTCACTTTCTGGTTGCATTTGAGTATGGAAATAATTCCCATAAGTCTCTAGGATAAGGAGAGCCTCAGTGGCCTAAACATGAAAATAGGCACTCAAGCTTGCTTCTCTCTCTCTCTCTCTCTCTCTCTCTCTCTCTCTCTCTCTCTCTCTCTCTCTCTCTCTCTCTCTTTGTTGTGTGTATTCTTTTCAGTAATAGCTGAAGGAGAATTAGAGACAGTATAAACTAGACTATAACTGTATGATTTTTGAAAGGTCAAGAGATCACCTGGGGTCCATGATCTACCCTTCCTGTCATAGTTTATAGCCTACTTTACCTAATGAGAAACAAAATTCCAAGTGACCTGTATCATCCAGTTTGGCAGGGTATTTACACCAAGATGCTGAGTTGTACAAACAAGGGAATGATTTCTTCCATTGGCAATACTACATGTGGAAATTAATTTGGTGGGGCTGAATGTTTTTAACATCCTACTTTAATTTTAAGCCAACTCTCCTAAAGGACTGAGGTGTTATAGAGCAAAGTATGACCCCCTTCAGGGAGATGCATTTATACTTTTGCATTTTGTGTGTATATATATATATATATATATATATATATATATATATACATATACATATGTATATGTATATATATGCATATATAATATACATATACATATGTATATGTATATTATATATGTATATATATACATATACATATGTATATGTATATTATATATGTATATGTGTGTACACACACATATACATATATAAATTATGCATATACACACATATACAAAATAATAAAAAGATAAATGCACAATGGATACACCAAAATGAGCACTTAGGACTGAAGGCATTTGAAAGAAACTTCCAATTCCTCATGAGTACTTTTAGGGGGAAATGAAGCCTTGGTTTAGGAACACAAATTGCCTGCGATAGTGGGAATTGGGATAAGGACACCCCTGCCAACCCAAATTTATGAGTTACACTTAGAAGAATATATTTTCCTAAAATTCAATATTTTGAAAAATCATCAAAACATTTGCTAATTTTAGCAAACACTATCCTTTCTCCTCTACATGATTTAGTGAAAGCTATTAGCAATGGCTCAGCAATCACATTCCACATATACTGGAAAAAAAAAATCTACATATCTTTTCACTTGAATTTTGTAAAGACAGCAATGTACGTTTTGAGGCACAACTTATGTGCAATGGGATCCAACTCATTGTAATAATGCTTTAAATGCCATGAAGACTTCTTTGCATTGTATACTAGAGGCAATAAAGAGTTTCTAAAGCTTCTTCTACACAAGAGAATAACATGGCCAGAATTGTACTTTAGTTCTATCGGTTTTGAAGGTGTATGGAGGAATGATTAGAAAGGGTAGAGTATAGCAGGTGTGGGTAAACTGTGGCCTTGAGTTTACATGTAGCCCTCTAGGTCCCTAAGTGTGACCCTTAAATTGATTCCAAACTTCACAGAACAAACCTCTTTAATACAAGGATTTGTTCTGTAAAACTTGGACTCAGTCAAAAGGCTGCAGTCAATGACCTAGAAGACTACATGTGATCTCGAGGCCACAGGCTCCCCACCTCAGTCTAGATGCATGAAAACCTGTTAGATAGCTACTGCTATAATATAGCTGATAAATAATCATGATCTGAAATAACATTGTGACCAATGTATAAGGAGGGAACAAAAGGAAGAATATGAGATATCTTGAGGATATAACACTGACAGAATTCGAAATCTGATCCTTTAAAGGAAGTTGAAAAGTATGTCAAGGATGACACTGGTTCTTGTGCCTGGGTGATTTGCAGGATTTTAAAACGCTTAACAAGAAAAATAAATTTTGAGGAAAAATGAAAGGTATCTTTGATGAGATCTTCATGGGGTGTCAATCTCTCCTCTGAGAATATCTCTGTGACAGTAGACAAACCATTTCAACTCTCTTTGCTTCAGTTTTCTCATCTGTAAAATAAAGGGTGGACGATGGACTAGATGGTCTCTGAGATTCATTTCAATTCTAAATTCATGGTCCTATTGCCAATACCCTGGCTGGAGTGTGAAAAAGACTTAAGGGAGAGGTAAAATCTTCACCTATAATTACTCTTTAATGGTGGTCATTGGTTTGGACACATATTCTAGGGTCTATAAGAGAATGGAATTGGATAATCAAATTCAGATTCTTTAAAGTACATGATGGTGTGCTTGACTCCAAGAAAAATCTAGTATCTTTTTCAAAGTTAATTTCATGAGAATTTTTATAGTTAGGTTATGACCTTTATGTGACTAAAAATGATTTATTCCCTACTCAACTTATATAACAATAATCACAACACACACATACACACATTCCCATTGGATCATCCTAACAATCTTTAGAGGTAAGTACTATTATTATCTTCATTTAAAACCAGCTTGGCGTGCATTAATTGTTATATGTCATGAAAAACTTAACAAAAGAGATAATAAGACTGTAGACTTGTTTCCAGTTCTTTCAGAATTAATTCTTTGTGCAATGAGTTAGTTTATATTTGAAGTAACAGTTAATAGAAAGATAAGTCAAAGTGAGAAGAAAACATTGCATTTTCCAGGTGGACTTGTTTAAACAATTTATTGAGACCAAGAAAGAAAATAAAATGAAGAAAATAGTGAAAAATAAAGTCCTTATCCATGTCACAATATCTTAAAGAAATTTAACCAATCCAAACTAGTTTCTACATAAAATAAAAAAATCAAGCAAGCATCAACAAGCTAGCAAACTCCTTGAAAATTGGAATGGCTGTTAAGAAAGCATTCTAGAGTACAACTTAGAGCAATTTAATTTAGAGCCAAATGTTAAGGCAGAAGTAGATGGAAGACATATCTGTATTATTAAAAAACAGTTGAGAAAAATGCAATGGTAGAGAATTTACTATCAGACTCAATCAAACCATACAATGCAAAGAAGATATTCGTATAAAATTAGGAAAACAACCATCATGGGAAATACATCAGTATTAACAATCAATATTTTTATTTAAATCACCCTAACATGCCCTAAAGATATTATCACTTGTTCACTTATGTTTCATTTATATAAATCAAAACTTTTTGTTCGGTCATGTCTGACTCTTTGTGACTCCCTTGTGGGTTTTCTTGGCAAAGACAGTGTAGTGGTTTACCATTTCTTTCTCCAGTGGATTAAGGCAAATAGAGGTGAAATACAATGCCCAGAGTCACACAACTAACCAATGTCTGAGGCTGAATTTGAACTCAAGTCTTCCTGACTTCATGTCCAGTGCTCTAAACATTGAGCCATCTAGCTGCCTCTAAGACATTAGTATCATAGCTTATTTCACACGTAAAGAGTATTCATGATGAAAATATGAGAATGATTAGTTTTTATATATAATTTTCTATAAGCCTCATAGAAGATTCCCTGATCAGAGCCTAAACAAAGAAAAAAAGATATGACACTGTGAAAATTTCTCTATGAAGGTGTCATAGTACAAAATAGAGTCATCCATAGAAGATTATGAAATTTCATCCATTAAACCCAAAAATTCAAATAATTTGAGTTTAGTTGTTCATACAGGAAAAATACAATAATTGATGAATGTATGCTGCCTAGAATATGGTGTGTAACTCAATGAAGATTCACATTTAAATGGTTCATAATTTGATTCACTATTCAATGCAATTCAATAAATAAATAAATTCCAAATATATACTATGCAATGCTCCTTTTGGTCTAACTATCTACTTTCCATTGATTCATACATACATCGAGCTATCTACCTACTTACCTAACTATATTTGGACATGCCCTACAGACAGAATTATATACGATTATGGATGGAACACATTTGGGAAACTGCAGTGCTTTCAATGGTCCTATGCTCATCACCACTTTAAAAACCCATCTCCCTGACACTAATAATCTCCCTGTGATGAAATATGGCTATTAATCAAGGAACACTCTATTTCAAGAAGAGTAGACTTAAAAGTAACATAAAGTATTGTGAGATTTAGGAAATGCCAACATGCTTACAATTATAAGTTTTGTAAAAAAAAAGTAATATAAATCAGATTATTGAGGACATATATTATCAGAAAAAAGAGACCTATAAAGTACACATTGCTAATAAGAGATTACAGATCCCTAAGTGTTTCAGTCATTAGCCTTAGATATTAATAGAACCAGAGGAAGTATCATTATATGGAACACCTATGGAAAATTTATGGGGGAAAGGAAAAGGATGAAAGAGAAATATAGACAAAAATTAAAAGTTTTGGGGAAGTTTTTGTTCACATAGATGGAGGAGATATCTATGCATCCCACAAATTTTCCTTATTAAGGGAAATTAGAGGCATTCTTTGCTCTTCCTTAATCTTATATTACGCCTGGAATTATATGATTTTTGGTTGTGAATGTTACAATCATTTAAGATATTGAATGATCGAGCATGTATGATAGAGGGTGTGGAAATATCCTCGTATGAAAATTATTTGAAATATCTCTTCATATTTAACCTAGAAAAGAAAAACACAAATGTATAAGGAATAGAATAAATATTTTAAATTTTTGAAAGGATGTTACGAAGAAATAATTTATTTTACAAATATAATTAGTTTTAGGGGAGGTATAGAAGCAATGGACAGAATCTAAAAAGACAGATTGGGACATGATGTAGGAAAATGTTTCCAACAATAATGACTCCCAGAGTGGATTGAGCTATCTCATGAAATGAGGAGTTCCTATGAATTGAGGATTTTAGGGATTTGTGTGTGTGTGTGTGTGTGTGTGTTGGATAGGAGAAGATTACCACCTATATGGATTTTTATATAGGGGATTCATCTTCAGGTACAAATGGGATTAGATAATTTCAAGATTCACTTCAATTCATTCTCTTATAAACTCAAAGGATTGAAATTCTAATTTGATCAATATGAAAAATGTGAACTTCCTAAAAAGATATGGATCAATTTAGTAGCTGAATAATTGAGACTAATGATTAGGGTCTTTCATAATGTTTTGAATTTATATTTCATAAATATTTCATTATGATTTAATAAGTTTATAGAGAACAAGTATAACCTAATTTTTAAAGTAGAAATAGATAAATGTTTGGGGATATGGTAAGAGGCAACGCTCCACATTTCAATGTCTAGATTTCTGAGGTGTTTGAGGGTGTGGTGTCAAGTTAATATTTAGAGAATTCAACGATATAACCCAGTGGTTAATTAGTAACAGTTACTATGGACAAGTCACAATACTAGGAACTAGTGAAATAGGTGAAAATGAACAGTTTCTGCCTTCAAGAACTCTCCATTCTACTTGAACACTATCTTTTTCATTGAATTACTGAATTTCACTGTTCCCTTTCTTTACAAACACACACACACACACACACACACACACACTCATGCATACATATATATTTATCAAAAAATATATTCAACCTATTTTCTATCTGCCTTTTTAAGGAGATGAAAACTGAAGAGAAAATATGACAGTAAATATTTGTGTTTTCCTCACAAACTAGATATAATCTATGGCATGTCTTCAGATGAAAAGAAAATGCTATTCTGCTTAATATATATATATATATATATATATATATATACATATATATATATGACAATTAATTAAGCTTTGTCTAACTACTTTTATTTGAAAGAGAATTTTGAGTTTCTAATGAGGTGGGGGATTGGGAGGATGAAGGAGGATACATATCACTGTATGGTTAGCATTTCAGTAGTTCAGTTCTTGCTTTGCTGTCATTTACTAGGGCTGCACTTTTCTGCAGCTGGAACCAAAGAAATCGTGCCTTATAATTTTGAAATGTCTCCTGGAAATTTAGACAAGATGTGTAGTGGTTTAATACTATCTTCAACATGTTTTCAATGGAATGACATGAGGAAAGAATTTCAGTAAGTCCTTGGTTTCAAGTTAAAAGAACAAACTGGTAATTTCATCACTGACACTTTCAACAAAGGGAGACAGAGAGCCAGAGAGGCAGATGAAGATAGCGACAAAGACAGACACAGACAGGCATAAAAAGAGGCAGACTTTTAAGAGATGGAAAATGAGAGAAACAAAGACAGAAATAGGTACTACCAGACAGAGAGATACAGGTAAAAACAGAGACAGAGAAACAGGCAGACAACAGAGAGACACAGAGAATTGGATGATGTTCAAGGGATGTGTATAAGCAATATAAAAAGAGTTTAGATTATGTGACTCTACAAGTTAGGGAACAGACCTGTGATATAATGAAAAAAGCACAAGAGTTAAAGGTAAAGTAGCTGCATTTGAATAATAGTTCTGCTACTTACTTTGAGTTGAATATTTCACCTAAGTCTCAGTTCATTTATCTGTAAAGAGGGTTGATGATATTTTTACTTCATAACTCAGAAGACAATCATGAGTCTGAAATGAGATAATCCCATAATACACATTGTTTTTGTGGGGTTTTTTTTGTTTTTTTTTTTTTTTTGGTTTTGTTTTTTTTTTGTTTTTTTGGTTTTTTTTTAGTTCTTGGATTTCAAGGGAAAGAAAAACTTCAAAATTGAATGATCTAGCTACAGACCTTATTGGAAGCATACAAAGTATGTCCTAGTCTACAAGAGTGAACATTCTTACTTGTACAAGAAGGGAATGAGGAGTGTCTGTTTCATCTTGTTGCTCTGATCTATATATTCTTGTATTTTTCTTGATCAGTTAGTGAAATGAAGTCATATATGGAACTAGTTGTTTATTGAAAGACAGCTCTTTTTAGACACAAACAAAACTGAAAATAGCTTAAAAGGGTTAGAATATTTTGGTTTTCAGTTGAAATATATAAATTGATTTGGAGGCCCTCAGCTAGACAGTAATCTATAATAAAGTGCCTGATACCACTGAGGAGGTCAGATAAGGCTCAAAATAGGGGTTATTAGAATTCCTTTGAAGTCTGACACTGAACTCATTGATGTTCTCTAGTCATCCTCCATAAATTCATATATATATATATATATATATATATATATATATATATATATATATATATATATATATCTTGTCTAGGTGAAGGGGACCATTCTAACCAGATGTCATCATAGTCCAGTTCTATAGAATTATATGTTCATTATGTCTGATAAAAGTCAAGCACATTTATATTCATATAGAATTTATAATCTTATATACTTTTTCTTTAAAAAAAATTATTTGTTTGCATCTTGTTCATTTAAAATAGATTTTGTTGTGAAATATGCCACAGAATGAAGTAGAGTCATTTCATATTATGGGAGATTTGAGATCATTGTGTAGGCATTACCATCATAGGATCATAGATTTCAAGCTGCATCAGAACTGAGAGTTCAGCTAATCTAATCCTTTCATTTTCCACTTGAGTAAACTAAATCTCTCAGAGGTTAGATGACTTGCCCAAGGTCATCCATCTAAGTAGTAAATGATGGATAAGATTGTCAAACCGAGAGGCTTCATTTATATGAGGAAGAATATTTTCCTTTTATTAAAATTCTGCTGATCAAATGGAGAATTATTACAGAGGTGGAAAGCTATTATAGATGTGGAAACATTAATAGTTCCTGACTTAAAGTGATGGGGTTGAAATGCTACCTCTTCCACATACTGCTAAGTGACTTCATTTCTCTAGCTCTACCTTCTCATTTTTAAAATAAGGGAGTTGGATTACAAAATTTTTAATGTTCCTTCCATTTCTAAATCTCAGATCCTATAATCACATGACAAAATGCTACTACATATGTATGAATTATTTAAAAAAAGCCTCTTTCCTGGGTTCCTCTGTCCTCACCTCAATCTGAACCAGACAGATCTTCAATACAGAGAGGGTAGAGGTTAGAGTACCTTCTAACAATGCAGATATTTTCTGACATTTACAGTTATTAACAGTTACCTGTACTACTGAGTGATTCTGTCAGTTACCAAGGGACATACACAATCAATGTGTCAGTGGGAACTTGAAACCAGGAAACTTGAGTTCGACTGACCACACATGCTCCTTCTCATATGGACCAAAGACTAAGAGCTGGAAAAGTTCTAGATCATCAACCATCCAGGGTAACCGCCCCATTTTACAGATGAGAAAATTGAGGCCCAGAGGGGCAAAATGATTTTTCCCAAGAATTTCTGAGTTGGAATTCAAAGGACCTATATGTTCAATTATAAATTCAATTCCTCCAGAACATTCCTTTGCTCCATGCTGCAGCTCTTTGAAAACATTTTAATACATTAAATAAATTAAATTCAAATTTTAATACTTTCCCTACTCTAAAGAAAAGTGACAAACCTGATAGAAAATTTGCAACATTGCTATGACCAAGGTAGACTCATTTTGAATTAAAAATGTACAATTTTTTAATACAAATCTCCACCAATTTATGCTATTAGCTTACTTGAGGCAAAGTCAGGAATAAAATTGGCAGGTAGGTGACTCAAGATTTCCATCATTCCTGGATGTATCACTTTATTCAGTGCTGGAATACTGAAATCTATAAATTTCATTTATGGAGTCTACCAGCTCTAGGCAATCCATCAGCACAGCTATCAGTTAATGACAGTGATTTACAAACAACAGGCTTGTGGGAAAAACAAAAAAAATAAAAACAAAACAAACAAAAAAACCTTCTGAACAATAAACTGGTCTGAGCGCATAAATAGCAAATCTGAAGTGAGCTGTTTGACCCTTTGCAACATCTGAACAAGACATTTGCTGGTTATAAGTAAAACTTTGCTACTAATGAGTTGCCACTGAAATGGGGCTCAGTATGAGTGGTTGCTCTGGAGCAGAAATGAAGGTTTAGCTGGGGCACCTGAATTGTCTGCTTCTCCTGCTGCAATGGAATTGTATTCTCTCCTATGGTTGCCCCTACCCCCACTTAGTAATACACACAAGCTACAGTGCAGGGGTCCATCCCAAAAAAGTTAAATTTGCCATTTCTTTTATCTCGAATTGACAACTGAACGTAGATCTTGAAATAGTTTGTTGTCAGTTATTTTCTCCTTTTCCTTTATTACAATTTTCTTTTTCACCCACGCTCTCAATCCATTTTCAGTCTCTTTTCCCATTACCTAAAATTACATTTCATATACATAAATTCTTAGAGCAGGAGGAGATGGTAGAGGACATTTTGACAAGCCACAGAATCATGTCAGCATATAAATTAGTTAATAGTTTTTTGTTTTGTTTTTTTAGTGTAAGAATAGAGAAGGGAAGTAGGAAATCATAAAGCAATCATGGAGGGAGTTAGGGAAATACCTAGATAGGATTTCTAGTATTTTTCAGCAAAGTTGTTAAAAAAAAAAAAAAAAAAAAAAAAAAGGACATTTAGTGGAACCAACTCCAGGGAGTGAAACCCGGCAACAAAGAATACAGTTAATTATGGAATCAATTCAGATCTTGGCCTGGCTACTGGGATTAGATTATGGTGAGGCTCAGGGAAATTAAGTAGAATTGGTATGTTAAGGAAGGATCAGCATGAGGATACCAAGAAGAAAATAATAAAAGAATAGTAGGGACAGAAGCCTCAGTGACATCTGTTCCCTAAGTATATGCCTTGAAATCAGAATACTCTGTGCACAGGCCACCTATCCCTGTGAGCCACTTCCTGTTCCAGAGTCTTGTAGGAAAATACAACATTCTGCTTACTTGCTCTGTCACAAAATATCTCAACTTGGCCCTCAGGAGAGCAAGGTTATTATTCTACACATCTCTAAGGGATTTACTACTCCATGAGTCACAGAAGCTTTTCATTTATCCTCAAGTGTCCATGGCACACCATCTTCTCACCATCTTTACTGTGGGCTTTACTTCAAACATAATTGAAACAAAACCGAGATTATTCATAAAATTTAACCACTAATGGCCTCAACCCTAATTCCTGTTCATCTTATTTTTTTCAGCCCTTTGCATTTATTTATTGCTCTTGTTATTTTAATCATTCTCTTTACCTGTATCCTTTCTTCTTGCTGAGTTTCATGATTTGCTTTCCCCCAGTTCTCCCACCTGTCTGGTTCCTCGTCCTCCCTCTCTTTTGATGAATCTTATTTAAGATGGTGCCCACTAATTGTGAATATTCCACAGGGCTCTGCCCTTGGTTGTAGTCTCTTGTCTAGTGCTATCTCAATTGTTGTCCATATTAACTCTAATGTCTCTATGTACGTGATTTCCAGTTCTTGTTATCCATCCCTAAACTCCTGATCCCTCTTTCATTTGAATTAGATATCTTGAACTGAATGTTCCATAGACATCTTAAACAATAGGTATAGAATGTAACTTGTTACTCACCACTTCGATCCACAACCTTCCTCTCCATCAATTTTCTATTATTTTTAAGGGCATGACCTCCTAACTACACAGGCTGATAATCTCAGCATCTGTTCCAAAACCCACCAATTCTACCCTAAAACATCCTTCTTTATATAATCTCTTTTTTTTCGTTTATATAGCCAGAACCACAATGTAGGCCCTTGTCATTTCATAATGCAAAAAATACTACTTGTTCTCTGTCTTAAAACTTTTCCCACTTCAAGCTATCCTCCACTCAGCTACTAAAGAAATCTTCCTAAAGTTCAGCTTCAATCATGTCATCTACATACTCAATAAATTATAACAATCCATAGAAACAAATATAAAATCCTCTGTTTGACTTTTAAAGCCCTTCACCACCTACCTTTTCAGTGCTTGCATGTTGTATTTATGGCAGAGCCAGGTAGCTAAATTGTCAGACTTGAGAAGACTCAATTTGAATTCAAATCTGACCTAACACACTTACTAGCTGCATGACCCCAGGAAAGTCAGTGAACCCTGTGTATCTCAGTTTCCTCATCTCTAGAATAAGCTGGAGAAGCAAATGGCAATCTACTCCAATATCTTTGCCAAGAAAACCCCTCATGGGATCAGGAAGATGACTGAAAATAAAAACAACAAAAATGCAATTTTTTCCCTTTGTTTTTTCAACTGCTTTCAAGGAAGCCCATCCCAGGATAGGTTCATCACTTCTAAACTCGGGACCA
Source organism: Bettongia penicillata ogilbyi (assembly GCA_023548195.1). NCBI lineage: Eukaryota > Metazoa > Chordata > Mammalia > Diprotodontia > Potoroidae > Bettongia > Bettongia penicillata. The sequence continues at coordinate 427,835 of JAJHZJ010000688.1, read as the reverse complement.
GGCTGCTAACTCCTGCCTTGATTGACTCCACCTTTGTCAGTCTCCTCTCCATTGTTACAATGACTTTCTTGCTGATCCTTGTACTTAACATAATTGTTTCTCTTGAATCTCTTCTTTGCCACCTTGGTATTCATTGTTTCTCATGCCTAGCATGATTTCCCTCCTCACTTGTGCCTCTGGCTTCCCTGCATTCTTCTAAGACTCAGATCATACTACGTCTCCATTATGCCTTGTTTTTTATTCTGAATATTGTACAAAATTCTAGTGCTTCCAATTGATCAAATAAACATTTATTATATATAATATGCTAGACAGTGTGCTAAGTACTGGTGATAAAATTAATAAAGACAGTCTCTGCCTTTACTGAGCTTACAACAAAAATGGGGTAAAAACAAGCATAAGGAGATAGGAGAGCAAGGAGAAGAGGAAGACCAGGACATCAGGAGGGACCTGGCTCAAAGGCATCTTGTTCTTCAAACATGACAACAAGCATAACAGTAGATGAAAATTAGAGTCATTTGAAAGTCTATTTCTTACCCTTGATAAAATAAGTCATTAGGAAGAGTTTGGTACTCTACCCTGCAGTCCTAGAAAGGAAAAGAGACCGAGAAAGGTAGTCAATCAAGACCAGATTTAGCAATACAATATAATAGTGAGTTTACAAGTTATGTGTTTATCCTAGGAGGGGCTTCTTTGAAAGTGGGCAGGGATTGCAAAATGAGTAATTGCTTCACTCTGTGAGTGTCTCACATTTACATTGTATGTACCCTGTATGAATTATTTACATGTTTGCTCTCACATTAGAATGCAAGGTCTTTGAGAGCAGAGATACTTTTAAAAAATTTTTGGAACCCCAGCATTCAGCATATAGATTTATATATAGTAATGTGTATTAAATAATTCTAGACTTAGTGTGTTTATTTGTGCAAGAGTATATATACATATATATATATATATATATATATAAACACATACATACATATATATGGAGAAAATGTTTTACATAACATTAACTGTCCAAAATTAAGCACTTTTATAATGCTTTCATTTACATTTTTCCACTGACTGACTCTTCAAGAGAAATATACCAGTGCAGATGGGTAGGATAAATTTTTAAATTTTAAAGAATATGAACGAAGTTGTGGTGTATGTTTATCATGGGATACTACTGTGCTATAGAGAATGATGAGCTTAATGGTCTTAGAAAAATATAGAAAGATTTGCACAAAATAACAAAGATTAAAATGAGCAGAACCAAGAGAACACTGTCTATATTAACAATATTATTTAAGCATAACTTTGAATAAGTTTGAATGAGTCATTTTGAGTATTAAATATATACAGATTAGGTATTGAACACATATGAAGAAATCTGCCATCTGCATCTAGAGAAAGAACTAATAAATAGAAGTAGGTATAGAATAATTTTATACATACAGACACATACATGTATGTACATACACACATATTGGACCTTTGTGTCTAATGGTGGCCATCTTGGGGGAGAGGAGGAAGGAAAGGAAAAAATAAATTATTTCTATAACTTTATTATATATTGAAAAAGAATAACAGGTTGTAAATCATAGCTTTACAATTTCATGTGCAATCCTACTTTTTAAAAATTATATTATGTTATGGCAATGATTGTTATATTCCATAAATTTAAAGTAGAATAAAAAAATGAAAAAAAAAAAGAATATGGAAAGTTTACCCTGCCCTTGAAATTTTAGTAATATACCATACAAAATGATTACAAAACATCCCTCCCTAAGAAATCCTTGCCTTAAGCAAACTTACTGACCGATGATGGTAGCCCCTATTTCACAGGGATTTTGTGAGAATCAAGTGAGTTGACATATGTAAAATGTTTTGCTCTCCATAAATGAAGTATTTAAATGATTAATGGTAGCATTCTTACCAATTTTTTATTGTTAATACAGTGCTTGTCACCTGGCCACCTGACCTAACATTAGAAAGATTATTCTAACAGTTCACAGGAGAACATTTTCATTTTAGTAGTCTCTGCTAAGCCCCAGGTTTCTAGGAAGATCAAGTCAAAATCATTGCCTTTTCATAGGAAGACCTCTCTGATTTTTCCATAGTTTTCATTCTTAAACAATTTCCTCATTTCCTCCTTGGCACTGGAAGGAGAAAGATTGCCCACAAACATGCAGGTAACTGGTTGAAAAGTTCCTCTCTTGGTTGTCTAAAATTATTCAGATCAGCAGTCAGGCATTCATTCTCAATAGCATCTTGCTGCACATATATAGATATTGATGGTCAATGTTGCTGCTCCTTCTTTGGATTATGGTTCCATTTATCAATGGTTTATTAATAGTAAAGAGCCTTTGTTGTGTCCTGATGAAAGGTTTTCTCTTCCACAGTTTGTGGCAACAGTGCTCTTCATTTTATTTTAACCAGAAGTTAAAGATTTGAAAAGCATCATTCCTCTTGGTTAGACTTCTAATTAATGATCACATTCTACTTTTGTTATTTGGGGATATCAAGAAACCCTTACTAATTTGTGAGCTACTTAAAAGGAGAGACTGCACTATTTGTTTCATGAATTTATACCTAGCCTAAGACAATGTTATGAATATTAATAAATGTTTGTCAAATGGTCAGGATTAGTTCTATTAAATTTAATCTTCTTAGTCTTACACTGTCATTCATATTTTTGAATCTTGGTATGATTATCTAATATGTTGCCTGGGATCATTTTGCTATCTTTGTTTTTCTAGAAACTTTCTCATTTTTCATGACCATTCAAAGCCTGAGAGTGCTAGTTACCTTCTCACATCAGTAACACATTTTTATACATAGGTCTTCAGGATCCAGAAATTGACATCTGTTTAACATTTACAAAATATGTTACATTAATTCATTTTATTTTAAAGTGTTTATTTCTGTTTTTCTACCTTTATTTTGCCTTAGGTTTTAATCACCTCTTATGTATCTTTAATTTTTTCCATGTTGATAATGATTCTCATTGCTAAATATGTCATAACTAAGGTAATAATTGATTCATTCTTTTTTATATATCTGCCAACAATCAGTAAACTCACCTGATTCTTGCTCTTCTTCCTTCCAATATAACTCTAAAGACTATTCTATTGTTAATAATTATTTCTCTAAAAAACTTCAGCTCATTCTAGAGAATACCTTTCCTCTTCAACTTTGTATAATGCTATACCACACTTTTGTGTTGTTTTCTATCACAGACCTTATTTCCATATACATATATGCTATATATACATACATATATATGTGTGTGTGTGTGTATGCATTTATATAATCTTCTGAGAGCTCCCTACATAGCCATATTAAGTTCCCATATTTCTAGGTGTTTGTAACTATGTTGTCAGAATTCCATTTTTGTCTCCCAACTATTTTGCTTTGCTTTTTTTTAAATTAGGAATATGACATAAAAAATTCTTAATGACTATGTCCCTCATTTGTTGTATCATTTTGACACACATGTACACTTACATATGTGCATGTATATATACATATATACATGTATTCATACATACATAATACAAAATAAATTGAAGATAAAATACATTTCAAAATTAACTGCCATTAATACCTTCCAGGTTACATGGGATAAGCTAATTTTTCAATACACAGAGTTAAAAAACCATACTACATAGATTTCATGCAGCTATATCATCTGTATTTTTATCTACACTAATGCCTATAATCCTTCCTGCTATAATGCACTCATTTACATAATATGCTCTTGGTGCAATGCTTCATAATATCTTGGCTTCTCATGTCTCAGCATTTCTTATACAGCAGCAGAAGGTACATGAGGCCATTCAAGGGTATAAATCATACCTCAGTATTACTCATTTTACATGCATGCTGTTGCTTTACTTTTAATAGTATTACTACAACTATTTTCTATAATGGCTCTTCAGACTCGATTTATTTTAAAGAGTAAAACATTTTTGAGGGGTTATGCAGTATGGAAAAAAGTTCCAAATTAAATCATCAATCATTATTAGAGTCTTACAGTTTGCCTTCAGATAGTCCCATATTTTCATGACATCTAAAGAGGGAACTATGTGATACAATGGATAAAGTACTTGGCTTAGATCAAGAAATGATGAGCTCAAAGCCTACCTCCCATACCCAAGAGCTGTGTGAGGTTCTGGACAAGCCACTTTATCTCTTTTGTTCCCTAGTTTTCTCAACTATAAAATGAGTGGGTTAGGACCTCAAATGAACTCTAAACTTCCTATCAGCTCTAACTTAGTTTACTTAACATTAAAGTATTAGAGAATTTGGGAGGGCAAACAATAATCTGTATAATCTATTACTTTAAAATTGGATTTGCGAAGTCATTAAATTTAAGTGACAATAAGAAACATCAATTCAGCCCATTTTATACTCAGCACTATTCTAGGCACTGCAGGATTAGAAATTTCTACTACCACTACTACTTGTTTTCGTTGATATTGGGACCAACTCTCTGAGACCCCATCTGGATATTTGTTTGGCAAAAATACTGGAGTGGTTTGCTGTTTTTTCTCTAGCTCATTTTACAGATAAGAGACTGAAGTAGAAAGGGTTAAGTAACTGATACAGGGTTCCACAGCTAAGTTTCTGAGACTCCAGACTCTGCACTTTCTAATTTCTTACTTCTACTACTATTATGACCACTACCACCACCACCACTGCCGCTACTACTACTACTACTACTACTACTACTACTACTACTACTACTATTACTACTACTACTATTTCTTCTGCTGCTGCTGCTACTGTTGCTGCTGCTACTGGCAAGAAGAAATCTAGTGGCGATTTCAGGTTCATGAAGTGTTTTACAAATATTATCTCATTTATTTCTTATATGACGCCTACGAATAGGTGCTAAAATTATCCGCACTTTATAGAAAAGGAAACTGAAACAGGCAGAGATTAAGTAGCTTGCTCATGTTTATACAACTAGTAAGTTTCAGAAGCTAGTTTTAAGCTCGAGTCTTTTCTGGCTCCAGGTATATAGCACCATAACTACTATGCCACCTAGCTTCTTCATGTAAAAGGAATTGAAGGCAAACTTTCTGTCTACAGGGGCTTATAATGTAGGTAGATTTTTGTGTAGAAAATAATTCAGCATGATTGTATTATGCCAGTTTTGTCCTCATTAATTTTTATAGTGAATCCCTGGAAAAGCCTAAGTATTTCAGGTCAACATTCTAAACCTACTTTCATCTGGTCTCACCTGATCCAACCAATACTCTTAAGAGCCAAGCCCTTTATTCCGTTTAGTCCATTCTCTCTCTGTTCCATAAGTGTATATCATGGTATCACGTATGTTTTTGTTTTCACACTTTTACCATGTATCCCTAATTGCCTTCCCCCTTTATTTATTATCAAATCAACTTGTATTTGTATGATGCTTTGAAATGATTTATGGATATTATTAATTCCTTTTAGTTATATTTTCATATTAATGTTGAAAATATTATTAGTTACATTTTGTAGATTAAGAAACTAGGTTAAGTGACTTACCCGCGGTCACACAGTTACCTGTATGACACGTATGACACAGTTACCTGAGATGAAATTCAGCATCAAGGCTTTTTGGTCCAACATGTTTTGTTTTGTTTTTTTTCCCATTTGGTCATCCAGTCAACTTGATGTATTCCCTCTAAGTACAAACTTTTACATTTATCTAGGTCATTCCAAAGAGTTCTTTCTGTCTCCAAAGTTCTTTAGTACTAGAGACTCTTACAAACAATTTAACAATTATTTTGCTATTTCATGCCCTTAAGTCCTACCTTTGAGGAAAAGCATGGTATCATAGACCTTTTTTGTATACTTATTACCATGGTTTCACACTAAATAGATGAAAAAAAAAATGCTGTGCCTTTATTTAAAGGCATATTTTATATCTTCCTTACAGGCTAATATATGTAGTCATTATCTCCTGGTTATCATGAGGACCAAGGTTTCTTTTCATCCCCCTCTCTCCCCTCCCTCAGATAAATGTGTTGATTTCGTTTTTGGTGGAACTTTGATTCAAATATCTGTCCCTAAAGGACTTGACTCACTTAGGATTTGGATCAAAATCAAATCAGTTATTTTATCCTCTAAACCACCCACTGTGAGCCCGGCATTCATATGTTAAATATTTAATCTGTAGAAACAGCCCCAAGGATAAAGATTCCAAGTATGTTTTACATTTCCAAATGGGAGTCTTTAGAAAAACTACTGTGGGATTGTTAAAAAATAGTAAATGCAGCTGTCTTATGCTGCTAGGTGTTTGCCTAGATTTTTTCCTCACTCAAGCTAGGAAAAATGTGGAAAACAAACAATTTTTAAAACATTTGGGCTAAATCTCAGGCCCACTTCTTTTGTGTCAATAAAGCTCCCAATGACTACAGGGAAGGTCTAAGTGAATTCATTCACATTTTGAACCAGCTCTCCCATCTCACTCTCTCTCTTCAACATAATGGTGCTGAAACCTGGGAGTCTAAGTATTAACTGAAGTCTGATGATCTTCTAGCCACTGGGATAAGAGTAACTTTAGGATACCAACCCCTGCCTTTGATGACCCTGAGTGGTTTGCCTCTCTCCTCCCTGGACTCAGATGGCACTGCATTCTGTACCCCATACTGATCACCACCACCCCCAATTTATTCTGGCCCCCGAAGTAGACTCTTCGCCCCTGTTCAGCCGGAAGCTACTACTGAAGACAATGACTGTTGCCTCTACCCTCCCCGCCAAAGAATTCTCCTACCTAGTGGTTGACTGGGGAAATGATGTGGATAGAAACAGTGCCCTAAGAGTTAAAATAATATTGACTGATTTATTTGTGAACCCTTTGGTGCCCGAAAGTTTCCCCTTACCACAAAACTTCGCCTTATCCTGGACCATATAATTCCTTTTCCCTGTTCCCACCCCTCATCCTGGAGAATGGGATTTCCTTATCTTGTGTTATTCATAGTTCTCACCCTGAACCTTTATTTTGCAAGACTTCTTTATCTTGCAAGACTTACCCTAGATCTCCAACCCCAATGAGGAAACCCTAAAATTATCCTATGTAAGTTTAATCCTTTTCCTATGTCACTGATTCTGTTTAGCTCCTTGTCAAATCTCAGACCCACTGCTTTTGTGTCAATAAAGCTCCCAATGGCTACAGAAAAAAAAAAAAATGAATATATTCTGTATTCTGCTATTGAAAGAAATAATATTTCACATAAATAGGGTTACTCTTGGTTCTGTCATTAAAGCACATTTTCTTAATCTTTAAAATGAGGATAATTTATGACAATGAAGGGGCATAGAATAATGCATAGAAGGAGAGTTCGAGTTCTACTTCTGAAATATACTGCTTCTGAGCATGGTGGGGAGGTATTCTGTCTCCCGGTGAACCAGGCTACATAAATTCACAAGCAAGGGAATGCCTTAGTGCTCTTATGAATAAGTAAACCAAATTAAATGTTGTAGTAGAGATGCTTATTTGTAATAGTGTAGGGAAATTCATAGCAGATGTCCTTTACGTTGATGTCCTCACAAGTCCAGGAATATATTGCTTCTAAAAGGAGGGATGATGAAGATTTCTATTTGAGATGTAACACCCTTCAGCCAAACAGGATGACTGAAACAGCATTTGATAGTATTATCACTTGTTCAGTATGCCTATAATCTCAGTCATGATTTAAGCAGAGTACACAATATGTTGAATTTGCCCTACAGTACCTTTGTCAAATATATCTGGATGTATTTTCTACAGCAGTATGTATTTTCTATAGGAGAGTTCAAGAATAACAAAGCAGAAAGTTTCCTTAAAAGTAATTCAACCTAGTGTTGGACAATTGAATTTCAGATCCACTGGGTGACATATTATTATGTGTCCTGTTATGCAACAACCAATTCTCAGACTATTTAAATTTAATGTAGTGGTTCAGATATGAAATAAGATGGATTAATAATAGAGCTTAAGTCAGAACTTGAATTTTCCTGATGCATGATCAATTTGGATGGATTTTGAGTATTGGCATGTTAAAGTTGCAATCTTCTGGAAGATATTACTCAATAATAATCACTCTTCTTCTCTACATTCCCTCAAATGTGTTTGCTCAGGTTTTCTATTGCTATTGTTTAGTTATATCTGACTCTTTGTGACCCAATTTGGGGGTTTCTTGGAAAAGATACAGGAGTGTTTCATCATTTCCTTCTCCAGCTCATTTAACAGATGAGGAAACAAACACAAACAGGGTTAAGTGACCTTGCTCAGGTCCACACAGTTAGTAAATGTCTGATGCCAGATTGGAACTCATGAAGGTAAGCCTTCCTGACTTTAGGTCCAGCAACCTATCCCCTGAGCTACGTAACTACCCAGCCCATTACTCAGTATATATAATATTAACTTATGTTATGTGTACTTAATTCTTTTTTTGCATTGTTTTTATTCCCTCAAAACTGAAATGTGTTCTGCTTGAAGCTGACTTTTAAATAAATGTCACTTTGTATGTAAAGTCCTTGCTGATCATCTGAGTTTTTGCTATAATTTCCAAAGCTACTTTCTATTCACTATTCGTATTGTATATGTATGCAGATGCTATTAAGGTTAGAACAAAAAACATCATGTCAGGAAAAGCAGAATTCATATTTTACTTTAGGCACTGAGCTATGTGAACATGGATTTGTCACATAACCACTAACAGCCAAAGTTTCCTCATCTATAAAATGGGAACAATAATAGCAATTTTCTCAAGGTTGTTGTGGGAATCAGATAAAATAATATATGTAAATTTTTTGCAAGTCATGAAGTGTTATGCAAATGATTTTATTATATATTCATGCATATACATATATATATATATATATATATATATATATATATATATATATATATATATATATATATGAACATTTATGTCTCTTTCATTCAGCAGTAAACTCCTTGAGGCCAGAAACAGTTTCATTTGGTTTTATCTCTAGAGCTTATCACAACCTCAAAAATATACCAGGTGTTCAATAAATGCTTTTTAATTAATTTATTAATAGTAAATGGCCCACCCATCTTTAACACAAATGCAATACTTGACTGCTGTGGATACAGACATATATTTCCAGAGTAAATTTGCAAAATATAAACTATCTTCTTCAAAGATGAAATGAAGACATTTATTCAAACACCAGAAAGCCAAATCCACTGTAGTAACAAAGAAATCTATACATATTATCAATGTAGGGACCAGGTCATCCCCAAGCCTTCCTTCTGTTAGACCTCCCCACAAGCAAGCTCATTTAGGCAAAATCACTCTGTCTCTCACTCACACTAGCTGCTCTGCTCTGTGTCAGCTCTACCTCCTCTCTCTCTCTCAGATCCACCTCACTCTCTCCCTGCTGCACGCTCCCTGATCCACCCATTCAGCAAACTCCTCCCACCATCTCTCCATGTGACCCAGGTTGTGGGCTGGGCCAGAGCTCAAAGGAGATCACATAGGCCTATCTACAAGCAAAGAAGATCTTCAAATTCCCTTATCATTACATTTAGTCCTTAAATCTTTTGTGTCCATTTATAGGTTAATGAGTTTTTAGGGGTAACTGGTATTGACAGAACTTCACAACAATATAACAGGGATAACACAAAATAAACACATAAACAATATCTTAAGGTGAGGGTTTGAGCACAAGCACCCCATCATTTCCCTCTCAAATGAATGGGATCCAAAATCCCTTGGGGTAAGGGATAAAGTTTTTTTTTTGTAACTATTTTCTGCTGAGATTGGATGTAGAGCTGTCCCTGCCTCTTGAGGTTCCATTTGAGGGGTCAGTTCTTTAGAAGGAAGGAGAGCTTCAAAAAAGAGAGATATCAAGCTTAAGCAATCAGTCGTCTACAAGAGGAAGGTACTAAGCCTACAGGAGACAAATCTAGCAAACAGGTTAAACAAACAAACAAAGTCCAAAAAGAATAAAGAGGCAATAACCAGAAGCAATGTATATAGCATCAGCCTTGCATCTGAAGTCTATGAACCCACTGGAATTGCACTAATTCCTATCTTCCTTACTTCAGTATTTTTATGTATAAGAGAGTCCACCCCAGTATTTATTAATGCCCTCATTAGAGTGGTTGATTCATTTTTCCAATATATGGATAAACTGATATGGGGTCTGTAATCCTGTCTGTGTACTTCTTTAATCTGAGCCAGGGCTTGGACAATTTCCTATTCTCCCTGAAGGTGTGACAAATTTGGATACAATGATTCATGAAGATCTGTAGGGACAGTTCTTACTTTCCTATTCCATCTAATATTAAATACCTTTTCATAGTACATCTTATATAGTTCTTAGTTGGAATACCATCTATTCTTCCAAAATCTATCCCTGTTCTTAAAAAAGCACTAAACAATTCTTTCCTTGTGAATCTATGACTTTGAATCTGCTGACTACTTGCTCTTCTCTCCTGAGGAAATTTATCTTTCCCCCATTCCCCTAAGTCACCTCAATGTGAAATCTTATCCAGCACCTCTGAAAGAGGGTGCCCTATTTCCCCAATTAGTGGAGGTAGAATTATGTGTTTATAAGCAGGAGAAGTACATTTCACTATTGAATTCCTAAGAGAAACTGTTAAAGGAGTGCTGTTATAAGCTTCGGTTTCTCTAACCATTATTGCAGTTTTCATGACATCTTCCTTTAGCTTTCTCATACAGTCTCTAAGCAAATACCAAGGTCTATCTCAACTAGGCCACACAGAGTCAGTAGGATACTGCCTCAGTAGCTAAAGCTAACAGCTCAGTTCCATTGTTACCTCCTTGAAAATGGTAATCCCTTAAAGTTTGTTGTACAAATGGATTCTAATACCTATGAATTTCCATGTTATCTATCCATGTTTCTCTTTCCCCTTTATCACTGATTCTCACCACCTAAGGTACTAATAATTCTCTCATTTTGGGGGGTGAATCAACTCAAAACATTAGTAACCTCTTGCTGGGTAAAATCTTCAGTTACTTCCTTAAACACTGTCAGTTGCCCCCCATCCCTGGTTCTTCTGCTTTCTTCATACTATTGGATGTGCACCCACATGCCTAGAAGCCTCCTCATCTAAATTTGTTTCATTTTCCTCCCACATGTCTTCCTTCCAGGTGTCTGGGCTGCAATCAGACCCCACAGATGCAAGGGCTGCATTCAGTTTCCTGTTAACTTTCCCCTTCATTTTTTTTTTCTGAGCCACTCTCACAATTGTCTTTTCTGTTACTATCTGATACTTTTAAGTTTGTTCTTATAAAGGAAAGTTTGGATGTTGTTGCATAGAAAGGTTCTTTTACAAATCAGCTAACTCCTTTTTCAGCTGAACATTTCCTCCAGCAATTTGTTTCTGCTTTTACATATAATAGATTGTTAACAATGCCCATTCTCTTCTACATATCTTTGCCATTTCTTTCCCCAGTTCTACTGATATTCCTTGCAAACATCTTTCTAAATTTCTGAGTTCTCCCTTCTGTAACCTCAGTTCCCAATTTTCACAAAGTCCTGTGTTTTTAACCCATCCTCTTGCCAGAGAGGAATAAGGTAAATTCTCCCATAATATGATACTCAGTTCTTTCCTTAGAGCCTTCCTCTCTCCAAGTAGAAGTTTTATATTTTTCTATCCTTATCACCATTTGCAAAACCAATGTGACACTCAAAGTAACCACTATGGATATGCATGTGTATTTCCAGGGTAAATTTGCAAAATGAAAACTTCCTTCCTCAAAGACAAAATGAAGACATTTATTCAAACACCAGAAAGCCAAATCCATCATAGCAACAAAAAAATCCATACACATCATCAACATAGGGACCACAGCCATCCCCAAGCCTTCCCTATGTCAGTTCTCTCCACAAACAAGTTCCTTTAGGCAAAACCACTCCCTCTGTCACTCATATTAGCCATTTTGTCTCAGCTCTGCCTCTTCTCTCTCTCACCTCCACCTCATTCTCACTTCCTGCTGCACTATTCCTGTTCCACCCATCAGGAAGCTTCTCCCACCATTGGCTCCATGTGATGACTGTGGGAAGGGCCAGAGATGGGCCCATTAAGAAGCAGGGATGATCTGTAAGTTTTCTTACCATTACACCATCACAGTACCTGTATTTTTGGAAAAGTCATTTAAGTTTATGGAGACCTATGTTTCTTCACCTGAAAAATGAAGGTATCAAAATATATTGATGATTTTAAAAGGATCTTTAATATCTCTTGCAGTTTTGAATCTGTGGATCTTAAGATATTACACAATACCTTGACATTAAGGAGACAGATGAATCTGGAATGATAAACATTAAGCAATGATTTTCAATGATAGGTTGAGGGGCTTATTAGTCTTATTTCCTCTTCAGTTTCCTCTTATGGGAATGATAAACAGTTTAGGCAAAGGATGGCATCATTGATGAGAGTAGCAATTTTCTTGGAACACCTGAAAATGTAACATCAATGACCACCAATCATCACAAAATCAATGGTTGATTTCTATCACCAAACTCTGCTCAAACTACAAAGATACTGAGAATTTTTAAACCAATGACATCCAGGAACTTTATCCTCAGGGAAGAACCTAGGAAGGACTCAGTAATTTAAGATTTTGATAGGAAGCAAGAAGGAAGAAACTTGATTTGAAGTCCTGAATCTCCTATCAACCAGCAGCTAGACCAAATTTAATATCAATGATACAATGATGGGAATGTACAAACATACATGCACACATACATGCATACACACATACATATGCATGTACATGTATATGCATGGGCATATGCATATGCAGAAATGCATACATATATGCACATGTATATACACATGCATATATACATATACATATGTACATATACAGACATGCATGTTTATGCAGCACATATGATGTATATATGTATGAACATACACATATAAACTAATATGCACATGCATAAACATGTATGTATATAAACATATATATGTACATATATATATATACACACATATGTATAGGATTTGGAGGTATAAATATATACATATCTATAGCTATATCTCTCTATATATCTCATATATGTATATATATATATGTATATGATTAGATGGGTATAACTCTAGAGATATCTTCATCTATACCTATATATGACTTTAGGGATTCTTGATAATTATTTTTTTCAATTTTAAGAAGTTAATTTGGGCTGAACATCTAGATCTCATACAAAACATGAAGAAAAATAATATGTACTGGAAAAGAAATAATTTCTGAAAGGCTTATGGATTAATATTGAAGATATTCCAAAGAGGCAAAGATTCCAAAAGAAAGGAAGAGATGTTTTTTTTTACAATGTCAAATTTAGACTGAAGACACATCAAGCATATCAGCATCTGATGTATAAGACTTTTCTTCATCTCATTAATAATACAGTTCAAGCTCCATCTTCTCTACATGAGTCTTTTCCTGGTTCTCCTGGCTATTAGAATCATTTCTTACAATTATATTATATTTAACTGCTTTCCATTAACTTGCATTTATTTTCATTATATTTATCCCTGAATATACTGATCTATGTGCATGATGTCTTCCGCGTTAAAATGTAAACAATTTAGGGGTACAAGTTAATTCAATCATTCTGTTTATATCCTTGGCACTTATCACAATGCTTGACACATAGTAGATAATAAATGTTCATTATTTATTTGGTTGAGAGGAGTCAAATTTTATCAGGTTGTGATACTCTCTCAAGTTATTTTTCTCTCCTTTTTGAAAGAGTGATTGCATAAATATCTATCATCTAGTACCTAGCCAACAGGAGGTTAAAAAGATGACTTTTCTGGATATTTATTATAATGTATATGACTTAAAGTGACTAAGCAATAATAATACATGCATATCTCTCTATCTATCTATCCGTCTATATATGTATACACACATATATATCCATGGATGTTCATTTATATGCATACACATATTCATGTGTACACATGCAAACATTCACTGGCATCCAGAAAATGTTAATAAAGATCACTAATGTGCTAATTAGTCTAGATACAAAATATTTGGTAAGGCATCTGGAATGTTAGAAGAATGGTCAGTTATGAAAGAAAGCATTAATGTGGTCATAACAGGTCCTTCACAACCTGGTTTCCATTATGCCTTTCACTTTAGGTTCCTTTATGCTCACTAAGGAACAATCACACTGGGTCATTAGTTGTTCCCCAAATCATACAATATTTTTCTTGTATCCACATATTCTGGTCAGCATTCATGCCTAGAACAGAATCCTAGGGAAATTTATGTATTCTTTACCTTCGAACTTCATCTCAGAAGCTCCCTCTTCCATAAAAGTTGTGCTGATGCCTCCAATCAAAAGAACTTTCTTCCTGCTTAACTGTTCCTTGAGTAATTTGGACCTCACCTTTCTTTTCTCTATAGCACTCTATCGTGTCTTATATTCACTATATGAAGCACCACTCTTCTTTTCTCCTAAAGATTAAAAGCTGCTTATGGATAAAAACTATATTCCTTTTCATAGTTATATTTCAAATGACCAGAACTTGTGCCTCCCAAGATCTTTAGTGTTTCAAAAAATCTAATAGGTATTTAATAAAAATCAATTCAGCCTCCTTGGTAGAACAGTGGATAGATTGCTAGACCTGGAATCAGCAAGAACCAAGTTCAATTCTGATTACAGAAATTTAAACTAGATATACCACTAAATTGCTATCTGCCTCAGTTCTCTCATCTGAAAAAATGGAGAAAAGGACAGTGTTTAGCTAACACACTTGTGTGGATTGAACAAAATATATATATATATATATATATATATATATATATATATATATATATATATATATATATTTGTAAAAACACCTAGCAAACCTTGAAACATTGAACAAATGCGGGTTCTTATTATTTCCTTTTTTTTAAATTTTTATTTTATATTATCTTTTTTCGGTGAGCTTGCATTTCATTTTATTCTATTTTTTTTAGTTTACTCTAAATTTATTTATTTCACTTTTTACATTCATTTTCACAAAATTTGGGGTTCCAAATTTTCTCACCATTCATCCCCTCTCCCCACCCCAATACACCAAGCATTCTAATTGTCCCTATCACCAATCTGCCCTCTCTTCTATGATCCCTCCCTTCTCTTGTCTCCATCTTCTCTTTTGTCCTGTAGGGCCAGATGACTTTCTATTCCCCATTAACTGTATATATTTTTTCCTAGTAGCAAGAACAATACTAAACAGTTGTTCCTAAAACTTTGAGTTCCAAATTCTCCCCATCCCTCCCTCCCCACCCATTCCCTTTGGGAAGGCAGGCAATTCAATATAGCCATATCTGTGTAGTTTTGCAAATGACTTCAATAATAGTCGTGTTGTGTAAGACTAACTGTATTTCCCTCCATTCTATTCTGCTCCCCATTGTTTCTATCCTGTCTTTTGATCCCGTCCCTCCCCGAGTGTTGACTTCAAATTGCTCCCTCCTCCCATTGCCCTCCCTCCCATCATCCCCCCCACCTGCTTATCTCCTTCTCCCCCACTTTCCTGTACTGTAAGATAGGTTTTCATACCAAAATGAGTGTGCATTTTATTCCTTCCTTTAGTCAAATGTGATGAGGGTAAACTTCTTGTTTTTTTCTCAGCTCTCCTCTTTTTCCCTCCACTAAAAAGTCTCCTGCTGGTCTCTTGAATAAGAGATAATTTGCCCCATTCCATTTCATTCTCTATCCCTCCACTACATTTCTCTCTCACCGTTTACCTAAATTTCTTTTAAAGTATGGTCCCATCCTATTCAATTCACTCTGTGCTCTCTGTCTCTGTATGTGCATGCATGCGTGTATGTGTGTGTGTGCATGCGTGTACCTGCGTGTATGTGTGTTTGTGGTCCTACCAACTACCCAGATACTGAAAAGGTTCTAGAGTTACAAATATTGTCTTTCCATGTAGGAATGTAAACAGTTCACCTTTGGTAAGTCCCTTATGACTTCTCTTTGCTGTTTACTTTTTCCTGCTTCTTCTCATTCTTGTGTTTGAAAGTCAAATTTTCTTTTCAGCTCTGGTCTTTTCATTAAGAATGATTGAAAGTCCTCTGTTTCATTAAAAGACCATATTTTTTCCCCTGAAATATTATACTCAGTTTAGCTGGGTAGGTGATTCTTGGTTTTAGTCCTAGTTCCTTTGCCTTCTGGAATATCCTATTCCACACCCTTCGATCCCTTAATGTAGAATCTTCTAGATCTTGTGCTATCCTGATTGTATTTCCACAATGCTGGAATTGTTTCTTTCTAGCTGCTTGCAATATTTTTGTATTTCCACAATGCTGAAATTGTTTCTTTCTAGCTGCTTGCAATATTTTCTCCTTCACCTGGGAATTCTGGAATTTGGCCACAATGTTCCTAGGAGTTTCTCTTTTTGGATCTCTTTCAGGTGGCGATTGGTGGATTCCTTGAATACTTATTTTGCCCTTTGGTTCTACAATATCAGGGCATTTTTCCTTGAAAATTTCCTGAAATATGATGTCTAGGCTTTTTTTTTTGATCATGGCTTTCAGGTAGTCCCATAATTTTTAAATTGTCTCTCCTGGATCTATTTTCCAGGTCAGTTGTTTTTCCAATGAGATATTTCACATTCTCTTCCATTTTTTTCATTTTTTTGGTTTGTTTTGTGATTTTTTGGTTTTTCATAAAGTCATTATCCTGCATCTCTTCCATTCTAATTTTGAGAGAACTATTTTCTTCAGTGAGCTTTTGAACCTCTTTTTCCATTTGGCTAATTCTGCTTTTGAAAGCATTCTTCTTCTCATTGGCTTTTTGAACCTCTTTTTCTAATTGAGTGAGCCTATTTTTCAAGGTTTTATTTTCTTCAGCATTTTTTTGGGTCTCCTTTAGCAGGATGTTGACTGATTTTTCATGCTTTTCCTGCATCTCTCTCATTTCTCTTCCCAGTTTTTTCCTCCACCTGTCTAACTTGATTTTCAAAACCCCTTTTGAGCTCTTCCATGGCCTGAGACCATTGGATATCTGTTTCGGGTATTTGGGGTACAGAGGTCTTGACTTCTATGTCTTTCCCTGATGGTAAACATTTTTCCTCATCATCAGAAATGAAAATGTGGAAACATCTGTTCCCCAAGAAAGTAGCCTGCTATGGTCTTATTTTTCTTCCCTTTTCTGGGTATTTTCCCAGGCAGTTACTGCTCCCCAGCCACAGGGCTTTCAGCAGAGGGCCTGGCTGCTATTCAATGTGAGCTTAAGTTCTGGTGCTCAAGTGGGGGCAGGGCTACCTCCCAGGCTCAGTTCCCTCAGGGGGTTTATGCAGAGACCTTCAGTAATGGAGTGAAGCTCCTGCCTGCTTGGGGAGCCCGTGTCTGCTGCTGTGCCTGTCTCTGTTGCTGCCTCCCGAGGGGCCTTGAGTTATGGAGACACCCTGCTCCCTTCTTGGCCAGCCCAGAAGTATCTCTCACTGACCTGTAGCACCTGTGGGTGGAGGGACCTTTGTGGCTGCTGGAGATTCTGTCCCTGAAGCCTGCTTGGGTCTGCTCCTCTCAGTGCCGTGCATCCAGGGATGGGTTCCACTGTCCAGTACACGACAGACCTTTGGGGTCAGTTTTTAAGGGCTCTCTTCAATGGAAATATCCTCCACTGTGTTGCTGCGTGACTTGCACTGCTCCAAAATTTGTAGGGAGTTCTTTTTACAAAAAATTTATGTGTTGTGAGTTCAGAGCTAGCATAAGTGAGTCTTTCTACTCTGCCATCTTGGTTCCTCCTGGTTCTTATTATTTTCGTTAATGTAATTTGTAAGTGGAACCAGAAACTGCTTTGTAATAGTGAAGTTGCTCATGAATAGAGAAAAAAAAGGAGATGAAATGAGTATTCTTTGGAGGAGCACATTGGGTTTTTAAAGATATATTTTGTCACCTTATCTTGGGGACCACAGGAAATCCAGTGAACAAATTTCAAAAGGGAAGTAAGTCATCATAATACTAAAAGCAAATTATTTCTTTTCTACTTCACTTTCTCTGCCTTGCTTTCTTAACCCCCTGACATATGGCCCAGTAGATTGAGAGAGGGCACATGATTAGTGACATCACATTTAACTTCCATAGTGATCAACTCTGAATTCTATAATTAACCCACTGCTATTTTGTGACATAAATGACAGCTTTAGCCAAGAGAAGTAGGCTAATTATTAGGCAATAGTAAGATAACATGCAGTATATTTTAAACTGATTACCATCATGCCTTAGGTGGTATGATGAAGCATTAAGGCTGAAAAGCATTTTACTACCCAAAGAATTGCATTAAACTTAGTGCAAATGAATTAGATGGTACCTAATTGGTGTTATGAAATTAAATTTGTAAATAAACATACGGAAAGTAGTCAGATGCATGCTGTTCATAATTGACATAGGCAGAATATCATTCACAGTCAGTTTAAAAAATATCAATATTCCACTTTTGATTTCCAAACCGAGTTAATTCTTCAAGAGAGAGAGAGAGAGGCTCTGTTCCAGACAATGGTTTATCATTCATGCTAGGAAGAAAAATGTTAAACTTCTCATGCTAATTAAATGGGAACTTAGTAAAATACCTTTTTTGCTGCATTTGGTAAGTTAAGAATTTATCTTTTACACAAATTGCTGATCTCTTACATTCCATTGATGGGGCTGATTCTGAAAATATGCCAACTTAATTTGAATTTTGTGTATTTCAAAAATGTCTGCTGGTGCAGTAGTATCCAATTAAGGAGATATGTTAAATTGTGAGCATTAGGGTAGTACTATCTGTTACTAATTCAACTTTTATGGTAGCTATCAGATAGTTTTATCTCTAACAGGTTGCATGTATAAATTACTGATAAAGGAAAATTAACTTAAGTATTCCTTTTTCTCTCCTTTAGCAAGTCTAAAGTACAGAGTGACTTTACAAGAAATGAGCTTTTTCAGCCACAGTCTTTTAGAATTCATTTAGATTTTAGCCAAGATAACTATACAATTATATATTACAATAATAATACAATTAAAAGGAGATTTGTCTGGGGAAGCATTAACATGTTATTCGTATTATTTTTAATTTGCAATTAAATTTTGAATTCTTACTTATACAGTGACTTAATCAAATATATAATGAAGTCAACCTTTCTATTGTTCAGAAGGTGAAAAAAATTAGGTAAAGGGTGTTAGGCAGAGAAAGGGGGTGTCAATTAGGACATTGTGACAATTTGTGCCCATCCTAAAACCTTGCCTCATTTCATTACATAATGCTGAATATTCATAGTCAGGGCAATGAATGGGGCAGGGAGACTAACTGATTCTTTGACCTTGAAAGATTTAAAGATCTTAGAATTTTGGATTTCCCATCTTCTCATCTATGTTGTACATCAATCAACAGATGGCAGTATCTGAACTGAGACAGATGGTTTCAAGGACAGATGGTTTCACCATACTTCAGGAGAAATTTCTGAGCAAGTCAGAAATTCGAGGAAATACACAGGGTGACACATACAGACATACAAACTCACATGCAAATGCACACACACACATACACACACACACACACCTGTCTTCCTGAAACCAGGAACCATGAGTTATCATTTTCCAACATTTGTTCTCTAAATTTGAGCCCTCTTCCCCCAGGATGCCATGTATACTCATGAGAAGTGCATCATAGACTTCCAGAAGTATGTCTTATATAGAAGGTTTCCACTGTTTTACCTTAGTAAGTATCCCTTTATAAAAGCTACTTAAGGATGAATGACAAAATGATTCTTATCTGGCAATCCTGGGGCAGTTACACTGGCAAAAGCTTGAGGCAGCAATGGAATAAGGGTCGTTTCCATTGTGTCCTCTATGGGTAGAAGAATCTCAGTTCTGTTGTTCTAACTCATCATTATAAGAATTATGATAATACTAAGTTCACATGAGTTAGTCAGTCAATCAGCATGTCTGAAGTATTTACTATATCCAAGGCATTGTTTTTAGTTCTAGAGAAGATACAAAAGACTATTCTTTCCCACAAGACTCTCATAATCTAATGGTGAAGACAACATGGCAGCAACTGTTTACAGAAAGCTATGTATAGGTTAAATAAGAAATAAACAATTATTCAGAGTTAATCCAAGATGGAAAGAGTACTAATAAATGAGAACAATTCAAAAAGGGCTATGTAGGAGGAAGCACCTGACTTGTGCTTTGAACTAAACATTCTACAGAGAACTGAGAAGAACTAATATGTTTCAGACATGATGGATTACTTGCACATATTATGAGATAGAATTCATGTAATGAAAGAAGCTAACATGCATTTTTGAATAGAATGGAGAGTATATGGAGAGAAAAATCTGAAATAAAATTACAAAGGAAAGAGGGACCCAGATTGTGGAAGCTTTTAAATAGTGGGGTAAGGAGCTTATGTTTTATCCTAGAGGTCACAAAAAGCAATTAAATATTTTCCAACAAGTTAAGTGACATGGCTGGAGTTAAGTTGAAGGAATATGAATTTCTTAGCTATATGGAAGCTGGTTTAAAGAGAAGAAAGGCTAGATCTTGAGAAACCAATTAGGAGGATATTCTAAAAATCCACATAAGAAATTATAATTGTCTAAATTGGGGTAGATGATATGCAAATAGAGTAAAGGTGATGGATGCAATGGATATTGTAAAGATGTTGACAAGACTTAATAAATTATTAGGAAAAAAATGTTTAAAGGTCATGTTTAAGGGAGAGAAAAGAGTTAAAGATGTCTCTAGTATTGGGCATTTGGTTTACTTGGTTTAAGGTAGCTAGGTGGTACAGTGGATATCCTCTTGAGATAAAAAAAATCTATCTTCAGGTATTTTGCTGTGTGACTCTGGGCAAGTCACTTAATACTATTTGACAGAATTTTCTCATCAATAAAATGAGCTTGGGTGGGGGGAAGGGGGCTGAGCCAAGGTGGTAGAGTAACAGTATGCACTTTCTACATGGCTGCCTCCAGGCCCAGGAAAATATGTGTAAAATATGCTCTAAACAAATTCTGGAGCTGCAGAATCCACAGAATGACAGAGTGAAGCAAATCTCCAGTCCAAGACAGCCAGGGAATGTCTCCAGGAAGTGTCTATCATATGCAGGGGGCAGGAAACAGTCCAGCAAGGGCCATGTGGGCACAGATAGGACATGAGCAGGACTTGGGGAAACTGAATCTCTTGCACCTGTGGCAATTTCCAGACTTCAGGACCCCAAAACATGGAAGGTCAGTGGAAAAAGGCCTTGGGACCAGTGTGGGAGAGTGAAGTGATCAGGCCTCATTCCAAGGGTGGAAGAGGGGGAAAGGGGAGGAAGAAACAGTAGAAGCCACAGTAGCAATATGGACAACAGTAGCGACTGTTTCTGGAGCTCTAGGCCCATAGATTGTGGGTGAATCAATTGGCTGACAGTACACCCCTCATGCCTACTGGAAGCAGAGATCTACATTGGCAAAGAGCTCAAAAGTGAAGTAAATGACTGGGGAAATGAGCAAAAGACTGAAAAAAGAATCAAACTATAGAATCTTGCTTTGTTGACAAGGAAGATCAAAACACGCAATCAAAAGGCACCAAAGTCAATGCTCCTCCATCCAAAGCATCCAAGAAAAAAATATGAATTGGTCTCAGGCTATGAAAGGGCTCAGAAAGGATTTTGAAAATCAAGTAAGAGAAGTAGAGCCAAAATTGGGAAGAGAAATGAGAGTGATGTAAAAACTTATGAAAAACTTGTCCACTGCTTGCTAAAGGAGACCCAAAAAACTGCTGAAAAAAATAACACTGTAAAAAAATAGATCAACTTAAATGAGAACAGAAATTCAAAAAGTCAATGAAGACAAGAATGCCTTAAAAATCAGAATTGACCAGATGGACAAGGAGGTCCAAAATCTAAATGAAGAAAATAATTCCTCAAAGAAGAGAATGGAGCAAATGGAGGCTAATGATTCTATGAAAAATCAAGACATTACAAAACAAAACCAAATAAATTAAAAATAGTAGACAATGTGAACTATCTCATTGTAAAAACTACTGATCTGGAAAATAGATCCAGAGGAGAAAATTTAAAAATTATGGGACTACCTGAATGTCATGATCAAAAAAAAAAAAAAAGAATCTTCATATCATATTTCAAGAAATTATCAAGGAAAACTGACCTGATGCTCTAAAACTAGAGGGCAAAGTAAATATTGAAAGAATCCATCACTCACCTCCTGAAAGAGATCCGGAAAGGAAAACTCCTAGGAATATTGTAACCAAATTCCAGAGCTCCCAGGTCAAGGAGAAAATAATGCAATCAATCAGAAAGAAACAATTCAAGTATTGTGGAGATACAATCAGGATAGCAGAAGGTATGACAGCTTCTAGATTAAGGAATCACAGGGCTTGGAATATGATATTCCAGAAGTCAAAAGAACTAAGATTAAAACCAAGAATGACCCAGAAAAACTGAGTGTAACACTTGTGGGGGAAAAATGGTCATTCCCTGAAATAGAGTACTTTCAAGCATTCTTGAGGAAAACAGCAGAGCTGGATAGAAAATTTGATTTTCAGATGCAAGAATCAAGAAAAGCATGAAAGAGAAATCATAAGGGACTTACTAAAGTTGAACTGTTTACATTCCTACATGTAAGCATGATATTTATAACTCTTTAGACTTTTCTCAATACTAAGGTATTTGGAGGGATTATGTACATATAGACAGAGTGCATGTGGTGAGTTGAATAGGAAGAGATGATATGATAAAACATAAAATTAAGGAGTGAGAAAAGAGTATATTGGAAGGAGAAAGGGAAAAATAGAATGGGGAAAATTTTCTCACATAAAATAGGCAATAAAAAGTTTTTTCAATGGAAAGGAAGGGATGGAAGATGAGAGGGAAAAAATGAACCTTACTTTCATCACATTTGACTTAAGGAGGGAATAACATGCACACTCAATTTGCTATGAATCTCTATCTTATACTACAGGAAAGTAGGGAAGAAAGGGATAAGTAGGGGGTGGGAGATATAGGGATGATAAATGGGAGGAGGACATAATTAAAAGTAAATATTTTTGAGGAGGGATAGGGTCAAAAGAGAGAATAGAATAAATGGAGGACAGGATAAAATGGGGGGACATACGTTTCATCTTCCACAACATGACTTTTATGGAATTATTTTGTACAACTACACATGTATAACATATTTTGAATTCCCTGCCTTCTCAGTGAGGTTGATTGGAAGGGAGAGAAGTTGGAACTCAAAGTTTTAAAAATGAATGTTAAAAATTGTTTGTATATACAACTGGGAAATAAGATATACAGTCAATGGAGTATACAAATGTATGGTGTCCTCCAAAGAAATAGAGAGGATGGAGATAAGGGATGGGAGGGATATGAGAGAAGGGAGAGAAGATTGGGAGAAGGGGTAATCAGAATACAAGCTGTCCTGGGGTGAGTGGAGGGGAGAGATGGTGAGAAAATTTGGAACTAAAAATTTTGTGGAAATGAACGTTGAAAACTAAAAATAAATAAGAATTTTTTTATATCTATTAAATAACTGGAACAAAAAATTATAAATCATTTCATTCATCTTCCAAGCAAAACCCAAATAGGGTCATAAGAAGTCAGAAACCACTGAAATGACTAAGCAACAACAACAAATTACTTGTTTAACTTTTCTGTCTTTGACAGAAATAGACATTTGGGGAGGGGACTGGGATAAAATACAAAATGAGTCTCTGGGTTTGTTGATTTGGAATGTCCACAAGATATCTAGATAGGTAAATTCAGTATATAATTATGTAAGATGAGTTTGGGAGAGAGATTAGGACTGGATGCACCAAGGAGCAATCCTCTATAACCAATACCTAGCAAATAGAGGTACAACAGCATGTGCAACTTAATTTCATCCTTTGAAAACATACAAGTTTGGGTAAGGTCACTTCTGACCCAGGCTCCCCAGCCTACTCCTAACTCACTAAAGAACTTTCAAACAACCAAAGCAACCCTAAGAAGACATATTCCCACTAACAGCAGGAAGGACATCATCTCTCAATGTAACTTGATTGTGACCTATGACACAGATTAAACATAAATGTGATCAAAGAAAAATAAATTTGTGTAAATGTGAATTGGCAGAGAAAGATAATCATAGTGGTTTTACTTACATGGACAAAGTAAGAGAGAGCACATAAATAACCTATTAAAATTATTGAAGTAGGTAATTAATGTGAGTTATTGAACGGTTTACTTAGCCTGGTCAAAAGAGAAAATTAATATGAAAAGAAGCTGTTGAAGTTTGCTTTTAGTCACAATTTGGAAGCTTATATGGTGATCATAAAGTAACTGAACTTTGTTCCCTCCATCCAGTATGGACCTCATTTATTGAAGCTGTTTTTTCTACATATTCTCTCTGTAGTGTCATTTCTATGTTTCTTTCCATTCATGGAAGAAATTAGGAACCAAGATATTAATTTTCAAATGTGACTCCATGGTATTAATGGATATAATTGGTTAGAAAATTGCTGAGGAGTCATTTCTGTTTTACTTCTACTATATTCCTTCTGGGGCAGCTCGGTGTCAGAGTGGATAGAGCACAAAGCTTAGAGTCAGGAAGATGAGTCTTCCTGAATTCAAATCTAACTTCAGACACCTACCAGCTGTGTAATCCTGGGGAAGTCATTTAACCCAATTTGCCTCAATATTTTCATGTGTAAAAAGAGCTAGAAAAGAAAATGGTAAACCACTCCAGTATCTTTGCCAAGAAAACCACAGATGTGGTTACAAAGAGTCAAGCATGACTGAAAATGACTTAACAACAGCAATAAATATATTCTAAATGGCTATTACTGTTGGCTATTGTATTTATCTACCTGACAAAGCTATCTAGTGATGGCTACATTAAAGAAGTTTCTGATATCTTCTGGTCTTCTTGCTATGGTGATGGTTTATCACCAATTAAAAGAGAGTACTGAATGAATAGAAAAATCATAAATCACAATATTATGTATACCTCATACTTTCTCATTTTTACAAAAAATTATTAGAAAGATAAATTCAAATATTGATATATTTGATAATTATGTATGATGAAAATATGAGGAAGGGATGAGAAAACTTCAGGAAATTATATTTTGTTGTAGTTAGTATCTTTTTTCAAAGATGTTAGAAGAGAAAGCAAACTCTTAAAATATATCATTTTAAAATATCAAATTGCACATGGAAGGAACTAGTGGAATAGATGGAGTAAACCCTGTGCATGGAGTCAAGGAAATCTGAGTTCAAATTTGACCTCTGCCATATATAAGCTATTTGACCCTGGGCAAATCAATTCATATCTGCTTACTTCAATTTTCTCAACTGTAAATTGAGGATAATAATAGTAGCTACTTGCAGGAATTTTGTGAGCAACAAATGAATTGTTTGGTAAAAACAAAACAAAATAAACAGAAAACAGCACAGAATCTGACATGTAGGATGTGCTATGTAAATTCTGATTCCATTTCCACCCACCCCAAAACACATACATTTTATACACACACACACACACACACACACACACACACACAAATTTTCCCCCATCTTTTCCCCTTAAAAATTGTCTCTGTATGATATTATTTCCCACTTTCTAGGAAAACAATACTTTGGAAATTTTTGCATCAGCAGAGCTTTAAAATTTTTAAGTTAATCAGATTAGTTCATTTTAAACTTTGCATTGGGGAACACTAGTTTAATTCAAATCATGGCTTTCCAAATATTTCCCAAGTTGAGTACTTAAAACAATTGCCAAGACTTTGACCATAACAGAATGTTAAACTAATTGGAGTCTTGCTTCCCAGAACATGCCCCTAGTGTTTTTGAAATGGTACTATTACAACAGCTTTTCAACTCAGAACCAGGTGAGATCATACAAACATCTCTGTAAGCTGCTCCCTTTTTAATTTGATCTCTGTTGAGATTCAGCAATGCATGTTTCCTATGCCTGGAACACTGAAGGCCTTATGAATATTTTGATTTTTTTCAGGGTTGCTAGGCGAATTTGGGGAGATGGAATATCGCAGTACATTTTATAATCCTCCACTATTCTAAATTCAAACACAGTTCTCTGGTAGAAAGATCCATTCATTGTTTCAATCAGTTAGTTGCTAGTCACTCACCAACCATTTTTAAGTAAATGTTCTATGTGAAGCACCATGCTATAAACTGAGTAGAGCTATAAGGATTCCTACAGTTTAGCCTCTACCTTCATAGAAATTTATATGTAAATCCATAATAGGACATATGCACAAATATATAGTAGTACTGTAGAAAAAAAGAGGTTCAGAAGCTCAAGGAGGAAAATAATTACTTAAAAATCAAAATGAACAGATGTAAGCTAATGACTTTAGAGAAACACAGAAATTGCAAAAAAAAAAAAAAAACATAAAAAAAGAATGAAAAAAAAAAATAGAAGGCAATGTGAAATACCTCACTGGAAATACAACTGACCTAAAAAATAGATCGAGGAGAGGCAATTTAAAAACTATGCGACTACCTGAAAGTTACAATCAAAAAAAGAGTAGAGAAATCATCCATCATGAAGTTATCAAGAACAACTGCCCTGATATTTTAGAACTAGAGGGTAAAATAATGAAAGAATCCTCTAATCACCTCCTGTAAAATACCTGAATAGAAAAACTCCGAGGAGTATTGTAGCCAATTCCAAAGCTTCCAGATAAAGGAGAAAATATTGCAAGTAAGGAGAAAAAAGCAATTAGAGTATTGTGGAAATATAATCAGGATAACACAAGATCTAGCAGCTTCTCCATCAAGGGATCAAAGGGCTTGGAATATGATATTCCAGAAGTCAAAGGAAATAGGTTGAAAACCAAGAATCACCTACCCAGTAAAAGTGAGTATAATATTTCAGGGGAAAAAAATTGTCATTCATTGAAAAAGAGGACTTTCAAGCGTTCTTGATGAGAAGACCAGAGCTGAATAGAAAATTTGACTTCCAACCACAAGAATCAAGAGAAGCATGAAAAGGCAAACAGAAAAGAGAAATCATAAGGGACTTATTAATGATAACATTTGTAACTCTTGATACTTTTCTCAGTATATGGGTAGTTGAAGGGATTTTATATACATACATGTATGTATAATACACACACACAGACACAGAGAGACACAGAGAGCACAGAGTGAGTGGAATAGGAATGGAAGATATATAAAAAATAAAATTAAGGGGTAAGAGAGGAATATATTGGGAGAAGAAAGGGAGAAATTGAATGGAAAAATTATCTCTCATACAAAGGCAAGAAAAATCTTTTTTCAATGGAAGGGAAAAGGGAGGAGATGAGAGGGAAAAACTGAAGCTTACTCTCAACAAATTTGGATTAAAGAGGGAATAACATGCACACTCAATTTTTTATGAAAATCTAACTTACATTACAAGAAAGTAAGGGAGAAGAGAATAAGTGGGGTGGGGTTCTACTATGATAGAACGAAGGGAAAATTGGAGGAGGGAATAATTAGAAGTAAACATTTTTGGGGAGGGACAAGGTCAAAAGAGAGAATAGAGTAAATAAGGGACAGAGTAGGATGGAGGGAAATATAGTTAGTCTTATACAACTTGACTCTTTTGAAAGTCTTTTGCAAAACTACATCTATATAATCTGTTTGAAATTGCTTGCCTTCTCAGTGGGCATGGTTGGGGAGGGAGGAAAGGTGAGAAGTTGGAACTTAAAGTTTTAGGAACAAATGTTGATAATTGTTTTTAGTGTGTAACTGGGAAATAAGAAATACAGACAATGAGATATTGAAATCTGTCTTGCCCTACAAGAAAAGCAAGAAAATAGGAATATGGAAAGGAGGAGTGTGATAAAAGGGAGGGCAGATTCAATGAAAGGGTAACTACTATGCATGGCATTTTGGGGTGAGGGGAGGGGAGATATTGGCAGAAAATTTGTAACTAAAAATTTTGTGGAATTTAATGTTCAAAACTAAAAATCAATAAATAAACATATTAAAATAAAGTAATAGTAAGAGAGAAAAAAGTAGTTTTAAACCATCCTATTTCTGAATGGCTAAGATTTTGTATGTCTTTTGTTTTTCTCTATTTAATACACCATGAAAAAATTGGGGAAAATTATTATGAACTTGTTGGTTTGAAACAAATGTGATCAGAATAGAACTAGAAGAAAATAATTGTATAGGCTATTTTTTATCCACTTGGGGAGGGTTTGCTGGGCATTTGAAAATTTAAAGATGTAGATGATGGAGTAGAACGATGGATCTGCTGTAGCTACCCCCCTGTAGTCCATAAAATATCTGTAAAAATGACGCTAAATAAATTCTAGAGTAGCAGAATCCACAAAAGGACAGAGAGAAAGTGATTCCCAGTCCAAGGTAGCATGGAAGGCCAACAAGGAAGATCTATTACTTCAGGCTCAGAGTGGAACTCAGTCTGACCTTGGCCATGCTGTGCAGCAGGAACAGGATGGGTGCAGACTTCAGAGCATGGAATCACAAGCAGCAGCTGTGGTTCCCAGATTTCTCAACAAAGAAGTACCAAGGACAGCTTCAAAGGTCAGTGAGAAAGCTCTTTCACCTGGGTGAGAGGGGAGCAAGGTCTGGCCCTAGTCCTGACGCCAGGGCAGCAGCAACCACTGCGGCACAGGGTCCATTTTTAGAACCCTTGGCTGAAAGACCCTGGGGGAATCAAGCAGCTGGTATAGGTCTCAGTCCTGAGTGGTGTCCCTGGGGTGAGTAAGAATCTTGGTCTAGTGGAGCTGCTGGGGATTCTGGAGGGAGGGAATCCTACTCGCAGGTCCTGGACAGAAAAGCTTGGTTGAACCCAGACAAGAGCACAGGCCAAGGGAGGAGTAAACTCCTTTCTCTTGATTGTGCCACCTTGGTGGAATGAGAATTTATGCATCCCTAAAGTCTACCTTCAATTTGACAAAGGAGTCTAAAGTCAAGTAACTGACTGCAAAAATACCCCAAAAATGGGAAAAAATAAAATTATAGAAGGTTGCTTTCTGGGTAAACAGGTATTTTCTAATATGCTTTCAGAATAAGAAGAACAAAGCATACCATCAGAGGAATATATAAAAGTCAAGATTTCTGCATCCAAAACCTCCAAAACAAATATGCAAAGCAACTGACCTGGAAAATAGAACCAGTTGAGAAAATCTAAAGTTTATTGGTCTATCAGAAAGCCATGATGAAAAAAAAGAGCCTGGATAATATCTTCAAAGAAGTCATCAAGTAAAACTGCCCAGAAGTCCCAGATCCAGAGGGCAAAATACTCATCAAAAGAATCCATGTGTCACATCCTGGAAGGGATCCTAAACTAAAAACACCAAGGAATACAGTTGCCAAATTCCAGAACTATCAACTGAAGGAGAAAGTTCTACAAGCAACCAGAAAGATAACATTCAAATATCAAGGAGCTACAGTCCAGATTGCACAGGAACTTACAGTTTTTACATGACAAGATCAAAGGAATTGGAATATGATATTCTGTAAGGCAAGGGAACTGGGACTACAACCAAGGATCAATTACCCAGCAAAGTTCAACATAACATTTCAGGAAAGGAGATGGACATTCAGTGGAATAAGTGATTTCCACACCTTCCTCATAAAAAGGCCAGGACTCAATAGGAAATTCAATCTTCAAATACAGCTCTCAAGAGAGGCATAAAAAAGTAAACAAGGTAAAAGTAAAACTTCTTTCTCA
Source organism: Bettongia penicillata ogilbyi (assembly GCA_023548195.1). NCBI lineage: Eukaryota > Metazoa > Chordata > Mammalia > Diprotodontia > Potoroidae > Bettongia > Bettongia penicillata. The sequence continues at coordinate 398,188 of JAJHZJ010000688.1, read as the reverse complement.
ATATGGAGAGACTGTTTACTTCCCTATAAGTGAAGATGATAACTGTTAATCTTCAGAATTGTATATCTGTTATGAAATATAAAAGGGATGTATGTAGATAGAGAGAGTGGGTTTAAGGAAATGATGTGATGTATAAATATGATTTAAGGATGCATAGGGATGGTAACAGGAGATGTGAAAAGGAGGAGGCAGGAAGTGATAATTTCCATCACAGGAAGGGGGTCTAAAATATATTACAGTAGAGGGAAAGAGGAGAAGGAGATGAGCATTGTTTGAGAGGTACTCTCAACTGATTTGGTTCAAGGAGGGAATAACAAAATTAAGTATATAAATCTAATTAGCTCTATAGACAGTAGGCAGGCAAGGGGGAAGGAAAGGGGAGGGGAGGCTAGAAAGGAGGGAAGAATTAGTAAAGGTAAAGGGTAGTAAAATGGAGGGGGGAGGAGTGGAAAGGGGGGAAACAATCTAAGTTATAAGGAAGGGATTGTAGAAAACTGAAAACAAATAAAACAATAAATATCCAGTTTAAAACAATACCATTGAGCTACGTGAAAACCATGATCAATAAAAGAGTCTAGACTTCATCTTCCAAGAATTAACAAGGAAGCCTTCCCTTATTTCCTAGACACAGAGGTTGAAATAGAAATGGAAAGAATTCACCAATCACTTCCTGAAAGAGATCCCAAAAGGAAAACTCCTAGGAATATTGTAGCCTAATTCCAGAGTTCCCAGGTCAAGAAGAATATATTACAAGTAGCCAGAAAGAAACAGTTCAGGTATTGTGGACATACAATCAGGATTAAAAAAAAAAAAAAAAAAAAAAAGATTTAACAGCTTCTACACTAAAGGATTGAAGGCTTAGAACATGATATTCCCGAGGTCAAAAGAGATAGAATTACAACCAAGAATCACCTACTCAGCAAAACTGAGTACAGTACTTTAGGGGGAAAATGGAATTTCAATGAAATAGATAACTTTCAAACATTTTTGTTGAAAAGACCAGACCAGAATAGAAAATTTTGTTTTCAAATCCAATAATTAAGAGAAACATGAAAAGGTAAACAGGAAAAAAGATGCCTAAAGGAACTCATTAAATTTGAACTTTACATTCCTACATTAAAAGAGGTTATTTGTAATTCATGAGCTCTTTTCAGTATTGGGGTTGAAGGAATGCACACACACACACACACATATAAATGTGCATGGGTACATATGTATGATATATTATATCTGTGTAGGTATGTATATGTACATGCATGTGCCTACATATGTATATGTATATGTGTAAATATATTCATGTACATATACATAGATACATACATAGATAGAGGGCACAACAATAAACAATAAAATTTACTGTTGAGTGGAATGTACTAGGACTAAGAGAAAGGGAGAGGTAGAATGTAGCAAATCATCTCACATCCAAGAGAGAAGAAATAACATCTACAATGGAGGAAAAGAAGGGGGAGGTGAAAGGAAATAATTGAGCTTTATTCTCATGGCATGTGACTTAAGGGGGGAATAAAATACACTCAGTTGGATATGGAAATCTATTTTATCCTGCAGGAAGGCAAGGGACAAGGTGATAGGAGAAGGAAGATAATAGAAGGTGCAGCAAATTCAGGAAAGGGATAATCTGAAACAAACACTGTTGTGGAAGGACAGGTCATGAGAAAGAATGCAATAAATGGAGCACGGGAGAGGACAGAGGGAAATGTTGTTAGTCTTTTACAACATAATATTATCGAATTATTTTCCATTGTTACACATGTATGACCTATGTTGAATCTCTTGCTTTCTTAATGAGGGTAAGTGGGGAGGGAGGGAGAGAATATGGAATTAAAAGTTATGAGAATGAATGTCAAAAATTGCTTAAGTATGCAAATGGAGAAAAAGCTATACAGACAATGGAGAATAGAAATCTTTTTAACTCTACAGGAAAATAGAGTGGAAGAGGAATGGAAAAGGGGGAGGAAGGTAATAGAAAAGAGGACAGACTGGGGGAAAGGGTGGATGGAGTACATGCTGTCCTGTATTGGGGTATGGGAAGAGATGGGGGAAAAATTTCGAATTCAAATTCTTGTGGAAGTAAATATAAAGAACTAAAAAATAAACAAATAATACATTAAAATATTTTTTAATTGAAATCAATAAATAAATCAGTGAAATTATCCAGGAAAAATGCCCTGATCTTCTAGAACCAGAGGGTAAAATAGAAAGAATTCACTGATTGCCCTTTGGAACAGATTTCCAAAGAAAACCTCCTAGGAATACTGTAGTCAAATAACAGTTACCTGTTCAACGAGAAAATAATGCAAACGTTCAGAAAGAAACAATTCAAGTGTTGTGGAAATACAATGAGGATGATACAACATCGACAAGCTTTTAAATTATGGGATCAGAGTCTTAGAATATGATATTCTGGACGTCAGTGGAGGTGTGATTAAAAACAAGAATCACCTGTTCAGCAAAATTGATTATCATGCAAAGGGAAGGAAATGGTCATTCAGTGAAATAGAGGAGCTTCAAGCATTCTTTTTTGTTATTATTTTTCTTCAGTGTTCTACAATCACTTCCATTTAACTGAGATTTTTTTCTCCTCCCTACCTCTACTTTGCCCCTGCTTTCTCCTTTCCTCCCTGAGATGGCATACAATTTTATACAGGTTCTACATATATATTCCCATTAAATACTTTTTTCTCCTTAGTTATGTTGCAGAGAAGAATTAAAATGAATGAGAGAAATCATAAAACAAACCAAAACATAATACAAAAGAAAATGATCTGCTACATTCTGCAATCGAATTCTACAGCTATTTCTCTGAATGTGGAAGACATTTTGCCTTAAGAGAACATTGAGAATTTTTTCAGTCCTTGCATTGTAATGAAGTACTGAGTCTACCAGAAATAAAAATGCCTCCCACACTGTGATTGTTGCTGTGTACCAAGTTCTCCTGGTTTTGCTCCTTTCACTCAACATAAGTTCATACAAGTTTTTCCAGGCCTCTCTGAATTTTTCCTGTTCATCATTTCTTGCAGCACAATAGTATTATATTGCATTCATATACCACAATATTTTCAGCCATTTCCCAATAGATGGGATCTCCTTGAGTTCCAGTTTTTGACCACCACAAAGAGAGCTGCCGTAAATACTTTTGTACATGGGGGACTCTTTGCCATTTTTAACCATCTCTTAAGGATACAGTACTAAAAGAGGCATTTCTGGGTCAAAGGGTAGGAACATTTGTGTATCCCTTTGGGCATAGTTCCAAATTGCTCTCCAGTGTGGTTGGATCAGCTTACAGCTCTACCTACAAAGAATTGATTTTCTGACTCTCCCATCTTCTCCAACATTTATCATCATCTGGTTTTGTCATCTTATCCCCTCTGGCAGGTGTGATGTGGTATCTCCGAATTTTGATTGGCATCTCTCTAATCAACAGGTATTTAGTGTTTTTTCATCTGGCTATAGATAGATTCAATTTCTTCCTCTGAAAACTGCCTGTTCATATGCATTGACCATTTATCAATTGGGGAATGACTTGTATTCTTGTACATTTGACTAAGTTCTCTACATATTTTAGAAAAGAGGTCTTTATCATAGATACTTGTTGCAAAATTTCTTTTCCAGTTTTCTTCTTCCCTCCTATTCTTGGTTGCACTGGGTTTGGTTGTGCAAAAACTTTTCAATTTAATGTAATCAAAATTATTCACTTGGTACTTCATAATGTTTTCTGTCTCTTGTTTAGTCAAAAATTCTTCCCTTCTCCATAAATCTGATAAAGAAACTATACCTTGCTCCACTAATTTTTTTTTTAAGTATCAATATTTATACCTAGATCATGTATCCATTTGGACTTTATTCTTATGTACTGTGTCAGGCATTGGCTTATGCCTAGTTTCCACCACACTGTTACTCAGTTTTGCAGTAATTTTTGTCAAACAGTGAGTTCTTATTCCAGGAGCTGGAGTCCTTGGGTGATATTCATTGTCTACTGTGTCTTCAGTGCCTCACCTTTTTCACTTTTCTTAGCCTTCTTTTTCTTAGTAACAAGTGGTTTTGATAATTGAGATCTAGTAGAGTTAGGCCACCTTCCCTAGAATTTCTTTTCATTAGTTACCTTGATATTATGGACCTTTTGTTCTTCCAGATGAATTGTGATATTATATTTTTAGCTCTACAAATTATTTACTTGATAGTTTCATTGGTATGGCAATGAATAAGTAAATTAATTTAGGCAGAATTGTCATTTTTATTATATTGCCTCAGTCCACTCACAAGCAACTAATAATTTTCGACTTACTTAGGTCTAATTATTTTTGTGTGAAAAGTGTTTTGTAATTTTGTTCATATAGTCTCTGGGTTTGTTTTGGCAAGTAGAATTCGAAATATTATATAATGTCTACCATAGCATTAAATGGAATTTCTCTTTCTATGTCTTGCTGTTGGTCTTTATTGGTAATATATAGAAATGCAGAAGGGTTTTGTGGGTTTATTTTGTAATCTGCTGCTTTGCCAAAGTTGTTTATTATTTCAAGTGTTTTTTTTTTTTACTTAATTCTCTAGGATTCTCTTAGTATATCATCATATTATCTGCAAAGAGTGATAACTTGGTTTTTCCTTTGCATATTCTAATTTCTTCAGTTTCTTTTTCTTCTCTTTAGGATGCAGCTTAATATTCTAGTGCCATATTGAATAATAGTGTTGATAATAGACATTCTTGTTTCACCACTGATCTCATTGGAAATGCATCTAGCTTATCCCCATTGCATATAATTCTTTTTTGAAGGTATAAGGTAGACATTGCTTTTTATTTTATGTAAAGTTTCATTTATTCTTGTGTTCATGACTTCTTTCAATAGAAATAGGTGTTGTATTTTGTCAAAAGCTTTTCATTCATCCTTTGAGGTAATCATGTGGTTTCTGTTAGTTTTACTTTTGATATGATAATAATGTTAGTAGTTTTCCTAATATTGAACCAATCCTGCATTCCTTGCATGAATCTTACCTGATCAAAATGTATTATTCTCATGATAACATGCTGTATTCTTTGTGCTAAAATTATATTTAAAATTTTTGCATCTCTATTCATTAGAGAAATTGGTCTATAATATTCTTTTTCTGTTTTGGATCTTCCTGGTTTTAGTTTCAAAAAATTATTTGGATCATAAAAAGAATTTGGGAGGACTCCTTCTTCTGCAATATTCCCAAATAGTCTATATAGTACTGGAATTAACTGTTCTTTAAATGTTTAATAGAGTTGACTTGCAAATCCATCTGATTCTGGAGATGTTTTTCCTAGGGAGTTAATTGATGGCTTGTTCAATTTCTTTTTCTGAGATGAGGTTATATAAGTATTCAAATTCCTCTTCTGTAAATCTGGGCAGTTTATATTTTTTTCTAAATACTCATCCATCCCATTTAGATTGTCAAATTTATGGGCATACAGTTGGACAAGGTAATTTCTTATAATTATTTTAATTTCCTCATCATTGGAGGTGAGTTCACCCTTTTCGTTTTTGATATTGGTAAATTGGTTTCCTTCTTTCTTTTTTAAATCAAATTGAAAAGTCTTGTCAATTTTATTGTTTTTTTCATAAAACCATCTTTTTAGTATTCATTATTTCAATAGCTTTCTTAATTTCAATTTCATTAATCTCTCTTGGTTTTCAGCATTTATAATTTGTGTTTACTTGGGAATTTTCAATTTATTCTTTTTCGAGCTTTTTCAGCTGCATGCTCAATTCATTCAACTCCTCTATCTCTGTTTTATTCATTTAATCATTCAAAGACAAGAACTGCTTTTGTGACATCCCATAACATTTGGTAGGTTGTCTCGTTGTTGTCATTCTTTGAGGGAAGTTATTGACTGCTTCTATAATTTGTTGTTTAACACACTCATTCTTTATAATCAGATTGTTGAGTTTCCAATTAATTTTTGGTTTATATATTCGTGGACTCTGATTACATATAATGTTGTGTTGCATTATATTCTGAGAAGGATACATTGACTATCTCTGCCTTTCTGCACTGGATTGTGGAATTTTTATGCCCATGTACATGGTCAATTATTGTTTATATGCCAGTTATCACTGAGAATAAAAGTATATTCCTTTCCATCCCCATTCAATTGTCTCCAGAGATCTATCATACCTACCTTTTCCAGAGATTGATTCACCTCCTTTACTTCTTCTTTATTTTTAGGTTACATTTATCATGTCCAGAGAGGGGGAGGTTGAGATTCCCCACTCGTATAGGTTTGCTATCTACTTTTTTTCCCCTCTATCTCCCTTAACTTGTCCTCTAACAATTTGGATGCTATACCACTTGGTGCATAGATGTTTACTAATGAAATTGTTTCCTTGTGTATGGTAAGTTTTAGCAGGATATGGATTCCTTATTTTCCCTTTTGATCGGATCTATTTCTGCTTTGACTTTGTCTGAGATTAAGATTGCTGCCCCTGCTTTTTGTTGTTGTTGTTTTCTTTTTTAGCTTTTATTTGAATGTCTTCTTTTAACTCCAATTCATTATGAGCCTCCAAAGGAACTCAAAAATTATACACAAAGAAAAAGTTAAAATTAGTGTAAAATGTTGTGTAATGCCCAAAAGAAACTATTTGAAAACGTTACAAGCTGTCAGAAAACAAATTATGTGATTAAAAATCACACAGTTAGAAGCTGTTAATGGAGTATCTGTATCAATTACTTAGGCATTGGTGGCTTATGATGTTTCTGAGGGAGCAATTCAACGTGTTATTTTGGAAACCTGTAATGACCTGTAAGTTTGAACCTATTACCCTTGAGGTGGTGTGTGTATGTGTGTGTGTGTGTGTGTGTGTGTGTGTGCGTGTGTGACACAGACAGACAGAGAAAGACAAATGCAAAGGCAGGAGAGAGAGAGAGACAGAGAGAGAGAGAGACAGAGAGAGAGAGAGAGAGAGACAGAGAGAGAGAGAGTCTGAGAACGTGCTGTGAGCCAGAGAAAAAAAGACTGCTCCTCATCCTCCTATTTTTTTATTTTTCATTTTTAACACAGTTCATATCTTTTTTAAAATAAATTTATTTATTTAACTTTTTGCATTCATTTTCACAAAATTTTGGGTTCTGAATTTTCTCCCCATTTGTCCCCTCCCCCAATACACTGAGCATTCTAATTTCCCCTATCACCAATCTGCCCTCTCTTCTATCATCCTTCCCTTCCCTTGCCCCATCTTCTCTTTTGTCCTGTAGGGCCAGATAACTTTCTATTCCCCATTAACTGTATCTCTTATTTCCTAGTAGCAAGAACAATACTCAACAGTTGTTCCTAAAACTTTGAGTTCCAAATTCTCCCCATCCTTCCCTCCCCACTCATTCACTTTGGGAAGGCAGGAAATTCAATATAAGCCATATCTGTGTAGTTTTGCAAATGACTTCCATAATAGTCTTGTGTATAAGACTAACTATATTTCCCTCCATCTTATCCTGCCCCCTATTGCTTCTATTCTCTCTTTTGATCCTGTTCCTCCCCAAGAGTACTAATTTCAAATTGCTCCCTCCTCCCATTACCCTCCCTTCCATCATCACCCCTACCCTGCTAATCCCCTTCTTCCCCACTTTCCTGTATTGTAAGACAGGCTTTCATACCAAAATGAGTGTGTATTGTATCCCTTCCTTTAGTTGAATGTGATGAGAGTAAACTTCATGTTTTTTTCTCAGCGCCCCTCTTTTCCCCTCCACTAAAAAGTCTCTTGCCTGCCTCTTCTATGAGAGATAATTTGCCCCATTCCATTTCACCCTCTCTCCTCCCATTACATTTCTCTCTCACTGTTTACCTTGCTTTTTAAAGATATAATCCCATCCTATTCAACTCACTCTGTGCTCTCTGTCTCTGTGAGTGCATGCATGTGTGTATGTGTGCATGCGCACGCATGTACCTGTGTATGTGCATGTGTGTGTATGTGTATGTGTGGTCCTACCAAGTACCCAGATACTGAAAAGGTTCTAGAGTTACAAATATTGTCTTTCTATGTAAGAATGTAAACAGTTCACTTTTGGTAAGTCCCTTATGACTTCTCTTTGCTGTTTACTTTTTCATGCTTCTTCTCATTCTTGTGTTTGAAAGTCAGATTTTCTTTTCATCTCTGGTCTTTTCATCAAGAATGCATGAAAGTCCTCGATTTCATTGAAAGACCATATTTTCCCCTGAAGTATTATACTCAGTTTTGCTGGGTGGGTGATTCTTGGTTTTGGTCCTAGTTCCTTTGAATTCTGGAATATCCTATTCCATGTGCTTCAATCCCTTAATGTAGAAGCTGCTAGATCTTGTGTAATCCTGATTGTATTTCCACAATACTGGTATTGTTTCTTTCTAGCTGCTTGAAATATTTTCTCCTTGACCTGGAAATTCTGGAATTTGGCCACAATGTTCCTAGGAGTTTCTCTTCTTGGATCTCTTTCAGGTGGTGATCGATGGATTCTTTCAATACTTATTTTGCCCTCTGGTTCTAGCATATCAGGGCAGTTCTCCTTGATAATTTCATGAAAGATGATGTCTAGGCTCTCTTTTTGATCATGGCTTTCAGGTAGTCCCATACTTTTTAAATTTTCTCTCCTGGATCTATCTTCCAGGTCATTTGTTTTCCCAATGAGATATTTCACATTACCTTCCAGTTTTTCATTCTTTTGGTTTTGTTTTGTGATTTCTTGGTTTCTCAGAAAATCATTGGCCTCCATCTGTTCCAGTCTAATTTTTAAAGAACTATATTCTTCAGTGAGCATTTGAACCTCCTTTTCCATTTGGCTAATTCTTCTTTTGAAAGCATTCTTCTCCTCATTGACTTTTTGAACCTCTTTTGCCAATTGAGTGAGCCTATTTTTCAAGGTGTTATTTTCTTTAGCATTTTTTTTTTTGGTCTCCTTTAGCAAGGTATTGCCCCGTTTTTCATGCTTTTTTTGCATCTCTCTCATTTCTCTTCCCAGTTTTTCCTCCACCTTTCTAACTTGATTTTCAAAATCCTTTCTGAGCTCTTCCATGGCCTGATCCCACTGAATATTTATTTTGGATATTTGGGATACAGAGGCCTTGACTTCTATGTCTTTCCCTGAAGGTATGCATTGTTCTTCCTCATCTGAAAAAAAAGGAGGAAATATTTGTTCACCAAGAAAGTAACCTTTTCTGGTCGTATTTTCTTTTCCCTTTTCTGGGCACTTTCCCAGCCAGTTACTTGACTTCTGAAATTCCTTTCCACACCCACCTCACCTAGAGACCTCCCCAACTGGTCCTTGGGGTCTTAGATTCAAATGCTGCTCCCCGGCCTCAGGGCTTTCAGTGGGGGCAGGGCTACTATTCAGTGTGAGATTTAGTTCAGGTGCTCAGGTGGGGTCAGTGCCACTTGACAGTGCTCAGTTCTCTCCAGGGTTTTACGTGGAGAGCTTCAACTATGGATCCAAGCTCCTGCCTGCTTTGGGAGCTCCAGTATGCTGCTGTCTTCTAAGGAGCCTGAGTTATGGAGACACCCCGCTCCCCTCTTGGCGAGCCAGACAGGATCTCTCACTAACCTTTTACATCTGTGGGTGGATGGAACTGGGTGACTACTGGAGATTCCTTCCCTGAAGCCTGCTCAGATCTAGTCCTCTCGGTGTCCCATGGCCAAGGCAGGACTGGGCTGTGCTCTGGGTCCCGTGGTCAATGGACCTTTGGTGTCAGATTTCATGGCTCTCTGGAAGAGAAATCTCCTCCACTCCATTGTTGTGCAGCTTCCACTGCTGCAGAATTTGTTGGGAGTGCCTCTTTACAGGTAATTTATTGGCTGTGGATTCAGAGCTAGCATATGTGAATCTTTCTACTCCACCATCTTGGCTCCTCCCCCAACACAGTTCATATCATATAACACAATTCCAGCTTTTTGTCAGGTGATATTTCTTTTAAAGTATTTACAATATTGACCACAAATGGAGTATTTTTTTTTAACATTAACCAACTGAGTTACAAATAATAACTATGTATGCTAACTTCACAAGGCCTTGACCTAATTGTCTCCACATTTTTACTAAGAATTAAAGGACCCTAACTTATTGTTGTTGGTCTAAAGTTCTAAGCCAAATAGCTTTATTTTAGACTTGATCTCAGTTGTTCCCCCTACCAACAATTTATAATTTAACAGATCTTGTATTAACTTACAAACTTTTTGACTATAGGAAATTGTCACTGAGTAAGCACATTGCAGATAAACAATATCTTCCCAACTTCATGTCAATTTCAGGCAGGAGTAGATTGTTAACTTGCATTCAGTGAGCCTTACAGACTGCCAGGTGTCTGGGGAAATTGAGTCAGGAGAATCTTACGTCAACCCAGGCTGAACAGTTGCTCTCCTACCTTTCCCATTAGATCACCTTTTTCAGTTCATACCAGCCTCTCACAGGTTTACTGGCATCATGCTTTGGAGGTTCACACCGCCTTTGTTGCTATGCATTACTGGAGTTAGACTCAGAAGAACAGTTACTTAATAGTTCCATAGCATCTTAAAATGGCAAGTGCCAATAACCAGGTTTCAGATATGATTATAATTTCACATTGGTTAAGGAACATCTTTTGAGACAAGTCTTAAATGGTGTAAATGCCTTTCTATGTTCTAGTTCCTGCTTAAATAACAATCATAAAATCAAATTTAACATTAAAACTTTAACTTTTCCATCAATGCCAAATTTTACCTGAAGGTACTTGCTTCTAGGAGACAGACTAAAATTCATTTCGCCAAACTAATGATGTCCCTGATTTAGTCTCAATAATTAATTTAACCATTTTTAATGCTGATTGCTTTTACATCACTTTGTAACATGTCCAATTTTTGTCCCCATCACTCCCCTCCCCCTACCCTGTAATAACTTGCATTCTGATTACTCCTTCCCTCAATGAGTCCTCCTTTCTATCACACCTCACCCTTCCCTTATCCCCATATTCTCTCTTTTCTTGTAGGGCAAGATAAATTTCTAAACCACATTACCTGTGTTTCTTATTTCCCAGTTATATGCAATAATCATTTTCAACTTTTTTTCTAATAATTTGAATTTCTCCTTCTTTCCCTCCCTCCATCCTTCCCAATCCCTACTGAGAAGGCAAGCAATTCAATACAGACTATATATGTATCATTGTGCAAAAGACTTCCATGATAAACATGTAGTGTAATAAGAACTATATTTCCCTCTATCTTGCTCTATCTCCCCCTGTTTTTTATTCCCTTATTTGACCTTGTCCCTTCCCAAAAGTGTTTATTTCTAGTTATTCCCTTCTCTTATTTACCCTCCCTTCTATCATTGCCCTCACCCCATTTGTCACCTTCTCCCCTACTTTTCTGTAGTGCAAGATAGATTTTCAAACCAATTTTAGTGAGCATGTTATTCCCTCCTTAAGCCATATGTGGAGAGAGTAGTTTCACTTCTCCCCTCTCTCCTTCTCCCTTTTCTCCTCATTGAACAAGATTTTTCTTACCTCTTTTATGATTTATGTCCTGTCCCATTCCATTTCTTCCTTTCTCCTCCCAGTATTTTCCTCCCTCATCCCTTAATTTTTATTTTTTTTTGGTAGATATCATCCCTTCTGATTCAACACAACCTGTACTCTCTCTCTCTCTCTCTCTCTCTCTCTCTCTCTCTCTCTCTCTCTCTCTCTCTCTCTCTCTCTCGTGTGTGTGTGTTTGAGTGTGTGTGTAAAACCCATCCACTTACCCAAATACTGAGAAAAGTCTCAAGAGTTACAAATATTTTATTTCCATGTGGGAATGTAAACAGTTCAGATTTAGTAAGTCTTCTATTATTTCTCTTTTCTCTTTACCTTTTTATGCTTCTTTTGATTCTTGTGTTTGAAAGTCAGATTTTCTCTTCACTTCTGGTCTTTTCATTAGGAATGTTTTAAAAGTCCTCTGTGTCACTGAATGATCATTTATTCCCTCGAAGTATTTTACTCCTTTTTTTCTGGGTAGGTGATTCTTGGTTTTAATCCCAGTTGTTTCTTTCTAGCTGCTTGCACTATTTTCTCCTTGACTTTGAAACTCTGAAATTTGGCCAAAATATTCCTAGGAGTTTCACTTTTGGGGTCTCTTTCAGGAGGTGATGGGTGAATTCTTTCAATATTAATTTTTCCCTCTGGTTCTAGAATATCAGGACAGTTTTCCTCGATAATTTCATTTTTTTGATCATGGCTTTCAGGTAGCCCCATAATTTTTAAATTGTCTCTCCTGGATCTATTTTACAGGTCAGTTGTTTTTCCAATGTGATGTTTCACATTATCTTCCATTTTTTTCAAATTTTTCTTTTTGTTTTCTAACTTTTTGTTTTATCTCATAGTCATTCATTTTCCTGAACTCAATTCTCTCTTTCAGAGAACTGTTTTTTTCAGTGAGCTTTCAAACCTCCTTTTCCATTTGGCCATTTCTGCTTTTCAATGCCTTATTCTCCTCATTGACTTTTTGGACCTCTTTTTTCCAATTGAGTTAACCTCTTTTTGAAGGTGTTATTTTCCTCAGCAAATTTTTGATTCTCTTTTGGCAAGATGCTAACATGCTTTTCAAGCTCTTCTATTGCTTGAATGCAGTTTAAGTTCACTTTGGAGGCCCTGGAGGAAGGGGCCTTAATTTTCTGTAACAGTAAGCCTTGTTCTTCCTCATCTGAAGGGATAGCATGAGACACCTGTTCACCAAGGAAGTAACCTTCTATGGTCTTATTTTTTCCGTTTTTTGGGCATTTTCCCAGTCAATTACTTGACTTCTGAATCCTTTGTAAAGAGATTTGACTCAGCTGCTAGGTGTTTGGGTAGGGACAGGGCCATGACTCGGGGCTGAAGTTTAGATCAACTGCTCCCCACTTCCAGGGGCTTTAAGCTGAGCTTCCTGAACGATGGATCCAGGTTGCTTCCTGGCGTCTGTAGCTGCCTACAACTTTCTGTCTCAGCCTCTGCTGTCCTCCATTCCCTCTGGCCCAGCTGTGAATGCCTTCCCCCAATGATTTTTGCAGCTTTATTTGTCACTTTTGAGTTGATATATCTGGGATCTTCCCTGTTAGGGACTCTGCACGGAGGTCTGTTCAGGTCCTGTTCCTCTCAGTGCCAAGTGGCCAGGGCTGTGCTCTGCTCTGCTCAACATCCCGTGAAATAGACCTTTCCTGTTAGCCTTCCAGGTTACCTTTGGCTCAAAACCACTTTTGCTCTGTTATTCCGTGGCTTCTGCTGCTCTAGGCTTTGCTGAGACTCCTTTTTACAAGTATCTCATGGGCTGTGGGGGAAATTGTAGAGTATATGCATCTTTCTACTCTGCCATCTTGACTCTGCCCCGACCCCTGCTTTTTTACACCACCTGAAGTACAATATATTCTCCTCCAACCTTTAACTTTAACCCCTTGTGTATCCACCCTTTTCAAATCTGTTTTTTGTAAAGAATATATTTTTGCATTATGGTTTTTAATCCATTTTGCTATCAGTATTTTATGAAAGAGTTCATCCAATTCACAATTGTGACTACTATCTCTGTCTTTCCCTCCAACCCTATTCCCCTTGTTTATGCTTTAAATTCTCCCTTCTCCATTTCCCTCCACAAGTTTTAATTTTTACTACCACCTCCCTCAATCTTCTCTCTCTTCTTTCAGCCCCCCTAACTTTTAATCTCCTTTTCCCTTACTACTACTTCTTCCCTCCCTTTTCTTTCCACCTTCCCCTCCTCCTGCTTATAGAGCTAATTTTATTTCTTTGCTTAACTGAATTTCTTGTACCCTCCTTGAATCCAATCAGATGAGAGTAACTCTCAAATAATACTCATCTGCCTCTCCTCTTTCCCTCTACTGTATTATGTTTTTGTGCCTCTTCCTGTTATGGAATTTATTTTTTTCTATCTCTTCCTTTTCACATCTCCCATTACCATCCCTTCTCAACCTTAAGTCACATTTGTTATCACCACATCAATTATTTTATACCTACTCCCTCTATCTAGGTATTTCTCTCTTACATTCCATAATAAGCATAAATTTCTCAAGATTAGCAAGTATCTTCTTCCCTTATAGGGATTTAAACAGTTTGCCCATATTGTGTAAAAGGTGTTTTTTTCCCTGTTTAATTTTGATGCCTCTCTTAAGACCTGCATTTTAAGATCAAATTTTCTATTCAGTTCTGACCTTTTCATTAAGAAAGTCTAGAAATCCCTGATTTCATTGAATATCCATTTTCTTGCCTAAAATGTTATGCTACATTTTGCTGGGTAATTAATCCTTGGTTGTAGTCCCAGCTCTTTTGCCTTATGAAATGTTGTATTCCAGTTCCTTCTGTCTTTTAATGTAGAAGCTGCAAGATCCTGTGTGATCCTGATGGTAGATCCTCCTATATTTGAATTGCTTTCTTCTGGCTGCCTGCAGTATTTTCTCCTTCACTTGACAGTATTGGAATTTGGTAAAGATATTCCTTGATGCTTTAATTAAGTTCCCTTTCAGGAAGTGAAGAGTGGATTCAACTGACGACTATTTTGTCTTCTGGATCTAGGACTTCTGGGTAATTTTCCTTAATGATTTCTATGATGGGAATTTCTAGGCTCTTTTTTTTCATCATGGCTTTCTGGTAGACCAATAATTCTTAGATGTTTCTCTCCTGGTTCTATTTTGCAAGTCAGTTGCTTTTTTTTTTCCCAAACAGATATTTTACATTTTCTTCTACTTTTTATTATTTACATTATGTTTGACTGATTCTTGATATCTCACAGATTCATTAGCTTCTACTTCCCTGATTATTTTTATCAAATTATTTCTTCAGTTAGCTTTCACATCTCCTTTTCCATCTGTCTAACTGTTCCTTTGAAGGAGTTATTTTCACTTGTTAGGTTTTGTACTTTCTTTTCCATTTGTCCAATTGTCTTTTTAAATTCTTCTGTGAATTATTTTTTCATATTTTTCAAGTCATTTGTCAATTTTTCTCCTATTTCTCTAATTTGTGGTTTTAAAATCCTTCCTGAGTTCTACCAAGAAGGCTCTTTGTGATTCAGACCATTTATATTTCCTTCTGTGGTTTCAGATGGGAGTACAGTTTTAATGCTCACCTCTTTGGTATTTTTGCTTTGGTTCTTGTCCCCATAGAAAGATTCTATAGTCTTTTCTTGTCTGCTTTGCTTCTAACTCATGATATTAACCCTTTTCCTGGCTTTTAAAGCAGATCTCTCAATGGCAGAGAGAGCTCTGTCCAACAGTTCTTGTGCCTTACAATTGACGCTTTTTGTGTTGTGGCATCTGCTTCTCTCCACTACACACTACAATGCTGCAGCTTACCTGGTGCTGAGCTGGCTCATGTTGGAAAGCAGAGGTCAGGTGAGATCTTTTTGGATTTTCCCAGAGTTACCCTGGAGATAGCTCATTAAATGTGGGTGAGAGTTGGTCAGGCAACAGAAGAGCTCCTGTGCTGAGCTAGAGGATAGGCAAGCTCAGTGGCTTGTGATCCTCTCTATACTAGTGTCTTCTTGATTTCCCTGGGGTTTTGAGGCATAACTGAAGTTCTGGTGTTGGCAGCTGCTGGCTTCACCCTCCAGGGGCTCAGGATCTTCTCCTGCTTTGTTGAGTTCAGGCTACCTGAGATAGCTGTGATCTTGCATGGGTTGCCTTCAGCCACAGCAAGAGGAACCCTGCTTAGCCATCTTTCTGGCTTCCTGGGCTAAGAGTCTGTTTATACCTTCTGCTTCTACTACTGTTCCAGGGTTTTTATCAGGGAGATATTCTCTGGGCTCATCAAAGTCAACAAGGGGAGGGAGATAGCAGTTCCCACTCACTCCACCATCTTGGCTCCCAGAACTAGAATCAGTTTCAAACATTCTTGATGAAAAGACCAGAGCTGAACAGAAAATTAGACTTCCAAATATAAGACTTAAAAGAAGCATGAAAAAGTAAACAGGAAAGAGAAATCATAAGATATTTACTAAAGTTGAGTTGTTTACATTTGTAACTCATGAGACCTTTCTCAGTTTTTGAGTAGTTGGAGGAAATATATATATATATATATATATATATATATATATATATATATATATATATATATATATATAGAGAGAGAGAGAGAGAGAGAGAGAGAGAGAGAGAATGTATAGGATGAGTTAAATATGAATCAATGATATATAAATATAAAAGGAAGTGGTGTGGGGAGAATGAGAAAGGAAAAGATAGAATGGAGTAAATTATCTAACATGATAGGGGCAGGGAAAAGTTTCACAATGGTGGGGAAGAGTGGAGAGGTGAGAAGGAATGAGTGAACTTTACTCTCCTCTGCTTTGGCTTAAGGAGGGAATAACATCTACACTCAGTTCGGTGTCTTACCCTATTGGTTGTTTTCCTTCTTTCTTGAAGAGGACCAACATGTCATCACCATGGTAAAGTGAAGTTTCATTGTGTCTGACTGTGGCTGATCAGACCAATATGAACTCATGATGCTCTACCACAGATTGTGCACAGATAGTCCATGTGAATATTTGGAGTGGTTATTCCAAATTTGTGCATTCCATGTTTCCTTTGTGCTGTATCAATACTGCTTCACTCATAAAGCACAGCACCGTTTCTGCTGTGGGCATCCCTTTCTGATAGCCCTGTGCCAGTGTCTCCCATGATGCAAAATCAAATCCAAATTTCTTGAGAGAGACCTTATGAATGTCTTTTTATTGCTTCTTTTGACTACCATGTGATCACCTGCCCCATGTGAATTCCTCATAAAACAGTCTTTTTGGCAAGCATACATTTCACATTCAAAACAACATGGCCAACCCATTGGAGTTGCATTCTCTGAAGTATAGTTTGAATGCTTAGCAGTTCAGTTTGAGCATGGACTTTAGTGTCCTGCCAGGTGATCCTCAGAATCTTCCTAAGACAGTTCAAATGGAAACAATTCAGTCTCCTGGAATGGCACTAGTAGACTGTGGATGTTTCACAGGCATGCAACAATGAGGTCAGTGCAACAGCTTTGTAGACTTTCAGTTTGGTTGTCAGTCTAATACCTCTTCTCTCCCAAACTTTTCTTAGGAGCCTCCCCCATACTAAGCTAGCTCTGGCAATGCCTGTGTCAACCTCCTTTTCTATGTGTATATCCCTGAAAAGTACACTACCAAAGTAAGTGAACTTATCTACAGCATTTAAAACTTCTCCTTTTATTGTAACCAATGGTTCCAGGTATGGATGTGATGTGGTAGTGGCTGATGAAGCATCTGCATTTTCTTGGTGTTAATTTTTAAGACAAGGCTAGCACAGGCAGGACAGAATTCATCTGTACTTTGTTGCATCTCAGCTGCAGAGGCTGCATTGAGTGAACAATCATCTGCAAACAGAAATCCATGCACCAACACAGCCTTCACTTTAGTCTTAGATTGTAGCCTTTTCAAACTGAAGAACTTAACTATCAGTACAATAGTTGATCTTGAAGCCACATTCATCCTTAATCAAAGCATTTGACAACATGACTAGAAAACATCATGCTATAAAGCATGAGAGCAAGCACACTGTCCTATTTCACTCCATTGGTGATTGAGAAGGTATGAGAACATTATCCACTATCCAGAACATCCAACTATCCAGAACGGGTAACATGCCACTCTGAAATTGACATACCATACGGATGAACTTCCACGGGTAAAGAAAAGCTTATTAAGGAGGAGTCTAGTGAGAATTTTTCCAGGAATGACTAAGTAAGAGACCCCCCTGTGATTGTTGCACGACAATCTTTTCCCTTTACCTATATAGAGATGGACAATGGAGGCATCCTTGAACTCCTGTGGATAATCTCCTCTTGTCATATAACCTGGAAAATTTCAGTCAACTTTTGTATGAGCAATGGTCCCTTTGTAAATCTCAACTGGAATAGAATCAGCACCAGGTGCTTTGCCACATTAAAACACCCTAATGGCCCTCAAAACCTCTTCTTCAGTTGGAAGTTCTGCTAAGGGGGATTGACTTCAACGTAAGATAAGCAGTCAATAGCCTCAGTGTTGATTAATGATGGTCTGTTGAGAACACCATGAAAGTGTTCAGCCCATCTCTCTAGGGTCATGTCCTTATCACTAAATGATGTGACTCCGTAAGCACTGAGTAGTTGGGATGCACCATAGGTTTTTGTTCCATAAAGACCTTTCAGGGAATCATAAAACCACTTTGGATTGTTACCATCAGCATAAACCTGAATTTCATCTTCCTTCTTACTGAACCAGGAATTCTGTATCTCTCTAAGCTTTGCTTATACTTTTTCTTTTGATGAAATTAAATGTTGTCTTCTTAGAGGTGGATGAACTATCCTTCTGGAAAATCCTGCAGAATTCTGATTTTTCCTTTAGTAGCTTCTGAATTTCCTCATCATTTTCATCAAACCAGTCTTGGTGTTTGTAATGTTCTGACCCAGATGAGCAAATGCAATGCTGTATACCAAATCTCTTAAAGCTACCCATTGTATGTTGGCTCAACTTTCCCTTTAAGGCAGGCACAAAGTGTTCATGCTCTGAGAAGAGCTCTAATTTGTTGAAATTAATTTTCTGGGAGTCATTTATCGTTGATGGAGGCACTTTTGAGGAATGCAAATATTTAGCGTGGAAAGAATATGCACTGCATCACACATTGCCTTTGTCACTCTCACATCTTGTCTGTCTCTTCTCCTTATGATCACGTAGTCTATTAGATGCCAATGTTTGCTGCAAGGGTCCCTCCATGAAGTTTTCTTGCGTGTAGGTAAATGGAAAACAGTGTTGGTAATGAGATCATGTGATGCACAAGTCTTTAGCAGTAAATGGCCATTGCTGTTGCTGTTTCCAACTCCATTCCTCCCCAGGACTCCTTGCCAAGTCTGGTAGTTACCTTACTCTATAGGAAAGTAGGGAAGAAAGGGATAAGAGGGAGATAGGAATGAGAAAAGGAAAGACAGATTGGGGAAGAGTTAGTCAGGAGCAAACACTTTTGAAAAAGGATAGGGTCAAAGGAGAAAATAGAATAAGTGGAGGGATATGATAGTATGAAGGGAAATATAATTAGTCTTTCACATGACACTTATGTGTTTTGCATAACTAGACTTCTATAACCTGTATTGAATTGCTTGCCTTCTCAATGATAGTGGGTGGGATGAGAAGAAGGGAGAGAATTTGGAACTCAAAATTTAAAAACAAATGTTAAAAAATTTGTTTTAACATGCAACTGGGAAATAAGATATACAAGTAGTGAGGTATGTAAGGAATTCTATCTTGCCTTTCAAAGTAAAGGGGAAGGGGATAAGAAGGGGGAATGACAGAAGGACAAGCAGACTTGGGGAAGAGGTAATCAGCATGCATGCCATCTTGGGGTGAGGGAGGGGAGAGAAGTGGAGATAATTTGGAACTCAAAATCTTGTGAAAATGAACTTTGAAAACTAAAAATATATAAATAAATTTTATTTTAAAAGCCTTTATCACTGTGACTGACACTAAGTAGGTTCTTATTCCCTGCCCTCTTTCCCTCCAAATGATTTCCCTTTCAAGGTCCTCAGGGTGTACTTTTTTTCCAAAACAGCTCTCTCCTGTCCATGTTTCCCCCACTCCCACCATTCACATAACTCCTACCGATTTGTGTTTTGTGCCAGTCATTTTGGAAGTAACTGATGCCACTTGCTTGGGGTAAAAAAAATGGCCATTTTGAATCCGATGACTATTTTTATATAGTGTTTTATCATTTGACATTATTTATATTATCTTACTTCACCCATAAAACCACCCTAAGAAGAAGTTAGAACAAATATTAACCCTATTTTGTAGATA
Organism: Bettongia penicillata ogilbyi; assembly: GCA_023548195.1. Taxonomy (NCBI): domain Eukaryota; kingdom Metazoa; phylum Chordata; class Mammalia; order Diprotodontia; family Potoroidae; genus Bettongia; species Bettongia penicillata. The sequence goes on along the minus strand of JAJHZJ010000688.1, from coordinate 378,437 downwards.
AGGGAAAAAGATTAATAAATACTAAATAGTTTACCTAAAGTTACATGGTTAAAACATGGTAAAACTGGTTTACTACCCATATAGTCACAAAAAAACTCATAGAAATTGAGCTGGTATAGACCTATAAGCCATCTTATATAACCCTTTCATTTTACAGAGGAGAAAATTGAGTCCTATTAAGAAGAAGTGATTGATCAAGATCACACACAGTGTAAAAAAATGACAGGATTTGAAGGTAGGTGGAAGGGCTGAGTCTAAAATTTCTGTTGATTAATAAAAAAGCCAAACTATGACTAAGGTACTGAAATGATGGAGCTAAAGTTTTCAGGCATGAGAAAAAAATAATATTTGAAGTATCTGCACCTCCCACATAATATGCTAGGTTCTTCAAGTAAAATTGAATCAACCTAACAAAGATATCCAAAGACAAAATTCCAGACCTGCAATCTTAAATAACGTTAAAGTGGAAAATGATGTGAGACATAATTTATCTTCCATGTTTTTAAATGAGGGAAGTGAGATCAAGGATATTTGAATTTTCTTTTGCAACACCACATAACAAATAGTCAAAGAGAAACTGCCAATCAAATATTCTCACTTTTCATCCAAATCAATGTTTTGAACTATACTTCTCAATTGCTAAGCAGAAAGACTAAACTTGGGGGAGTTTTCTCACATGCCAGTGTCTGTATGTATTTGCATGGGGTCATGGAGGAGAGATGAATACTGTGAGGGAAAGCAGTAAAAAATAAAAAAAGCTAATAAACTATGCATTAAAGCTAGACATTTTGGATTTAATTCTGTTTAGTTTTGAAAAAAATATTTAGGAACAGAAATAAGAAAAAAAAAACACTTAGCAGATGAAGGAGATATAACTGTGCAGGGAATCTTGAAGACTTGGAAGTTGTGAAAAATACCAGAGATTGAATTCTGTGGTGGTGCAGTTGTGAAATTTAAAAATTAATGAGGGAAAATTGAAGCAAGCAAAAGAGAATGAAAAGGACTCATACTATAAAGGACTCAATATGGTAGATGAAAAGCATAAGTAAAAGGAAGGACATTTACAGGGAAGGTAATTTTTAAGATAATTTAAGTGAAATTAGTATAAGCAAAAATTATAACTTAGTAATATGAGGCATGGAATTGATTGTAGCAGTCAGGGTTTAACAAGTTTAGGAAGCCAACATTTCCCTAAATGAAGAGTCCCACAATTCTGAAGAGATCTAAATAGAAAGAATGGCTGAATATCTTATCCCCTACAAGTATGGAGATTACAGAGAATCTTGTAGTAGTTTGTATATTATGGTTAATATAGCACATACATACCAGGATCAAGTGCTCACAGTAAAAACTGATCTATCTTTGTAACAGAGGAAAAAGGGTTTAAGGGTTGTATTTCTACCCTTGAAGTTGTCAAATATTTCCCCTTAAGAAAATAGAAGAAGAACTTTGATATGCAAATAAGAAGAAAAATGATATAAAGAGTGAGAAAAGCAGCCTGACTTTCAACATGTTGGAGTAAGAAGAAGGTGAAAAGCAACGGCACAGATGAAGAGAAGGATAACTGAACACATACAGTAAAGTCAGCTGTATAAGCCTATTCATGAAGCAAAGGGACCTATATGTTCCACACAGGAATCAATGGCTTGTCTGCTAAGAAATTATTTTGTGAATCAGTAGGTGCTGTCAGAGAAGAAATCATTCAGTAAAGACTGAAAAAGGGAAAAAAAGAGAGAGAAATAGTCATGGATAGTGTCTCCCTGCCCAGAGATATTGGGAGAGGCATTTGTAGGCCCAATAATCACAAGAGAGAGCTCCCTATTGTCATCCTGGGGCATACTTTCAAGATGTAAACGAAGGATCACTCAAGGTCCATCAAATGGATTGCTTAATGTCCACTTCTGATAGATTTTTATGGTCTCATTTGGTATTGTCAGAAAAATGATTGGATGTAAAATTCATCACTAAAAATTAAGACAGCTTTGACAAGAAGTTAAAGATACTGGAGAGCATCTTTTGTTGTTCATTTGTTCAGTCATATCCAAGTCTTCATGACCCCATTGACCACAGCATACCAGGCTCTTATGTTCTTCACTATCTCTTAAAGTCTGTCCAACTCTTCTGTACATTGCTTCTCTGATACTATCTCTTCATCTCATCCTCTATCATCCCCTTCTCCTTTTGCCTTGAATCTTTCCTAATATCTTGGTCTTTTCCAATAAGTCCTGTCTTCTTATTATGTGGTCAAATGACTTAAGTCTCAGTTTTAGTGTGAGAGAAATAGTTATGTTTTATTACATTAATAGTCAAATTAAGATCCAGGTTTTTGTTTTCTTTCTGCTTTCTCACATAGGGACCACTTCTTGTAGGTCTGTAAGTCTCTGAAAGACAGGGATGATGAGGAGATGGGCCCAGTCCTCCATAAACATTCTTCTAAATCTTGGGCAGGTCCCACCTAATTAGAACTTTCTTCTGGTTAAAATCTCAATAGAATACCATCTAGTCAAATTCTAGGCTTAAAGCCTCAGAATCACACCTCTGAACACAAACTCTTCTCCCAGTCTCTCCAGTACATAAACAAACACAATGGTAGTGGCTGGGTGGAGATGGATTTTTTTTTTTTTGTCAAGAGTGTTGGAGGCAGCTGAATCTCATAATTAAGCCATAGCTAATCCCCACATTAAAGAAGAGTTCATCCACTTATTAATCATTAACTAATCAAGGTTGATTTTCACTGTCAGGGGCAACCAATTTTTTAAAGTTTATTTATTTATTTTTAATTTTTAAAATTCATTTCCACAAGATTTTGAGTTCCAAATTTTGCATCCATTTCTACCCTCCCCCTACCCAAACACACTGTGCATTCTGATTCCCCCAATCTGCCCTCCCTTCTACCACACCCATCCCTTTCCTTATCCCCCTCTTCTCCCTTTTCTTGTTAGGCTCAACCATCTTGGCTCTGTGCCCCAGATGGTTTTCTTGAAAATATGCTACTGTGGTTTGTCATTTTCTTCTCCAGTGGATCACCTATTTTTTTTCAGAACTCTCCAGTATGACTTATCTGTCTTGGGTAACTTTTCTCATCATAGCTCATATTTTTATTGAACTACCAAAGCCCCACCTCCAACTCAAGGCAGTCATCCATATGGGACTGGAGAGCATAGATGGCTCCTTTTTATCATTGTGAGGGCAACCAACATTTTTCTCTTTTGGTTTATACCAAGAAGTTGGTTGGTTGGTTGTTGTCCATTGTCCTTGAAAATAACCAAAATGATATCACTATGAAAAAATGAAAATTCATCATATACAACTATGACTGATCAGATCAATATGAACTGGGAATGCTCTATAAATGGGCACAGGTAACCAATTTGAATATTATGGGTGGATACTCCAAATTTGCACATTCTGTATTCCCTTTGTGCTGTCTCAATTCTACTTTGCTCATAGAGTACAACACCCTTTTTAATGTCCGCACACCATGCTGAGGGGTCCTGTTCCAATGTCTTTTACGTCACACAGTCAAATCCAAAATTCTTGAGAGAGACTTTGAGAGTGTCCTTGGATTGCTGCTTCTGATCACCATGTGATAGCCTGCCCCATCTGAGTTCTCCACAAAATAGTATTTTTGGCAAAACAAAATTTCATAGCATTATAACAAAATTTCCAGTCCATCAGAGTTGTGCTCTCTGAAACATATGCCAAGAAGCATATGCCTCTGAATAAGGTGATTAAGGAAGATCTTTCCCACTCATTTTTGAGCCTGGGCAGATTTGTTAGGAAGTCTCACACCTTTGTTAATGAGGCATTAGGTTTCAGGGGATATGACGCCCTCTGGCTCTGAAAAGTGTATAAAGACTCTGAGGTGCAGTTTTACTTTGAGGTTTAGTTTTTGGAAGAAGCTCTGTGTTTAGATGAGCCTCTGGGAAACCATTAAGCAGCCTCCTAGCTTTGAAAACCCAGATATTAGTGTTTCCATCTTTGGTAACCATGATTAGATAGTTGAACCTGTCTGTTGATTTGTGACATATGCATTGATTATGATCATACAGAGAAAGTCATATATATATATATAAATCTTTGATTTCTCTGTATTTTCTCTGAATTCCAGGGTGCTGATTCCCCTGAACCAGGTGAGTTATATACATACTTGATTAAAGGAATGATATATGTACTTGACTAAAATGACTATTAACCTCTCAAAAGTTGCCTTTCCTTTTATGAATGCAGATCTAAGAACCTGTGATAGCAGACTCCTCTGTATATTTTGGGACACTTACTGATACAGTCATTAAAACTGATTTAGGGCAAGAGGTACAATAAAGAAAGGTATATTTATAAATAAAGAGAAACTTTAATATTTAGTGTCTGAGAATAAGGTTTAGCAAATAGGCTTAAAATAGAAGACTAACAGATTACCTGCCAGGGATTTCTTGACTTACAATAATCATGAATTCACTGTGTAAAAGGTGGAGGAACCAATGGGTGGAACACCTATTTTACCCATTTATTTTATTAACAAAGAGAAATTAATTTCTACAATAAATATAATGGAAATCTTGACCATTTATTGGAGGGTGTGTTTTATAGATATAAAATATATGCACACACATATGTGTGTATGTGTATATATGCATGCATATGTATATGTTTATGTGTGTATGTGTGTGCACATATACATAGATATAAACATGCACAGTTTTATATATAGTTATATTTCTCCTTGAACAATTTCAAAAATACAGGGTGTTTTAATGTGAAAAATTACCCCTTATAGTATTAAGCACCTATTTCCTGTATCAAAGTTTGTAAATTAATTTAAGAGAACAAAAGACAAGTATGATGATCAAGAAAATGTTCAATGGGCTTTGTCAATCAGCAGACAGTTTTACTTTAAATCTGATTTTGGCAGTTACTACCTCTAGCTCTATTTATCTTAAATTTTAACATATATCACATACATAATATATACATGCAACATTGTTGTCACATAATATGTAAATGTGTGTATATTTAGAAACTGCTTGGATTGTACAATTTTAATGCTTTGTTTCTGTCTAATGCTCTAATAATTAATTATATACATCATAGATACTTACAGAAGGTTATATATGCCTCTATTTACTTATTAGTTAATATGAACATGTTCCTATAATTGTAGCAAGACTCTGTCTGCTTAAAAGAAATATAGACATATCTCCTAAAATGTCTATCCATATTTGTATTAAAAGAAATCAAGGCAGTTGATTTTCAAATATTCCTTTATTTGCTACTTCAAAAAGAAATGAGACTGTCATAATCAGTTAATATATAGCTGCATATTCTCCTTCTCCAAGTAGTCTACTTTATTGTTGTTAAGATACCTGCTTAACAGAAAAAGTAAAAAATTCAGTATGTGTGTGTGTGTGTGTGTGTGTGTGTTTGTGAATGATTGGAAGGAACAGATATATACAAAAGAAATAGAACAGTTCACCCTACTCCCAATAACCTCTTCACTTTTCTTTTAAAAAATGATTTCGGGCATCAGAGCATGACAACTTTTTTAGGTATAAAATATGTATACATATAGTAAATAAGCATTTATTAAGTACCTATTATGTGCAATCACTGTTCTAAGTACTTGAGATACAAACATGACCTGTTGGGGGTGGGGAAGAAAGTCTTTCCCTTGAAAAAAATTAAGCTACTCAAAGAAGCCTCATACTTATGCAGATGAAAGAACTGAAGTCTCAGCTTAAATGTTTTTTTTTTTTTGGAGCTCATTGACCCACCTACAGTGGATAGTGATGAAATGGAGAACTAAGGCTGATCAGAACTTAGAAGATGATGACATTATTCCAATAATAAATTTTCTTGGGACACAGTTCTGAAGTCAGTTGGAGAACCCTCAAGAAGCCCAGTGAGAAATGGGGAGAGATTTCATATACAGATACTTTATCTAGGATTAGAAACTACTTACATTGGGGGATTTTAATTACTTATTTCCGTTAAATATTCAAAACTCTTTTGTTCTCACAAATATACATATCTTGGATTCTGGAGTTAAAATTGTTGTCTAACTACTAAGTTTCACGATACATTGATTGGGAAACAAGAAAGATGAATGGCATTGCAGTCAGAGACTAGTGATAGGAGTGTGTATGTGTGTGTATGTGTGTTCGTATATATATATATATATAATATGTGTGTATGTGTGTGTATATATATATTATATGTGTGTGAATGTGTGTGTATATATATATATGCAAATATATGTATTCATAATTTCTTTCATAGGCTCTTGTTACCAGATGACACAGAAATTGAGAATTTGATATGAAAGATGAGAGTGCCTTTTGTGCAGACAAGTAATGAGAGAATCAGCAGTCATTATCTTTAGCACTGATTTAACTTGGACGGTCATTTCTGACCCTAAATATCTTCCAATAAATTTATCTTAAAGGAATATAAATTTTGCATATGAATCATCTTTCTTTTTATTCTTGCTGGTTTACTATTTAGAAAGAAATCTCTGATACAGAAAAGCAATTTCTTAATAAATGAACGAACAAGCATTCAGAAGAGCCTGCTTACATCTCCTGCATTGTACCATCATTAGTTGCCCTTCCTCACCTATAAAGTGAAGGGGTTGTGAGAAGAATCTCAAAGGTGTATTCAGATGTAAACTTGTCATCCTTGGAATGTGGTTTGTTTGATATTCACACACTTGAAGTTCTTTAATTTTGTGTCTATTTATATGCTCTCTAATAGCATGTATAAATAATTAGTATCTAATCCATGCTGATGTTCATGATCAAAATCCCTGAATATTAACAGTCTCTAGAGAAAATGTCCTAATTGAATGCTATTTTCATGTCCAAAAACAAACAAAAATTTAACTGCTTAAATTTAGTTCTAGTGGTGACTGTAGTATGTTTTTTTCTCTTGATGTCAAATTTGTCCTCTGCATCTGATATTTGATGATAATTTTAAATATCCTACTATACGTTCTTCTTGCCCTTTGACTTAAGTCCAGCAACTTTACTCTCTCAATGAAATATTTTAGCAACTTGCTTTAGATTCCCATATTTCTCATCTTTTTGGTTTCTCATTATGATCCTTTAGCCTCATTACTCACTGGCTATTCTGCTCAATTTCCCCATCACTTGATAATTTCAATCATTTACCAAATTATTTCCTAAATGGTACCACTTTGTTAGGATGTGTTCTTAAATTAAAGTGAAAAGTTTTTTTCTTTCTCTTGTAAAGTGACATAGCCCATGAAAAATAACCTAAGTGATCAAAAAAATGGGGTAATTTTCTCCAGTTCTAGTCAGTATAAAAAAAAATATAATGTCTATGACTTTTTGCACACTGACTGCTTCACTAAGGTTTTTAACCTTTGGTCATATATTAGATGAACAATTTCATTTTCTGGTTTTATTCTCTGTATTTTTTTTCAGACTCATTTTCTATCTATATGTACTCTTGATGTTTCTTTGTGTCAGTATTATTTGTCTTGAATTGTAAACCAGTGAAAAGGTAAAAACTCTAATTGACTTGTTCTGACAGTCCTAATTTACATAATGACATGCCTTCACATGGTTTTGTTTATATACTCTCTTTTAGAAGCATCTTAAAAGAACGGAAGAAAGATTCTTTCATGTACTCTGTTTAGAATTAGCAATCGTCTTAGTTAACTTCTCCTAGATCATTTTATTTTTCAATACTAATTACTACATTTAGATATTTGCTTACAAAACCAATCTGCAGCTGACTTTTTGGCATCCCTAATATTTCTTTAAACTTCAATGGTCATTCATAATTCTTCCTGGGTCTATTTGAAACCCTTAAGCGGGGTAGAAGGGGTTATGGATAGAAACCACTCTGTTTCACTTCTACCTTTGAGTTAGTACCTATGAATACAATTTTAAATGAGGCAAGGAGAGAAGTGAGTCAGAATCACAGCTTAATCAGTTAGTACCAGCCTACAGGGTTGGACTAAATGACATCTAATACATGTTCCCACTCTTTGCCTACGGTTATCTAACTGTGAAGTATTATTCCTGTCACTGGTTCTATTACAAATTCAAAGGAACCGAAAATAGATGAACACCATATTTAAAGACATCTTCATACATACAAAGGTGGGGCTCCGTATGTGTGTATATGTGTATGTGTGTGTTCAAAATCAACAATCACCTTTATGTTTTTACACAGTTCTTTATTTTGGTTGATTTTTCCATAACATAACTGTAATAACTAGCAAAGAAATTATTTTTAAACCTAAGAGATAATTATGGAAGAATATGAGTATACTAATTACATAAGCCAAAAGCAAAATAAAATCATTTTCTTTTTTTTTTTTTGGAATATGTAATTTATTTATTTTTTGGTTGTTAACATTCACTTCCACAGCAATTTGAATTCAAAATTTCCTCCACCTCTCTCCCCATACCCCACCACAGGATAGCATGCACACCATTCACTCCTTCCTCCAGGCTGTCCTCCCCTTCTATTACTCAACTTTCTTCCATCCCCTTTCCTCTCTATTTTCCTGTCGGGCAAAATAGATATCGATATTCCTATGCCTATATAGCTTAATTTCCAGTTGCATGTTAAAGCAATTTTTAACATTCATTCTTATGGCTTTGAATTCCATATTCTCTCCTTCATTGCATACTCACTCTCATTGAGAAAATGAGCAATTCAATGTAGGTCATACACGTGTAACAATGCAAAGCAATAACAGTTATATTGTAAAGGACAAACCACATTTCCCTCTGTTCTATCCTGTCCTTTGTTTATTATATTCTCTCCCACGACCTGTCATCCAACAATAGTGTTGGCTCCTGATTCTTCCTTTCTCCAATTGGCTGTCCCTTCCACTATCTTCCCTATCTTATCCCTTTCCCCCTTGACTTCCTGCATGGTAAAATAAATTCCCACATAAAATTGAGTGTGTTATTCCCTCCTTAAGTCAAATCCTATGAGAGTAAGGTTCAATTATTTCCATTCATCACCACCCTTCCCCTCCTTTGTAAAAGCTCTGTCTTCCCTCTTGTATGTGAGATGATTTGCTACATTCTATTTCTTACTTTTTCTAACTCCTAGTACATTCCATTCAAGAGTAAATTTTATTTTTTAGGTATTCTTTCATATTCTGCTTACTCTGTGCCCTCTATCTATACATATATATATATATATATATATGTGTGTGTGTGTACATATATATACACATACATGCATATATGCACACACATACACATATACATGCATACACTCACTTATATGCATACTTACACATATATAATATACACATACATACCTAACCATTTACACACCTACATATATATATATATGTATATATATATATATATATATATATATATACATATATATATATATATATGTATATAGATGTGTGTATATAATCGTTGTAGCTACCCTGATACTGAAAAAGGTCTCAAATTAAAAAAAAAAAAATCTTTCTGTGTAAGAATGTAAACAGTTCAAGTTTAATGAGTTCCTTAAGGCTCCTCTTTCCCGTTTACCTTTCTATGTTTCTCTTGATTCTTGTATTTGAAAGTCAAATTGTCTCTTGTGTCCCATCCTTTTTTCCTCCCGTCATTTATTTATTTATTTTAAATTCTCAACATTCATTTCCACAAGATTTTGAGTTTCAAATTTTCTCCCCATCTCTTCCCTCTCTATACCCCAAAACACTATGCATTCTAACTACCCCTTCCACCAATCTACCCTCCCTTTTTTCATATCCCTCCCTTACTTTATCCTCATCTTCTCTCCTTTATTTTGTGGAAAGATAGGTTTCTGTACCCTATTACCTGTATTTCTTATTTCCCAGTTATATACAAAAACAATTCTCAGAATTTGTTCCTAAAATTTTGAGTTCTAAATTCTCTCCCTTCCTCTCTCCCAACCAATTCCCACTGAGAAGGCATACAATTCATAATAGGCTATATATGTGTAGTTTTGCTAAAGATTTACATAATAGACATGATATGAAAGGCTATCGATATTTCTGTCCATCCTATCCTGCCCCCCATTTATTGTATTCTCTCTTTTGACCTTATCCTTTTCCAAAAGTGTTTACTTCTAATTACACCCTCCTCTCTTTTTTACCTCCTGTCTGTCGTCCTCCCATACCCCTCTAATTTCCTTCTCCCCTACTTTGCTGTAATGTAAAATAGATAGATTTTCATACCAAATTGAGTGTGCATGATATTTCTTCTTTAAGGCAAATGTGATTAATAGTAAGCTTCACATTTTCCCTCTCATCTCTCCCTTTTCCCTTCCTTTGGAAAAGATTTTTCTTGCCTTTTTTAAGAGAGATGAATTGCCCCATTCCATTTCTCCCTTACTGCTACCAATATATTCCGCTCTCAGGCTTTAATTTTATTTATTTGAATACCATCCCTTCCTATTGAACTCACCTTGTGCCCTCTATCTATACATATCTGTATATTCCCTCCAACTACCCAATACTGAGAAAAGTTTCAAGAGCTACAAATATTATCTTTCCATGTTGGAATGTAAACAGTTCAGCATTAGTAAGTCCTTTATGATTTCTCTTTCCTGTGTACTTTTTCACATTTCTCTTGATTCTGGTGTTTGAAAGACAATTTTTATATTCAGCTCTGGTCTGTTCAACAAGAATATTTGTATGTCCTCTAAATCAATGAATGACCATTTTTCCCTTGAAGTGTTATAATCTGTTTTGCTGGGGAAGTGATTCTTGGTTTCAGTACTAGTTCTTTTGACTTCTGGAATATCATATTCCAAGCCCTTTGATCCCTTAAAATTGAAGCTGCCAGGTCTTGTTTATCCTGGTTGTATTTCCACAATACTTGAATTATTTCTTTCTGGCTGTGTACAACATTTTCTCCTTGACATGGGAACTCGGGAATTTGACTACAATGTTCATAGGATTTTTTTTTTTCTTTTCGGTTCCCTTTCAGGAAGTGATTGGTGAATTCTTTCAATATTTGTTTTACCCTCTGGTTCCAGAACATCAGGGCAGTTTTCCTTGATAATTTCCTGAAAGATGATGTCTAGGCTCTTTTTTTTTTTGACCACGGATTTCAGGTACTCCCATAATTTTTAAATGATCTCTTTTATATCTATTTTCCAGGTGAATAGTTTTTCTGATGAGATATTTCCCATTCCCTTCTATTTTTCATTCTTTTGATTTTGTTTTGTAATTTCTTGGTTTTTCATAAAATCATTAGCTTTGATCTGCTTCATTCTGATTTTTAAACAATTATTTTTTCAGTGAGCTTTTGAATCCAATTTTCCACTTGACTAATTCTGCACTTTGAAGCATGCTTCCCTTCATTGGGTTTTTGGACCACTTTTGCCATTTGAGTTAGTGTATTTTTAAAATTGTTAATTTCTTCAGCATATTTTGGTTCTCCTTCAGTAAGCTGTTGACTTGCTTTTCATGATTTTCTTGCATCTCTCTCATTTCTTTTCCCAATTTTTCCTCCACCTCTCTTACTTGATTTTCAACATCCTTTTTTGAGTTCTTCCATGGACTGAGGTAATTGTATATTTATTTTGGAGGTTTTGGATGCAAAAGTCTTGACTTCTAGGTCTTCCTCTGTTGGTATACATTGTTCCTCCTCAACAGAAAAAATATAAGAAAATACCTGCTCATCTAGAATGTAACTTTCTATTGTCTTATTTTTTCCCCCTTTTTTTGGTCATTTCCCCATCCAATTACTTGATTTTTGAGTTCTTTGACAAGACTATTCTGGAGACCTGTAAGTGCTCAGTTCTTTCAAGGTGGCACCATCAATGGAAAGGAGTTTATTTCTCTCCTGACCTGTGTTCTGATCTGTGAGCAGGATACCCTCTGCAGAGCCTCCACCAGCTCCACCATGCCAGTCAGCACTCCTCCTCACCCAAGTGCTGCTACTCAGGGATGAGATCCAGATCAACTGCTTAATTCCCCCATGGACTTCAGGACAGGGCTCCAACAATAGAAGCTTCTGGTGTCTGGGGGCAAATGAAAGACCTTTCTCACTAACTTTTGAAGCTGTCTTTGGCATTTGTCTTGAGGAATTCCTGATCTGCAACTGCTGCTGGTGGCAGCTTGAAGCCCATTCCAGTGTCGCCCTTGCTGCTGTGTGGCCCAGGCTGTGTTGTGCTCAGCTCTGTGTGATAGACATTTCCTGTCAGCCTTCCAGGCTGCCTTGGTATAGAAATCTCTTTCGCACTTTCATTTTTTGTTTTCTACTACTCTAGAATTTGTTTAGAGTAATTTTTTTGCAAGTATTTATAGGCTATGGGAGGAGAGTTTCTAGAGATGTGTTCTTCTATTCCACCATCTTGACTCTACCCATGGTGCTTTGTGGCAGGATACAATTTCCTTCCTTATTTCTTTTGATTAGATTTATTATTGCTTTTGCTTTGTCTGAGATTAGGATTGGTACCCCTGCTTTTTTTACATCAGCTGTAGCAAAATATATTTTACTCTAACCTTTTACTATAACCCTATGTATCCCCCCATTTCAAATGTCTTTCTTATAAACAATATACTATTGGATTATGGTTCTTAATCGTTTCTGTTCTCCATCTCTCTTTTACAGGAGATTTCATCCCATTGACATTCATTGTTATGGTCACTATATTTGTCTTTCTCTCCATCCTATTTCCCCTTGTTTCTCCTTTAATTCTCCCTTCCCCTCCACAGTAGAGTTTTAATTTTTGACCCTTACCTCCCTCAGTCTTCCTTTCCTTCTTTCTACTCCCCTCCCTTTTATTTCCTTTTTCCCTTACTACTTCTTCCCTTGCTTTTAGCCTCCCCTTCCATTTTTCCTCTTCCCCTCCTACTGCCTATGGAGCCAGTTAGATTTCTATACTTAACTGACTTTGTGGTTTCCTCCTTGAAGCAAATCAGATCAGAGTAAATCTCAAACAATGATCATCTCCCTCTCCTCTTTCCTTCTACTGAAGTACATTTTTGTGCATCTTCCTGTGATGTAACTGACTGTTTTCTGCCTCCTCCTTTTCACATCTCCCTTTACAATCCCTTCACAACTTTAAATTGCATTTTTAACATCACATCATTTACTTTACACACTTTCTTTCAATCCAAGTCTTTTATATATCATGAAAAAAATATATACAATTCTTAAGATTAAAAGGTATCATCTTCCCTTATAGGAAGTTAAACAGTTTGCTCATATTGAATAACAAATTTGTTTTCCCCCTGTTTACCTTTCTATGCCTCTCTTGAGATTTATGTTTGAAAATTGAATTTTCTGTTGAACTCTCACCTTTTCATCAGGAATAACTGGAAATCCCTTACTTCACTCAATGTTCATCTCCTTGAGTGAAAAATTTATCATTGGTTGTAGCCCTAGGTCTTTTGAATTATAGAATATCATATTCCAGTTCCTTCCATCTTTTAATGTAGAAGCTCCAAGGTTCTGTGTTATCCTGACTGAAGTTCCTCAATATTTGAATTGTTTCTTTCTGGCTGTGTGTAGTATGTTCTCCTTCATTTGATAGTTCTAGAATTTGGCAATGATATTCATTGGGGTTTTTATTGTAGGATCCTCTTAAAGAGGTGAATGATGGATTCTTTTGATGACTCTTTTGCCCTCTGGGTCTAGGATTTCTAGACAGTTTTCCTTGATAATTTCTAGGAACGTATTTTCCAGGCTCTGTTTTTCATCTTGGCTTTTTGGTAGAGCAGTAATTCTTAGATTTTCTCTCCTGGATCTATTTTCCAGGTCAGTTGTTTTTCCAGTTACATATTTTACATTTCCTTCTATCTTTTCATTCTGTAGATTCTGTTTGACTGATTCTTGATGCCTTTCAGAGTTTTTGACTTCTACCTTCCCGACTCTAATTTTTATCAAATTGTTTTCTTTAGTTAGCTTTTGTATCTCCTTTTCCATCTGTTCAACTGTTCCTTTTAAGGTGTTATTTTCTCCAGTTAAGTTTTGTACTTCCTTTTTCCATTTGCCCAATTTTTCTTTTAAATTCTTCTGTGATTTCTTTTTTCATATTTTTAAAATCATTGCCCAGTTTTTCTTCTATTTCTCTAATTTGACTTTTAAAATTTTTCTTTAGCTCTTCCAAGAATGCTGTTCAGGCTTGAGACCAGTTCATATTCCCTTCTGAAGTTTCAGATGAGAGTAAAGACTCAATGCTGACATCTTTGTTATTCGTGTTTTATCCTTGACCCCATAGAAAGATTCTATGGTCTTTTCTCTTTTGCTTTGCTTCTTACTCGTGATGATCACTCTTTTCCTGGCTGTTAAAGGAGATTCCTGCTTCTGGGGCACAAGGCACTCTGTTGCACAGTTCTTGTGCCTTGAACTTGAGGCTTTGTGTGTTCTGGTCCTTTGTGGCCTCTAGTTATTTCAGCTAGAAGCTAAAACGCTCTAACTTATTTGGTGCTGAGCTGACTGGTGTTTGAACGCAGAAGTCAAGTGAAATCTTTCTGTGTTTTCCCATAGTTACCTTGGAGTTACCTGCATTAATTGTGAGAGTGGGGTGGTCTGGCCAGAGGAGGTCTCCTCTGCTGAGCTAGAGCATGGGTAAGCTCAGATGTTGTTGATCCCATTTGTGCTAATGGCTTCCAGATTCCCCTGGGGTTCTGAGGCAAGCCTGGGGTCCTGGTGTTGGAGGTTTCAAGCTCTACTTCCCTGGGGCACAAGATCTCCTCCTGGTTTGCTGAGGTGGGTCTCTCTGGAACAGCTCTGGTCCTGCTCCGGGCCCCTTCAGCCACAACAAGGAGGACACTCCTTAGGGATTTTTCAAACCTCACAGACTGAGACTGTTTGCCCCTTTGGCTGATCCTAATGTTCCAGGACATTTCCTTGGAAAATATTTCGTGAGTCTTTCAACATCAAGAGCGTTTACTGATCACACCACCATCTTGATTCCAGAAATTTGAAGTAGGTGACTTACAAACATTTAATCTGTGAGCTGATAGTCTCAGGACTAGCCACTACAGTGACATGGGGCTCTGGGATTTCACTTGCTCATTTCTGCAGGATTTCTATCCTGGACTGATATGCCAGTAATTATTCAGTACAATTGCTGTCTTAGACCATGCAGGGCTTCCTGCTCAGCCTTGCCATTGCAAGGACTATGCTGGTACAGTCTGTGTGGTGTGTGCTCCTCCAGCCTGGAAAAACAGATCTTTCCCATCGACCTTCCAGTCTATCCTGGGCTGTGAATCTACCACAGTCTGTCTACTGTTGGGCTCTGCACCATCCAAATCCGTTTTGATTTTCTTTTTAGAGGTATTTAAGGTAGTTTGTCTTAGAACTTAGGTGAGTATTTGCTCTCACTCCTATATCTTATCTATATTCTAATTTTTAAAGAGCTATTTTCTTCAGGGAGCTTTTGAACCTCCTTTTCTAATTTTGGTTTTAAAAGCATTCTTCTCTTCATTGGCTTTTTGGACCTCTTTTGACATTTAGGTTAGTCTATTTTTAAAGATGTTATTTTCTCCAGCAATTTTTGGGTCTCATTTGGAAAATGATTTTCTTGCACCCCTCTCATTTCTCTTTCCAATTTTTCCTTCAACTCTCTTACTTGATTTTCAAAATCCTTTTTGAGCTCTTCCAATGACCTGAGGTCATTGCATATTTGTTTTGGAGGTTGTAGATGAAGAAACCCTGACACTGTTGTCTTCCTCTGATGTTCTGGTTTGTTCTTCTTCTTTCGCTCTGTCATTTTGTGGCTTCTGCTGCTCTAGAATTTTTTAGAGTCATTTTTAAAGATATTTTAGGGACTGTGGAAGAGGAGTTTCTATAGGCCCGTTCTTCTACTCCACCATCTTGGTTCTTCCCTTAAAATCATTTTCTTTGCTCTAGATTCATCAGACATGTGTATGTTATTCTCTATATAATGAGTTCCAACTATGTGTAAGATTCAATCCTAGGCACTTGCTGGGGACTTAAAGATTATGGTCCTATTGTTGTTTAAACATTTTTCAGTTGTATCCAACTCTGTGACTCCATTTTTTATTTTCTTGGCAAAGATGCTGAAGTGGGTTGCCATTTCCTTCTTTACATCATTTTGTAGTTGAAGAACTGAGGCAAAAAAGATAAAAACTTCATACAGCTGGGAAGTATCTGAGAATGCATTTGAACTAAGATATATGAGTGTTGACTTTAGCCCCAACACTCTATACAGTGAGCTACCTTGCTACTCAACCATATTTCCTACTAGAGTGTATATTAAGTTTAAATATTGAGGTACTTTTCCCATTGTCTTCTACTAACTGAAACTTGACATATAACTAATTGTAGCAACTTATTATTGATTTTGCTTTGAATATTATTAATACAAAATGGATTAACTATCTAATCGATGGTTATGGTTTCAAGGAGTCTTTTTTATCATATTTTTCTAACATATAGGCTCCCAAACTTACTTGACCTACTGACCCCTTTAAAAATCAAATACTCAGGAGCCCCTTGGAAATCTACTTTCTTTAACCCTTTAACTTTTTTTTTTCACATTTTCACTATCTCTCTCTCTTTCTCTCTCCATATATATGTGTATATATATATATATATAGTATATATGTACATATATTTTTAAATAAAACATCTTAAATTTAATTATTTCTTGTTTATTGTGTTGCATTTAAAATATCATGTAATACTGCATCATGTAGCTATATAGTATAATATTGTAAACAAGTCATTACATAAACATATATTCTGTCAAAAGGTGCTGGTTTTCCCAGCAATACACTATATACTTGCATGCTAAGACTTGTTTGTTAAGACCTGTAGGAGACTTACTCACTGATGGTTTACAGCTTGCATGTTGTGTGTTTATTTGGAAAGTAACATAATCACTAGAATTTTCACTCTATAACACAATAGGTGAAACATGTAAGAATGATTTTTCAAAATTTTCCTTTCATCTTTTACATCCTTATGCTTCCACCACCTCCTTATTTTTAGCACCCCCCTGAAATTGAACCTGAGATGACTACCACCCCTCTGGTTTATTATAGTACCCCTGGGGGTGATATCACCAACTTGAGGAACTTAAGTAACATAATGTTGATTATACACATAAAGAGGCTAAAAGTGTATCCTGCTTTTGCACCTTTAATGAATCTAAAATAATTTTCAAATTAGAAATGACCTTAGAAATTATATTGTTCAGTCCTCTCATGAAGGAAATTCGTATTACAGAGAAGTCAACCGCTGATATGATGTAAAAAGCACAGGAGATGAAATCAAAAGATTGAGAATAAAAATGTCAGCTTTGCATTTACTAACTTTGTGACCTTGGGAAACTCACATAAACTATCTGTACCTCACTTTGCTCATTTGTGCAACTAAGATATTTCTAATTGGCTAATGATTCCAAAATATTAATGGTGAGGCAAGTGATTGATTAAAACCTTGAAGTGCTTCAGAAATATAAGTTCTTATAATAGGACTTCCTGATGCAGATTCGGCAATGTGGGTCCATTCATTGTCTTTCTTTCATACTTAAGGTTTATGAGTTTCAGTTTTGTAAGTTTAGAGATGTAGAACCTATGTAAACACCAGACTAATATTCAGGAAATGAAGTTACAACTTCAAAAAGATTAGTTTTAAAAATTGGTTATCCTTGAGCTTGTTGAAAATATATGCTAAAAAGAGTAATGCATTTACATAGATGGAAAAAAGTGAGTGACTGAATCTTTTCCTTTTATAATTTATAATTTTTATAGTATGATACAAATTCAAAGTTGACAAAAGCCTCAGGATGAATCTAGTCCAAATATTAGTTAAACATGACTCTCCATCATAGCATGTCTATGAAGTGACTATGTACTCTAAACTCAAAGATAACTTGACATTCCCTCAGTGACAGGGTACTCACTACCTGGTGGAGCAGCCTAAGTCTTTCCTCATATCAAAATGCAATTTTCTTCCTTTCACCTGTTGGCTTTAATTGTTCTCTTTAGAGAATTAGAGCACATTTTAACTCTTTCATTTATTAAATGTTCAAATAATTAATATTGTCACATATCTCCAAGCTACTCATATGAGCTAAGTATCTACATTTAATAGGATCAGTGCTTCATAGTAGTGAACCAGTGACATTGCTAGGTGATGTCCTGACTTCTATGTGATTTGAATTTAAGCAATGGAGAGTTTCCAAAGTCATCAGTCCCTCTCTTCCAGATGCATTAAATACCTATTGCAAGACAAAAATCAAGATGACTGGTTATGGCCTGGGATGTAGTAGATGACCTTGGTGTCTTTGACATCTCTCCAGACTTTAAGCACTCCATAAGAGCTACTTTATCTGCCTTCAATGCCATTAGAACAAATTGTTCTCATCTTCCAGTTTCACCTGGGAAAGTCTTCACATGCTTGACATAGGCATTCCCCTAATTCAGTGATGGTTTTGTGGCCGTTTGTTACCCTCTACCTGATTTAGCCCTTCGACTGAGACAGTTGTACCAGAGTGTGGCTGCTATGCATGCTATAGCTTCTTGGAGTAATATGTGAGAGATTCTAGAGATACTGAATATTACAGATTTTGTAGATGAGAAAGATGGGCCCAGTGATGCTAACTGTTTTATCCAGGATCGCATAGCTAGTAAAAATGGAGTTCTTTCAACTAATATTCACGTGGTTTTGCTATCATTTTCACTTTTCTCTATTGATATTTTAAATATTTCTTCCTCTTCTAACTGTATTGCTCTAAACTGTCTTAAATATTGCAGGCATGTTCAAAGGAAGGCAAAAGGGAAGAAATTTTACCTCATTTTCAAACAAAATGCAGTTTATTTAAGGTAAGGCTGACTTTATATGAGGATAAAGGAAGCAAAATGATGGAATAAGTTTCTCTTTTCATTTGAGGGAACCAATGTAGTGAAAGAGTATAAACCATTGACTTAAGGCAGATTTAAGTTCTTATCACATATATGACAATTAGAACTTGTCGGTCATATACTTAGAGCTAGATGAGATCTTAGAGATAATCAGTATAAAACAGGGTGGAGGATATTTATCTGTAAAAGACAATCATGGGATTTTAACAGACTGAAAGATCAATATTAATCAATAATATGATATGACAGCCAAAATAAAAAAAAAATAACCATGTTAAGAGAACAGGAATAAAGTTAAATACTTTTAATGCCTCTTTTTTAGTGCTGTATGTGTTCAGTTCATCACATTCTAAAAAGGGAATAGATAAGCTAAAGAGTTTACAAAGGAGAGCAACTAGGAGATTAAAAGGCCTCAAAGCTTTTCATAAGATACATAAAGCACTAGGTATGTGCATCCTAAAAATAAAAGTAAAATAGGTTTTTTAATATTAAGGTAGTAGGAGGGAATACACACACATATGTATGTGTATATATGGGGGCATATGTACATGTGTATATATATGTGCATGTATATATACATGCATGTATATATGCATATACACATATATATATGCACATAATATATACACATGTGTGTATATGTGTATGTATGTGTAAATATAGAGGCAGACAAGGGGACAGGATGAGATGAATATAAAGGGATGGAATCTAAAAATTAAAATTAAAAGGTGAGAGAGGAAAGTATTGTGAGAAGGAGAAAGGGAGAAGTAGAATGGTGTAATGAAAAGTAAAGCTCATTCTTTTGATGTTTTTATCTTATTATAATCAAGTATAATGCCACTATTTAAATGTGACTGAGGAAGATCTTTCCCAACCATTGTCTGGTCTGGGAAGATTTGTAAGAAGGTCCTTTTGTCAATAAAGCACTGGTTCTCAAGGAATATGATGCCCTTTGCCTCTAAAAAGTGTATAAAGTCTCTGAGTTGTAGTTTTATCTTAGGGCTTAATTTTGTTAAAAATATTTCAGTGCCACAGGAGAACTCTGTGGAGTCTCTAAAGAGCCCTCCAGGCTTTGAGAATCCAGATGTTGTGTTTCTCTCTCTGGTAACTAGTGAGACAGTTGTACCTGTCATTTGAATTATTGTCAGACAGAGGATCCATGTCTGTTGATTACTTTGGGGTTCAGGGTGCTGACTCCCTGAACTAGGTGAATGATATATGTGCTTGGCTAAAAGATTGATACACGTGCTTGCTTAAAGTGATTATTAACCACTAAAATATTGCCTTTCCTTTTATGAATGCAGATCTAAGAACACGTGGTAGGAAATCTTCCCTGTGTATATTGGGGTGCTTACTGATACAAAGAGTGTAAATTATCTCACATGAAAGGGGCAAGAAAAAGCTTTTACAATGGAGGGGAAGAAGAGGAGTTCAGACACAATGAGTAAACCTTACTCTCATAGGATTTGGGTTAAAGAAGGAATAACACGCACAATTGGGTATGGAAATCTATCTTACTCTACAGGAAAATAGGGAGGAAAGGGATGAGTGGAGGATGTTTGAAGGGAGGGCAAATGGAGGAGGGGGTAAAAACAAGCTTGAGGAGGGAAAACTAGTGAAGGACTCCTATCAAATTCTTTTTTATGGTACAAATACGGTTCTGATACCTAAACCAGGAAGAGTTAAACAGAGAAAGAAAATTATAGACCAATTTCTCTAATGAATATAGATGCAAAAATTTTAAATAAGATATTAGCAAAAAGTATACGCAATTTATCATGAGAATAATACATTATGATAAGGTATGATTTATACCAGGATTGCAGGGCTGATTCAATATAAGGAAAGCTATCAGCATAATTGATCATAACAGCAACAAAACTAAGAGAAACCACATGATTATCTCAATAAATGCAGGAAATACTTTTGACAAAATACAACACTCATTCCTATTGAAAACACTGGAGAGCATAGGAACTTTCCATAAAATAATAAGCAATATTTACTTCAAACCTTCAACAAGCATTATATGTAATGGAGATAAGCTAGTTGCATTTTCAATAAAATCAAGGATGTCCATTATCATCACTATTACACAATATGGTACTAGAAATGTTAGCTGTAGCAATAAGAGAATAACAAAGAAATTGAAGGAATTAGAATAGGCAAAGAACAAACTAAGTTATCACTCTGCAGATGATATGATGATATACTCAGAGAATTCCAGAGATTCAAGGGAAAACTACTTGAAATAATAAATCACGTTGGAAAAGTTGTACTTTACAAAATAAATCCACAAATAGGCAAAGAAAAAACTAAGCTATTCTTTGTTGCAGATGATATGATGATATATTAGAGAATACCAGAGAATCAAGTAAAAAACTACTTGAAGTAATAAACAATTTTGGCAAAGATGGAGGTTACAAAGCAAACCCACAGAAATCATCTGCATTTCTATGCATTACTAATGAAGTCTAATAGCAAAAGAGAGAAAGAGAAATCCCATTTAAAGCTACAATAGGTGGTATAAAATATCTGGAAGTCTACCTGCCAAAACGAACAGAGGGAGTATACGAACACAATTACAAAACACTTTTCCCACGAATAAAGTGACATCTAAGTAAGTGGAAAAATATTATTTGCTCATGGGTAAGCCTAGCTAATATAATGAAAATGACAATTCTTCCTAAATTAATTTACTTATTCTGTACCATTCCAATCAAACCACCAGATAATTATTTTCTAGAGCTAGAAAAAATATATCAAAATTCATCTGAAAGAATAAAAGATCCAGAATATCAAGGGAACTAAATGAAATAAATGCGAGGGAAGGTGGTATAACCCTACCAGATCTCAGATTGTATTGTTAAGAAGCAATCATCAAAACCCCTTGCTACTGGCCAATAAACAAAGGGATAGACCAGTGGAATATGTTAAGCACTAAAGACACAGTAGTCAATGAATGTAGTTTTATACTATTTGATAAACCCAAGCACCAAGGCTTCTACGATAAGGACTTACTATCTGAAAAAAATTTCTGGAAAAACTGAATAGCCATGTGATAGAAACTGGGCATAGACCAATGCCTAACACTATATGAAATAATAAAGTCTAAATGGATACATGATATGGGTTTAGAGATTGATACTATAAGCACATTAGGGGAGCAAGTAATAGTGTATTTGCCAACTTATGGAGAATGGAGAACTTTTTGGCCAAACAGGAGATAGAGAACATTATGAAGTGCAAAATAGATAATTTTGATTAAATTAAATTGAAAAGTTTTGCGCAAACACAATAAAATCAAGATTAGAAGGGAAGCAGAAAACTGGGAAAGAGTTTTTGTAACTATTGTCTCTGATAAAGGCCTCATTTCTAAAATATATAGAGAACTGAATCAAATATACAAGAAGACAAGTCATTCCCCAACCGACAAATGGTCAAAGGATATGAACAGGCAGTTTTCCGAATAAAAAATTAAAGATATCTATAGTCATATGAAAAAATGCTCTAAATCACTATTGATTAGAGAGATGCAAGTCAAAATAGCTCAGATATACTACATCACACCTATCAGATTGTTTACATGACAAAACACGAAGATGATAAATTTTGGAGAAGATGTGGGAGAGTTGAAATGGTAATTCATTGTTGGTGGGGCTGATCCAACCATTCTAGAGAGCAATTTGTAACTATTCTCCAAGGATTAAAAAATATGCATACCCTTGACCCAGCAATATCACTTCTGGGACTATATCCCAAAGAGATCACAGAAATGGGAAAGGATCCCACGTGTACAAAAATATGTATAGCAGCTGTCTTTGTGGTAGCCAAAAAGAAAAAAAAATTGGAAATCAAGGGGATCCCCATCTATTTGGAAATGACTGAACAAGTTGTGGTATATGAATGTAATGAGATATTATTGTGCTATAAGAAATGGTGAACAAGGAGATTTCAGAGAGACCTGGAAAGACTTATATGAACTGCTGCTGAGTGAAAGGAGCAGAACCAAGAGAATTTTGTACACAGCAGCAACCGCAGTGTGCAAGCAATTTTTCTGACAGACTTAGTACTACATTACAATGCAAGGACTTAAATAATTTCCAATGGATCCTTGAGCTGCAACACCTTCTTTAAGAGAAGAACACTATGGAAATGTATCGCAAAATGAAGCGGACCATTTTGTTTTGTATTATGTTTTGTTTTGTTTTAAGGTTTCTCCCATTAATTTTATTTTTTCCATGAAGCATGACTAAGGTAAAAATGTATTTAATAGGAACATATGTGTAGAACCCAAATAAAATTGTACACTCAATGAGGGAGGAAGTGGGGATGGAAACAAAACTAAGATAAATGAAAGTGATTGATTGTAGGACACTGAAAACAAATGTCTTAATCTTAAAAAACAGAAAAAATACAAAAAATGTGTTTGCATAGGAGAAGTGAGTACAGAATTCAGTGGGGAAATTAAAAAATCATGGTTAACTAGTTTTTATATATTACTTTAAGCTTTGCAAAATGTGTATGTTAACTCATTTAATCATTTGAAAGTTTCAGGTAAGAAAATGACATCTCTATTGGACCTTGGAGATATCACTTAACCAGTCAATTTAGAAACTGCTGCCTATTGGACAATTTTTTATTTGATGCCCCGTTTGTATCTCAAATTAGTTATGACCCAGAATAGAACTCATTATCTTCCCCTCTTCTTTGCTTTATCTTAACTAATCCATTATATAGCAGTTCCATCCTCCCAATCACCCCAATTTATAGCTTTAGTCCCACCTGCAACTCCTCACTCTTAATCAACCAATGAATCTAATTTACTCTTG
This sequence comes from Bettongia penicillata ogilbyi, assembly GCA_023548195.1. NCBI lineage: Eukaryota > Metazoa > Chordata > Mammalia > Diprotodontia > Potoroidae > Bettongia > Bettongia penicillata. Next base: position 354,785 of record JAJHZJ010000688.1, on the reverse strand, counting down.
CTAGATTTTGTCAATTCTTCCTTTACATCTGTCAGATTGTTCCCCTTATCTCCATTCACACAGCTACCAAAACAGTTTGTGTCCCCATAGCTTTATGCCTAGATTATTGCAATATTCTCCTGATTGGTCTCTCTGCCTCAAATTTCTTCCCACTCCAACTCTTCTCTCCACAATGACAGTTAGGTGATTTTTTTTTCTAAAATAGAGTACTGACCATGTCACCCTGGTGCTTAATGATCTCTAATATCTCCATTTTTTCTTCAGAATAAAATATAAATATTTTCGATTTCATTTTCTTTTTAAAGGTCTTTATAATGTGAGCTGTTGCTATTGTTTCTAATCTTCTATATAGTATTCTTCTCTAGCCACACTAGAGTCCAATTTAGGGTAGTTATACTGATCTACTTGTTGTTCCTCTACTTGATGTACCATCACTTATCTCCATGTCTTTGTACTCACTGTTATGGTCCTCCCTCCTCTTCCACCTCTTAGAATTCTTATCTTTCTTCCAGAATTAGTTAAATTTCTACCTCTTTAGGAGTTTATTTCCATTCTCTCAGCACTTAGTGTCTTTTCCTGCAAGGTTATCTTTCATCTACCTTATGGCTTAAAAACACTATTTATATCCATGCATTCTTCACTTTTAAAATGTAAATTCCTTGTGGCCAGAGTGTTTTTTTTTTCTTTTCTTTGTTATCTATAGTATTTAGCAAAGTAATAATATACTGTAAATACTTAACAAATACTACTTGAAGTATCAGCGATACTGTGACAATAATCAACCATGAAAAACTTATTGTCTCCCCCATCCTTTCAGATGAGGAAGAACAAGCCATGCTGTCAGAGGAAGTCAAGGCCTCTGCCTCCAAAGGGAACTTAAACTGGGCTCAGGCAATAGAAGACCTTAAAAAACAAGTTAGTAGCTCACTAAAGGAGAACCAAAAAATGCTGAGGAAAATAACAGCTTTAAAAAGAGGCTAACTCAATCGGGAAAAGAGTTCTAAAAAGCCAACGAGGAGAAGGAGGTTTTAAAAAGCAGAATTAGCCAAATGGAGGAGAAGATTCAAAAGCTCTCTGAACAAAACAATTTGTTGAAAGAGAGAATTGAGTTCAAGGAAGCCAATGACAAAGCCAAAAATTAAAATAGAATATAATGTGAAACAACTCATTGGAAAAACAACTGACCTGGAAAATAGATCCAGGAGAAATAATTTAAAAATTGTAGGACTACCAGAAAGTCATGATCAATAAAAGAGCCTAGACATTATCTTCCATGAAATTATCATGTTCTAGAATGTTCTAGAATCAGAGGGCAAAATAAATGTTGAAAGAATTCACCAATCACCTCCCAAAAAAGACCTGAACAGATAAACTCCTAGGAATACTGTGGCCAAATTTCAGCATTCCCAGATCAAGGAAAAAATACTGCAAGCAGCTAGAAAGAAACAATTTGAGTACTGTGGAAATACAATCAGGATAACACAGGATCTGGCAGCTTCAACATTAAGGGATCAAAGGGATTGGAATGAAATATTTCAGAAGTCAAAGGAACTGGTATTTAAATCAAGAATCACCCACCTGGCAAATATGAGTACAATACTTCAAGAGAAAAACATGGTCATTCAGTGATATATATGACTTGCAATCATTCTTGTTGAAGTAAAGACCAGATCTGTATAGAAAAATTTGACTTCTCAAGACAAGAATCAAAAGAAGCATGTAAAGGTAAACAGGAAAGAAAAATCATAAAAAAAAAACTCTCTAAAGCTGAACTATTTACATTACTACATGGAAAGAAAATATTTTTAACTCTTGAATCTTTTCTCAGTGTTTGGGTAGGGTGAGAGATTGCCCCCCCCACACACACACACACAGACAGATAGATAGAGAGTAGAGGGTGCAAAATTCCAGGAAGAGAAAGGGGCAGGCTATAACTCATAAAAGAGATAAGAAAAATCTTATTTAATGGAAGAGATAAGGGAGTAGGGAAAGCAGGGGGGGAGATAAAGCTACTCTCTCCACATGTGGCTGAAGGAGGGAACAACATGCTCACTAAACTTGATATGATAATTTCTATCACACCACAGGAAAGAAGGAGAAGAGGTGACAGGTGGAGTGAGGGGATTGTTAGAAGGGAGAGCAAATGGAAGAAAGGAGTAATTAGAAATAAACACTTTTAAGACAGGACAAGGACAATTGTAGAGGGAAAAATATAAGGGGAAATATAATAGGACAGAGAGCAATATAATTAGTATGGCACAACATGATTATTATGGAAGTCACTTGTAAAATAACACCTATTTAGTATGTATTGAATTTCTTCCCTTTTCAGTGGGTCTGGGGAGGGAGGAGGGAAGGAGAGAAGTTGGAATTCAAAGTATTTGAAATGGATGTTGTGAATTTTTATTGCATATATTCAGGAAATAAGAACTACAGGGAATGGGGTATAGAAATTTATCTTGCCCTACAACATAAGAGAGAAGATGGGGATAAGGGAAGTGTGGGGTATGATAGAAGGGAGGGTACATGGAAGGAAGGAGTAATCAGAATGCAAGGTATTAGGAAGCAGCGGGAGGGGAGTGATGGGGAGAAAATTTGGACATGTTACAAAGTGAGGTAAAAGCAATTAGTATCAAAACAACTGACTGAATTAATTACTGAGAATAAATCAATGACATCTTTAGTTTGGGAAAAAGAATTTCAGTCTAAATTTCCTAGAGGAAGATATTCTTGGGTAAAATTTGGCAGTGATGGAAAAGTTAATGTTTTAATGGTAAATTTGATTTTATAATTTAATTTAATCAGGAGCTAGAACATGTATAGAAAGTCCTGTAAGCCACTTAAGACTTGCCTCAAAAGATGTTCCTTAGCCAAAATGAAAGTTATAATCATAATTGAAACCTGGTTATTGGAATTTGCCATTTTTTTAGATTCTATGGGACTATTAAGTGACTGTTCTTCTGAGTCTAACTCCAGGTATGGGTAGCAAGAAGGGCGAGCTGAGTCTCCAACCCATGATGTCAGTAACCTGGTGAGATGCTGGTATGAACTGCAAAAGGTGATATCATGGGAAGGATGGGAGAGCTGTTGTTCAGCCTGGGCTGAGGTAGGATTCTCCTGACTCAATTTCCCTACTAACATCTGGTAGACCTTAAGCCTGACTGAATGCAAGTGGATAATCTAATCCTGCCTGGAACTGACATGAAGGGGAGGAGATATTGTGTCCCTGAAATGTCCCTACTCTTGACAGCAATTTCTTATAGTCAAAAGGTTTGCAAGCTTAATACCAGATCTATTCAATTACTGATTATTGGTAGGGGAACATATGAGGTTAAGTCTAAAATTAAGCTATTAGGCATAGGACTTTATAGCAACAACAACAAGTTAGGGTCCTTTAATTCTTAGCTATACTGTGGAGACAATTAGTTCAAGACTTGTGAAGTTAGCAACTTAAATATTATTTGTGTCTCAGTTGGTTAATGTTTTAAAAAAAATTCTTTTGTGGTCCACACTGTAAATACTTTAAAAAGAAGCATCACCTGACCAAAAATTTGAGTTTTTTTATCTATTATAAACTGTGTTAAAAATGAAAAATTAAAAACTATTAAAAGAAAAACTTATCTACTCTGATCAAAACAATAATCAAACACAATTCCAAAGAACCTACAATGAAAAATGCTATTCATCTCCAGAGAGAGAATTCATGAATTCTGAGATTAAAGCATACTTTTTTCTCTGTCTTTATTTTTCTTGTTTGTCTGTATGGTTTCTTTTGCAACATGACTAGTATGGAAATATGTTTTGCATGACTTCATTTGTATAATCAATATCATACTGCTGTCCTTGTCATGGTGTGGGGAGAGAGAGAATTTGGAAGTAAAAATCCTATAAAAAGAATGTTAAAAAAAACTTAAGCTACAAGGAAATATTTAATGAACTAAGTAAAATGCATTTACAGAGGAAAAATATGAATTAATATCAGGTCATAGAAGAGATTCAAAAAGGATTTTGAAAATCAAGTAAGAGAAATAGAGCAAAAATTAGGAAGAAAAATGAGAGTTATGCAAAAAAAAAAAACCCAAGAAAAACAAGTCAACTGCTTGCTAAAGGGGACCCAAACAAATGCTGAAGAAAATAACACCTTTAAAAATACACTAACATAAATGACAAGAGATCCAAGATGTCAAGGAAGAGAAGAATTCCCTAAAAAGCACAGTTCATCAGATGGAAAAGTAGGCCCAAAAGCAAACTGAAGAAAATAGCTGCTTTTAGGTTAGAATGGAACTGATGAAAGCTAATGACTTTATGAGAAATCAATAAATTATAAAACAAAATCAAAGGAATAAAAAAAAATTAAGTCTATGTGAAATATTTCATTGGAAAAGCAACTGACCTGGAAAATAGATCCAGGAGAGGCAATTTAAAAAAATTATGCAACTATCTGAAAGCCATGGTCAATAAAAGAGACTGAAAATCACCTTTCAAGAAATTACCCATATATATATATGTATGTATGTATATATGTATGTATGCATGTATGTATACACAGAGGGCCCGCAGGGAGAGCTAAATAAGAAGGGATGATATCTATAAAAAACCTTAAGCAGTAAGTAAAAAAATTAAGCAGTAAGAGAGGAATATATTGGGAGGAGAAAGGGGAAAATGGAATGAGGAAAAATATATTTCACACAAAAGAAGCAAGAAAATGCTTTTTCAATGGAAAGGAAGAGGGTGAAAGTAAACCTTACTCTCAACACATTTGGCTTACGGTGGGAATAACATGAATACTCAATTTGTTACAAAATTCTATCTTACACAACAGGAAAGTAGGGGAGAAGGGGATATATGCGGGGGCGGGGGGATGATAGAATGGAGGGCAAATGGGAGAAGGGCATAATTAGAAGTAAATACTTTTGAGGAGGGATAGGGTCAAAGGACAAAATAGAATTAATGGAGGGGCTGGATATGATGGAGGGAGATATAATTAGTCTTCCACAATCTGACTCTTGCAGGGTCTTTTGCATAATTACACATGTATAACATACATTGAACTGCTTGCCTTCTCAGTCAGGATGGGTGGGAAGGAGGAAGGGAGACAAGTTGGAACTCAAACACTAAAAAAAATACAACTGTCAAAAACAATGTTTATATGCAGCCGGGAAATAAAATATACAGGCAATGGGCTATAGAAATCTATCTTGTCTGCACAGAAAATTGAGGGGTTGGGGATAAGAGCAGGAAGTGGTGTGATAGACAGGAGGGCCGACTGGGTGAAGGAGTAATCAGAATACACACTGTCTTGGGGTGGATGGAGGGGAGAAAATCTGGAACTCAAAATCTTTTGGAAATGAATGCTGAAACTAAAACATATATAAATAAATTAGAATTTACAATGAATGAAAATGAAACAAGCAAAAGAAAATTAAAATAATTTAATTAGAAGAAAAACAATAAAAGAATTACACAATGTTTAATGAAAAAATGGTAGGAGAATATGATAGTTTTCTTCAGATTTTTGAAGTTATGTTTCCGCAGAGCATTTGTATTTTTCCCCCTCAAGGAACAAACCTCAAAGCTAAAGTTAGAATAAAGCTCTCTCTGGTAAAGTTGGAAGCTTCATTCAATAGAAATAAAGGTAAATTGGTGGCCAAAATGGTGCAGAATTGGACTGGGAAGACTTAGCTTAATGTATTACTCCTGAGACTTTATATGGAGTAATGAAAAAATGCAATGATGAGTAGGATTGCTGTGTATTATTGAGGTTACTGTTGAGATTGAGAAGATGGAATGGTATAGAAGAAATAGCACTCCCTGGGGTTGCTGCCAGTTCTAGATCCAATGAGATTTTATCAATTAACAGTGAAACTATTCATGACTTCCACTAGGAATAGGAGTGGATAAAGACGATGTTAGAAGTGACATTCATCCATTGAAGAGGCAAAACCAAAAGTGCTGATCCGAGAAAACATACGAAGAGTGCAGCATTTTAGTGTCAGTGCAAGATGTGATGACAATGAGACCTACAGTGCTACCACCTTTCTGGGTAGCTGAGGTGAGGTAGAAATGAGTCATAAGAACTGAGGAGGTTAATAAAACAAGATGGTATAAAGGTCACAGATGTGCATATTAAAGTTATAAGAGATCATGGGAAGGACTGAACTGAAGAGGAGGCCAAGTGCCATAGTTATTAAGAAATATTGAGAAATATAAGCATATCCTGAAAATAAATAAAAATTCCAAGGAGATGGTAATGGTAACATGAGAGGTGAATTTTAAAGAGGGATAGAGACAGCAACAAAGTAAATCTCTAGAAGTGGCAGGAGGGAGCAAGGAGGGAGTCAATTTTTTCTAGCCCTGTAAATAAGGGGAAATGACAGATTGGGATCATAGATTAGCATACAATTCGAAGGATCTTTGAAACAAAGTAAACCTCTAGAAGTGTCAGGAGGGAGCAAGGAGGGAGTCAATTTTTTCTAGCCCTGTAAATAAGGGGAAATGAAAGACTGGATCATAGATTAGCATACAACTCAAAGGAATTTTAAACATTATCAAGTCCTAAATTTTCATTGTGCAGATGAAGAAACAGAGGCTATCCATGTTTTCAGTAACAGAGTCAGAGTTCAATCACAGCTTTTCTGACTCTGATTCAGATATCTGAACAAAGCACTGTTTATAACACATGACATTGCCTCTCTAAATGAAACACAAATGAAAGGAAAAAAAGCAAAACAAATAATCACCTCTGCCTGAAGACACACAGAACATGCTGGCAATAAAAGAGAGAAGTGCACAGGTGCTTTTCACCTAAACACTCAGAACAACCTACCAGGAGGAAGAAACGGGCATCAAGAGTAAAAATAGCTCTCATTTGTTTTGTTTAACTCTTTAATCTTTGCAAAGCAATTTCTTCACACACACACACACACACACACACACACACACACACAAAGAGAGACAGACAGAGAGACAGAGAGAGAGAAACTCCTATAATGTATTAAATATATTAGTATTATTCTTATTAATTATGCTACAATGAAGAAAAATGAGGCCAAGTCATTTTGGTTTCTACAACAATTAAGACTGTTCTAGACTGTGCAATCTACATTCATTATTTTTCCCTTTCTACTTACCCATATCTCTGCTCTGATACTCTACTCCCACATTTTATTTCCTCTTTCAAATCGTCAGCTCCATTTACTTATTTTTAGTTTTCAACATTCACTTCCGAAAGTTTTAAATTTTGTCCCTTTCCCTCTTTTTCCCGTTTCCAAGACATCATGCAATCTTATATAGGTTTTACATATACATTCCTATTAAACATATTTTCATATTAGTCATGTTGTAAAGAGGAATTAGAAAGAATGCGATGAACCATGAAAATGAAAACAAAACAAAACAACAGAAAACTTAAAACTCTCTGCTTCATCTTGCATTAGTGACTACATAGTTCTTTCTCTGGATGTGGGTGGCATTTTCTATCATGAGTCCTTTGGAATTGTTTTAGGTCCTTACAATTGCTGAGAAGGGCTAGGTGTAACAAAATCAGTCATTTCACACTATAGGTGTTACTGTATACCATATTCTTCTGATTTTGCTCGTTTCACTCAGTATCAATTTATGTATTTCCAGTTTTTCCTGAAGTCTATTTATCACTTCTTATAGCACAATAATATTCCATTGCATTTATGTACCACAATTTGTTCATTCCCCAATTGATGGGAATTCCTTCAATTTCCAGTTTTTTGCCACCACAAAAAGAGCTGCTATAAATATTTTTGTACACATGGGTCCTTTTCTCACTTTTTTGATCTCTTTGGGATACAGACCTAATAGTGGCATTGCAAAATCAAAGGATATGCACAGTTTTATAGCCCTTTGGGCATAGTTCTAAATTTCTCTCCAGAATGGCTGGGTCAGTTTACACCTCTGCCAACAAGGAATTAGCATTCCAATTTTCCCATATTTTTTCCAACATTTATCATTTTCCTGTTTTGTCATGTTAGCCAAACTGATAGGTGTGATATGGTACTTAAGAGTTGTTTTGATTTGCATTTCGACAGTGATTTAGAGCACTTTTATATGACTAAAAAGAGCTTTAATTTCTTACTCTGAAAACTGCTTGTTCATATACTTTGACCATTTATAAATTGAGGAATGACTTGTATTCTTATAAATTTGATTCAGTTCTCTGTATATTTTACAAATGAGGCTTTATCAGAGATACTAGTTGCAAAAATTCTTTCCCAGTTTTCTGCTTCCCTCCTAATCTTGGTTGCATTGAATTTGCTTGTGCAAAAACTTTTCAATTTAATGTAATGCAGATTATCCATTTTGTGTTTCATAATGTTCTCTGTCTCATGTTTGTCATACATTCCTCCATTCTCCATCAATTTGATGGATAAACTATTCCTTGCTCTCCTAATTCGCTTATAGTATCAGCCTTTACATCTAAACTATCTATAAATTTGGATTTATTTTGTTGTATGGTGTAAGATGTGGTCTACACCCAATTTCTCCCATGCCATTTTCCATTTTTCCCAGAAGTTTTTGTCCAGGTTATGTTATTTAATTTAGTATCTTGCCATGCAGACACAGCCCTTGTCAGAGCTAGGATTTTCAACCCATTCCCTGGAGTACAAGGCAAGGACTTTTCCATAACATCTTGAGGACTTAAGGAATTAGTTTCTGAAGCCACCTCAGAATGTTTCTAAATAATTTCTCTGACAGGTGAGTTATAGCCTTTGTATATGAAGATTCTGTTCCTAGACCTAGACTCTAGCAGTATAATGAAACAATCATGAGATTTCTACACAGGGTCACCTTCTTATCTACCTAGGGCTTTGGGCTGCTTCAGGGACTCATTCCCAATCTCTCTATGCAAGCTCCATGAAAACACAGTTAGCCAGTGGCTTCCCATTAATCCTTATGAACTGGAAATAATAATTATATCTGCCTTAAACTCAATTATAAGGACAGATGATAGGCTTAAAATATACAATCAAACTATATTTTTGTCCCTGACATGACCAATGTGAGAATGTGCTTTTACTGAATATGTATGTTTGCTATAAGTTTTACTATTTTTCGCAATTTTAATTGGGGGATAGAAGACAGAAGTGGGAATTAGGGATAATGTTACCTCCTTCTGCCTAAAAAGATGAAAAAAAAAGACAAAATGATTTATTGAAACATTTTAGTGAACAGTAGCGAACATAACAAAGGCCAGAAAGAATCACAGAGAAAGACAACTTTCAAAATTACATGTTGAATTTGGTACATACTAAAAAAGTAAGTTCTACATAATACAATTTCACAGTTTCATGTACACCATTATTTTCCTATTCTACTATATGTAATATTAATTTTACCTGACTTTTAATTTGCTTACTTCGGAATATATATGTATATATACATATGTACATGCATACATACATACATAAACACTTATGTTTATTCACTGCATACATTCATAATATAATAGACCTCTCATCTTTTCAATTTAATTCAATAAGTATTTACTAAGTGCCTATTATGAACCCAACATTGTACGGCAGATAGAAACCTAGAGGTGTGATCAAGAGTTCCTGGGTTAAAGTCTTTCATTCACACATACTATGTGAGGAATCACTTGTAAGTCACTTAATCTTTTAATGGATCAGACCAACTCTCTAAACCAGAAATTCACGGATAAATTGTTGATCCACACCAGTGGGATAAATTTCCCCAGTAATAGTGTCACATATTTGTTCTCTAAAATGTGCCAAAAGTTATACTAAGCACAAGGTGTAGTGCTGATGTGATATTCATATTTCTGAATTGTGAAATACATCAGAGTCTCCAAGTGGAAGACAGAACCAAAACATTTATTCAGACACCAGAAATCCAAATCCATCATAGTAACAAAACTCTATATGCAATATGCAATAATAATGCAGAGAAAACACCTTTCCCCTGCTAGGTTTCCCACAAACCAGGTCCATTAAACAAATCACAATCAGGCCCTCTTAAACAAAATCAGAAACAAGCTCTTTCATTCATACTAGCCAGTGACTGACATGGTGGCATTCTTCCTAGCTCTGACTAGACTCTGACTCTCTTCCTCTCAGGTCTGTTTTAGCTCTTTTTCTTCCTTTTCCACCCTTCTTGTTCCATTCATTCAGCAAATTCCTCCTACCACAGGCTCCATGTGACTCAGATTCATGTGAATTAGATTTTTATGTGACCCAGACAGGTCATAAGGGCCTATCAATGAATAGGAAAGATCCCCCCACTTAAATTACCATTACACTAGGGATACAAAGAATATATATATATATATATATATATATATATATATATATATATATATATATATATATATATATATGTAGGCAGGAGAGGAAAAGGACAGGAGTACTAGCTATGAAACTACATAAGTCACAACTTCTCTTTACCTCAGTTTACTCATCTGTGAAATGAGAAAAGAGCACAATACAGCCTCTAAAGTTTCTTCTAGTTTTAAATGCATAATCCAGTTACCCAATGATCTCACATCCAATGTGTCATATACCTCCACGACCTTACGTTCCAAAGATAATAGAATACATGCACAGATAGTACATATATGGTAATTTGACAAAAGAAAGAACATTGACTAGTGGTCAGAATAAAAGTGTGCACTTCTAATAATATAATAGTATTCAATCTACCAGCATGAACTTGGGTTTTTCAGCTCTGGATTCTGAAACCTGGGGAGAGCAGAAGTCTGGGGAAGAACATCCTTCCCTTCAAACAAATCAAAGCAAAAAAGTCACGACTTTTTTCATTTAGTCTGTCTTGAAAAATGGGCTTAAGATGTTATATATCTAAAAGTCACTACTTGGATATGAGAGAAGATGATGCAAGTGGCATATTCAGTTGAATTTCTTGACTGTCTCCTTCAGGAAGAAAAGAATTAGTATGAAGAATCTTAGAAACAGAAAACTGAGTGTCAAATCTAGCCATAAAGGAACTCTTACTCTTGAGCACCTGATTCCTTCTACTATTCTTTGTATTTATTTTGTTCATTTTGTTCAAATACAAAAGAAATGTCAAAACAAAGCTGGATTCTAGCCTCTCTTCAATACCATGAAAGATAAATATACATATGGTATCAGAGCAAAAATTTTCCTTACCTCATTTTCTCATTTTAACTCCTAATTGTTCTATACATAATGTCAGACCATCATACAGTGCAGTCTTTTTGTTAATGCCTTGCTGACTTCAATATTATTTGTTTATAGTTTAATTTAAAGACCTCAGAAGATAGAGGAACATTTGTGCCAAGACTGCCTCTAATGGCTATTGTAATTTTTTTTTTTTTACCCTCAAACATTTATATGTAAGAAATCACATCATTTACTAAATCTTGTCCTTAAATACAAAAAATTATTTTTTTAATAGAGATGCTAGCATATATATTAACTGTGAGTCAGCACCTATTTTAATATTATTTAAGGTCAAATGGCTCTAGCAATTGTTTTGGGGACAAAAACTTAATGTTTTGTAATTGGATAAACAATTGTGACCGTAAAGGAAATTATTATTATGCAAATGAATGCTGAAATAAATAACTTATAGATAAGATTGTATCACATTTAGTTAATGAGAATTAATCAAAAAGAAAATGACTAGAAGAGAACATCAAAGATTTCTACTTCATGTTCACTAAAAAGCAAAACAGCAACAACAAAAACCCAAACTCCAACACACTTGACCAACTGTTCTTACTGAACAGCTCAAAGTACCTTTACCATCTTGTATGTTTGGGCAGACTAAAGTTGCCTGGAGAGAAAACTTCCTTTTTCAAAGAAAACTGTCAGCAGAGGAAGGGAACCAGTTAAGATAAAGCAAAAGCTAAAGGAGCTTTCAATCACCACTTAGGCAAATGATTTTGATTTTTAACAATAATTTTAAAATGTTATCTTTCTTCATTATTTCATTTTCTACATTTCAGTAAGTCATAATTTGAGTACAGCTGGATTCAAACTGGACTTTTAAATATCCCATTAGCAATGTAGTTTCCTAGGGTTGTCTTGAGGATGAGGTATACAGCATGTCATTTAACCAGTGATTGGGACAATTTTCTTTTGCCAATTATATCTGAGAACTCTGTATACTTTATCAATCATAAACTTCCCAATATCCATTCCTGAGCCAACCCAGCATTTTCTATATGGACAGAAGAAGCTGCATTAGCTTTCTAGTGTCTTAAAAACTGGTGTTGGTAGTAATTAGGATTCTCTGACATTCTTCTTCTATACCTAAATGGCATTCACATTATTACTAAACTTTTAACGAGGACCTCGGGGACTGGTATGTGCCTATATCCCTACCTAGGGAGGTTGAGACAGGTAGATCCCTTCCATCTGGGAATTCTGAGTTTCAGTGCAGATAATCTACAACAGATGTCCATATCTATCTGCCAGTAATATGGTAAGCCCCAAGGAACAGAAAATCACCAAAATGTCTCAGAAGGGTCCAACTAGATCAAGTTGGCAGTCCAAATGGATCAGGATCAAGCTTCTCTACTGATCAGTACTGGGAATTGGCACGGCATTTGATCCCAGGATAGCTAGGGACCACAGTTCTGTTGTTTTTTTTACCTGCGACCTATGCTTTGTGACCCCATTTGGGATTTTCTTGATAGCTCATTTTATAGAAGAGGAAACCAAGGAAGTCACACAACTAATAAGTATCTGAGGTCAGATTTTAACCCATGAAGATGAGTTTTTCTGATTCCAGGCCTGACATTCTATCCATTTTGCCAATTGTCTATCTGTAAAGATAGGTAGACTCAATCAAAACCTTGCTTTAATAAATGGAAATGTGAATTTCTACATCTTACTAAAAGGAATATATCACAGATTAATCAAAGCCATCATAAACTATAAAAGAAGAACATTCATCTTTGATGACAACCTCTGTATCCAAGGATGTCAATTAATTAAGAAGAAGAAGCTTCTACAGTAAAGAAAGGCAGAAAAAAAGTGCTTTGCAATGATCTTATGGCAATTCCCTTGTAGCAGAGATAATACAACTGCAAATAAGAACCTTCATATAAAGATATAAAACTACTATTGAGTAGAAAATAATTTATTGTCACTGATGTACCTTATTCTCCAAAATCGAAAACAAGAGTAACGATTTCTAGTTTTAGAAGGTAAGAACAACAGTCATATAAAATAAATCGAATAACATTTACCTCATGAAACAGATAAAAGCATTAGAGGGATTGTTTGTCATAGATATGTCTCTTAGAGACAAAAAGTAAGGTTTCACAGGCAAAAAGTTTAACTGTACCTTTCATAGGCCTCTTAATCAGTGCAGGCATCAGTTTTATTTCATAAATGATCTGGAAGAGCACATATAGTCAAATAAACATTTTTTAGATCACACTAAATCTTTCCAGGTAAAAAGATGTCAAAGCAAGACTCACAACCTAATGGACATTTTAAAAACTGAGCAATGTGGCAGAAGATAATCAGAGTGTTTCAATGATATAAAAGGAAAGAAAATTCAGTGAAATGAAAATATTGTGATCTATATAGGGCTTACAAGTGGCAGTTTTAGAAATAGACCTGGAAACTATGACAGATCATTTCCTAAAAGTACACTTAATGAGTTGTTCCATCCAAATGTCCAACAATGTTTTAGGTACCCATGATCAAAGATGTTGGAAAAAATGACTGAGTACATGATCTTATCGATATGTTGCAACAATCAGGAGCTGTTCTGATCACCACATTTCCCAAATAACAACAAAACAAAACAAAACATAAATAGGTGTCTTAATCAACTAACATGGTAAAGGAAGTGGAGGAGTAGTCTATAAAAGACTGACATTCATCTGGAAAAAAGCATGACAATTGGCCCAATGTGAAACTATTCAAGTATGAAGGTTTTAGAAGTCATAAAATACTCTTATTTCAAAGCAGTAGAACTACAGTTACTTTCTGGATGCTTAGAGGACAGATTTGACAATGGATTGAACAAGACGTTGGATAAATTGATATTCAAAAAGTGACAAATAAAAATATGGAAGCTTTAGTGTGTGGCACCTGCTCTTTTGAGATACCAGAGTGGAATAAAGCCACAGACTTTTTTTAATTGCATTTATTTATTATTAGATTTCAACATTCATTTCCACAAAATTTGGAGTTCCAATTTTTCTCCCCATCTCTCCATTCCCCCCATAATACCTTGCATTCTGATTACTCCTTCCCTCAATGTACCCTCTCCTCTATCACAACCCACCTTTCCCTTATGCCTTATCCCCATTTGCTCCCTTTTTTTGTGGGGCAAAATAAATTTCTATACCAAAATACCTGTGTTTTTTATTTCCCAGTTATAGTAATTCCCAACATTTCTTTCTAATACTTTGAACTCCAACATCTCTCCTTCCCTCTCTACCCATCGACACTGAGAAGGTAAGTAAATCAATAGAGGCTAAATATGTGTCGTTTCTCAAATGACCTCTGTAATAATCATCTTGTGTAACACTTCTTATATTGCCCTCTATGCTACCCTGTCCCACATTTTTTTCTCTCATTTGATCTTGTTCCTTCCCAAAAGCATTTACTTCTAGTTTGCTCCCTTCTCCCATTTGTCCTCCCTTCTGTCATCCCCCTCACCCCACTTGTCCCCTCCTCCTCTAATTTCCTGTCATGTAAGATATGTTTTCATACCAAATTTAGGGAGCATGTTATTCCCTCCTTAAGCCATATGTGAAGAGAGTAACTTCATTTTACCCCTCTCCCCTTCTCCCTTTTCTCCTCCACTGAACAAGGTTTTTCTTATCTCTTTTATGAGTTGTATCCTGCCCAATTCCATTTATTCCTTTCTCCTCCTAGGATTTTCCTTCTTCACCCCTTAATTTTTGTTCCATTTTTTTAAAAGTGTGTCATGTTTTCTGATTCAACTCAATCTGTACTCTCTGTCTATATGTGTGTGTGTATGTGTGTGTTGGGGGTGGGGTGTGTGGGTGTGTATATAATTCCTCCTCCTACCCAAATACTGAAAAAAGTCTCAAGAGTTAAAAATATTTTCTTTCCATGTAGGAATGTAAACACTTCACCTTTAGAAGGTCTTTTATGATTTCTCTTTCCTGTTTACTTTTTCATGCTTCTCTTGATTCTTGGGTTTGAAAGTCAATTTTTTTCTTCAGTTCTAGTCTTTTCATCATAGATGCTTGAAAGTCCTCTATATCATTGAATGACCATTTATTGCCTTGAAGTATTACACTCAGTTTTCTGGGTAGGTGATTCTTGGTTTTAATTTCAGTTCCTTAGACTTCTGGAATATCCTATTCAAAGTCTTTAGATCCCTTAATGTGGAAGCTGTCAGATCCTGTGTTATCCTGATTTATCCTGATTATATTTCCACAGTACTCAAATTGTTTCTTTCCAGCTGCTTGCAATGTTTTCTCCTTGACCTGGAATTTGACTATAATGTTCCTAGGAGTTTCTCTTTTTGGATCTCTTTCAGGAGGTGATCAGTGGATTATTTCAATGTTTATTTTTTCCTCTGATTCTAGAATATCAGGGCAGTTTTCCTTTATAGTTTCATGGAAGATAATGTCTAGCCTCTTTTTTTGATTATGGCTTTCAGAGAGTCCCATAATTTTAAAATTATCTCTCCTGGATCTATTTTACAGGTCAGTTGTTTTTTTTTTCTTTTCTTTTTTCCATTTTTATATTTAAGTTTTCAACATTCATTTCAACAAAATTTTGAATTCCAAATTTTCTCCCCATCTCTCCCCTTCCCCCACCTGAAAACTTTGAGCATTCTAATTACCTCTATCACCAACCAGCCCACCCTTCTAACATCCCCCCCCTTTCCTTATCCCCATCTTCTCTTTTGTCCTCTAGGGCAAGATAAATTTCTATACCTCACTACTTGTATTTTTCATTTCCTAGATGTATGCAAGAACAATACTCAACAGTTGTTCCTAAAACTTTGAGTTCCAACTTCTCTTTCTTCCTCCATCTCCACTCATGCCCATTGGGAAGGTAAGCAATTCCGTATAGGTCATATATGTGTAGTTTTGCAAATGACTTCCATAATAGTAACGTTGTGCAAGACTAACTATATTTCTCTCCATCCTATCTTGCCCCCCATTTCTTCTGTTCTTCTGACCTTGTCCCTCCCCAAGAGCGTTGACTTCTAATTGCTTCCCCCCTCATTGCCCTCCCTTCCATCATACCCTCAACCTGCATGTCCCCTTCTCCCCCACTTTCCGGTGTTGTAAGACAGACTTTCATACCAAAATTAGTGTGCATTTTATTCCTTCTTTGAAGTGAATGTGATGAAAGTAAGCTTCATGTTTTCTCTCTCATCTCTCCCCTTTTTCCCTCCACTGAAAAGTCTATTACTCACCTCTTTTATGAGGGATTATTTGCTTCATTCCATCTCCCTTTCTCTTCCCAATATATTCCTCCTTCACCCCTTAATTTCATTTGTATATATGATCACATCCTATTCAACTACTCACCTTTTGCTCTCTCTGTCTCTCTGTCTCTCTCACTCTCACTCTCTCTGTGAGTGTGTGTGTGTGTGTTTGTGTGTGTGTGTGTGTGTGATCCCACCAACTACCCAGTTCCTGAAAAAAGTTTCAAGAGTTACAAATATGCTCTTTCCATGTAGGAATGTAAACAGTTCAACTTTAGTAAGTCCTTTATGATTTCTCTTTGCTGTTTACCTTTTCATGCTTCTCTTGATTCTTGGGTTTGAAAGTCAGATTTTCTTTTCAGCTCTAGTCTTTTCATCAAAAATGCTTGAAAACCCCCTATTTCATTGAAATACCATATTTTCCCCTGAAGTGTTATACTCAGTTTTGCTGGGTAGGTAATTCTTGGTTTTGATCCTAGTTCTTTGACTTCTGGAATATCATATTCCATGTCCTTTGATCCCTTAATGTAGAAGCTGCTATATCTTGTGTTATCCTGATTGCATTTCCACAGTACACAGATTGTTTATTTCTAGCTCCTAGCAATATTTTCTTCTTGACCTGGTAACTCTGGAATTTGGCTATAATGTTCCTAGGATTTTCTCTTTTTGGATCTCTTTCAGGAGGTGATAAGTGGATTCTTTCACTATTTATTTTGTCCCGTGGTTCTAGAATATCAGGGAAATTTTCCTTGACAATATCATGAAAGATGATGTCTAGGTTCTTTTTTTTGGTAATGGGTTTTGGGTAGTCCCATAATTTTTAGTTGTTGTTGTTTTTCCAGTGAGATACTTCACATTATCTTCCATTTCTTCATTCTTTTGATTTGGTTTTGTGATTTTTTTGGTTTCTCATAAAGTCATAAGACTCCATCTGTTACATTCTAATTTTTAAAGAACTATTTTCATCAATGAGCTTTTGAACCTACTTTTCCATTTGACTAATTCTGCTTTTTAAAGCATTCTTCTCTTCAATGGCTTTTTGAACCTCTTTTGCCAGTTGAGTTAGCCTATTTTTAAAGATGTTATTTTCTGTTTTTTTTTAATGTTTTACAATAATTTCTTTAAAGTTAAGATTTCCCCCCCCCCCCCACCCTTCCCTCACTATCCCCCTCTCTCCCCATGACAGCATACAATTCTGTGTAGGTTCTACATATACTTTCCTATTGAGCACATTTTCACTATAGTCATGCTATGTATTCGAACTAAAATAAATGGAAGAAATCATATAACAAATCAAAACATAATACACTGAAACCCACACACACACAAACATGATCTGCTACATTCTGCGAATGACTTCCATATTTCTTTCTCTGAGTGTGGAAGGCATTTTGCCTTAGAAGACCGACATTAGGATATCTTTTTCTCAGTAAGTTCTTGTGTTATTATGAAGTTCCAAGTCTACCAGAAAAAACTCTCACACACTGTGGTCGTTGCTGTGCAGAAAGTTCTCCTGCTTCTGCTCCTTTCACTCAGCATCAGTTCATATAAGTCCTTCCAGGCCTCCCTGAAGTTTTCTTCTTCATCACTTCTTATGGAGCAATAGTACTCCATTACATTCATATACCATAATTTATTCAGCCATTCCCCAATTGATGGGCATCCCCTTGACTTCCAGTTTTTGGCAACTACAAAGAGTGCTGCTATAAATATTTTTGTACATGTGGGACCCTTTCCCGTTTTTATAATCTCTTGGGGATACAGTCCTAGTAGCGATATTTCTGGGTCAAAGGGTATGCACATTTTTGTAGCCCTTTGGGCGTAGTTCCAAACCGTTCTCCAGAAGGGTTGGATGATCTCACAGCTCCACCAACAATGAATTAGTGTTCCAACTCTCCCACATCCTCTCCAGCATTTATCATTTTCTTGTTCTGTCATGTTTGCCAATCTCATAGGTGTGATGTGGTACCTCACAGTTGTTTTGATTTGTGTCTCTCTAATCAATAGTGATTTAGAGCACTTTTTCATATGATTATAGATATCTTTGATTTCTTCCCCTGAAAATTGCTTGTTCATATCTTTTGACCATTTATCAATTGGGGAATGACTTGTATGGTTATACATTTGAGTCAGTTCTCTATATATTCTTGAAATGAGGCCTTTATCCCCAAGCTTAGCCGTAAAAATTTTTTCCCAAAGATGTTATTTTCTTCAGCACATTTTTGGGTCTCCTTTGGCAAGTTGTTGACTCACTTTTCTTGAGTTTTTTGCATCTCTCTCATTTCTCTTCTCAATTTTTTCTTTACCTCTCTTACTTGATTTTCAAAATCCTTTTTGAGCTCTTCCATGTCCTGAGACAATTGAATATTTATTTTGGATGTTTTGGATACAGAAGCCTTCTTATGACTTTCCCTGATGGTAAGCATTGTTCCTCTTCATCTGAAAGGATGGTAGAAGATATCTGTTCTTCAAGAAAGTATCCTTTTATTGTCTCTTTTTTCCCCTTTTTTGGACATTTTCCCAACCAGTTACTTGACTTTTGGGTCCTTTCTCAAGATTAGAGTATACTCTGGGGATCTGTAAGATCTCATCTCTTCTAAGGTGGCACAATCAAGGGTGTACATTGGTCTGGGAGGAAGTAGAGATTTTTGTGCCCAGAATCTTAGTAGAGTTCCTTCTTCACAACCACCTGGTCTCCGTTTCCACCAAGCCAGCACTAGGGGCTGAGATTCAGATAAGCTGCAAGGACAGGGCTACCATTCAGTGTGAGATAAAGATCAGCTTCTGCAGGGACACTACATCGGTCTGAGGTAAGAATCAGCTGCTCAGTGCCCTCCGGGTTTTACAGTACAACAATTGATGCGGACTACTGTAGGGCTGCTGTGGGAACTGCTGAGGCCTGCTTGATGTGGTGTATGTGGATGCTGCCTGAGGCTGCACTTATGGGAAGACCCTTCTCCCTTCTCAGCCAGCTGAAAAAATCCTGTCACTGACCTTTGGAGCCTATGGGTTGAGGGATCTGTGAACCACTGCTACTGTGACTGGGGATTCCTCCCCAAAGGCCTGCTCTCATCGTCCTTCCAGAGCCGCACCTTACGGCCAAGGCTGGCCTGGGTTCTACTCTGCACCTGGTGTGAAAGACGTTTCCCATTGGTCTTTCAGGTCACCTGGGCCTGGAAATCTTCTCCACTCTGTTGTTCTCACCTTCTGCTGCTCTAGAATTTGTTGAGAGCCTTTATTTACAGGTATTTTATAGGCTGTGTGGGAAGACCTAGTATATGTATGTTTTTCTACTCCACTCCCAGTTGTTTTATGAGATGTTTCACATTATCTTCTATTTTTTCAGACTTTTTGTTTTGTTTTCCAACTTCTTACTTTATCTCATAGTCATTAGCTTCCCTGAACTCGATTCTCTCTTTTAAAGAACTACTTTGTTCAGTGAGCTTTTAAAACTTCTTTTCCATTTGACTCATTCTGCTTTTTAAAACCTCCTTATCCTCATTGTCTTTTTGAACCTCTTTTTCTAATTGAGTTAGCTTCTTTTTAAAGGTGTTATTTCCCTCACCATTTTTTGGGTTCTCATTTGGCAGGTTACTGACACTCTTTTCAAGCTCTTCTATGGCCTGAGCTCATTTCATATTCATTTTGGAGGGTCTAGAGGCAAAGGCCTTAATTTCCTCTGACAGTATGTCTTGTTCTTCCTCATCTGAAAAGATGGAAGAAGTCATCTTTCACCTAGAAAGTAACCTTCTGTGGTCTTTTTTTCTTCCTTTTTGGGGCATTTTCCCAGCCAGTTACTTGATGATGGAAGGGAGGGAAGTGGAGGAGGGAGTAATTTGAAGTCAACACTCTTGGGGAGGGTCAGGATCAAAAGAGAGAATAGAAGTAATGGAGGGCAGGAAAGGATAGAGGGAAATATAGTTAGTCTTACACATCACGACTATTATGAAAGTCCTTTGCAAAATTGCTTGCCTTCCCAAAGGGAATAGGTGAGGAGGGAGGGATGAAGAGAAGTTGGAAGTCAAAGTTTTAGGAACAACTGTGGAATATTTTTCTTGCTACTAGGAAATAAAAAATACAGGTAACAGGGTATGGAAAGCTTTCTGGCCCTATGGGACAAAAGAAAAGATGGGCAGAAGGGAAGGGAGGGGTGTTAGAAGAGAGGGCAGATGAGTGATAGGGTCAATTAGAATGCTTGGCCTGTTGGGATAGGGAGAGGGGAGAAATGGGGAGAAAATTTGGAACCCAAAATTTTGTGAAAATGAATGTCAAAAGTTAAATAAATAAAGTTCTTTTGATGCTCAAATTTTTATGAGCTACTCTCATTATTTATCATTGATAAGTAACATCTCAAAAGCCTGTGGCTATATAATCATTATCATTCTCTTTTTAGATGTTATTTTATCTATAATGTCTACAAAGTAGACACAATTTGACTTAATATTTTATATGAGGGACAGATTATCAAGTTTTATTGAACTCCTTAATGTGAAACTGATGTTACTAGATGGACCATATCACGTTTCCCCTATCAAGTACTTCAATTTATGATGATCCTTTGAGCATGGATATTATGGAGTTTCCCATAAGAACAGTAACAAAAACTATAATACTTTCAGCATTATCAGCCTGCCATCCCATTACTAGGACTACATAGGATATATTCTTACTTGATTTGCATCATAAAAGGATAGAGATTAATTTCATTTTATAAAATTATTTTAACATATTGATTCAGCTGCTGAGAGTTCCTACAAATCATGCAAGCTTTTGCACTAGGCCTTTAAAGTTGTGTATGTCAATGCAAAGACTGGAGAATGGTTATTTGGGAAACTATATATCACACGGGAAATCACTAGCTTCAAAATTAAGCTACTTCCTTTAGAAGGCAGGAAAATTGATTTTCCTAATTACATGTCAATTATTGTTGATTCACCATCTGAAAGTAATGTGCTTTTGAGTGCTCATTTACCTTTCATCAGCATCCCTTAACACGGAAAAATGCATTCTTTATCCTTCGATCATCTTAGGAACTGAGGCTATGTCTCAGAAATGGCAGCCATTACTGGTGGCAAAATCTAGAGCTAGGGATCACATCAAAATTCATTAGACTCAGGATCTCTTCCTAAATAGCTCTATGTACACATAGATATCCCAGAATTTCCACTGAACACAAGATATAAGGATCTTTCAAGAAAGAATATGCTTTTGAAGGAAAAAAGCAAGCAAATCTTTTGTTCTCTGAAAGCAGGAATTTTTCACAAGTTTCCATTTTTGTGATGAAATGAAAGTTGGGATGGCATACATATGAAGCCAGTAGATTAGTCATTCTTATTTAAAAAAAAAAACTTAAAAAGATGATTTGTTTTAGTACCTAATTATATAAGCATAGGAAAATGTATCTGACTGAAAAAATTTATATGCCAAAACATGACAGTCAATGGTATTACTTTGATGAGATTTCACAGTTCCATAGAATACAAACACTGAAAGATCATCCAGTTAGGACATCAGTCAGTCCATCAAGGATTTATTCAGCACCAGCAATGTTGTAAAAACTGAGTTAAGAACTAAGGACATAACAATAACGACAAGAGCAACAACAAATTCCTTGTCCTCTAGGAATTTAAATTTATTGGAGAGAGAGTATGTGTTTGTACACTACTCCTTTTACAAATATTGAAACTGAGACCAAGAATCTTAGATGTTTGACCTTCTACGTTCTCAGAGCTAGCTACTTAATAGCTGGACATGGGTAAGAACTTGGGACTCTTGATTCTGAATTCAATGTTCTGTCCACCATGCCAGAGACAGTGAGATGTCCTGATCATAACACTCGTTCAAAAGTCAAATACTGACTCCTAACTTTGTTCTGATGTCAGTTATGTGATTTAATCTGACATCTTCTTTGCAAAACCTTTCCTGATCTCCCCATTTGTCAGGACTTTCTCCTTATTCTAATTATTTCATATTTAATTATCTATATATTTTATACTCCCCAATTTAAGCAAATTTATTGAGAGTATGATACATTTTTTTCTTTGTGTCCCCATCACCTAATACAGTATCTTAGATGTAGTTGGTACTTACTGAATGACTATTGAATTAAATGAAATAAAGGCCTGTTTACATATGAGTTGTTGTGATTTATGTCATATGCAACAATATTTTCAGTGCTGTTGTTTTTCTCCAATTCATACTGCATTGCAGTAACACAAACATAAATTTTCTTTTAAGGACTATTCCAATCTCTGCAAATTTAGTTCACCTACTCTCCTTAGTGCAAATGGTAGCGGCCATGAGCTTGATTAAGTGAGTAAGCTAGATATAAGAAAAATTAGGTGAAAGTATGAAGAAAAAGAGTCATTAATTAAAATATATACACATTTGAGAAATTGAAAGAAAAAGAAAACTTTGTAGCAACATAATTTTTTGTAATCCAGTAAGAGATTAGCATAAATTCACAGAACGCATTCTTCTATAACACATGACATCTTGGGAGAATTTTGAAATCCGAGGAAATATCTTGCTATCTTTAAAGCCACAGTTATCTAAGAATAAACACTGCTTCACAAATCCATTGATTTGTTGTTTCATTGTTTTTCAGTCTTGTCAAACTCTGCCACCCAATTTGTGATTTTCTTGGCCAAGATACTGGAATTATTTGCCATCTCCTTCTCCATCTCATTTTGCACATAAGAAAACTGATACAAACAGAGATAAGTGACTTGCCCAGGGTCTAATAAGTGTGTGAGGCCAGATATGAATTCAGGAAGATGAGTCTTCCTAACTCCAGATTAGGTACTCCATCCACTGCACCCCCTTGCTGCCCTTGATTGTCATTTATTTTCTCAACTGATTTCCTTCCGATTAAACAGACCTGAAGTGGATTTTATTCAAACCCCAATAATGATTGTAGGAAGATCAGACTAATAATTATGGAGTTAGTGTGATTCAGTCATTCTTGAGTCAGAAAACTTATGTTTTAATCCCAGCTCTGATGCTTATTTCCTGTATGACTTAAGGAAAATAATTTCTGGTGCATTTTCCATTATGAGTAAAATAAGAGCTTTGGGATAAGTAGTCCCTGAGTCTCTTCTAGTTCTAGATCAATGATCTTAAGAATCCATTTTGTTACAACAATTCTTTCAAGTAGCCCTAGGAATTCTAACTAGTAGAAAATAAAATTTAAAAAAAAAAAAAATGAAAAAAGTTTTACGTATCTGCCTTTATATTTTAAAATGCTATAAATTTTCCATTTTTTTAAACACAAGATTGAGTATATTGTAATTTACTTTTTTTCCTCTAAAGTCCTAAGGAAGTATTATTTAGTCTTAGACCTTATTACCAAAACATGATAAATTCTAGAAGCCAATCATATACATCTCTATATAATTCTTAGAGGAATCAGTTGGATCCTGTTGCTTTTCTTCAAAATTTGCTGTCTTACTTAATTAGTCATCTATCACCTTACATGTTAGTCTTACTACTTTCTATTAATCATTTTCTCCTTTGGAGGATTCTATCCCTATAGTATATGTATTTATTTGGTCAGGAATATAGGTTAAATTTATAAACTATTCATTCTTGCATCCCATTATAGTAACTCAATTTCCATTTATTATTTGATACATTTAGTATTGTACTTACAGTACTTCTTGATTATAGAAATTTGCTATAGAAGAAAATGGGCAACAATGTCATATATCTTAACAGAAGGAAAGAACTTCCTTAGTTCTGTTTGATTCCAGGAATGAGCCATTATCTGACAGCCAATCATGTGGTCACTGGGTGCTAAAAGCAAGACTTAGGAGTAACCAGGTGGGGAATTTCCTTTTTCAGAAAGGAAATATCATATTACGGAAATAGAGTTAGGAAGATCCTACCTAGGCCATGTTTAAGGTCGTCTTCAAAACTTTTCCAGAAATCCATCATTCTCCGTCTGCAGCACATGTCAATTGGCTTTATGATAACTTAGACAAGTGTTCTTGTAAACAAAGTGCAAAACAATAGTAAATTGTAGTCTTAGTCTTAACTAGCAAAGAAATATTGGCTGGTTTCCTTTAGATAGGGTCATCTCAAATATGGTTGGGTTACTAATTATCAAATCAAGTTACATAATGTTTCTGTCTTCTGAAAATACTTCCTCATACTCTTTAAACGTACTTAAGCAATCCAAAACTGATCAAAAAGTATCCAGAACAACTATCTCGGGAGAAGAGGGCTTTGCATAACCCACATTTCTTCTGAAATCTTATGTACTTTCCATATTTTTCAATCATACCTTTATTTATCTTTTCAAATCTCTCAACCTCATTTTTCAGATTATCTGGCTTTCATTTACATTTTAACTAAGACAAGATAGCTCGCAGTTATTACTTTTATTTGCATATCTGTACTAGAATCCCATTCCAGTTTAAAGAAAGCAGAGATCAATGGCTAACGTAACAAGTTGATGGGTTTATATCTTTGTTTTCATAAGTTTGTTACTCTTCCCTAATTATACTCACTCTGGAAAAAATAAGATACTCCAGAAATTAAGTCTTTTGTATATGAGAAATTCAAACACAATTTTTAACTCTTCCTTAGGCCATAGAATGACTGCAAATTCAGATCAAAACAGAAAGATATCTTCTGTTTTAACGCTTAATTAAACAGTAAATTATTTTGAAAATTTAGTAAGCCTTTGAAAAATCACACAAAACCCTTTAAAACATTCCCCTTAAAAGTATTTCCCTTTCTTTAAAAGCAGTTCAAAATTTATTCTGATGTTCACTAAACTTCTATGAAGAAAATTAGTTGGAAACTTTTAAAATGATACATATCTTTTTCTTCCTCCTTACATCAAAAATAAACCCTTAAAATTGGAATTCATTAAACTATGTTGGTGTAAAGTAATACAGATTCATAGAGTATCATAACAAAACCAAATTCTTAGTTAGTACGGAATTCCTAGATACCACAAAGTTCCTTAAAAAACAAAAAAGGTGTTTGTAATGGAGAGGACATTTAGTTTCTATGTCAAGATTGACATATCTAATTAATTTAGCCTTATCACAATAACAAATTTTCCTTAAAGATATCACTAGAAATTAAGTACATTCTGGTATTTCATATAGATAGTACATAAACCTTCAAATTAGAATACATAAATATATCTTTAAGATGAAACATGCTTGAAAATCAGACCCTTATTTTTTTTTAAGAATTCTCATTTGTAATTCTACAAAACAGAAAGTTTTACACACAGTTTTATAAGAACTTTAGGTAAATGCATTTCTAAATCACCTTGCATAACATGTGTAAACTATAATTTTAAACCACTATAAATTTTTGTCATAGCCAAGATTTAAAATGGAAAAATCTGCTAACATAGCAAATATTATCTAATTTCATCACATCCCTTTAAAAGTCCAATTCACATGGAGCAAGATACAAATTAAAACAATTCTGACATCATTTCTACCTCACAGTGGTCTCTCAAATTTCATGGTCTAAGGTAAATTCAGAAATACAGTGTTAGAAATACAGTTTTATCACAAACAATAGATTTCATATGACATCAATTCCATTTCCATTTTATCACAGAAAAAATTATTCATCTTATTACTTTTGGTAATTAAAACCACTTCAAAGTTAATAATTACATTAGAGACAGCTAATAATAATATTGTATGCAACCTATGCCAATCATCATGTTAAGCATTTTATGATCATGATATCATTTTGATCCCATAATAACAACCATTATTATTTTCTACTTTTACAAATCATGAAACGAGTCAGAGTTAAAATACATTTTTTTTTCAATTGGAACACAGAAGTGTGAAGTTTACCAAGAACAGAGAGGCTGGTGTCCCAGTGGTTATAATTCTTGTAGGCTGAGCTTAGTGAATATTCTCCACAGGCTGGATCCATCCACCTATTCCTTTCACCACAGCTGCACTATTTACTAAGCATGAGGTGGTTTGCAGCTGCTGGGGCAGAGTGGGCAGAATGTATGGTACCAAAGGGACATTTCCAAGGTAATTTTCTCCTTGAAACTCCACTATAGGGACAGCTGGGCTGCCAAGCCATGGTTTTAAGGGTCAGCAGCAATATCAGGTGGAACGTTATAACAGTCAGGTGGGTGATAGGGCTCCAGTTGAGCCTAAAAAGGGGTTCAGTTGAAATCTCAGTGCAATGTCTAAATCTGTGTGCAATAAGACTAATCAATGAGCTACATACTGCTTAACAAAGCAGAGAGAAAAGTTTATTTTCCTGTTCATGAGAAAGGGCACACCTCCCTTACGCTAGGTCTGCCTGTGGTGGGACAATACAAATTGGTTACAGAAAGCAAGACCTGTTTAAGGCAAGTTCCCCCTCCCTACTTCTTTGCCCCCTTATCCCATTGGCTGGGTTTCAGGGTGCACAATATATTCACAGAACTCTTCCCCAGAAACAAAGAACAAAGGTAGCTACATAAATTTTGATCAGGGACTAGAAAAGGCTGGAAGTCTTTTAGTAATAGTCTGTTCTGAGTTCAAAAACAGGATCTGGGAGGTTTCAAGGCTATTTTGCAAGATTAGGCATTTTCAATATGTACAGAATTTGCACAATATTCTCTCTTTTCACAAAGGTTGGGAATTGGGCAGCATGCTCTAATTGTTATGTCAAAACCCTGAGGAGACTCCATTATTCCAAGGATTTCATCTGTCACACCAGTTTTCACAAAGACTTGTGACTTTTGCCCATTTTCCCTCTAAGGAGAAACAAAAATCCTCCAGTGGGAAGTAAAGTTCTGTTGTCCACATTCCCAGGTGATAGGGGTTGTGACCTAGCATGGAGAGGTTGGAGGTCAGGAACTGGTGTGAAGGCCCAAGTTGCTGTGTGAGGAAAGACCTATCAGAGAGGAGAAGATGGAGTCACATGGCCAGGGGATGGTATAGCAGGAGATCTAAAGTCAGAAAACAGTTTAAGAAGCCTCCATCTTCCTGCATGTGTTGTACTTTTCCTGTAATCTTCCTGTAACCTTACTGAGAGGCTACCCATCCTTTCAGGGGAAATGAACATAAAGATCAGTAAAGGCCTTCCTGATTTCACAACAGGTATTGTTCTTTGTTTAAGGTGAGCATGTTTCTCCCTGTTGGGGGAATGTTAGACTGGTTCACTTCTAACACTCCCACCCTGGGATGTTCATTTCTTCCTCTGTCTCCTCTGACTTTCTGTCTTCAAATAGAGGATTGATATTTCCTGATCCCATCCCTATTACCATTTGTAACACAAATGCAATATTCACAGCACACAAAGGAGCCATGAATAACACAGCCCAATTCAGAACAGCAAAACACCACAGACTCTCCACATGGAAGGCAGAGCCAAACCATTTATTCAGATACCAGAAAGCCAAATCCCATAACCAGAAAGCAAAATCTGTCACGGTGACCAAGAATTTAGTAAACATAATCACTAAAGAGAAAGCCATTCTCAAGTCTCCCCTCCTCAGCCAGGGTCTTCTCACAAGCACACACTCAGGAACCTGAGCCTGGCTGTGCCTGCCTGCCTGAGTCCTTTCTCCTCTGCCTCAAACATGCTCACTCTCTTTCTCCTGGTTCTGCTCCACCCTTCTTTTTCTGCCTGTTCAGCAAGCTTCTCCCACCACATGTGACTTAGACTTCCAGGTGATTTAAGTAGGCATGGGCCTATTAATAAATAGGAAAGATATTCCAATTCAAATTGCCATTACTGTATGTTGGAGTGCTTGCTTTTATAAGAGAGAACCAGGAAGTGACAATAGGAAGTGAGAAATTTTCTAATTTCCCCATCTTGAATAGCAAGTTGACGGGAATGAGTGAAAGTGCAGAAGTACTGAAAAGGGAGGCCTCTATCCAGGAAGGAGAGTCAATGGAGATGTATGGGAAGTGAAAAGAAACTATTTAAGACAAAATCAAGTTTATGCCAACTGAGCAAGAATTGCAAAGAGCACAGTGAAAGGGGTGGGTAGATTTTGGGTGGGACATGGCAAGCAAAGTGAGGAACTGAACATAATAGGAATAAGATATACTTCAGTGGGGGTAGGAATGGAGTTTGAAAGATGAAAAGCTGGGTTTTTTCGTAGGATTTTGGTCTCAGAATAAAATTATTTCAAGGCCTTAGCCAGTCCATTTGAAAAGACAAGGACTTGGAACTGAAAAATAACATTACTACCCTTGTGCCAAAGAAGACAGGACATCAGGCTGGTTATAGAATGGCCTATCTCCATTTATTTATTTTTTTACATTTCTTTTTAATTTATTCATTCATTTGGTTGTTCAATTATTTGTTTTGGTTTGCTTGCTTGTTTGTTGTTTTTGCTTCTGATCACAGCTATCCCCAGTCTGTTGGTATTCTATGGTGATTTCTTCTTTATGATGGGAATGACATTGGAATAGGATTTCCAATGCTTATAAATAATTATAAACATCAACTTAAGCTACTCCCAAACTGGAAAGGATTTAAGTATAGTTCCAGTGGAAGTTTGAATCAACTAGCTTATTTAAATAGAAAAAGGCTCATTAACAGTATGTTGACTATGGTGTAATGAATTCATTAGCTATCACAATAATAGATGTACTTATATTAAGTAAGTATTTACAAATAGAATATAGTAATAAGTACAAAATCATTCCCTAGATTAAGAAAGATTAAACTAGGAATGAAAGGATTTTTACACAATAAAAAAAAAAGTTTCCTCTTCTGTAAATTGGGGGATTACACTTGAGAACATCAAAGATGCTTTCTACATCTATGAACTTATAATTCTATAATACTATGGAATATTAATTGTAATGGTAAAGAAAAGGACCTTTAGCCATCAGTAATTACATAGTATACTTTTGGAAACCTGATTTTTTTTTTTTAATTCAGAGGAAATGTTTATTATGTTAAGCCCAGATTCTCAAAATTCTGTTATGGTTTCAGAGGGATTTCCAGTATCTAAAACATGAAATTGCAAACATACAAACATAATTTGTTCCTATGAAGACAGAATGGAGAGATTATCTAGATAACTGAATGTGTCTAGACATTAAGAGTTATAATAAGCCCTGAATTAAGAAATGGAATCAGTGGAATCAGTATAGCATAGGGGAAAGCTTACAGGGCTTAGAACTCAAATCATACTGGGTTCAAATGTTAATTTTGATTTATACCAGCTCCCATCTCCCCCTAAAAATCACATGATCTTTTTTTTTTTTTGCAATGAACTCTTCAGAATTAATCTGTCAATCCATAGATAGGTTATAAGGTATATTGCAATTAGGTATTCTTATTCTGCAAGGTCTCAGGAAAAAATTACAAGTCCTTCAAGCACTCACTTAAAAAAAGGTATGAAGTAAAACAAGGAGTAGATTATTATGAGTGAATAAATAGTGAGGCAAGAATCTGTACAAATAATAGCTGGAAGACTAAACTCCAGAATTACCCGAACCTTACCAAAACTTCTAGTGTCTACATTATGGAACTTTAGAGATATTTCTAGGATAAAAAATAAGTTCAGAAACTGGGAAATTTGGAATGAATTTTTAGCATATGAAAAACAGGAAAAGTACTTAAATCATTTTTTTGTTCATCTGCATTACCTATAAAGTACGAATGATGTTAAAACTTTATGAAATGGAATAATGGATAAGGAAATAGTAAATACAAAAACAAACTCCTACTTATATTAAATGAATTCAGTAGGATCACATCACAGTTTACTCATAGAATGTTTTTTTTTTGTGATTGCCGAAATATTATTTGTAATCTTTCAAGATTGGTAATTAATTGGAAATATACCAAGAGACAAGCAAGTACCTCTTGTTTTTTTTAAAGGGATGAAAATGTGAACAAATACTAGAAATTTTTACATTAGATTCTTGACATGAATCAAGACAATTTAAAGTAGATTAATAAATTAAAGAGCACTTCAGAAAAAAAGGAATGATTATTACCACCAGTATGCATCATTAAGAAAAGTTCACGAAAAAATACACCTTATGAATGTTATTGTTGTTGTTGAATAGTGTTAAATATAAGTACATCATAGAATTACCATAGGTTCAATGTATATTTCTGTAACACATTCTGCAAAATCCCTAATAAATCATTGTAGAAAGACTAGAAATTATGAGCTGCATAATAGTGTATATTAATGACTATATAGATGACTGGACTACAATTGTCCTGATTAATGAATCAGTGTCATCTTGGAGGAAAAAAGGTCCAATGACATCTTATAGACTTGTATCTTTAATATAATTCTTTTGAAATAATTTATGTGTGCCCTGAATTAATAGATAGTAGATAAAATTATTAGATATGTAACTGACAGGAGGTGGAAAATTTAGCTATTACAAAGGAGGACAGAATAAGAATCTGAAAGAACTTGACAGGATAGAATAGGGCACCATACCTACAACAAAAGAAAGAAAATCTCTACAATAATAATAAAATATAATAATATATATTATAACAACATATAATAATATATTATTATAATATAACATATATAATATAATAAAGTATAAAACAATAATAAAAATTTTCCAGAGATGAGTAAAGAGTGTAGTACTTTGAGTCAAAAATTAATAGTACAAGTGTGGATTGGAGGACATATGATTAAAAAGCAGTTCTTGTGAAAACGGGATTTAGCAAATTCTAAGCTCAATATTAGTCATTGATAAAAAGTGTCTATCAATTGACTAAGTAGCTCAATATTTCAGCTTCACTGTTAGATATATACTATCTAGAATGAGAAAGCATATGCACATGTGTATATTATATAGGTGTGATGTTTATAGATGTACACAGATCTCTCTCAGTGTATGTATATATATATATATTTTTTTCTCTCCCTCCCTCTGTCTCCCTGTCTCTTTCCCCATCCCACCCACATCATTATTTTTTAATAAATGTATTTATTTAACTTTTTACATTCACTTTCACAAAATTGTGGGTTCCGAATTTTCTTCCCATTTGTCCCCTCCCCCACCCCAATACACTGAGCATTCTAATTTCCCCTATCACTAATCTGCCCTCTCTTCTATCATCCCTCCCTTCCCTTGTTCCTATCTTCTCTTTTGTCCTGTAGGGCCAGATAACATTCTATTCCCCATTAACTGTATTTCCTATTTCCTAGTAGCAAGAACAATACTGGACAGTTGTTCTTAAAACTTTGAGTTCCAATCTCTCCCCATCCCTCCCTCCCTCCCCACTCATTCCCTTTGGGAAAGCAGGCAATTCAATAGAGGCCATATCTATGTAGTTTTGCAAATGACTTCGATAACAGTCATGTTGTGTAAGACTAACTATATTTCCCTCCATCCTATCCTGTGCCTCATTGATTCTATTCTCTCTTTTGATCCTGTCCCTCCCCAAGAGTGTTGATTTCAAAATGCTCCCTCCTCCCATTACCCTCCGTTCCATCATTCCCTCTCTGCTTATCCCCTTTTCCCCCACTTTCCTGTATTGTGAGATAGGTTTTCATACCAAAATGAGTGTGGATTTTATTCCTTCCTTTAGTCTAATGTGATGAGAGTAAACTTCATGTTTTTTTTTTTTTTCTCAGCTCCCATCTTTTTCCCTCCACTAAAAAGTCTCCTGCCTGCCTCTTCTGTGAGGGATAATTTGCCCATTCCATTTCTCCCTCTCTCCTCACAATACATTTCTCTCTCACCATTTACCTTCATTTTTTAAATATATGATCCCATCCTATTCAATTCACTCTGTGCTCTGTCTCTGTGTGTGTGCATGTTCCTGCATGTTTGTGTGTATATGTGTGTATGTGTGTGTTATCTCACCAACTACCCAGATACTGAAAAGTTTCAAGAGTTACAAATATTGTCTTTCCATGTGGGAATGTAAACAGTTCAACTTTAGTAAGTCCATAATGACTTCTCTTTGCTGTTTACTTTTTCATACTTCTTCTCTTTCTTGTGTTTGAAACTCAGATGTTCTTTTCAGCTCTGGTCTTTTCATCAATAATGCCTGAAAATGCTCTATTTCATTGAGAGACCATTTTTTTCCCGTCAAGTATTATACTCTGTTTTGGTGAGTAGGTGATTCTTGGTTTTAGTCCTACTTCCTTTGACTTCCGGAATATCATATTCCATGACCTTCTATCCCTTCATGTAGGAGCTGCTAGATCTTGTGTTATCCTAATTGTATTTCCACAATACTGGAATTGTTTCTTTCTAGCTGCTTGCAATATTTTCTCCTTGACCTGGGAATTCTGGAATTTGGCCACCATGTTCCTGGGAGTTTCTCTTTTTGGATCTCTTTCAGGAGGTGATCATTGGGTTCCTTGAATACTTATTTTGTCCTCTGGTTCTGGAATATCAGAGCAGTTTTCCTTGATAATTTCATGAAAGATGATGTCTAGGCTGTCTTCGATCATTGCTTTCAGGTAGTCCCATAATTTTAAATTGTCTCTCCTGGATCTATTTTCCAGGTCAGTTGTTTTTCCCATGAGATATTTCACATTCTCTTCCATTTTTTCATTCTTTTGGCTTTGTTTGGTGATTTCTTGGTTTCTGAGAAAGTCATTAGCCTCCATCTATTCCATTCTCATTTTGAGAGAACTATTTTCTTCAGTGAGTTTTTGAACCTCCTTTTCCATTTGTCTCATTCTGCTTTTGAAAGCATTTTTCTCTTCATTGGCTTTTTGAACCTCTTTTGCCAATTAAGTTAGCCTAATTTTCAAGGAGTTATTTTCTTCAACATTTTTGGGGGTCTTCTTTAGCAAGGTATTGACCTGTTTTTCATGCTTTTCTTGCATCTCTCTCATTTCTCTTCCCAGTTTTTCCTCCATCTGTCTAACTTGATTTTCAAAATCCTTCTTGAGCTCTCCCATGGCCTGTGCACATTGAATATCTATTTTGGATGTTTGGGATGCAGAAGCCTTGACTTCTATGTCTTTCCCTGATGGTAAGCATTGTTCTTCCTCATCTGAAAGGAAAGGAGGAAATATCTGTTCACCAAGAAAGTAACCTTTTATGGTCATATTTTTTTTCCCTTTTCTGGGCATTTTCCCAGTCAGTTACTTGACTTCTGAGATTCCTTTCCACACCCACCTCATACCCAGATCTGCCCAGGTAGTG
This sequence comes from Bettongia penicillata ogilbyi, assembly GCA_023548195.1. NCBI lineage: Eukaryota > Metazoa > Chordata > Mammalia > Diprotodontia > Potoroidae > Bettongia > Bettongia penicillata. Next base: position 321,279 of record JAJHZJ010000688.1, on the reverse strand, counting down.
CTTGGGGTCTGAGATTCAAATGCTGCTTCCCAGCCTCAGGACTTTCAGCGGGGACAGGGCTGCCATTCAATGTGAGATTAAGTTCTGTTGCTCAGGTGGGGGCAGGGCCCCCCCCCCAGGGCTCATTTCCCTCATGGGGTTTGTGTGGAGACCCTCAACAATGGATCTGAGGGCCTGTCTGCTTTGGAAGCCCCTGTATGCTTCTGCCTCTGCTGCTGCTTCCCAAAGGTGCCTGAGTTATGGAGACACCCCACTCCCTTCTCGACCAGTCAAACAGGCTCTCTCACTGACCTTTGTGCCTGTGGGTGGAGGGAACTGTGCAGCTGGTGGAGAGTCCATCCCTGAAGCCTGCTCGAATCTGCTCCTCTCGGGGCCATGTGACCAGGGCAGGGTTGGGTTCTGCTCCGGGTCCAGTGTGCGATGTACCTTTGGTGTCAGTTTTTCTGGTCTCTCTGAAACAGAAATCTCCTCCACTCCATTGTTCTGTGGCTTCCGCTGCTCCAGAATTTGTTGGGAGTTCTTCTTTACAGGTATTTTATAGGCTGTGGGTTCGGAGCTAGTGTTTGTGTGTCTTTCTACTCTGCCATCTTGCCCACCCCCCATCATTATAATCATTGTTGCTACTCTTTTAAAATCTTGAGTTATGTTTCAGTTGTTACATACTAAATGATACTAATTTAATTGAGATTAAGCAGATTAGTATTTCGAGGGGAATAAAAAACAAAGTGTATTATGAAATATATTCTCATTTTTTGAAATATTGATTGACATGTGACAATCTAATTGAACTTAGTCATTGCAGTTTAGAAGTAGGAGCAAATCATGAAGGATACAGACTCATACTATTACATAGAAAAATATACTAGGAGTTCAAGCTCTGCAGACATAGAATGGACTGACCTAAGGAAAAAATTCCTTAGCACTAGAAATTTTCAAACACAGGTTATGTGACCTAGATATATTGTAAAGTGAATTGTAGCATGGTGAGATGCTGGATTAGATAATCTCAGAGAAAATCAGAACTATTACTGTTGATTACATGATCACATACTATGAAAATACATTGCCAAATCTGATATCTCATTAATGCAGATTTTTCTTCCAAGCGTATTGATTACAAATCATCCAATACCTTTTCCTCTTACTTGTCCTACTTTAACTAAACCACAAGATAATGTAGTGACCACTCTAGGTTTCTTATCATTGTGTTGATATTGATGGAGCACATGAAGCACAATGAATGCATAGTTAGTCTTACACTAACAATATGAACAGTTGTCTTTTTCTTACAGTCTTGGGTATTTTGATAATATCCTTTACCCCTTAATTAATATACAATATTGAAGAATACCAATAGCCAGGGGTATCTCAATTGTCCTATTAGGTAGTGGAAACTTCAGTTCTTTAGATAATGTGTCAATCTATGTCATGCAGAAATGATTTAGCTGAAATAATACTGGTTGATTCAATTTCAATGGAAAACATAGGGTAAAATATAATTATATATTATCATATAATTATATAGCTTTCTTTGTAAAACCCTAAAACTCTCTTCTTTCTATTAAGCCCTTGGCTAGTTTATTATTCAGAAATTTATAACATCTGTCCAATGCCATTTTGATAACATACCACCTCCTCTCAGGAAATCTCTAACTCCTGCCTGCCAGAATCTTGAACTCCACTACTGAAACAGTCATAGCGTATGATAGTGCAACTTTGACTTCATCTTATCCCGATTCAGGCTTTTTCTCCAGGCTCTTCCCATACCTGCTACCTACTCTTTCATTTCCCTTCACTTTTTAACGGTATAAATTGCTATTTCCCCAAAAAATGTAGGCTCACTGAGGACACAGTCTTACTTGCTAACTTAAATTTGTATTTTTAGCACTTAGCATAGCTCATTCATTTAGTCTCTATATTGACCATCTTCCTTGAAGGAAAATATATTTGGTGAAGGGACTCCCTTATTTTAAATATTGCTTCATGTTAGTAATTAAAGGATCATTATTCAAAGTTGCTACTTATATTAAATCTTTCAAAAATTTGTATATGATTTTGAATTATGTATTATAGACATCTTGCTGTAAGAAAGTTGTTGCATAAAAAAGTATTTGCTGTATCGAATAATTTTTTTTTAAATAGTAAATAATACGTATTGTGGAATCTTTCATAATTTCCTACCCCTACAGTGAATTTTGCTACCGCAAAATGGGGTCTACTGTAGAATATTATTGAAAAAAACTTACTATTCCTTTCTAATATTTTAATTAAAAAATCCTTGATGTCTGTGTAGATTACTCTCAAAAATATTTACAAAGATGGGGAATTAGATATAAGGATAAGTAAGATAAGTAGATAATTATATTTTCTCAATCACGTTTCAGAATTAATAAAATATGATTTTGAAAGGCATTCCAATTCCTCCATTTCCAGCACAGACTTTTCATTCAGCTACTATTTTTACTTCAGTTCTTTTTAATAACATTTCTCCATTATTATACATCAGAATAGACGCAAGTGTGTTGAAGTCCAATTATGGACACTTCACTGGATGAGAAAACAGTGTGTTATAAAAAACTTTATATTTTTTCCCATTAAAAGGTTTGTTTAGTTTAATATTTCTAGTTCATTAAATTCTGTCAGCAAGAGTTGTTTATTTGGTTTTCATGTAGTTTTCCATAATTTTTCCCTTTTGTTATTCCTTAGGTCATTATGTTTCATTACATATCAACATCTTTGACAAATATTTTCACTAAGATTTTTACATGTGAATTTTTAATTCCGAATTGGTACCGTCCTTGAATGTCATATTTCATCACTACTCAAGGATTAAGTAAATTCATGGATGGGAGATTTTCTAGGATTCGTTTGTTCCCTCATTTAGTGATTATTTTTCTTTAATTATGTTTCCTAGAAAATAAATATATGTGCCAAAGTCTTCTACTCTTAAGGACACAAAATTCTAATTTTACCTGTCCTCAAATTTATTATATTCCAATGGAATTATACAGCAGATATATAATCAAGAAATAAGGTGTAATTTAAGGAGAGAGGAAGAATTATAAAAAAGTAAGAGTAATGCAATTCTTCATGGAGAAGGCATAACCTGAATTGAATCTCAAAGGCAAAATAAAGTTTTTGTTTTTGTTTTGTTTTGTTTTCCAAAAATGGGATGATTTCATTGAATATATATGAGGACTGGCTTGTGTAAAATGCATGGAGTCAGGAGATTCACTGCTCAATTTTAAAATGGCTAATAAACTAGTTAGATTAAATTTAAAACAATAGGTACAATATGAATAAAAACTAGAATGCCAAAACTTTACTAATAGCTTACATAAGTAGGCTATTCGAATAGTCAAAATTTTGTGAGGGCATAAACTAGTGTTGTTTACAAGAATAGAGAGGAGGAGATTCCTTAGAGGTATTGTAGAGATGAAGTAGATAGGACTCATTGTTTAGGTATGGGAAATGAGAAAGGGGGAAGAAACAAAGATGATTCTGAGTTTAGGAATATAGGTGGCTAGGAAGAAAGTATTCCAAAACCAGAAGTAGGAAGTACTTCATTGGGATCATTTTAAAGAAAATTTCTTATGTAGTCCTTATCACTTTGATCTAAATTCAAATTAAGGACTTAGGAATGAAGAGAATTGGTCAAGCCACAAGAAGGTACAAATGGATATATGACAAATATACAGTCGTAATTTTTTTTATAAATGGAGAATATAAAGAAGACATTTTCACAATCTGTCTCCCATTTCTGGAACAATCTTTCCCTCTTCATCTCTACTTTTTGCCTTCCTTGGCTTTTTTCAAGCATCAGCTGCAATCTCATCTTTTAGAAGAAATATCATAGGGATTTAGAAGAATGTAACTGTAATTCACATTGATAGTTGGCACTTCTGCTCCACCACCAAAATTTTTTTTGTTTCTTTTCTAATAAACAAACTTGTTGGAGTGTGAGGGGGCAATCTAACTTTCTTCCACAGGGACCAAGGAGAACAGATGAAGTATAGCAAATATTAGGAGGACTGAATAAGAGTATTATCATTATTTTCAAAGTAAAATTGTTCTAATTTGGTCTTGACAATTTTATAATGAAGGAAATCTTTGATGCTACATTTTATGTATATGCTCTTTCTCTGATGGAAAAGTCAGAAACTGAGAGACTTCTTGGGAAACAGAAATTTAATAAAAAAAAACATCTCAAAGCATAAAAATACAATTTTAAAAGCACTTGAAATCGGTATAAAATTTCAGTCCCTAGATCCAATTCACAAGCCAGTCACACAAATGTTGTCCATCACTCTCATGCAAATCATTTAACCTTTTGAAGGCATCAGTTTCCTCATCTCTAAAATTAGGAGATTAAAGTAGATTATCCCTTCCCACTAAAAAAATCATAAGATCCTGTATTTTTATGAGGCCTTTTCATTGCAATAATTTCATGTGAAAATTCTACCAGAAGCTAATGAAGATAAGAGATGAAAAAGGAAAGCAAGAACAACAGCAATACCAAGAAAATAAAAAGAAATACAATAAAATATGCAAAGTTTAGTTCTGTCATCCATTTCAGCTAATGGCAAAGACTGACTTTTTTACATTGGATTATTTTATTCATTATGATGGGTTTATTTAAATAGTTTCATTTCAAAATTTCAATTCAAAAGATGCTTAAGGTAGCATCAAAGATGTCATCATAAAGATAAATTACCTGTTAAATATGAGAGATAATATTTAGATAACCTTTGCAATCCATTGATACCTACATATTGTGATGAGATTGAGAAGAAAGTCTCCACCATATTGTGTGTCATATCTTTATTCAACCATCTTATCTCATGACACTCTTTTCAATGACCTCACATCAATTTTTCACTATATGTAATGGTCAGATAAGTTGTGCTAGCGATTTTCAACAGTTACTTGATTGATAAAATCTTTGATCGATTGAAGTATTAAGTAACTACTATATTAAAGATCCTCTCTGGGCTCTGAAGATAGGGAGAGGAACTACCCTAAATAAACTGGAAGCACTCTTGGGTTTGCCCTGACGTCCTGTTTTCAAAAGGGGTAGAACTCAAACTTCTCAAACTACAACTTCTGACACTGTCCATTCCATTTCCCAAGACTGCCTCCAAATTAGGGCTTCTTAACTTACATATACTTCTGGTCATCCATAAAATTAGTAGGAAAAAATACATCTTTTTTTCCCATACAATTGGTTTCCTATGCAATTCTATACATTATATATGTTTGAAAACATTTTTTGAGAAGACTCCCACAGGTTTCAGCAAATTATGAAAGTTTTACCTGTCACATACACACACAAACACACACATGCAAACTCAAGATAAAAACCCCTGCTTGAAAGTGTGACTTGGTTATATAGTTGAAAGATTGTTAAAGATATTTTTCTAAATTCTTTTTCTTTTGTACTTGTTCCATCCTTCCTAAAGCTTAAAGTACCACTTCATTTTCTATCCTATGTAAATTTAACTAACAGGATACTTAGTTTGCCTTTTGAATATCATTAACACAAGTGATGCACTTTAACACCAATACCGTACTTTACCACCAGTCCCCTCAATATCCAACTGTTTGGTACTTCCAAAATTTGAAATCTTTCCAGAATTTTCAAAAACAATATCTCACTCTTTTCCCATCCTTCTCTCTTTTCCTTTCTTCCACTCTCTGTGCACTTCTCTCTAATACTCCCTAGTCAAAATTATACTCAATTTTAATAATATGATTGCTACCAGATTTTAGTCAGATCAGAGTAAGAGACAAGTTGACTTTAAATGATGCAATATGGTGTACTGAATAGAAGGCCAACCTTGTATCTCTAAAGACATTTCTTCAAATTCTACCTCAGAAACATATTCTGTGAACATGGACAAGTTACTTTACCTGTGAATACCTCAGTTAAATATCCAATTTGCTCTAAACAAGATCTGCATTGGGAGAGAGTTTCTGCATCATTGATTTAAGCAAAGCAAAAAACAAAGCAAAACATAAATAAAAGCAGGTAGGCATAAAATCAAAATATGTATCTACCACTGGGAGATACCATCAATTAAGTCACCTATATTGTGAGCACAGAAGCACATGTACAGACATACATGCATAGGATAGAGATAAGACTTTTGATTTCATCAATATAGGGGGCTAGTAGATTAAAACACATCCTCTATCAATGTTGGCTTTTTTTACTTTCTTGTAATTTACAAGCTTAGAGACTGTCCTAGAACAATTAGATCCTAGACAACTTTTCCAAGGTTAGAGAGACAGAATGCATTAAAAGTGATGCTTGAACCTAAGTCCTTCTGGTTTCAAGGCTCAAAAGAAACCAGGCTAGCTATGAAAGTGTGTGTGTGTGTGTGTGTGTCTGTGCATGTCTGTGAGTGTCTGTATGTGTGTATATGCACATTCATATTTGTGCCTATAAATTCTATATATTCATCAAGATGTGTCTTTGTCAAAACCAAGTCGGATTTTTTTTTTCTATTGTTTAAAACTCACAAGCAGCATTGTCTTTCTTTAACCAATACTTCCTTGGGATTTCCTCTCTACTGAATATTCTATGTCACAAATAACAATGTGATTTCTGTTCCTTTCCTTTGCTTTTCTCAAGAATAATTGGGAGGAGCCAAGATAGCAGAGTAGAAAGACACACACATGCAGGCTCTCCCCACACAGCCCATAAAATACCTGTAGAGAGGGACTCTCAACAAATTCTGGAGCAGCAGAAGTGGAGATCAACAGAGGGGAGGAGATTTCCAGCCCAGGGTGACCAGAAAGGCCGTTGGAAAAGGTCTGTTGCACAGTACACGGAACAGAACTCAGCCCAGCCTTGGCCACACAGTATGTGGCTCCTGAACAGCCCTTGGGGGCAGAATCTTCAGGCATCATAGCAGGGGTTCTCAGATTCCCTCAAACCACAGGTGCCAAAAGTCAGTGACAGGGATTTTTCAGCTGGCTGAGAAGGGAGAAGGGCCTTCCATAGCTCCAGCCTTAGACAGAAGCCACATCAGGGAGGCGGAAGCAGTTTCCACAGTAGCCCCTAGAGCAGGCCCGCATCAATTGTTGGATCATAAAAACCATGGGGGCACAAAGGAGCTGATTATTACCTCAGGCTTGTGTAGAGGCCCTAAGGGAGTTGATCTTTATCTCACAATGAATGGCAGCTCTACCCATGCAGCTTATCTGAATCTCAGCCCCTAGTGCTGCCTTGGTGGAACTGGAGGAGTGCTGCATAGGTGGCTGTGGAGAGGAAACTGATAACATTCTGCGCACAAAAAAATCTCTTCCTGCTCCCACACCAGTGTACACACTTGATTGTGCCACATTGGAGGAACTGAGATTTTACAGGTTTCTAGAGTATACACTATTCTTGCCAAAGGACTCAAAAGTCAAGTAACTAGTTGGGAAAATGCTCAAAAAAGAGAACAAAAATAAGACTATAGAAGGCTACTGTCTTGGTGAACAGATACCTTCTCCCATCCTTTTGGATGAGGAAGAACAATGCTTGGCATCAGGGAAAGATATAAAAGTCAAAGCTTCTGTATCCCAAACATCCAAAATAAATATTCATTGGTCTCAGGCCAGGTAGGAGGTCAAAAAGGATTTTGAAAATCAACTAGAGAGGTAAAGGAAAAATTGGGAAGAGAAGTGAGAGAGATGCAAGAAAAGCATGAAAAGCAGGTTAAAGCCTTGGTAAAGGACATCCAAAAAATGATGAAGAAAATAACACCTTGAAAAATAGACTAACTCAATTGGCAAAAGAGGTTCAAAAAGCCAATAAGGAGAAGAATGCTTTAAAAAGGAGAATTAGCCAAATGGAAAAGGAGGTTCAAAAGCTCACTGAAGAAAGTAGTTCTCTCAAATTTAGAATGGAACAGATGGAGGCTAATGATTTTATGAGAAGCCAAGAAATCACAAAACAAAACCAAAATAATGAAAAAAATGGAAAAGCATGTGAAATATATCATTGGAAAAACAACTGACCTGAAAAATAGATCCAGGAGAGAGAATTTAAAAATTATGGGACTACCTGAAAGCCATGATCAAAAAAAGAGCTAGACATCATCTTGCATGAAATTATCAAGGAAAACTGCCCTGATATTCTAGAACCAGAGGGCAAAATAAATATTGAAAGAATGCACAGATCACCTCCTGAAAGAGATGCAAAAAGAGAAACTCCTAGGAACATTGTGGCCAAATTTCAGAGTTCCCAGGTCAAGGAGAAAATATTGCAAGCAGCTAGAAAGAAACAATACAAGTATTGTGGAAATACAATCGGGATAACAAAAAATCTAGCAGCTTCTACATTAAGATATCAAAGGGCGTGGAATATAATATTCCAGAAGTGAAAAGAATTAGAACTAAAACCAGGAATCCCCTACCCAGCAAAACCGAGTATAATACTTCAGGGGAAAAACTGGTCTTTCAATGAAATAGAGGCCTTTCAAGCATTCTTCTTGGAAAGACCAGAGCTGAAAAGAAAATTTGATTTTCAAATAGAAGAATCAAGAGAAGCATGGAAATGTAAACAGCAAAGAGAAGTCATTAGGGACTTACTAAAGTTGAACTGTTTACAATCCTACAAGGAAAGACAATATTTGTAACTCTAGAAACTTTTTTCAGTATCAGGGCAGTTGGTGGGATTACACACACTTATACTCACGTACACCCACAAACACACACACACACACACACACAAACGCGAGAGATAGATAGAGAGAGAGAGAGAGAGAGAGAGAGAGAGAGAGAGAGAGAGAGAGAGAGAGAGAGAGAGAGAGAAGAGAAAGAGAGAGAGAGAGAGAGAAGAGAGAGAGAGAGAGAGCGAGCATACAGGGGTGAGTTGAATAGGATGGAACCAGATCTTAAAAAATGAAATTAAGGGGTGAGAGAGAGATATATTGGGAGGAGAAAGGGAGAAATGTAATGGGACAAATTATCTCTCATAAAAGAGGCAAGTAAAAGACTTTTCAGTGGAGGGAAAAGAGGGTAGGTGAGAGTAAAAACATGAAGCTTACTCTCCTCACATTCAACTAAAGGAAGGAATAAAATACACACTCATATTGGTATGAAAATCTGTCTTAAAATAACAGAAAGTGGGTGAGAAGGGGATAAGCAGGGTCGGGGGATGATGGAAGGGAGGGCAGCGGGAGGAGGGAGCAATTAAAAGTTAACACTCTTTAGGAGTGACAGGGTCAAAAGAGAGAATAAAAGAAATACGAGGGCAGGATAGGATGGAGGGAAATATAGTTAGTTATTTCATAACATGACAAATACAGAAGTCATTTGCAAAAGTACACAGATATGGCCTATATTGAAATGCTTGCCTTCCCAATGGGGATAGGTCAGAAGGGAGGAAGGAAGAAAAGGAGGAACTCAAAATTTTGAGAACAGTTGTTGAGTATTGTTCTTGCATACAACTAGGAAAATAAGAAATGCAGGTATTGGGGTATAGAAATTTGTCTTGCCCTACAAGACAGAAGAGAAGATGGGGATAAGGGAAGCTGGGATTTTAGAAGGAAGGGCTGGATGGTGATAGGAGCAATTAGAATGTTCTGAGTTTGGGGGTGGGAGAGGGACAAATAGGGAGAAAATTTGGGAATGCAAAATTTTGTTGGAAATGAATGCCAAAAACATAACTAACTAAATAAATATATAAATAAATAAATAGATGGATACATGAATAAATAGATAAATAAAATAGATAAATAGATGAATAAATAAATAAATGAAATAATTATTACCTTAGTGCCACAGTAAATGTACCTGACAGTTCTCAGGTGAAAAATATTTGCAAATGCACCATATCCAGAGAATGAACACTATACAGCAGCTCACCATCTCTCCTGCCTCAGTTGTAGGTATTGGTAAAAGGCAAACTACTGTTATGTAACAGACACAACTTTATATAGTTATTTCTGGCCTGAATGTTATCTAATTCTTGTTTTTCAGTTATTGTTTTCCTCCACCATTCATAACTTCTTATGTTGTTTTGTTTTTTTGTGTTTTTTTTCGAGGGGGGATGTCAGGCATCCAAAAAAGTTGTTTGCTTGTTTTCTTGAAAATTTAAGTTTATCTAACAGATTGCATTAATTTTGTAAATTTTAATACATTTGTTTGTTAAAAACATCAGATGTCTATTGACCCTAAACTTATTTTTTATGTGGATGTCTTTTGGTAAGTACAACTAGTTTTCTATTCCTGATTATAATGAATTCAGGCAGTAAAGGGGCTCTTCAAATTTGCACTGCATATGTCTACTGATCTGGAATCAAGAATTACATTTTACATAATTATATTTTCAATTAATGTAAATTCAAATATACGGGGTACCTTCAAGAGGATCATTATTCCTACTCTTTAGGATCAAGCTGTATTATCTCTACATAATGAATTTATTCTTTTATTGTTTTAAAAATCTAACTTCACTACCAACTTATTTCCTTGTTCTTGTGAAGCTTAGATTTTTGTGAATACAATAAGGAATCATTACTCTTGGGCCTAGTTCATTCCTTCTTACTGTGTCATTTCCTTTGAAATTGAGTTTTTGCTTTGGTGGAGTAAGTACAAATTTAGGCTTTTGATATAACAGTAACTATAAGCTTACTTATGGCTGAATGCACAATTCTTACTGTCCAAAAAACTTAAGGTTATACATTTATGAATGGTGTCATCTAGAAATAGTAGATTATACTTTTCTGATCTACTTTCCACCTCCAAGATTTTCTTAAGCTTTTCAATAACTTTTCATATAAAAATAAGCATCCCTTTACCTTATGATTTTTAAGTGTGAGTATGTTTTAAAATATATTTGATTTGAGATTACCTAGACTATCATGACTTCCTATTTTATTATTCCCTTTCCACACAAGAACATTAATTTCAGCCCTTTCTTCAAGAATTGCAATATTTTTCCTTCTCAACTGGAGAATATGTTTACCCGGCATAATAAGCAACAAATAACAGCCTACAGAGATGAATCTCTTGAAAAAATTTCCAATTCGTGTCACTTGAGAGCAGAACTGAAAAATGCTATTTATAGGATAGAATAAAGTAAAGAGGAAGGAGGTCATAAAGAGAAAGTGCCTGAAGAGATAAAGAGGAATGACAATTAAAAAGTAGGAGAATTTAAACAGAAGAATAAGATATAGAGGAAAAGAGAAAGAAAAAACTGCAATTTATTTGAGAACCTATTTCTTATTAGAAAAAAGCTATTCCAAAAGAATATATTCTCTATAAAGACCATCCAACCAAACACAGAGGCTTCTATTGTGACTAGAACGATAGACTCCTTGTTAGGAATCAAAGAACAAGTCAAGCTAAGATGACGATGATAAAAAAAAAATCATTAAAAACTCATGATGATGATGATTATTGGTGATAAATTGATAAAATTAATTGGCAAATTAGTGAAAGCAATTACATTATATTTATAATGTTTAATAGTAATAAAAATCACATTTAGATAGTGCTATTAGAATTTCAAAGTGATTTACATTAAATCCTTATGACAACTCTGTGAGTAGCTGCTATTGTTGTCCTCACTTTACCAATAAGGAAAACTGAAACGAATAAATTAACAGGACCAGAAAACAGACCACAAAATTCTAAGTTTCTGTGCACAGCAAGAGAGGAATGCTACATATAATAGGACTTTAAAGGTACCTTCTCCCCAACCTCCTTATGATGAAGCTCTCCTCAAAAATGACTGTCTTGTAGAAAGTTCTATCAAATACCCTTGCTCTTCTGATTGCTTATTCCCTCTCTGGAATACTCTTCAAAGAAAGCAAACAGAAAACACTTCTTGAGTCTACCCTCCTGTGGGTCCTTTTTTTTTTTTTTTTCTGTTCTACACATATCAGCTGGTTAAATTCCTTCCTGAAATGTCAACAGAAGTAAACAATTCTTTGTAGGCCATATGTGTGTAGTTTTGCAGATTACTTCGATAACAGTCATGTTGTATAAGACTATATTTTCCTCCATCCTATCCTGCCCTCCCATTGCTTTTATTCTATCTTTTGATCCTGTCCTTCCCTGAGTGTTAACTTCAAATTGCTCCCTCCTCCCATTGCCCTCCTTTCCATCATCCCCCCCAGCCCTGCTTATCCCCTTTTCCCCCACTTTCCTGTATTGTAAGATAGGTTTTCATACCAAAATGAGTGTGCGTTTTGTTCCTTCCTTTAGTCGAATGTGATGAGAGCAAACTTCATGTTTTTCTCTCAGCTCCCCTCATTTTCCCTCCACTAAAAAGCTCCTGCTTGCCACTTCTATGAGAGATAATTTGCCCCATTCCATTTCACCTTTTCTCTTCCCAATACATTTCTCTCTTACCGTTTACCTTCATTTTTTTAAGATATGATCACATCCTATTTAATTCACTCTGTGCTCTCTGTCTCTCTGTGTGTGCATGTATGTATGTGTGTGTGCATGCGTGTGTGTGTGCAATCCCATCCACAACCCAGATACTGAAAAATTTTAAGAGTTACAAATGTTGTCTTTCCATGTAGAAATGTAAACAGTTCAGCTTTGGTAAGTCCCTTAGGACTTCTCTTTGCTGTTTATTTTTCATGCTTCTTCTCATTCTTGTGTTTGAAAGTCAAATTTTCTTTTCAGCTCTGGTCTTTCCATCAAGAATGCTTGAAAGTCCTCTGTTTCATTGAAAGACCATTTTTCTCCTGAAGTATTATACTCAGTTTTGCTGGCTAAGTGATTCTTGGTTTTAGTCCTTGCTTCTTTGGCTTCTGGAATATCCTATTCTACGCCCTTTGATCCCTTAATGTAGAAGCTGCTAGATCTTGTGTTATCCTGATTGTATTTCCACAATACTGGAATTGTTTCTTTCTAGCTTCTTGCAATATTTTCTCCTTAACCTGGGAATGTTCCTAGTAGTTTCTCTTTTTGGATCTCTTTCAGGCAGTGTTCGGTGGATTCCTTGAATACTTATTTTGTCCTCTGGTTCTAGAATATCAGGGCAGTTTTCCTTGATAATTTCATGAAAGATGATGTCTAGGCTCTTTTTGCGATCATGGCTTTTAGGTAGTCCCATAATTTTTAAATTATCTCCTCTGAATCTATTTTCCAGGTCAGTTGTTTTTTCCAATGAGATATTTCACATTCTCTTCCATTTTTTCATTCTTTTGGTTTTATTTTCTGATTTCTTTGTTTCTCAGAAAGTCTTTAGCATCCATCTGTTCCATTCTAATTTTTAAAGAACGATTTTCTTCCGTGAGCTTTTGAACCTCCTTTTCCATTTGACTAATTCTGCTTTTGAAAGGATTCTCCTCATTGGCTTTTTGAACCACTTTTGCCACTTGAATTAACCTATTTTTCAAGGTGTTATTTTCTTCAGCATTTTTTGGGCCTTCTTTAGCAAGGTATTGACCCATTTTTCATGATTTTCTTGCTTGTCTCTCATTTCTCTTCCCAGTTTTTCCTCCACCTGTCTAACTTGATTTTCAAAATCATTTTTGAGCTCTTCCATGGTCTGACCCCATTGAGTATTTAATTTGGATGTTTAGGATGGAGAAATCTTGACTTCTATGTCTTTACCTGATGGTAAGCATTGTTCTTCCTCATCAGAAAGGAAAGGAGGAAACATCTGTTCACTAAGAAAATAACCTTCTATGGTCTTATTTTTTCTTCCCTTTTCTGGGCTTTTTCCCAGTGAGTTACTTGATTTCTGAGATTCCTTCCCACACCCACCTTGCCTCCAGATCTGCCCAGCTAGAGCTTAGGGTCTGAGATTCAAACGTTGCTCCCCCACCTCAGTGCTTTCAATGGGGGCAGGGCTGCTATTCAGTGAGAGATTAAGTTCTGTTGCTCAGGTGCGGGCAGGGTCACCTCCCAAGCTCAGTTCCCTCAGGGGCTGTACTCAGAGACCTTCAACAATGGATCTGAGGTCCTTCTTGCTTTGGGAGCTCCTGTCTACTGCTGTCTCTGCAGCTGCCTCCCAAAGGGGCCTGAGTTATGGAGACACCCCACTCCCCTCTTGGTCCTCCAAACAGTCTCTCTCACTGACCTGTAGCGCCTGTGGGTTGAGGGACCTTCGAGGCCACTGGAGATTCTGTCCCTGAAGCCTGCTCGGATCTGCTCCCCTCTGTGCTGCGGGGCCAAGGCAGGACTGGGCTCTGCTCCAGTCCCATGAGCAACAAACCTTTGGTGACGGTTTTTCAGATCTCTCTGGAACAGAAATCTTCTCCACTCTGTGGTTCTGTGGCTTCCAGTGCTCCAGAATTTGTTGGGAGTTCTTCTTTACAGATATTTTTTCGGCTGTGGTTTCAGAACTAGCATATGTGTGTCTTTCTACTCCATTCCAATTTTTAAAGAACTATTTTCTTCAGTGAACTTTTGAACCTCCTTTTCCATGTGACCAATTCTGTTTTTTTTAAGTATTATTTTCCTTATTGGCTTTCTGGACATCTTTTGCCATTTGAATTAACCTATTTTCAAAGGTGGTATTTTCTTCAGCCCTTTTTTGGATCTCCTTTAGCAAGCTATTGACTCTCCTTTCATGCCATTCTTGCATTGCTCTCCTTTTTCTCCACAGTTTTCCTCCACCTCTCTTACTTTATTTTCAAAATCCTTTTTGATCTCTTCCCTGGCCTGAGACCATTGCATATTTTTTTTTTTTTTTTTTTTTTTTTTGTGGCTTGCTGTTTTCCTCTGATTGTATGCTTTGCTTTTCCTCATCCAAAAACTTGGAAGAAAATACCTTTTCAATAAGAAAGTCACCTTTTGTAATCTTGCTTTTCCCCTTTTGAGGCGTTTTCCCAACTGGTTACTTGAATTTTGAGTCCTTTTTCAAGTGGAGGGTATACCACCTTAGGCTTCACTGGTTTTGTACAGCTGTTCTCTGATGTATCTCCAGGGACCTGTAAGTTCTTAGTTCCTGCAAGGTGGCACAATCAAGTGAGGGCAGTTTCATCCCTTCCTGGCCTGTTCTCTAGTCTGTGAACAACCAAAAGCACTCTTTTCTACTGTAGAATTTCAAGCAGGATTGTCTCTTCATAGCCTCCATCCACTGTGCCACACCAGGCCTCTTCCTCTCCCTAGGACCCAGAGCAGCCACTCTGAAACCCAAATCAGCTGCTTGATTCCCCCAGTGTTTTTAAGCCTAGGGCTCTAAAAGTGATTGCTGCTGCCTTGGAGTCAGGGCTGAGGACAGGGTCATACTCCCCTCTTATCCAGGTGAAATGACTTTCTTACCAGCCCTGGAAGCTCTCTTTGGCTTTTGTGGATTTAGAAATCTGGGAACTGTGGAAGGTATGAGTGGTTCAGCACCATGAAGCTTGATCTAGCTCTGTCTGTGCAGCCAGGCCCACTTTATGCTGCACTCTGCTACAAGCACAGTGTGACAGACCTTTACTATTGGCCTTTCAGACTGTCTTGGGCTGGAAATCTGTTTCACTCTGTCATTTTGTGGCTTCTGCTGCTGTAGAGTTTGTTTAGAGTCATTTGTACAGGTATTTTAAGGACTCTTTGCGAAGAGCTAGAGCAAGTCCAAACTTCTATTCCACCACCCTGGTTCTACCCCCAGGTAGGTACTCTTTTTATCCCCATTTTATAGTTGATGAAAATGAGGCAAAGGTTAATTGATTTTTGCAGGGTCACATAACTAATATCTACATGATGTTAAATTTTAACTCAGAGCATCTGACTCTTGACTAACTCTCCATTAGTGGCACACATCACCTGGCTTCCTCTGGATGGAAAGAAAAGCAACAGTGTTTATTTGGCACTTACTATCACATATCTGTATGTATGTATGTGTGTGTGTGTGTGTGTATATATATATATATAATATATATATATATATACATACATATATGTATATATAATCTTTGTATATACATATGGGTATATATATACATATATACATACATACATATATACATATGTATATATATATATATATATGGACATATACATATATGGATATATGCATGCACACATAGTTTTAACCCATTTTCCTTTCAAGTAATAGATTGGAAGAAGTAGAATTTGTGACGTGTTCAAATGCCTATTCTTATGTGTACAAATACATATACACATATGCATACAAGGGTCTCTAAGTGGAAAAATGAATAGATTGCTGAGACTGTAGTTAGGAAGACTCATCTTCCTGAGTTTAAAAATGGCCTTAGACACTTACTACCTTTGTGACTCTGGGCACTTAACCCTGTTTGCTTCAATTTCCTCGTCTTTAACATGAGCTGGAGAAGGAAATGGTAAACTCTTTCAGTCTCTTTGCCAAGAATACCCTAAATGAGGTCATGAAAGTCAGAAAGGATTGAAAAATGACTAATCCAAAGCAGTTGCATCATGGTGGAAAAAAAAAAAGAAATTCCACTCTCTTCAGCTCTTAGTTTGCAACTTCTTCTGGTCAGATACTTAGATTGCCCAAGGGTAACTCCTTCCTTTATGGTAAGGAAACCTATGAACATAGGTTAGCTATGTAAATCTCCTTTCTACAATGCTAATTAGATTTCACAGTGGATTGAATTTTCCTTCTTTTTTGCCTTGGTCAGATAAGTACGTATCATAAAGTTCTCTTTAGCATTTGTTAATACCTCGTTGACTCATCTTAAGAAATGATGTCCTATGACTAGACCAAGTATATGTGGATGTTGAGGGATGGAGTGCATACTGGAATTTTGTCCTGCTTTCTTTATGCTTTGTCTTTGCCCATGGAATTTGTCTGATGTCTAGAGGAGCACTGTGCTAGAAGACTATTCAATATTCAACAGTAATTAATTTCTCATTAATGGCACAGGCCTATTTCATCAAGAATATCAAGATCTAATATCAAAAATGACACAAGGAAAATTATACTTAGTTTTATCTGGTCCAGGATGAGCCTACTCATGTCTAGTCTTGGACTATACATCCAGAAGACTTCTAGAAATGGAGGAAAAAGTGTTAATTATTAAAATTAAGTCAGGTCCTCCTATAGTTTCCTTTTGGGTTTAAGGTTGACTGTGATACTCTCATATTCTACCTCCACTGAAACGGTTATTTATAGAAGACAGATTTTCTAGGTACTGAAGACAATTACTACGAAAGTTTTGGTTTTAGGGTTAAGCTCACTTGGAAGAGGTGAAATCACTGGAAGTGAATTCTGTAGTCCTGCTTCAGCTGAACTCTAAACTTCATATTTTTTTTTCTGAGAAATTGTATGTCCTAATCACCTGGATATAGTTTAGAATTTAAAACAGGATGACAGAAAACTTCGAATCATCCCTTCACACATTAGTCTCATTCACCTCATCTACACAATCAAATACTAAATTCTGTCATCTTTTCTTATTCACCTTTCTTATATCTCTTTTTTTCCCACTCAGATGAAGACTGCCTTAGTTCATGCACCACTTATATAGTCTATATAGGCCTTCGAATTGGTTTTCCTATCTCAAATTTCTACCAATTTCCATTCACTGTTCAGTTGTCTGCAAGAGATTTTCCTGAAGAATAGATCCAACTATGTTAGTCATCTGCTCAAAAAACTCTAATCTCTCCCAATTACATTTAGAAGAAAACATCAATTCCTCTGTTTGACATTTAAACTTCTTCATAATCTGGCTACCAACTATGACTCCAATCTTTGTATGTATTATTCTGTGATATACTCTATATTGTAATCAAATGCCTTAAATCATTGTTAAACATCATCTTGGTTTCCTATATCCATGTCTTTTCACTGACTCTTTTCTATGCCAGAATGCACTTCTTCCAATTAGTATCTTACAATCTCTAATTTGTTTCTTAGCTAAGCTCTAGTATTACATTTTATGTGAGACTTTTTCAAGATTCCTTCCCAACTCCTCATTCCTTCATTCAAAATTAGTCTGTATTTATATTTTTCCCCATTTTCCACATTCTATTCCTTTGAAGATAGCCTAGAATAAGCATAATTATTCTCCAAGAACAAGAGATTTAACTTCAATCCATTCCATTTAACATTTGTTAAACATTTAACTACTACCTAAGCATTGTGCCAAAGGGATACAATTAATTAAAAGAAAGACAGTTCTTTTGTTTAAGAAGCTTTCAGTCTGATAAAGGGAGACAACAGACACATACACACACACACACACACACACACACACAAAATGAGTTAGGAAAAGTGGGGAAAACAAAATGTTATTGATTGTGGGGACATGCCATATTTATCCATGAAGTTAAAACAAGGCAAAGCAGTAGATACAGAATTGAATGAGCCAAAAATTCAGTTTTTGCTTTCTCTAAAGGAGGGCATTGGGAGGTGTTTGGTACCATGGGGGAGAGGAGGTGGAGCGAGATGGTATCCATCTAGATTTGCATAAGCAAAAAGTGTTAGCTTAGAAGTGATAAACTGAACCATGATGGTCCATTTTGGTCCATGTAGTAACCAGGGAAAGTAACAAATTCAGAGTGGGATTCAAGAAGATGATCATAAACATGAACTTTGTCAGGACATTGATTTTAATCTTCTTTCCTTATTACTCTGATATTGATAAAAGACTTTTCACCTTCTTTAAAAAAAAAACATTTTGCCTATCTTGTAATAGAACAATCAAACAGGTGTCCACCCAACAATCCAAAGTCAAAATCCAGTTCAAATTTTATAGGCCAATGATCCAGACAAGCAATACAATTGCAGCTATTTTCAAAATGCTTTTAGTTCACACTTAAATACTGAGAAGAGTGACATTAAAGCAGGCTCAGTTAGGTTACATAGTGGATAGAGTACTGGGCCTGGAGTCAGGAGGACTCATCTTCCTGAATTTAATTCTGGTCACAGACTAGCTGTGTGATCCTGAGCAAGTCACTTAAGCTTGGTTGAATCAGTTTTCTAATCTGCAAAATGAATTGGAAAAGGAAACAGCAACCACTCCAGTAACTTTACCAAGAAAACCCCAAATGGTCTTACAAAAAGTTGGGTATGATTAAAATGAATTAACAAAAACAATACTAATGCAATCACCACCGCACTCACCAAAATTCATTTATGGGATGAGAAAAAGCAACATTTTCCCATATTTTGTATTTAGAATTACTGACTAAAAGATAGTGCATTTGTATTTTAACTTATGAGCCAATCGTGAAGATGTATAAGCGTAAGATTTCCCAAAAGCAAATAATAATAAAAAAAAAAAAAACAAGCAAACAAACAAATTCAAGGGAAATTTGTCAAGGCAACATAAGGGGCTGAATTACTGGTTCTGATTTTCAGCAACATGAATTACTTGGCTCAGATACATTAAAGCTTTTCTCAAAAATTTAATGCTAAGTAATTCTATTTTAATTGCTAATAAAAGCAATCACAATGCAAAAATAAAATTGAAAAGAAGTTTTAAGAAGTAAGTCTCAGATCTTATGCCAGTGACCAACTCATTTGGCAAGAGTTCTTCCAGTGTTTGGTGTTTCTTCAATGAGGTAGCTGTAATATTAGTGAACAGGCAGGCAGAAAGAGAATTTTTTTTTCAGTCTTTCTGGCTGACTGTAGAGAGATAACTCCACAGTTAGGGCAGTCACCATAGCATGAGACTGAAGACAAAGCTCAACTTCAAGGGGAGAAAAGGTCTGCCTAATTCAATGGAATTCTGAGACACTCAGAGAGATGTCAAACATGTTGACATATTCAGTTAGTTCCTCAGTCAAGCTTAGCTCAGGGACTGGAATCTAGTTTATCTAGTATGCTGTGAGTCCAATTCCCTGACTTGCTAGAAATATTCATCCCAGCTATTAGTTACACAGGTAAGGCCTTCCATGCCAAAAATAATGGGATATGTAGAAAAAATAGGTCTATCTCCGATTCCCAGGCTCTTTGGAGTAGTAGAGTCTGAAATAAACTTCTTCTGAACAAGAGAGGATTATATGGCTTTTAAAAGAGGAAAGAAAAGAAAGTGGAAGAAAAGAACATAAATGTCTTCAAATATTGGAACATGGCAAAATGTGAAAATTCACAATACACATAAATCTTCCCCACCAAGCAATGTGCCACCTTTTATATTATAAGACTTCATAAAAGAGTCAATTACTTCAATGTGCCAGGGAATTAGAGTCTTAGATTCCCTGCCAGATGGAAATATGATGTCTGGAAAGGGAGATATATGTACAATGGTGTGAGACCTAGCAGTTTCAACCCATAGGTGATTGAAAGAAAACTGTTTGGCTCCCTTTGTGTAGACTTACATTTTCTGCATGATTAAAATAATTCAAAATCTTGCCCAATTCTACTATTGCAGGTATAGTCTGTTAACAAAATATTTATATTAGCAAACTGGGTGGAGGAGCCAAGATGGTGGAGTAGAAAGACTCACATATGCTAGCTCCGAATCCACAGCCCAGTAATTTCCTGTAAAAAGAACTCCCCACAAATTCTGGAGCACTGCAAGCCATGCAGAAACACAGTGGAAGAGATTTCTGTTCCAGAGAGCCCTGGAAAGCCATGGCCAGGGGTCCATCATGCTCCAGACAGCAGA
Organism: Bettongia penicillata ogilbyi; assembly: GCA_023548195.1. Taxonomy (NCBI): domain Eukaryota; kingdom Metazoa; phylum Chordata; class Mammalia; order Diprotodontia; family Potoroidae; genus Bettongia; species Bettongia penicillata. The sequence goes on along the minus strand of JAJHZJ010000688.1, from coordinate 300,796 downwards.
GCCCAACCCTGAGCTGCCCTGGCCGCACAGGCCCAGAGGAACAGATCCGAGCAGGCTTCAGGGATGAAATCTCTGGCGGCCGCGAAGGTCCCTCCACCCAGAGGCACTCCAGGTCAGTGAGAGAGACTGCTGGGCTGGCTGAGAAGGGAGCGGGGTGTCTCCATGGCTCAGGACCCCTCGGGAGGCAGCGGCAGAGAGAGTGGCAGAGGCAGTGGTAGAGGCAGCGGCAGAGGCCTAGGACTCCTGGATCAGGCAGGAGCTCCATTACCCAAGGTCTCTCCATAAACCCCCTGAGGGAACTGAGCCTGGGAGGTGGCCCTGACCCCACCCAAACACAAGAACTTTAGCTCACATAGAATAGCAGCAGCTCCTGTCTCAGAAAGACCTGAGGCTGGGAAGCAGCATTTGAATCTCAGATCCCAAGCACAAGTGGAGGAAAAACTGGGAAGAGAAACCAGAGAGATGCAAGAAAAGCATGAAAAATGGGTCAATACCTTGGTAAAGGAGACCCAAAAACATGCTGAAGAAAATAACACCTTAAAAAAATAGGTTTACTCAATTGGCAAAAGAGGTTCAAAAAGCCAATGAGGAGAAGGACGTTTTCAAAAGCAGAATTAGCCAAATGGAAAAAGAGGTTCAAAAGCTCACTGAAGAAAATAGTTCCCTCAAGATTAGAATGGAACAGACGGAGTCTAATGACTTTCTGAGAAACCAAAAAAAAAATCATAAAACAAAATCAAAAGAATGAAAAAATGGAAGAGAATGTGAAATATCTCATTGTAAAAAGAACTGACCTGGAAAATAGATCCAGGAGACAAAATTTAAAAATTATGGGACTACCTGAAAGCCATGATCAAAAAAAGAGCCTAGACATCATCTTTCATGAAATTATCAAGGAAAACTGCCCTCAGATTCTAGAACCAGAGGACAAAATAAGTATTGAAGGAATTCATCGATCAAGAAAGAGAAACTCCTAGGAACATTGTGGCCAAATTCCAGAATTCCCAGGTCAAGGAGAAAATTTTGCAAGAAGCTAGAAAGAAACAATTCTAGCATTGTGGAAATGCAATCAGGATAACACAAGAACTAGCAGCTTCTACAATAAGGGATCGAAGGGCGTGGAATAGGATATTCCAGAAGTCAAAGGAACTAGGACTCAAACCAAGAATCACTTAGCCAGCAAAACTGAGTATAATACTTCAGGGGAAAAATGGTCTTTCAGTGAAACAGAGGACTTTCAAGCATCCTTGATGAAAAGACCAGAGCTGAAAAGAAAACTTGACTTTCAAACACAAGAATGAGAAGAAGCATGAAAAAGTAAACAGCAAAGAGAAGTCATAAGGGACTTACCAAAGGTGAACTGTTTACATTCCTACATGGAAAGACAATATTTGTAACTCGTAAAATTTTTCAGTATCTGGGTGGTTGGTGGGACCACATACACACACATATATGTGTGCACGCACACAAACATACACACCTGCATGCACACACAGTGACAGAGAGCACAGAGTGAATTGAATAGGATGGGACCACATCTTAAAAGAAATTAAGGTAAATGGTGAGAGAGAAATGTGGTGGGAGGAGAGAGGGTGAAATGGAATTCAGTAAATTATATTTCATTCAAGAGGCAAGCAGGAGACTTTTTAGTGGAGGGAAAAAGAGGAGAGCTGAGAAAAAAACCAAGACGTTTACCCTTATCACATTTGACTAAAGGAAGGAATAAAATGCACAGTCATTTTGGTATGAAAACCTATCTTACAGTACAGAAAAGTGGGGGAGAAGGAGATAAGCAGGGAGGGAGGGATGATGGAAAGGAGGGCAATGGGAGGAGGGAGTAATTTGAAGTCAACATTAGGGGAGGGACAGGATCAAAAGACAGAATAGAACCAATGGGCGGCAGAATGGGATGGAGGGAAATAGAGTTAGTCTTACAGAACACGACTGTTATCAAAGTCATTTTCAAAACTACACAGATACGGCCTATATTGAATTGCCTGCCTTCCCAAAGGGAATGGGTGCGGAGGGAGGGATGGGGAGAATTTGGAACTCGAAGTTTTAGGAACAACTGTTGAGTATTGTTCTTGGTACTAGGAAATAAGAAATACAGTTAATGGGGAATAGGAAGTCACCTGGACCTACAGGAGAAAAGAGAAGATGGGGACAAGAGAAGGGAGGGATGATAGGAAAGAGGGCAGATTGGTGATAGTGAACATTAGAATGCTCGGTGTATTGGAGTGGGGGGAGGGGAAAAATGGGGAAAAAATTTGGAACCCAAAATTTTGTTAAAATGAATGTAAAAAGTTAAATAAATAAATTTGTTTTAAAAAAAGAAAAAAGAAAACTGACCCCAGACAGAGTGTTCTCTTCTGCATTTTAATGGTTTAAAGCTACTGATTTGGGCTAGTTATATCAGTCATGTTGCTAAGTAAATTCTTCACAGTGGATCAATAGATGATCAATTTTTCCTTACTAAACAGTTAATTGTATAAACACTGGGGACTTATATTGCATGAAATATTATTTTTGGTTAGTTTTCTTTCTTTTTGATTCGGAATCCAATAATTTTAAAGAGCTTCTTAAAACGTGTTCTTTATTTCTTTATAAATCTTGCATCTAATTTTTAAAAGAGTGTTTTTAGGTAGAGTATAGCAATTTATTGTGGTCATCTTGTTTCCTCTTAGTCCATTTTTTCAGCTTTTGATATTAAATTAAATATTAAATAGCCTAGGACATTCTACAATTACCCAGTTAGGAGCTCAAGAAAGAGATTTTCATGGTGATTAAAAATCTGGCGAAAAGATTTTGCCAACCTTCCTACCTTAAAGAATAATTCTTAATTTTTATAAAAGAAGCAATTTTATTTTATATATTTTGATTGAGTTATTTCATTTGTTTTCAGTATTCGACAATCACTTCCACATGTCATAGATTTTTTTTTCCATTCCCTCTTTCTCATTTTCCCCTCCCTCTATACTCCCTCTCTGAGACACTATAAAATCTTACATAGATTCTACATGTACATTCCTATTAAATGCATGTTGCATAGAAGAATGAAAATGAATGGAGAAATCATAAGACAAAATGTAATATAAACAAAAATGGTTGGTTTCTATCTATGATTCAATTCTACAATTCTTTCTCTGGACGTGGAAGATGTTTTGCCTCACAAGTACATTGGAAATTTTTTACGTCAATGAATTTCAATTAAGTACTAAGTCTACTAGAAAAATTTCTCTAACACTGTGGTTGTTACTGTGTACAAAGTTCTCCTGGTTCTGCTCCTTCCACTCACCACCAGTTCTTATAAGTCTCTCCAGGCTTCTCTGAAGTCTTCCTGTTCATCAATTTTTATAACACAATAGTATTCCATTACATTCATATACCACAATTTGTTCAGTCATTCCCCATTTCGTGGGCATTCCTTTGATTTACAGTTTATGGCCACCACAAGGAGAGCTGCTATAAATATTTTTGTGTATGTGGGACCCTTTCCCATTTCTGTGATCTCTTTGGGATAGAATCCTAGAAGCGATACTGCTGGGTCAAAGTGTGTGAATATTTTGTAGCCCTTCTGGCATAGTTCCAAATGGCTCTCCAGAATGGTTTCATCGACTCATGACTTCACCAACAGTGAATTAGTATTCCAACTCTCCCATATCTTCTCCACATTTATCATCTTCCTGTTTTATCATGTCAGTCAATCTGATAGGTGTCATGTGGCACCTCAGGGTTGGTTTGATTTGCATCTCTCTAATCAATAGTGATTTAGAGCATTTTTTCATATTAATTTCTTCCTCTGAAAATTCACTATTCATATCTTTGAGCGTTTGTCAGTTGGGAAATGACTTGTGTAATTGTGTATTTGACTCAATTCTCCATATAAGCATATAGAAATGAGGCCTTTATCACGGATACTAGTTGTAAAAATTCTTACCCAGTTTTCTGTTTCCCTCCTAATCTTGGATGCGTTGGCTTTGTGCAAAAAACCTTTCAATTTAATGTAATCAAAATTGTCCATTTTGCACTTCATACAGTTCTCTATCACTTGTCATGTCATACATATCTACATTCTCCATAAATCTGACAAATACACTATACCTTGCTCTCCTAATTTGTTTATACTATCAATCTTTATACTCAGATCATGTATTCATTTGGACTTTATTCTTGTGTTTGATGTCAGGCATTGGTCTATGCCCAGTTTCCGCCACACTTTTATCCAATTTTCCCAGCAATTCTCATCAAACAGTGAGCTCTTATCCCACAAGCTGGGGACCTTGGATTTATCGAACAGTAGATTTCTATAGCTATCTTGAGTACCTAAAGCATTCCACTGGTTTATTCTCTGTTGCTTAGCCAGTGCCAAGTGGTTTTGATGATTGTTGCTTTATAAAACAATATGAGGTATGGTAGGGCTAGGTCACCTTCCCTAAAATTTCTTTTCATTAGTTCCCTTGATATTCTGGAAATTTTTCTTCCAGATAAATCTTTTTATTACTTTTTGTAGCATTAGAAAATAATTATCTGGTAGTTTGATTAATATACTGAATAAGTAAATTACTTTAGGTAGAAATATCATTTTTATTATGTTAGCTCAGCCTATGAGCTACTGATGTTTCTCCACTTACTTAGATCTCATTTTATTTGTGTGAAAAGTATTTTGTAATTGTGTTCACATAGTCCCTGGGTTTGTTTTGGCAAGTAGACTTCCTGATATTTTATGGTGTCTACAGTAGTTTTAAATAGGATTTCTTTTAATATCTCTTCCTGTTGGGCTTTGTTGGTAACATATAGAAATGCAGAAGATTTATGTGCATTTGTTTTGTAACCTGCAACATCACCAAAGGTGTTTATTATTTCAGGTAGATTTTTTGCTTGATTCTCTGGGATTCTGTATCATCATATCATCTGCAAAGAGTGATGGCTTAATTTCTTCTTTGCACATTCTAATTCCTTCAATTTCTTTTTCTTCTCTTATTGCTACAACCAGCATTCCTAATACCATATTGAATAACAGTGGTGATAATGGGCATACTTGTTGTACCTCTGATCTTATTGGAAATGCATCTACCTTGACCCCATTGCATATAATGCTTATTAATGGCTTCAGGTAGACACTGCTTATTATTTTATGGAAAGTTCCCTTTATTCCTACACTTTCCAATGTTTTCAGTAGGAATGGGTGTTGTATTTTGTCAAAAGCTTTTTCTGCATCTATTGAGATAATAATTTGGTTTCTGATAGTATTGTTGTTGATATTATCAATAATGCTAATAGTTTTCTATTATTGAACCAGCCCTGCTTTCCTGGTATATATCCTACTTGATCATAATGTATTATTCTCATGATAAGTTGCTGTATTCTTTTTGCTATTATGCTGTTTATAATTTTTGCATCTATATTCATTAGAGAAATTGGTCTATATTTTTCTTTCTCTATTTTGGCTCTTCCTGGTTTAGGTGTCAGAACCATATTTATATTATAAAAGGAATTTGGTAGGAGTCCTTCTTTGGCAATTTTCCCAAATGGTCTATGTAGTATAGAAATTAATTTTTCTTTTAATGTGTGATAGAATTCATTCATAAATCCATCTAGCCCTGGAGATTTTTTTCCAAGGGAGTTTATTGATTAAGTACTCAACTTCCTCTTCTGGTAATCTGAGAAATTTATATTTCTTAAAATAATCATCCATCTCATTTAGATTGTTGAATTTATGGGCATACAGTTGGACAAAGTAATTTCTAAAGATTGTTTGAATTTCCTTCTAACTGGAGGTGAGTTCACCATTTTCATTTTTGATATTGGTAATTTGGATTTCTTTTTTTTAAAAATCAAATTAACCAAAGCTTTATCATTTTTATTGTTTTTTTTATATTGATTAGAGTGATGCAAATCAAAGCAAATTTGAGATACCACATCATACCTGTCATATTTGCTAATATGAGAAACTGGATTATGATAAATGTTGGAGAAAATGTGAGAGAGTTGGAACACTAATTCATTATTGGGGGAGCTATGGGCTGATCAAACCATTCTCGAAAGTAATTTGGAACTATGCTCAAAGGGCTACAGAAATGTTCATACCCTTTGACCCCTAAGATCACTTCTAGGACTGTATCCCCAAAAGATCATCAAAATGGGAAAGGGCCCCATATGTACAATAATATTTGTAGTAGCTCTTTTTGTGGTGGCCACAAACTGGAAATCAAGGGGGTGCCTATCAATTGGAGAATGGCTGAACAACTTGTGGTATATGGATGTAATGGAATACTCTTATGTTATAAGAAAAGATGAACAGGAAAACTTCAGAGAGGCCAGAAAAAACTTAAATGGCCTGATGCTGAGTGAAAGGAGAAGAACCAAGAGAACTTTGTACACAACAACAACCAAAGTGTGTGAGGATTTTTCTGGTAGACTTAGTACTTGATTTCAATGCAAGGACTTATAGAATTCTCAATGACCTCTTAAGGCAGAATGCCTTCCATATCCAGAGAAAGAACTATGGAATTCAATTACAGAATGTAGCAGATAATTTTCCTTTCTAGAATGTTTTGATTTGTTTTATGCTTTCTCCTATTCATTTCAATTCTTCTGTGCAACATGACTAAGGAGAAAATATATTGAATAGGAATGCATGTGCAAAACCATATACCATCTCAGAGGGAGGGAGGAGATAGGGGGTAATGAAAGGGAGGGATGGGAAAAAAATCTAAGTTATATGGAAGAGATTTTAGAACACTAAAAACAAAATAAAATAAATAAAATAAAATAACATCGCTCTCATTTAGATTGCTGAATTCATGGGCATACATTTAGCCCAGTAATTTCTTATTATTTTTTAATTTCTTCCTCCCTGGAAGTTAGTTAAACTTTTGCATTTTTGATATTGCTAAGTTGGTGTTCTTCTGTCCGTTTTGAATAAATTTGACCAAAGGTTTACCAATTTTATTGTATTTTTCAAAAAACCGATTCTTAATTTTATTTATTAGTTCAATAGTTTTCTTAATTTCAATTTTATTAACCTCTCCTTTAGCTTTCGGTGTTTCTAATTTGGTATTTACTTGGGGATTTTCAATTTGTTCCTTTTCTAGCTTTTTCAGCTACAGGCCCAATTCATTGATATTCTCTGTCTTTATTTTATTCACATAGACATTCAAATATACAAAAATTCCCTTAAGAACTGCTTTTGCAGTATCCCATAAGATTTGAGAGGTTGTCTCTTCATTTCTGTTCTCTTTGATGATGCTGTTGATTATTTCTATAATTTGCTGTTTAATCCACTCATTCTTAAATTAGATTTTTTCAAAATTTATAATTAATTTTTAGTTTATATTTCCATAGTCTTTGATTACATATAATTTTTTTTGCCTTATGATCTGAGAAGGATGCACTGACTATCTCTGCTTTTCTACACTGCATTGTGAGGTTTTTACGGCCTAGTACATGTTCCGTTTTTGTATATGTGCCATGTACCCCTGCATAAAAAATATATTACTTTCCATCTCCATTCAATTTTCTCCAGAGATCTATCACATCTACCGTATCTAGAGTTTTATTCACCTACTTAACTTTTTTCTTGTTTATTTTGAGGTTGAATTTATCAAGTTAAGGGAGGGAGAGGTTGAGGTCCCCCCACAGCACAGTTTTGCTGTCTATTTCTTCCTGTAACTCCTTCAACTCCTCCAAGATTTGGATGCTATACCACTTGGAGCATACATGTTTAGTAATGATATTGCTTCATTGTCTATTGTGCCTTTCAGTAGGATATAGTTTCCTTCCTTATCTCTTTTGATTAGATCTATTTCTGCTTTGTTTTGTTTGAGATTAGGATTGCTATTCCTGCTTTTTTATTTATTTAACTTTTCCATTCATTTTCACAAAATTTTTGGTTCCAAATTTTCTCCCCTTTTATCCCCTCCCCCCACCCCAATACACTGAGCAATCTAATTTTCCCTATTTCCAATCTGCCCTCTCTTCTATCATCCCTCCTTTCTCATGTCCCCATCTTGTCTTTTGTCCTGTAGGGCCAGAAGACTTTCTATTCCTCATTAACTGTATGTCTTATTTCCTAGGAGCAACAACAACACTAAACAGTTGTTCCTAAAACTTTGAGTTCCAAATTCTCCCCATCCCTCCCTCCCCACCCATTCCCTTTGGGAAGGCAGGCAATTCAATATAGGCCATATCTGTGTAGTTTTGGAAATGACTTCTATAATAGTCGTGCTGTGTAAGACTAACTGAATTACTCTCCATCCTATCATGCCCCTCATTGTTTCTATTCTGTCTTTTGATCCTGTCCCTCCCCGAATGTTGACTTCAAATTGCTCCCTCCTCCCATTGCCCTCCCTTCCATCATACCCCCCCTTGCTTATCTCCTTCTCCCCCACTTTCCTGTACTGTAAGATAGGTTTTCATACCAAAATGACTGTGCATTTTATTCCTTCCTTTAGTCAAATGTGATAAGGGTAAACTTAGTGTTTTTTTTTTTTCCCTCAGCTCTCCTCTTTTTCCCTCCACTAAAAAGTCTCCTGCTTGCCTCATAAATGACACATAATTTACCCCATTCCATTTCACCCTCTTTCCTCCCCCTACCTTTCTCTCTCACCATTTACCTTAATTTCTTTTAAGATATGGTCCCATCCTATTCAATTCACTCTGTGCTCTCTGTCTCTGTATGTGCGTGCACGTGTGTATGTGTGTGTGCGTGCACGCATCTACATGTGTGTGTGATCCCACCAACTACCCACATACAGAAAAGTTTTAAGAGTTACAAATATTGTCTTTTCATGTAGGAATGTAAAGAGTTCACTTTTGGTAAGTCCCTTATGACTTCTCTTTGCTGTTTACTTTTTCATGCTTCTTCTCATTATTGTGTTTGAAAGTCAAATTTTCTTTTCAGCTCTGGTCTTTTCATCAAGAATGCTTGAAAGTCCTCTGTTTCATTGAAAGATCATATTTTTCCCTGAAGTATTATGCTCAGTTTTGCTGGGTAGGTGATTCTTGGTTTGAGTCCTAGTTCCTTTGAATTCTGGAATATCCTATTCCATGCCGTTCAGTCCCTTAATGTAGAAGCTGCTAGATCTTGAGTTATCCTGATTGTATTTCCACAATACTGGAATTGTTTCTTTCTAGCTGCTTGCAATATTTTCTCCTTGACCTGGGAGTCCTGGAATTTGGCCACAATGTTCCTAGAAGTTTCTCTTTTTGGATCTCTTTCAGGTGGTGATCGATTTATTCTTTCAATACTTATTTTGCCCTCTGGTTGTAGAATGTCAGGGCAGTTTTCCTCGATAATTTCATGGAAAATGATGTCTACGCTCTTTCTTTGATCATGACTTTCAGGTAGACCCATAATTTTTAAATTGTCTCTCCTGGATCTATTTTCCAGGTCAGTTGTTTTTCCCTTGAGATGTTTCACATTCTCTTCCTTTTTTTCATACTTTTGGTTTTGTTTGGTGATTTCTTGGTTTCTCAGAAAATCATTAGACTCCTTCTGTTCCATTATAATTTTGAAAGAACTATTCTCTTCAGTGAGCTTTTGAACCTCTTTTTCCATTTGGCTAATTCTGCTTTTGAAAGCATTCTTCCCCTCATTGTCTTTTTGAACCTCTTTTGCCTATTGAGTGAGCCTATTTTTCAAGGTGTTATTTTCTTCAGCATTTTTTTGGGTCTCCTTTACCAAGGTATTGACCCGTGCTTCATACTTTTCTTGCATCTTTCTCATTTCTCTTCCCAGTTTTTCCTCCACCTGTCTAACTTGCTTTTCAAAATCCTTTTTGAGCTCTTCCAAGGCCTGAGCCCACCTGACATCCCCCTTGGATGTCTGGGATACAGAGGCCCCGCCCTCCATGTCTTTCCCTGATGATAAGAATATTTCCTCATCATCAGAATCGAAAGACGGGAACATTTGCACCTGCTCAAAGAAGCTTTCTATGGTCTTATTTTTCTTCCTTTTTCTGGGCCTTTTCCCAGCCAGTTACTTTACTTCTGAGATTCCTGTCCACCCCTGCCTAGATCGGCCAGCTAGTGCTTGGGGTCTGAGATTCAAATGGGCTTTCCGTGGCATGCACGGTTCCTATTCAATGTGACCTTAAGTTCTGGTGCTGGGGTGGGGGCAGGGCCACCTCCCAGGCTCAGTTCCCTCAGGGGCTTTATGCAGAGACCTTCAGTGATTGGGTGGGTGGGGGCACTGCCCTCTCCCAGCCTCAGCTCCTTCAGGTGGTTTATGAAGAGACCTTCAGTAATGAAGATCCTGCCTGCTTGGGGAGTCCTGGGGGGCCACTGCTGCTGCCACTGCCCCTGCCTTTGCCTCTGCCACTTCCTCCCATGGGGGCCCAAGTCACGGAGACACCCCACTCCCCCCTCGGCCAGCCCAGGTGTCTGTCTCACTGACCTGTAACGGCTGTGGTTGGAGGGACTTTTCCCGCCACCGGAGGTTTCGTCCCTGAAGCCTGCTCAGATCTGCTCCTCTGGGGCCACAGCCAGGGAAGCGCTGGGTTGGACTCCACTTTCCGGGGTGCAATGGACCTTGGGGACGGCTCTCCAGGGCTCTCTGGAACGGAAATCTCTTCCACTGTGTTTCTGCACACCCTGCAGTGATCCAGAACTTGTGGGGAGCTCTTCTTACATTAAATCCATGGGCTGTGCGTTCGGAGCTAGCATATGTGAGTCTTTCTACTCTGCCATCTTGACTCCACCCCTATTTCTGCTTTTTTTACATCAGAAGAAGGACAAGATATTCTGCTCCAACCTTTTCCCTTTTCTGTGTGTGTGTGTTTGTGTGTGTGTGTGTGTGTGTGTGTGTTTGAAATGTGTTTCCTCCAAATAATATTTTGTTGGATTATGGTTTTTAATCCATTTTGCTCTCCCTCTCAGTTTTATGGGAGAGTTCATCTCATTCACATTCACACTAAGATCTGTGTCTTTCCTTCCATCCCTTCTCCCCCTCTTTATGCTTTTAGTTCTCCCTTGTCCCTTCCCCTCCACAGAAGGGTTTTAATTTTGGGCCACTGCCTCCCTCAGTCTTCCTTCCCTTCTTTCAACTCCTCTCCATTTTAATCCCCTTTTCCCGTACTTCTTCTTCACTCCCTTTTACCCTACCCTCCCTTTTCTTTCCCCCTTCCCTTCCTACTGCCTATGGAGCTAGGTGTATTTCTATGCTTAACTAAGTTTCTTCTTCCCTCCTCCAATCCCAATTAGATGAGAGTATCCTTTAAACTATGTTCATCTCCCTTGCCTATTTCCCTATACTATAATATATTTCTGTGTCTTTTCCTGTGATGCAATTTATGTTTTTCTACCTCCTTTTTACATCTCCCATTACAATCCCTTCACACCCTTAAATTACATTTGCTATCATCACACCATTTAATTTATACCCACTCCCTCTATCTATGTGTATCCCTTTCATATATCATACTAAATATACAATTCTCAAGATTAACAAGCATCATCTTCCCTTATAGGGATGTGAACGGTTTGCCCAAATTGAGTAACAATTTTTTTCCTTCTTTTCCTGTTTATGCCACTCTTGAAATGTGTATCTGAAGATGGATTTTTCTGTTGTATCCTTGCCTTTTCATCAGGAAGGTCTGGAAATCCCTTATTTCATTGAATGTTCATCTCCTGCCCTGAAATATTATGTACAATTTTCCTGGGTAATTAATCCTTGGTTGTAGCCCCAGCTTCTTTTCCTTAGGGAATATCACATTCCAGTTTCCTCCATCTTGTAATGTAGAAGCTGCAAGGTCTTGCACCATCCTGACTGCAGCTTCTCAAAATTTGTTTCTTTCTGACTGATGCACTACTTTCTCCTTTACTTGATAGTTCTGGAGTTTGGCAATGATATTCCCTTGTGTTTTTAGTTTGATATACCTTTTAGGAGGTGAACGGTGGATTATTTCAATGGCCATTTTGCCCTCTGGATATAGGACTTCTGGTCAATTTTCATTGATAATTTCTTGGATGATATTTTCTAAGCTCTTTTTTTTCACCAAGGGCTTCTGGTAGACCAATAATCCTTAGTTATGTTTTCCAGGTCAATTATTTTTTTTTCCAATTAGATATTTTATATTTTCTTCTATCTTTTCATTATTTGGATTGTTTGACTGATTCTTGATGGCCCATAGATTCATTAGCTTCTACTTTCCTGATTCTCATTTTTGTCACATTGTTTTCTTCAGTTAACTTTTGCATCTTTTTTTCCATCTGTCCAGTTGTTGCTTTGCTATTTTCATCATTTAGGTTTTGTACTTCCTTTTCCATTTGTCCAAATGTCCTTTTAAGTTCTTCTGTGGTTTTGTTTTTTCACATTTTTAAAGTCATTGTTCAATTTTTCTTCTATTTCTCAAATATGGCTTTTAAAATCCTTCCTGAGCTCTTCCAAGAAGGCTCTTTGTGCTTCAGACTAGTTCATATTCCCTTCTGAAATTTCAGATGAGAGTAAACTCTCAATGCTGCTGTCTTTTGCATTTGTGTTTTGGTCCTTGTCCTCCTAGAAAAATTCCAAGGTCTTTTCTTTTCTGCTTTGCTTCTTGCTCACGATAATCACCTTTTCCTTGACTTTTAAAGTAAATCTCTGCCTTGGGAACACAGGGTGTTCTGCCCCACAGTTATTGTATCTAAACCTTGATTCTTTGTGTATTGTGGCTTCTGGTTCATTCAGCTAGAAGCTGAAATGCTGCAGCTTATCTGGTGCTGAGCTGGCTGGTTTTGGAAAGCGGAGGCCCATGAAGTCTTTTTGGGTTTCCCTGTAGTTACCCTGAAGCTAGCTCATTGAGTGTGATGGAGGGGTGGTCTGGCAACAGGAGGTCTCCTCTGCTGAGCTAGAGCATAGGAAAGCTCAGGAATTTGTGATGCCATCTATGTTAATGTCTTCCAGATTTCCCTGGTATGCTTATTCCTGGGCTCCTGGTGTTGGCTGTTGTAGGTTTCACCCCCCTGGGGCTCAGGATCTTCTCCCAGCTTGCTGAAGTGGGGCTGTCTCGGACAACTCTGGTCCTGTACTGGTCCCTTTCCACCACAGAAAGAGGCACCCTCCTTAGCGATTTTCCTAACCTCACAGACTGAGAGACTGTTTACCCCCTTCTACTGTTCCCATTGTTCCAGGGTTTTTTCCAGGGAGATATTCCCTGGTCTCATCAAGGTCAACAAGGAGAGGGAGATAGCAATTACCAATGCCTCTGTCATCTTGCCTCTAGGAACTGAAAATCTTTGAGACTAATTCTTGTGCAATTTTCTTTTTAGGTAAAGCACCCACCAGGATTAAACTAATGTGTAGGGCAGAGAATTTAACTGAGACCAAAATAGCTGTAAGAGCTATAATAGCAGGTCCTGAGCTCTTATCACACACCACATAGCCAAGATTAGATGTTTCCAGGCCATACCACTCTTCATTTCCTTAGAAACTCTCTTAGAGCTTTTTGCTTTAATCAGAATACACATCAATTAGGTCCCTGCTAAATGTATGCCATTTAAAAAATGATGTTGATAATCAGATGCAATTTTTGATCTAGTGCTTTTACTGTGTGAATATCGATAATAAGATGCAAGATGAGAGAAAAAAATCAAGGAGTTATTCTATTCTCCCTCTCATAGCCAGTTCTGTGTTGGCTGAATGCATAAGGTTATGAATATGAAATTTTAATGCTCCTTAATGACTAGTCATGAAAGGGGAAAAAAGTAAGTACATTTACATAGCTTTGAAAAAAAAAACTTTTTTAGTTATCCTAAAATATTCAATTTGATGTCTGAATTCAGATTTAAATTCTGGTTATACAAATATGTTAACTTCTCTGAACCTCAGTTTATTTATCCTCAAAAAGAGTTATATATGCCTGTAGAGTTTGCTACATAGGTTGCTCTTAGGATGTAATGAATAATGAAAACAATGTATTTTGCAAAATTTAAAGCAATTTTTTATTGATTATTATTGTCATTTAGTACTATCAAACATGGACAATAAATTGGTTGATTTTTATTGAATGATTTTCTTTTCTCTCCTCCTTAAATGACAATGCTAAGTGACATTGTGACATGTGAATATAGTTGAATATTGTTCTGCTTGTAAGAACTGAAAAATTTTGAAAGATGTGTGCATATATATGAACTGATGCAGACTGAAATAAGTAGAACCAGGAAAATATACACATTGGTTATTGATTGCTGACTTTTTTTCTCAGAGAAGACCAAAATGACATCACCATGATAAAGTCAAGTTTCAATGTGTCTGACTGGTTGATCAGACCAATACGAGCTCGGAATGCTCTAGCATAGATTGAGCACAGATAGTCGATGTGATCACTTGGGGTTAATATTCCATATCTGTGTATTTTGCGTTTACTTTGTGCTGTCTGAATTCTACTTTGCTCATAGAGCACAGCACCTTTTCTGATGTTGGCACACCATGGTGAGCACTTCTGGAATGAAGGATTTAGAGAAAACTCAGCATTAAGGTCTATGAGGAAAAAAATTGTGCCCTTGTAAGATTAAGGAGGACAAGAAGAAGAGCAGAATTGAAGGATTGGGTAGAATGATTAATTGAGTTTCCACTTATTGGGAACGAAGTGCTCTTAGGAAATCTAACTAGAAATACTCAGTGAACTTATAGAAACAATCTTATCATAGAATGGAGTCATGATGGGAGATACAGATTTAGGATTCTACTGTATAGAATGACTGATGAAATTGTGTAAGTAGCATATCAGAAGTGTAGTTTGATAAATACAAGATGAACAAGAAAAAAGCAAAAAATTCTTGGAGATGTCTATGTTAACCAAAGTTTGTAGAGGAAGATGAAGTAGGGTAATAGACGGTGCTTGTCCTTCGTTTTTGAAGAGGACCCTGATATCAGGAAAATGATGACATGACTTGCAATTGACATTGATTTGAGTGAGTGTTGTGCCAGGTTACCAGCTTCACCTAGATAAACAAGAAAAGAAGGAAAGTATAAGAGTATGTGTGCCATAGATGTCAAATAAATAATGAATAATTATTACAGCAAAATCTATGTTTTGATTGTTCAAAGATAGATTTATTAGTCTTTTTAAAAAATGTGAACTATGTATTTACTTAAAATTCTTATAGTACATTGTTTATGTAAAGGACATCCAAGCGTTCAGTGGGTAAAGTGCTGGGCCTGATATCAGAAAAGCCTGATTTCAAATGTAGCCACAAATCTACTAGCTGTGTGGCCGTAAGCAAGTCATTTAACTTCTCCTTGTCTCAGTTTCTTCAATTACAAA
Organism: Bettongia penicillata ogilbyi; assembly: GCA_023548195.1. Classification (NCBI taxonomy): domain Eukaryota; kingdom Metazoa; phylum Chordata; class Mammalia; order Diprotodontia; family Potoroidae; genus Bettongia; species Bettongia penicillata. The sequence continues at coordinate 285,551 of JAJHZJ010000688.1, read as the reverse complement.
TGGAGAAAATAATAGCACTTACATCTTCTAATTGTTTTAATGATAAAATGAGACAATATTTTAAAGTATTTAACATTACATATGTCCTATAGTAGTTCTGTATAAATACTAAATAATAATAATTATTATGACTATAATTATTGTTGCTATATTATCATATCTTTAAGGATGCTCACCAAAAATACAATGGAAACCACAATGGTAATTTTTCTGGAAGATTAAAAGACAGTCCTAAAGCAAACACCAACATTCTTCCACTTAAAGACATTATTTATAATGTAAAAAAAATACATTAGGTACAATAGTTTTCATGGGACTGGAAAGTGGTTCATAGTACAAGAAAAATGTTTTGAATATGAGGAATTTTGGTGAAAGTGGAGATGAAGGACACATGAGGAGAATTTTTAATGGAGGTTAAATTGTATGGAGTTGAGCATACTAGAGTTTGGATTACTGGATGATTCTTGGGTGATATCAATTATATGAACTATTTAACATATTATAATATGTCTTGGCAAAGGTGGAATTTAATGTGGGTGGGAACTACATTTTGTACGACTGTTTTATCTATCAAATTTAAAGTTGGGGAAATTTTATGAGTGCCTATTGAAATAGAGGTATATATTTACACAAACCAATCATATGTGCAGAGGTAGTTGTTTGTGCAGGTTGCTAAAAGCTTAAGAGAGTGAAAGAGAGAGAGGTAAAAAAAAAAAAAAAAACGAAGGACCATAAACAAATACTCTTGGATTTGTACCCTCCAAATCAGACAAGATATTGGTAATAGGTATTGATGAAAAAAAAAAAATGCTGCTGTAAAATATACAATGAATTCTTCTAAACTTCTTCTAAAAACCCATATTGGTTCTCTATCAATATAAATTCTTTTAGAAATAAAATGTAAAAATCTAAATATTTAGACTTGAAAACTCCTACATTTGAAAAATGAACCTAATGATTCCTTTATCCTTCTTCATAAAAGAAATGCCTTGTTTTACTTTTTGCTGAATTCTAGAGAGAGACAATCTTTGAGAGAAAATTCATTATGTCTGAAACATATTCTTGGTATTCTACAAGGGTTTTAAGATGACTCCTTATTTAACACATTTTACAAATTAAGAGAAATATCTAATTTGGAAAACCCTTAACTTTAAAAATTTTGGATTTTATAGCATACCTTGTTTTACAAAAAGCAGCAAGCCATTGCTGTGTGACGTTCTTGCAGTGCAATACAAGTTCATCACTGAAGTTTGAAGTTTAATATCATGATTTGCAGATCAAAGTTTATGAGAGAGAAAGACAGAAAGAGAGAGAGAAAAGGGAGAGAGAGAGACACAGACAGAAACAGAGAGACAGACAGACAGAGAGGTAAAGAGAAAATTGGTAGTTCTTGATGGGAGCCCTTTGATTCATGTTAGCACAGTACTTATTCCTTGTAGGAGAGTTGATTAACAAATATTTGCTGAGTAAATAATTTTTCAAATACCTGAGATTTTAATAAAAAGTAGGAACACATTCTGTCAACTGTTTTCTTTTTCTATGTTCATCTATATTTTTGGGAAAATTTGTAAGTAAGCAATAATTTTTGGAGTATTCATAAAATTTTTGCAGTGATATTGGTGGAACAAATGTGTGCTTGTGTGCATGTGCGTGAATTTAGCAGTCTTTTACTGAACCTGCAGATAAAAATCTTTGGCACCTAACTATACTTCAAAACTTACCAGAGTACAATCCCTACTTTGATAGTAGTGTGGGAAGCCATGTTTCATTAGAATACGAAGTTTCAAGGAATGTTCATCAGGTCATCAGAATCGATTCTCTTTGTTAAGCAAAAACACAAATGTGCACACATATACATATACACATATACCTCCACCCACATATATGTATGTAAGTGTGTATATATAATGATATTCAGAAAAAAATTCTGTAGGACACAGATTCTGGTCATTTTCATTGGTTATTTCGTTCTAGACTCTTTTCATTTCTTTTCTCATTTGACAAATTCTGCTTAAACCCTAAATACCCAGGGCCACAGAAGGAAAAAAAAAAGATCACATTTCAACAGCTGAGTAAAAACTGAACAAACTGAATTCTCACTGGTGTATTTACACAAGCGTACACACACATTATCTATCTATCATTCTATCTATCTTCTATCTATGTAATTATATTTGATTTGTGGCTTACTGAGTTTAATCTTTATCTAAGCATAGCACTGGGAATCAACAGGCATATCTATTATTCCAATTGAAAGGTTTACAAGTCTATTCATGCTAAAACACAGAGTTAATGATCTCTGCAAAAAAAATTATCTCAACAATAAAAAAAAATAGTCAACTGTGTTTTTCATCAGCAATGAACCTTCTCCTTTTTCTTATAATCATATCAACTATAAACTATTGACAATTGAAATAGACAAGAATTAAATCAAGCTTTTAAAATATTTACTCTCAGTACAAGTTGCTGTGTTTTCCATGAGTTTTAACAATTAAAGTAGGAAATGTCAAAGATACTGCTACAAAAGCAACTCAAGGATGAGTGTTGAGAATGTTTTTCTTTCACTAAAATAAAGAAAATTTTCATTCTGTAAGAATGAATGGTAAAAATATGGAAACTATTTAATGCTGAGGTTTCCAGAATGAATTTTGCAGATATTTCCATCTCCTTGTGACAAAGAGCTTCCTTTCTATAAAATCACTTATTTACTTATCTTGAAAAATGGCAAATGTGGAGGAAACAAGAAAACTGTGCTTACTGAGTTTAGGAAGTACTTTCAAAGACATTGCAATATCCCCAGTGATCTCTATCGCAAATAATCATCTATTTGTTTTTAAATAAAACACCCACCATTAGCATTTGTTTCTCACATGGAAAGAAGCATAAGGCATTAACCTTTATTTAGATTAGTGATGCCTCAACGAAAATCAGAAGTATGTTTATTATTCTGCATCTTCATTATGTGGCTTGACAAAATAACTACAGTACATTAATTACTTATTAGTTCTGCCTTTATTAGTTCTGCCTCTTTTTTCTAAAATGATCTTAGTACTAAATCATCAATCAAGCAATCAATCAGCCAGCATTGATTACCCAAGGACTATAAAATATGAACAATACTAAGTGCAGGGAATAACAAGAAAAAGCATCTTTGGATTTCAAGAAATTCACATACCAAATCTGTAATGGTTTACTTTTCTTACAGGAGACATTATCACCAAGTAGGAATAATTAGGTTTATGTATATAACGTTAAATGAAAACACGGTGGGATTTCTAATGCCAAGACAGCAGAGCGGAGTCCAGCCCAGGAGTGGAACAGGCCTCCAGGGCAGAAGCCCAGCAGGGAGGGTCTCAGATCCTGCAACCCAGAAGTGCTGAAGAAAGTTTCAAAGATCAGTAAGAGGGCTTTCCCAAATGGGCGAGAGAGGGCCAGGGTCTCCCTCCAGGACTGGACCCAGGTGGTGGTGGTGGTAGTGGTGGCAGCAGCAAGAGTGGTGACACCAGGGCATGTGCATTTGTGAAGCCCTTGGCCTAAAGCCCCTGGGGGAATTGAGCAGCTGATCTGAATCTCAGCCCTGAACATGGTCCTGGGGGGAGGAGGAGCCCTAGTACCCTCCTCTTGATAAAGGATTCAGAAGTCGAGTAATTGGCTGAAAAAATGCCTAAAAAAGGAAAAAAATAAGACCATAGAAAGGTTATTTTCTCTGTGAACAGGTATTTCCTTCCACCCTTTCTGATAAGTAAAAACAATGCATACTGTCAGAGGAAGTCAAGGCTTCTGCATCCAATACAGGGCTCAGGCCATGGAAGAGCTTGAAAAGCAAATCAACAGCTTGTTAAAGGAGATGCAAAAAATGCAGAGGAAAATAACAAATAGGCTAATTCATTTGGAAAAAGAGATCCAAAAAGTCAATGAGGAGAAGAATGTTTTGAAAAGCAGAATAAGCCAAATGGAAAAGGAGGTTCAAAAGTTCACTGAAGAAAATGGTTCTTTAAAATGAGAGTAGAGTTCAGAGAAGCTAATGACCACACGATAAACCAAGAAGTTAAAAAATAAAACCAAAGGAATTAAAAAATAAAAGACAAAGTGGGACATATCATTAGAAAAAAAAAATGTGACCTGGAAAATAGATTCAGGAGAGACAATTTAAAAATTATGGGACTACTTGAAAGCCATGATGAAAAAAAGAGCATAGACATCTTTCATGAAATAATCAAGGAAAACTGCCCTGATATGCTAACACCCGAAGGGCAAAATATATTTTGAAATAATCCATCAATCATCTCCTGAAAGAGACTCGAAAGGAGGAACTCCTAGGAATACTATGACCAAATTTCAGAGTGCACTGCTCAAGGAGAAAATATTGCAAGCAGCTAGAAAAAAAAAACAAAAACAATTTGAGTAGTGTGGAAATACAATCAGGATAACATAGTATCTGGCAGCTTCTACATTAAGGGATCGAAAGCCTTGGAATAGGATACTCCAGAAGTCAAAGGAACTGGGATTAAAACCAAGAGTCAATTACCCAGAAAATGTGAGTATAATGCTACAGGGGGAAAATGGTCACTCAACAATACAGAGGACTTTCAAGAATTCTTGGTGAAAAGACCAGAGTTGAATAGAAAATGTGACTTTCAAACCCAAGAATCAAGAGAAGCATGAAAAAGTAAACAGAAAAGAGAAATCATAAAGAACTTTCTAAAGGTGAATTGTTTACATTCCTACATGAAAAGATGAGATTTGTAACTCTTGAGCCTTTTTTCAGTATTTGGATAGGTGCAGGGATCACACACACACACACACACACACACACATAGAGAACACAGGTTGAGTTGAATCAGAAGGGATGTTATCTATAAAAAATAAAGTTAAAGGTGAGAGAGGAATATATTGGGAGGAGAAAGGGAGAAATGCAGTGGAGTAAATAATCAGTCATAAAAGAGATAAGAAAAATATTTTTCAATGGAGAAGAAAAGCAAGGAGGAGAGAGGGGAAAAGTAATGTTTACTCTCTTCACATATGGCTTATGGAGGAAATAACATGCTCACTCAATTTGGTATGAAAATCTATCTTACACTACAGGAAAGTAGGAGAGAAGGGGACAAGTGGGGTGAGGGGAATGACAGAAGGGAGGACAAATGGGAGAAGGGAGTAATTAGAAGTAAACAATTTTGGGAAGGGACAAGGTCAAATGAGAGAATAGAATAAATAGGGGACAGGGTAGGATAGAGGGAAATATATTTAGTCTTACACAACATGACTATTATGTAAGTCTTTTGCAATGGGACACATATATAGATTGTATTGAGTTGCTTGCCTTCTCATTGGGGATGGATGGAGAGGGAGAGAGGGAGAGAATTTGGAATTCAGCACAGTAGAAACGAATGTTGAGAATTGCTATTGTATATAACTAGGAAATAAGAAATACAAATAACGGGGTATAGAAGTTTATCTTGCCTTACAAGGAAAGAGAGAACATAGGGCTAAGGGAAGGGTGGGTTGTGATAGAAGGGAGAGCTCACTGAGGGAAGGGGTAATCAGAATGCAAGGTGTGAGGTGGGGAGAGAGGAGAGAGAGGATAAAAATTGGAACTCAAAATTTCATGCAAATGAATGATGAAATAAAAAAATTAATAAAGAAAACTATAAAGAAAAACTAATCTAGGAGCAGGAATGTGTATTACCAAAAGAGGAGGGAAGGTCTCTCTCAGTGGAGTGGGAGGAGAGCAAGGTCCTAGAGTAGAAACATCCATCTTTACAGCCTGTGGCTTGCAGCAAGGCTCGTAGCTTGGGGCACTCTACCACTTGAGCACTCAATCTCCTGTAAATCAGCATCCCATAGGCAAGTGAACAGAATGAGTAGTTTAGCAAAGCCCACCCTAGTAATAACAACCCCAACACAAGGCATCAGCAAGGCCTTGGCCCAATTGCTGACCAGTAGTGAGATCCCACTCTGGGGCTGACCAACAGCATGCCACCGACCCCCTGATTTAATTAATTCAAATAGTATATCAACTATTTGAAAAAATAAGCAAAGAAGAGGCCCTACTTTCTATGATATAAATATAGAGGTTTCAGGGGAATGGTGAAGTCAGAAGGTGAATTGTATTAGGTTATGTGGAAAAGAGAAAAGAATTTGGAGACAATGACAGCTTTTTTAAATTTTAGCTACAAAAGGCAGAGAATATATAGGATGGTAATTAGGAGGATCAAAGTACTCAATAGTACGGGGGTGGTATGAGTGGCAAGAGGAGACATGGATATGTTTGTAGGCAGGAGGGAATGAGTCAGTACAAGAGGAAGAAATTGAAGATAAGTGATTGGGTGGGGATGACAGAAAGGGAAATCTGTTCAAGAAAGGGATGGGAGAGGTTTGATTAAACAGGTAAAGGGGTATGCCTCCATAAGAAGTAAGGCCATCTTTTTGTGTGGCAAAGAAGGAGCAGTAGACAAAACTATCTGAGTAATTTGAAATGTGGAAGTGAACAAAAGAGAGAGCTCTCTGCAAACAATCTCTTTTCAACCCCAATAAAACATATGAGAATCTTCTCAGTTGATAAGCTAGAGGGAAAGAAACCATGAGAAGTACAAAGAGAGATGAAAATGTTTGGAAGATCTGCTATAGGGTGTAAGACACTGATTTCATAAGGGATATATAGTAGGGTTAGCTATAGTAGCAGGGATAATGCAATTTAGGCTGTACAACATAAATGTGTAGTGTATGGAAGAACATTTGTGTGATTTTCTCTTTTTTGGTTCAACAGCATGAATATAGGAGTGAAGAGAGCAGATGTCAGGATTTATCCAAGGCTTAGACTTGGCTGTAAGCATTTAGCAGAATAATAGTGGGGTTAAGGACTCCAGAGAAGAATATGGTACAGAGATGAATTGGTTCACCAAGACATCAAGATGACAAAAAGAGGAAAGACTGGCTCCTGCAGGAGAGATGGCATATGAAAGAATTAAGGGGTCAAGTGATCAGAGATCATGGCATGGACAAAACCTAGGGTTTGGTTAGAGAAGGCAGAATAAAAGATAGAAAGTCAATATATTATATTCATATAAGGGGATTGTAGAATTCTTGAACTCTCCCCACAGCCTCCTGAAAATACCTGTAAAAATGAATCTAAATGAATTCTGGAGATGCAGAACCCTCAGAATGATGGAGTGAAGCAAATTCCAGTCCAAAGCAGCCTGGAAGTTCAACAGGAAATCTCCATCACACCAAACTCAGAATGGAACTGAATACAGTCTGGTGTGAGATGCACTGGCACAGACAGGACTGGAGCAGAACTCAGTGACGTGAATCAACTGTAGTGGTAGTTGTTTCCAGACTTCTCAACTGACAAATAGCAAAGACAGCATAGAAAGTAAGTGGGCAAACTTTTTCATACCAGAGTGGTGGAGGAGTGTGCTCTGCCTGAGGTCTGGCTCCACCTCTGGGGAGAAGAAATAGGCAGTGTCTGCAGTGGAGGCTGCAACAGCAGTAGTAGCAGCAGCTTCTGAAGCTCTGGGCAGTCAGACAGGGGACCAAGCAGATGATACAAAACCCCTGAAGCCTGGATCAGTACATCTATCCCCTCCCACCCACTCCCTAGAAACAAAATCCTATGTTGACAAAAAGTTAGAAAGTCAAGTATTTGGCTAGGAAGATGAGCAGAGAAAAAAAAAGTCAGACTATAGAATCTTACCTTGGTTACAACCAGAAGGCTATAAAATCAAAGCTCCTACATCCAAAACCTCCAAGAAAAATATGAATTGGTTGTAGGTTATGCAAGAGCTCATGAAGGATTTGGAAAATCAAGTAAGAGAAGTAGAGGAAAAATTGGGAAGAGAAATGAGAGTGATCTAAGAAACTCATGAAAAATTAGTCAAATGCTTGCTAAAGGGGACCCAAAAATACTGAAGAAAATAATACTTTAAAAAATAGGCCAACCCAAATGGCTAAAGAGGTCCAAAAAACCATTGAAGAGAAGAAAACCATAAAAAGTGGGTAAAATGGAAAATACATCAACAGCTTGCTAACGGAGATGCCAAAACAGTGAAGAAAATAAGAGGAGAGCACTTCGTGAGTTGAATATAAAAGACTGGTGTCTAAGACAATGAAATTAAGGGGTGAGAGAGGAATGTACTGGGAGAAGGAGAAAGGGAGAGGTACAATGGGCTAAATCATCTCATGTAAAAGAGGCAAAAAAAAGGTTTTTACAGTGGAGGGAAAAAGGGTGTGGTGAGAGGAAATGAGAGAACTTTATTCTCATTGGATTTGGCTTAAGGAGGCAATAACATACACACTCAGTTGGATATGGAAATCAATCTTACCCTACAGGAGAGTAGAAATGAAGGAGATAAGAGAGGGGGAGATGATAGAAGGGAGGCCAGTTTGGGGGAGGGATTAATCAGAAGCAAATAATTTTGAGGATGGGCAGTGTCAAAAATGGTTGGGGGACAGATAGGATGGAAGGAAATAACATGACTGTTCTGGAAATATTTTACATGACTACACATGTATAACCTACATCTAATGGCTTGCTCAGTGAGATTGGGTGAGGAGGGAGAAAGGGTGAGAATTTGGAACTCAAAGTTTTAAAAGCGGATGTTACAAATATTTTTACATGCAACTAGGAAATAAGGTATACAGGTAATGGGATATAGAAATCTCTCTTGCCCTACAGAAAGATAGAAGAAGGGGTTAAGGGAAGAGATGAGGTGATAGAAGGGAGGGCAGATTGGGAAAGGGGTAATCAGAATATACATTGTGTTGGGTTGGGGGAGGGGAGGGACAGTGATTTAAACAGTGATCTGGAATCATTGTTAGTCATTGCACTAATGAATCTTTAAGACTATATTTTTGCCTGATTTTTTTTTAGTAAATTATCCTCTTGTTTCTGCACAGTTTATTCTGTATCATTTCATTCAAATCTTCTCAGTTTCCTCTAAAACTAATCCTTTTGTCATTTCTTATAACATACCTATATTTTTATTTGGACCCTTCTTTCTTCATATATTTTGCTTGCCCCTCTCTAATGAAGTTATTTTGTAGCATTTTGTGTTAAATGTATTTGTGTCTCTTTCCCACTGCAATACTACATCTAAGAACAATTAAGGTTGACACTCTCTTACCTAAACTTTAAAGCTCCTTAAATTTCTATGGTTTATTCAATATGATGTTCTTTCTAAGTCTTTAAATGAAGTCTAATTGAAAATGTGCAATTAATAGAGAAATTCATAACTGCTGTCAATGGACAAATTTCAGTTATGTAAGAAGAGGCCAAATAAACCAGGCCAAAGCACAAATTAAAGAAATTCACTGAAACTATTCTATCCAGTAAAATCCATATGACCAAACTAGAGATAAGGTCATTACAGTTACCTATGGTAAGTAAGATATATCAGTGATTGCCAAATAATTCTGACCTGTCTATGGGACAATCATTACATGGTACCTTGTACTATTTTTATATGCAGGTATCAAGTTGGGATAGATATACATGTTTCTTCAGGTTTACTCTTGGGAAATCTTAGGTAAACTTAAAATAGATGTAAAGTACATATGAAATATGAAAGTGGGCAAAATGTATGAGGCAATGTATTGAAAAAGTATGATAAAAAATCATATATTAGAAGCTATTGTGTCAGGTTGGTAAATGTACAGTAGGGCTTTGGTCAAAATGGAAATTTTCTACCAAAGGGACTTTTCTCCAAAATGCACCTAAAATGTAATTTTGAAATAAATTTATTGAAGTTAGATGAAATTGAGCTGAATGACAGGAAACAGATAAAGTGTTATGGGGTGAATATGGAGTAAATTTGCCAGATTATTCCAAAGTTACGAAAGACAAAATAAAAGATTCCATGGCATTGACTATACTTAGATTAATATTTCATAGCTGAGTAGGCACAGGGTGGGGCACTGATTCAGCAGTTTGGACTAAGGTGAAGCTTGACCAAGAAGGGACATTTAAAATATGAGAAAATAATTCTTTTTAGTATTCTATTATTTACCACAATTTGTTCACTTTATTATTTGCTAAAATTTGTCTAAAAAGGAAAATGCTTATGGATTCTGCTAAATATTTTCTTACTCTCAGTGGTAATGGATCTTATACAATTATATTAGGTATAACTGACAAATTCAAATAAAATAACAAAACAAGATTCTCTATTTTAAGAGAAAAATTGACAAAAGTAATCAGTTAATTACAAGGGAAACAGATAACTTTGATACTCTGCTCCTCTTTCCCCCCCTTTGATAGTAAGATATTTTAACAATGAAATAAACAATGCAAAAGAGACAATCAAACAGTAAAACAATTTCATGTCATTCACAACAGCAAGCAAACCTCACACTTCATTTTTTCCTTTCTTAAAAAATTAATTTTTCATTAAGAAAATTAATAGCAGTGCAGTTCAATGCAAACAGTGTTGAATTTGGAGTCAGAGTGTTGAGGTTTGAATCCTGCCACTGCCAATGCAGATTGGAACATACTATGTGCTCTCTCTCTCTTTCTCTCTTTCTCTCTCTTTCTCTCTCTTTCTCTCTCTCTCTCTCTCACTTTCTCTCCCTTCATACATATATGGAACAGATTATGTAACAGTGCACATGTTAACACAATGTTTAATACATGTATGTATATAAATACATGCATGAACACACCTTTTCATATAGTCTGTATTTTTATGTTTGCATGTTTGTTTATGGACATATGCATATATCCAATTCAATAACACTCTAAGAAATAGGAGAAAAGAGCATACATATTCTGTAGTGCAGCTGTGATCTGCTTTTCAATTTCCCAGCCCAGTAGTAAACTGATAGTGAAGACAACATGATGGGGCCTACAAGCAAGGTTTGAATTTCTCCATTGGGCATGCAAGATTTGGAAGTGAATATGGTAGGACAAATGCACTGAAGTGTTCATATAAAATTTTAACTTCACTCTTCCTACTGACTGAAAGGATATATCAAACAATTTACTAACCACTTGTTTGTGGGGTATGTTCTTTTCATACTATCTCTTCTCTGTAAACATCCCTTTGCAAATGTCATTGAATAAATTTTCTGGAGGGCTATCATCTCAGTGTAAACATTGGACACAACACAACAGAATGCAAGATTGAGTAGTTTATATTAGAAAAGAATCACCCTTCATGTTATTCCTAGAACTCTGAGAGGAAAATATATACAAGTGTGATCTGGAAAGTCCTCCAAGTGTTTATGTGGGTTAGGAAAGCAAGTCAAGAATCTCTCTACATAAGCGCATATATATGTGCATATGTATTAGGAACGTATTTGTGTATACTTATAATATATAAATATATACATATACACATATATAAGTTTATGTATTTTATATATTTATAATATCTATATATCCATATCTCTCTCTATCTATTTATGTATCTGTCTGTCAGTCAGTGTGTCTATCAATATCTACAAATTTAACTGGGCCAAGGAAGTATGAAAATATCTTCATTTTTAAGTTTTCATGTATTTCTGATTGCCTTAGTTCTCCTTTCACACTCAGAAAATCCTAGAAACTAAGCTCTTAAAACATTTCCCTTTCATTTACTGTTATAAATACTGATAAGATGAAGTATTTTCTGGATGTCAAATGTATAACAGAAATGCATGAAGAAATATACTAGCAAATACTCATACACACACATAAAATTTGAATTGGCCTCAATAAGGACTAACTATAGAAATGAATCCACTCTATAATAGAACTAAAATGGAAAAACCTGAACTACAACTGTTTACTGGCTTCATGAATAAATATACAATATCAATTATGGGCACTGGTGATCAGGACATTTGTTGAGAATTGCCTGAGAAAGCATTTATATGCTTTCTCTTCTCTTCCTAAGGGACCCATACAGACAGTACTTGCTGTATTCAATAAATTCAAGTACAAAACAATTAATTGATCAGATGGACAGTGCTCTTTGCTTGATTTAGGAGACAGAAGATGTACTCTCATTCATTGCTATCCCACATCCCCTTTTATTGTCTGCATCCTTCAGATTTATTCAACTTTAATTTCATTTGTTGCTTTTATATGGTCATCAGACACTGCACACTGTATTCATTTGAGTATAAGGTTGTGTCATGCCAGCTCTTTATTCTGATATGATTGCTTAGATCCAGGTTCATGAATAAAGCTTTTATTTCTAAAGGTATTTTTATTGCAGAGAAAATATGTGATTATTCTTTTCCAAGATATATGTGATGAGATGACTGGCAGTTAACATGCAAACTGCATCTATAATATAAGGAAGTCAAGTTCATTTTGATCCAAAATGTTAAAATTTTCATCAGAAGAAACTATTTCCTTTCATTGGACTATGAAAAGAAAAAAAGTGACATTTAGAGTACTCTGTAGCCCTGCGCTTGCCTTTCAGCATAAGTAGGGGAAATGGCAAGCATTATCCAATAATAATTTATTAAGTTCTCACTATGGGCAAAGTATTGAGCTAAGCTTTCCAGGAGATAAAAGGAAAACGTAAGACCTAATCCTCATACTCAAGGGCCTCCCAATCTAATTAAGGAGATAAGGCTTTCAAAAGACTACTAAATTATACATACATACATACATACATACACACATCTATATATGTGCATATACATATATCTGTATATATGTGTATATATATACACACATAAACATATACACATATAATATGCATATATATGCATACATATATAAAAGCATTTTATCATTGAGTATGGAATGTTACAAGAGAAAACAATGCTACATGGATTTGCAATCTGGAGAGATCAAGTGTAATTGGAACAGTAAAGTTCACAAATAAATTTGGGACCATACTGGATGGAAAGGTGAATATGAATTAACAACATGAAAGAGGAGCTAGATTGTTGTTATCCAATATTAAACTAAATTAAGAGAGTCAGTGTTCAGAATTAGAGAAATAATAGTCTTGATACATCCTTCCCTGACCTGATATCAAAAAATGATTTTAGCTCTGGAGACCCTAATTTAATAAATGTAGGTACTAGTTGAGATTACATTCAAAAGAATGAAGATAATGAGGGCACTGGTAATAATATCATGTGTATGTTTACTTTGAAGAAGGGAAAATGGGCACAGGGCTGCAGTAAGATAGCATTTTTACTTCCTCTAATATTTGAAGAGCTATGATATATTAAAAAAGGGGTAATTCCACTTATGCTTATCCAGAAGGGGAAATAACACATTTTTTGGTTTTATATAACTCTAAATAATCATAACACTACAAAATTGTACTCTAGTAAGTAGCAGTTTCCTCATCAATGATGAGCTTAAAGTAAACCTTGTTTCTCAAATATGTGGTAGAGGGGATTCCTATTGAGGAAAAAGTGAGACTATGTGATGCTTAAAATGTTTTCCAACTCAGAGACATGCTGAATCGGAACATTTTCGCAGAAGAAATTGAGTTTAAACTAAAATTTTTCAAAGGACAGCCAGAACTTGGATACACAGGGTAAAGATTAGAGGGTTTTTCCAACACAGAAATGAAGATGAACCAAGACACAGAAAAATGTAAACATGGTGCTTCTTATTGCATAATTCACGCTTGAAGAAAGTAGGAAAAACCATGAAACTATTTAGGCAGGACCTAAATAGCCTCCCTTACAAATATGAAACAGAGGTTATGATTAGATTTGAGGGATTAGATCTAGCAACTACAGTCTCTGAAGAACTATGGCCAGAAGTTTGCAATATTATACAGGAGGAAGCAAAAAAAAAAAAAAAAACAAAGGAAAAGAAGAAAAAGAAATCAAAACGGTACTCTGATGACACTGTACAAATAGCTAAGGAAAGAAGAAAAGTGAAAGGTAAAGGAGAAAGTGCAAGATATACCCAAATGAATGTAGAATTCCAGAGAGTTAAGGAGGTTTTCTTAAATGAGCAATGTAAAGAAATAGAGGAAAATAATAGAATGGAGAAGACAAGATATTTCTTCAAAAAAAATCAGAGATATCAAAGGAATATCATGCAAAGATAAACATGATGAAAGAAAAAAATGATAGGGACTTTATAGAAAGCAGAAGAGATTAAGGAGAATTAGCAAGAATAAATAATAGAACTATACAAGAAAGCTCTTAACATCACTGACATGCAGTCAGATATTCTAGAGAATGTACTCTAGAGAATGTACTTAGGAAGCATTTTTAACAATAGAGGTGGTGAGATTCCAGCTGAGCTATTTAAAATACTAAAATACGATGCTACTAAAGTGATGTACTTCATATACTAGCAAATTTGGAAAGCTAAACAGTGGCCACTGGATTAGAAAAGTTCAGTTGACATCCCAACCCTAAAGTGGGGAAATACCTCCAAGAGATGTTCAAATTACTGAACAATTGCACTCATTTCATATGCCAGCAAATGTGCTTAAGATTCTGCAACTTAGACTTTCAGGAATATGTGAGATGACAATGACTAGAAGAGGTTGGTTTTACAAGAATCAGTGGAACTAGAGACCAAATTGTCAACATTCATTGGATTATGGAGAAATTAAGGCAGCCGCAGAAAGCAAACAAAGAAAAACATCTAATTCTACGCTGCAAATAAAATTTTTAACTATGCACATCACAACAAAATGTGGCAAGTCTTCAAAGAAATGAGAGTACCAGATCATCTTACTAGTCTCCTGAGGAACCTGTATTCAGGCAAAGAAGCAACAATTACAACTGAACAAAAAATAATAAAACAGGACAAAACAAAACAAATAAAAAAAACTGATGGGAAAAAGTATGGCAAGGCTTTATTTATTATATCCTTGTTTATTTAGCTCATATGTGGAGTACATTATGCAGAATTTCAGGTTGGATGAATCAAAAGCTGGGGTTTAGGTTCCTTGGAGAAATATTTACAATCCTAGATTTGTAGAGGATACCAGTCTTATGGCAGAAAGAGAAGAGGGATTAAAAAATGTTTCTTGGTGAGGGTAAAAAAAAAGGATAAATGTCAAAGATGGTTTGAAGCTTAACATAACAGCAATAACAACAAAAACTAAGTCAAACTTAAGATCTTGCCAACCAGACACATTATTCCCTCCAATAGAAAGTGAAGAAGTGGAAGCAGGGTTAGAGTTTACATTATTTGACTCAAAGATCACTGCAGACCTAACTGCAGTCATGAAATTAAAACACATTTGCTCTTTGGAATGAAGAGTATGGCAAATCTGGACAACGTGCTAAAAAACAGAGACATCACCTTGCCAACAAAGGTCTTTATACTTAAAGCTATATTTTTTTGTTTTGTTTTGTTTTGTTTGTTTGTCATAGCAATGAATGGCTGTGAGAGTTGAACTCTGAAGAAAACTGAGAACCAGAGAATCAACACTTTCAAATTGTGGTGCTGGAAAATAATTTTCTGAGTCCTTTGACCAGTAAGGAGATGAAATCACTTAAATATATTAATTTAGGCTACTCACAAGAAAATCAGACACTGAAGTTGAAGTTTATACTCTTTGACCACATAGTAAAAAAATGAGACTCATTAGAAAAGACACTAATATTGGGATAGAATGTGTGCAAAAGGAAAAGGGAGATGGGAGAGGATGAGATGGTTAGACAGTATCATGGAAATAATGAACATGAACTTCAACACACTTTGAGAAATAGTAGAGGATAGAAGGGCCTGGTATGCATGGGGTCACAGAGTCAGACATGACTGAATGATTGAAGAACATCAATAACAAGAAGAAGGCATTAAGAGAAAAAAGGGTTTTGCCAATATGCCAAAAAAACCAAAAAGGAAAGACACTTTTTAGATAGACTGCCATGATTTAACCCAAAAGAGATTGAAGGGAGTATTAAAAAGGTTGCAGTATCTAGAGTTAGGAGACTCAGATATGTTGGTGTCGAGGCCTCTATCTAACAAGATGAAGATCTGAAAAATAGTTAATAGTTAATAATAATTAATAGTTAATAATAATAATTATCATTCTTTTTCATAAACTCTGGAATATCTATGAGATTCTATATATGATACTACTTTTTAAAGAGAAACAAAAATTTCTCCACCACTGACTCGAGTGAAATACTAATTAAGCTAAAATATTGGATTTTATCTCCAAAAGATTCAGTTCAATTTAATCCAACTCCAAACAATCCACTTCCATTCAATACAATTCATTTAAACAAATATTTTGCTACCTACCTCATTCTTAACTCTAATCAGCTATTTCACAAATACTCAGCATTAAACACAAAGGGGGCATTGTGAAATACTGCAAATGAATAAATAAATGCACAGTCTACCTTATTTTTTTTAAATGCATGATTGATGAAATAGTGAGAAAGTGTAAAATAAATACAAAATACTGAAGGTAGAAAATTTGAATATGAGTATGGAATTTTTTCCTTAGTAGCCTGAAGACTCTTCATAAGTCATGAAACTTTCTGATACTCAGTTTTTTCATAGGTAAAAAGATTATAAAAATACAACTTTAACTTATCTTCAACTAATTTTTGTTAAGGTTTAATAAGAACATATGTGAAACCAAATATTAAGGTAAAATACAAATTAAACTTTATTTTGGGAGGAGTAGTGCAGCAACAAGAAATGCAAGACTTTGAATTCAATGATGTGGGAGAAATATCATTATTGAAACATTTTTTCAGTACTGTAGATTAGCAGCTTTTCTACAATTTATAATTAGTTTCTTCTAAAACTATACAAGGATAAATTATTTGTCCATGATCGCAAAGTAAAGTAAATATGTCAGAGGTTGACCTCAAACACATATCTTCCTGTCCTGAATTCAAGAACAGTCAATCTTTTCTCTGCCTAAATCATCTCTCTTCTACAATATTTCTTCCACAAAGTCACAAAAGTAATTTTCCTGATGATGATCATTTCATCTTCTTCAGTGAATTCCAGTTGTCCCCTATTCACTGAATAGTCAAATACAAATTCCTCTTTGATGTTCAAAATTCTTCATGACTTGGCAATTGCCTGCTTTTTCAATATTCTTACATATTTGTCCTCCCTGCAACTGCATTTACCTCTTGAATTCTCTTCTTCAGTCATATTGTTTCTAATATCTGTTCAATTTATATGCTCATTTTTTTATAGCTTAATGTTTGCACTCGCCATCCTCAATGTGTGTAATGTTCTCTGTCTTCACCTTCACTTCATTTAATCTCTGATTTCTTTCAAGTACCAACTGAGGCTATCTATCTGAAGACTGCTGGACCCTCTAGCAGCTAGTGCCCTACTTCTTCCCATAGGTATTTTATATTTATTTTAAGTATTTTATATGTAACCTCACTTCTCCCCAAGTCTAAAGGAGATTTTCTGAGAGACAGTCTGTAGATAGAACCATCTCCTGACTGGCTGAGTAACCAGAGAACCATGCTACATACATGCACAAGGGGCAGACACATATTAAAAAAGTTTGATAGAGGCGATTTAGAGAAACAAAAAGCAAAATTTGAATGATGAACTAGAAATTCCTTGATAGTATGAGTACCTACAGACTTTCCAACTCCCAGCAAAATTGGGAGGTGAGTCCCTATATTTTCTATTGACTTCTGGCCCTTGTAACCACAGAAACTTCTAAGAATGGATTTGTTCTCATAGGATTTGTTCCCCAAAGACAGAATATGTCTGTTCTTGAGCATTTTTCCTCTGTTTTAATTTGTATAATATGACTTACTTTTGTTTTTTGTTTATTTTGATAATGAGTTTTATAGCCTATTGTAGCCAGCTTTTAGTAAGTTGTGGCTAAGCTGGAAAAAGTAAGTTAAGTATTATCCTCCCTTTGATAGCAATCGGTGAAAGTTGCCTTTATTCTAAATCAACTATACTCCAAGAGCACAGATAATTGATCTATGGCTTATAGATATAATTGAAGCCTCATACCCATCTTGGAAATTGTAGGGTAAAGGAAATACTTTCTAGTAGTTGTAGTCCTGGATGATTCTTTCCCCTTTCCCACTAGTCTGTTGGTGGTGTCAGCACATTTTTTTTCAGCTGTCAAAAAAGTGTGTATGTATGTATACATACCTATATACACACATGTGCATAGAGAGATATATGTGTATGTATATATAAATCATACAAGCATACATATATATTCCATATCATTTAAAAATTTTAAAATGTTCCTAAAACTGATACAGAAAGATAATCACAGAGTTAATAACTAAATTATTTCATTTCAACTTAACCGCAATTTAACAAATACTGATTTTGTACTAAACATCGATCTAGGCACCAAGATACAAAGAAAAACAAAATAATTCCTTGTCTCAAAGGAATTTACATTTTTCTTAGTGTAAGATTTGATAATATCTTTTAAGTGGATAACTAGACATAAGTAAATTGAGTGAGGAAATGAGAAATAACTATTGAGAACATGGGAGAAAACTTCCCTTTGCAAAATGCAACTGAATTGAGTGCCTAAATATATTAAGAAATATGAGGCAGAGGTGAAAGACAAGTATCCTGTTCTTAGCGATCATGGATTTTAAATTCTTTGTCTTCTGAATATTTAGGGTCCTTGCAGTTACTGAGGATGATTGACTAGATTCTAAAATGTCAGTTTTGTGTTATGCAATAGTGTGATGTTGAATCTGACTACTCCTCATTCTCACAGTTTCCAAGTTTCTTTGGAAATTCAAATCACCAAACAATTAGCCTCACATTGCTGTTCAATTCTCTAATTCAGAAGAGAGTGAGGAAGAGAAACAGAGACAAAGAGAGAAAGAGATAGAGAGACAGAGACAGAAAGAGAAAAAGACAGAGACAAAGAAGAGAAGAGAAAATGTGAAGAACTGATAGTTTATTCACAAATATTCTACTCTATCAATTTTTTCTCTAGAGAAACGAATATAGAATGTTATGCAACCACAATCACGATATAAGATATGGATTTTTGTTTTCCTGGAAAAGAGATGGGATGAGCAATAATGATCTATAGCTGTCCTTGATCGATTATGGCTTACCTTGATATTATTTTGACTTTCTAACTCCCAATAAAGACAGAAGACAGAAGAATATATAAAAAAGACTGCTTGCCAGAAGAACAACCTTCCTCTGCATCAAATAGATCAATAAGAGACAGATAAATCGATAGATAGATTGGTACATAGATAGATAGAACAGTTATTAAGTGCCTATTATGAGCCAGATATTGGACTAAGAGCTGGGAATACAGATACAAGTCAAAAATGGAACATACATTCTAATGAAGAGATACAATACATAAAAGAAAATTCAGGGCAAGTACTCCTGAGGGGCCAAAGTGAAACACTTATCCAGAGAACTGATAAGAGATGAACATGGCTACTCTTAGATATATCCTCTAATAGAGATCTGAACAGCAACTTCCCAAGTGGAGAAAAAGGTCACAGAGTTGGAGGCATTTTTTTGGTACAAGAATGTTATTAGAGTGGAGACTCAAAAATACCCTGGAATTGAGCTTCGTTAGAAGTTGTGGAGCTAGTATATTTCTTAATACTCCAACCTTTAGAAGAGAAGAGTGATAATACAGACAGATAAATAGGGGCTCCCTTGACCAAACCAAGGAAAAAGATTTGCTCTTGGAGCAAAGGAGACTACTGCTCTTATATCCTAGAAGGGAAATAATAATAATAAAAAAAAATCAAGAGATAAAGCTGAAATGTATTACCTGAATGTCTGGTTATTTTTGCTTTTCAAGTCAGGTCATTTGCTCTTAATCCTGTTCCTTCTACCTAATAATCCAGACCTAGTCTTCCCCCTTTCTTCAAATATGGGGCAATATAGTCAGTGTTTTGTTAGCTAAGACATCCACTAATTAAGCAATTTTCAATCAAAGAGGTCCTCTTCCGTTAAATCACAAAAAACAGTTAGCTTAAGTTAGCCTGTATAACTTATTGGGAACTAAATTTAGTTATCTATTCCTGTTAAAATAATTAACAAAAGAATATTCTCAAAATCCATGACCACTTTTGTATTGACTGAAGTCAAGTAAAGGAAAGGTAGAATTTTTAATGTTCCCTAATTCTATCAAATAATGCAGCTAGTTTTGTCTTTCTAAAACTGATTTCTAAAGACTAAAATTATCTGTCTCATAAAAGGATGAAGTTATCTAAGGAAAAGGATCAGGCCAGATTGTCCAAGAGAATATGGACATTTCCTTCCCTCAGAAGCCACGAGCCTTCATCTACATTCCTTTTTTTCTCAATCCAACTTGATCATAACTGGTACAGATAAGAAAGATTTTTCCAGTTGTGAATGAAAATTCAACTTAATGTTTTTTTTTTTTTAATTGAGTTCAAGAGTCATAGAAATATTTGGAAACCTTAGGGCATAATACTCAAGAATTATCTCTGCAATTTCACTAATGGTTTCTTAACCAACTGCTTACTTCCTTAATTTCCTTTTTAGAATCTTTAGACTTTTGACTTTGAACCATTTACTTCTGTTGGAAGTAGTGATTAGATCACCCTTCTAATGCCTTCAGTTAGTTTAAGGATTTAGATATGATAAACTTTCCTGTTTCAAAAGTGTGCTGAATCTAAGAGATGGGATCTCTAGATTTAGGGCCAGGCACAAGTATCTATATGGGTTTAAGAGGGCTATTTGGGCATCAGAATCTCAACTTCCTGACATATAAAATTCGATAGTTGCATCAAATTGCTTATAAGGTCATTTTCACCTTTAAATATAACTCTAAAATCCTTTGGAAAGAAGCTAATAGGCATGGTTAATAAATACACTTCACGGGATGGTAAGAACGACTCCTGAAAGCAATTTCAACAAGAAGCAAACATGGTTATCCCACTGGAGCGGTCAAGAGTCTCACTAGGAGAAACGTACTGCATAACCATATCTTCTGGGATATTTACTCAGAGCAAATAAGTAAGTAACGAAAGCTATAAATGTATTATGTGAATAACAGCATATAGGTCAGTGTTTCTATTTACCATGAGCTCTGATACGAGTTTTGCTTATTTGATTTAACCTGGAAATAAGTAAACAAATGGAGGAATCTATGAGTTAATGAGCCTTTTGCTTTTTTGTTTGTTTGTTTGTTTTGTTTTGACCCTTATGAACCTTATGCTTACAACGGGAGCTGATGACAATGTACTGGCTGTTGTCTTATCATGATCCCGTATTTTTCTGGGTGGGGACAAAAAGCCAGAAAAATAAGAAATAACTAAAAATCTACATGAGTCCTTCATGTCATATAAAAACCTGTAACACAAGTTAAATTATATTTTTCATACCATATAATGATCCCAATCACTACAATGATTGATAAAAATCAACCTTAGAAGGTTTCATAACTTTCGGATATACTTATTTCATGAAGAGCCATCACTCATTATTTTTAGAGCTAATTATTCATGTATCTCTCTGGCATGCCTTGGGAAGTGGTCAAAAGCAAAGGGAAGATAATTAGAGTCAGAGGAAAAGATGGTTCTGATATTCCTTTTTAATATCTTTATGCGCATGCAAACCACCTACATAACTTTAAGGATGACACTTATTGGAGTTATCCCCACTGTATAATAATGCAAAAAAGTCTCTATTCACCTATCCTCTTCTAAGAGATCTCTCCACTTTCTCTGATTCCTTCTTCAACACTACATACAAAGTACTTGTCAGCTTCCTTCTTATGGATTATTACTGGGAAATCAATAACTTTATTCCAAACTGAATATTGATTTCAGGCCATGTTAAGTTCTAAAGACAAGACAATATGGATCCTTTCATCTTTAACATAGGCCTGATTTGGTTCTGGGAATCATATTGCAGAGAAGAACATATTGTTTTGTCTAGTTATTGTGCTTTTTTTTTTTTTTAACATCAATTGCATTACATCTATGAGAGGTCAGGCCCCAATAAGCTTAGGTAAAGGCAGTCAGTGAATCTTCAACTACATGGTAACATTCTGGCCTCATTCACTGGTCTTAAATGATCATTTTACAGAGCATTAGGTACCAGTATATCTCTTGTAAAAAATGTGGATGGGATGGGGAGTGGATGTAGTGAATGCCTGTATTTTCAAAAGTTCTCACCCCGATCCTCAATAAATATTCCCTAATGGCACATTAGGGCAGGCCTATTCCTAAAAACCATGGTCACTAGTGCTGAATTATCTATTTTAAGGTTGAAACTGTTCACTGTTTTCTGAACTCAAATTGATTCCACCCAATTCATTTAATTTCCAACCATAATTCAAAGCTAGTTTTGTACTTCCAAGGATTTAAAGAGCTATTTTTAACTTTGGGTCTTGAGAGGATCATGAGATGTATTTCTGGTTATTTTATCTGTACATTGTGACATCCTTCATTGCTTTAACTTATGCTCCACATAGTAATTCATGGCTCTTCTTTTACTTCCTAACAGCTTAATTTCTTCTATTTCTCTTCAAAAAATAAATTTCTAATGGATATTTTTAAGTATGTTTTTAAGGTCAAGACTGTTTGGCTAAAGAGGAAGTAAGACTTCTAGAAGTTTCAGTCCTCCTTAAAATTTAAGGAATGATCAATACACCTTTCTAAAAATAAGGAACCTACATTTTACCTATTTCAAATTGCCAATAAAAATCCTTTAAAATTCTACTATACTTAGTATATATTATATATATATATATATATGAATATATTATAAAGAAGAAGAAATATATTCAACCAAATCAAAACATTTAATGATGTGGAGCACTGTATCAGAAGACCTAGAATCATAGATTTAGAGTAGAAGGAACCTAAGAGGCTATCAAGTGCCACCTTTTCATTTTACAGTTGAGGAAACAGAGACAAAAACTGCTAAAAATGAATTACCCAGCATTACATGGCTATTAAATGTCAGAGAATGAATATGAATCCTGGTCTTTCTAATTTCAAGTCTTTTTCTTGATCCCCTATGCCCTGTCCCTTGAGTAATTAATAGTAGCCATGTGATTTTACATGTCATTGTCCCTTTCTGAGCCTCATTTCCTTCATTTGCAAAATGAACATGTAAGAATAGAAGTTTTGTAGGGATACTTTCAGTTCTAAAACACTAGGATTCAAGTGACTAAATATATATAATAAAAATTGATGAGGAATTGTATTGCACACAGCAGATAATATTCTCCATAATGTGGGCACACTATTTTCATAACAGAAAACTGATGATCACAGAGTCCTAACTTATCAATAAGAATATGAGCACAAGAAGATGGCGGAGTAGAAAGACCCATGTATGCTAGCTCCGAATCCACAGCCCATAAATTTCCTGTAAAAAGAACTCCCCACAAATTCTGGAGCACTGCAACCCGCGAAGAAACACAGTGGAAGAGATTTCCTTTCCAGAGAGCCCTGGAGAGCCATCCCCAGGGGTCCATCGCACTCCAGACAGCAGAGCCCATCCCTGTGCTGTCCTGGCTATGTGGCCTCAGAGGAGCAGATCCGAGCAGGCTTCAGGGGCTTTCTGGCAGCTGCAAAGGTCCCTTCACCAACAGGTGCTCCAGGTCAGTGAGAGAGACTTCTGGGCTGGCCAAAGAGGGGAGCGGGGTGTCTCAGTGACTCGGGCCCCCTTTGGAGGCAGCGGCAGAGGCAGCAGCGGTGGCCCGGGACCCCAAGAGCAGCAGGCAGGAGCTCAGGGCCATTACCAAAGGTCTCTGAATAAAGCCCCTGAGGGAACTGAGCCAGGGAGGCAGCCCTGCCCCTATCTGAGCACCAGAACTTAATCTCACATTGAATAACAACTGCGCTGGCCATGGAAAGCTCACTTGAATCTCAGATCCCAAGCACTAGCTGGGTGGATCTAGGCGGAGGTTGACAGGAATCTCAGAAGTCAAGTAACTGCCTGGGAAAATGTCCAGGAAAGGGAAGAAAAGTAAGACTATAGAAAGCTACTTTGATGGGAGACAGATGATCCCGGGTTCAAATTCTGATGACAAGGAACAATTCGTACCATCAGGGAAAGACCTGGAGATCGGGCCTCGGTACCTCAGAAATCCCTCAGGCAATGGAAGAACTCAAAAAGGTTTTTGAAAATCAAGTTAGACAGGTAGAGGAATAACTGGGAAGAGAAATGAGAGAGATGCAAGAAAAGCATGAAAAATGAGTGAATATTTGCTAAAGGAGACCAAAAAAATGCTAAAGAAAATAACACCTTGAAAAATAGGCTCACTCAATTGGCAAAAGAGGTTCAAGAAGTCAATGAGGAGAAGAATGTTTGCAAAAGCAGAATTAGCTGAATGGAAAAAGAGGTTCAATGGCTGATAGTTCTCTCAAAATGAGAAAGGACTGATGGAGACTAATGACTTCCTGAGAAACCAAGAAATCACCAAACAAAACCAAAAGAATGAAAAAATGGAAGAGAATGTGAAATACCTCATTGGAAAAACAACTGACCTGGAAAATAGATCCAGGAGAGACAATTTAAAAATTATGGGACTACCTGAAAGTCATGATCAAAAAAAGAGCCTAGACATCATCTTCCATGAAATTATCAAGGAAAACTGCCCGGATATTCTACAACCAGAGGGTAAAATAAGTATTGAAGGAATCCATCGATCACCACGTGAAAGAGATCCAAAAAGAGAAACTCCTAGGAACATTGTGGCCAAATTGCAGAACTCCCAGGTCAAGGAGAAAATACTGCAAGCAGCTAGAAAGAAACAATTCCAGTGTTGTGGAAATACAACCAGGATAACACAAGATCTAGCAGCTTCTACATTGAGGGATCGAAGGGCATGGAATAGGATATTCCAGAAGTCAAAGGAACTAGGACTCAAACCAAGACTCACCTACCCAACAAAACTGCGTATAATACTTCAGGGGAAAACATGGTCTTTCAATGAAACAGGGGACATTCAGGCATTCCTGATGAAAAGACCAGAGCTGAAAAGAAAATTTGACTTTCACCCACAAGAATGAGAAGAAGCATGAAAAAGTAAACAGCAAAGAGAAGTCATAAGGGACTTACCAAAGTTGAACTGTTTACATTCCTACATGGAAAGACAATATTTGTAACTCTTAAAATGTTTCAGTATCTGGGTAGTTGGTGGGACTACACACACACATACACACATGCACATGCACACACACACATACACACATGCACGTACATACAGTGACAGAGAGCGCAGAGTGAATTGAATAGGATGGGGCCATATCTTAAAAGATATTAAGGTAAATGGTGAGAGAGAAATGTAGTGGGAGGAGAGAGGGTGTAATGGAATGGGATAAATTATGTCTCATTGAAGAGGCAAGCAGGAGACTTTTCAGTGGAGCGAAAAAGAGGAGAGCTGAGAAAAAAAAAAACATGAAGTTTACTGTCATCACATTCGACTAAAGGAAGGAATAAAATGCACACTCATTTTGGTATGAAAACCTATCTTACAATTCAGGAAAGTGGGGAAGAAGGAGATAAGCAGGGTGGGGGCGATGATGGAAGGGAGGGCAATGGGAAGAGGGAGCAATTTGAAGTCAACACTCTTGGGGAGGGACAGGATCAAAAGACAGAATAGAAACAATGGGGGGAAGGATAGGATGGAGGAAAATATAGTCTTACACAACAAGACTATTATTGAAGTCATTTGCAAAACTACACAGATATGGCCTATATTGAATTGCCTGCCTTCCCAAAGGGAATGGGTGGAGAGGGAGGGATGGGGAGAATTTGGAACTCAAAGTTTTAGGAACAACTGTTGAGTATTGTTCTTGCTACTAGGAAATAAGAAATACAGTTAATGGGGAACAGAAAGTAAATATGTAAATATGTAAATAATGACCTTAATCACTAAAAGAGAGTGCATATCCATGAATATTCTTGATGATTGCATCATGGGGGAGGAACTCCCCTTATGACCCAACTCTTGCTGGTAATTTAGAGGCTTCTTAGTAGAGGACTCCCAAACAGCAAAATAAGCATTTCATTAGAGCAGCTTTGATGGTAATTTGACTAAGGACAGATATTTTCGTGTAACCAGGATGTCAAAGTTTATTTGGCAAAGCCACATGTTACTTATTAACTTTATGAAGTTTCCTAAGATTAAGTTCCCCCTCTGTAAAATGATGGGACAGATTACATGGTCTCTTATCTGTGATTTTTAAAAAGCTAAAATATTTTTAAATTTTTTTTTCTTTTTTTAATAGAGATTTATTTATTTAACTTTTTACATTCATTTTCACAAAATTTTGGGTTCCAAATTTTCTCCCCATTTACCCCTCCTCCCACCCCAATATACCGAGCATTCTAATTTTCCCTATCACCAATCTGCCCTCTCTTCTCTCATCCCTCCCTTCTCTTCTCCCCATCTTCTCTTTTGTCCTGTAGGGCCAGATGACTTTTTATTCCCCATTAACTATATTTCTTATTTCCTAGCAGCAAGAACAATACTAAACAGTTCCTAAAACTTTGAGTTCCAAATTTCTCCCCATCCCTCCCTCCCCACCCATTCCCTTTGGGAAGGCAGATAATTCAATATAGGTCATATCTGTGTAGTATTGCAAATGACTTCGATAATAGTCTTGTTGTGTAAGACCAACTATATTTCCCTCCATCCTATCCTACCCCCCATTGTTTCTATTCAGTCTTTTGATCCTGTACCTCCCTGAGTGGTGACTTCAAATTGCTCCCTCCCCCCATTGCCCTCCCTTCCATCATCCCCCCCACCCTGCTTATCTCCTTCTCCCCCACTTTCATGTATTGTAAGATAGGTTTTCATACCAAAATGAGTGTGCATTTTATTCCTTCCTTTAGTCGAATGCAATGAGGGTAAACTTCCTCTTTTTCTCTCACCTCTCCTCTTTTTCCCTCCACTAAAAAGTCTCTTGCTTGCCTGTTGAATGAGAGATAATTTACCCCATTCCATTTCACCCTCTCTCCACCCACTACATTTCTCTCTCACAGTTTACCTTAATTTCTTTTAAGATATGGTCCCATCCTACTCAATTCTCTCTGTGCTCTCTGTCTCTGTATGGGCATGCATGTGTGTACGTTTGTGCACGTGCATATGTGTACATGTGTGTGTGTATGTGTGTGTGTGGTCCCACCAACTACCCAGATACTGAAAAGTTTTAAGAGTTTCAAATATTGTCTTTCCATGTAGGCATGTAAACAGTTCAACTTTGGTAAGTCCCTTATGACTTCTCTTTGCTGTTTACTTTTTCATGCTTCTTCTCATTCTTGTGTTTGAAAGTCAAATTTTCTTTTCAGCTCTGGTCTTTTCATCAAGAATGCTTGAAAGTCCTCTGTTTCATTGAAAGACCATATTTTTCCCTGAAGCATTATACTCAGTTTTGCTGGGTAGGTGATTCTTGGTTTGAATCCTAGTTTCTTTGACTTCTGGAATATCCTATTCCACACCCTTTGATCCCTTAATGTAGAAGCTGCTAGATCTTGTGTAATCCTGATTGTATTTCCACAATACTGGAATTGTTTCTTTCTAGCTGCTTGCAAAATTTTCTCCTTAGCCTGGGAATTCTGTAGTTTGGCCACAATGTTCCTAGGAGTTTCTCTTTTTGGATCTCTTTCAGGTGGTGATTGATGGATTCCTTCAATACTTATTTTGCCCTCTGGTTCTAGAATATCACTGCAGTTTTCCTTGATAATTTCATGGAAGATGATGTCTAGGCTCTTTTTTTGATCATGACTTTCAGGTAGTCCCATAATTTTTAAATTGTCTCTCCTGGATCTATTTTCCAGGTCAGTTATTTTTCCAATGAGATATTTCACATTCTCTTCCATTTTTTCATTCTTTTGGTTTTGTTTGGTGATTTCTTGGTTTTACAGAAAGTCATTAGCCTCCATCTGTTCCATTCTAATTTTGAGAGAACTATTTTCTTCAGTGAGTTTTTGAATCTCTTTTTCCATTTGGCTAATTCTGCTTTTGAAAGCATTCTTCTCCTCATTGGCTTCTTGAACCTCTTTTGCCAATTGAGTGAACCTATTTTTCAAGGTGTTACTTTGTTCAGCATTTTTTGGGGTCTCCTTTAGCCAGGTATTGACCTGTTTTTCATGCTTTTCTTGCATCTCTCTCATTTCTCTTCCCAGTTTTTCCTCCACCTGTCTAACTTGATTTTCAAAATCCTTTTTTAGCTCTTCCATGGCCTGAGCCCACTTGACATCCACCTGGGATGTCTGGGATACAGAGGCCCCGACCTCAACATCTTTCCCTGATGTCAAGCATTGTTCCTCCCCATCAGAGATGAAAGGAGGAAACATCTTCTGTTTCGCAAGAAAGCAGCTTTCTGTGGCCTTATTTTTCTTCCCCTTTCTGGGCATTTTCCCAGGCAGTTACTTGCCTTCTGAGATTCCTCTCCTCCCCTGCCTAGATCTGCCCAACTAGTGCATGGGGTCTGAGATTCAAATGCTGCTCCCCAGTCACAGGGCTTTCCTTGGGGGGAGTGGCTGCTATTCAATGTGAGCTTAAGTTCTGGTGCTCAGGTGGGGACAGGGCCACCTCCCAGGCTCTGTTCCCTCAGGGAGTTTATGCAGAGACCTTCAGTAATGTCCTTGAGCTCCTGTCTGCTCCGGGAATGCCTGGCCACCACTGCTTCTGCTGCTCCCTCTACTGCTGCCTCCCGAGGGTGCCTGAGTCACAGAGACACCCTGCTCCCCTCTTGGCCAGCCCAGAAGTCTCTCTCACTGACCTGCTGCATCTGTGGGTGGAGGGACCTTCACAGCCGCCAAAGATTCCGTCCCTGAAGCCTGCGCGGATCTGCTCCTCTGGGGCCATGTGGCCAGGGCAGGGCCAGGGTGGGCTCTGCTGTCTGGCGCATGATGGACCCCTGGGGATGACTTTCTAGGGCTCTCTGGAATGGAAATCTCCTCCATGGCATTTCTGTGCAGCTTGCTCTGCTCTAGAATTTGTGGGGAGTTCTTTTTACAGAAAATTTATGGGCTGTGGATTCAGAGCTAGCATACATGAGTCTTTCTACTCTGCCATCTTGGCTCCTCCCACCTGACAATATTTTTGATCGATGATTTCATGCTGTAGGACAGAACTACATTTTGCGACCAAAATGGTTTTTTTTACATTATCCTATTTATAATATTGAAAATATTGATACAAAAAACAAAATGCTTCCAAATGGTACTGGATCAGTGTTATCTAAGATCTCTTAGAAAGCTGTGAATCTGAATTCGTTAAATGTTTTGTCCCTAATACCCATCACAGTTGTCCTGTCAACTGGTCTTTAATGTTGTGAGTAATCAACAACTGTGCTAAAAGAAAACACAAGATACAGATTTTTAAAGAATCTTATAATTACATCTGGAAATGAAACTGAAAAAACATATTTTGAAAGATTGAAATCCATCCTATCCTGCCCTCCATTTCTTCTACTCTCTCTTTTGACCCTGTCCCTCCTCAACAGTGGTGATTTCTAATTGCTCCCTCCTCACATTGCCCTTCTTTCCATCATCCCCCCACCCTGCTTATCCCCTTCTCCCACACTTTCCTGTATTGTAAGATAGGCTTACATACCAAATTAGTGTGCATTTCATTCCTTCCTTTAGTCAAATGTGATGAGAGTAAGCTTCATGCTTTTTCTCTCACCTTCCCCCTTTATCCCTCCAATGAAAAGTCTTTTACTTGCCTCTTTTATATTTCTCCCTTTCTTCTCTGAATATATTTCTCTCTCACCCCCTAATTTAATTTTTTTGAGAAATGATCCCATCCTATTCGACTCACCCTGTGCTCTCGTTCTCTGTCTCTCTCTGTCTCTCTCTGTCTCTCTCTGTCTCTCTCTGTCTCTCTTTCTCTCTCTCTCTCTCTCTCTCACTCTCTCTCTCTCTCTCTCTCTCTCTCTCTCTCTCTCTCTCTCTCTCTCTCTCTCTCTCTGTATATGTGTGTGTGTGTAATCCCACAAACTACCCAGATACTGAAAAGTTTCAAGAGTTACAAATATTGTCTTTCCATGTAGGAATGTAAACAGCTTCACATTAGTAAGTCCCTTATGATTTCTCTTTACTGTTTACCTTTTCATGTTTCTCTTCATTCTTTTGTTTGAAAATCAGATTTTCTTTTCATCTCTGGTCTTTTCATCAAGAATGCTTGAAAGCCCTCTATTTCATTGAAAGACAATTTTTCCCCCTGAAGTATTATACTCAGTTTTGCTGGGTAGGTGATTCTTGGTTTTACTCCTAGCTCCTTTGACTTCTGAAATACCATATTCCACTCTTTTTGATCCCTTAATGTAGAAGCTGCTAGATCTTATGTTATCCTGATTGTATTTCCACAATACTTGGATTTTTTTTTCTAACTGCTTGTAATATTTTCTCCTTGACCTGGAAACTCTGGAATTTGGCTAAAATATTCCTAGGATTTTCTCTTTTTGGGTCTCTTCCAGGAGGAAGATTAGATTCTTTCAATATTTATTTTGCCACCTGATTCTAGAATATCAGGGCAGTTTTCCTTGATAATTTCATGAAAGATGATATCTAGGTTCTTTTTTTGATCATGATTTTCAGGTATTTCCATAATTTTTAAATGGTCTCTCCTGGATGTATTTTCCAAGTCAGTTGCTTTTCCAATGAGGAATTTCACATTGTCTTCCATATTTTTCATTCTTTTGGCTTTGTTTTCTAAATTCTTGGTTTTTTATGAAGTCATTTAGCTTCCATCTGCTCCATTCTAATTTGTAAAGAACTATTCTCTTCATTAAGCCTTTGAACCTCCTTTTCTATTTGGCCAATTCTGCTTTTTAAAGAATTCTTCTCCTCATTGCCTTTTTGGACCTCTTTTGCATTTGGGTTAGCCTATTTTTAAAAGTATTATTTTCTTCAACCTTTTTGATCTCATTTAGTAAGCTGTTGACTCATTTTTCATGATTTTCTTCTTCTTCATTCAGCTGTCAGATACTCTCATCTCTTCCAGGAAATCTTTCTGTATCCCCCTGAATGCCAGTACCTTATCTTTATTGATTTTCTCCCATTCATCATGTATATAACTTGATTGCATGTAACTGTTTGCATGTTGTCTTCCCCATTAGATTGAGAATTCATTGAGAATAGGTATTCTTTTGTGCCATCCTTTAACTTCCAAATCTTAGCATATTTCCATTAACACTTACTGCTCAATCACTGTTAATCAACAAGCCCCCTGTCTTTCAGGATAGTCATTCTATAATTTCTTTAATGACATGTCCCTGGATTGTAAAAATAGGCCCCTCTTTCTGTTTACATTAATATATGATTTTACTCAGTCATTATTTAACTCTTTGTCAATGTATTTCTGGCAGCATACATGAAGCTGGCACTCACAGAAGGGCTGCTTTTACAATTATCATTTTTAAAGCAATTTCAGGGATCCATTTAGAGATCAATTCCTTTATATTAGACTGAAAAAACACCTTTATGTACCTATGAAAAGTCTACTATTACTTAGTGAAGTGTTATTTTTTTGTTCCAAAAGTTGTTTTGTATTTTTTTTAAATCTACTTATCAGGTGCTCTGAAAGTTTATAAATATTCTCACCCCTTTTTCATAAGGAACTCTGAGTTCAAACTAATTTGATCAGCTACAGTCAGTCACATAGTTGGTTGGTTGGTTGATTGTTGTCCTTCATTATCAAGGAGGACCAAACTGACATCACTTTGCTAGAGTCAAGTTTCAACATGTCTAACTGTGGCTGATCAGACCAATACAAGCTCAGAATGCTCTACCATAAGGTGGGCATGGATAGTCTGTGTGAAGATTTGGGGTGGATAATCTTAATTTCCACATCCTATGTTTACTTTGAGCTGTTTAATTCTGCTTTGCTTATAGAGCACAGCACCTTCTCTGATGTGGGCACACCATGGTGGATGGTCCTGTGCCAGTGTCTTCCATGTCACACAATGAATTCCAAAGTTCTTAACTGAGATTTTGAAAGTGTCCTTTTATCACTTCTTCTGATCACCATGTATGAATTGCCCTGTGTGAGTTCTCCATAAAACAGTCTTTTTGGCAAGTGTGCATTCTGCAATTGAACAACATGGTCAGCACATCCATGATGTGCTTCAGAGAGCAGAGTGTGAACGTTTGGCAATTTAATTCGACTAAGGACCTCAGTATCTGGTATCTTATCCTGCCAGGTGATCTTCAGAATCTTCCTAAGACTGCTGAAATGGAAGAGATTCCATTTTCTGGAATGGTACTGGTATATTGTTCAGGTTTCACAGGCATACACGATGAGGTCAGCACCATGACTCTATAAACTTTCATTTTGGTAGTCAGTCTAACACCCCTTCTCTCCTACACTTTCCTTTGGAGACTCTAAAGCACCGATCTGGTTCTGGCAATGTGTGTATCAACTTCATCATCAACGTGTCCATCCTTGCAATGTGTGCCATAATGTTCGCTAAGTGAACTTATCCACAGCAGTCACAACTACATTTGCTGTAACCATGGTTCCATATGTGGATGGTGGAGCACCTACATCTTCTTAGTGTTGATTGTTAGGCCAAAATTAGCACAAACAACAGAGAATCGATCCATACTTTTAATGGCAAGCAAAATAGCATCTTTTTCTGTTTTTGTTTCAGTATCATCAAGAAGTATAATGCCTCTATTTGAATGTTACTAAGGAGGATCTTTCACACCCATTGGCAGGCCTGGGTAGATTTCTGGGAAGGTCCATTCCTTTTGTTAACAAGGCATTTGTTCTCAAAGGATGTGATGTCCTCTGGCTCTAAAAAGTGTAAAAAGACTCTGGGTGTAGTTTTATTTTGGGGCCTTACTGACTGGACATGTTTGTTTGTCTAAAAGAGGACTTTGGGAAGTCACTTTAAGTAGCCTCCTGCCTTTGAAAACCCCGATGTCAGTGTTTTCTTGTCTGGTAGCTATGGTCAGACATTTGGAGTTCAACTGTCTATTGATTTATGGTCAGACAGAGAAAGCTGTGTCTGTTGATCTCTAATTTCTCTGTATTTTCTTTGAAGTTCAGGGTGCTGACTCCCTTGAATTAGGTGAATGATATACGTGCTTGATTAAAGAAATGATACACGTGCTTGATTAAAGTGATTGTTAATCTCCCAAAAACTGCCCTTCCTTTTATAAAAGCAGAAGTAAGGACCTGTGATATCAGGCCCCCCTTTGTGTGTTGGGATGCTTACTGTTATAATACTTTGTTGTATGTCTGCTTCAGAGGCTTCACTGAGTACATAATAATTCACAAAAAGAAAATCATGCATAAATACTCCCTATACTTTGGTCTCTGCTTACCTTTTCAAATTGAAAATTTTATCATTAATGTGGTAGCTTGATGCTGTGTTTATCCTCTTTGAAAACATTTGACGACATGGCTGAAAACATGATGCTAAAAAGCATGGGAGCAAGCACACAGCTTTGTTTTACTCCTTTGGTGACTGAGAAGGCATGAGAGCATTGTCCATTATGTGGACTCCAGGACAGCATGCTGTCATGGAATTGACATACCATGTTGATGAATTTCTCCAGGCAACCAAATTTTGACATGGTTTTCGATAAGCCCTCATGACTAACACTATTAAAGGCCTCAGGACAACTAGGTGGCTCAGTAGATGGAGCTCTTGTCCTGAAATCAGGAGAACCTGAGTTCAAATCCAGCCTGTGACACTATTTGTGTGATCCAGGGCAAGTTACTTAATCCTGTTTGCATCAGACTCTTTGTATCTTGACACTAGCATAGTGAAGTTACTTTGATTATGTTTGAGAAAAAAGGACAACAATCACTACCACTGTTGCTGTTGTTAGTGTTACTTTTAATCCAATACTGAATTTTCTTAGGACATTTTCCAAATCTGTTATCAACAATAGTACATTTTTGAAAGTTTATTTTAAGACAATCATTGTGGAGGTGATATTTGATTTACATTGTTTTTCCCATTTGAACTTAGATTTTAGGGTGGTAAGAAGTCTCTTAATATCCCATTATCATATACGGCCAATGTTTTCTATTTGATAGATTTATGCTCAATATGTCTCACTGGAGAAGACCAATACTTTGGGAAAATTGACCTTCACATTGAAGCTTCAATTACTGAGTCTCTCTAGCTTTCCTCCATCAAATTAAAATTTTCATATTTATCGAATCCTAATATTTATATAATTAGGGAAAAATTTTAAAATGATAACATTATTTTTTTGTTGGAACAACATAGAAATGAATCAACATCAATGTATTTCAAATGATTTATATGGTATTTTAGTGCTACTAGAGAAAGCTAGGTGAAGTAGTTGATAAAAACTTAGCTTATATTTAGGCAGACCTAAGTTCAGATACACCTTTGGATAATTACTAGCTTTGTGATTTTGAGCAAATCTCTTAACTGCTTTTTGTCTCAGTTTTCTCATCTATACAATTATATGTGATTTATATTTATTTTGTATGTACTTCTATTTATATATGATTTATATTTATTTTGTATGTACTTCTATGTGCATGCTTTCCCGCCCCTTAGCATATATTGTAAATAGAAGTTATATCATTCTTCATGCTTGTATTCCTAAAGCCAATTACAGTGCCTGACTTAGAGCAGATTATTAATAAAGGCTTGTTGATTGATTATTTGATCTTACCATTTTACCATTATCATAATTTTTATTAATCATTGACAATACCATCAGCACCTCCTTAGCTGAGCTGTAAGCCTTAACTACCTCCAGCAATTGAAGAGTCCTTGAAGATTCCATTTTCTTAATTTAATCCATTAATTCACAGCATTATTTTAGATAATTTTGCTTCAGTTTGTTTGTTTTTCATCTCTTGTTTTTGTTAAATCATAATTTAAAAAAATACATCAGTACAATGTAATAATCAGTTTATCTAGGATGGGGACTGAATTTTGTGTAAATTAAGTAAATAGTGTATACCACTGTCATATTACAAAGGGAAAGACACTGAAAATTTAATAAGTTGATAACAATATACTTTAGAAATATAAACAACAATGAGTCTAGTAGAAAAAGAATTCAGACTTCTTTCATATCTTGTGGAAGATGAAAGCAGAAAGATTATGACAGTGGGAAACTTTGAAACTACTGAAGCACATCTCATCAATTGTATATAATACATCCTTAGAGAGTATAGTGGTCTTAAATGCTGCAGTAATCACAATTTGAAGGTAATTAAATTAATAATCACTGTGGCAGGGCAGGAAATTGTGATTTTCCTCATCTAAGAATTGTAATTTTAGTAAACTGAAACTGAAACTGGGTGAATATGACAATTGCAATGATACTGTTGGGTCTCATTTCTTTAGAAATCTCATTTACAACTTCAAACAAAACTGCATTTTCCATTGAAATTGTAAAATTAAAGATCTGTTGTAAAATTTCTAAACTTGGACCTAAAAAGAACCATTCAAATTAAGATAATCTACAAATGAGCAAAGAGTAACTAATAAAAGACCTGCAGTACAGGATGCACGAAACTCAAATATGATTCATCATAAATGACAAAAAGAAATAGGAAGCAAAGAAATGGCCAGAGAGACCTCAGTAGCCCTATTAGGCAAAATCCTATCCCTATAAAATAAGCTGAGAAAAAGATAGACAAGAGATTTCTCATACAAAACTTTGAGGCAGAAGATTACAATATATAGGTAAATATGGCTTTTTTGCATTCATCCATGAATTATAATTTCATATCCCAGAGCAAATATCACTTTTCCATTTACCACATTCTAGAATCTTTGGATAATGAACTTGAAGGAATCTAGGGCTCATCAACCAGATTTAACAGAAAAGTATAATTGTTTCTGGATCTACACAAAGACATAACCAGTTCATCAGAGATCTAAGACTGGAATCTGTATTGTCATTTCCAATTTCAAGGAAAGTTTAGATAGGTTATGATCTTCCCCTTGATGCTGTGGCACCAATATGATACTCACAGCAGCTGCTAAGGCATGTTACCAGGTAAAATTCACAAAATATAACTTCTCTTCCTCAAAGAGAAAACCAAAATATTTATTCAGATTCCAGAAGGCTGATTCCACCACAGTAACAAGGAACGGAACTTTGTACACATTACCAATAGAGGGAGGATTGCCATTCTCAAGACTTCTCTCCATCAGACCTCCCCACAAACAAATTCTCTTAGGCAAAATGCCCCTCTCTCACACAGGTTAGCTGCTCTACTCTGCCTGCTGCTTCTCTCTCAACTCCACCTTGCTCTGTCTTCTTATTGCACACTTCCTGCTCCCCCAGCTCATCAAGCACCTCCTACCATGTCATGTGACTCAGGCTCACTGTGACTCAAGTTGTGGGCTGGGTCAAAGCTCAGAGCAGATCACATGGGCCTATTAAAGAAGAAGGAATATCTTCAAAATGCATTACCATTACAGATGCAAATAAAAAAAAATTAGACCACCTAGACCTTAGAGTATTCAAGTCACTTTCTTAGGACTTGAAAATATAAGGAGAAAAGTCACAAACTATTGCTCTAAGTATGTAAAAGTCTACTATGTTTGGGGAGGAGGGAGAGGAGGAATGAAAGAAAATGTGTAATTTCAGGAGAAAACATTAACAACTGGAGAAAATTGGGGCAGTTCTCAGCTATGAGGTGGCCCTTTCACTGTACTTGGAAAGATGGTCAAAGTTCTAAGAAGGTAGGAAGAAAATGAATTCCAGATATGAAAGACTTCTTGTTACCCTGGAAGATGGAATATCATGTCTTGGAGACTCAACAGTTCTATCAGACTGGAACAGAGTATACACAAGGGGAAGTAAATTGAAATAAGACTGGAAGGTGGACAGGCAGGCATGAAGTAGATAATGAAGAGTTTAAAAGTGAAGCCTCATACACACACACATATACACATATATACATATATAAATATATATGTATATATGTGTGTACATACATATATATGCATCTATATGTATATGTGTGCATGTATTTGTATATATGTGTATACATATGCATATATTGTGTATGCATATGCATACACATATATACAAATATACACACATGTATATTGTGTGTATACACACATATATGTATATGTGTATATACACCTATATGTATGAGTGTGAATGCATGTATATGTATATATGTGTATGTGTATCTATCTATCTATATCTATGTGTGTGTGTGTGTGTGTATGTGTGTGTACACATTTGTTTTCCACCACATGTATCTCAAGGAATTTCTGCCAAAAACTCAGGACAGAGTGAGACTGTTGGTAACTGAAGTTGTGTCAATTACTTCAGCAACTCCTTTGACTTGAACTGACTACTTTTTATAAGACAAAGACAAGTAGAATCTGGCTGTTACTGTGCTGTGAATGTGAGCTATTAAGTAGAAAAATGATTTAAAATGATAGAAAACTTTGGGGAAATGTTGGTTTCTCAAAATAAGAGTCTTTTGTAGGAACGGAAATGTTAAAGAAGTCTACTCCACCAGAGTGTTACAAAGTTGCACAATTTCAATGGGACTGAATATTGGATAGGGAAGGGACTTGAACAGTTATCCTTCATTTGACAGCTGAAAAAACTGAAGAAAGGTGAAGTTACTTTTACAGTATCACAAAATATATCCTTTTTACTATTCATGCTAACTAGAAGATGTCAAGTAAAATCAAATGATGAATAAAAATGTATTGAACAGTTGAATTACATGTTATCCACATTAGCAGGAATAGAATAAAGCTCATTCCCAAGAACTCAACAACCAATTTATGATTTGAGGAGTGTGGTGGTCAGGGAACCACAGGGAATGCTTCTGGGTAGTCAGAATGACTATGAATCTTGTAGTTGCACCTTCAATCTATTACCTTAAGAATAAAAGATAATGCAAAATGGAAATGTGGACTCAGTGTTAATGTAGGGCATATATAAATATTGGGTATCTTCTGTGACTCATCTTTCCTTTTCATCAGTGAAATTTCAGAATAAATTATCACTCTTAAAAAATTACCGACTTCTGGTTCTGGGAGGTAAGATGGCAGAATGATCAATAATTACTTTCTCCCTCCCCTTGTTTTCCTTGACAAGCCCACGGAATAACTCCCCAGGAATAATTCTGGAACAGTGGGAGCAGCTGAAGAGGTAAACAGACTCAGCCCATGAGGCTATTAAGATCGCTAAGGAAGGTCCCTCTTGCTGAAGCTGAAGGGGACAACTGCCAAGTCAAAGCTGCCCTGACAGTCCCACCTCATCAAACCAAGAGAAGATCCTGAGCCCCAAGGGAATGAAATCAAGAACTGCCAAGACCAGGACCCCAGGAGTGCTTCAGCCCCCCAGGGGAGTCAGGGAGACACTATCGCAGACAGGACAACCAACCCATGAGCTTGTCAATATTCTAGTTCAGCAGAGGATACCATGTGCGATTAGACAACCTCTTCCCCACACTTAAAGAGCTATTTCCTTGGTAACTGGGGAAACCTGAAAAAGCCTCACCTGGCCTCTGCTTTCCAAAATCAGGCAGCTCGGCAAAAGGTACACTGCAGAATTTTGGCTTCTAGATGAAAGAACCAGAGGCTGCAACACACAAAGCCTCAATTTTTATGCAAAAGAACTGTGGGAGACAGCCCCCTGTGCCCCAGAAGCAAGGATCTACTTTAAAAGCCAGGAAAAAGGTGAGTAAAAAGCAAAACAGAAGAGAAAAGATCATATCATGCTCCTGTGGGGACCACAAGCACAAATAGCTCAACATTGAGACTGTACATCCATTTGAAACTTCAGAAGGGAATATGAAACACAAAAAGTCTTCTTGGAAGAGGTCAGGAAGTACTTTAAGAGTCAAGTTAGGAGAAGGAGCCAAGATGGTGGAGTAGAAAGACTCACATATGCTAGCTCCGGAAACCACAGCCCATAAATTTCCTGTAAAAAGAACTCCCCACAAATTCTGGAGCAGTGGAACCCATGCAGCAAGGGATGGGAGGAGATTTCCATTCCAGAGAGCCCTGAAAAACTGCCACAAAAAGTCTGTCACACACTGCACTGCCCTGGCCATGCGGCCTCGAGAGGAGCAGATCCGAGCAGGCTTCAGGGACGGAATCTCCAGCAGGTGTGAGGGTCCCTCCACCCACAGGCACTACAGGTCAGTGAGAGAGATGTCTGGGCTGGCTGAGAGGGAGCGGATTGTCTCCATAACTCAGGCCCCCTCGGGAGGCAGAGGAAGAGGCAGGAGCGGCCGGAACTCCTGGAGCAAACAGGAGCTCTGCTCCATTACTGACGATCTCTGCATAAACCCCCTGAAGCAACTGAGCCTGGGAGGCAGGCCTGTCCCCACCTGAGCACCAGAACCTAAACTCACATTGAATAGCAGCCTCCCCCACCACTGAAAAGTCCTGAGGCAGGGGAGCATCATTTGAATCTCAGACCCCAAGCACTAGCTGGGCAGATCTAGGCGAGGGTGGAGAGGAATCTCAGAAGTCAAGCAACTGGCTAGAAAAATGTCCAGAAAAGGGAAAAAAAAATAAGACCATAGAAGGGTACTTTCTTGGGGAACAGATGATCCCACCTTTCATTTCTGATGACTAGGAACAATGCTTACCATCAGGGAAAGACATAGAAGTCAAGGCCTCTATACCCCAAACATCCAAAATAGATATCCAATGGGCTCAGGCCATGGAAGAGCTCAAAAAGGATTTTGAAAATGAAGTTAGACAGGTGGAGGAAAAACTGGGAAGAGAAATGAGAGAGATGCAAGAAAAGCTTGAAAAGCAGGTCAATACCTTGCTAAAGGAGACCCAAAAAAATACTGAACAAAATAATACCTTGAAAAATAGGCTCACTCAATTGGCAAAAGAGGTTCAAAAAGCCAATGAGGAGAAGAATGCTTTCAAAAGCAGAATTAGCCAAATGGAAAAAGAGGTTCAAAAGTTCACTGAAGGAAATAGTTTTCTCAAAATTAGAATGGAAGAGATGGAGGCTAATGACTTTCTGAGAAACCAAGAAATCACCAAACAAAACCAAAAGAATGAAAAAATGGAAGAGAATGTGAAATATCTCATTGGAAAAACAACTGACCTGGAAAATAGATGCAGGAGAGACAATTTAAAAATTATGGGACTACCTGAAAGCCATGATCAAAAAAAGAGCCTAGACATCATCTTTCATGAAATTATCAAGGAAAACTGCCCTGAGATTCTAGAAGCAGAGGGCAAAATAAGTATTGACAGAATCCATCAATCACCACCTGAAAGAGATCCAAAAAGAGAAACTCGTAGGAACACTGTGGCCAAATTCCAGAATTCCCAGGTCAAGGAGAAAATATTGCAAGCAGCTAGAAAGAAACAATTCCACTATTATGGAAATAAAATCAGGATAACACAAGATCTAGCAGCTTTTACATTAAGGGATGGAAGGGCATGGAATAGGATATTCCAGAAGTCAAAGGAACTAGGACTAAAACCAAGAATCACCTACCCAGAGAAACTCTGAGTATAATACTTCAGGGGAAAATATGATATTTCAATGAAACAGAGGACTTTCAAGCATTCTTGATGAAAAGACCAGAACTGAAAAGAAAATTTGACTTTCAAACACAAGAATGAGAAGAAGCATGAAAAAGTAAACAGCAAAGAGAAGTCATAAGGGAGTTACCAAAAGTGAACTGTTTACATTCCTACATGGAAAGACAATATTTGTAACTCTTAAAACTTTTCAGTATCTGGGTAGTTGGTGGGACCCCACATGCACATACACACGCACATGCACACACACATGTACACACATGCACACAAACACATACACACATGCACGCACATACAAAGACAGAGGGCACAGATTGAATTGAATAGGATGGGACCATATCTTAAAAGGAATTAAGGTAAACAGTGAGAAGGAAATGTAGTGGGAGGAGAGAGGATGAAATTGAATGGGGTAAATTGCCTTTCATTCAAGAGGCAAGCAGGAGACTTTTTAATGGAGGGAAAAAGAGAATAGCTGAGAAAAAACATGAAGTTTACTCTCATCACATTCGACTAAAGGAAAGAATAAAATGCACACTCTTTTTGTTATGAAAACCTATTTTACAATACATGAACGTGGGGGAGAAGGGAATAAGCAGGGTGGGAGGGGATGATGGAAGGGAGGGCAATGGGAGGAGGGAGCAATTTGAAGTCAACACTCAGGGAGGGACAGGATCAAAAGACAGAATAGAAACAATGGGGAGCAGGATAGGATGCAGGGAAATATAGTTGGTCTTACACAACACAAGTGTTATTGAAGTAATTTGCAAAACTACACAGATATGGCCTATATTGAATGGCCTGCCTTCCCAAAGGGATCGAGTGGGAAGGGAGATATGGGGAGAATTTGGAACTCAAAGTTTTAGGAACAACTGTTTAGTATTTTTCTTGCCACTAGGAAATAAGAAGTAAGAAAATAATGGGGAATAGAAAGTCATCTGGCCTTACAGGACAAAAGAGAAGATGGGGACAAGAGAAGGGAGGGATGATAGAAGAAAGGGCAGATTGGTGATAGGGAAGATTAGAATGCTCGGTGTATTGGGGTGGGGGGAGGGAATAAAAGGGGAGAAAATTTAAAACCCGAAATTTTTTGAAAATGAATGTAAAAAGTTAAATAAATAAATTTATATTAAAAAATTCATGTTACATAAGTAGACAAGAAATTGACAAATGACTTTAAAAATATGAAAAAAGAAATCACAGACGAATACATAGGGAAAATTGGGTAAATAGAAAAGAAAGTCCAAAACCTAACTGGATAAAATAACTCCTTAAAAGGAACAACTGGACAGATAGAAAAGAAGATGAGGAAGTTACCTGAAGAAAACAGTGTGATGAAAATTAGAACTGAGTAAGTAGAAGCTAATGAATCTACGGGACAATAGTCAGTCAAAGAGAATGTAATGAACGAAAAAATAGAAGAAAATGTAAAATAACTAATAGTAAAAAACAACAGACCTCAAAAATAGATCCAGGGAGAGAAAATCTAAGGATTATTGGTCTACCAGAAAGTCATGATGAAAAAATAGCCTGGATATTATTCTCCAAGAAATCATCAAGGAAAATTTTCCCGAAGTCCTAGTCCCAGAAGGCAAAATAGTTATCAAAAAACCCACCATTCTTCTCCTTAAAGGGAACCCAAACTATATTGTTGCCAAATTCCAGAACTATCAAGTGAAGGAGAAAATACTGCAGGCAACCAGAAA
This sequence comes from Bettongia penicillata ogilbyi, assembly GCA_023548195.1. Classification (NCBI taxonomy): domain Eukaryota; kingdom Metazoa; phylum Chordata; class Mammalia; order Diprotodontia; family Potoroidae; genus Bettongia; species Bettongia penicillata. The sequence goes on along the minus strand of JAJHZJ010000688.1, from coordinate 243,516 downwards.
GAAACAATTCAAATACTGATGAAGTACAGTCAGACAACACAGGACCTTTCAGCCTCTACCTTGAAAGATCAAAGGAATTGGAATCTGATATTCCATAAAGCAAAGAAATTGGGACTACAACCAAGGATTAATTACTCAGTAAAGTTGAGCATAATATTTCAGGCAAGGAGGTGGATATTCAGTGAAATAAGGCATCCCCAGACCTGTGTGACAAAAGGTCAGAACTCAATAGAAAATGCAATCTTCAAACACAGGTCGCAAGTGAGGCATAGAAAGGTAAACAGGGAAAAACAAAACAAAACAAAACAAAACAAAGCAAGACAAAACTGTTTAGTCAATATGGGCAAACTGTTTACATCCCTATAAGGAAAGAAGATACTTGCTAATCTTGAGAATTGGATATTTAATCTGAGATATAAAAGGGATATAATTGGATAGAGGACATGGGTATAAACTCAATGATATGATGATAATAAATATGATTTAAGGGTGGGAAGGGTTTGGGAGATGTGAAAAGGAGGAGGCAGAAAAAAATAAATTCTGCCACAGAAAGAGACACAAAATATATATTACTGCAGAGGGAAAGAGGGGAAGTTGATGAGTATTGTCTGAAAGGTGCTCTCATCTGATTGGATTCAAGGAGGGTATAATAAACTCAGTTAATCATAGAAATACAAATAGCTCTATAGGCAGTAGGAGGGGAAGTGGGCAAGAAAAGGGAGGGGAAGTAAAAGGATGGGAAGAAGTACCAAGGGAAAAATGGATTAAAGGGGAGGGAGGCTGAAAAAAAGGAGGGAAGACTGAGGGAGGCAGTGGTCAAAAATTAAATCTCTATTGTGGAGAGGAAGGGAAAATGGATGACTAAAAGCATAAACAAGGGGAATGGAGATGGATGGAAAGACACAGATAATAATCATAACTTAATTGAATGGGATAAACTCTCATAAAACGGAGACAGATAGCAGAATGGATTAAAAACCATAATTCAATGTGTTATTTACAAGAAACATATATGAAATGGGGGCATACACACAGGGTAAAGTAAAAGACTAGAGTAGAATATTTTATGCTTCAGCTGATGTGAAAAATGCAGGGGTAGCAGTCCTAATCTCAGACAAAGTAAAAGCAGAAATAGATCTAATCAAAAGAGACAAAGAAGGAAACTATATCCTGCTAATAGGCACCATAGACAGGGAAGCAATTTCATTACTAAACATATATCCTCCAAGTGGTATAGCATCCAGATTCTTAGAAGAGTATTTAAGTGAGTTGCAGGAAGAAGTAGACAGCACAACTATACTAGTGGGGGATCTCAAGCTCTCCCTCTCTGAACTTGATGAATCTAACCTCGAAATAAACAAGGAAGACGGTAAGAAGGAGAATAGAACTCTGAGTAAGGTAGATATGATAGATCTCTGGAGAACATTGCATGGGGATAGAAAAGAATATAACTTTTGCACAGTTGTACATGGCACATATACATGATGCATGAGTAGACTTAGTTAATATAATGAAAATGACAATTCTACCTGAATTACATTATTTATTCAGTGCCATGCCACTCAACCTACCAGATAATTATTTTCTAGAGCCGGAAAAAATAACATCAAAATTCACCTCGAAGAACAAAACGTCCAGAATATCAAAGGAACTAATGAAAAGAAATTCAAGGGAAAGTGGCCTAGCCCTACCAGATCTCAAAGTGTATTATAAGCAGCACTTATCAAAGCCACTTGGCACTGACTAAGAAACAGAATGGTAGACCAATGGAATAAGTTAGGCACCCAAGAGACAGTAGTCAATGAATATAGCAGTGTCCTATTTGATAAAGTCAAGAATCGCAGCTTCTGAGATAAGAGTTCACGGTTTGACAAAAATTTCTGGGGAAACTGGATAACAGTGTGGCAGAAACTGGGACAAAACAATTCCCGACATCGTACACAAGAATAAATTCCCAGTGGATTCATTATGTAAGTATAAATATTGATACCATAAAGAAAATAGGGGAGGAAGGAATAGTGTATTTGTAAGATTTATGGAGAAGGAAGAAATATATGACCTGACAAGAGATATAGAACTTTATAAAGTGTAAAATGGATAATTCTGTTTGCATTAAATTGAAAAGGCCTTGCACAAGGAATCCAAATGCAACCAAGTTTAGAAGGAAAGGAGAAAACTTGGAGGGAAGGAGAAAACTGGGAAAGAAGTTTTCCAGCTAATGTCTGTGATAAAGGCCTCATTTCTAAAATATATAGAGAACTGAGTCAAATGTACAAGTGTAACGGATAGAAGTCATTTCCCAGTTGATAAATGGTTAAACGATAAGAATAGAGAATTTTCAGAGGAAGAAATTAAAACTAAAATCATATGAAAAAATGCTCTAAATCACTATTAATTGGAGACACACAAATCAAAATAAACCACAACACACCTATCAGATTGGCTAACATGAGAAAACAGGAAGATAATAAATGTTGGAGAAGGAGTGGAAGAGTTGGAACACTAATTCATTGTTGGTGGAGCTGTGAGCTGATCCAGGCATTCTGGAGAGCAATTTTGCTCGAAGGGCTACAAAAATGTGCATGCCCTTTGACCCAGCAATATCACTTTTGGGATTCTATCCCAATTAGATCATAGAAATGGGATATGGTTCCACATGTACAAAAATGTTTATAGCAGTTCTCTTTGTGGTGGTCAGAAACTGGAAATCAAAGGGATGCCCATCAATTGGAGAATGGCTGAAGAAGTTGTGGTATTATGAATGCATTGGAATTGGATCACAGATAGAAAAAGACCATGTTCTTTTGTACTATGTTTTGTTTTGTTTTGTTTTCTGGTTTCGCCAATTCATTTTAATTCTTCTATGCAACATGCAATTGATAAGAATGTACATGTAGAAACTATAGAAGATGATACTGTCTCAGGGAGGGAATGGGGAGGGAGGGGGAGTAAAGTTGAAGGAGTGGAAAAAATCTAACATATATGGAAGTGATTTTGAACACTGAAAGCAAATAAAACAATTCAATTAAAAAAATTACCTGCAATACAGAAAATCAGTATTTTATTTTTGGATTCACATTGCAAGAATCTAATGGAGTAAATTAAGACCTTGTGCTGTTGCTAAATGTTGGTATTTACATTATGTCTATTTCTACTTTTTTGCTTGACCTAAACATCAGTGTTATGAAGATATAAGAGCTTATCTAGTTAAGCCTAGGGGGATGATATTATACAATGAGACTAAGAAAGATGAAATGACTTGTCCAACATCATAAAACAACAGCACAAAAGATATCACATAACCTAAGCAAGATTTATTAAGCACAAGCTATGTGCTAGATTAGAATATGAAATTTATGCAAGGTACTGAACCCTATATTGAAGAGGCTGAGATAAATGTAAACCTTGAGAGACAGGGTTTCTGTGTAATTAATAATCAATTTATTAATGACAGTAGCCAGCAATCAATACATTTGTGGTCAGTAGTTTCTCTCAGTAACCAAAAATTTTAAGGGAGATAATCAACTTTTTTTAAAGTTATTTTACTTGTTTTCAATTTTCTACAATCATGTCCATGAATCTTAGATTTTTTTCTTCCCTTTTCCTCCTTTCCCTACCTTCTTCATTTGCTCCCCAAGATAGAATGCAATCTTACATAGGTTCTATGCATACATTTCCATTAAATACATTTTCACCTTAGTTTTGTTGCATAGAGCAATTAAAATGAATAGGAGAAATCATAAACAAAACAAAACAGAGCATAACGCAAGAGAAAATGTTCTGCTTCATTCTGTGATCTAAATCCATAGCTTTTTCTCTATATGTAGAAGATTTTTGCCTTCAAAGTCCATTGGGAATTTTTTAGACCCTTGTATTTCTGTGAAGGACTAAGACTATCAAAAATTTCTCACACATTGTGATTGTTGCTGTGTATGAAGTTCTTCTGATTCTGCTTCTTTCACTCAGAATCAGTCTATATAAGTCCTTCCAGGCCTCTGAAGTCTTCATCATTTCTTACAGCAAAATAGTATTCCATTATATTCATATACCACAACTTGTTCAGCCATTCTCCAAACAGTAGGTGTCCCTTTGATTTTCAGTTTTTGACCACCACAAAGAAAGCTGCTATAAATATTTTTGTACATGTGGGACACGTTCCCATTTTTATGATCTCTTGGGGTTACAGTCCTACAAGCAATACTGCTGGAACAAAAGGCATACACATTTTGTAGCCCTTAGGGTGTTCCAAATTGATCTTCAAAATATTTGGATCAAATCACAACTCCACCATCAATGAATTAGTGTACAACTCTCCCACACCTTTTCCAACATTTATAATTTTCCTGTTTTGTCATGTTAGTTAATCTGATAGGTATGATGTGATATCTCAGAGTTGTTTTGATTTGCATCTATCTAATCAATAGTGATTTAGAGCATTTTTTCATATGACTATAGATAACTTTAATTTCTTCCTCTGAAAACTGCCTGTTCATATCCTTTGACCATTAATCAATTAGGAAATGATTTGTATCCTTGTACATTTGTCTCAGTTCTCCATATATTTTAGAAATTAGTTGTGTTTTTTTTTTAATCACAGATACTATTTGCAAAAATTCTTTTCCAGTTTTCTTCTTCCCTCCTAATCTTGGTCACATTGGGTTTCTTTGTGCAAAAACTTTTCAACTTAACATAATCAAAATTATCCATTTGTACTTCATAATGTACTCAATCTCGTTTGGTCAAAAATTTCTCCATTCTTCATAAATCTGACAAATACCATTCCTTGCTCCTCTAATTTGTTTATAGTATCAGTCTTTATACATTGATCAGTCCTTCAACTTTCTTAGAATCATTCAGAAAGGAAACTTCCATGACAAGTAAAACTCAACCTTGATTGGTGGATATTTAATGAGGAGGAAGACTAAAAGTATTCAACTCCTCCTGCTGAGAGCCTAGCTTCATCATGAGGTTCATCAGTCTCAAGGCATCTGGGCAGGAGAACCCATTTCCATATGGACCTCTCAAACTAGTTTTCTCCTTCCTGTCCTCAGTTGCTCTACTCTTTGGTAGAGGGGATCAATGATAGAGATTTCTTCTCCCTCACAAAAACTCACTCTGATTAGATACTGTTTATATTCTAAATAAACATGTCCCACTCAATCTAGTTAACAGAGCATGTCCCCTTGAGGGCTAGAAGAATCTCATAAGTCAGCTATGCCCTTCAGAAACTGGCTGACCTTTTCAGGAGTTGGACCTCAAAGGACATAGGAAGAAAAGTGTGTATCACACAAATTATAATTAACTATTAAGATAATATTATATTAATTTCACAAATACCTTATAGTTTGATTATTGGCATACAAAATTCAAAACACATCTTCTGACTCTTTATTGTAGCATAATTTTGTCATGTTAAGTTCAATTCAACTTAATTTAATAAACATTATGTTAGGTACTGTGCTAAATCTAGGTATACAAATAAGAAAAAATAAAATCCCTGTCCTCAAGGAGTTTGTAATCTAAAGGAGGAAGGTATCAAACAAAACAATGCTGGGAAGGTAGCAGGGTTGTCTTGTACTGTGAAATTTAAAAAATAAAGAACAGCTTCGCAAGATGCAAAATGGAGTAGCTGGAAATTAAATTTCTGACATTTATAAAAGGAACTATTTGAGAGAAGTTTGATATTCCATCTTTGAGTCCTCCACATTGAGTTGTTTAATGTTAGAGTTTGAAACACACACACATACATACACACACAACACGGGTATATTCATGCACATATGTATGTGTATCTGTCTTACTATAGGTAGATGTAGATTTATGTCTGTATGAGTAGTATATGATGGAGAAATAACTGATTACATGAAACATTACAATAGGAATTATCTCACAATTATGAAAGATAGTATTCATTTTAAGAATTCAAAGTGTTCAAAATATGTTTTCACCTAACTTCATATAAATTTAGGTAATATAATGCAATGAATGTTATATAATATGATATGATGTTTGTTTGTCCCTTGCCAAAGAAGACCATGCCATCAGAGTAATAATAACATGACTTGTACTTGACTTTGTTTTTGTGGGAGGAAAGGCTGTGCAGGTCACCAGCCTGACTTCTCCTCCAGAGCCATCTGAATCCAGTGACCAGATATTCATCAGAGTGACTGGAGATGACCCAGGATGAGGCAATTGGAGTTGTGACTAGCCCAAGGTCACACAGCTAGTGAGTGTCCAGTGTCTGAGGAGATTTGAACTCAGGTCCTCCTGACTCCTGCACTGGTGCTCTATTCACTGCACCACCTAGTTACCCCAATATGATTTGATATGGTTTAATACAATATTACCTTGTACTATATTTCATATTATCCTATGTATATGTATATATGCGTGCATGTGTGCATGGATATATGTATGAATATATACATATATCATATGTATATATATAAATTTGGAGCTTAATCATAACTTTATTTTAAGAAACTTAGAAATTTTAGTATGGTGACATTCCAATATAACACAATCAGTTTAATAAAATTTGGGGCATCTATATTTATTTACCTACATTTAGACAGAATCATTTACATGCATACTTATCTCTCTATATTTATCTATATTTAATTTATATCTATGTGTATATAATCTACAGTTGTAGATGTAATTGTAGATATATAGGAACAGTCATAATCATAACCATAGATACATGTCTAGGAATTGGTAAAGGTATAGGTACAGAGAGGGGTGTGCTGGTGAATGCTTATCATCCTGATCTCCTAGGGAAAAAACAAAAGTATTCATGACACATTTTTAAATTAATGTTGATTATTAATATTTTTAACATATTAACATTTTTTCAAATAATTTATTAAGCCCAGATAATTAACATAACAATTTTCAAGTCCTAATTTGTAATATTTGCCTATTTCTGAAATGTTAATGATCTTGCTGAAAATTTAACAATCAGCTCTCAAAAACCCATGTAAATTGGTTCTGTCATATCCCTGGATTTCTCTAGATATAAATATTAAGATGCTTTTCCTTACAAAATTCTCTTTTTGGTACAAAAGCAAAAGTTAATATTCTGGTGAATTTCACTTTTAATTTATGAATATTTGTGGGTTACAAGTGAAGATACCTAACTGAAAAAGATTCTGTGTAGGCAAATATCTTGAAAAATCCTTTCAACTTTGCCCCACAGAATAAGGGTGATTAGTCAGTATACATTTTATGAACATAAAGATGTATGAATATATGAATGCATCTCTTCTAATATTAGCAACTGAAATCTTTGCTTCCCCTCACATACTCATGTTCCAGAGAAGCTGAGCCTCCCCAATTTGCTCTCCTCCTAAGATAGCATTGTTTTATGCACCTCTATGACATTGCATAGACTATACCCCATGACAGGCATGGGCTCCCATTGACATCTTATTTAGAATTCCTAGCCTTCTTTGAGGTTTAGTTCATGTGCCAATTTTCATGGGATGTCTTTCCAGCTCTTCTTCATTACAGATGTTTCCTTAATACTCCTCAAGATATAATGGGTTTATAATGTCATTATTTTCATCTTTGTATTAACAGCACTTATACAAATTCCTGTGCAAGGTAGATATTTAATAGATGTTTGATAATTTGAATGCATATGTGTATGTGTGTAAACACATATGCATATACTTATATATATGCATACATTTATATATATGCACACATATATGATATATGTATTATTCATAATGAAGTATGTATGTACTACCAAATGATAAGGTTGGGTGCATGTAGAGAAATTAACCTTTTCCTTAATAAATAAAATTCATATCAGGGTGAATTTCTGTCAAGATTCTCCTGGAGTTTAAGAAAAATCCTAATTTTAGAGCTGAAACCAAATTGCTTTTTCTCATTAAGAAAGATGTCTGTGGCCTTTCCACATTTCCCTCAACAAAAGTAAAAGCAAACTACACATGGGGGACAGCACTTGGTAAAAGTGATTGTAGTGACATTTAGGATCTGTCAAGATTCTCTGTTACTATCACACTGGAGGTAGCCTAACGAGACATGGTGTACAGTAGCACAGTGAGAGAAATCGGTTAGAACCAGTGTTAAATTCATTTCAAGGGGGTTATAATTTTGTGGACCATTATTTCCTGCTGGGCAGTTGAATCTTGCTGGAGTTACTAAGATGCAGCAAAATGTGGATATAGGCAATTCCCTTTTTCTCATCTTCACCCAAGTATTTCTGATAATAGGACTCGCAGTTAGTGAGGGATAAGGCTTTAGTGTTTCCAGGATTGGAGTTTAGGCTCAACTCAGAGGATTCTTGAACTTCAGTGATTTGCCATCACGATCCACCCTCTCTGTGAATACAAGATTTGAAAGTTTATGAGGTCAAACAGCTCTTTTATTGTCTGATTATATTCTGCTAAGTGCCCAGGATTGGTACTATCGGCTGAGTGTTTACACAGAGGTGAAGGGAGGATATCTTGTATTGTGTGAGGGAATTTTTGTTTGGAAAATTGAATTTTTTAAATGAATTATCAGTGGATATGACATTCATGGAAATATCGAATAAATCCATTATAAATTCCTCAGGGACAAAAGAAGGAAAGAATGATGGGGTATGGGTCTTAGAAACCACCCTACCCAAATTTTAACTTTCCCACATAGCCAAGTCTTTGGTGTCTTCCTGAGGCATGGACCCATCCCAGTAATGCTTTCAACTGACCTTTCATTGTGGCCCCACTGCTAAACCTCTAATTCTCTGTTACCTCTAATCTAGCTCAGCCCTTTATTATCTGTTACCCCCAGATTGCCCTGGCGACTTCTCACCCTTCATTCCATCTAGACCCCGTCTCTGTTACCTCCCAGTCATCCCAGTGTACTGTTCACTCCCATATAAATATTCCTAGTGATCTTTTTCCATATAAAAGGGATAGTCTCACCTATGAAAGCATGGACTGTTAATATCTTGTCCAGCCCTACCAGTGTTTCAATAAATCCTGTCTCTGACTGCTAGAAAACTTGGGTCCAATTATTTTGAGAAAAGAATCACATTGTTTGTCCTTGAATCTCAGGATTCCCAGCACCCCTAGACCCAAACATGCAGAGAAGTAAAACAAGGATGTGGTGGACTTCACTCTGATTGACCTCTGGGAGCTGATCATTATAATTACAGAGGGAACATTTATAGGTTGGGAAATATAAACACAATAGATCAGGGTTTGATTTATTGTTTTGTTGATTGTTTAGGTCAGCTTAACAAACTATTTACTTTTTTGTCCAAGCAATAGCACTTCTAGGTCTGTATCCCAAACATATCATAAAAATGGGAAAAGGATCAACATGTACAAAAATATTTATAGTAGTTCTTTTTGTACTGTCAACAATGGAAATTGAGGGAATATCCATCAACTGGAGAATGGCTGAACAAGTTGTGGTTTATGAACGTAATGGAATTCTATTGGGCTAGAAGATATGAGTAGGTGGACTTCATGAAAACCTGGAAAGAATTATGTGAGCTGATGCGGAGTGAATTGAGCAGAACCAGGAGAACGTTGTAGATTGTCACAGCTACACTGTGTGATGACTGACCTTGAAAGATTTAACCAACTTCAAAATAATAACAATGGAAAATGCTATCCAGAGAAGGAACTTTGGAGTCTGAATGATAATGGAAGCCATCTATTTGTTCTTCTTTTCGTCTGTTTGTCTTGTGTTTCCTCTCATTAGTTCTAACTCTTCTTTACATCATACCTAATGTGAAAATATGTTTAATAAGAATGTATAAGTAGAGCCTATCCTAAATTTTATGCCTTCTTGGGGGGAGAGGGGAGAGTGTAGCAGCAAGCACTCTGACACATATCCAAAATGATCTACTGCTCTTAGATCTGCTTTTCCAAGGAAAGCAATTTAAAGGAAGGCCAAGATTCTTCTTTAATCACATATACCAACAGAGAAAATACAAGAGAAATAAAGACCAACAGACAGATCCAAATGTCTGGCCATTACATACATACATAGTTACCCCAAATAGAAGCACCAACATCTAGGTTTTCAAAACCAAAGCAGGAGTCCTTCGTGACTACCCAGTGTGTCTTCTGGCACAAGATCCTTCTTCCAAAGACTAAGCCCCCAAAGCAAAACCTCGCCTCAGAGCATATATACATTTTTTCAGAGCTGGAAGGCACCATGATCCTCGTCACCCAGTGCCACATAAACAAAAGGTGTGGGTCTTCCTACAAAACAAGGATGCCCTAGTCAAACTTCCCTTTATGTCCACCACCTGAAGTCTATTAATGGTCAGAGAACATCTTTAACTCTCATTATTACATTAATGTCATTAACATTACAGAGAAATTGGGAGAGAAAAATTAAAAATTCAAAATCTTATGGAGATAAATGTTAAAAACTAAAACTAAATTATTAAAAAATTGTTTAGACTTAACAAAGTATTAATAATTCAGATTGCATATGACTGTGAATACATCTCCCACCAACTAGCCCCCACACCAAAAAAGACCCAAACCACGTGATAAACATTTACCTTATTGTGCTTGGATTGTTTTGTAAACATTGTTCAAGTTTAGTAGTATGGCACCAAGAGACTTATAAAATAGCATACCATACACCAGGGAGGGAAGTAGGATGATCGTACACTAATGATTATAACAATAGTCGTTTACATAGCTCTTACGGGTTCACAAAATTGTTTACATACATTTTGTCTTTGATACCTCACAATACCTCTGGAAAAATAAACCAACAAAAAAAAAAGCTGCATATATTGAGAAAGTTTAGAAATAAAACTCTCCTTTTGATTCTGTTGCCATGGTCAATGAATCGTAAGCCATGAGGGACCAGAAGAAATGGTTGCTGGAAGAGGATGATTTACTCAATATTCTGCAAGTTTCTGTGGTCTGCCTTTATATTGAGTTTGAATGGGAAATTTGAATAGAAGAAAGAGAATTCTAAAAAGACCACTGTAAGTGGCTAAGGATACTCCATGATAGTAGGGATTCTGTGGTGCAAATATTTTATGTGGTAGATGTTTTTGGAAGCTTTGTTCTCTTCCAAAAGTTTAAATTCATACTTAAGCCATCAACCTATGTGAAAACTGTTGGCCTACAAACCTGAGCTGTTTGTTGTGATTATTGCATTTGCAGAGGGGAAGAAGAGATTGTTTTCTTTTTCCTTTCCTCTGATAGATTGCCCCCTCTGTCATCTCTATTATATTCCTTATTTTCAATCTCTCCTTGTCTCCTTAGTCATTCACTACTTCCAGCAAACAATAAACTTTCATAAAATGAATACAGTCCCTTCCTTCCCTAAGGAACTTAAAATTTAATGAGGAAAACCACATTCAAACAAATATATACAAAGTAAAGTATATAAAAAATAAATAGAAAATAATGAAAAGATGCCTATGTTTCACACATCCGGGGGGGAAAACTGTTACTTGATCTTTCCAACCCTGCTGACTATAGTACTAGATCTTGTCTACCTATCAAAATTATAATTAAACTCTTAGAAAAGGTCATTTACAGTACTGACCTCCTCTTTCTCTTTTCTCATTTCCTTCTTAACTCTTTACAATCTGACTTCCCACGTTATTCCATTGAAACTATTCTTTCTACAATTACTAATGATCTCCTAGTTGCAAATCCAGTGGTCTTTTTCAGTCATCATTTTCCTTGAACTTTTTACATACCCTGTCCTTCTTCTCCCTGCATGCTCTTTCCTCTATTTCTTTCATCACTCTTAAGTCTTTTCCCAACTATCTGATTTCTCCTTCTACCTCCTTTTGAGGATTCTCCTCCAGGAAATGTCATCTTACAGCCGATGTCCCTCAGGTTTATGTCCTCTGTCATCTTTTCTTTTTCTGCTATAGTACTTCAGTTGTTGACCTCATCAGCTCTCATGTACTTAAAATCACCACTTCTATGCTGACAATTCTAAAATCAGCGTCCTCTATTCCAGTGTGTTTTCCAACTTTCATTTAGACATCTCAAATTTAATGTTCAAAAGATATCTTAAGCTATCAAAAACAGTACTCATTGTTTTCCCCTCAAACTCTTCTATCTCCCCCTTTCTAAATTCCCTCTCTTTCTCACATTTCTGCCACAACTTAAACATCAGCTTCTGAATGACAAATACAAAGGTTAGAAAGTATGGAAAATAAACAATATGAGAAGTAATTCCTGGGCTAATTAGTTACAAATTAAATGGAACTACACTGGAAATTTTGTTGAAGAAGGGAGTATTCGTGAATAATTTTGAAGGAACAAAGGGAAATTTTTGAGAGAGAAGTGAGAAAAAAAGGTTAGTATAGAAAAGAGAAATTTTTCCCACATCTCAGAGGAAAGATGATTAGATATGACAAAGAGTTATTATTAAGCCTTAATAAAATCTGAGTTATAATTGAATATAAGTAGCAATTAGGAGTCAAGGAGTGACTCTAAGAAGCAAAGTAGTCTATTGACAATAAAGCTTGAAGGTGATTTTTGGCAACAGTGAATATATTAAATGTGAAGTATAAAAACTGATTTTGGAATACTCTGAAAAAAATGCTGCCTGAAGCTTGTTATACAATTTGCAAAAAATTAAGTTGGGGAAATTTTTTCTTCCTCACTAAAAATGGTTTGTTTCATAAAAACATAAAATTAAATGAATTTAATCCATTTTTCAAATCATGTTTATTAGGCAGATTGTACAAGGGACAAAATGGTAAAAGTAGGGAACTATAAATGAAACAGAACTAACTCTCAAGAATATAACAGAAGTCCTGTCATTGATAGGAAAGTATCTAACTAGAGATTATAACAAAAATAATATAAAAGTAAATAATCTAAAATGTTTTAAAATGAAGTATTATGTATTTGTGTATGTATGATGTGTGTGTGTAGTGTGTGGGTAAGTCTATGTAATTAATTTAATTTTTTATATAATTTTCACAGAAAGATGTTATGCTTCATGCAAACATGTGGTATTTTCCTCTAAAGCCAAAAAGTTTAAAATATATTATATACATTCAAAATTAATGTTGGTGTTTTAAACCATACCTTGTGACTTCTCAACCATTGATTTATCTATTTTAATGGTATATGTGCAACTAAGTGGTGCAGTCGATTGAGAGCTGAACCGTGAGTCAAGAAAACCTGAATTCTAATCCACTTTCAGAAGCTTACTATCTGTGTGACTCTGGACAATTCATTTAATCTCTGTCTGGGAGGATTAAATAAGATAATAATCATAATTCTCTTACCACAATACCTGGCAGATAGTAAATAATATGGAAAAGTAAGGTGCTACTGCTAATGAACTATGTGCATGTAAGCATGTGTGTGTATATGCATGTGTACCCTTCTATGTGATGGTAGTGTATGGGAGGGTAAGGAACACAGGGTCATTGTTTCTAACAAAAGTTTACGGTAAAATAATAACCAACAACAATTGTATGAGGGATGAATGTATCTCTATGTCACACACATATTCATTCAAATATATATACATATGTATTTATGTATATATATATATATGTGTGTATAAATATATAAATATACACATATTTATGTAGTCACTTCTTTGTGAAAACAGAATATAAAGCAAATAAGTCTCCATTTTAAACACGAGAATTAAGAAATCTCAATTTCTGTTAAAAGGAGTATTTGAGAGAAGTTTAAATATTTTAAGTCAACTGTTTAGTTATTATAATTCCCACTATTGTGTCATTGTTTATTTATTTTCTAGCATCTTCTCATACTACCTGATATACTGATAGACTTACTTATGTGCTTCTAAGCCTTTGAGAACCCAGAATAATTGCTATTATGAGAAACTGCAATAGGATTTTAGTGGAATCATATTTTGTCAAATTCTTTAAAGGAATATGTGCAAGATAGATCCTTGTAGCATTCTGATGTATACCTCCTTTCATATTGAGCTATGTCTATTAAATTCCTTGAGGATAGTTAATATTTTAATTTTTTTGTCTTTGCATTTCCAGATCAGGGTAATCATCACATAGTTTGAATGTAACAAATGCTTGCCAGTTAGTTTATCCAGTGATGAGTTAGGGTTAAGTTAGTCAAAAAGTTTTAAATTCTCCCTCAATTAGCCTTTCTCTCTCCACCCTTTATGAAGAAATACGAGAGAAATTCAGATATGTTATGTTTAGGTTTTTTTTTCCTGAGCTGTCATTCAAGTAATCTTGTAAAAGTGGTCATAACATTTGCTATTGTGTATCCCTGACTTCTTAAAAATCTAAGCTTGGTTTTAACAATGATTTCAGCTGCTAAAATGTTCACCAAGAACATCACTTTAAAACTATCCATCAGTTCCTCCTCTGTCGCCATCGCCACTGTTGTTGTTGTCCAGGCCGGACCCATGCGATCAATTCCACAGCTCCAAGACCTGGCTCTGTCCCTTCTCCGCCATTGCCGCCATGAGGTGGATGTTCAAGGAGGACCACTCACTGGAACACAGATGTGTAGAGTCCGCCAAAATCTGAGCCAAATATTCCTACTGGGTCCCGGTGAGTGTGGAAAAATCTCAGGCTTTCAGATTGTTGACATTGACAAGCGGAAGTACCTGATTCCATTTGACATCACTGGGGCCTAGTTCATGTGGATCATCAGGAAACGAATCCACCTCCTCTCAGAGAAAGTGATCTTCCTGTTTGTCTAGCCTAACCATGGGACAACTTTACGATAAGGAAAAGATGAAGATGGATTCTTGTACGTGACCTACAGTGGGGAGAATATGTTTGGTTTCTGAAGACCAGTGCCCAAATAGGTGCATTTTTCCTACTTGTGTATCTTGTAAACAGTCGGTCACTTTGAGTTATTACTCCATACTCTCTTCACATAAAGCCATAGTGCATTTGTAACTGGATTTATTTCTTAATATATGGAAGGTCTTGTTTTTTTAAACTGGCAAATTATCAGTTTTATTTTCATTTTCTTTTCTTTGTTGTGCATTGTCCTCATGGCTGCAAGCTCCAGGGGGCTCTGCTCCTCTGGACCTTGTATTTGATGAGGTTATTTCTGTAGTGACCTGAGGTAGTTGGGGGACTGAAGTGAAAAGGGGGAAAATAGTACATTCTTCTGGATTATGTTTGAGGTATTAGTTAGATAAGTATTAAAAGCATCTAAGTTAAATCCTTAGCAGTCAGGTCACTTGTTTCACTAGATTATTCCAACTGCCAATCATGTTGGACTGAACTAATCTGTTCTTTCTGAACTATAATGAGCTGAATATTGACAATAAAATTCCCTCTCACAAAGGCAAAAAATGTTCTTATACACTGATTGACTTGTTAATAACAAGGATATTATATATATAATATGTATAATATATATTACATATATATATATATAATTTCACTTGGGTGGATATGCTCTCCAATAATATAGATCACAATTCCTCTGTATAGACTAAGAACAACAAATAATCACCATATTTTGGCCAATATGGAGATGAACATTAAAAATATAAATTGATGAGAATGGTACTTAGATGATAGATATGATTTCTTTATTCAAGCCCAGTCAAGTCTAATCTTACTGAAAAAGTTTGAGCTCACTTACCATAGCCTCTGATCCCACAAGGTTGCATTTATTGCCACGGTTGGATATTAGCGTAGAACTTCATTGTAATATTTGACAATGTATCCTACAAATCTGTCATGTTCCTCTTAGGCCATTAACATACTGATACACAGAGCACCAAGGGATATATTGATTCTTGTTAAGAAAAAAATTTCAAGCCTTTTAAGAATTTCTCAGTATTATCTTTAGTTACATAACACAGAAGCAGCAAGAAATTTCATATTTTTTTCAAGGGCTTATCAGAAACCCTTAAAAGTCAAACAGTTAAAAAAATGGTAGGTTTTGCTTTTGTTTTTTCTTTTTTTTTTTTTCTTTTTTTTTCTTTTTCTTTTTTTACCAGTGAGAGCACAATAAAACCATCTCCACCAAATCATTAATTTGGCTCGCCAAGGAAAATTTTGACTTGCAAAATAATGAGAATGAATAAAATTTTAATTAGTTTATTAATTTTTATTTTTAAAACATCACTTCCATAAGGCTTTGAATTTTAAATTTTCTGTCTTGCCCTCCCCTCCCCAAGATGGCATGCAATCTGATATAGGCTCTCTTATACATTATATACATTCAAATTAAACATATGTTCACATTAGTCATGTTGCAAAGAAGAATTAGAACCAATAGGAGGAACCATGAGAAAAAAGAAACAAAACAAAAAAAGATGGAAAGAGCAGGGGAGAGAGAGAGAGAGAGAGAGAGAGAGAGAGAGAGAGAGAGAGAGAGAGAGAGAGAGAGAGAGAGAGAAAGAAAGAAAGCACATAGCATACTCCAATCTGCATTCGAATTCCATAGTCGTACTTCTTTCTCTAGAGGTGGATAGCATAGCATTTTCCATCAGGAGTCTTTGAGTTATCTTAGATCCTTGAACTGCTGAGAAGAGCTAAGTCCATCAAAGTAAGTCTTCCAACAATGCTGAATGTACTGTGTATAGTGTTCATCTAGTTATGCTCACTTCACTCCGCATCAGTTCATATAAGGCCTTTCTGAAGTCTATCTGCTCACCATTTCTTATAGCACAATAGCATTCCATTCCATTTGTATACTACAATGTGTTCAGCCATTCTGCAAGTGATGCACATTCTCTCAATTTCCAATTCTTGGTCACTTCAAAAAAATGTGCTATAGATATTGATGTATATATGAGCCCTTTCACCATTTTTCTGATCTCTTTGTTATATAAACCTCATAGTGGTATTGCTGGATCAAAGGATATAGGCAGTTTTGTATCCCTTTGGGAATAGTTAAAAATGGTTCTCCAGAATGGTTGAATCAGTTCACAACTCCACCAACAATGCATTAGTGTTCCAATTTTCCCACACTTTCTCCAATGTTTATTATTTTCCTATATTGTCATGTTAGCCAGTCTGATAGGTATGACGTAGTAGTACCTCTGACTTGTTTTAATTTGCATTTCTCTAATCAATAGTAATTTAGAGCATTTTTTCATCTGACTACAGATAGCTTTAATTTCTTACTCTGAAAATGACCTGTTCATATGCTTTGATGATTTATCAATTGGGGAATGACTTGTATTCTTACAAATTTGACTTAGTCTTGATATATTATAGAAATCACATCTTCATCAGAAATATTGACTGTAAAACCTGTTTCCCAGTTTTCTGCTTCTCTCCTAATATTGGTTGCATTTACTTTGTGCAAATCTTTTCAATTTAATATTGTCAGAATCATTTATTTTGCATTTCATGATGTCCTCTATATTTTGTTTGTTAATAAATTCTTCTCTTCTTTACAAATATGACAGGTAAATTATTCCTAACTTGCCTAGTTTGCTTAAAGTATTAGCTTTTATATCTAAAGAGAGTACCCATTTTGACTTATATTGGTATATGGTGTAAAATGTTGGTTTGTGCCTAATTTTTGCCAGAATATTTTCCTGTTTTCCCAGCAGTTTTTTGTTAAATATTGAGATCTTATAACAAGCTGGAGTTTTTGTGTTTGTCAAACACTACATTCCAAAAGTCATTGATTACTCTGTCTTGTGCATCTAACCTATTCCACAGATCCACCACTCTATTTCTTAGTCAGTACTGAGTAGTTTTAATGATTGCTGCTTAATAAAATTTAAGATCTGATACTGCTAGACCACCTTCTAGACCACCATTCCCTTAATATTCTGGTCCATTTGTTTTTACTGTTCTTTTATTTTTGATCTATAAAATATTTTTTGTAGGGCACTGAATAGGTAAATTAAGTCAGTTAAAATTGTCATTTTTTATCATATTGGCTCAGCTTATCCATGACCAACTGTTTCCTCTCCGGGCCAATTATTTCGATCGCACTTTATTTGTGTGAAAAGTGTTTTGTAATTTTGCTTATATAATTCCTACGTTTGTTTTGGCAGGAAAATTCCTGAATATTTTATGTCTGCAGTAACTTTAAATGGAATTATATGTATGTGTGTGTGTGTGTGTGTATATATATATATATATATATATATATATATACATATATATATATATATGAGTTTCAATTATATTCTACAACTTTACTAAATGTTTTCTTTTGTCATTATTATTTAAAGTGGTTTTTATTTACATGACTCTCCAGGATTTTATAAGCATAATATCATGTCATCTGCATAGAGTGATAACTTTGTTTTTCTTTGCCTATTTTAATTCCTTCAGTTTCTTTTTCTTCTCTTAATTTGTAAGCTTAACATTTCTAGTACCATGTTAATTAACAGTGTCGATACTAAACGTTCTTGTTTAACTCCAGACTATAAACTAGAAGTGTTCTCAACTTATTCCCATCATATATAAAGCCTGCTGAAGGTTTTAGATGGATGCTACTTATTATTTTAAGGAAGATTCCACTTTTTTCCTATGTTCTCTAGTGTTTTTAATAGTAGTGAGTGTTATATTTTATCAATATACTTTTCTGTATCTACTGAGATTATTATATGATTTCTGGCAGTCTTGCTTTGATATGGTTATTTATGCTGAAAGTTTTTCCTAATATTGAACAAGTCCTGCATTCCTGGTATAAATCCTATATGGAGAGAGTGTATTATCCTTGTGAGAAGTTGTTATGATCTCTGTTAATAATTTATTTAAAATTTTCATACCTATATTAATTAGGGAAACGAGTCTATAATTTTCTTTCTCTGTTTTGACTCCTTCCAGTTGAAATAAAAAAAAAAAAACTGTCAGAAAAAACATAGTAGGACTCTTTTTTTTGCTTATTTTCCAAAATAATTCACATAGAATTGAAATTCATTCCCTTCAAAATTTTTATAGAATTCCCTTCTAAACCCATCAGTTCCTGAAGATTTTTTTCTTTGAGATGTCATTGATGGCTTCATTCTTATTTTTCCTGAAATGGGGTTGAGTATTTTATTTTCTCTTCTGTTTATGTGGGCAATTTATATTTTTGTAAATTTTCATCCATTTCACAAAAATTATCAAAATTTTAGCATACAATTAGGCAAAATATTTCTTAATTATTGTTTTAATTTCCTCTTCATTGGTGGCCAATTCTCTCTTTTCATTTTTGATACTGGTAATTTGGCCTTCTTTCTTTTTTTTAAATAAAATAGCCTACTTTATTGGTTTTTTCCCCATAAAATGAGCTCTTAGTTTTATGATTAGTTATATAGTTTTCTTAATTTCAGTTTTATTAATCTCTCCTTTGATTTTCAAATTTTCCAATTTGATATTTAATTGAGGATATTTAATTTGTTCTTTTCCTGGCTTTTTTAGTTGCATGCCCAATTTATTGATCTTTTTTTTTTCTCATTTTAAGCTGCTAGAGATATAAAACTTCCTCTAAGGACTGCTTTTGCTGTATCCCCTAAATTTTGGTGTGCTTTTTCATTATTGTCATCATCTTGGATGAAGTTATTGACTGTTTCTGTGATTTGTGGTTTGACCCATTCATTCTTTAGGATTAGATAATTTAGTTTTAACTAATTGTTAGTCTGTTTTTCTATGGCCCTTTATTACATGTAACTTTTTATTTATTTATTTAATTTTTTACATTCATTTTCACAAATTTTTGGGTTCCAAAATTTTCTCCCCTTTTATCCCCTCCCCCCACCCCAATACCCCAAGCAATCTAATTTTCCCTATCTCCAATCTGCCCTCTCTTCTGTCATCCCTCCCTTCTCTTGTCTTCATCTTCTCTTTTCTCCCGTAGGGCCAGATAACTTTCTATTCCTCATTAACTGTATGTCTTCTTTCCTAGTTGCAACAACAATACTAAACAGTTGTTCCTAAAACTTTGAGTTCCAAATTCTCCCCATCACTCCCTCCCCACCCATTCCCTTTGGGACGGCAGGCAATTCAACATAGGCCATATCTGTGTGGTTTTACAAATGACCTCCCTGATGGTCGTGTTGTGTAAGACTAACTGGATTACCATCCCTCCTAACCTGCCCCTCATTGTTTCTCTTCTGTCTCTTGATCCTGTCCCACCCCAAGTGTTGACTTCAAATTGTTCCCTCCTCCCTTTGCCCTCCCCTCCATCATCCCCCCCCTTGCAATATCTCCTTCTCCCCCACTTTCTTATACTGTAAGATAGGTTTTCATACCAAAATGAGTGTGCATTTCACTCCTTCATTTAGTCAAATGTGATGAGGGTAAACATGTTTTTTTTTTTTTTCTCAGCTCTCCTCTTTATCCCTCCACTAAGAAAAACTCCTACCTGCCCCTTAAATGATATATAGTTACCCCCTTCCCTTTCTCTCTCTTTCCTCCCCCTACATTTCTCTCTCACCATTTACCTTAGTTTCTTTTAAGGTATGTTCCCATCCTATTCAGTTCAATCTGTGCTCTCTATCTCTGTATGTGTGTGCATGTGTGTATGTGTGTGCATGCGTGTACATGTGTATGTGTGGTCCCACCAACTACTCAGATACTGAAAAGTTTTAAGAGTTAGAAATATTGTCTTTCCCTGTATGAATGTAAACAGTTCACTTCTGGTAAGTCCCTTAAGACTTCTCTTTGCTGTTTCCTTTTTCATGCTTCTTCTCATTCTTGTGTTTGAAAGTCAAATTTTCTTTTCAGCTCTGGTCTATGTTGCTATTACATATATATCTATACACACAAATATATATGTATATGTATATGTGTGAACATAGATATTTGTATATATGTGTGTTTGTGTATGTATATACACATATATTTGTAGAGAGAGAATTATTAATATTAAAAACCAACAGTAATTTTATCTCTCTGATATCATAAAGACATAGAAAGTTAGGTATAGACAATAAAGTGAAGCAATGCATGGAAGATATGAAAAAAATGTCAATTGATATGCAAGTATAGGCATATCTATAACCTTCCTTCAAAAAGTCCTGCTCTGATATTATAATATGCTTGGGGGTGAGCCTGTCTTCTAAAACACTTTGTCACTGAAGTACAAAATCTGACCATTTTGTTTACTGCTGTAAAACCTTAAACTCCAATCCCAGTCTCAAATTTAAACTATCCTTTTTTGAGGATTCTTTTCGACAAACATACAGTGAGGCTCATTGTTGGTGAACTGAATTTTTCACCGTGACAATCCATTACCAACAAGAACAGGAAACCAAATGTCCCTCAGTCTTTTCTAGATCTGTTTTATTTCAGTATGGAAAATGTAATGATAGGAAAGATGACAAAGAATCCTAAGAATCAGAGTTTTTAGGCCATTTATAAGCAAGTATCTTGCTATTCATATTTCAAATGTAGCCTCATCTGATTTAAGGTGAATGAATGTAATAGTTGTCTGTCTTGATACCCTCACAATAAAGGAGGTGAGAAAGCAAAAATGAGTTGCATAAAAATGGAAGCATCTTAGATAGCTCATACATTTTGAATAGAGTTGTAAAAGATTTTATAACTTATTTAATATAGCGTCCTAATTTCACAGATAAAAAAAACTGAGGTCTAGAAGGCATAATTAATTTGACAATGATTGAAGAGGTAGAAACAGAGGTAGGATTTGAACTCTGATGCCTTGCCTACAATTTCAGGGCTTCTATACTATACTATCCCCAACAGATTCATCTTGAAGAGGAAAAAATAAAGATGATGATAGAATTTATTTTTCATATGTATAATTCGATAAGAAATAATAATTTACAAAATTAGACATCACAATGATCATTGTAAGCATTTCCAGAAAGATGTCCTCCAATGGTATTTGCAGCATATAAATCCAGGTTTATTGCAAAGATGAGGGGGTAAAAATATTTTATTAAGAAATGATAAAATCTTTTAAGTTGATTTGACATATCCTTTAATCCTGAATGATCTTTGCTATTTAATTGGTTCACTCCTTTTTTCAATCATAGGTTTCTTGGAATATATCATTCATTATGCTTAGGTCATCATTAGAAATACATTGAAGTCTAGAGACTAGCTAAAACAAAAACAAAATGCACACATACACACACACACATACACACACACACACAAAGTAGATGGTAATGCAGCAATTACTCTTCCTCATACACCAGTCACTAAAGTATTTCTATTATTTTTTCCCATAAAGGTAGATGCTTCCTCTTAAGTCACAGAGAATTTGAAAGGACAAAAACATATTGATGTCAAATTTGTACTATGTACAATATATTACTGTCAGGCCTGTCCTCATCATATATGAGCCATAGAGAAAAGAAGTAGGAAGGAAATTCTAAGATGTGTAAAATATATTCATTGTTCATCATTATTACTTCTGACTGGTGTCTGATTATAGCATTTCAATGTGTCAAGTTATGTACATTTCATATTCCTTTCAATCTACTAAGTTTGGTACAGATAAAGATTTTTGTCAACATTTGATTTTTTTTATAACAACTTTGGCATTATTTTAAGACTGTTTTGTTTGATTGTTTAATTGAATTGTTTAAATTTAATTGTTTAAAACTATTTTAAGACACAGGATCCAAAAATTGCCTGTAAGCACCTCTTTGGGATTTCAGGGTTGATATTGAAGATTGTTTTCTCTTCTATAAATATTGTTGGTGGAAACATGTAGAATATAACCAAAGCAGGGGAGGGAAGGGAGAAAGAGCAAAAAAATAATACAACAACAACAAAAAAAAAACAAAGCAGAGAAGGAGGAAATGGAAGAAAGCAGCATAGAGCAGTATGAAAAGTCCTAGATCTGAGGTCAAAAGTCCTACTTGCAAGCCATCCTTCCCACATACTAAGTCAGTGACCTTGAGCAAGTCACTTGAGCTCTCTAGTGTTCAACTTTCTTATCTGTAAAATTAAGACATCAGTTTAGCTGTCCTCTAAGCTGCAACAGAGCTGTAACTCTCTAATCTTATGTATTCCAACTTTGAAATACTGTGATGTTTTCCCCCTTCTCATTGGATTCTTCTCTCTTGTCATGATTGGTACATAAGACATAGCTAGAAAGGCTTGTTGAGAAGTTAGGTTTAAGGATAAAAATGTTGCCATGAAACACTTCCTTATTAAATGGTAAATGAATGATGATTTAATATAATGGAAACTATCATTGGTGGATCATTTTCCATCCTCATTGAAATTTGAACCAAGTGAAATAAACTGAATGTTTAGTATGAGACAAATAATTAGGACTAAGATTATGACAGCAGGGTTTAAAGTTTGAAAATCAATTTATATTTATCAACAGTCAGGGATTTTCAGTACTTAATTGGGTTAATAAGAATCGAAGCTGTTCTTTTAAACATAAGAAGAAACAAAATGAGATAGTAGAAAACATCTAGTTCAAATTTCTCATTATCAATTTTATGACCCAACCAGTAGTAAAATAATAATAGCTAATACTTACATAGATCCTTAAGGCTTGCTGAAAACATTATTTACTATCTCTTATTACTCACAACAACCAAGGGTTTTTGTTGTTTTTCCATCATTTCTACTGTGCCCAACTCTTAGTAACAGCATTTGGGGTTTTCTTGGCAAATATACTGGAGTGACTTGACATTTCTTTCTTCTACCCATTCTACACTTGAGGAACTGAAGCAAAGAGAGTTAAATGGCTTGCCCAGAATCACACAGCTAAAAAGTGTCTGAGGTCAGATTTGAACTCAGGGAGATAAATCTTCCTGACTACAGGTCCTACACTCTATTTACTATGCCAGCTACCTGGCAAACAACCTAGAGCAAGGTCCTATTTTATGCTCATTTTAAAAATGAGACTGGGAATGACAAAGGTGAAGTCGCTTGACTAGAGACAGAGAACTAGTAAATGTTCAAGCTTGAAATCTATCTTAATAAGTTCCTGAGTCTAAATTCAGTGAACTACCTACACTATCACTTAAATGAAATAGAGTTGAAAGAGATTTTACAATTTATCTATTTCAATCTTTCTTTTTAAATAGAAATAGAAACCCAAGCTCATAAAGGCTAAATCACTTGCTCAAGATTACTTGGTAAAGTAGTGCATATTCTGTAGATAATGTCCAGCACAACACAAGTAAAGAACTGCACAGATAGTACAATAAGGTTTCTCTACATTGACTTCTTAGCCCACCTATGTGAGTTACATCTTTGCTGATGGTTGGAAGGCTTTATAGTGTTACTCTGGAATTACAGGGTAGGTGAGAAGGTGAAAGTTAATAGTGATGATGGCTTTTCACTTGGTAAGCACTGAAATGAATAAATGGGCTTCACTTTGATTTCCCTTTTAAATTTTCTTCCTTCTTATTAATCTTGATGAGAAATTTTCCCAAACAGTACCTCTTTATAACCCCTGCATCTAATCCCTGACTATAACCAATCTATCCTCCTTGAAACACAGGTTTGAGACCTTTGAATTTTAAGCTGGAAGTTTAGATGTTTAAAAAATAAGAGACATAGCCAAGAAAGCATGCAAATCCTGTAGCAAATAATAATCACCATCAACCCTGAGAACTGTTTATCTACTTTATTGTAGTGCCAGGTCCAGTTCCTTCCAAATTAGAGTAAGTTACAATCTTTTTGTCTCATTATTTTAATTCCCAAAAGGAGTTATATAATTATGCACATGACTAAAGATGCTCTTGTGGTAGTCTTTCTACACTGGGCTTTCTCTGCAGCTCATTGTACTCAGAGAAATTCATGCATTCCAAAAAAGGCTAGGACTAATTCAAACATTTAAAATACAAGTGGAAAAATTGGCTCATAAGATGGTATTCATTTTTATCATAGAGGTGACTTTGCACACCAGAAACAGAAACTGCTAAATATAGCCAATCCAACTCCTTTGGGGTCTCTTTGTTCTCTCATCTCATTCTCAACTTTGTCCCTTCTTTTACTCCTTTACCTTTGTGTGAATGCCCCATCTGCCATGTATTTTCCATTACGTATCTAAGTCCACAATGGCTGTCTTCTTTAAAGCATTACTAATAATATTTGCTAGGTTGGAAATTCAAGAGAAGAGAGTTAAGGGGAAAAAAAATGTGTTATCCGTGATCCAAAAACACACAATTTTAATCCTTTTAATCCAGGTGCAATTTTTGGGTGAGAGAGCATTGGAATAAGTTAAGGGATTTTAAGAAAAAAAAATATTCCTTTGGCTCATGCCTGCAGAGTTTCTCCTGGAAATGTCAGATTGTTGACTATTTTTATCCTCACCCAGTATTTAACCTGAAACTTTTGAATATAGCTTGTTTTTTAAACTGTCTAATAAAATGCTCAAGCTTTATTTCACTGACAGAAAACCAGAGGATAGAGCAATACTCTCACTAGAGTAAACAAACATTAAATACAACTCTCCTTTTCTATGAAATTGGGTAACAATTTTCCATAGAGATTACCCTAAGGTTAAGTTATTCACTTAGATTTCCCCCTGCAAAAGTATTGTTCTAGCCATGTTTATGTTTAGGACATATAATGACCTGAGATAGACCCCTTTCATTCTCACCAATATAAAGCATTTGGGGGTTGCTAGACTATAGATATTCTGTGAAAACCCATACAATCTGCAGGATTTCAACTAGTACTAGAGAAAAGTAAGGTTTTGCTCTTCCACACCACATGCTTATCCTCTGATAATCTTCTGTACTGGACTCAAAATTCCTCAACATTTTCCAGAGACTTATCTTTGTTCAAGAAAGCCTCAAACTCTATGAGGGAGGCTTATTCTTACATTGCTCCATTTGTTCATGAAGCAAATATGTCTATTAGTCAAAAACTGTATCTTTGCTGTTACTGGAATACATTCTTACAGTTCATGATTTAAACAACAAACTCCTGACAATCCCACTGATGCAGCCAATAATTCACATGAGCAAACTTCTTAATTTTGAAATGTGTATTGTTTCTTGTTTTGAGAGAACCACACATTTTTTCAGTACAAAGAACTGGTGTTCTGTAAATTGCTTCCAAATTGTGGATGCTCAGTTATCTCTTTGGTCTTCTTGCCAGTAAAGGTAATCTGTTCTGCATTTTTGACTAGAGAAGAGGCTAGAGAATAAGTCCCATATAATGGCTCACAACAGCTATTCATGTGACTTAGATTTCCACCTGGATAATATGCTGCTACCTATGGCCTTTTCTCTGTCCCTTGGGAACAGTGTGAAAATCCCATGCCCAACCAACTCAACCAATGTATAAAAAACACAAACCAGCTGAACTGTGTATTGCTCTTATTTCCAAAGCACCAACATTATTGCTACAGTACTTCAAATTAAGAATCCATCTGTCATTTAATAATTTCTTATGCCTTCCTTGTGTAATGCCCTTGTGCCTATCCTCACCTTAGTATCTAGCAACTATTAAAGCAAATTGGCACTATGCACAATAAGTTAAATGAACAATGAAAGGCTACAGAAACAGAGGAGAATGACTAATTACCAAACTCTGCTACATTAAATTTGATACTTCTATTTGATGTGATATGTGATCAATAGGTAATATAGGTTTAATATGGTGAAGCACTCAATTGATCAACTAGTTCAATCTCTCAATTCACAAGTATTTGTATGAGAGGCAATTATGCTAGAAATATGGAAGCATAGGAGGTATGCAGTCAGGAATTATGTCTTTCACTTAACTGGGATCATAGAATAACAAATTTAGAAACAAAAAGGATCTTAGAAATTATCTATTTCATCCCCTCATTTTAAAAATGAGAAACTAAGCCCAAGAGAGATTAAACAAACTTCGAAGGTTTACACAGGTGGTAATTGAATAGAGGCAAGATTTGAACCTGGATTTTGACTCATTCCAGTATGTAATGCTTCTTTTCTTCTAGAAGTTAAATCATAGGAAAATCATTTAATCTCTCTAAACCCAACTTCATTCTCTGTTAATTTCATGTGCTTCTTACACTAATTATTATAATTTGTGCAAAAATATTTTGAGAAAAGAGACATAGAAATAGGAGCTATTGGTATTATTTATAAATAAGACTAAAATAAAGGAGTACAAAGAAATTGAAGGGATTTCTTTCAAGTGCAAAACAGTTACATACAGGTGTGTGATATTTTCCTGACATAACATTCACTGAATATAGAGATTGCTATTATTAATTGACTTTATGACAATACTTTTTTTTCCCAGCTGCAGCTATTCTTAAGGAATGTCTATATGGATTTGTTGCAATATCTGAAGAATAAGAGAATGTTTACACTGATAAGATCACAGATGCTTCAAGTTTGTTACAGTAAGGATTGATTGAGTTTATATTCTTCACTCTGATAAAATATGATACAAAAATATAAGATCCAGAGATGGCAGAGTAAAGCTAGGGACATACATGAACTCTCCAAAATTCTCCTATAAACAATGTTAATAGTAACTCAAAATGAATTTTATAGTGGCAGAACTAACAAAATGATGAATTAAAAAAAAATACAGGCAAAAGGAACTTAGAAATTATTCAGGAAAAGTCAGTCTTACTAGAGTGAGAGTGGATCACAATCCAGACCACAGTCCACACCCTGGAAAACCAATAGTAGGCCTTAGGAGAAAAATGAATTGGCAGTGGCAGCTTCTGAAGCTCTCAGACCACAGAGAGTAAGGGGTTTGCACAACTGGTCAAAAGACCTCAGAGGACAAGAAGATTTCACATCTTCCAAGGCAAAGAGAAAATATTGCAAGTAGTTAGAAAGAAACAATTAAAATATCATGGATCCATACTCAGGTTAACACAATGTTTATCAACTTGTATCATAAAGTATCAGATGGTTTGAAATATGATATTTCTAAAAGCCATCCTTCAACCAAAAATAACTTATCCAAAAAAAATGAAATTACTTCAGGGAGATAAATGGATATTTAATGAAATTGAGGACTTTCAAATATTCGTGATAAAATGACTAGAGTTGAATATTTTTTAAAAACGACTTTTAATTAATTAATAAATTTTTAATTTTCAATATTCTTTCTATAAGATTTTGATTATAAAATTTTATAAGATTCATAAAGGTTTTATAAGAAATTTATAAAATTTCTAAATTTCCCACCCTCCCCAAAATGACATGAAATCTGAAAGAGGCTATACATGTACAATTTTATTAAACATATTCCCACATTAGTCATGTTGAGAAAGAAGAATGAGAACAAAAGAGAAAAATATAGCATGAGAAACAGAAAACAAAACAAACCAAGGAGAAAATCCTATGCTTTAATCTGCATTCACACTCTATAGTTCTTTCTCTGGATATTGATAATACTTTCCATCATGAATCTTGCAGTTGTTTTAAATCGTTGCATTACTGAGAAGAGCTAAGTCAATCATCACAAAATCTTGCAGTTACTATGTATAGTGTCCTCCCGGTTCTGCTCACTTCACTCAACATCAGTTCTTACAAGTCATTCAGGGTTTTTCTCAAGTCCAAATGATCACCATTTCTCATGGAACAATAGTATTTTGTTACATTTATATAGCACAACTTATTCTTCCATTCCTCAGTTGATGGGCATCCCTGCAATTTCCACCTCTTGGTCACCACAAAAGAATTGTTATCAATGATTTTGTACATGTGAGTCCTTTCCCCTTTTTTATGATCCCTTTGGGATATAAATCTAGTCGTGCTATTACTGGGTTAAAGGGAATGCACACTTTTACAACCCTTTGGGCATAGTTTCAAATTGCTCTTCAGAATATTTGGATTAAGTCATAACTCCAACAATGCATAGTGTTCCAGTTTACCTACATTTTCTCCAGGATTTATAATTTTCCTGTTTTAGGAGGAGAAGTGAGACTGATGCTTTTTAGGTTCTGTGAGTCAAGATAACAGAGTGATCAGTAGTTGCTGTCTACTTCTCCATGTTTACCTTGACAAGCCCAGAGAATATCTCCCCAGGAAAAAAACACTAGAACAATGGGAGCAGCAGAAGGGGTAAAGAAATTCTCAGCCCATGAGGCTACAAAGATTTCTAAGGAGGGTTCCTCTTGCTGTGGCCAAAGGCAACCAATAAAGAATCAGAGCTGCCCCAGACAGCCCCATCACAACAAACTGGGAGAAGATCCTGAACCCAGGGGAGTGGAGATAGCAATTGTGAAAGTCAGGACCCCAGTCATGCTTCAGCACCCCAGTGTAATCGGGAAGACACTAGCGCAGACAGTTGAGCTTGCTATGCTCTAGCTCACCAGAGGAGACCTTCTGTGGCCATTCCACCCCTCCCCCACACTTAAACAGCTAGGTCCAGAGTAAGTGAGGGGAAAACCCCAAAAGACCTCACCTAATCATGGCTTTCAAACACCAGTAAGCTCAGCACCAAGTGAGCTGCAGTATTTTAGTTTCTAGCTGAAAGAACCAGAGGCCACAACACACAAAGCTTCAAGTTTTAGGCACAAGAGCTGTGGGATAAAGCTCCTTGTTCCACAGACACAGAGATCTACTTTAAAAGATGGGAAAAAAGGTTATTATTATCATGAGTATGAAGAAAAGCAGAAAAGAAAAGAAAATAGAATCTGTCTACAGGGACAAGGACCAAAACAGAAATACCAAAGAGGTCAGTACTGAGACTGTACTCCTATCTGAAACTTTATATGAACTAGTCTGAAGCACAAAAAGCCTTCTTGAAAGAGCTCTAGAAGGATTATTTTAAATAGCTTTACTTATTTATTTTTGTATTTTGACATTCATTTCCACAAAATTTTGAGTTCCAATTTTTCTCCCCATCTCTCCCCCTCCCCCCACCCCATAACATCTTGCATTCTGATTACCCCTTCCCTAAATGTGCCCTCCCTACTATCACACCCCACCCTTCCCTTATCTCCATATTCTCTCATTTCTTGTAGGGCAAAATAAATTTCTATGCCCCAATACGTGTATTTGTGATTTCCCAGTTATATGCAATAATAATTCTCAACATTGTTTCCTAATATTTTGAATGCAAACTTCTCTCCCTCCCTCCCTTCCCACCCATCCCTATTGAGAAGGCAAGCAGTTCAACTGAAGCTGTGTATGGGTTGTTTTGCAAAATATTTTCATAATAGTCATGTTGTGTAAGATTAACTAAATTGCCCTCCATCTTGCACAGCCCCCCCTTTTTTTCTGATCTCTCATTTGACCTTGTCCCTTCCCAAAAGTGTTTACTTCTAGTCACTCCTCTCTCCCATTTGCTCTCCCTTCTGTCATCCCCCTCACCCCACTTGTCCCCTTCTCCCCTACTTTCCTGTAGTGTAAAATAAATTTTCATACCAAATTAGGGAGAATGCTTTTCCTTCCTTAAGCCATATGTGAAGAGACTAAGCTTCATGTTTCCTGTCTCACTTCCTCCCTTCTCTCCTCCATTGAACAAGATTTTTCTTAACACTTTTTTGAGTGATAGCCTGCCCCATTTCATTTCTCCCTTCCTCCTCCCAATATTTTCCTCTCTCAACCCTTAATTTTATTTTTTTTTGTGAATATCATCTCTTCTGATTCAATTGAACTTGTACTCTCTGTCTTGTGTATGTGTGTATGTGTGTGTGTGTGTATGTGTGTGGGGGGGCATAATCCCTGCACATAACAAAATACTGAGAAAAATCTCAAGAATTACAATATTATCTTTCCATGTAGGAATGTAAACACTTCAGCTTTAGAAAGTCCTTTATGATTTCTCTTTCCTGTTTATCTTTTCAAGCTTCTCTTAATTCTTGTGCTTGAAAGTCAAATTTTCTATTTCACTCTGATCTTTTCATCACGAATGTTTCAAAGTCCTCTATATCATTGAATGACCATTTTTTCCCTTGAAGTATTATACTCAATTTTTCAGGGTAGTTTATTCATGGTTTTAATGCTAGTTCCTTTGATTTCTGGAATATGCTATTTCAAGGTTTTACACTCCTTAAACAAGCTCCCAGAACCTGTGTTATCCTGATTGCATTTCCACAATACCCAAATTGTTTCTTTCTAGTTACTTGCATTATTTTCTCCTTGACCTGGAAACTCTGACATTTGGCCACAATATTCCTAGGAGTTTCTCTTTTTGGATCTCTTTCAGGAGGAGATTGGTCAATTCTTCAATATTTATTTTGCCCTCTGCTTCTAGAATATCAGGGCAGTTTTTCTTCATAACTTCATGAAAGGTAATGCCTAGCCTCTTTTTCTGGTCATGCCTTTCAGATATTCCCACAAATTTTAAATTATTTCTTCTGGACCTATTTTCTAGGTTGGTTATTTTTCCAATAAGAAGTTTCACCTATTTTATCAATCTTTTGGTTTTGTTTTGTTACTTCTTGGTTTGTGGCATAGTCATTACCTTCCCTGAACTCCACTCTAATTTTTAAAGAATTATTTTGTTCAGTGAGCTTTTGAGCCTCCTTTGTCATTTGGCTACTTCTGCTTTTTAAAGTCTTCTTCCCCTCATTGGGTTTTTGGACCTTTTTTTCCACTTGAGTTAGCCTTCTTTTAAAGGTGTTATTTTCCTCAGAATTTTTTGTTCCTTTAGGAGGCTGACTCACTTTTCAAGTTCTTCTATGGCCTACATCCATTTCACATTCATTTTGAAGGTACTGTAGGTAAAAACCTTAACTTCTTCTGACAATATGCATTGTTCTTCCTCATCCGTAAGGATGGAAGAAGGTATCTGTTCTTCAAGAAAGTAACCTTCTATGTTCTTTTTTTTTAATTTTAGGAGTGTTTTCCCAGTTGGTTACCTGACTTCTAAATCCTTTGTCAAGAGGTGGGTCTTAGTACTCCTCCTCCTCCCAGGACATTGCTCAAGGCTGAGATTCAGATCAGCTGCTAAAATACCCCAGGGTCTTTGGATGGGGGCAGGGTCATCACTCAGGGGTGAGATTTAGATGAGCAGCTCAATTGTCCCATGGGCTTTAGGCAGGGGCGATGCCACCACTGATGTCTGAGGTTCAGGCCAACTGCTTATTTCTTCCAGAGGCATTAAGCTGAGCTGCCCAAACAATGGACCCAGGACACAGGCTGCTTCCATGGCAACCATAGCTGCCTGCAGCATCTGTGGTCACCTGGAGCCAGAGTTGTGGGATCCCTCTCTCTCCTTGCCCAGCTGGGGCACACTCCCACACTGTCGTTTGAAGCTTTCTTTGTAGCTTGTGGATTTGGGGATCTGGGACCTTTCCTGCTGGGAATAGTGCCCTGGGGGCCTGGGTGGTTATGTTCCTCCCTGTGCTGTGCAGCTAGAGCTGGGCTCTGCTCCCCCCAGACTCTCCTGGGATAAGCCTATCCTGTCAGCCTTCCAGGTTACCTTTAGCTCAAAATCTCTTTCACTCTGCTGTTCTGTGGTTTCTGTTGCTCTAATATTTGTTGAGAATCATTTTTACAGGCATTTTGTGGGTTGTGGGGAAGCCTAGAGTAGATACATCTTTCTATTCCACCATGTTGGACTCAACCCCTGGAAGGATTTTAAAATTGAAATTAGAGAAATAGAAGAAAAACTGGCCAAAGATTTTAAAAATAGGAAAAAAGAATTCACTGAAAGAAGAGCTCCTTGAAAAGGAAAATTTGAAAAATGGAAACGGAAGTATGAAACCTACCTGGTGAAAATAACTCCTTAAAAGGAACAACTAGACAGACTGAAAAGGAGGAGTAAACGTTTACTGAAGAAAACAATTTCTTAAAAAAAGAATCAGACAAGTAGACACAAATGAATCTATAAGACACCAAGAATTAATGAAACAGAACAAAGAGAAAAAAATGTAAAATGTCTAATTGGAAAAAGCAACTGATCTGAAAAATAAACCTGTGAGTGAAAAATCTAAGGACTATTGGACCAAGAGAAAGCCAAGATGCAAAAAAGAGCCTGGACAGTATCATCCAAAAAATCATCAAGAAAAATTGTCCAGAAGTCCTAGACCCAGAAGATAAAATAGTCGTTGAAAGAATCCACTGTTTACTTCACAAAAGGGACCACAAACTAAAAACAGCAAGAAATATCCTTTCCAAATTCCAGAACTATCAAGTGAAGAAGAAAATACTGCAGGTGGCCAAAAAGAAACAATTCAAATACCAAGGAGGTACAATCAGGATCATATAGGACCTTGAAACTTCTACATTAAAAGATTGAAGGAACTGGAATATGATATTCCATAAGGCAAAGGAACGGATACTACAACCAAGGATTACTTACCAAGCAAAGTTGAGCATGATATTTCAGGCAAGTAGATGGACATTAAGTGAAATAATGGGTTTCCAGTCCTTTTTAATGAAAAGGACATAACACAATAGAAAATTTGGTGTTCTGATGCAGGTCTCAAGACAGGCATAAAAAGGGAAACGGGGAAAAAAAATCTTGTTACACAATGAGGGCAAACTTTTAATCCCTATAAGGGAAGAAGATACTTGTTAATCTTGAGAACTGTATATTTATTAGGAAATGTAAGAGGAATATACATAGACAGAAGAAGTGGCTATAAGTTAAATGATGTGATGACAACAAATGTTATTTAAGAGTGAGAAGAGATTGTAATGGGAAATGTGAAAAGGAGGAAGAGAAAAACACTCCATCACAGGAAGAAGGACAAATATATATTACAATAGAGGGAAAAAGAGGAGGGAGATGAGCATTGTTTGAGAGATATTCTCATCTGATTGGATTCAAGTAGGGTACAAAAACTCAGTTAAGCATAGAGATACAATTAATTCTGTAGGAAATAAGAATGGAAGGGAGAAAAAAAGGAAGGGGAGGATAAAAGGGAGGAAAGAAGTAGTAAGGAAAAAGGGGATAAAAAGGGAGGGGGACTGAAAGAAAGGAGGGAAGACTGAGGGAGGTGAGGTAAAATTAAAACTATTGTGGAACAGAAGGGAGTAGGGTGAACTAAAAGAATACACACGGTGAACAGAGATAGAGTGAAAAACATAGATAGTAATCATAACTGGGAATGTGAATGAGATGAATCTCCCATAAAATGGAGACTGATAGCACAATGGATTAAAGACCAAAATCCAACAATATGTTGTTTACAAGAAACACATTTGAAAAGGGTAAGAGACACATAGGATAAACGTACAAGATGGGAGCAGAATTTATTCTGCTTTCACTGATGTAAAAAAAGCAGTAATAGCAAACTTAATCTTAGACAATGAAAAGCAGAAATAGATCTTACCAAAAGAAATATGGAAGGAAAAAATATCCTGCTAAAAGTCACCATGGAAAGAGAAGCATTGTAATTAATAAACATATATTCTCCAAGTGGTATAGCATCCTGATTCTTAGGGGAGAAGTTAAGGGAGTTACAGGAAAAAATAGTAAAATTATAATAGTGGGGGAATGAAACCTCCCCCTCTCTGAACTTGACAAATCTAACCTTAAAGTAAACACGAAAGAAGTTAAGGAGGTGAATAAAACTCTGGATAAGGTAAATATGATAGATCCCTAGAGAAAATTGAATGCGGTTAGAAAGGAATGTACCTTTTTCTCAGCAGTACATGGCACATATACAAAAGTTGACCATGGACTAGGGCATAAAAATCTCACAATCCAGTATGCAAAGGCGAAGGTAGTTAATGCATGCTTCTGAGATAATAATGCAATTACAATTATACATAATAAAAGGTCATGGAAAGATAGACCAAAATTAAGTGGAAAATAATTAATCTAATCCTAAAGAATGAGTGAGTCATGCAATAAATCATAGATACAATCAACACCTTCGTTCAAGAGAATGACAATAATGAGACAACCAACCAAATCTGATGGGATACTGTAAAAGCAGGTCTTAAGGGAGTTTTGTTTCTTTGAATGCCCACATGAATAAAATAGAGAAAGAGAAGATCAATGAACTGGGCATGAAGCTGAAAATGGTCGAAAAAAGAACAAACAGAAAATCCCCAAGTAAATATCAAATTAGAAATACTGAAAAGCAAAGGAGAGATTAATAAAATTGAAATTAAGAACACTATTGAACGAATAAATAAAACTAAGAGTTAGTTTTATGAAGTAAACAATAAAATTGATAACCTTTGGTTAATTTGATTTAAAAAAAGAAAGGAGAAAATCAAATTACCAATATCACAAATGAAATGGTTTAACTCACCTCCAATGAGGAGTAAATTAAAACAATAATTAGAAATTTGTTTCCCCAAATTTATGTCCATAAATTTGACAGTCTAAATGAGATGGATGATTATTTTAAAAATTATAAATTTCCAAAATAAGCAGAAAAGGAAAATGAATACTTAATTAACACCATCTGAGAAAGAAGAAATTGAACAAACCATCAATGAACTCCCTAGGAAAAAATCTCCAGGGCTGTATGGATTTACAAGTGAATTCTATCAAACATTTAAAGAACTGTTAATTCCAATACTATATAGACTATTTGGGGAAGAAGGAGGCCTCTCAAATTCTTTTTATGATGGAAATATTGCTATGATACCTAAACCAAGAAGAGCCAAAACAGAGAAAGAGTATTATAGACCAATTTCTATAATGAATATAGGTGCGAAATTTTTAAATAAGATTCTAGCAAAAAGAATACAGCAACTTACCATGAGAATAATACATTATTTTTAGGTTAGGATTTATATCAGGAAGGCAGGGCTGATTCAATATTAGGAAAACTACTAACATCAGTGATCATATCAAAAACAATCCTAACAGAAACCTTATGATTTTCTCAATAGATACAGAAAAGGATTTTGACAAAATACAGCACCCATTCCTAGTAAAAACACTGGAGAGTATAGGAATAAATGGAAATTTCCTTAAAACAATAAGCAGTATCTAGGTAAAATCTTTAGCAAGCATTATATGAAATGGAGATAAGCTAGATGCATTTCTAATAAGATCAGGGGTGAAACAAGTATGTCCATAATCACCACTATTATTCAATATTGTACTAGAAATGTCAGATGCAGCAACAAGAGGAGAAAAAGAAATTGAAGGAATTCGAAGTCAAAGAAGAAATTAAGTTAGGAGTTTTTGCAGATGATATGATGATATATTCTTTTTTTTTTCCTCTGAATAGATCCTTTTTTTATTTAACTTTTTACATTCATTTTCACAAAATTTTGGGTGCCAAATTTTCTCCCCTGCCCCACCCCAATACACCGAGCAATCTAATTTTCCCTATCACCAATCTGCCCTCTCTTCTATCATCCCACCCTTCTCTTGTCCCCAACTTCTCTTTTGTCCTGTAGGGGCACATGACTTACTATTCCCCATTACCTGTATTTCTTATTTCCTAGTAGCAACAGCAATACGCGACAGTCGTTCCCAAACCTTTGAGTTCCAAATTTCTCCCCATCCCTCCCACCCCACGCATTCCCTTTGGGAAGGCAGATAATTCAATATAGGCCCTATCTGGGTAGTTTTGCAAATGACTTCGATAATAGTCGTGTTGTGTAAGACTAACTGTTATTTCCCTCCATCCTATCCTGCCACCCATTGTTTCTATTCTGTCTTTTGATCCTGTCCCTCCCCAAGAGTGTTGACTTCAAATTGCTCCCTCCTTCCATTGCCCTCCCTACCATCATCCGCCCCTTTGCTTATCTCCTTCTCTCCCACTTTCCTGTATTGTAAGATACGTTTTCATACCAAAATGAGTGTGCATTTCATTCCTTCCTTTAATTGAATGTGATGAGGGTAAACTTTTTTTCTCAGCTCTCCTCTTTTTCCCTCCATTAAAAAGTCTCCCGCTTGCCTCTTGAATGAGAGATAATTTACCCCATTTCATT
Source organism: Bettongia penicillata ogilbyi (assembly GCA_023548195.1). Classification (NCBI taxonomy): domain Eukaryota; kingdom Metazoa; phylum Chordata; class Mammalia; order Diprotodontia; family Potoroidae; genus Bettongia; species Bettongia penicillata. The sequence goes on along the minus strand of JAJHZJ010000688.1, from coordinate 206,913 downwards.
TCACCCTCTTTCCTCCCACTACATTTCTCTCTCATCATTTACCTTAATTTCTTTTAAGATATGGTCCCATCCTATTCAATTCACTCTGTGCTCTCTGTCTCTGTGTGTGCGGGCATGTGTGTATATGTGTGTGCGTGCATGTGTATACATGTGTGTGTGTATGTGTGTGTGTATAATCCCACCAACTACCCAGATACTGAAAAATTTTAAGAGTTACAAATATTGTCTTTCCATGTAGGAATGTAAACAGTTCACTTTTGGTATGTCCCTTATGAGTTCTCTTTGCTGTTGACTTTTTCATGCCTCTTCTAATTCTTGTGTTTGAAAGTCAAATGTTCTTTTCAGCTCTGGTCTTTTCATCAAGAATGCTTGAAAGTCCTCTGTTTCATTGAAAGACCATATTTTCCCCTGAAGTATTATACTCAGTTTTGCTGGGTAGGTGATTATTGGTTTGAGACTTCTGGAATATCCTATTCCATGCCCTTCGATCCCTTAATGTAGAAGCTGCTAGATCTTGAGTTATCCTCATGTTATTTCCACAATACTGGAATTGTTTCTTTCTGGCTGCTTGCAATATTTTCTCCTTGACCTGGGAATTCTGGAATTTGGCCACAATGTTCCTAGGAGTTTCTCTTTTTGGATCTCTTTCAGAAGGTGATCGATGGATTCTTTCAATACTTATTTTGCCCTCTGGTTGTAGAATATCAGGGCAATTTTCCTCGATAATTTCATGGAAGATTATGTCTAGGCTCTTTTTTTGATCATGGCTTTCAGGTAGTCCCATAATTTTTAAATTGTCTCTCCTGGATCTATTTTCCTGGTTAGTTATTTTTCCAATGAGATATTTCACATTCTGTTCCATTTTTTCATTCTTTTGTTTTGTTTTTTGATTTCCTGGTTTCTCAGAAAGTCATTAGACTCCATCTGTTCCACTCTAATTTTGAGAGAACTATTTTCTTCAGTGAGCTTTTGAATCTCTTTTTCCATTTGGCTAATTCTGCTTTTGAAAGCAGTCTTCTCCTCATTGGCTTTTTGAACCTCTTTTGCCAATTGAGTGAGCCTAATTGTTCAAGGTGTTATTTTCTTCAGCATTTTTTTGGTTCTCCTTTACCAAGGTATTGACCCAGTTTTCATGCTTTTCTTGCATCTCTCTCATTTCTCTTCCCCGTTTTTCCTCCACCTGTCTAACTTGCTTTTCAAAATCTTTTTTGAGCTCTTCCATGGCCTGAGTCCACCGGACATCCAATTGGGGCATCTGGGATACAGAAGCCCGACCACCACGTCTTTCCCTGATGGTAAGAATATTTTCTCATCATCAGAATTGAAAAACAGGAACATCTGCACCCCATCAAAATAGCTCTCTATGGTCTTATTTTGCTTATACCCAGCCAGTTACTTGACTTCTGAGATTCCTCTGCACCCCCCCCCCCCATCCACCCAGCTAGTGCTTGGGGTCTGAGATTCAAATGCAGCTTCCCATTCTCAGGGCTATCCACGGCGGGAGCGGCTGCTATTCAATTTGAGCTTAAGTTCTGTTACTTGGGTGGGGGCAGGGCCACCTCCCAGTTTCAGCTCCCTCAGGGGTTTTATGCAGAGACCTGAGCTTCTGCCTGCTGCTCGGGGCCGCCGCCCCTGCCTCTGCCACTTCCTGCCCCTGCCTCTGCCTCCGCCGCTTCCTGCCCCTGCCTCTCCCTCTTCCACTTCCTCCTGAGGGGGCCCGAGCCATGGAGACACCCCGCTCCCCTCTCGGCCAGCCCAGACGTCTCTCTCACTGACCTGTAGCGTCTGTGGGTGGAGGGTCCTTGGGGCCACAGGAGATTCCCTCCCTGAAGCCTGCTGTGATCTGTTCTTCTGGGGCCATATGGCCAGGGCAGGGCAGGGGCGGGCTCCTCTTTCGGGGCGTGATGGGCCCTGGGGATGGCTCTCTAGGGCTCTCTGGAACGGAAATCTTTTCCACTGTGTTTCTGCATGCTTTGCAGTGATCCAGAATTTGTGGGCAGTTTTTCTTGTAGGAAATATATGGGCTGTAGTTTCGGAGCTAGCATACGTGAGTCTTTCTACTCTGCCATCTTGGCTCCACCCCCCCCATGATGATATATTCTTAGAGAATCCAAGGGATTCAAGTAAAAAACTACTTGAAATAATAAACAAATTTGGCAGAGCTGCAGATGCCAAAAGAAACCCACACAAATCTGCGTTTCTGCATATTACTAACAAATCACAACAGCAACAAATAGGAAGAGAAATCTCATTTAATGTAGGGTAGACACAATAATGTATATGGGAGTCTACCTGAAAAAAACAAATCCAGTGACTGTATGAACAAAAATACGAAATATTTTTCCCACAAATAATGCCAGATCTAAATAAGTGGAAAAATGTCACTGGCTTTTGGGTAGGCTGAGCCAATATAATAAAAATGACAATTCTATCTAAATTGATGTACTTATCCAGTGCCATAAACAAGAGACAGAAAGTAATATAAAGTACAAAATGCATAATTCTGATTACATTAAACTGAAAAGTTTTTGCACAACCAAACTCAATGAAACCAAGATTAGGAGGAAAGTAGAGGGAATAAATTTTTGTAACAAGTGTTGGTGATAAAGGCCTCATCTCTAAAATATATAGAGAACTGATTCAAGTGTACAAGAACACAAGTCATTCCCTAGTTGATAAATGGTCAAGGAATTGAACAAGTAATTTTCAGAGGAAGAAATCAAAGCTATCTATAATCATATGAAAAAATGCTCTAACTATTGATTAGAGAGATGAAAATCAAAACAATTATGTCACACCTATCAGATGGACTAACATGACAAAACAGGATGATGATAAACGTTGGAGAAGATGTGGGATAGTTGAAGCACTCATTGATTGTTGGTGGAGCTGTGAACTGATCCAACCATTATGGAGAACAATTTGAAACTATGCCCAAAGTACTACAAAAAGGTGCATACTCTTTGACCCTGAGATACTGCTTCTAGAACTGTATCTTCAAAATATCGTAAAAATGGAAAAGGGTCCCACATGTTCAAAAATATTTATAGCAGCACTCTTTGTGGTGGCCAGAAACTGGAAATCCAGGGGATATCCATCAATTGGGGAATGGATGAATAAATTGTGGTATATAAATGTAATGGAATACTATTTTCCTATAAAAAATGATGAAAAGTAAGGCTTTATAGTACTTACATAAACATCAGTTCATGTAAGTGAAAGGAACAGAACCAGGAGAACTTTATACACAGAAACAACCACAGTGTGCAAGAATTTTTCTGGTAGACTTGAAACTTCATTGCAATGCAATGACTTAAATGACTTTTAAAAATATCCAATAGTCTCTTAAGGCAAAATGTCTTCTGCATCCAGAGAAAGAACTATGTAACTTGATTGCAGAGTGTAGAAGATTATTTTCTTTTGCATTACATTTTAGTTTGTTTTATAATCTGTCCCATTCACTTTAATTCTTCTATGCAACATGACTATGATGAAAATGTATTTAACAGGAATGAATGTATAGAACCCATCTAAAATTGTATGCCTTCTCAGGAAGGGAGGGGAGTGGAATGGGTAAGTAGGCAGAGGGAGGGGAAACAAAAATCTAAGTTATATGGAAGTGATTGTAGAGCACTGAAAACAAATAAAATAATATTTAAAAAATAATTTTGCTCTGTTTTGTCAGATTAGCCAATCTGATTGGTGCGATGTGGTACCTAAGAGTTGCTTTGATTTGCTTTCTCTAATGAATAGAGATTTAAAGCATTTTTGTCATATAATTATAGATAGCTTCCTTCCCAGCTAACCTCGTGGCTTGCTGCTTGTTGTTTAAGAGTAACTACCCTAGAGATGCTTATTCTTCACAAGAATCCAAATCTCATCCTGGAATTTTTCTTGGGATATTCTCTGATTGTCCCAGGAGGATCACTATTCCACCTCAACTCTTGTTTATTTTTAAAAACACTATGTTAGGCTGAGGAGCTATTTCATCTTGTTTGTGGGGAAAATTTTGACAGCTTGGAATTTTCTGGCCTACTTTGGCATGTTCCCACAATCTTTCCCTCAACATATGACCTTCAAATATGAGACTTAAAAGAAAAGGAAAAAAAAGGTGAACAGATGAAAAGAAATAACAGATGCACTAAGGCTGAATTGTTTATATTCCTACAAAGGAAGATGATTCTTGTAACTAATAAGACTTTATCATTATTAGGACAGTTAGAAAGAGTATATATAGACAGAGGACATGGATGTAAATTGAAAGTGATGGTGTGATATCTAAATAAATAAAATTAATTTGTGATAAAGGAATGTACTAGAATAAGAGGAAAACTAGAGCTAAAATGGGTAAATTGACATAGGCATGAAAGAATTTTGTTGTGGAGGGGATGATGGGGAATGTGAGAGGTGGAAGATAAACCTTTTTCTCATCAGAATTGACAGAAAGAAGGAAAAACATACACACTCATTTCGGTGTAGAAACTGACCTTGCTCTACAGGAAAACAGGAAGGGAAAGGTGACAGAAGGGAAAGCAGAGTGGAGTAACTAAAAAACAGAAGCAAAGCACTTTTGAGGGGAGAGAGGTTGAAAAGAAAAACAGAAAATAATAAACTGAGGGGAGCAGATGGAGAGAAATATAAAGTAATCACAACTATGAAAAAATTTCATAAAAACATTCTCTGATAAAGGCCTCATTTCTCAAATATTAAGAACTCAGTCAAATTTATAAGAGCGCAAGTAATTTTTTTTTTCCAATTGATAAATGCTCAAAGGCTATCAATAGATAATTTTCAGATATTATAATCAAAGCTACCTATAATCATATAAAATTGTTCTAAATCACCAGTTATTGGATAAATGCAAATTAAAATGACTCTTAGCTACCACCCCACACCTATTAGATAGTCCAATATGACAGAAAAGGAAAATGACAAATATTGAAGAGGATGTGGGAAAACTAACACACTATTGGTGGATTTGAGAATTGATTCTGCCATTCTAGAGAATAATTTGAAACTCTGCCCAACAGGTGATAAATCCATGAATGTAATTTGATCCATGTACAGGGCAAAACAAGATTTAGCAGTTTCTACCTTAAAGGATCAGAGGGTTTGGAATATGATATTCTGGAGGTCAGAGAAGGTAAGATTACAACCAGTGAACTACCACTACAATCAACAAAACTGAGTTTAATCCTTTACAGAAAAATATATGTAATGGAATAGAGGAATTTCAAATATTCCTGATGAAAAGACAAGAGATGAATAGAAAATCTGAGTTTTAAATACAAGATTGAAAAGGAATATTTAAAGGAAAGCAAGAAAGAGAAATCATAAGAAATTCAATAAAAACAATTTTAATTCTTTTATGGGTAGATTATTTTTACGTTTCCTAAAAACTTTGTCATGATTAATGCATTTAGAAACATTTTATAGACAGGGTGCATGGACGTGATTTGACTATGATAGCATAATATTCAAGAAAATTAAATTAAGGTGTGAGAAAGAAACATGCATTGAGGGAAGGGGTGAGAGGGAAGCAAAAAGATGTAAACTATTGCACAGAAAAGAGGCATGAAAAAGCTTTTTTCAGTTGAGGGGAAAATGGGCTGTTTAGGCCATACTTCATCAGAATTTGTTCAAAGAGGAATTAATGTGAACTCTCAGCTGGGCATAGAAATCTCTCTTACCTTGTAAAGAAATGGGTGCTGATAGAAATGGGGGAAAGGAAATGAAGGAAAATAGTTTTTGAAGAGTAATAAAGTGAAAGGTGAGAGAGAGAAGAATAAATAGGGAGGAAATACAATGGAGAGAAATATACAATTAATAATCGAAACTGTGAAAGTTCGTGGGATGAACACATCCATAACATGGCAGTAGATAGGCAAGTACTCACTATTTGACAATAACTGCTGATAAAACTGGAAAGAAGTTCGTAAGACTAATGCGACTATTTCATAGGATTCATCATTTATATTAATCAGGACCAGGTTGAATACGTTCCTGGTAGAAAACTGCTCTTAGATGATTTATGAGAAGAATTGATACCTTTCACTTTTACTTCATCCAATAACATTAGAGAAGTAGCTCAAAGTCCATCCAGGTCATGATTTATCCTTTCATGTCCCGGTATGATCCAGTCATTGATAATAATTTACTCCATGAAGCAGCACAAAGGAGATTCATTTTTCAGGGAACACGGAGACTCTCAAACTCCTAAACTTGTCTAGAAACAACTTTCTTAGAGTCTCTGTTGATTACCTGGTCTCAAACAAAAGAGAAAACAAAGCACTATATATAAGAAGAATTATGGGGCTGGAGATCCAATTTCAGGCTCGCCTAAACAAGAAGTTATACTCCATGTCATGTTTACAAAATATGAAATATTTTTAAAGTGCCTACTACATGTCCTGTATTATGTTAAGTAGCAAGGATATAAAAAGATAGACAGTCTTTCCGTTAGAGGAACTTGCAGTCTAGTTAGGGAAGACAATACATACACACAAAAGCCGAATACAGGACATCACCAGAGAGATATTATTATGATGGGATTGAAACAAAACAAAGTAGCTTTGGGGAAATGAATAATTGACTGCAAATTCTGTGTCCTTAATAAAGGGAGGCTTTGGCAACACTGTTTATTTTTCAAATTACTTCTTCTATTCTTCCAATCAAAGGGGTAATGACAACCAAGTTTATTGATGAGGTATTAGTCTGTAAGGTGACATAATTTCCATGACGAAAAGTTTCCCAGTGATGAGATTATCCTAGGGCTAAAATCAAATACAGCAATCAGGAAAGGGGTAAGAAAAAGTTTCTCCTCATAACATTTCCTTCCCAGCTTTGTATAAGTTTGAGAGAGAGTTGATGAAGTAGCAAGCTAAACAATTGAAAGAGGGAAAAAAGAAGATGGAATTAGACTTTTTTTCTCTTTCTCATGTCTGTCAGTTGACAGCACTTAATTCTTTAGTTACTGATGATTTCTTATACAGAGCCCAGTGATATGAATAATGGGAACTGGAGAGAAAGCTGTGGATATGTATATCCTTTATCAAGGAGACAGAGTATGGGTATGTAACCTAATGTTTCTTACCAGTATCTCAAAACACAAGTTTATAGGTAGAAATAATAAGATTGTTCTGCCCATCTTCAAATATTTCAGTGATGAGATAGAAGCCACCTGATTCACAAAAGAGATCAGAACATAAGCTTCCTTAATTATGTTTTATTGGAAAATCTTCATCAGTCCAAACATAGCAGATAAGAAAATCTTCTATTTGTCATAATCATATAAGAAAATCATATAAAAATTGTAAAGAAAACTTTGCTGAGACCTTTTTCAGGATGATAATTTTGGAATGATAATAATGGAATGAGTAATAGAACAAAAAGGAAAAGAAAAAAAGATCTCTAAAGAGCAAACAAATTCTCATGGATCACAGTAAATTCAGCACTTACGGAGTGGAACATCATGGCCCATAAAATGTTACTAATAAAATAAAAATGACTTTATATAAATCAAAGATCATGAGAACAAGTGAATTTAGGAGTCTTTTCTGGGGATAACAAAATAGTCAAACGAGGGAAAGAAAATTACTCAGAATATCTTAGATACTTTGTTCAGTTAAAACCAAAGTATAATCACTAATGAACACAGAGACATAAGTAACTTTTGACCTGCAAGCCTATTACACTGTCTCTTTAAAAATCTTTAGGAGAATCAATCAAAAAATATTCATTGAACACTCACTCCTTGTCAGGCACTATATCACATGCTAGAAATACAAAAAGAGATAAAAGACTGTCCCTGACCTAAAAGAGGTGAAAATGTAATGGTAGAGATAATATGCAAACAAATATGTACTAAACAAGAATTATAGAGGATAAATGTGAAATGATTAAAGGAAGAAAATCATTAGAAATAAGAGAGGTTAAGGAATATTTCCACTAGAAGTTGGAATTTTAGTGTGGAATTTAAAAGAATCCTGGGATATTAGTAGTCAGAGCTGAGGGAGAATAACATTCCAAGCATGGGAGATGAACAGAGAAAATTCCTGGAACTGAGAGATGTAGTGTCTTTTTCTGAAATGATCAGGCAGTCACTCCCACTGGATCAAAGAACATGTGTTAGGGAGTAAGTTGTAAGATAATTGGAAAGATAGGAAGGATCTGGGTTATAAAAAGATTTGAATGCCAAATGAACTATTTTGTATTTGCTCCTGGAGGCATAAGACAGTTACTGAAGTTCCACAAGTAGAAAGATTAGCTGATTGGACCTGTGTTTTAGGAAAACACTTTAGTGTCTGAGTGGAGAAAATAAAAGGCATGTTCTGTAAAGAAATATGAAGGGAATGTGTCGGCTTTAAAAAATATACTATAGCAAACAACATCATTATATTCAAAGCTGACAGAGAAGTGATGAAAACACGAGATCTCACTTTTATATATTTTACTGCTAAAAAAATATACCAAAATCGTTTGGTGCAAAATAAAAAAAAATGCTACCTTAAATACTCACCAACACATCTTCTCTCATAGATATATAAAATTAAACAATTTGTCAAGGGAGACTAGCAAAGATAGATGAGTAATAGGAAGGACTACAGCCCAGTTCCCCTGACAACTATTCCAAAAAAGATTAAAAAACATCAATAGACCATATTGTGATTGGGAAATCTAAGGAGAAAAATAAAAAGAGTAAGTGACCTTTTCTTTTCCCTTAGCTTGGATCATCACAGAGAGAAATATTTGCTTTTGGATACCAGAGTAAGGTTTAGCAAAAAGCTTGCTGTTAGAACCTTCCATGCCAGGAAGTAAATCATGGTATGTGTCTGTGTAGCATGGCAAGAGTCTATAAAGTTAGCAGTAGAAACAGAGACATTGTGCAATGGCAAAATTAACAAACAAAAGCAAAAAAACAAAAACAAAAAAACAGAAGCCAAATTACAGGTTTATCACTCATAGCCTTATCTGGAAAACATATAGAGGGTGAAGGGAAAGGATCTATATATAGGGTTAGGCAAACTCTTCCTGCATCATAGCAACACGTGGTTGTGGGGACAAGTTTGTATACTGAGAGAAATGTAGGAATGCAGATTTGAAGCAGCTATGCTTCTGATCATACTCAGCTCTTAGCCTGGATAACTTAGTAATCAGGAAGTTCAGATAAGTAGGAACTGAAATTCTGTCCCTATGGACTTGTGATATTTGCTTATAGGAACAAGAGTAGGAGGGAAAATAAAGTACTGAGAAGTAACAGTTGCATAAGTTATCAGCTACCAATAAAAAGAGAAAGAAATAGAGAACATGGAATACATTATTTTCAAAAGGCAAAGGACATGGGCACATATCCAAGAATGATTTCCTCACTGGAGTTGAAAATCATATTGGGGGTGTGTGTGATGTAACTTTAATAAAATAGAGGACTTCCAAATATCACTGTTAAAATTGTAGGATTAAGAAGCAATAACCGGGGGGTGGAGCCAAGATGGTGGAGTAGAAAGACTCACATATGCTAGCTCCGAAACCACAGCCCATATATTTCCTGCAAGAAGAACGCCTCACAAATTCAAGATCATTGCAAGGCATGCAGAAACACAGTGGAAAAGATCTCCGTTGCAGAGAGCCCTGGAGAGCGGTCCCCAGGGCTCCGTTGCACCCCGGAAAGCGGAGACCACCCCTCTGCTCCCCTGGCCGCTCGGCCGAGAGGAGCAGATCAGAGCGGGTTTCAGGGAGGGAATCTCCTGCGGCCAGGAAGGTCCCACCACCCACAGGCGCTCCAGGTCAGTGAGAGAGACGTCAGGGCTGGCTGAGTGGGGAGCAGGGTGTCTCCGTGACTCGGGTCACCTCGGGAGGAAGCTGCAGAGGCAGCGGCAGAGGCAGCCCAGGACGGAAGGCAGCAGCAGGCAGAAGTTCAGGGCCATTGCTGAAGGTCTCTTCATAAAGCCCCTGAGGGAACTAAGCCTGGGAGGCGGCCCTGCCCCCACCTGAGCACCAGAACTTAAGCTCACATTGAATAGCAGTCGCAACCGCCACAGAAAGCTCATTTGAATCTCAGACCCCAAGCACTAGCGGGGCGGATCTAGGTGGGGATGGACAGGAATCTCAGAATTCAAGTAACTGGCTGGGAAAATGCCCAGAAAAGGGAAGAAAAATAAGACTATAGAAAGCTACATTGATGGCGTTCAGATGTTCCCACCTTTCAATTCTGATGACGAGGAAGGATTCTAACCATCAGGAAAAGATGTGGAGGTGGGGGACTCTGTATTCCAGACATCCCAGGGGGATGTCCGGTGGGTTCAGGCCATGGAAGAGCTCAAAAAGGATTTTGAAAATCAAGTTAGACAGGTGGATTTTAAAACGGGGAAGAGAAATGAGAAAGATGCAAGAAAAGCATGAGAAACGGGTTAATACCTTGGTAAAGGAGACCCAAAAAAATGCTGAAGAAAATATCATCTTGAAAAATAGGCTCACTCAATTGGCAAAAGAGGTTCAAAAAGCCAATGAGGAGAAGAATGCTTTCAAAAGCAGAATGCCATCAGGAAGGTGATGACATCCCTTACCAGGGATGATGGTAGGGAGGCCAGTGGGAGGAGGGAGCAATTTGAAGTCAACACTTGGGGAGGGACAGGATCAAAAGACAGAATAGACACAAAGTGGGGCAGGATAGGATGGAGGGAAATACAGTTAGTCTTACACAACACGACTATTATCGAAGTCATTTGCAAAACTACACAGATATGGCTTATATTGAATTGCCTGCCTTCCCAAAGGGAATGGGTGGGGAGGGAGGGATGGGGAGAATTTGGAACTCAAAGTTTTAGGAACAACTGGTTACTATTGTTGTTGGTACTAGGAAATAAGAAATACAGTTAATGGGGAATAAAAAGTCATCTGGCCCTACAGGACAAAAGAGAAGATGGGGACAAGAGAAGGGAGGGATGATAGAAAAGAGGGGCAGATTGGTGATAGGGAAAATTAGATTGCCTGGTGTATTGGGGTGGGGGTAGGGGATAAAAGGGGAAAAAATTTGGAACCCAAAATTTTGTGAAAATGAATGTAAAAAGTTAAATAAATAATTTTTTTTATGAAAAAGAAGCAATAATCATTCCCAAAAATGAAATTCAAAAGGAAAATAAAACTATAGATGTTGATTGATAGATGATAGAGAATTAGTTGGGATAAGACTAACTAAGGATTAAGTGTGTATTACAGGAGGATGTGATAGAAGGGTCCCCAGCGAACTTTAGTGTCATCAAGAATCATAGAATCATTTATATATAAGACAGAAAGTCTGGGAGTTAATTTTATAATGTTTTGTTAAAATAGGAATGGGAATAAAAAATAAACTAGATAGAAAGAGAATTGCTGTGTGTGGAAATTATTTGAGGTAGGCAGTCTAAAGCCTATAAAGGCAAGGATGAGGAGTTTGTGATTTAAGTGAAAGTTGGTCTTAAGTTTTGTCTGAACTGATTAAAGTAGGATAGAATACACATACAGTCTGAGTGTAGAAATATATTTAATTCAATAGGGTAACAATAGGGAATTGGAAGAGAGAAGTGAGATTAAAATGAGGTCAATATTCTTGGAATGATCAATCATAACATACATACTTCTTTGTCTCAAAGGGTCAATCATTGAGAAAGATTTAAAGAAAAAGAAATAAAGACTGAGAATGTAATATTTTGTTCTAATCCAATAAAAGCAAAGGGAAAGGGAAGCTGAATAGAGGGCATGAACCTAAAAACAATGATAATGGGTATACACCTAATTTAACATTGTCTTCCTTTAAAAGAAGATGGAGTAATACAAGAGATAAAATTTTAAAACAAAGTAAGAAGGATGGGGCAGCTACGTGGTACATTGGAAACTAGCAAGCCTGAAGTCAGGAAGATTTATCTTAATGAGTCTGAATCTGGCCTCAAACATTTGCTACCTGTGTGACCCTGGGTAAGTCTCTTAACACTGTTTGCCTCAGTTCCTCAATTTTCATAACTGTCCCTCATGTAAATCCAATTCACTGGTAAGTCATCACCTTCCTGATGGTATGGCCCTCTTCAAGAAAGAAAGACAAATAACAATAGTACTCATCTACAAAATTTGCTGGAGAAGCAAATGGCAAACCACTCCAGAATCTTTAAAAAAAATTCAATATGGTTTCACAAAGAATCAGATATACCGGAAATGAGTGAACAACAACCAACTTTTCTATATCTTATTTGGTCATAAAATCTTTCTTTATCCACAGATCAGGCAGGTGCATTTTTTCCCATGGTACCCTGAGTTATTTATCATGTCTCCCTTTACGTCTAAATTATTTTTCCATTTTGACCTTATCTTGATATACAGTGTGGGGTGTTGATCTATGCCTAATTTCTGGCAAAGTACTTTTCAGTTTTCCCAGCAGATTTTGTCAAATATTTCCTTTTTTTAAAAACATTTGGACCTTTGTCATTATCAAACACTAGGTTTCTATGGACATTTACTATTGAGTGTTCCCTATTTAGTCTATTCTCCTCATCCATCACCCTAATTCTTAGCTAACAAATTGTTTTGACGATTATTGCTTTGTAAAATTCTTTGAAATACAGAACTTCCAAGCCATCATCCTTCACATTTTTTCATTGATTCCCTTGATGTGATTGATACCATATCCTCCAAATGAACTGTATCAATATTTCTAGCTCTTTTTTTTCTTTTTTTCCTATTTATTTATTTATTTAATTTTTTACATTCATTTTCACAAATTTTTGGGTTCCCAGTTTTCTCCCCTTTTATCCCCTCCCCCACCCCAATATCCCAAGCAATCTAATTTTCCCTATCTCCAATCTGCCTTCTCTTCTGTCATCCCTCCCTTCTCTTGTCTCCATCTTCTCTTTTCTCCTGTAGGGCCAGATGACTTTCTATTCCTCATTAACTGTATGTCTTCTTTCCTAGTTACAACAACAATATTAAACAGTTGTTCCTAAAATTTGAGTTCCAAATTCTCCCCATCCCTCCCTCTGCACCCATTCCCTTTGGGAAGGCAGGCAATTCAATTTAGGCCCTATCTGTGTAGTTTTGTAAATGACTTCCCTGATAGTCGTGTTGTGTAAGACTAACTGGATTACCATCCCTCCTAACCTGCCCCTCATTGTTTCTCTTCTGTCTCTTGATCCTGTCCCTCCCCAAGTGTTGACTTCAAATTGCTCCCTCCTCCCTTTGCCCTCCCCCCATCATCCCCTCCCTTGCAATATCTCCATCTTCCCCACTTTCTTATACTGTAAGATAGGTTTTCATACCAAAATGAGTGTGCATTTCACTCCTTCATTTAGTCAAATGTGATGAGGGTAAACCTCTTGTTTTTTTTTTTTGTTGTTTTGTTTTGTTTTTTTGTTTTTTCTCAGCTCTCCTCTTTTTCCCTCCACTAAGAAAAACTCCTACCTGCCTCTTAAATGACATATAGTTACCCCCTTCCCTTTGCCTCTCTTTCCTCCCCCTACATTTCTCTCTCACCATTTACCTTAGTTTCTTTTAAGGTATGTTCCCATCCTATTCAGTTCAATCTGTGCTCTCTATCTCTGTATGTGTGTGCATGTGTGTATGTGTGTGCATGTGTGAACATGTGTATGTGTATGTGTCTATGTGTGTGTGGTCCCACCAACTACCCAGATACTGAAAAGTTTTAAGAGTTAGAAATATTGTCTTTCCCTGTATGAATATAAACAGTTCACTTCTGGTAAGTCCCTTAAGACTTCTCTTTGCTGTTTCCTTTTTCATGCTTCTTCTCATTCTTGTGTTTGAAAGTCAAATTTTCTTTTCAGCTCTGGTTTTTTCATTAAGAATGATTGAAAGTCCTCTGTTTCATTGAAAGATCATATTTTCCCTTGAAGTATTATACTCAGTTTAGCTGGGTAGGTGATTCTTGGTTTGAGTCCTATTTCCTTTGCCTTCTGGAATATCCTATTCCACGCCCTTCGATCCCTTAATGTAGAAGCTGCTAGATCTTGGGTTATCCTGATTGTATTTCCACAGTACTGGAATTGTTTCTTTCTAGCTGCTTGCAAGATTTTTTCCTTGAGCTGGGAGTTCTGGAATTTGGCCACAATGTTCCTAGGAGTTTCTCTTTTTGGATCTCTTTCAGGTGGTGATCGATGGATTCTTTCAATACTTATTTTGCCCTCTAGTTCTAGAATGTCAGGGCAGTTTTCCTTGATAATTTCATGGAAGATGATGTCTAGGCTCTTTTTTTTGATCATGAGTTTCAGGTAGTCCCATAATTTTTAAATTGTCTCTCCTGGATCTATTTTCCAGGTCAGTTGTTTTTTCCATGAGATATTTCACATTCTCTTCCATTTTTTCGTTCTTTTGGTTTTGTTTGGTGATTTCTTGGTTTCTCGTAAAGTCATTAGACTCCATCTGTTCCATTCTAATTTTGAGAGAACTCTTAAATTCAGTGAGCTTTTGAGCCTCTTTTTCCACTTGGCTCATTCTGCTTTTGAAAGCATTCTTCTCCTCATTGGCTTTTTGAACCTCCTTTGCCAATTGAGTGAGCCTATTTTTCAAGGTCTTAATTTCCTCAGCATTTTTTTGGGTCTCCTTTACCAAGGTATTGACCCGATTTTCATACTTTTCTTGTATCTCTCTCATTTCTCTTCCCAGTTTTTCCTCCACCTGTCTAACTTGCTTTTCAAAATCCTTTTTGAGCTGTTCCAGGGCCTGAGCGCACCCGCCACCCCCCTGGGGTGTTTGGGGTACTCAGGCCCCGCCCTCCACGTCTTTCCCTGATGGCAAGGATACGTCCTCATCATCAGATCCGAAGGTCGGGATCATTTGCATTTGTTGGAAAAAACTCTCTATAGTCTTATTTTTCTTCCCTTTTCTAGGCATTTTCCCAGCCAGTTACTTGACTTCTGAGATTCCTTTCCACCCCCGCCTGGATCCGCCCAGCTGGTGCTTGGCCTCTGAGATTTAAATGGGCTTTCCTCCTGCCAGCTGTCAATCAGTGAGTTTAGTTCAGGTGCTGGGGTGGGGGCAGGGCCGCCTCCCAGACTCTGATTCCTTGGGGGGCTTTATGCAGAGACTTTCAGGAATGGAGCGGGTGGGGGCGGGGTGGGGGGCCCGCCTCCCAATCTCAGTTCCCTTGGGGGTTTTGAGCAGAAGCCTTCAGTAATAGAGTGGGGTGGGGGCCGGGCCGTCTCCTAGGCTCAGCTCCGTCAGGTTTTATGCGGAAATCTTCCGTAATGAAGATCCTGCCTGCTGCTGGGGGATTCCTGAGTCCCGGTCTGCTGCCGCCTCCGCCACTGCCCACACCTCTGCCTCCGCCGCTTCCTGCCCTCGTCTCTGCTGCTGCCGCTTCCTCCCAAGGGGGCCCGAGTCATGGAGACGTTCCGCTCCCCTCCTCCAGCCCGGCTTTCTCTCTCACTGACCTGTAGCTTCTGTGGGCGGAGGGACTTTCCCGGCTGCCAGAGCTTCCGTCTCTGAAGCCTGCTCGGGTCAGCTTCTCTGGGGCCACGGCCAGCGCAGCGCTGGGGGTGGGGTCTACTCTCCGGGGCGCGCTGGACCCTGGGGACGGGTCTTCAGGGCTCCCCGGAACGGAAATCTCTTCCACTCTGCTTCTGCACACCTTGTATTGACCCAGAAGTTATGGGGGACTCTTTTTACATTAATTCTATGGGCTTTTGGTTTCGGAGTTCGTAAACGTGCGTCCTTCTACTCCGCCATCTTGGCTCCGCCCTCCTATTTCTAGCTCTTTAAAATAATTCTTTAGTAGTTTGATTGCTATATCACTGAAAAAATGAATTTGGTTAGGTAGAATTTTCATTTTTAGTTTATTGGCTCAATCTGCCTATGAACAATAATTTTTCTCCTATTGTTTAAATCTGTCTTTATTAGTGTGAAAACTCTATTGTAATAGTGTCAAATAATCCCTGGGTTGTTCTTGCCAGGCAGTTATTTTAAATGTAATTTCTCTTTCTATCTCTTGTTTCTGAGTTTTCTTAGTAGTACCTTGAAATGCTGATGATTTATGTGGGCTTGTTTTATATACTGCAAATTTGTTAAACTTGATTGTTTCAATTAGCTTTTTAGTTGATTCTCTAAATTTTTCTAAGTACACTGTGGTATCATATACAAAGAGTGATAGGCTCATTTTTCCCCTTATTGCCTATTCTAATTCCTTCAATTTCTTTTTTTCTTTTCTAGTCACTAGAATTTCCAGTATAGTATCGAATAGTACTAGTGATAATGGGTATTCTCATTTCATTCCTGACCTTATTGGAAAGGATTCTACTTTCTCTCTATTACAGATAATAATTGCTGTTAGTTATTTTAACAAACTTTGAATTGATTCCTATGCTTCCTACCATTTCTTTTGAGATAGGACTTACTTTTTTTTAATAAAAATTTATTTATTTATTTTTTTACAATCATTTTCACAAAATTTTGGGTTCCAAATTTTCTCCCCTTTTATCCCCTACCCCCACCCCAGTACACCAGGCAATCTAATTTTCCCTATCACTAATCTGCCCTCTCTTCTATCATCCTTCCCTTCTCTTGTCCCCATCTTCTCTTTTGTCCTGTAGGGCCAGATGACTTTCTATTCCCCATTCACTGTATTTCTTATATCCTAGTACCAACAAAAATACTAAACAGTTGTTCCTAAAACTTTGAGTTCCAAATTCCCCCCATCCTTCCCTCCGCACACATTCCCTTTGGGAAGGCAGGCAATTCAATATAGGACCTATCTGTGTAGTTTTGCAAATGACTTCAATAATAGTCGTGTTGTGTAAGACTAACTGTATTTCCCTCTATCCTATCCTGCCCCCCATTGTGTCTATTCTGTCTTTTGATCCTGTCGCTCCCTGAGTGTTGACTTCAAATTGCTCACTCCTCCCATTGCCCTCATTTCCATCATTCCCCCCGCTTGCTTATCTCCTTCTCCCCCACTTTCCTGTGTTGTAAGATAGGTTTTCATACAGAATGAGTGTGCATTTTATTCCTTCCTTTAGTCGAATGTGATGAGGGCAAACTTCTTTTTTTTTTCTCAGCTTTCCTCTTTTTCCTTCCACTAAAAAGTCTCCGGCTAGCCTCTTGAATGAGATATAATTTACCCCATTCCATTTCGCCCTCTTTCCTCCCACTACATTTCTCTCTCACCATTTACCTTAATTTCTTTTAAGATATGTCCAATCCTATTCAATTCACTCTGTGCTCTCTGTCTCTGTATGTGCGTGCATGTGTGTACATGTGTATGTGTATGTGTCTATGTGTGTGTGGTCCCGCCAACTACCCAGATACTGAAAAGTTTTAAGAATTACAAATATTGTCTTTCCATGTAGGAATGTAAAGAGTTCACTTTTGGTAAGTCCCTTATGACTTCTCTTTGCTGTTTACTTTTTCATGCTTCTTCTCATTCTTGTGTTTGAAAGTCAAATTTTCTTTTCAGCTCTGGTCTTTTCATCAAGAATGCTTGAAAGTCCTCTGTTTCATTGAAAGATCATACTTTCCCCTGAAGTATTATACTCAGTTTTGCTGGATAGGTGATTCTTGGTTTGAGTCCTAGTTCCTTTGACTTCTGGAATATCCTATTCCATGCCCTTTGATCCCTTAATGTAGAAGTTTCTAGATCTTTAGTAATCCTGATTGTATTTCCACAATACTGGAATTATTTCTTTCTAGCTGCTTGCAATATTTTCTCCTTGACCTGGGAATTCTGGAATTTGGCCACAATGTTCCTAGGAGTTTCTCTTTTTGGATCTCTTTCAGGTGGTGATCGATGGATTCTTTCAATACTTATTTTGCCCTCTGGTTCTAGAATGCCAAGGCAGTTTTCCTTGATAATTTCATGGAAGATGATGTCTAGGCTCTTTTTTTTGATCATGACTTTCAGGTAGTCCCATAATTTTTAAATTGTCTCTCCTGGATCTCTTTTCCAGGTCACTTGTTTTTCCAATGAGATATTTCACATTCCCTTCCATTTTTTTCATTCTTTTTTTTTGTTTTCTGATTTCTTGGTTTCTCAGAAAGTCATTATACTCCATCTGTTACATTTTCATTTTCAGAGAACTATTCTCTTCAGTCAGGTTTGAACCACTTTTTCCATTTGGCTAATTCTGCTCTTGAAAGCATTCTTCTCCTCATTGACTTTTTGAACCTCTTTTGCCAATTGAGTGAGCATATTTTTAAAGGTATTATTTTCTTCAGCATTTTTTGGGGTCTCCTTTCGCAAACTATTGACCCGTTTTTCATGCTTTTCTTGCATCTCTCTCATTTCTCTTCCCAGTTTTTCCTCCACCTGTCTAACTTGCTTTTTAAAATCCTTTTTGAGCTCTTCCAAGGCCTGAGCCCACCGGACATCCCCCTGGGATGTCTGGGATACAGAGGCTCTGACCTCCACGTCTTTCCCTGATGGTAAGAATAGTTTCTCGTCATCAGAATTGAAAGGTGGGAACATCTGTACCCCATCAAAGTGCCTTTCTATAGTCTTATTTTTCTTCCCTTTTCTGGGCATTTTCCCATCCAGTTACTTGATTTCTGAGATTCCTGCCCACCCGCACCTAGATCTGCCCAGCTAGTCCTTGAGGTCTGAGATTGAAATGGGTTTTCTGCACCAGGTGCGATCGCTATTCAATGTGAACTTAAGTTCTCGTGCTCTGGTGGGGGCACGGCTGCCTCCCAGGCTCAGATCCCTCAGGGGCTTTATGCAGAGACCTTCAGTAATGGGACGAGGGGGGCAGGGCCACCTCCCAGGCTCAGTTCCCTCAGGGGGTTTATGCAGAGACCTTAGGTAATGGCTCTGAACTTCTGCTTGCTGCTTTGGGAGTTCCGGGCCTCTGCCGCTGTGTCCCGAGGGGGCCCGAGCCACGGAGACACCCTACTCCCCTCTCGGCTACTCTAGATGTCTCTCTCACTGACCTGGAGCACCTGTGGGTGGAGGGACTTTTGCAGCAGCAAGAGATTCCATCCCTGAAGCCTGCTCGCATCTGCTCCTCTGGGGCCGCGTGGCCAGGGCAGCACCGGGGTGGACTCCGCTGTGGAGCATGATGGACCCCTGGGGACAGCTCTTCAGGGTTCTCTGGAATGGAAATCTTTTCCACTGTGTTTCTGTGCACCTTGCAGTGCTCCAGAATTTGTGGGAGTTCTTTTTGCAGGAAATATGTGGGCTGTGGGTTCAGAGCTAGCATGCATGAGTCTTTCTACTCTCCCATCTTGGCTCCATCCCTGCTTCCTACCATTTTTAATCAAATTCACAGGTGTTTTGTCAAAGTTATTTTTTTCTAGATCTATTAATATAATCATATAATCTTTGTTGTTATTGTTATTGACATGGTCATTTATACTGGCAATTTTCCTAAAACTGAACTAGTACTAAATTCCTGTCATAAATCCTACATGATCATAGGATATGTATTTTATTTACATTTTTGCAATGGTATTCATTAAGGAAGTTGTTCTATAGATTTTTTTTCTGTTTTTGCTCTCTCTGGTTTAGGTATCAAAACCGTATTTGTGTCATAAGAGGAATTTGGTAGGATTACCTCTTTAATGAGCTTTCCAAATTATTAATTTATCATTAGCGTTAGTTATTCTTTAAATGTTTGGTAGCATTCACTTGCAAATTCATCTGTTCCTGGAGATATTATGCGTTTTATTGTGGATGTTCGTTGATGGCATATTCAATATCTTTTCTGAGTCTATATGTGTTCTAAAGAGACTTTTTATTTGCAAAATTAAGAAATATGTTATTTAGTAGAGTGGTGTAAAAAGGGGTATGGTCTTTCCCCCCTTTTTATTTCTTTTGTTTAGCATTTATTGTCCCCAGTTACATGTAAAACTAATTTTTAGCATTTGTTTTTAAAAGTATCAGTCCCAAATTCTCTCTTTCCCCTTCCCAAACCTACCGTCATTTAGAAGGTAATCAATTCAATACAGGTTGTAGAAGTGTAGACATGCAAAGCATTTCCTTAATAGTCATGTTGTTTAAAAAAAACAAACAGACAAAAAAAAAACCTTAAGAAAAATGAAGGTAAAAAAAAATCTTTGCTTCAATCAGTATTCAGACATCACTTCTTTTTCTAGGAACTCACAGGATTTTTCGTTATAATTCCTTCACAGTTGTCTTGGATCATTGTAATGCTGAAAACAGCTAACTCTTTCATAGTTGATCATCTTTAAAATATTGCTGTTTCTTTGTACACAGTACATTTCACTTTGCATCAGCTCATGTGTGTCTTTCCATGCTTTTTTTTTTTCTGAGAGCACTCTGCTCATCATTTCTTATAGCACAATAGTATTCCATCACAATTGCATACCACAATTTGCTCAGTTATTTCCCAATTCCTGATGGGCATCCCCTCAATTTCCAGTGTATTACAACCACTACAAGAGCTTTTTTCAATACTTTATCATACTTTGTACATATGGCCCATTTTACTTTTTTAATCTCTTTTTGGGTACAGACCTAGGACTGGTATTGCTAGGCCAAGGGTATGCATGGTTTTATTTCCCTTTGGGCATAGTTCCAGTGTGCTGTACACAAGGCTTGAATCAGTTCAAAACCCCATCAGCAGTGCATTAAAATCTCATTTTTCCCACATCCGTTTCACAATCCATCACTTTCCTATTCTGTCCTAATACCCAATCTAATATCTATAATATAATCTCTAAGTTGTTTTATTTGCATTTGTCTAACCAAAAGTGAGTTACAGAATTTTTTTTTTCCTATGGCTACTGATATTTCTGATTATTTCATTTGAAAACTCTTCATATCTTTTGCGTATTTATCAATTGGGGAATGATTCTTACTTTTATAAATTTGACTCTGTTCTCTCTGTCTCTCTGTCTCTCTCTCTCTCTCTCTCTCTATATATATATATATATATGTATATATATATACATATATATATTTGAAAAATGAGATTTTTATCACAGAAACTTGTTTCAATTTCATTCACAGTTGTTGTTAACTATATTTCACACCATTCTCTCTCCCCTTTTATATTCTATTCTATTCTCTCTTTCCTTTCTCTCTGTCACCCCTCAAAAGTGTTTTGCTTCTAACTACCCATTCAACATCGTGCCCTAACTTCTGTGACTCCTCCTTTCTCTTATTCCATTCCTCTCCTATTTTACTGTGGGGTAACATAGATTTCTATACCCAATAGAGTGTGAAGGTTTTATATATATGTGTATATCTTTGAACCAATTATGATGATAGTAAGTTTCACTCACTCTGTCACCTTCTCTTTCTTCTAGTCTCTTTTATGTGAGATAATTTATTTCACTCTACGTCTCTCTTTATCTTTCTACCAGTATATTTCCTTCTAACCTTTTAATTATACTTTTTTAATTTTTTAAAATATATCATCCCTTCAAATTCAACTCACATCTGTGCCTTCTGTCTACACACACACACACACACACACACACACACACCACACACATATTCGTATCTACCCTAATAATGAGAAAGCTACAATGAGTTACCAATATCATCTTCCCATGTAGGAATGCAAAGAATTTAATATTATTAAATTCCTTATGATTTCTCTTTCTAGTTTACATTTTTAGGTTTTTCTTGAGTCATGTGTTTGAGAATCAAATTTAGTGTTCACGTCTGGTCTTTTCTTCAAGAATGCTTTGAAGTCTTCTATTTCATTGAATATCCAATTTTCCCCCTGAAGCATTACACTTAGTATTGCTGGGTAGGTGATGTTTGCTTATAATCCTGGCTTCTTTCCCCTACTGAATGTCATATTCCAAGCCTACGGATCCTTTAAGATAGAAGCTGCTAAATCTTGTATTATTCTAACTGTGGATCCACAAAATTTATTTTTCCCCAATGCTGTATGCAATATTTTCTCCTTGATCTGGGTGGACTGGAATCTGGTTATACTATTCCTGGGAGTTTTCATTTGGGAATCTCTTTAAAGAGATGATTGATATATCCTTTCAATTTCTATTTTATCTTCTGGTTTTAGAGTAGCAGAGTAGTTTCCCTTGGCAACTTCTTGAAAGGTGATGTCTAATCTCTTTATTTGATCATGACTTTCAGGTAGCCAATTATTATTTAGATAATCTCTTCTGGATCTGCTCTTCAGGTGAATTTATATTCTAATGAAAATTTTCAAGTCGTGCCCTATTTGTCTTTTCATTCTTTTTGCTTAATTTTATTTTTTCTTGATTTCTCATAAAGTCATTGGCTTCCACTTTGCTCATTTCTAATTTTCAAGTAATTATTTTTCTCACTGACCTTTTGTACCTCCTTTTTGTTTTGGTCAATTTTTAAGGATCTTTTTGTTTTCTTCAGTGAATTATTTTGATCCTTTTTCCATTTATCCAATTCAGTTTCTTAAGACATTCTTCTCTTCGTTGGCTTTTTGTACCTCTTTTGCCATTTGTCTTAGTCTGATTTTTATAGTGTTGTTTTGTTCAATATTTTCTGGTGAGTAAAGATTTCCCATAAGAGTATCTGGAAGATACTGTCTGCCATCGGGTTTCTTTCTATATCAAGTCTTTCTACCTTGGAAACGAGTTCTAGAACTTAGATTTCAATGTTACAAATTTCAAGAACCTAGATTAGCTATCACATCACAATGAAACATCAGATCAACAATATATAGGCATACATATTTATAACAATGTACATATATGTGTGTGCCTATATTTATGAATATATGTATGTGTGTGTATATATATATGCACATATATCTGTGAATGCATATGTCTATATATGTACACACATTTTGTCACATTTGGTGGCTTGATGAATGTGATGCTTGTTTTATCTTGAACCTCCCTTCAGAGTCTGAAGATTTCTTTCCACTGGATACTTCACTAGGCCCACATCAACTCTTCACCCTCCAAATATCTTTATCACCACATAGCGGGAGGGAATTTTATCACTCTTACTGATACTGATACATTGCATTTATCTATTACTATAAAAGTTACAAAACCTGTTTCTTGAAACAAATCTGTATCAAAAGATAAGAAAAACTTACAAACATATATTCTTTAATAAGTTATGGCTGTGTTACCCCACATTTCTGAATTTTTCACAGTGTTATAATTTATAGACTAAAAGAGACACATAATAGGGTTCTTGAGAAGCATATAGTAGCAGGTATGGGACAAGAGGGCTTGGATTGAAATTGTTACTCTGATATATCCTGTGGTCAAATTAAACTTTTTCTAGGTCTCATTTTTCTCATGTGTAAAATTAGGACTTAAGTAACATAGATTTAAAGCTGGAAGTTACTTTGTAGATCACCGTAGTCTGACCCTTCCCTCCCTCCTCCTTTTATGATTTGAAGAATCATCAATGAAGAATAACTTGAACAAGGATAGAATTTTAATAAGTAATAGATATGTATTTTGTGTTTTGAAATAAGAGTTTCTACTGCTAACTTGAGCAATTTCCACTGAATCATATTATCTGATCTTTATGAATGTTTATTCTCTTCCATCTCTAAATCTATACTCTTATCTGTGACAATTCCCTGTTATTGTGGTACTTTAACAGCCTAGTGGTTAGAGTGCTTCACCTGCAATAAGACTTGAATAAGAAAATACAGGCACAGATAGTTATTGACCCTGAGAGTATGGGAAAGTACCTGAGCTGCCTCGGTTGCATTATCTATGAAATCAGGTTAATAAACAAATCTATGTACCTGTAAAGCACTTACCATGAAGCTTGGCACACAATAAGAGTTATATAAATGACAACTATTAATCTGCATAAACATAATCCTTTTATATAAATTCTTCATTATATATGACTAGTATTATTATGATCTGGGGTATCTCTTAGATAGGTACTGTCATAGTCATTCAAGTTTATGCAACATTTAATGAACATCTTAGCCGTTATTAGAGGAAACCTCTGTCTTCCCCACTGACTCTTACAGGTGATTACACATTTTCTTTCAGAACTCAGACAATGACAGATCAGATCAGGTAATGCAATGCACCCTCTTGAAAATTATCTCCAAGAGAGCCATAATCCCTGCAAATTTGTGGGCAGGGTCATTAACACCTCAGTTTACAATTAGAGACCTTTCAACCATGAAAATTTTCCTTCCTTCCCTCCCTCCCTCATTCCCTTCCTCCATTTCTTCCTTCCCTTTCTTCTCCAAAAAATATGTATTATTTGCTTACTATATGTGAATATGTACTTTCCCAGTAGATTTACTACTGAATTAATCAGAAATTGGGCCAGATACTTCATTTGTTCCTCAACTTTGAATTATTAGACACTATGCAAGATCTTGAACTCTCAAATAATATTTTCTATCCCAAACATAATTGTATTTCTAGCATTTCTTACAGTATACATGTTCTTCAATTTTTCAAAGGTAGTTTCATGAGTAGGGACATTAGAATCAATGATCTAGGCAAAGAAGATTTGGCCCATGCGCATATATGTGTAGATGCATATGCACAGGTAAAAGTGGTTACACAAATAGCCCTATTTAGCAACATGCTTTGAAGTATATAAATATATGATTGTCTCTCTCTACACACGATAAAATGTATGTAAATAATCTATTGCTTATAAATATGTAAGTGTGTATTATATAAATATATATGTATATATGTAACAAATACATGTATCTATATCTACCTTCTATAGACCAAATACATATATGTATATATATGTATATATATGCATACATGTACATATTTATATATGAGTGCATGTGTACATATATATATATATGTGCATGTAATTCACAGACATAGATGTACATATGTGAGGGTGATGAGAATAGTGCAAAGCAGATGAGAAATTTGATGACTTGATCAATATGGATACAAATGTAATGCAAATTTATTTGTGTACACTTAGCTACAAACACACATACATGCATAAGTGCATTCATATCAACACTCATCCCATACACATATGAGTTTGGATCCACACACAGTAAGCTGAACATTTTATACAAAATTATTATCCCTTCCTTATATTGAAAGTTCATTGTGAGTAGAATTTATTTTATTCCTACTACCTTGTATAGTGCTTGGAAAATAGGAAGTATTTAAAAATTCCTTACCTGATTCATTGATTAATTGATTGATGTGTAGACCCTGAATTCCTTCTTTTCTAAGACAAAATTCAATTGGAGACCCCTAGTTAAAATCTCAGAAACAAATGCTCACTGAAGAAGTAATCCCTATGTAAGTCTTCTTGTCTTATCTTTATATGGGAATGCTATATCGTTTTTTTTTTCCCTATGAAGGACAATCTTTCATATTTAATTCAGCAATCCAAGAATCATCTGTTCTATTAACATAGAAAAGCATGACTATTCTGCTCCTAAGGGTGTTCCTATAATTCTTACATTTCAGGATCTTATCTGCTTCTCCCATGTCTTTTTCTTGCTATCAGGAATGATATTTTTCCCTGTGTATAATCAAAATGATTCTTCACATTATCTTCCATTTTTCATTCTTTTGGTTTTCTTTTATGATTTCTTGGTTTCTCATAAAGTCATTAGCCTCCATCTGTTCCATTCTAATTTTGAGAGAACTGTTTTGTTCAGTGAGCTTTTGAACCTCTTTTTCCATTTGGCTAATTCTACTTTTGAAAGCATTCTCCTCACTGGCTTTTGGAACCTCTTTTGCCAATTGAGTTAGCCTATTTTTCAAGGTGTTATTTTGTTCAGCATTTTTTGGATCTCCTTTAGTAAAGTATTGACCTGATTTTCAAGCTTTTCTCGCATCTCCCTCATTTCTCTTCCCAGTTTTTCCTCTATCTGTCTAACTTGATTTTCAAAATCCTTTTTGAGTTCTTCCATGGCCTGAGCCCATTGGATATCTATTCCAGATGTTTAGGATACAGAGGCCTTGACTTCTATGTTTTTCCCTGATGGTATGCATTGTTCTTCCTCATCAGAAATGAAAAGAGGAAACATCTGTTCACCAAGAAAGTAGCCTTCTATGGTCTTATTATTTTTCCCTTTTCTGGGCATTTTCCCAGCCAGTTATTTGACTTCTGGGGTTCTTCTCCACCCCCGCCTCACCTCCAGATCCGCCCAGCTAGTGCTTGGGGTCTGAGATTCAAATGCTTCTCCCCAGCCTCAGGGCTTTCAGTGGGGGGTGGGGCTGCTACTCAGGGTAAGATTAAATTCAGGTTCTCAGGTGGGGTCAGAGCTGCCTCCCAGGCTCAGTTCCCTCAGGGGGTTTACGCAGAGATCTTCAGTAATGGACCTGCGGCCCTTCCCACTCCAGGAGCTCCTGGCCGCTGCCGCCTCTGCTGCTGCTTCCTGAGGGGGCTAGAGTTATGGACACACCCCGCTCCCCTCTTGGACAGTCCAGAAATCTCTCTCACTAACCTGCAGCACCTGTGGGCAGAGGGACCTGCATGGCTTCTGGAGATTCCATTCTTGCAGCCTGCCTGGATCTGCTCCCCTCTGTGCCATGGGGCCAAGGCAGGGCTGGGCTCCTGTCTGAGTGCAGTGTGCAATGGACCGTTGGTGTTAGTTTTTCAGGGCTCCCTGGAACAGAAATTTCTTCTACTCCCTTGCCATGCAGCTTCAACTGCTCCAGAACCTGTTGAGAGTTCCTTTTTACAGGTAATTTATGGGCTGTGGGTTTGGAGCTAGCATATGTGCATTTTTCTACTCCGCCATCTTGGCTCCTCTCCCCCAATCAAAATTATTCTGTTCTGTAGTTTGGGTTAACATTTTTGCCACTATCTCAGGTTCCTAGTGATTACTGCTCAATATCACTCATACTTTACTCTGTCTCTTCTTGGATATGACTTCTATTTTCTCCTCCAAAGAGATTATACATTCTGTTATCTGTTTTGCCCCATAATTCATATGGGGCAACGTGATTCTGAAAGGTTAAGCTTCAACTTCCCCGATGTCTGGGGAAGCACAATAGGCTAATATAGTGAAGGTGATAGGCATATTTTTGTGGGGGGCTTAAATAACCTATTTGGAATTTTGTTATTTTTATTTTCAAGCTTAGAAAGACTAATATGTATCCCTTGTCTGCTTTACAAATGAGTGGCAAGTGTCTGTTAGATCTCTTCTAGAACGTAATTTCAGATGCTCATAGAAAATTTCTGTAGAATTATGACATCTGTGTTTTTAATCCTTGGATCACCTTGTGCTCTACCATTGAGAATGAGGAGATTACTTCCTCTGTTATAACTTTTTGATAGAAAAAAATCTGGTACAAGAGAGAACAAAGTTTCAGCTTGTAAATTCTATATAAAACAACATAAAACAATGTACTTTCACTGTAATTTGTCTATAGTTTCCCTCCCAATTCGCAATAGACAACTTTTCTTTTTTTAAAACCTTGCTCCCTATCCTTCCTCCTAATCCTATATGTTAAGATTTCGGTTAGCTCTAATAAGAAAAGAGGAAGCATTGTATTGTGGAAGGATTTGGAGTCTGTAGAGACCTAGATACTAATAAAACTTTCTGATATTTACTGGCTATGTGACCATGGGCAAATCAATTAATGTCTCAGAGTATTCTATTCCTTGTCTACAAAATGAGTCATGATGATATTTGTGTTACTTATATAAAAGTTTTGCAGTGAAATATCAATAGCAAGAGTTATGAAAAATACTTTGTTCTGAAGAAGCATCACATAAATACTATGTATATGTGTATATATATGTATATATAATATAAATTTATGAAAGTTAAAAAAAATATTTTCCCAATAACAGCTATTTGGAATATTTGAACACATTTTGAAAATATGGAAAAGGTATTGGACCAGAAAATCCTTGACTCCACTATCCAGATAAATGGATAAGACTCATCTATCTTTTCAGCCTTATCTTTTTTTCCCCTCTACTATTCAACATGAACTATTGGAACTACACCATCTGTTCTTACCCAAATATCCATTGAGATTTCCTAATACAAAAGATAACAATCTGGAAGAGAAAAGTTGAAAAATTAAACAAAAATACTTAAGGATAAGAGATAGTAGAATTTTACCTGTAATTACTTATTTGTCCAGCTATCCATTTATCTACCTATTCATTAATTATTGGGAGAGAGGGCCTATTATTTTTAGATAAATTTTGTTGATATCATTTTGTTTCTATATTATCTATATTGTCCAATGTATCCATCTTTTCCCTTTAAGAGATAGAAAATTTAATAAATCATAAAAAGAAGAAGAAATGGGTCAGAGAAAGCAATTTAGAAATAACTAAATAACATCCAGAAAAACTCTGCCATCATATTTAACACGCCAAATCCTCAATTCTCCACCTCTGTAAAGAAGCAGGAATAGTGCCTTCTCAAATATCTTTTTGGGGACCAAATGATCGTTATAATTTCATAGCATTTGGTTTTATTTTGTAAATTTTTTTGATATTTACATTTCTATAATAACTTTGAATATTGTCTTCATAGTACTGATGTTTTTTTCTCTGAATCATTTCATATGTATGTAAATGTATGTACACACATATATACAGTTGTTCAAAGTGATAATTATTCATTGAGAATATTTGTTGATATTTAGCGATGAATGTTAATGTGGATATTGGTACACTTTAACCAGGATATTAGCAAGTACTACCATATTGGATTTTCCAGTAGGATAGTCAACTGAGCCCATCTCTCAAACAAAGAATACAGAAATAAAGTAATATACTGATAAACTGAACATGGGCTTATTTGTTAAATAGTTGGGTTAAATATCATCACTTTAAACTCTAAAAATATGTTGATGAAACTGGAAAAAATTAAATATCCAATACTTCCATATAAATGTGATTTCATTAATAAGGATACCACATGCACTGGTGTAAATTGCCACTGCACAAGATCTCAGTACTTGATTTCATGAGTTAATATACCCCCAGACAAGAATTCTGGTAATGGGTCTCTTTGATTTTACAGTTGGTTCTTGAATGACATTTTTTTATCCCTTCTTTTTCTATATATTTATTTATTTATTCAATTTTTTTACATTCATTTTCACAAATTTTTGGGTTTCCAGTTTTCTCCCCTTTTATCCCCTCCCCCCACCCCAATACTCCAAGCAATCTAATTTTCCCTATCTCCAATCTGCCTTCTCTTCTGTCATCCCTCCCTTCTCTTGTCTCCATCTTCTCTTTTCTCCTGTAGGGCCAGATGACTTTCTATTCCTCATTAACTGTATTTCTTCTTTCCTAGTAGCAAGAACAATACTCAACAGTTGTTCCTAAAACTTTGAGTTCCAAATTCTCCCCATCCCTCCCTCCCCACCCATTCCCTTTGGGATGGTAAGCAATTCAATTTAGGCCCTATCTGTGTAGTTTTGCAAATGACTTCCCTGATAGTCGTGTTGTGTAAGACTAACTGGATTACCATCCCTCCTAACCTGCCCCTCATTGTTTCTCTTCTGTCTTTTGATCCTGTCCCACCCCAAGTGTTGACTTCCAATTGCTCCCTCCTCACTTTGCCCTCCCCCCATCATCCCCTCCCTTGCAATATCTCCTTCTCCCCCACTTTCTTATACTGTAAGATAGGTTTTCATACCAAAATGAGTGTGCATTTGACTCCTTCGTTTAGTCAAATGTGATGAGGGTAAACCTCTTGGTTTTTTTTTTTGTTTTGTTTTGTTTTTTTGTTTTTTCTCAGCTCTCCTCTTTTTCCCTCCACTAAGAAAAACTCCTACCTGCCTCTTAAATGACATATAGTTACTCCCTTCCCTTTCCCTCTCTTTCCTCCCCCTACATTTCTCTCTCACCATTTACCTTAGTTTCTTTTAAGGTATGGTCCCATCCTATTCAGTTCAATCTGTGCTCTCTATCTCTGTATGTGTGTGCATGTGTGTATGTGTGTGCATGCATGTACATGTATATGTGTGGTCCCACCAACTACCCAGATACTGAAAAGTTTTAAGAGTTAGAAATATTGTCTTTCCCTGTATGAATATAAACAGTTCACTTCTGGTAAGTCCCTTAATACTTCTCCTTGCTGTTTACTTTTGCATGCTTCCTCTCATTCTTGTGTTTGAAAGTCAAATTTTCTTTTCAGCCCTGGTCTTTTCATTAAGAATGATTGAAAGTCCTCTGTTTCATTGAAAGACCATATTTTCCCTTGAAGTATTATACTCAGTTTAGCTGGGTAGGTGATTCTTGGTTTGAGTCCTAGTTCCTTTGCCTTCTGGAATATCCTATTCCACGCCCTTCGATCCCTTAATGTAGAAGCTGCTAGATCTTGGGTTATCCTGATTGTATTTCCACAGTACTGGAATTGTTTCTTTCTAGCTGCTTGCAAGATTTTTTCCTTGAGCTGGGAGTTCTGGAATTTGGCCACAATGTTCCTAGGAGTTTCTCTTTTTGGATCTCTTTCAGGTGGTGATCGATGGATTCTTTCAATACTTATTTTGCCCTCTGGTCCTAGAATGTCAGGGCAGTTTTCCTTGATAATTTCATGCAAGACGATGTCTAGGCTCTTTTTTTGATCATGGCTTTCAGGTAGTCCCATAATTTTTAAGTTGTCTCTCCTTGATCTATTTTCCAGGTCAGTTGTTTTTCCCATGAGATATTTCACATTCTCTTCCATTTTATCGTTCTTTTGGTTTTGTTTGGTGATTTCTTGGTTTCTCGTAAAGTCATTAGACTCCATCTGTTCCATTCTAATTTTGAGAGAACTCTTAAATTCAGTGAGCTTTTGAGCCTCTTTTTCCATTTGGCTCATTCTGCTTTTGAATGCATTCTTCTCCTCATTGGCTTTTTGAACTTCTTTTGCCAATTGAGTGAGCCTATTTTTCAAGGTGTTAATTTCCTCAGCATTTTTTTGGGTCTCCTTTACCAAGATATTGACCTTTTTTTTATACTCTTCTTGCATCTTTGTCATTTCTCTTCCCAGTCTTTCCTCCACCTGTCTAACTTGCTTTTCAAAATCTTTTTTAAGCTCTTCCAAGGCCTGAGCCCACCCAACACCCCCCTGGGGTGTCTGGGGTACTGAGGCCCCGCCCTCCACATCTTTCCCTGATGGGAAAAATACGTTCTCGTCCTCCCCATCAGATCCGAAGTTCGGGATCATTTGCATTTGTTGGAAAAAACTCTCTAAAGTCTTATTTTTCTTCCCCTTTCTAGGCATTTTCCCAGCCAGTTACTTGACTTCTGAGATTCCTTTCCACCCCTGCCTGGATCCGCCCAGCTAGTGCTTGGCCTCTGAGATTCAAATGCGCTTTCCCGCGGCAAGCTTTAGTTCTGGCGCAGGGGTGGGGGCAGGGCCCTCAGGGGCTTTCTGCAGAGACTTTCAGGAATGGAGCGGGTGGGGGTGGGGTGGGGGGCCCCACCTGCTGTGCTCAGCTCCCTTGGGGGTTTTATTCAGAGGCGTTCAGCAGTAGAGCAGGGTGGAGGCAGGACCGTCTCCCCTGCTCGGCTCCCTCAGGTTGGAAAGACCTTCAGTATTGAAGATCCTACCTGCTGCTGGGGGATTCCTGAGTCCCGGGCCGCTGCCGCCTCAGCCGCCCGCCCACGCCTCTGCCTCCGCCGCTTCCTGCCCCCGTCTCTGCCGCCGCCGCTTCCTCCCGAGGGGGCCCGAGTCACGGAGGCACTCCGCTCCCCTCCCCTATCGCAGCCTTCTTTCTTACTGACCTGTAGCTTCTGTGGGCGGAGGGACTTTCCCGGCTGCCGGAGCTTCCCCCGGAGCTTTCCTCTCTGAAGCCTGCTCGGGTCAGCTTCTCTGGGGCCGCGGCCAGGGGTGGGGGTGGGGTCCGCTTTCCGGGGTGCGATGGACCCCGGGGACGGTTCTCCAGGGTTCAGTGGAACGGAAATCTCTTCCCCTATGTTTATGCACCCCCTGCAGAGATTCAGAATTTATGGGTATCTCCTTTTACCTCAATTCCATGGGTTGTGGGCTCGGAGCTCGTAAATGTGCGTCCTTCTACTCCGCCATCTTGGCTCCGCCCCCAACATTCTGTATTTTGTAGTTTTTCAAAGAGTATATAAAAATGATTTGTAATTGTGAAAATGTGAAAGCTATGTGGAATCTGTATCTATACAACTGTCCATCTGTCTATCCATCTATCCATAATTGTAGCTATGTCAACCAGAGTTTGACTCTCTGAAAAGGAAATATTACAGTAGTTTTTCACCTTAATAGGAAGAATCAACAAACGACTACCAAGTAAAGTACAGATTATGTTTTATCAATGATAATTTTCCTCCCATGACTCTGATTCAGAAATTCCTACACTTGCCCGCAAATCTGTAGTTACAGTCTTACAAAGAGAATTCCTCCATCCCCTAGAGCCTCCTCACCCTGGAATATTTCTTTATCATGTTGGCCTTTTTTTTTTTTTTTTTTTTTTTACCATAGATGAGGTACTCCCTGTGCCTCCAACTGGGAGAGGTCTAAGCTAATCAAACTTTATTCCCTTCTTCTGTCATTTAAGATGTTAGCATCACATTTCAGCTTCCTTTTAGGTATTGTCTTTCTTCTTTAGAATGTAAACTCTTGTAAGTTATATCTTTGGCTTAGCACATTTAGCATAGTGTTCAGCACATAGTAAGCTCTTATTAACTTAAAATGAATGCTTATTTTCTTACCTCTCCATAATCGGTTTCAAAAATCAATCTCATAATTCAGAATAAAAACATATTCTTTTCTTAAATTTGTTTTCCTTGGACC
Organism: Bettongia penicillata ogilbyi; assembly: GCA_023548195.1. Classification (NCBI taxonomy): domain Eukaryota; kingdom Metazoa; phylum Chordata; class Mammalia; order Diprotodontia; family Potoroidae; genus Bettongia; species Bettongia penicillata. The sequence continues at coordinate 174,316 of JAJHZJ010000688.1, read as the reverse complement.
TAAAATACTTGGAATGCTTTCATTAAGCCTATGTAGAAAGAGCCAAAGTTTGATTTATACATAAAACTTGTACTCAGAACTGAAATTCATCAGAATTTCAAGAAACATAATTCTATCCTGAGTGAGTTACCATAATAATTTTTAAGTTTCCATCCCATTAAATTTAGGTTGTTAGTCAATAATAATACCTTTAATTAAGATTTAAATATTCCATTTCAGTTAACGCTATAAGCCTATTTGCAGTACACTTGTCAAGTTCTAAGGTTCTTTTTTATGACAGAATCCATATTTTACCCCACTCCCTCCCTCAAGTAGATAGTCCCTTTGCAGGTATTTTTTCATTTCCCAGAATCAATATTTCCTGTTTCCCAGTTTCATAATGTAAAAAACTGCAATATAAACCTAGCAACAAGTCAATGACTTATATGTCTGTTGATATTTTTTGCACTCAGCCACATACTTTATTGGTTTTCCTATGAAATGTTGTCATATAACACAGGATGCACAATTAATTATATTTGCAGCTTATGGGTTGCTCTGGAAATCCAAAGTAAAGTACTACAAATAATTTTTTCAGCATTCTTCTTTATCTCCTCTGACAGAGCAGGAAGTGTTATGTTGAATTTTGTATATTTATTTTCCTTAAAGATAGAGCATGGTCTAGTAAATCTGGGTGATTCTCGAGAGAGCCTTGTGAGAGTATTGTTCTTCTTAGCACAGAAAATGGTATAGGGATAACTCAGAACTCACACGCGTTAATCAAGGTGCATTAGGTAAGAAAGGAAGGAAAGGAGGCATTTCATGAACCTCAAATCAGAGTTAAAAGGGAAGAGAAGCTACACATATGTAATAATTTCAGGACTCCCTCATCCTCCTGTCCTAAATTTGTTAATTTTGGTATAAATCTCTGTTTAATCCAATAGTCTGTCCTGACTGCTTCTTCTGAGGCAGAATTACTCTCAGTGTTGATCTGGAGTAATTTGCCTTGCCTTATAAATCTCCTTGCCAGATATCAGGGCAACAGTATACCTATCTAGATATCTAAATATAATAGATAACCTGAATATGGCACTTTAAGATTTACAAAATATTGTATAATCATTTTCTCCTCAAAGCAACTATGGAGGGAGGTACTATTATTATCCCTATTTTACAGATGGAGAAATTGGTACAAACTTAACTTAAATAACTCATCCAATCTCATATATTTAGTAAGTGTCTAAGGCTGAATTTGAACTCAAATCTTCTTGACTCCAGCCCCAGAGTCCTGAACACTGCACCACCTTGTTGTTTATCTATGTCTATCTTTATATTGATGCCAAATATTTAGATCTTTGTCTATATCTATATCCATGTCTACCTACATCAATAGACATAATTTTTCAGCGTAGTCAGCCACATTCTGTATGCTTCCGTTTCACCTATCATGTCTTCCACTGCTTAGGATTAGATGCCCCTGAACCTTTCAGTATTAGACTGTTGAATCCACAAGGCCTTCCCTGTCACCTCAAGAAAGAGAGCTAGGTATTGGAAGATCCTAGTCTTGGTATATCTAGATCTGAGCAAAGAACGGAAGTACAAGAAAACAAAAATTTATTTATCACCTACTATATACCAGGCACTATGCTAAATGATGTACAAATATTTTTTTCCATTTGATCCTCATCACAACCCTGGGAAGGAGGTTATTATGATCTTATTTTTATAGTTTTATTTTACAGTCTTAATTTACAGTTGAGCTAACAGATAGAAATTGAATGACTTGCCCAAAGGTCACCCCTCGAGTAAGTGTTTGAGAATGAATTTCTACTCACATCTTCCTAGTTGCAGGCCTAGACCTCTATCCACTGTACTAATTAACATACTATCACTGTTGTTTCCCTACAGTTTCAAGTCAGGGGCTTTCTGATTTTTCCTGTATTTTCTCTTTTGCCGATTGAGTGAGCCTATTTTTCAAGGTGTTATTTTCTTCAGCATTTTTGGGGTGTCCTTTACCAAGGTATTGACCCCTTTTTCATGCTTTTCTTGCATCTCCCTCATTTCTTTTCCTAGTTTTTCCTCCACCTGTCTAACTTGATTTTCAAAATCCTTTTTGAGCTCTTCCATGGCCTGAGCCCATTGGATATCTATTTCGGGTGTTTGGGGTAAAGAGACCTTGACTTCTATGTCTTTCCCTGATGGTAAGCATTGTTCCTCATCATCAGAAATGAAAGGTGGCAACATTTGTTCCCCAAGAAAGTAGCTTTCTATGGCCTTATTTTTCTTCCCTTTTCTGGGCATTTTCCCAGTCAGTTACTTGACTTCTGAGATTCCTCTCCACCCCCACCTAGATGCGCCCAGCTAGTGCTTGGGGTCTGAGATTCAAATGCTGCTTCCCAGCCTCAGGGCTTTCCGCTGAGGGCACGGCTGCTATTCAATGTGAGCTTAAGTTCTGGTGCTCTGGTAGGGGCAGGGCCGCCTCCCAGGCTCAGTTCCCTCAAGGAGTTTATGTAGAGACTTTCAGTAATGGAATGGAGCTCCTGCTTGCTCTGGGAGTCCAGGGCCACCACTGCCTCTCCTGCTGCCTCTGCTGCTGCCTCCTGAGGGGGCCTGAGTTATGGAGACACCCCACTCCCCTCTCGGCCAGCCCAGAAGTCTCTCTCACTGACCTGTAGTGCCTGTGGGTAAAGGGACTTTCACAGCCACCGAAGATGCTGTCCCTGAAGCCTGCTCGGATCTGTTCCTCTCAGGGCTGCTCGGCCAGGGCAGGGCTGGTGTGGGCTCCACTGTCTGGTGCACAACGAACATCTGGGGACAGTTTTCCATGGAATGGAAATCTCCTCCACTGCGTTTTCTGTGCGTCTTGCTCTGCTCCAGAATTTGTGGGGAGTTCTTTTTACAGAAAATTTATTGGCTGTGAGTTCAGAACTAGCATACTTGAATCTTTCTACTCTGCCATCTTGGCTCCTCCTTCCTTGGATTTTGTCAAAGGAGAAAGCAAAGTATCTGGGAAGCAATCATGCCTAAGAATTCCTTTCTGACTGTCCCATTTTCCAAATGCTTGGATGTTTTTGGCTTACCTCTTGTGCAATTCTTGCATAAAATTTACTTTGAATTTCTCTTGGGATTTCTTGAATGTTATTTGGACAGGTAAGAAATTTAAGTTGTGGTCAAAACCTGATGATTTAATCTTTGTAGTCTTACACAACATAACTATTATGGAAGTCTTTTGCAAAATTAAACATATGTAACCTATACTGAATTGCTTGCCTTCTCAGTGGGGATGGGTGAGGAGGGAGGAAGGAAGAGAAATTGCAACTCAAACTTTTAGGAACGAAGGTTGAGAATTGTTTTTGCATGCAAACTGGAAATAAGAAAAACAGACAACAGGTTATAGAAATCTGTCTTGCTCTCCAAGAAAAGAGAGAAGATGGAGATAAGGAGAGGGAAGGGTGTGATGGAAGGGAGAGTAGATTGGGGGAAGGACTAATCAGAATGCCCAGTGTATTGGCAAGGGGGGAGGAGAGAGATGAGAAAAAATTTGAATTCATAATTTTGTGAAAATGAATGTTGAAAACGAAAAATAAACAAAAATATATACACATATATATTTACATACATAGTATACATATATGTATAATGAGAGCCATTTAATATACATATACATAATATATATGTATATGTGTACATATATTTAAATGGACAAGTTTTATATAAAAGATTTTCATTTTCATGCGCAATCCCCTTTTGTTATTATACTATGTTGTAGAAATGCTTGCCTTATGTAATTAAAAACAAAATTAATTTCAAAAGAAGAAAATTTAAAACTTTAAAAATATGACTAAACACTCAACACTTTTTCATATATTTAGACTTTTACTTGACTCTTGATTACGGGAACGATAAGTTTCTCCTTTCATTTTTCCTTCTAATTTACCTTTCCCCTTATTTGTTTTTATTCTTTCAACTCTATTGATGACCCGGGTCCGGGTCCTTCAGGTGACACTCTCTCAGTGGGCTTCTGCTTCGGACGTCTCCGGATTTCCCTCCCCGGGGGACTCGGCGGATTTTCCTCCCCGGGGGACTCGGCGGAGGGACTCAGTCAGACACTTCTTCAGGAGGCATATACTTTATTAAGTGCAGAGGAGTCCCCCGAACAGCTAAGGGCGTTGGTTTAAGTAGGGTACTAGTTCCGGGTAACCACCCCGATCCACCCCGAGGGCGAGGCTTTCATTTCATTGGAGCAAGCCCCTCCAGACCAAACCAAAAAAGGGCACAACTCCCTATCCCGGGTCATGTCCCCTTCTGGTTGGTTGGTGGCTGCTTAGTCTCAGACCAGGAAGTCTTTCTAGTGCTGAGCTGGCAGAGCCACGTCAGCAGGTCAGGACTTCCTAGTACTCTCTTCCCCCCAGGAAGGGCGTTGGTCCATTGTGCCCCTGACATATTGAAACCTATCAAAACCACTGGTAGACAGTCTTATTTTGCAACCTTTTGACACCCTTTAGGACCTGTAATGACATATATGTAGACCCCTACATCATCCAATTGGAGTAAAAACTTCACTCATCTTGTTTTCCTTCTGAACTTTACTTGTATTTCTTTGTTTTGTGTGTATGTATGTATGTGTGTGTGTGTGTGTGTGTGTGTGTGTGTGTGAGACAGACAGAGAGAGAGAGAGAGAGAGAGAGAGAGAGAGAGAGAGAGAGAGAGAGAGAGAGAGAGAGAGAGAGAGAACTATTCAATTTCCTCTTCTGTTAACCTGGGCAGATTAAAATTTTGAAAAAATCATTCATCTCATTCAGATTGTTGATTTTATGGGCATAAAGTTGAGCAAATTAATTTCTTGTTATTGTTTTAATTTCTTCCTTAAATTGCCCTTCCCCCCCATCCTCTTTCCCACCATTTGTGCTTTTAGTTCTCCCTTCTCTTTTCCCTCCATAATAGAGTTTTAAGTTTTGACCACCGCCACTCTCAGTCTTCTCTCCCTTCTTTCAGTCCCCCTGCCTTTTAATCCCCTTTTCCATTACTACTTCTTCCTTCCTCTTTAGTCTACCCTCCCCTTTCTTTCACCCTTTCCCTCCTACTGCGGATAGAGCTAGTTACATTTATATACTTAATTAAATTTGTTATTCCCTCCTTGAACCAAAGCAGATGTCTCAAACAATGCTCACATCCCTCCTCTCTTTTCCTCTGCTGCAATACAATTTTGTACTTTTTTTTGTGATGTAATTTACCATTTTCTACTTCCTCCCTTTCCCATCTCCTATTACAATCACTTTTCTTGCTTAAATCATATTTTTTATCATCACATCATTTACTTTATACCCATTCCCTCTATCTCTGTATATCCCTTTTATATTTCATAATGGATATACAAGTCTCAAGATTAACAAGTGTCATCTTCCCTTATAAGGAGGTAAACATTTTGCCGAAACTGAGTAACAAGTTTTTTTTCTTCCCCTGTTTACCCTTTTATGACTCTTTTGAGATCTGCATTTGAAAATCGAATTTACTATTGAGTTCTGACATTTTTTCAGAAAGACCTGGAATTCCCTTATTTCACTGAATGCCCATCTCCTTGCCTGAAATGCTATTCTGAACTTTTCTGGGTAATTGATCTTTGGTTGTTATCCCAACTCTTTTGCCTTGCAGAATATCATATTCAAATTCCTTTGATTTTTTAATGTAGAAACTTCAAGGTCCTGTGTGATCTTGACTGTAGCTCCTTAATATCTGAATGGTTTCTCTCTAGTTGCCTGTAATATTTTCTCCTTTACTTGATAGTTCTGGAATTTGGCAACAAAATTTCTTGCAATTTTTAGTTTGGGATCCGTTTTTGAAGGTGAATGGTGAATTATTTTGATAACCATTTTGCCCTCTGGATCTATCACTTCTGGGTAGCTTTCCTTGATGATTTCTTGGAATATGTTGTCCATGCTCTTTTTTTTCATCATGGCTTTCTGGTAGGCCAATACTTCTTAAATTTTCTCTCATGTATCTGTTTTCTAGATCAGTTGTTTATCCAATTATATATTTTACATTGTCTTCATCTTTTCATTCTTTTCATCTTTTTACATCCTTTAGATTTTGTTTGACTGATTTTTGATATCTCTTAGATTCACTAGCTTCTATTTGCTCAATTCTAATTTTCATTGAATAGTTTTCTTCAGTTAACTTTTGCATCTCCTTTTCCATCTGTCCCATTATTTATTTTAAGGAATTATTTTCTCCACTTAGTTTTTGTACTTCCTTTTTCATTTGTCCAATTATCCCAGTTAGGTTTTATGCTTCCTTTTCCATTTGTTGAATTTTCTTTTTAAAAGAGGTGTTCTCTTCAGTGAATTATTTTTTCATACTTTCAAAATCATTGCTCATTTCTTCTTCTATTTCCTTCTTCAGATCTTCCCGGGGTGCTCCTTGTGCATGAGAGCAGTTCACAGTCCCTTATGAAGTTTCAGATGTGAGTACAGTCTCAATACTGACCTCTTTGGTATTCATGTTTTGGTCCTTGTCCCCATAGAAATATTGTATGCTCGTTTCCTTCCTCCTTTGCTTCTTACTCATGATGGTGAGGTCTTGTGTGTTATTGCCTCTGGTTCTTTCAGCTGAACTGTTTGGTGTGAGAAAGCAAAGGCAGGTGAATTTTGCTTGTATTTCCCTTGATTAGCCCTGGAGCTAACTTGTTAAGTGTGAGTGAGTTGTCGTCTGGTCATGGCAGTTCTCTTCAGTTGACCTACAGAAAATGCAAGCTCAGGGATTGTTGTTCTAGGGCTGCTCTTTTGTCTTCCCTTTTCCCCTGGAGCCCTGAAGTAGGCCTTGGTTCCACCTCACTGGAGCTCCACTCCTCCTGGTTCTCTGAAGTGTCTGGGATAGCCCCATTCCTCTATCACAGTAACAGGAATATTCCTTAACAGTTTTCCTAGCCTTAGTTGTTATGAGACTGTTTACTCTTTCTGCTGATCCCATTGATGCAGGATTTCTCTGGGGAAAGATTTTATGTTTATTTCAAGGGCAACAAGGAGAAGGGGCGAGAGCATTTGTTGATCATTCCACCCTTTTGGCTCCTGGAAGTTGAATTAGCTGACCTACAGATATTTAATCTGTGGGCTGACAGTGTCAAGCACAGCTACAGAAGATACCTGGGCCTCCTTCCATGGCTTCCACATACTCAGTTCTGCTGAACTCCCTGGGGATTTTTTTCAAGTTGTAATAGGTTTATTGTTTTTCACAATACTTTTATATTATAATATATCTTGAAAGTTTTTGTTAATGATCACTTTTATCCAGGATCGCTATTATCTGGTCTATATTTTGGGCATAGCTTTCAGGTAGTAAAATATTATTTTGCTGTAGTACAATAATTCTTAAAATATCTCTTACTGATATGTTTTACAAGCGGTTTGTGACATAAATTGACTCCTACTTTGTCAATCATTTTTTCTCTTCATACACATATCTATATCTATATCTATATCTATCTATCTATCTATCTATCTATCTATCTATCTATCTATCTATCTATGTATAAAAGCACCTGCATATATGTGTATGTATATTTGTGTGTGTGCTTGTGTGTGTTTATCATTTAGTTGACTTACATTTATTTTATTCTGATCTTCAGGGATATCCCATTTAATTAAGGATGTTTATCTAGCTAATATGCTAATATTTTATTGATGTTCATTAAATATATCTATTTTCAAAAAAATCATTTAGCACTCAAATTATTTGTTATATCGCTTTAATATTTTAAGAGAATCTTGCTTCATTTATTCCTGTAATTATGATTGGCAATTTTGTGAGTGGTTATGTTATTCTTGGAGACTTTATTTACAGGTATTTTGGAAATAGCTTTTTGGAACTGATGACACCATTACACCATTATAAGTCTTCAGCTTTTTTTTTTTTTTTTGCTTATTGTTCTATTCTTATTTCTGAGATTAGAACTTTATGTTATGTCTGGGCTCAACATATTTCTAGTGAGAGTATCATGACCCCTTATTATTTTGACCTTTCTTATTTAATTTGTCATTGTTGGGGTTAGAGCAACAGGGCTATGATACTTTTTGTTTTCTTGTTTTTGATCACTGGTCTGACTCAGAGATTCCCACTCTGTTTAGAAAGCAGTTGGAGTTATTTCTAGTTTCATATATCTGACATTTCTATAATCCTGTTCTCGCCATGGGTTTTAGGTCCACATCTTTACCTTCTCCTTCTTCTTCCTTCTTGTCCTGATGATTTGATTTCTGAATGATTTTAAATTCTTTTATTTAAAGAGATGTATCACTATGATTTCTCCTTTGATTTCTAATCACTACCAGGTCTAGCACTTATCTGAGATTTTTATTTGTGAAATAAGAGGCCATCCTGTTTCTTCTAATGTACATTCTAAGATTTTCTCCAATTATATTATTCCTAAGAGACTTCATTATTTACAATTTTCAGTACTGTAGAACAGTTTTAGTGTACTATGATTTAGTGAGATTTTTGTGGTAATATAACAACTTTGGGTAACATTATTTTTTGATAAAAATTCCCTCTTTCTTAGGAAAAAGAAAATGAGTAGGACTTTCTGGAAAATATCATTCTATGGGAATATTAAATGACTACAATAACCATAACAACAACAATAATTAATGCTGTTCATAAATTTAATAGATAATGGCTAGACAATTATTTCTTATTGTTTTCTTTGGTGCAATATAATAGCCTTATTTAGAAGAAATCAGGATAATGGAAGTGCACTTAGAGTGCATATTTATCTGCAAATTTATCTGTAATTGATAAGTAAATTAGGTATAGATAAAATATATAATTATTGAAATTTTTGAAGATGATATTTTAAGGTCATTAAGTATACATCTGTAAATATACATGTATCTACACATATATGCATGCATATATTGCTAAATCTTTATTAGAAGCTTTCTTTGGCACTTGTGAGTTGAGGGATCTGGGACCTTCCCTGTTGGGAATTCTGCCCTGGAGGTCTGTTTCTCTCCTGTTCCTCCCCTTGTTGCACAGATAGTGCTGGGCTCCGCTCTGCTCAGTGTCCCATGGGATAGATCTTTCCTGTCTCCCTTCCAGGTTACCCTTAGCTGGAAATCTCTTTCACTCTGTCATTCTGTGGCTTCTGCTGCTCTAGAATTTGTTGAGATTCATTTTTATAGGTATTTTGCGGGCTGTGGGGGAAGTGCTAGAGTATATGTGTCTTTCTACCCTGCCATCTTGGCTTCACCCCCTCAAAATCCTTTTTGAGCTTTCCCATAGTCTGAGACCATTGGATATTTACTATGGAGCTTTTGTATACAGAAGCCTTGACTTTTATGTCTTCCTCTGATGGAATGCATTATTCTCCCTCATACAAAACAATGGAAGAAAATACCTGCTAATCAAGAAAATAACCTTATATAGTCTTATTTTTCCCCTTTTGTGGACATTTTCCCATCCTGTTACTTGACTTTGGAGTCCTTTGTCAAGAGGATCTGTAAGTTCTTAGTTCTTCCAATGTGGCACAATCAGGGGAGAGGACTTTACTCCTCTCCTGGCCTGCCTTCTGGTCTGGGAGCAACCACAAGCTTTTCCACCCAGGATCTGCAAGTAGGATTCCCTGTCTATAAACACCTCTAGCTTCACTAGGCAGAGCTTCTCTTCACCCTAGGGCCACCACTCAAGGCTGAAATTCAGATCAGAGGTTCAATTTCCCCTGGGTCTTTTGGCAGAGGGCTCCAAAAATGGAAGTTGTAGTACCTGGGGTCACCTGGGGAAGACTGCTCCCTTCTTACCCAGATGACAGAGCTTTCTCACTTACCTTTGAAGCTGCCTTTGGCATTTGTGGGGATTTGGGAATCGTGGCTGTTAACTGTGATTTTATGCCCCAACCTGCTCCTGTCCTGTCCCTGCTGTGTAGCATGACCAAAGCCCCACTGTGCTCCACGTGGAGCCTGGTGCCATAGACCTTTCCTGTAGACCTACCAGGCTGTCTTAGTCTGGAAATCTCTTTCATTCTATCGTTTTGTGGCTTCTGTTCATCTTTAATTTGTTTCCAGTCAGTTTTAGTAAGTATTTTATGGACTGTGAGGAGAAAGCTTCTACAGGCCTGTTCTTCTACTCTGTCATCTTGGTTCAGCCCCCTGGACATAGTTCTAACAGTGGTTTTGCTAGGTCAAATGGAATACACAATTTAGTCAACATAGTGTATTGGTTGCAAGTTCCTTTCCATAATGCCTGGAACAATATGCAGACGTACCAGAAGTGCATTTTAGTGTAGCTCTTTTTCTATTTTCTTTCCAAAAATTGTCATTTTCTAATTTTTGTCACATTTCCCAGGTTGATATATATTAAGTAGAACCTCAGGGTCAAAGGTTCTTGTGATTTAAGCATGTTTTCTTTTTTCCTGACTCCAAATTTATCATGCAATCTGCTGTGCTGCACAGTTTCTAACTGTCAATAATAGGGGAAATGAAAACAACATTAAAATATATGCAAACTTAGAATTGTCATAATGACCAGTCTTGGTTCCAGAAACAGATATTACAACATATTTCCAATGTCAAATATTGCTTACAAAGTTTTCATAATGGTAAGAGTTTTTTTTTTTTATTTTTTTTTTATCATTTTGCCTTATCATTCCCACCCTCACCTCTACTAGAATTCAGTGTTTAGGTGGAGAGTGTGGGTATTTTCATCTTACTGTAAAAAAAGACTAAAATGAATAAAATAAAATATTGGTCTAAAAATGGACAACAGTCTGTATTGTAAGACAGTATTTCTTTCAATCTGGCACTAGATATTGTCAGAAATCCTATATAGATGATTATTCTGTCTGGGCAGACATTTTTTTTATTCCCAAATATGTTTTGTGATGTCCCACATTAATATTGGCCACCTCTATTGGCCTTCTATTTGTGTTTATCTTTTTTTTGGCTTTCAGGACCCCATAAATGGAAAGTATGTTTTTAAATCAAGTGACAATAGTTCCAAATGTTCTAGCATATCTCCTTTTGGATTCACTTCTGTAGTCACTGCTAGAATGATTTAGAGTCATCATAATATCTTTCTAATACACCGACCGGTGTTTCAGCAACAAAAATATTCAACTAACCCAAGCTCCTAAATGGGCCTGAATATCAAATCCCTTTTCATGAGTGTCTATCTCATTTTTAGGAGAGAGGAAGCAAAGGGACCTGGGAACAGTATCACAGACAGAGAATTTTTCCTTGAGTTTAAGATACCATTCATGAGAATAAATATCTTGTTTCTGTTCAGGGAATACTGTTGTGAGGCAGATTCATTTTTGCTGTGCCTTCTTTTTTTAATATAAATTTATTTATTTAACTTTTTACGTTCATTTTCACAAAATATTGGGTTCCAAATTTTCTCCTCATTTGTCCCCTCCCCTCACCCCAATACACTGAGCATTCTAATTGCCCCTATCACCAATCTGCACTCTCTTCTATCGTCCCTCCCTTCTCTTGTCCCTATATTCTCTTTTGTCCTGTAGGGCCAGATGACTTTCTATTCCCCATTAAGTGTATTTCTTTCTTCCTAGTAGCAACATCAATACTCTACAGTTGTTCTAAAACTTTGAGTTCCAAATTCTCCTGATCCCTCCCTCCCCACCCATTTCCTTTGGGAAGGCAGGCAATTCAATACAGGGCATAACTGTGTAGTTTTGCCAATGACTTCCATAATAGTCGTGATGTGTAACACTAACTGTATTTCCGTCCGTCTTATCCTGACTTCAAATTGCTCACTCCTCCCATAGTCCTCCCTTCCATCATGCCCCCCTCCCTGCTTAACTCTTTCTCCCCCGCTTTCCTGTATTGTAAGATAGGTTTTCATACCAAAATGAGTGTGCATTTTATTCTTTCCTTTAATCGAATGAGATGAGCGTAAACTTCTTTTTTTTCTCAACTCTCCTCTTTTTCCCTCCACTAAAATGACTCCTACTTGCCTCTTGAATGAGAGATAATTTACCCCATTCCATTTCACCCTTTCTCCTCCCACTACAGTTCTCTCTCACCATTTGCCTTAATTTCTTTTAAGATATGATCCCATCTTATTCAATTCACTCTGTACTCTCTGTCTCTGTGTGTGCGTGCATGTTTGTATGTGTGTGTGCCCATGAACGTGTGTATGTGTGTGTGTATGTATGTGTGTAGTCCCACCAACTAACAAGATACTGAAAAGTTTTAAGAGTTACAAATATTGTATTTCCATGTAGGAATGTAAACAGTTCAACTTTGGTAAGTCCCTTATGACTACTCTTTGCTGTTTGCTTTTTCATGCTTCTTTTCATTCTTGTGTCTGAAGGTCAAATTTTCTTTTCAGCTCTGGTCTTTTCATCAAGAATGCTTTAAAGTCCTCTGTTTCACTGAAAGACCATATTTTTCCCTGAAGTATTATACTCAGTTTTACTGGGTAGGTGATTCTTGGTTTGAGTCCTAGTTCCTTTGACTTCTGGAATATCCTATTCCACACCCTTTTATCCCTTAATGTAGAAGCTGCTAAATCTTGTGTTATCCTGATTTTATTTCCACAGTACTGTGTTTCTTTCTAGCTGCTTGCAATATTTTCTCCTTGACTTGGGAATTCTGGAATTTGGCCACAATGTTCCTAGGAGTTTCTCTTTTTGGATCTCTTTCAGGTGGTGATTGATGGATTCCTTCAATACTTATTTTGCTGTCTAGTTCTAGAATATCAGGGCAGTTTTCCCTGATAATATCATAAGAGATGATGTCTAAGCTCTTTTTCTGATCATGACTTTCAGGTAGTCCCATAATTTTTAGTTTTTGTCTCCTCGATCTATTTTCCAGGTCAATTGTTTTTCCAATGAGATATATCACATTATCTTCCATTTTTTTAATTCTTTTGGTTTTGTTTTGTGATTTCTTGCTTTCTCAGAAAGTCATTAACCTCCATCTGTTCCATTCTAATCTTGAGAGAACTATTTTCTTCAATGAGCTGTTGAGCCTCTTTTTCCATTTGGATAATTCTGCTTTTGAAAGCATTCTTCTCCTCCTTGGCTTTTTGAATCTCTTTTGCCAATTGCGTGAGCCTATTTTTCAAAGTATGATTTTCTTCAGCATTTTTTTGGTCTCTTTTAGCAAAGTATTGACCCGTTTTTCATGCTTTTCTTGCATCTCTCTCATTTCTCTTCCCAGTTTTTCCTCCACCTGTCTCACTTGATTTTCAAAATCCTTTTTGAGCTCTTCTATGGCCTGAGCCCATTGGATATCTATTTTTGATGTTTGGGATACAGAGGCCTTGCCTTCTGTCTTTCCCTGATGGTAGGCATTGTTCTTTCTCATCAGAAAGGAAAGAAGGAAACAACTGTTCACCAAGAAAGTAACCTTCTATGATCTTATTTTTCTTCCCTTTTCTAGGCATTTTTCTAGCCAGTTACTTGACTTCTGAGTTTCCTCTCCACCCCCGCCTATGTCCGCCAAGCTAGTGCTTGGGTTCTGAGATTCAAATGCTGCTCCCCAGCCTCAGGGTTTTCAGTGGCAGGCACGGCTGCTGTTCAATGTGAGCTTAAGTCCTGGTGCTCACGTTGGGGCAGGGCCGCCTCCCAAGCTCAGTTCCCTCAGGGGGTTTATGCAGAGATCTTCAGTAATGGAGCAGAGCTCCTTTTTGCTCTGGGAGCCCCTGGCCACCACTGCCTCTGCCACTGCCTCCCGAGGGGACCTGAGTTATGGACACATCCTGTCCCCCTCTCAGGCAGCCCAGAAGTCTCTCTCACTGTGGGTGGAGGGTCCTTCGTGGCCACGGGAGGTTCCGTCCCTGAAGCCTGCTCAGATCTGCTCCTCTCAGGGTCACGTGGCCAGGGCAGGGTAGGGCTGGGCTCTGCTGTCTGGTGCATGACGTACCTTTGGGGTCAGTTTTTCAGGGCTCTCTGGAACGGAAATCTCCTCCACTGCGTTGCTCTGCCACTTCCACTGCTCCAGAATTTATGGAGAGTTCCTTTTCCAGGAAATTTATGGGCTGTGAATTCAGAGCTAGCATATGTGAGTCTTTCTTCTCCACCATCTTGGTTCCTCCCCCCCTTTGTGGTGCCTTCTTAAAGTAATGAGAGAAATCTCTGCCATTTACCTGTCTGGAACCTTACTTATATATTGTCTTCTAGCAATGACTTCCTTCTTTACTGGAGCTTATGAAACATATTTTAAATAGTTATCTTTTAATTACTTGTGAGAGATCCAGTTGTAGACTTCACCAAACAAAAAGTGAATCAAATATAATGTAATGGAAAGAATTTTGAGGAGGGTTCACTAGTAATTTGTATTATTGTATTATTTGCAAACATTAAGTTGTAAATATAAACTCAGGAGCCTCGGCAAATACAGAAAATAAATGTTCCGTTATAGTTTCCCCATGCACTGTACAAAGAACTATTCATTTAAAGTCACACACATCCTTCTAAGTTCAATTTTCCAAGAGGAATTTTTTCCCCTAAATTGATTCATTCATCAGTCATTCAGTAACTATGGAGTAGCTACTATGTTTCAGGAACTATGCTAGGCACTGGGGATACTAATAAAAGGAACCAATCCCTCATCAAAATAACCTAATATTATAAGGAAAGAAATTACAAGTATAAACGTGTATACACAGCATATGCGTATGTGTGTATGTGTCAATAAATACAAGCATGTATAAAGTAGTTAAATGCCAAGAAGTTTAGGGGTATAAGATCACTAGCAGTTGGAGGATATAAAGATAAATCCAAAATAAACGCAACTAGTCAAATATATAGCTTCCCAAGTAAATTCTTCTAGGTATATAGTCCCAAAACACATATTAACATCAGTATTATAAAGTATTATAATAGTGAAAATTCCAGAAAATTTCAACAAAGGAGACTACAATGCATATGCAAATGATACAAATACTCTTTCTGGAGGTTTTTTCTCTTTCTCCTTCACAAGATCAACTTGCTCCTTCCTGTAAACAAATATGCATGTGCAAAAGTCCAGTTCTTGATGTTCTACTTTTCTTTTACTGTATTTTCTTCCTTATTTGCTTCATTCATTTGAACATATTGTAATAGTAAGCACCCCAACATACAGGGGTGCCTACTATCACATGTTCTTAGATCTGCATTCATGAAAGGAAAGTCAACTTTTCAGGGCTTATCAGTCACTTCAAGCAAGCACAGGTATCACAGAAAATCAAAATCAAAATTTTGGAGAAATCAAAAATCAACAGACAAAGCTTCCAAACAGCCTGACTATTAACATAGATGCATCT
Organism: Bettongia penicillata ogilbyi; assembly: GCA_023548195.1. Taxonomy (NCBI): domain Eukaryota; kingdom Metazoa; phylum Chordata; class Mammalia; order Diprotodontia; family Potoroidae; genus Bettongia; species Bettongia penicillata. The sequence goes on along the minus strand of JAJHZJ010000688.1, from coordinate 159,085 downwards.
TTACCAGAGAGAGAAGCACCAACATACAAGTTTTCAAAAAGCCAGGGCAATTCTTAGCGGCTTTTCCAAGTCTCATCTGACACACAGACCTTCCAAAAACTAAGCCCCAAAATAAAACCTCACCATCAGAGTATTTGTACCCTTTCCAGAGCCAGAGGGCAACATCTTCTGACCCAGTGCCTCAATAGAAAACACAAAAGTGGACTCTTTCCTGTTCTTGAGCCTGAGTCAGGCATATGTAGCAAAAGCATCCATGACTCTGAGCCCCCACGCCCGGAATCCACAGACCCCCTCCCTGCTAAGAGAGCTGACCACGGACCAAGTGACATGACCCAGTGGGACACAGCGGCTCTGCCTATGGCAGAGACCGGCAACATCAAGTTGTTCAGCAAATGGAGCATGGAAGACATACAGATCAATGACATCTCCCTACAGGAGTAGTGAAGAAGTAGGCCAAGTACCTGCCCCACAGCACCATGCACTATGCAGCCAAATGTTTTCCAGGACCCAGTGTCCCATAATCTAGCACCTCACCAACTCATGATGATGAATAACCGCATCAATGGCAACAAACTCATGATCGTGCACGTCGTCAAGAATGCCTTCGAGATCATCCACCTACTCACTAGAGAGAAACCACTGCAGGTTCTCGTGAGTGCCATCATCAACAGTGGTCCCCATGAAGACTCCACCAGAATTGGGAGGGCAGGGACTGTGAGGCGCCAGGCAGTGGATGTGTTCCCCTCAGGCAGGTCAATCAGGCCATCTAACTCCTTTGCTCAGGGACTTGAGATGCAGCCTTCTACAACATCAAGACCATCGCCAAGTGTCCAGACCATCACCAAGTGTCCAGCCTATGAGCCCATCAGTGCTGCCAAGGGCTCTTCAAATTTCTATGCCATCAAGAAGAAGGACGAGCTGGAGCATGTGGCCAAATCCAACGGCTGATCACAGTGGCCTGTCAATAATAAATGTACTCTGACCCTCTGGGGCAGGGTCCTTGTAAAATAAAAAAAAAAAAAAGCAAAACAACAGTTCCTTGGGAACCTCCTACAAAACAACTCTGCTAATCAAGTTTCCCACAATAGGTAGGCCCATCAATGAGTGGGAAAGATCTACTTTAATCACATTATTTAATCAGAGTCACTTTCAGTAAAACAAAAATGGCAAAAGATCCATTTGATTGTCATCACACACATGTGCTTATCTATCTATCCATCTATTTATCTATCCATATCAATCTATCTGTAACATTATTAATAAACATGAATTGCATATTACATATACATATGCTATGTAATATAAATTTAATTTCCACCTTTCCTCCATGTGTACAAAATACAAATTTATATATTCATCAATAATGACTTTCTGGAATTCAAGTGAAACATTTATAAATAAATAGTTGCTTTTATCTATTAGAATAGATAAAATAGATAGATAGTTTAATTTCTACCAACAATCCAAGCAAAATAAATTTAATACCAATGTATTAATTTTTTAAACTGGCAAACTTGTAAAATTTTCCAAACTTTGCCAATGTTACTAACACTATTCCCCTTCCACTCACAAATCACCAACGCTCAAAATCTTGGCAACTGTCATGAACAGATGCGAATGTATACATACATGCATGTATATGTACTTATATGCAGTGTAGAAAAATTTATACTTATAATTTTCCACCTCATAGTCAAATCCAAAGTTCTTGAGAGAGATCTTGAGAGTGGCCTTGTATCACTTCTTCAGACCACCATGTGATCAACTGCTCCATATGAGTTCTCCGTAAAACAGTCTTTTTGACAAGCATATTTTGCATTCCAATGACATGGTGAGCCCATAGGATTTGTGCTCTCTGAAGTATAGTTTGAATGTTTAGCAGTTTAGTTGGAACAAGGACTTCAGTGTCTGGTATCTTATCTTCTCAAGTGATCCTCAGAATCTTTCTAAGATAGTCCAAAAGGAGTACAACAAATGGAGAAGTTCTGAATGCTGTGAATAAGTTCACTTACCTTAGTATACTTTCCAGGAATGTACACATTGACAATGAGGTTGATGCATGCAGTGCCAGAGCTAGCTCAGTTCTTGGGAGGCTCCGAAAAGTTTGAGAGAGAAGAGGTAGGTGTTAGACTGACTATCAAACTGAAGATCTACAGAGTTGTAGTGTTGACCTCATTGTTGTATGCTTGTGAAACATTGACAGTCTACCATCATCATGACAGGAAACTGAGTTGCTTCCAGTTAGATATAGTGGTATTCTTCTCATTGTTCTAATCTCTACACTCAGTCAACAAACTGTTGCCCTATAAAACATATTTGTGAAATAATAGCAGTTTTAGCACTGGAGTATTATTTTTACCACTTAGAACTTAACTTTAATTTGACATTTCAACTCTTAAGCAAAGTAATGAAATTACTGTATGAGGCAGAAGAATAAAAAAAGGTTATCCAATGTGAGAAACATGGAATATTTTTAAAATATTCTTAATTTTTTTAAAAATTAGATATTTTAATAATAGTTCAAATATCCTACTCCCTTTGGATTCAAGAAATCTTTAGCTTTATATCCTATTTGATTTCCACAACCTGGTGTAGTGACTGTCACTGGTTTAGATCTTCCTTTTGGTACTTATAAAATATTCTTGACCAAGTCACATCTCTCTGTATCTGTTTTTCTTTTGTAAAGAGTTTGGGGGAATGATCACTACTTCTGCATCAAAATCTATAAAACAACCATCTTTCTGTGAATCATACTCCAAAGAGGATCTACTTAATGTTCTGAAGAATTTCTTTTAGATCTTTGAGTATTTTGTATCGCGTGCTCCTGCATGTGAAGATTTTCCATGAGACCTGATTGTTAAATTTTTAGTGGGATTTATTAGAATTAAGTAAGTGCTACAAATGAGAGCTTAATTTAATGCACTGTTTATTTAGATATTAAAGAAGTGATGAAAAAATTTATGTACATAAAATAGAAAAGGGTCCTACTTACAGTTTTCCTCAGAGAGGTTTTTTTTTTTTTTTTAAACAAGATTCATTAACATACTTCTCCATGCACACCGATGCAGTAATCTATAGGCAGAGCTATCATCTTTGGTCAAATCTTAACCCTTCTCTCATCTCCAGCACATTGTAACTTCCTTGAGATGAGGTATGGTTTTGCTTTGGTCTTTGTGTGCCTAGAGCATAGTAAAGTTTCTTGTATATGTTATAAATAAATGATTTTGAATTGATTATAAACTTCTTTGATAATGTCCTTTACTCCATTTTAGTATTCATAATAGTTTGCTGCTCACTGACACTGTTAAGAATAGATAACATTTTTCTAGTACCCAAGGCCATCTGAAAGAAACAAAAAAGAAATAAGGACAAAAGGAAGGAAGAAAAGAAGGAAGGAATGACAAATGGAAGGAAGGAAGGAAAGAAGAAAGGAAGGGAGGGAGGGAGGACAGAAAGAAGGAAGAAAGAATAAAAAGGATATATTAATATTTGAGAAGGTTAATCTTCATACAGCCTCAGATTCCTCAACAGTAAAAAATGAAAACAAATATAATACATGACAACAGATAATAAATATCTGACAGAAGTGTTCATGTTTTTGTGGGAAGATCAGCTGAGAATTTATATAAGATGATTTTTTAAAAAAATATAAGATGTTAAAACATTATTAAATTAAAATTACTAAAGTTATATATGAATATATTAATTTATATATTGCATTAAATATATTAAAATATGTTAAAATTATTCAAATAAAATTATTAAAATATACCATTACTATTAAAAATGAATTTGCAAAACTTGTTCAAGTTGAGGTTTACTACTAGGAACCGCTATTATTGTGAACAAAATCATAACTAAACTTTGACTGGTTATTAGATATCTATTTGGTTTTCTCTGGCTAATTACCATGTGAGAAATGGTATAGCATTTCCAATGTTTATACAATGTGAGATTACTCAAGTCATATGTTGCACACTACCTGAAGTACTCTCCCTAGGTCACATACAAAGTGGAGTAAAACAAGCATGTTGAATCAGGTCATAGAACACATAGTACAAAGAATTTAGCCATGAAGTCAGAAGACTTGAGTTTAAATCTCAGTTCTGTATGCATTTTCCATTTGCAAAGGAAAGTAACTTCTGCTCCATATATTTCAATTCTCTTTTCTATAAAATGAGAAATTGGGACTAGACAATCATTATTCTCGGTAACAGATATTATGACCTATTATGACCTACCCTGGGCCTAAATTTCCTCTTCTTCACAAGACAGATATGAACCCTAAGGTCTCTTCCTGTTCTAAATTCTAGAATTTTAGTGCTTTAAAGTATAAATGCTCTTAGCCTTTAAATATTTTCATTACTAAATGACTAGTAACAGCTAAGGAAATTAGATGGGTACTTTCCATCCTAAGATACAATTCACTGACTTAATGGAACATAGCATCACCACCACTTTCTTCAGTGGCTTATAATAGGTTCTGAGTCTGTAAAAGGAGGAATGTAAATTAAGCATTAACTACTTTTCAAAGGCCGGTGCTGGGAATGCTCATCCTGAATCAGCAAGGTAATCTTATATTTAAATACCTGTAGTCTTGCACAAATGCTGCACTTGCACAAACAGCCTGAACTCTAACTTTCTTTACAATTTACTGAACTACTTTAAGTGATTGCATATCCAGCTAAAACAGCCATTTTCCCCTTAACCGAGTTGATTTGGAGCCACAGTAAAGACACTATTTATTTCAGTGTCACCTATAGTTAAGGTTATGTCAGGATTTCCATTATCAACCTGTTTTCACAGTTTTATAACTCTGCAATAGTTCTAATCATCAACTGCATACTAAACACTTCACAGAAGAAATGTTTAATAACGGCATGGCTTTACAACACTCATGCCAAGTACTCCTGCTTATGTAATTGTAGTCATTTTAAAAACTATGCTAATTTATTGGGCACTTTACTTCTCTGACAAAGCAAGTGACCCTTAACATCATTATTTCTGAAGAGGTAATATATGGCCACCCTTCAAAAAAATACATTTTTTCTGTTTAAATTTTATTTTTCAGACTATTTGAAGACAAACAAAATTATATAAATTATTCATATGCAATTCCGCAAAACATATTTCCATATTACAAGTCACAAAAAAAAAAAAAGTGGGAAAATTATATTACAATTTGCATTCAACTTTCACCTCTTCCCTCTGGAGGTGAATAGCATTTTTTTAATCATGCGTTCTTTGGAATTGTTTTGGATAACTGTGTTGATCAGAGTAGCCAAGTCTGTCATAGTTGATCAACATTACAATACTGTTGTTACTGTAAACAATTATTTCCCATATCTTCACACTTTACTTGGCCTCAACTCATGTAGGTCTTGCCCCATTGCTTGATTTTTTCTGAAAGAATCCTTCTCATAAATTTTATAGCACAATAACACTGCATCACAATTATTTGCCCGAATACGGTCTGTCATTTCCCAGTTGATGAGCATACCCTCAATATCCAATACTTTCCCACAAGAAGAGCTGCTACAAACATTTTTGCACATATAAGACTTTTCCTTTTTCTTTGAGCTCCTTGGGGTAGAGATCAAGTTGTGGTATTCTGTTTCAAACTGAAGTTCAGTTTATAGCCTTTTGGGCATAGGTCCAGAGTATTCTCCAGAAAAGGGAGACCAGTTCATTACTACACAGCGATGTAATAATGTTCATATTTTCCCTCATTCACTCTAGTGCTTGTCAGAAATTTCTAAAATGTTTTACTACATATAGTTAAGAATGAATATTTCATGTTCTTTTTGCTCGGGAAACAGCCTAATTTTAATTGTGTCTTATAGTTTAGGATTGTTTTATATATGCAATTTTTTGTCCTTAAATCATTACCTTGGATAGAAATTTTAGCTTATCCATAATAGTACATTAAATTACATATATATATATATACACACACACACATACAATATACATGTATATACATATATATACATATACATATATGTACATATATACACACACAATATACATGTATATACATATATACACATATACATATATATGTGTATATATATATATATATATATATATATATACATATCCAGTCTTTGAAATATACAAGGCTTTCTTGTCAGGACCCTTTTCTTTGGAGCTGTTTTCAACCAAATTCAATGATGATAACCCATTATTAAGTTCACAAGAGATTCTTCTTGTATTGGAGAGCTCCTCTAAAAGTAGCCAAAGGTTCCTGGACATGGCAATGTAGTTGAGACTGTTATGTCTTACAATCTGTGTGTTTTTAAGTTGTTCTGGTTTTAACTTATTAAATAAAACAGCATATTCATCTATGTTTGTTTATTTTTTTCATCAGTCAAGTTAAACTTCTGCTTCCTTGCCTTGTACCTTTTGAAAGAACAGAATATGCATTACTAAATCAAAAACAAATAAAATGAAAAATACAAATAAAAAATATGAGTGAGGTGGTAACTCAAAGCTGTTTTTGAATTTGTTATTCTCTAATCAATAATGATTTAATGCATTTTTTCATGTAATTACAGATAGGTTTGTTTTGTTTTGTTTTCCTGAAAGCTGCCTATACCTATCCTTTGACCATTTATCAAATAGGCAATGGCTCTTAATAATTTTTTAAAATAAATTTGGCTCAGTTCCCTATCTGAGAAATGAGGCCTTTCTTAGGAAAACTTACCTTTGGTATAAGGTATCAAAATAAAACTTTTGGGGGGTGGAGCCAAGATGGCAGAATAGAAAGACTCACATATGCTAGCTCTGAACCCACAGCCCATATATTTCCTGCAAGAAGAACTCCCCACGAATTCTGGAGCACTGCAAGGCATGCAGAAACACAGTGGAAAAGATTTCCGTTCCAGTGAGCCCTAGAGAGCGGCCCCCAGGGGTCTGTCGCACCCCAGAAAGCAGAGCCCACCCCTGAGCTGCCCTGGCCACAGCCTGAGAGAAGCGGACCCGAGCAGGCTTCAGGGACAGAATCTCTGGCGGCTGGGAAGGTCCCTCTGCCCACAGATGCTATAGGTCAGTGAGAGAGAAGTCTGGCCGGCTGAGAGGGGAGCAGGGAGCCTCCGTGGCTCGGGCTCCCTCTGGAGGAAGCGGCAGAGGCAGTTGTGGAGGCGGCAGCGGTGGCCCAGGGCTCCCAAAGTAGCAGGCAGAAGTTCAGGGCCATTACCAAAGGTCTCTGCATAAACCCCCGAGGGAGCTGAGCCTAGGAGACGGCCCTGCTCCCACCCACCCCAATACTGAAGGTCTCTGCATAAAACCCCTGAGGGAACTGAGCCTAGGAGGCGGCCCTGCCCCCACCTGAGCACCAGAACTTAAGCTCATATTGAATAGCAGCCATTCCCTCCACGGAAAGCCCATTTGAATCTCAGACTCCAAGCACTAGCTGGGCAGATCTAGGTGGGGGTGGACAGGAATCTCATAAGTCAAGTACCTGGCTGGGAAAATGCCCAGAAAAGGGTAGAAAAATAAGACTATAGAGAGCTACTTTGAGGGGGTACAGATGTTTCCACCTTTCAATTCTGATGACGAGAAACTATTCTTACCATCAGGGAAAGACGTGGAGTTTGGAGCCTCTGTATCCCAGACATCCCAGGTGGATGTCTGGTGGGCTCAGGCCATGGAAGAGTTCAAAAAGGATTTTGAAAATCAAGTTAGACAGGTGGAGGAAAAACTGGGAAGAAAAATGAGAGAGATGCAAGAAAAGCATGAAAAACGGGTCAATACCTTGGTAAAGGACACCCCAAAAAATGCTGAAGAAAATAACACCTTGAAAAATAGGCTCACTCAATTGGCAAAAGAGGTTCAAAAAGCCAATGAGGAGAAGAATGCTTTCAAAAGCAGAATTAGCCAAATGGAAAAAGAGGTTCAAAAGCTCACCGAAGAGAATAGTTCTCTCAAAATTAGAATGGAACAGATGGAGTCTAATGACTTTCTGAGAAACCAAGAAATCTCAAAACAAAACCAAAAGGATGAAAAAATGGAAGAGAATGTGAAATATCTAATTGGAAAAACAACTGACCTGGAAAATAGATCCAGGAGAGACAATTTAAAAATTATGGGACTACCTGAAAGTCATGATCAGAAAAAGAGCCTAGACATCTTCTTCCATGAAATTATCGAGGAAAACTGCCCTGATATTCTACAACCAGAGGGCAAAATAAGTATTGAAAGAATCCATCGATCACCCCCCCCTGAAAGAGATCCAAAAAGAGAAACTCTTAGGAACATTGTGGCCAAATTCCAGAGTTCCCAGCGCAAGGAGAAAATATTGCAAGCAGCTAGAAAGAAACAATTCCAGTATTGTGGAAATACAATCAGGATAACACAAGATCTAGCAGCTTCTACCTTAAGGGATCAAAAGGTGTGGAATAGGATATTCCAGAATTCAAAGAAACTAGGACTGAATCCAAGAATCACCTACCCAGCAAAACTGAGTATAATACTTCAGGGGAAAATATGGTCTTTCAATGAAACAGAGGACATTCAATTATTCTTGATGAAAAGACCAGAGCTGATAAGAAAATTTGGCTTTCAAACACAAGAATGAGAAGAAGCATGAAAAAGTAAACGGCAAAGAGAAGTCATAAGGGACTTACCAAAAGTGAACTGTTTACATTCCTACGTGGGAAGACAATATTTGTAACTCTTAAAACTTTTCAGTATCTGGGTAGCTGGTGACATACACACACACACACACACACACACACACACACACGTACATGTGTGCACCCACATACAGAGACAGAGAGCACCGAGTGAATTGAATAGGATGGGACCATATCTTAAAAGAAATTAAGGTAAATGGTGAGAGAGAAATGTAGTGGGCGGAAAGAGGGTGAAATGGAATGGAGTAAATTATGTCTCATTCAAGAAGCAAGCAGGAGACTTTTTAGTGGAAAGAAAAAGAGGAAAGCTGAGGAAAAAAAAAAGAAGTTTACCCTCATCACATTCGACTAAAGGAAGGAATAAAATGCACACTCATTTTGGTATGAAAACATATCTTACAATACAGGAAAGTGGGGGAGAAAGAGATAAGAAAGGGGTGGGTGTTGATGGTAGGGAGGGCAATGGGAGGAGGGAGCAATTTGAAGTCAACACTCAGGGAGGGACAGTATCAAAAGACAGAATAGAAACATTGGGGGGCAAGATAGGATGGAGGGAAATACAGTTAGTCTTAGACAACACGACCATTATCGAAGTCATTTGCAAAGCTACACAGATAGGGCCTATATTGAATTGCCTGCCTTCCCAAAGGGAATGGGCAGGGAGGGAGGGATGGGGAGAATTTTGAACTCAAAGTTTTAGGAACAACTGTTTAGTATTGTTGTTGCTACTAGAAACCCTGTCTAGTCACAAATAAGCATAATAAAGAAAAACACATGAAAACACAAAAAAATAAAAAATAAAAGTTTCCCGATTACCACTTCCAAGTAGTTCTAATTTTGCTTTCCCTTTGTCTGAGATCATGATTTCCAAATCTGCTCTTGTCATTTCAACTGAAGCACAATAGATTGCTTCACCCTTTGATTCAAGTCCCTGTGTGTCTTTCTGTCCTCAGTATACCTTTTGCTTACAACATATTACTGTATTCTGATTCCACCTTCCTTTTTATATCTACTCTCTTTCGTTAAATTTAGATCATTGCATTAACATTCACAATTATGGTCCTTAACTGTGCATTTCCCTCCACATTTTTCTTCGATTATTTTTTCTTTTTTTTTTTAATCCTATCTCTCCTACTCTGTTTGGTTTCTCAGCATTGCCTCCCCCAATCATCCCTCTCCAATATAACACTTGTTCCCATACTTCTTATTCCCTTCCCTTAATATCTCTCTATTGTGTAAGGTAAATTACTATGCCGAACCAAGTAAGTGAATATACTTGTACCTTTTTCACTAAATTTAAGTGAGACTAAGATTCAAGAACTGCTATCACCACCACCCCCTACATTTCCCTTTCCACTATAAAAACTCTTCCTTTTATGCCTCCTTTATGTGAGAAAATTTGCTTCCTTCTCCCTTTTCATTCCCCCTTCTTTCAATGTAACCCTTTTTCTTACCTCTGCATTGTTTTTTTTGGAGAGAATCCAAACATAACTGACTCACACCTATGCTCTTTGTCTATGCAGACTCCTCCTAAATGTCCTCATAAAATTCTTTGGAGTTAGATGTGTCATTGTTTCTATAGCAATGCAAATTGTTTAGCTCCATTGACTTCCATTTGAAGAATTTTTCATGTTTATATTTTCTGCCTCTTTTGAGTCTTATGGTTGAATATCAAATTTTATATTGACATCAAGAATGGTTAGAGTACTTCCAGAAGCCAGAATGTTGGAGTAAGGGGAAAGTCTTTCTCACCTTCCGTTATTGACCTTGAAAAAAGCAGAGCATAATGCCCCAGTAAAAATCCTGAAATAGTGGAGCCAGCAGAAAGATGAAGTAGAGCTGTCTTTTTGAATGAGAGGATAGGGGTATTAAAGGAAATGTCCTTCTTTCTGTAGCCAAAGGCGACCAGTACATGGTAGAAAGCATCCCAGCAAGCTAGTAGCAAACCCCAGCTCAGCAAACCAGTATGAGATCTTGAGCCCATAAGGTGTTACATCAGGGAAGGACCAACACCATGCATACACCAGCCACCACCACCTGTTCCAGTGTATCACCAAGTAAGCTACTAGCCTCAAGCAACTATCACATGAGGCCCCAGACACAAAACCAGTAATCAGGCACTTAGTCCCCAACACAAGAAGTCCAGGACAATGTCCCTGTGCTCCAGAAGCAGACAGCAACTTTAAAAACTAAGAAAAAGACAAAGAACATGACAAAAAAAATCAACAAAAGAAAAACGACAATATAGAATTATCTTGGTGACATGAAAGATCAAAGGAAAAACTGAGGAGAGGAAAGCATTGTCAATAAACTCACATTACAAACCTCAGAGGGAAACAGAAACTTATCTGAAGCCCAAAAAGTCTTCTTGGAGGAATGCAAGAATGATTTCAAAAGTCAAATAAGAGAGGGAGAAGAAAACGGGAACAATTCCTCTAAAATACAATTAACAAAATGGGGGGGAGACTATATAGAAACAAACAACTTGTTTTGTTTCATTTTTGATTTTGTATTGCGATTTTTTATTTTTAATTAAAAATTTTTTTATTGTCAGTGTTACACAATCACTACCATACAATTTAGATTTTTTTCTTTCCCTCCCTCCACTTCCCTCCTTCCACTTCCCTCCCTCCTACTTCCCCCCTCCTCTCAAGATGGCATAAAATTTTATATAGGTTCTACAAATACTTCTTATTAAATATGTTTTCACCACAATCATTTTGTATAGAAGAATTAAAATGACTGGGAGAAATCATGTAACAGACTCCAACGCAATGTAAAACATAATGATCTGCTACAATCTGTGATTAAGTTCCATAGCTCTTTTTCTAGATATGGAAGGCATATTGCCTTAAAAGACCATTGGGAATTTAAGTGCTTGCATTGTAACAAAGCTCTAAGTCTACCAGAAAAAATTTCTCACACATTGTGGTTGTTGCTATGCATGCAATTCTCCTGGTTCTGCTTCTTTCACTCAGCATCAGATCATATAAATCTTCCCAGGCCTATCTGAAGTCTTCCTCTTCATCATTTCTTATAGTGAATTAGGATTCCATTATATTCATATACCATAATTTATTCAGGCATTCCTCAATTGATGGACATCCTCTTGATTTCCAGTTTTTGGCCACCACAAAGAGTGCTGCTATAAATATTTTTGTACATGTGGGACCCTTTCTCATTTTTATGAACTCTTGAGGATATAGTCTTAGAAGCAATACTGCTGAGTCAAAGGGTATGCATGCTTTTGTAGCCCTTAGGGCATAATTTCAAATTGCTCTCCAGAATGGTTGGATCAGCTCACAGCTCCACCAACAATGCATTAGTGTTTCATCTCTCCCACATCTTCTCCATCATTTACCATCTTCCTGTTCTGTCATATTAACCAATCTGATAGGTGTGATGTGATATCTCAGAGTTGTTTTGATTTGCATCTCTCTAAACAATCATGTTTTAGAGCACTTTTTCAAGTGACAATAGATATCTTTAATTTCTTCCTCTGAAAAGTACCTGTTCATGTTGTTTGACCATTCATCAATTGGGGAATGACTTGTATTCCTTTACATTTGCCTCAGTTCTCTATATATTTTAGAAATGCGGCCTTTATCACAGACACTAGTTGCAAAAATTCATTCCAATTTTTCTACTTCCCTCCCAATTTGGTTGCACTGGATTTGGTTGAGCAAAGCCTTTTCAGTTCAAGATTATCCATTTTTCACTTCACAATGCTTTCTATCTCTTCTTTAGTCAAAAATTCTTCCCTTCTCCATGAATATGATAAAGACATTATTTCTTGTTCCTCTAATGTGTTTATATAATCACTCTTTACACCTAAATCATTTACCCATTTGGACTTTATTCTTGTGTGTGGTGTCAGTCATTGGTCTATGCTAGTTTCGACTACACTTTTATCCAGTTTTTCTCAGCAATTTTTGTCGAACAGTGAGTTCTTATCCCACTAGCTGATATCCTTGGGTTTATCAAACAGCTATATCCACTTTCTGCTCTGTCTTGAGTACCTTACATATTCCACTTGTCTACCCTTCCGATTCTTAGCCAGTACCAAGTGATTCTGATAAGTGCTCTTTTATAATATAATCTGAGGTCTCAGAGAACTAGATTACTTTCCTTAGTCTTGATTTTCATTGATTCCCTTGCTATTCTGAACCTTTTGTTCTTCCTGGTGAATTTTGATATTATTTTTGTCCAGCTCCAGAAAGTAATTATCTAATAGTTTGATTTGTATGTCACTAAATAAGTAAATTAATTTAGACTGATTTGTCATTTTTATTATATTGTCTCAGCCTACCCACAAGCAACTGATGTTTTTCCACTTACTTAGATTTGACTTTATTTGTGCAAAAACTGTCTTCTAATTGTGTTTATATATTCCGTGGATTTGTTTTGTCAGGTAGCCTCCCAAATATTTTATAGTGTCTATGTAGCTTCAAATGTTATTTCTCTTTCTATCTCCTCCTGTTGGGCTTTGTTAGTAATATGTAGAAATGCAGAAGATTTGTGTGTTTATATTATAATCTGCAACTTTGCCAAAGTTGTTTATTATTTCAAGTAATTTTTCACATCAATCTCTGGGATTCTCTAAGTATATCATCATATCATTTACAAAGTGATAATTTCGTTACTTCTTTGCCTATTCTAATGCTTTCAACTTCTTTATCTTCTCTTATTGCTAAAGCTGCCATATTTAGGACCATATTGAATAACAGTGGACATAATGGACATTCTTGTATCACCACTGATCTTACCGGAAATTCATCTAGCGCATTTCCATTGTGTTTAATGCTAGCTGAAGGTTTTCAGTAGATACTGCTTATTATTTCATGCAAAGTTCCATTTATTTCTATGATCTACAATGTTTGTATTAGGAATGGGTGTTGTATTTTTCCAAAACTTTTTGTACATCTATTGAGAAATCACGTGGTTTCTGTTAGGTTTGTTTTTGATATGATCAATAATACTAATAGTTTTACTAATATGGAACTAGCCCTGCATTCCTGGTATGAATCATACCTGAACATAATGTATTATTCTCATGAATAATTGTTGTATTCTTTTTGCTAAAATCTTATTTAAAATTTTAGTATCTATATTCATTAGAGAAGTTGGTCTATAATTTCCTTTCTCTGTTTTGTCTCTTCCTGGTTAGGTATCAGAACAATAACTGTATCATAAAAAGAATTTGGAAGGACTCCTTACCCAATTTTCCCAAATACATCATATTGTATTGGAATTAACTATTTTTTAAATGCTTTATAGAACTCACTTGTAAATCCATTAGGCCCTGGAGATTTTTTTCCCTGTGAGCTCATTGATGATGTTTTCAGTTTCTTCTGAAATTGGGTTGTTTAAGCATTCAACTTCCTCTTCTGTTAAATCTGGGCAATTTGCATTTTTTTTTAAATAATCATCCATCTCATTTAGGTTGCCAAATTTATGGGCATAAAGTTAGGCAAAGTAATTTTTAATTATTGCTTTAATTTCCTCCTCATTGGAAGTGAGTTCACTCCTTTCATTTTTGATACTGGTAATTTGGTTTTCTTGGGGTTTTTTTAAATCAAATTGACCAAAAATTTATCAATTTTATTGGTTTTTTTCATAAAGGACAACTCTTTATTTATTATTTAAATAGCTTTCTTAATTTCAATTTTATTAATCTCCCCTTTGATTTTCAGTATTTCTAATTTGACATTTCCTTGCAGATTTTCAATTTGTTCTTTCTCGAGTTTATTGAACAGCATGCCCAACTTATTGATCTCTTCTTTCTCTACCTTATTCATGGAGGCATTCAAAGAAATAAAGCTTCCCATAGGAACTGTTTTTGCAATATCCTCTAAGATTTAGTGCTTTGTCTCATTATTGTAATTCTCTTAAATGATGTTGTGGATTGTTTCAATGATTTGTCATTTAACCCAATCCTTCTTTAGTATTAGATTATTTAGTTTCCAATTAATTTTTGGTCTATCTTTCCATGGCCTTTCATTATATGTAACTTTTATTGCATTATGATCTGAGAAGGATGCAGTGATTATCTCTACCTTTCTGCATGGAATTGTGCGGTTTTTATGCCATTGTACTTGGTCAATTTTTGTATATGTGCCATATACTCATGAGAAAAAAGGTATATTCCTTTCTATTCCCATTCAATTTTCTCCATAGATCTATCATATATACCTTATGTAGAGTTTTATTCACCTCCTTAACTTCTTGTTTTATCAAGTTAAGGGAGGGGGAGCTGGAGATCCCCCACTAGTACAGTTATGCTGTCTATTTCTTCCTGTAACTCCTTTAACTTTTCTAATATTTGGATGCTATTCCACTTGGAGCATATATGTTTGTTAATGATATTGCTTCATTGTCTACGGCGCCTTTCAGTGGGATATAGTTTCCTTCTTTATCTCTTTTGATTAGGTCTCTTTCTTCTTTTGCTTTGTATGAGATTAGGATTGCTATCGCTACTTTTCTTACATCAACTGAAGCACAATATATTCTGCTCCAACCTTTTACCTTTACTCTGCGTGTATCCCCCTGTTTCAGATGTGTTTCTTGTAAACCACATTGTGTTGGATTACAGCTTTTAATTCATTCTGTTATCCATCTGCATTTTATGTGAGAATTCATTCCATTCACATTCAGAGTTATGATTACTATCTGTGTCTTTCCCTCCATTTTCTTCCCCACCAATTGTACTTTTAGCTCTCCCTTCTCCTTTCCCTTTCAAAGTAGAGTTTTAATTTTTGACCACTGCCTCTGGCAGTGTTCCCTTCCTTCGTTCAGCCCCCCCCCCCCTACATTTTCCTGCCCTTTTCCCTTGTTATTTCTTGGCTCCATTGGCTCCATTTTAGCCTCCTCTCCTCTTTCTTTTACCTTTCCCCTCCTGGTGCCAGTGGAGTTAGATAGATTTAAATACTTAATTATACTTAATTTATATATCAAATTATATACTTAATATTTGTTCACTCCTTGAACCAAACCAGAAGAGAGTACCTCTAAAACAATGCTTATCTCCCTCCCCTCTTTCCTTGCACTATAAAATAATTTAGTACTTTTTCCTGTGATGTAATTTACCATTTTCTGCTTGTTCCTTTTCAAATCCCTGTTACAATTCCTTCGCATGCTTAAATCACATATTTATCATCACATGATTTACTTCATACCCATTTCCTCTATCTATGTATATCCCCTTTATATTTCGTAATAGATATACAATTCTCAAGATTAATAAAATTACCTCCCTTATAGGGAAGTACATAGTTTGCCCGAATTGAGTAACAAGTTTTCTTTTCCCCTGTTTACCTTTATACACCTCTCTTAAAACTTGGCTTTGAAGACCGAATTTTCTATTAAGTCTTTTTGAGCCTTTTTATCGGGAATGTCTGGAATTCCCTTATTTCATTCAAAATTCATCTCCTTGCCTGAAATGTTATGCTGAACTTTGCTGGATAATTGATCCTTGGTTGTACCTCCCACTCTTTTGCCTTGCAAAATATCATATTCAAATTATTTTGATATTTTTTACGTTAAATATATTTAAATTTTACAATCATTTTCGCAAAACTTTGGGTTCCAAATTTTCTACTATTTATGCCCTTCCCCCACCTCAATACACCAAGCATTCTGATTTCTCCTATCACCAATCTGCTCTCTCTTCTATCATCCATTCCTTTCCCTTGTCCCCATCTTCTCTTTTGTCCTGTAGGATCAGATAACTTTCTATTCCCCATTACCAGTATTTCTTATTTCCTAGTAGCAAGAAAAATACTCAACAGTTGTTCCTAAAACTTTGAATTCCAACTTCTCCCCATTCCTCCCTCCCCACCCATTCCCTTTGGGAAGGTAGGCAATTCAATATAGGCCATATCTGTGTAGATTTGGAAATGACTTCGATAATAGTCGTGTTGTGTAAGAATAACTATATTTCCCTCCATCCTGTCCTGCCCCCCATTGCTTCTATTTTCTCTTTTAATCCTGTCCCTCCCCAATAGTATTGACTTCAAATTGCTCCCTCCTCCCATTGCCCTCCCTTGCATCATCCACCCCATGTTGCTTATCCCCTTCTCTCTCCCTTTCCTGTACTGTACGAGAGGTTTTCGTGGCAAAATGAGTGTGTATTTTATTCCTTCCTTTAGTAAAATGTGATCAGAATAAACTTCATATTTTTCTCTCAGCTTGCTTCTTTTTCCCTCCACTAAAATGTCTCCTACCTGCCTCTTCTATGAGAGATATTTGGCCTATTCCATTTCTCCATCTCTCCTCCCAATAAATTTCTCTTTCACTACTTAACTTCATTTTTTTAAGATATGATCCCATCCTATTCAATTCACTCTGTGTTCTCTGTCAGTCTGTGTGTGCGTGTATCTATGTGTATGTAATCACATCAAGTACCCAAATACTGAAAAGTTTCAAGAGTTACAAATATTGTATCTCCATGTAGAAATGTAAATAGTGCAATTTTAGTAAGTCCCTTATGACTTCTCTTTGCTGTTTACTTTTTCATGCTTATTCTCATTTTTATGTTTGAAAGTCAAATTTTTCTTTTCAAGTCCGGTCTTTTCATCAAGAATGCTTCAAAGTCCTCCATTTCATTGAAAGACCATATTTTCCCCTGAAGTATTATACTCGGTTTTGCTGGGCAGGTGATTCTTGGTTTTAGTCCTAGTTCCTTTGACTTCTGGAATCTCATATTCCATGCCCTTCTATCCCTTAATGTAGAAGCTGCTGGATCTTGTGTTATTCTGATTGCATTTCCACAGTACTTGAATTGTTTCCTTCTAGCTGCTTTAAATATTTTCTCCTTGACCTGGGAATTGTGGAATTTGGCCACAATGATCCCACGAGTTTCTCTTTTTGGATGGCTTTCATGCGGTGATCAGGGGATTCCTTGAATACTTATTTTGCCCTCTGGTTCTAGAATCTCAGGGCAGTTTTCCTTGATAATTTCATGAAAGATGATGTTTAGGCCCCTTTTTGATCATAGTTATCTGATAGTCCAATAATTTTTAGATTTTCTCTCCTGGATCTATTTTGCAAGTCAGTTGTTTTTCCAATGAGATATTTCACATTATCTTCCATTTTATCATTCTTTTAGTTTTGTTTTGTGATTTCTTGGTTCCTCATAAAGTAATTATTCTCCATGAGTTCCATTCTCATTTTGAAAGAACTATTTTCTTCAGTGAGCTTTTGAACCTCTTTTTCCATGTGGCTAATTCTGCTTTTGGAAGCATTCTTCTCCTCATTGGCTTTTTGAACCTCTTTTGCCAATTGAGTTAGCCGATTTTTCTTTTGATCCTGTCCCTACCCGAGTGTTTACTTCAAATTGCTCCCTCCACCCATTGACCTCCCTTCCATCATCCCTCCCCACCCTGCTTATACCCTTCTCTCCTACTTTCCTGTATTTTGTGATAGGTTTTCATAGCAAAATAAATGTGCATTTTTTTCCCTTTCTTTAGTTGAATGTGATGAGAGTAGACTTCATGTTTTTTACTCAGCTCTCCTCTTTTTCCCTGTACTAAAAAGTCTCCTGCTTGCCTCTTGAATGAGAGACAATTTACCCCATTCCATTTCACCCTCTCTCCTACCACTATATTTTTCTCACCATTTAGCTTATTTTTTTAAGATATGATCCCATCCTATTCAAAACACTCTGTGCTCTCTGTCTCTATGTGTGTGTGCATGTGTGTATATATGTGTGCGCACACACGTGTACGTGTGTGTATATGTATGTGTGTGTGTATGTGTGTGTGTATTCCCACCAACTACCTAGATACGGAATATTTTAAGAGTTACAATTATTGTCTTTCCACGTAGAAATGTAAACAGTTCGCTTTTTGTAAGTCCCTTATGTCTTCTCTTTGCTGTTTACTTTTTCATGCTTCTTCTCATTCTTGTGTTTGAAAGTCAAATTTGCTTTTCAGCTGTGGTCTTTTCATCAAGAATGCTTGAAAGTCCTCTGTTTCATTGAAAGATCATATTTTCCCCCGAAGTATTATACTCAGTTTTGCTGGGTAGGTGATTCTTGGATTCAGTCCTGGTTCCTTTGACTTCTGGAATATCCTATTCCACGCCCTTCGATCCCTTAATGTAGAAGCTGCTAGATCTTGTGTTATCCTGATTGTATTTCTGCAATACTGGAATTGTTTCTTTCTAGCTGCTTGCAACATTTTCTCCTTGACCTGGGAAATCTGAAATTTGGCCACAATGTTCCTAGGAGTTTCTCTTTTTGGATCTCTTTCCAGTGGTGATCGGTGGATTCCTTGAATACTTATTTTGCCCTCTGGTTCTAGAATATCAGGGCAGTTTTCCTTGGTAATTTCATGAAAGACCATGTCTAAGCTTTTTATTTGATCAAGGCTTTCAAATAGTCCCATAATTTTTAGATTTTCTCTCCTGGATCTATTTTCAATGTCAATTGTTTTTCTATAAGATATTTCACATTATCTTCCATTTTTTCATTCTTTTGGGGTTTTTTTGGGGGGTGATTCCTTGGTTTCTCAGAAAATCATTAACCTCCATCTGTTCCATTCCAATTTTGAAAGAATTATTTTCTTCGGTTTGCTTTGGACCTCCTTTTCCATTTGGCTAATTCTGCTTTTGAAAGCATTCTTCTCCTCATTGGCTTTTTGAATCTCTTTTGCCAATTGAGTGACCTATTTTTCAATGTGTTATTTTCTTCAGCATATTTTTGGGTCTCCTTTAGCAGTGTGTTGACCTGCTTTTCATATTATTCTTGCATCTCTCTCATTTCTCTTCCCAGTTTTTCCTCCCCCTTTCTTACTTGATTTTCAAAATCCTTTTTGAGCTCTTCCATGGCCTGAGGCCATTGAATATTTATTTTGCATGTTTGGGATGCAGAAGCCTTGACTTTTATGTCTTTCCCTGATGGTAAGCATTATTCTTCCTCATCTGAAAGGATTGGAGGAGATATCTGTTCACCAAGAAAGTAACTTTCTACGGTCTTATTTTTTTTACATTTTTTGGGCATTTTCCCCATCAATTACTTGACTTTTGAGTCCTTTGTCAAGAGTAGGGCATACTCTGGGAATCTCTGAGATCTCAGTTCCTCCAAGGTGGCATAATCAAGTGTGTATTGGTCTGGAAGCAGAGAGGGATTTTGGTGCCCAAAATCTTAGCAGATATCTCTCCACAGCCACTTGGCCTTCAGTTCTGCCAAGGCAGCACTGCTGGCTGATTTTCAGATAAGGTTAATGGGTAGGACCACCATTCAGTTGGAGGCAAAGGCCATCTTGCCAGGGGCCTCCACCCAGAGCTGAGGTAAGAGTCAGCTCTTCAGTGCCCCCAGGGTTTTTATGCTTCAACAATGGCATGGTCTGTACTGGCTGCTGAGCAGCCTCTGTGGCCACTGTCTACTGCTAGAGCTATGGGAAGGCCCTTCTCCCTTCCTTGTCAGCTGATAAAACCCCTTCACTGACCTTTGGCACTTGTGGGTTGAGGGATCTGAGGAAACACTGCTGTGACTGAAGATTCTGCCCCCAAGGTGTCCTCCTCCCAGAGTTTCATTGCACCGTGCCACCAATGTTGGACTGGGCTCCATGCTTGGCTCCTCTTCCAGTGCACCTGATGTTTTCATGGGCCTTTCAGGTCACCGTGGGCTGGAAATCTCCTCTGCTCTGTTGTTCTCCACTGCTGCTGCTCCAAAATTTTTTGAGACCCCCCCTCTCTACAGGTATTTTATAGGCTGTGGGGGGAGACCCTGTGTAAGTGCATCTTTATAATCTACCATATTGGCTCCACTCCGGGAAAGAAAATATTTTTAACTCTTGAATCTTTTCTCAGTATTTGGGTAGTTGGAGAGATCAGAGATAGTACATACACACACACATGCACATACAGACACATAGATAGATAGAGAGTACAGGGTGTGTTATATGAGAAGAGAGGATACACACACACACACACACACACATACACACACACAAATAAATTAAAATAGAAATTAAGGGATTAAGGAGAAAAATTCCAGGAAAAGAAAGGGAGTAATGGAACAGGGCAGGCTGTAATTCACTAAAGAGATGAGAAAAATCTTATTCAATGGAGGAGATAAGGGAGAAGGGGAGAGGGGAAAAATAAAGCTACTCTCCCCACATGTGGCTGAAGGAGGGAATAACATGCTCACTAAATTTGTTAGGAAAATTTTTATCACACCACAGGAAAGTAGGAAAGGAGGGGACAAGTGGGGTGAGGGGAATGATAGAAGGGAGGGCAAATGGAGAAGGGAGTCACTAGTAATAAACACTTTTGAGAAGGGACAAGATCAATTGTAGGGGGGAAATAAGGGGGCTAGGGTAGAACAGAGGACAATATAATTAGTATTTCACCACATAATTATTATGGAAGTCTTTTGCAATAGAACACACATTTAGTCTGTATTAAATTGCTTCCCTTCTCAATTGGGCTGGGGAGGGAGGTGGGGAGGTAGAGATGTTGGAATTCAAAGTATTAGAAACGAATATTGAGAATTTTTATTGCACATAATGGGGAAATAAGAACTCCAGGGAATGGGGTATGGAAATTTATCTTGCCCTGAAATAAAAGAGAGAAGATGAGGGGAGGAGAAGGGTGGGGTGTGATGGAGGGAAGGGTACATTGAGGGAAGGAGTAATCAGAATGCAAGAAATTAGGAAGCAGGGGGAGGGGAGTGATGGGGAGAAAAATTGGGCAGGTTACAAACTGAGGTAAAAGCAATTATTATTAAAACAACAGACTGAATTAATTACTGAGAATAAAACAATGACATCTTCACTTTGGAGAAAAGAATTTTAGTCTAAATTTCCTAGAGGAAGGTAACCTTGGGTAAAATTTGACATTGATAGAAAAGTCAAGGTTTTAATGGTAAATTAGATTTTATGATTGCCATTTAATCAGGAACTAGGACATGTATAGAAAGGCATGTAAGCCACTTAACACTTGCCTCAAAAGTTGTTCTTTATCCAAAGTGAAACTATAATCATATTTGAAACCTGGTTTTTGGAAGGTGCTATTTTTAGATGCTATGAGACTATTAAGTGACTGTTCTTCTGAGTCGAACTTCAGGTATGGCTAGCAAGAAAGGCGATCTGAGCCTCCAATCCATGATGCCTGTAAGCTGATAAGATGTGGTATGAACTGCATAAGGTGATCTCAAGGGAAGGGTGGGAGAGCGGCTGTTCAGGATGGGCTGAGGTGGGATTCTCCTGACTCAGTTTCTCCTCTGACACCTGGCAGACTTTAAACCTGACTGAATGCAAATGGATAATCTAATCCTGCCTGGAAACTGATATGAAGTTGGAGAGATATTGTATCCCTGCTATGTCCCTATGCTTGGTGACAATTTACTATAGTCAAAAGATTTGTAAGCTTAATACCAGATCTATTCAATTTTAGATTATTGGTAGGGAAACATCTGAGGCTGTCCAAAATTAAGCTATTAGGCATAGGACTTTAGACCAACAACATTAAATTAGGGTCCTTTAGTTCTTAGTAATACTGTGGAGACAATTAGGTCAAGAGTTTGTGAAGTTAACAACATAAATATTATTTGCATCTCAGTTGGTTAATGTAAAAAAAATTATTTTATTGTCCATATTTTAAATGCTTTCGAAAGAAGCACCAAAGAAGCACCTGACCAAAAGTTTGGATTGCTTTATCTGTTATAAACTTTGTTAAAAACAAAACAAAACAAAACAAAAACAAAGGTAACACACCTGAACTCACACAAAGCAAAAGCAAAAATAGATCCAATTTAAAAAGATAAGAAAGGAAACTAACACCTGCTAAAATACACCAAAGACAATGAAGCAATATCATTTCTAAACATCAAAATACTAATTTATAAGGCAACTTAATTCATGGAGAAGAAGATAAGGAAGTTATAGGAAGAAACAGACAGCAAAACTACTCTTGTGGAGGACCTCATCTTCATCCTCTTTGAATGAGATAGAACTAACCACAAAATAAACAAGAAAGAAATTAAGGAAATGAATACTATATTAGAAAGTATGATATGGGAGACCTCTAAGTAAAACTGAATGGGAATTGAAAGGAATACACCTTTTGCTCAGTGGTACAAGACAAACTATACAAAAATTGGCCATGAACTAGAATATAAAAACTTCAAAATTTGATGGGGAATAGAAAGTTTGAATGCATCTTTATTTTAGATAATGATGCAATAAAACTTATATACACTAAGGGGTAATGGAAAGATAGACTAAAATTTATAGAAAATTAAATAATCTTATCCTAATGAATGTGTGGGTCAAACTACAAATCATAGGAAAAATTCATATCTTCATACAAGAGAATGACAATGATAAGACAATGTACCAAAACTTACAGGATGAAGCCAAAGTAGTTCTTAGCAGAACTTTTATAGCTCTAAATGATTACATGAATATAATAGAGAAAGAACAAATCAATGAATTGGGTATGCAAAGAAAAAAATGTAAAGAAGAAACAAATTAGGAATCCAAATTAAATATCAAATTAGAAATACTAAAAACCAAAAGAGATTAATAAAACTGAAATTATGAAAACTCTTGAATACATAAAACAAAGAGTTTGTTTTATGAAAAGGAAAACAATAAAATAGATAACTCTTTGGTTAATTTGACTTAAAAAGGAAAAAAAAGTGAAAACCAAATTACCAGAATCAACACTCAAAAGAGTGAGTTCACCAACGATGAAGAGGAAATTGAAACAGTAACTAGGAACTATTTTGCCTCACTGTTAACAAATACATTTGACAATTTTAGTGAAATGAATGGATATTTTAAAAAAAATAATATTTATTGCCCAGATTAATAGAAGAGAAAATAAAATACTTAAATAAACACATCTCAGAAAAATAAATTGAAAATGCCATCAATCACATCCCTAGGAAAATACCTCCTGGCTAAGATGAATTTACTAGTGAATCCTATCAAATTTTAGAAGAATAATAATTTCCAATACTATTTAGACAATTTTTGAATATAGGTCAAGAAGTCCTACCAAATTCTTTTTATGATACAAAATACAATACTGAAATCTAAACTGAGAAGAGTCCAAATTATATATATATATATGGCAGTTTCCCTAATGAATAATATACATATATGTATATATAATATACATATATTATATTAATGTACATATATATGGTAGTTTCCCTAATGAATATAGATGCAATTTTTTTATTTTAACATTTCATAAAATAGTAATTTATTTCAACTTTTTTCAGTTTTTAACAATCACACAAGTCTTAAATTTTATCCCCCTTCCTCCCCTTCCTCCCTTTTCTCTCCTTCCCCAAGACAACATGCACATTCCACACGTGCATTCTTATTAAAGACATTTTCACGTTAGTCACTTTTAACAGAAGATTTTTTTTTTTAAATTGGAGGAACCTTGAGAAAAATTAAACAAAACATAAAACAAGAGGAAAGAATCTGCTTCATTCTGGGTTCCGATTTCACGGTTCTTTCTTTGGATGTGGATGTCATTTTGTCTCAAGAGTCCTTTGGGGATGTTTTAGGTCTTGAACTGCTGTGAAGGGCTTAGTCATCAGAAACAGTCTTGGCATACTGTGGCTGTTACTATGTATAATGTTCCCCTGGTTCTTCTATTTCACTCAGTATCAGTTCATACAAGTCTTTCCAGGTTTTTCTGAATTTTGACTGTTTGTCATTTCTTGCAGTGCAGTGGTATGCCATTATATTCATATATCACAGCTTGTTCAGCCATTCCCAAATTGATGAGGATTCCCTCACTTTCAAGTTCTTAGCCACTACAAAAAGATCTGCTATAAATATTTTAGTACATGTGGGTCCTTTTTCTCATTTTTATGATCTCTTTGGGATATAGCCCTAGGAGCAATATTGTTGGGTCAAAGGATAAACACATTTTTGTAACCCTTTGGCCATAGCTCCGGTGATTGAATTAGCTCACAGTTCCACCAACTGTGAATTAGTGTTCTAACTTTCCCACATTTTCTCCAACATGTATTATCTTCCTGGTTTGTCATATTAGCCAATCTGATAGAGGTGATGTTGTACATCAGAGGTGTTTTGATTTCATACAAAATTTAAAAAAAATTAGCAAAAATACTGCAGCTTTTTGTCATGAGAATAATACACTTTGATAAGGTAGGATCTATACCAGGAATGCAGGACTGGTTCAATACTAGGAAAATAATGATGAAAAAATTGATCATATCAAGAACAAAACTAACAGAAACCACATGATTATCTTAATAGATGCAGAAAAAAATACTTTGACAAAATAGAACATACATTCTTATTAAAGCACATCTTCCTAATGATAAGTAGAATCTATGGAAAGTCAGCAGCAAGTATTGTACTTAATTGGGATAAGCTGGAAGCATTTCCATTATGATCAGGGGTGAAATAAGGATGTCCATTATTGCTGCTGTTTTTCAGTTCAGTACGACAAACATTAGCTGTAAGAAAAAGAAAAAAAAATTGGAACAGGCAAAGGAGAATAAAAGCTATCATTCTTTCCAGAAGACATGATGGTATACTTACAGAGTCCCAAAGACTCACATAAAAACTACTTGAAATGATTATCATAATAAAATGAAAACATTTAGTAAAGTTGCAGGATATAAAATAAATGCACGTAAATTATGGGCATTTCTATATATTATTCACACAGTTCAGCACAAAATATTTTTTTTAAATTCCATGTAAAGTTACTATAGACATTATAAAATATTTGGGAGTCTGCCTGTCAAGAGGAATCCAGTAAAATTCCATGAACACAATTACAAAACACTTTTCAAACAAATAAAGTAAATTCTAAATAATTGGAAAGACATAAGCTGCTCGTGAATAGGATGAGCTAATATAATAATAATGACAATTCTAACTAAATTAGTTTACTTATTCTATATCATACCAAGCAACTTACCCCCAAATTATTTTATACAGCTAGAAAAATAGCAAAATTCAGCTGGAGGAAGTAAAGGTCCAAAAAATCAAGGAGATTAATGAGAGAGATGCAAAGGAAGGTGGCCTAGCCACATAAGATCTAAAATTATATTATAAAGCAGCAATCATCAAAATACTTGGTACTCAGAAACAATTTGTTATATCAGTGGAAGGTTAGGTACACAGGAACCAGCTGTTTGATAAACCTAAAGACTGTGACTTCTGGGATAGGATTCCACTATTTGACAAAAACTTCTTGGAAAACTGGAAAATAGTATGACAGAGAGTAGACATAGACCAACCTCTTACTGGATAGCAAAATATTCAAAACAAGCACACAATTTAGATATAAAGGTGGATACTGTAGGCAAACTGAGAGAGCAGGCAATAGTTTACCTATCAGATTCATGGAGAATGGAAGAATTTATCATGGAAAAAGAGATAGAGAGCATTAACAAATTCAAAGTGGATAGTTTTCATGACATTAAATGAAAAAGTTTTTGCACAAACAAAGCTAATGCAACCAAGATTAGAATGGGAGCTAGAAGCTGGGAAATGTGTTTTTTCCATCCATTGTGTCTCTAATAAAGGACTCATTTCTTAAATGTGTAGAGAACTGAGTCAAATTTCTAAGACTGCAAGTCATTCATCAATTGATAAATTGTCAAAGGATATGAACAGGCAATTATCAGATGAAGAAATTAAAGCTATCTATAACCATGCAAAAAATGCACTAAATCATCACTGATTAGAGAAATGCAAATAGAGAGACTCTTAAGTATCACATCACATCTATCAGACTAGCTAACATGACAAAACAGGAAAGTGATAAATGCTGAAGAAGATGTGGGAAAATTGTAACAATAATGCATTGTGGGTGAATTTGTGAACAGATCCAATTATCCAATCATTCTGGATAGCAATTTGGAACTATGCCCAAAAGAATATAAAATGTGCATACCATTTTACCTAAAAATACCACTTCTAGGTCTTCGTTGCAAAGAGATATAAAAATGGAAAAAGGACACATATGCACAAAGTTATTTGTAGTTGCTCTTTTTGTCTTGCCAAGAATTGAAAATTGATGGGATACTCACCAGTAGGGGAATGGCTAAACAAGATGTGGTATATAAACATAATGGAATACTGTTTTGCTATGAGAAGTGATGAGCAGACAGACTTTAGAAAAACCTGTAAAGTCCTCAATGAACTGATGAAGAACTAGGATAACATTATATACAGTAACAGCAAAAATATGTGAAGCCTAATTTTGGGAGACATCTCTTCTTAGTGAAGCAAGGATCCCATACAATTTCAAAGGACTAATCGAAAATGCTAATCACATCTGGGAAAGATATGTGCAGTCTGAATGCAGATTGAAGCATATTATTTGGTCTTGATCATTTAATTCTTTTTTTTTTCTTTGTGTCTTCTTTTGTTTGTTTCTTCTTTCTTGTAGCTTCTCCCACTGGTTCTAGTTTTTCTTTACAAGATTACTAATGTGAAAATAAGTTCAATATGAAGGAGATGACTAATGTGAAAATAAGTTCAATATGAAGGTATATGTTGAACTTATACCATAATATATACCATCTTGGAGTGGGGAAGGGGAGGGGGGAATGGGGAGAAAAATGAGAACTAAAAATTTCATTGAAGTGAATGTTGGAATCTAAAGATAAATGAATTAATTTGAAAAAGAACTATTGGAAGTCTTTTATTTAAATATCCTTCCCCTCCCCACCCCCAAAGTCTTCTACTCAGGTTTGTTAGGTAGGCTATTTTTTTGTTGTTATCCTAGTTCTTTTGTTTTCTGAAATATTTTATTCCAACCCCCCCCCCCCATTTTCAATATAGAAGCATCAATGTCTTGCAAGATGTTGGTTGTGGTTCCATGACATTCTTGACAGATTTTTGAACACATTTTTCTTGACCTGGCAGTTCTGGAATATAGATATGATATCCCTGACAGTTTTTATATGGGGATCACTTTTAAGAAGTGATTGATGTTGTTCTATGTCACCCTCTGGATCTAAGATATTTCGGCAGTTTCTTTTAAAATTCTTGAAATATTATTCAAATTCAGAGAAAGAACTATGGACTTTCAATATAGAATGAAATATACTTCTTTACTTTTTCATTTTATCTCTTTCTTGTGGTTCTCTTGTTTTGCTATGGTTCTTTTTTTCACAACATGACTATGCACATATGATAAACTGTGTCAGATTTCATGCTTTCTTGAGGATTGGGGAGGGGAGGGATAGGGGGAGAAAAAAGATGGAACTCAAAATCTCATTAAAATGAATGTTGTAAACTATCTTTACATGCATTTAAAAATAAAATACTACTAACTTGAAAAAATTCTCAAATATGTAGAAAACTAAGTCAAATTCATAAGACTACAGTTCGTTTCAGAATTGATAAATGCTGAAAGATATGAACAGGAAGTTTTCTGATGAAGAAATTAAAGGAAATTGTAGCAATATAAAAGTATTCTAAATCACTATTAATTAGAGAAATGCAAACAAAAATGACTCTGAGGTACCATCTCATTCTTATAAGATTGGCTTATATTACAGAAAAAGAAATGGTAAGTATTGTAGAAGATATGTGAAAATAGGGGCATTAATGCATTGTTGGTAGATTTGTGAATTGATCTAAACATTCTAGAGAACAAATTGGAACTATGACCAAGGAGTGCTAAAATTATGCATGCACTTTGATATAGCAATCCTACTATTAGGTCTGCATCCCATCACCTGTATCAGCAAGTACCCCAACATACAGAGGGGTCCTGCTATCACAGGCTTTTAGATCTGCATTCACAAAAGGAAAGCTACCTTTTGAGTGGTTAGTAATCACTTTAATCAAGCAAATATATCATTCCTTTAATCAGGCACACATATCATTCAGTTAGTTCAGGGAGTCATCACCCTGAACTTCAAAGAAAATACAGAGAAATCAAAAGATCAACAGATGTGTCTTCCTCTGCCTGAATTCAACAGATAATGAGACACCAACTGTCTCATCATAGTTACTAGAGAGGAAAGCAAAACCTCTGGGTTTTCAAGCTCCCCAGAGTCCTTATGTGACACTCAAACCTTCTTACCAAAAAGTAAACCCCAAAGTAAAACCTCATACTCAGAGTATTTATACCTCTTTTAGAGCCAGGGGCCATCCCAACCCATGAGAGCCCGTGTCTCAATAACAAAAGCTCTGGGTGTTTCAACAAATCTTTTCCTGTTCAAACTCCCCTTTTAGTGCAGGCCTACTAAAGAGTGGGAAAGATCTTTAATCAAATTAACAATATAAATACATGTACTGTTTCTAGTTAATTACAAACTCTTGTTTCTGCACTATTAAGATAACAGGAAGAACAGTTTTGCATGATTACTCAGTGTGTGATAGGAAGTTGGATGGTTAGACAATCAAAGGACTACTAAACTAGCATGTTTATATTGAATAAAACAAGAAATCATTAACCTCATTGGGATGCAGCAGCAATGGAGTTATTTTAATAGAGATGGTAATGTTGAAAATGAGGTTGTGGATGCTGAAGCTTGGTAAATTTATACTTTCATTGTAAGAAGAAAAGACATGTTTACTTGTGTTATGTGAATATGGAACATGCTATAAAAGAAAACGAGTGATTAGGGTAGAGTTTGAATTGCTGTCTCAGTGGACACTTAAATCATTCCTAAGGCATTTGGAACATATAAGTTTAGTTTTGATATTGGCTTTTTTGTTTGTGGGTCCTTTTAGTATACTTTCCTTTTTTCTCTCTTTATGTTGTAAATTTCTGTTTTTGCATGGAAGAAATTTCACCTAGAAGAGAGAAGAGAGTTGGTCTGCTATGATGTTTGTACGTAAAAATAGCACAATAAAATGAATAAGAAACTGCAATGAGATTGACTCCTCCCTGGAAATATTTCCTACTCAATTGCATGAGGAAAGAGATTCTTCTTAAATATGGATTTAGGGTAGGAAGGGGAAAAGATGCTTACATCTAGATTCACAGACCATTAGAACAAGAAGGAAATTTGGAAATCATGCAGTTCAACCATCTGATTTTACAAATATAGAAACACAGGACAAGAGGATTTGAATGACATACAAATAGTTAAACAAGTTTACCACAGATTCAAACCTAGATCACATAAGAGTCAATAAACCTAAGTCTAATTAATCCATGATCTTTGTAATATAACTTGATTACTGTAATGAGAATTACAGTAATTTCTACAACGGTGTACTGATTCTCTAATGGAGATACTTTATATAGGGGCAGTCCAGTAGTGCATATAATATGGACTTTGATTCGCGAAGGCTTTGATTTAAATGCCATCCTGAAAATGATGTGACAGTATTTAAATAACTTGACTTCTCTTGTGATCAGTTTCCTTATTTGTAAAATTAAAGAATAAAACTTCCAGAGTTTTAAATTATATCCTAACTCTAAATCTATAAAACTATGAAGAAGAGAAGTTATATAAATTCTGTCTTTGACATTAGTTTATTCTCTCTTCCCTGGTAATCTACTTCTCTGGCTTCATTAACTAGTGAATGATTCTTCCATCTCCATCTTGGCCCCTAATCTCTTCTCCAGATCTACAATCTCAGATTTCCATCTGCTCTCTGGACATTTCTAATTGGGTCTCCGGACAATACCTTGAGCTTAACAACCTTCTTCTCTTCAAAAAAAATCAAATGCATACATGCACACATACACACGTATGTGTATATTTTTTCCTCTTCAACCTCCACCTTGTAACTTTCCTATTTCTCTTTATGGCCATGCAGTCCATAACCCCAGTTACTCAAGTTCAAAAGCTCAGAGTTATATTTGACTCTTCTGATTTCTCTCAAAATATGTAACTCACTGCCAAGTCAGAAAATCCCACTTCAGAAATACTTCTCTCATCCACCTTTTGCTTTCCCTCAGCCACAATCTTAGTAGAGATTTGTATTACCTCTGAACTGAACTGGAATGGTAAATCATCTTTCTATTTCCAATATATCTCCACTCCAAAATAACTTACATCACTACTGATATATACATATGCACATATGTACACATATGCACATATATGCACACATATACATATACATGTGCATACACTGATATATTTCTAATGCATTATTCCAATTACATTACTACTCTGCTAATCAAACAAAAACAACCTTCAATGATAGTCTGTTTACTCCAGTACAGTAACAAATCATTCAAAGGTTGTATCAAACGAGAAGACCTCTATGACAGTTCTTCCCCTACATTGTTTCAACCCACATTTCCCGCCTTAGTTCATGCTACTTCCCTTCATAGATTCCATATTTTACTCAAAATTGACTATTCATCCTTTTCAATTTTTGGTTCTTCCTTTTCCCTAGAATTAAACTGATCATTCCAGGTTTCATAGTTTCTTCACACCATACCACATGCCTGAAATGCACTTTTTATTCTTCAAGATTGACTCAAGATTGTTCCTCTTCAATGAAGTCTTGCTTGAAACTCAATCTGGAAGTCTTCTCTTGTTGAATTAATTTTATTGTTTTGAATAGACCTCTCAGTATTTATTGCTTAATTTCAAACAAAGTCATTTGAAAACTCACACTATAGAAATATAATCAAATCAACACTGCCATTGATTTTCAAAAGGCCATACAAACCAGCTGCCCTAATGTTCCATTCACTCTCTTTCTGACCTTCTAGACTGCAATACTATTTCATGGTGACCAAACCCCTCTATATGCTCTCTTGCCTTATTAGATCAAAAAGTCTTGGAGGGTCTCAGTTTTGTATTCGTATCTCCAGACCTGAGCACAGTATGTAGCAAACAATAAGTTCTTTTTTTTTTATCTTATTTTGTTTTGCTTTTTCATTTCTCATCTTCCATAAAATATTTTAAACTACTTTAAAGGAGAAAATGTAATTGATTTCATAATTGCATCCACAGCTGCTAACATAGTTTTTATAAATATAGAGGGTTGAAGGAATAGAGTGATAAAAACAGAGTGATAAAAAAGATCGATAGATACATAGATGATGGATTTAATATACCTACATACACACAGAGTACATAAATATTTTATATTTATATGCCATTGTTCCTATAGGATATCTACCATGTATTCTAAAGGTTACACACACATATATGTGTAATTATGTATATGAGAATATTTTAGAAATTGTGATGTAATAATGAAATAAAATTTTCCCTTTGGGTTTATATTATATATGCAATATGTGCATGCAAAATTCACATGCATATGCCATATATGTGTGTGTGTATGTGCAAAGATGCACAGAGATATTCCTATATATCATATATGTCTCCTCCTCCAAATTAAAACTATTATGGAGTCTGTGGTGTAACCATATCGTAAGGACATATTTGTTTCAAATGAATTACCCTGTTTTGGAAAATCTGCTTTAAAGCTCAAATCGATTCATGATCGTATAAAAATAAGCATTTCTTCAAAATATACAGATGCCAAATTACCTATGCCTACTCAGAGAATCTGACTTCAAATCCTACCTTTCTTATTATTAAATCTCTGTCATTGACCAAGTTACATTATCTTGTTGGAACTCACTTTGTTCATCTGTTAGAAGAAGGATTTGGATGAGATTACCATTCAATTACTTTACAGTTGTAGTTCCATGATCTTATATGACATTCAGTGAACTTTTATTCCTGTACTTTCAGAAATCCTCTAGAAAAGATATCCAATATACTTCCAGATTTTCTGCTAAACTTTTAATGTTTCAGGAACCAGGACAGTAGCGCTCTGATTACCCTTCTGTTATCCCTAAATCACCTCATAACAGCTTTGCCAATCATTTCACTGATTATATCTTTAAGTACATAACTTGTAAATAATTCATAATTAAGAGTTTGCTATAGATTATATGAATCTACTATATCTAATTATCCATTTGCATTAAACTTGTATATACATATGTAATATATACATGCACACAGAGACACATATAAGTTTATACACAATGGATATGTTGCTGTTGTAGTTATGCAGAAGGTTGTGTAGCTGTTGTTGGCTGCATAGAAATGTCAGTCCATCTGAAATATTTTTTTTATTTTTTTAAAGAGTTTAGTCTTTCATAATTTACCATTTTGTAGAATCCAAAAGTACTATTACCAAAAACATGTATTTTTTTGTTATTTCAGTGTGGGAAAGCTTGGGATTATCAAGAAGCAATGAGTCATAATAGAGAGGGCACTGGTTTTAGAATCCCATTATCTTAGTTTGAGTATGAACTTTGCTATCTCTATGACCTTGGCTAAGTGATTTGACTATCTAGGCCTCTTTTTCCTCAGCTATAAAATCAGGCTTTTTCACTAGGCCTTCTAATAGCCCTTCTAAACAGGATTCTATGATACTATGATCTCATAAAAGTTCTGCAGTTCTAAAACATCATCTAGTTCATTTACATTTTATTCAACTTTAGACCAAGCCTCCATAGCCTCTAAGATTTTATCCATGATAGAAATGGAAATAGAGATAGATATAGATTGATAAGGAAATATACATAGATGATTTATAGATAGAAATAGCTATAGGGCACAGATAGATAAAAGTATTTAGATATGTATGCATTTAAAAGTTTAAATTAATGGCTACTAAATTAAAATGAATGTCATTTGTGTCTAAAAGCTCTTTGGACAATATCACCAGCATGATTGTCAGAGAATATGAGAATAAACGTTTAAAGAATGTAGTCTTCTGAATATATTTGATTCTCAACTCAATAAAGTTTATTCATAGTGTTCCCTTCTTAATACTTTTTAGTGTCCATATATGTTTAATGTATTTTCTGGTTAACATGAAGAAATTTTTCCCCTTTACTCTGTTGGTTAGCTAAAATGATATATCCCTTATTTCTACTTTCTGTTTTTAAATGAGCGCTTACAGAAGACATCAAAATACGACAGAAGGAAAGCTTGAATAAAGCAAATTAATAGAGATTGAACTGTAAAACCATCTTAGATCATCTTATTAGTAAGTAATTCTGTAATTCTTAATAGAAACTTCACACCAACAACAATGAATTGAACTGAATATTTTGAAATAAAAATGCAATACAAATAAGTATAATAGTAGAATAATAGACCTAAGCTTAAAAGTGACCACAGAGATCATGTAGCCCAACTATATCATTTTTCAAAAGGGGAAACTAAGACCTAGAGAGGTAAAGAACTTGTCAAGTTCATGCAGATAATAATGAGGATAACTGTGATTCCAATCTAGGTCTTCTTATTCTAGATCGAGAACTCTTTCTCCTACACTGTATTATGTTGCGCAGATCCAGCACTTCTTATTCTCTGCATTCTGGTTTATTTTTTCTATTCCACTCAGTTACATGTAAGGACATGTACCCTCAGTGAGACTAGAAAGAATACTAGTCAATTGATAATTTTCTGATTTATCCCTTCCTTTTTGTATCTGAATTCTAAATCTATGAATTAGAATAGTACTGTGGTTAATGAAAAGGTCGTTGGAATAAGGATTCTTGATTTCAATAATGAAAAGGTCTTTGAAATAAAGATTCTTGGTTTCAAAACCTAGAATATCTGTTTATTTCCTTTGGTAACTTCAATCTTTAAGTCTCAGATTCTTGATTTGCAAAATGAAATTAAATGATATCTAATGTCCCTCTGAAATGCAATTCTTCTGATTATAAATACAGAAAGAATTTTCAACTATGTGGAAGATAACTTTAAAATCCCACTCAGATGTCAGATATTTAATTATTCAATATTGTCTTTCATATTGTAAAGTTGACATGGTATTAATGGCAGTCTTTTCACTTTTTTATTCAAAGGTTTTTTTTTTAATTTCTTGGTATGGCTTATAATCAACTTTTTCTACCTATATGATCTAGAATTCCTATGCAAGGTAGGGAAAAATTAGATAATCTCTATGTGGAAGCCTTGAAGATAAACATTAGAGAGCATTGGGGGGGTGGAGCCAAGAATAGAAAGACACACATACTCTAACTCTTCCCCTACAGACCATAAAACACCCATAATGAATGACACTTAAAAAATTCTAGAGCAGCAGAAGTTACAGAACGATGAAGTGGAGGAGGTTTTCAGTCCAGCGTGACCCGGAAGGTCAACAGGAAAAGTCTGCCTCCCTGGACTCTGAGTGAAGCCCAACCCAGCCTTAGCCATGCAATGCCAGGAGGAACAGGGCCAGAGCATGCCTCAGAGGCAGAACCGCCAGCAGGAGCAGTAGAGGTTCAAAGAACCCTCAACTCACAGGCATCAAAGACACTTCAAAGGTCAGGGAGAGAGCTTTTTCACATCTGTAACAAGGGATCAGGATCCTCCCCTAGGTTTGCCTGCAGGTGGCAGCAGCAGCAGGAAGCAGTGACTTCAGTGACTGTAGCCTGCTGCAGGCATTGGTGGAGTCCACCTTAAAGGCCCTGGGGGTACTGAGTAGCTTATCTGAGCCTCAGCCCAGAGGGGCGGCCTCACCCCTACCTACAGCCCCTGGGGGAATTGAAAAGCTGGTCTGACTCACAGTCACAAGCCAGGCCAGGGAGTGAATTCTTCTCCCTTGATTGTGCCACCTTGGAGGAACTGAGATATGACAAGTCCCCAGAGTATACCCTATTCTTGAGAAAGGAGCCAAAAGTCTAGTAATTGGTTGGGAAAAATGCCCAAAGAAGCAGAAAAAATAAGACAATAGAAGGATACTTTCTTGGTGAACAGGTTTTTTCTCCCACCCTTTCAGATGAATAAAACAATGTTTACCAAGAGGTTAAGATATAAAAATCAAGACTTGTGCTTGCCAAAAATCCAAAATAAATATGCAATGGGATCAGGCCATGGAACAACCCAAAAACAATTTTGAAAATGAAGTAAGAAAGGTGGAGGAAAAACTGGAAAGAGAAATGAGAGAGGTGTAAGAAAAGAATGAAAAGCAGGTCAACACCTCGCTAAAGGTGACCCCCCCCCAAAAAAAAAAATGGACAGCCCATAAATTACCTATAAAAAGAACTCCCAATGGTTTCTGGAGCAGTGGAAGCCAAGCAGCAACAGAGTAGAGGAGATTTCTGTTCCAGAGAGCCCCTGAAAAAACCCGTCACCAAAGATTCGTCATGCACCACACCTGGAGCAGAGGCCAGCCCTACCTTGGCTGCGCGGCCCCTGAGAGGAGCAGATCAGAGCAGGCTTCAGGGATGGAATTTCGGCGGCAGTGAATGTACCTCTACCCACAGGCGCACAGGTCAGTGAGAGAACCTTCTGGACTGGCTGAGAGGAGAGTGGGGTGTCTCCATAACTCAGGCCCCCTCGGGAGACAGCAGCAGGGGGAAGCAGCACACAGGAGCTCCCAAAGCAGGCAGGAGCTCAGAACTATTATTGAAGGTCTCCGCATAAACTCCACGAGGGAATAGAGCTTGGGAAATGTCCCTGCCACCATCTGAGAACCTGAATTTAATCTTAACCTGAATAGCAGCCGTGTCCTCCTCTGAAAGCCCTGAGGATGGGGAGCAGCATTTGAATGTCAGACCCGAAGCACTAGTGAGGCTGGTGTGGAGAACAATCTCAGAAGTCAAGTAACTGGCTGGGAAAATGGCCAGTAAAGGGAAAAAATATAAGACCATAGAATGTTACTTTCTTGGTGAACATATATTTCCTCCTTTCATTTCCGATGAGGAAGAACAATGCTTACCATCAAAGAAAAACATAGAAGTCAAGGCCTCTGTATCCCAAAAATCCGAAATAGATATCGAATGGGCTCAGGCCATGGAAGAGCTCAAAAAGGATTTTGAATATCAGGGTAGACAGGTGGAGGAAAAACTGGGAAGAGAAATGAGAGAGATGCAAGAAAAGTATGAAAAATGGGTCAATACTTTGCTAAAGGAGATACAAAAAAATGCTGAAGAAAATCACACCTTGAAAAATAGGCTCACTCAATTGGCAAAAGAGGTTCAAAAAGCCAATGAACAGAAGAATGCTTTCAAAAGCAGAATTAGCGAAATGGAAAACGAGGTCAAAAAGCTAAATGAAGAAAATAGTTCTTTCAAAATTAGAATGGAATAGATGGAGGCTAATGACTTGCTCAGAAACAAGAAATCACCAAAACAAAAAAAAAATGAAAAAAATGCAAGAGAATGTGAAATATCTCATTGGAAAAACAGGTGACCTGGAAAATAGATGCAGGAGAGACAATTTAAAAATTATGGGACTACCTGAAAGTCATGACGAAAAAAAGACCCTAGACATTATCTTTCATGGAATAATCAGGGAAAACTGCCCTGATATTCTAGAAATAGAGGGTAAAATAAGCATCTAAGGAATTCATCGATCACCACCTGAAGGAGATCCAAAAAGATAAATTCCTAGGAGTATTGTGGCCAAATTCCAGAATGCCTAGGTCAAGGAGGAAATATTGCAAGCAGCTAGAAAGAAACAATTCCAGTATTGTGGAAATAAAATCAGGATAACACAAGATCTAGCAGCTTCTACATTAAGGGATTGAAGGGCATGAAATAGGATATTCCAGAAGTCAAAGAAACTAGGACTAAAACTAAGAATCACCTACCCAGAAAAACTGAGTAT
The DNA here is from genome assembly GCA_023548195.1 of Bettongia penicillata ogilbyi. Classification (NCBI taxonomy): domain Eukaryota; kingdom Metazoa; phylum Chordata; class Mammalia; order Diprotodontia; family Potoroidae; genus Bettongia; species Bettongia penicillata. The sequence continues at coordinate 121,918 of JAJHZJ010000688.1, read as the reverse complement.
AATACTTCAGGGGAAAATATGGTCTTTCAAGGAAATTGAGGACTTTCAAGCATTCTTGATAAAAAGACCAGAAATGAAAAGAAAATTTCATTTTCAAACACAACAATGAGAAGAAGCATGAAAAAATAAACAACAAAGAAGTCTTAAGGGACTTACCACAGTTGAACTGTTTATATTCCTACATGGAAAATCAATATTTGTAACTCTTGAAACTTTTCAGTACCTGGGTAGTTGGTGGGATTACACACGCACACATGCACACACACACACAAACACACACACATACACACACATGCTTACACACGCACACATACACATACACACATACTTGCACACACAGAGACAGAGAGCACAGAGTGAACTGAATAGGATGGGATCACATCTTAAAAAAATTAAGGTATGGAGAGGAGGAAAGATGGTGGAGTAGAAAGACTCATGTATGCTAGCTCCAAATCCACAGGCCATATATTTCCTGCAAAAAAAAACTCCCCACATATTGTGGAGAACTACAAGGCGTGCAAAAACACAATGGAAAAGATTTCCATTCCAGAGAGCCCTGGAGAGCCGTCTCCAGGGGTCTTTCACACCCCCGACAGCAGAGTCCACCCGTGTGCTGCCCTGGCCAAGGGGTCCCAGAGGAGCAGATCCGAACAGGCTTCAGGGATGGAATCTCCAGCAGCTAGGAGGTCCCTCCACACACAGGCGCTCCAGGTCACTGAGAGACTTCTGGGCTGGCTGCGAGGGTAGTGGGGTGTCTCCGTGGCTCGGGTCACCTAGGGAGGCAGTGGCCGAGGCAGTGGCAGGAGCACCGAGGGTGGCCTGGGACACCCAGAGCAGCAGGAATAAGTTCAGGGCCATTACCGAAGGTCTCTGCATAAACCCCCTGAGGGAACTGAGCCTGGGAGGCAGCCCTGCCCCCACCTGAGCACCAGAACTTAAGCTCACCTTGAATAGCAGCCACTCCCCCCATGGAAAGCCCATTTGAATCTCAGACCCCAAGCACTACCTGGGTAGATCTAGGTGGGGGTGCAGAGGAATCTCAGAAGTCAAGTAACTGGCTGGGAAAATGCCCAGAAATGGGAAGAAAAATAAGACTATAGAAAGCTACTTTGTTGGGGTACAGATATACCTGCCTTTCAATTCTGATGACGAGGAAGAATTCTTACCTTCAGGGAAAGACGTGAAGGTCGGAGCCTCTGTGTCCCAGACATCCCAGGTGGATGTCCAGTGGGCTCAAGCCATGGAAGAGCTCAAAAAGGATTTTGAAAATCAAGTTAGACAGATAGAGGAAAAACTTGAAGAGAAATGAGAGAGACACAAGAAAAGCATGAAAAACGGGTCAATACCTTGCTAAAGGAGACTCAAAAAAATGCTGAAGAAAATAACACCTTGAAAAATAGGCTAACTCAATTGGCAAAAGAGGCTCAAAAAGCCAATGAGGAGAAGAATACTTTCAAAATCAGAATTAGTCAAATGGAAAAAAGAGTTTCAAAACCTCACTGAAGATAACAGTTCTCTCAAAATGAGAATGGAACAGATAGAGTCTAATGACTTTCTGAGAAACCAAGAAATAACAAAATAAAACCAAAAGAATGAAAAGATGGAAGAGAATGAGAATTATCTCATTGGAAAAACAACTGACCTGGAAAATAGATCCAGGAGAGACAATTTAAAAATTATGGGACTACCTGAAAGTCACGATCAAAAAAAGAGCCTAGACATCATCTTCCATGAAATTATCGAGAAAAACTGCCCTGACCTTCTACAATCAGAGGGCAAAGTAAGTATTGAAAGAATCCGTTGATCACCGCCTGAAAGAGATCCAAAAAGCGAAACTCCTAGGAACATTGTGGCCAAATTGCATAATTCCCAGATCAAGGAGAAAATATTGCAAGCAGCTAGAAAGAAACAATTCTCGCATTGTGGAAATACAATCAGGATAACTGAAGATCTAGCAGCTTCTACATTAAGGGATCAAAGGGCGTGGAATAGGATATTCCAGAAGTCAAAGGAACTAGGACTCAAACCAAGAATCACCTACCCAGCAAAACTGAGTATAATACTTCAGGGAAAAATATGGTCTTTTAATGAAACATAGGGCTTTCAAGAATTCTTGATGAAAAGACCAGACTTGAAAAGAAAATTTGACTTTCAAACACAAGAATGAGAAGAAGCATGAAAAAGTCAACAGCAAAGAGAAGTCATAAGGGACTTACCAAAGATGAACTGTTTACATTCCTACATGGAAAGACAATATTTGCAACTCTTAAAACTTTTCAGTATATGGGTAATTGGTGGGACCACACACACACATACACACACACAGACACACATGTACACTCATGCACGCACACACACGCACACACACACACACTTGCACGCACATACAGAGACAGAGAGTACAGAGTGAATTGAATAGGAGGGGACCATGTCTTAAAAGAAATTAAGGTAAATGGTGAGAGAGAAATGTAGTGGGAGGAAAAAGGATGAAATGGAATGGGGTAAATTATATCTCATTCAAGAGGCAAGCAGGAGACTTTCTAGTGGAGGGAAAATGAGGAGAGCTGAGAAAAACACATGGTTTATTTTATCACATTCGATTAAAGGAAGGAGTAAAATTTACACTCATTTTGGTATAAAAACCTATCTTAGAATACAGGAAAGTGGGGGAGAAGGAGATAAGTAAGGGGGGGATGATGGAAGGGAGAGCAATGGGATGAGGGAGCAATTTGAAGTCAACACTCAGGGAGGGACAGGATCAAAAGACAGAATAGAAACAATGGGGGACAGGATAGGATGGAGGGAAATACAGTTAGTCTTACACAACATGACTATTATCGATGTCATTTGCAAAACTACACAGATATGGCCTATATTGAATTGCCTGCCTTCCCAAAGGGAATGGGTGGGGAGGGAGGAATGGGGAGAATTTGGAACTCAGAGTTTTAGGAACAACTGTTGAGTATTGTTGTTGCTACTAGGAAATAAGAAATACAGTTAATGGGGAATAGAAAGTCATCTGACCCTACAGGACAAAAGAGAAGATGAGGACAAGAGAAGGGAGGGATGATAGAAGAGAGGGCAGATTGGTGATAGGGAAAATTAGAATGCTCAGTGTATTGGGGTGGGGGAGGGGATAAAAGGGGAGAAAATATGGAACCCAAAATTTTTTGAAAATGAAAGCAGTTAAGTAAATAAATTTATATTAAAAAATTAAAGTAAACTGGGAGAGAAATATATTTGGAGGAGAAACGGTGAAAAGGAATGGGGCAAATTTTCTCTCCTAGTAGAGGCAAACAGCTGAGTGAAAAACATGAAGTTCGCTCTCGTGACATTCGACTAAAGGAAGGAATAAAATGCACACTCGTTTTGTTATGAAAACCTATCTTACAATACAGGAAAGTGAGGGAGAAGGAGATAAGCAGGGTGGGTGGGGATGATGGAAGAGAGGGTAATGGGAGGAGTGAGCAATTTGAAGTCAACACTCTTGGGGAGGGACAGGATCAAAAGAGAGAATAAAAACAATGGAGGGCAGGTTAGGATGGAGGGAAATATAGTTAGTCTCTACAACACGACTATTATCGAAGTCATTTGCAAAACTACACAGTTATGGCCCATATTGAATTGCCTGCCTTCCCAAAGAGGATGGGTGGATAGGGAGCGATGGGGAGATGTTAGAACTCAAAGTTTTAGGAACAACTCTTGAGTATTGTTCTTGCTACTAGGAAATAAGAAATACAGGTAATGGGGAATAGAAAGTTGTCTGGCCCTACAGGACAAAAGAGAAGATGGGGACAAGGGAATATAGGGATGATAGAAGAGAAGGCAGATTGGTGATAGAGGAAATTAGAATGCTCGGTGTATTGGCGTGGAGGGAGGGGACAAATGGGGAGAAAATCTGGAACCCAAAATTTTGTGAAAATGAATGAAAAAAGTTTAATAAATAAATTTATATTAAAAAAAAACAGAAAAATGAGGAAAAAAATAACACCTTGACAATTAGGCTAACTCAGTTGGGGAAAGCCAATGAGGAGAAGAATGCTTTAAAAAGCAGAATTACCCACATGGAAAATGAGGTTCAAAAACTCACTGAAGAAAATAGTTCTTTAAAAATTAGAATGTAACAGATGGAAGCTAATGACTTCATGAGAAACAAAGAAATTTCAAAATAAAACCAAATGAATGAAAAAAAAGAAGATAATATGAAATATCTCATTGGAAATGCAAATGACCTGAAAAATAGATCCAGGAGAGACAGTTTAAAAATTGTGGGCCTTCCTGAAAGTCATGATCTAAAAAAGGGCCTAGACCTCATCTTACATGACATTATCATGGAAAACTGCCCTGATATTCTAGAACCAGAAGGTAAAATAAATATTGAAAGAATCCACCGATCACCTCCTGAAAGAGATCCAAAAAGAGAAACTCCTGAGAATATTGCGGCCAAATTCCAGAATTCCCAGTTCAAGGAGAAAAAATTGAAGCAGCTGGAAAGAAAAAAATGGAGTATTTTGGAAATACAGTCTGTATAAACACAAGATCTATTACCTTCTACATTAAGGAATTGAAGGACTTGGAATACGATATTCCAAAAGTCAAAGGAACTAGGAATAACACCAGGAATCACCTACACAGCAAAACTGAGTATAATACTTCATGGGAAAAAAATGGTCATTCAATGAAATGGAGGACTTTCAAGCATTCTAGATGAAAAGACCATCGGAGAAAAGAAAATTTGACTTTCAAACACAAGAATCAAGAGAAGCATGAAAAAGTGAACAGGAAAGAGAAATCACAAGTGACTTACTAAATGTGAACTGTTCACATTCGTACATGGAATGATAGCATTTTTAACTCTTAAAACTTTTCTCAGTATCTGCATAATTGGAAGGATTACACACACACACACACACACACACATATATATATATATACATACATGTATTTAGAGAAACAGAGTCAGAGAATATGAAGGGATTATATCGAAAAACTAAAATTAAGGGGTGAGAAATATATTGGGAGGAGAAAGGGAGAACTAGAATGGGGCAAATTATCTCTCATAGAAGAGGCAAGAAAAAATCTTTTTTAATGGAGGAGAAGAGGGGAGAGGTGAAGGGAAAAAGTGAAGCTTTCATCACATGAGGTTCAAGGAAGGAATAGCATGCACACTGAATTTGGTGCGAAAATCTATCTTACACTACAGGAAAGTAGGGGAAAAGTGGACAATCAGGGTAGGAGTGATGTTGGAAAAGAGGGAAAGTGGGAGGAGGGAGAAATTAGAAGTAAACACTCTTAGAGAGGGATAAGGCTGAACGAGAGAACAGAAAAAATGAGGGGCAGGATAGGATGGAGGGAAATATAGTTAGTCTTACACAATTTGACTCTTATGGAAGTCGTTTGCAAAACTACACTTACATAGTCTATATTGAATTGCTTGCCTTCTCAGTGGGAATAGTTGGGCAGGGAGGAAGGAAGAGAAGTTGGAACGCAAGGCTTTAGGAACAAATGTTAAGAATTGGTTTTGCCTACAACTGGAAAATAAGAAATACAGATAATTGTGTATGGAAATTGATCTTGCCCTACAGGACAAGAGAGAAGACTGGGATAAAGGATTGGAGGGATGTTAGAAGGAAGGGCACATTGGTAGAAAGGGCAATCAGAAATCGCGACATTTTGGCATGGGGGAGGAGAGAGATGGGGAGAAAATTTGGAACTCAAAATTTGTGGAAATGAATGTTGAAAACTTAAAAAGAATAAGTAAATACATGAATTTAAAAATAAAATTACAGAGCATCTCCCACAGCATTAGTTTACCCATTATTTAATGGTTCCTGATTTCCTTAGGAAATTTTCTGTTGGCATATTTTACTTTAATTAAAATGCTGTCATCCATTTTTTTGACATGGCAATTTCTGAGGCAAACTACATCACAATAATTACTAACGTCATGTTAAGGTTCTTCTGCATCAGTTTTTTTTTAATATTCACTAGTCCCCACATTCTAATATCAGAGTATACTCAGCAAAATGGATTTAATATAGAGTTGGATGGAGGTGAGTTTTCCCCGTTGTTTGTACATTTTAGCCTTGCTATCCATCAAAATCAAATTACTCAAAACATTCAGACATAAGCTAAATTAGCCTTCCACATGCATAAAAGTTCTATGATTTTTCCTCACATATATTTTTACATTCATGAAAACATTAAGGTTCAGCCTTATGTTGTTTTCATGCTTGAATTCTGTAATGCACTTTAATGAGTCATTTACAAACGAGGAAGACAGAAACTCATCAACAATTAACAACTGAGAACTTTGGAACTAAAGTTACTCCAGAAGAAAGATGAACATGGAAATACCAAAGATCAAAGATTGTCTTGGCTACATAGATAAAAGCAATGATTCTGAAGGCACATGTCATTCTTTATACCATGAATAAGGATCACACAAGTAGGGAAAACATTGGGGAACTATGACTTTATTCTTCTGGCATTATTCACTCCTATTCCCAATGAGACAACGTGATCCTTTGTTCATTAGAAAATTTCTGGAGGGCTTCTCTATATACTCAATTCTCTTCTGAGGTGTTTCTTTTGCTTCTGTAGCTTATATACACGTATTTGTTTTATGTAGGCACATCCACAACTGATACCAAAAAAATGAACACTTTTTTCTTTCTTTCTCTTTTTTTGTCTTCTATTTTTGTTTTTCTTTTGTTTTTCTCTTTTTTCTTTTTTTAATATAAATTTATTTACTTAACTTTTTACATACATTTTAACAAAGTTTTGGGTTCCAAATTTTCTCCCCATTTGTCCCCTCCCCCACCCCAATATATCGAGCATTCTAATTTCCCCTATCACCTATCTGTCCTCTCTTGTATCCTCCCTCCCTTCTCTGGTCCCCATCTTCTCTTTTGTCCTGTAGGGCCAGATGACTTTCTATTCCCCATTACCTGTATTTCTTATTTCCTAGTAGCAACAGCAATACGCGACAATTGTTCCCAAAACTTTGAGTTCCAAATTCTCCCCATCTCTCCCTCTCCACCCATTCCCTTTGGGAAGGAAGGCAATTCCATATAGGCCATATCTATGTAGTTTTGCAAATGACTTCCATAATAGTCGTGTTGTGTAAGACTAACTATACTTCCCTCCATCTTATCCTGCCCCCCATTGTTTCTATTCTGTCTTTTGATCCTGTCCCTCCCTGAGTGTTGACTTCAAATTGCTCCCTCCTCCCATTGCCCTCTCTTCCATCATCCCCACCCACCCTGCTTATCTCCTTCTCCCCCACTTTCCTGTATTGTAAGATAGATTTTCATACCAAAATGAGTGTGCATTTTATTCATTCCTTTAGTCGAATGTGATGAGAGTAAACTTCATGTTTTTTTTCTCAGCTCTGCTCTTTTTCCCTCCACTAAAAAGTCTCCTGCTTGCCTCTTGAATGAGAGATAATTTATCCCATTCCATTTCACCCTCTCTCCTCCCACTACATTACCCTGTCACTGTTTACCTTAATTTCTTTTAAGATATGATCCCATCTTATTCAATTCACTCTGTGCTCTTTGTCTCTGTGTGTGCGTGCATGTGTGTATAAGTGTGAGTGTCTGTATGTGTGTGTGTGTAATCACACCAACTACCCAGATACTGAAAAGTTTTAAGAGTTACAAATATTGTCTTTCCATGTAGGAATGGAAACAGTTCACTTTTGGTAAGTCCCTTATGACTTCTCTTTGCTGGTTCTTCTCATTCTTGTGTTTGAAAGTCAAATTTTCTTTTCAAGTCTGGTCTTTTCATCAAGAATGCTTGAAAGTTCTCTGTTTCATTGAAAGACAATATTTTCCCCTGAAGTATTATACTCAATTTTGCTGGGTAGGTGATTCTTGGTTTGAGTCCTAGTTCCTTTGACTTCTGGAATATCCTATTCCATGCCCTTTGATTCCTTAATGTAGAAGCTGCTAGATCTTGTGTTATCCTGATTGTATTTCCACAATACTGGAATTGTTTCTTTCTAACTGCTTGCAATATTTTCTCCTTGACCAGGGAACTCTGGAATTTGGCCACAATGTTCCTAGGAGTTTCTCTTTTTGGATCTCTTTCAGGCAGTGATCAATGGATTCCTTCAATACTTATTTTGCCCTCTGGTTCTAGAATATCAGGGCAGTTTTCCTTGATAATTTCATGAAAGATGATGTCTAGGCTCTTTTTTTATCATGGCTTTAAGGTAGTCCCATAATTTTAAAATTGCCTCTCCTGAATCTATTTTTCAGGTCAGTTGTTTTTCCAATGAGATATTTCACATTATCTTCCATGTTTTCATTCTTTTGGTTTTGTGACTTCTTGGTTTCTCAGAAGGTCATTAACCTCCATCTGGTCCATTCTAATTTTGAGAGAACTATTTTCTTCAGTGAGTTTTTGAACCTCTTTTTCCATTTGGCTAATTCTGCTTTTGAAAACATTCTTCTCCTCATTGGATTTTTGAACGTCTTTTGCCAGTTGAGTGAGCCTAGTTTTCAAGGTGTTATTTTCTTCAGCATTTTTGTGGGTCTCCTTTAGCGAGGTATTGATCCGTTTTTCATGCTTTTCTTGTATCTCTCTCATTTCTCTTCCTAGTTTTTCCTCCACCTATCTAACTTGATTTTCAAAATCCTTTTTGAGCTCTTCCATGGCCTGAGCCATCTATTTCAGATGTTTGGGATACAGAGGCCTTGTCTTCTATGTCTTTCCCTGATGGTAAGCAGTTTTCTTCCTCATCAGAAAGGAAAGGAGGGAACATGTGTTCACCAAAGAAGTGACCTTCCATGATCTTATTTTTTTTCCCTTTTCTGAGCATTTTCCCATCCAGTTACTTGACTTCTGAGATTCCTCTCCACACCTGCCTAGATCTGCCCAGCTAGTGCTTGGGTTCCGAGATTCAAATGCTGCTCCCCAGCCTCAGGGGTTTCAGAGGGGGGAGAGTCTTCTATTCAATGAGAGATTAAGTACTGCTGCTCAGGTGGGGACAGGGCCGTCTCCCAGCCTCAATTCCTTCAGGGGCTTTATGCGGAGATCTTGAGTAATGGCTCCAGCCTGCTCCGGGAGTCCCGGGCCTCCACTGCCTCTGCTGCTGCCTCTGCCATTGCCTCCCGAGGGGGCCTGAGTTTTGGAGACACCCCGCTACCCTCTCGGCAAACTCAGAAGTCCCTCTCACTGACCTGTAGTGCCTGTGGGTGTAAGGTCCTTCGTGGCCGTGGGAGGTTCCTTCCCTGAAGCCTGCTCGGATCTGCTCCTCTCGGAGTCACATGGCCAGGGCAGGACAGGGCTGGGCTCCGCAGTCTGGTGCACGATGGACCTTTGGGGTCAGTTTTTGAGGGCTCTCTGGAACAGAAATCTCCTCCACTGCATTGCTGTGTGGCTTTCACTGCTCCAGAATTTGTGTGGAGTTCTTTTTACAGGAAATTTATGGGCTGTGGATTCGGAGCTAGCATATGTGAGTCTTTCTATTCTGCCATCTTGGCTCCTCATCACTTTTTTTTTTCTTTTAAAAAGAATCTGTTGCAATGGATTTCAGAAACTTTAGAGAGAGAAAAAAAACACTTTCGGGATTCCTGAAATAATAAAATATCAGCCGTTCTCACATGTCTTCTTACCTGCTCTCTGACTACACACATCTACTGTAACTCTCAACTGTCCCTTAAATCTTTAAATTCTTACTCCTCTAGGAAACCATTCGTAATCTTTTTTCAGATCTTGACCGGTTTTCCTCTGGTTTACAAATCCTTTCCTATGCCATCCAATTAACACTAATACGAAATTGTCTTGTGTGATTAAGAAATTCTCATATGGATCTCCAGTCACTGTTTATATTCCCATATATCTCTTGCCTTTTTTGAATAGACTCTTAAGGGCTTCTCTTGTGCTGAGCTCCTCACAGTGCCTGGTCTTCAGAGTCACTGGACTCAGTCCTTCTCTGAACTGGCCTTTTCTATCTGCAAAGGCTCACGATGTCTGAGGAAGTACAGCATGGAGAGGAGGAGGTAGAGACCTTTTCCTTCCAGGCAGAGATTTCCAAGCTTAAATCCTTGATTATCAACACCTTTTATTCTAATAAGGAAATCTTCCTTGGAGAGATTATTTCCAATGACTTTGATGCACGGGACAAGATGTGCTATAGGAGTCTGTCAGATCTATCCAAGGACAGTGGTAAAGAGCTAAAGACTGGCATCATCCCAAACTCTCAGGAGCATACTCTGACTTTGGTGGACACTGGAATTGACATTACAAAAGCTGATTTAGTCAATAATTTGGGAACCATTGCCAAGTCTGCCATCAAAGCTTTAATGGAAGCTTCGCAGGCTGGAGCAGACATTTCCATGATTGTTCAATTTGGTGTGAATCTCTGTTCTGCTTATTTGGTGGCAGAGAAAGTAGATGTTATCAGCAAGCACAATGATGATGAACACTACGGCTGGGAATCTCCTGCTGGTGGCTCTTTCACAGTCCATGCTTAAAATGGTAAGTCTATTGGCAGGGAAACTAAAGGTGTTCTTACATCTGAAAGAAGACTTGATCTAATGTCCAGAAGAGAGCAGGGTCCAGGAAATTATAAAGACACACTCTCAATTCATGGCTATCTCATCTCGCTTTATTTGCAGAAAGAATGAAAGAAGGAAATCAGTGATGATGAGACAGAGGATGACAAAGAGAAGGAAGAGGAAGAACCAGACAAAGATAAGGAGAAACTCAGCCTGAAAGTGTAAGATTTGATGAAGATGAAAGCAAGAACAATAAGAAGAAAACTGAGAAGATCAAGGAGAAATACATATATCAGAAACAGCTGAACAAGACTAAGCCCATCTGGACACATAACCCTGATGACATTTACCAAGAGGAATATGATGAGTTTTATAAGAGCCTCACCAACGATTGGGAAGATCACTTGGCTGTAAAGTATTTCTTTGTGGAAGGTCAGCTGGAATTCAGAACTCTGCTCTTTATCCCCAGCCAGGTTCATTTTGATCTCTTTGAAAACAAAAAGAACCACATTAAGCTTAATGTACAGCTTGTGTTCACCATGGTCAGTTGTAATGAGCTGATTCCTGAATATCTTAATTTTATCCAGGTATGGTAGACTCTGAGGATTTGCCCCTCAACATTTCCAGAGAGATGCCGTAGCAGAGTAAGATCTTGGAGGTCATCTGTAAGAACATTGTCAAGAAGTGTCTATAGCTCTTCACTGAACTGACAGAAGACAAAGAGAATTACAATAAAGTTCTACCAGGCATTCTCGAAATACCTGAAAATTAGAATCCATGACAACTCAACCAACAAGTGCCATCTATCTGAACTGCTGCATTATCACACTTTCCAGTCAGAAGATGAGATGACTTCCTTGTCTGAATATGTTTCCAGAATGAAGGAAACCCAGAAATGCATCTTCTATATCACTGGTGAGAGCAGAGAATAAGTGAACAACTTTGCTTTTGTGGAATGGGTAAAGAAATGGGGTTTTGAAGTGATGTACATGAGAGAGTCTATTGAGTACTGTGTGAAGCATCTAAAGAATTTGATGGGAGGATCCTTGTCTCTGTTACTAATAAAGGGCTAGAACTTCCAGAGAATGAAGAAGAAAATTTAAAAAAAAATCAGGAGAGCAAGACAAAATTTGAGAACTTATGCAAGCTAATGAAGGAAATTCTGGATAATGAGGTTGAGAAAGTGACATTCTCGAAATGGCTAGTATCTTTACCCTGTTGCATTGTGACGAGTATATATGGCTACAGAGTCGACATGGAACTTATCATGAAGACCCAAGAATTGAGAGACAACTTCACAATGGGTTACATGGCAGCCAAGAAGCACTTGGAAATAAACCCAGGTCACCTCATTATGGAGACTCTCAGGCAGAAGACTGAGACTGACAAGAATGACAAGACTCTGAAAGACCTGGTAGTGCTGTTTTTGAGACAGCTCCGCTGCCTTCAGGTCTCTCCTTTGAGACTCACTCAAAATAGACTCACTCAAATAGAATTTACCACATGATTAAGCTAGGTCTGGGTATCGATAAGGATAAGGTGACAACAGAAGAACTCAGTGCTGCTGCTCCTAATGAGATCCCCCCACTTGAAGGTGATAAAGATGCACCCCACATGGAGAAGGTGGATTAGATGAAATTGTGTATCAGACCCCCCACTCTCTGTATGGTTCCATTTTTCCAACAGCAGCAGGAGAGTCCCTATCCTTGTCTTCCTACCTCTGCCAATGTCTAGTGGTTGTTTGTTTTCCTCCTGTTCTCCAGTGTGTTAGGGAAGGGCTTACAGGGTCCCAGTTCCCTCTGTCCTGCTCTGGGGAGTAGGATGTTGTGTATTGTGTGCTGTTAATATTTATTTTTCTCTGAAATTAAAGTATGCCGAATAAAAAAGAATACAGTTTTCACATGGGAAAAAAAAAGACTCAAGTTTAATGAGGGAAAGGACCGTTACTTTGTATTTTCCCAAATTCCCCTCAGAAATTCTTCTGCATAGTGGTTACTCAAAAAATAGGTATTTTCAATTATTAGATATTAGTAACTTCTTTCTTACCTCTCACCTTTATAAAAGTATTTATGTGATATTTGTATACATGCTTGCCTTTTTGTATGCATTCTTATTTCTACATAAATTGAGGTGGGGGGACATATAAAATATATAATGCTTAAAATAATGTATGATATAATATGTATTTGTGCTGTGTACATATGTGCATGCATTTATATGTATGTATTTATAGATACATATATACACACATACATACACAATATGCAATATATATAGAAGTGATAAGTAGTCAATAGATAGCCAGGGATAATGTATACATGGAAAATATACAATCAAGTCTTATTTTAGCACAAACTAAATGGGTGATTATGAAGAAGTGATTTTCCTAGTCAGTACTCATGGACAACTCTCTGGGTCAATATAATTCAAACAAATTTGAAAATCTGAATGCACACATATAAATATGCATATACACACATATACATACACACATATACACATATATGTTTATATGTTCACACACACATATATGGGTGTAGAATTTCCATATAGCAAAGATCATTTAATTACAACAGCAATCCACTAAAACTTGAAGAGCTTAACTTCTTGGTATACTACAATTATATACTATAAATATATTTAGCAACTTGAAAGAGGCAGTACTCTGCAGGAGGGGACATTTTTGTGAGAATAGACAAACAAATGACATTTTCATGGAGATATAATACAGATTACCTGTAAAATGGGAAGAATTTAGATAAAGACACCAGGCTGCTTAGTATAAGCCTGGTATAGAGGTCTGATAATAAAAATATTGATATTTTCAGATTGCTGGACATTTCTTGGGGCTTTCATTCTGACAAAGCCAATTGCCTTAATGGTGCTAATGTATAAGGAGCGATTTTTCATGGTGCTTGGAACTGTAACGACTTTATATGGTCAAATAATAGATCAGTAGAGACTTTTTTCTGAGGAGCCGTATGTTATGCGCTTGCCCATGCATGTCTCATGGAGAGATTGCTTTTGGACCTCTACAGGGCTGCCACCAAAGCTTCTTTCTGTTCCTTTCTCTTGCTTCACTCTTTTTTTTTTAATCTTGGTGGCCTCATTCAGTTCTTCATATAGTAGGAAAAGTTATTAGGTTGACCCTTTAAGAATCTGAGTGCTCTTATTCTTAAAGTATAAAGAGATTTAACCTAGAGGGAACACATTCAGAAGATCCATTTACTTTAGCATTTGTTGGCTACCTGCCTTGTTGCTTGTAGAGGAAGTCAAGTAGTAATTTTCTTAATTGTGTATCCTTTCAAAGTGTGTACTTTGTAGGACTAAGTCTAATTTTCACTTGCTCAAATAACAAGGGCATGAGGATCAATTTGATGAGGTCCCCAAGAAAATTAATAAGATTATAGGGGAACCTCTAAAGGACAACACTAGTGGAAGGCAATAATATTTTTGAGAGAATACAAACAATACACCTGCCTGATTCCTAATGACTAGGCACTCCTCTTAGGCCAAAAGTAACTGAGAGTCAAAGAGACAAAGTTACTCTATCTTTACTGTCTGTAAATGTAAGTTGATGAAGTTTTTCTTTCTCTATAATACTTTGGTTTCAAGACAAGAATAAGGAAGAGTGAATGAAATTTTATCCACTAAGGAAAGGTCAGAATTTCCAGTTAATGGTGATTTGCAGGAGTAATACATAGATCATACCTAAGTGGCTTAAGGTTCTTGAACCTTTAGCTCCAATATGTTTGCTTCTCTATTTTCTTTACTGAAAATATATCAGACACTAGAGTTCTTCATGATGCACTTTTCCTGCCCAGTCAACTTGTATTGAAAACTGAAGTATATGCTACAAGAAAAATAAGACTATATTATCAAATTAAATATTCTGGACATAGGAAGGTCCAGCAGACAAATACATAGGGAGTACTACCCCTCTTCCCAACATGCTCTGAAATCAGATCTTATGAAGATCTCCTGTACCCCACAAACATCTTACCAAGGCCCCTTTTCCTTTTCCTCCTCCTGGCCGGATGCTGACCATAGGTATACTCCACCTCTGGCAAAAGGGTTGCACAGCATTCAGTCTTTCCTATGAGTAGCCCTAACTAAAGACTTGAATGCTAGTTCCTCCACTCCTGGCTGTGGGGTATATTGAAATAACAATGATTGAAAACTCAGGGAGTCAAAAACCACATTTTTATTTCTGGCAAGATTTGACATATATCTTACTATCCACCCTCCAACTGAATCCTGTTGTGTATTTTCAGTCCCCAGTAAGAATGTGAGTAAGAATAGGAAATAATTCCTTAAGAATAGGAAATGACTCACTTTTCTCCTTGTATTTCTAGCATTAGGCAAATAGTAAGCCTTTAATCAATGCTTTGTATTCATTTGTAGATCCACTCTAATACACGGTGGTCCCAATTACATCAGAGGTTAGTTCTGTTCTAGACAGCATGTCGTAGGAGGAATATCCATAAATTATAGTACATCCAGTCAAGGGCAATCATGATAAAAATGTCAAATGAGGATTGATTTAAAGGTATTTAGGCTAGTGATATAATATGTTACTAATCAGTGAAGTTTTCCTATTTCAGGTTGGTTGATCATTTGCTGGGGATTCGGTAGAAGTCATACCTTGTTCAATTACAAAATGACCTCCAAAGTGCCTTGAAAAATACAAATTTCTATGACTATATCATTCTGATTTAGATTTTATAGGGTCATTCTGTAAGGGGCGCTGACTGCCATGCCACCTGGGATGCACTCTGACAGACATCAGGTAAACTGAGTCCAGAGCAGGGAAGGGTGAACAAGATGGTGCTGGCAGGGATGGCCCCACCCTTGTTTGTTTTTATTACCATGGTCCTGGGTTGTAGAATGTGTTACCATTACCATAGTTCCAGGTTTGTTGTATGTGTTACCATAGTTCATTAGGCTGATGGGGAAAAGACTATATAACCAGAGTGCTTGCTTGAATAAATTGGAGTTGATTCATGTCCCGCTCTCCCGCCTCATTCTTTTACTTGCCAGCTCCACAGGAGAACAAGCAGCCTGCTGGCTAGACATAAGACTTGCCCCTCTCAGCAGTGCTAAGCCGTAACCCTAGCAACTTGGCGCCCAGCGTTAGGCGGGGGGCAGGAGCAGGACTGGAGGCTACAGTATAGCCCAGCCGATTGTGTCAGGTCCCTCAGGAACCTAGACAGTCAGGATTCTCAGAGCCCAGAATATAGGAGCTATCAGGACAGGCTCAAAAGCAGATACCTGAGTGCAACAGGAGACCATAGCCTGTCTTCCTCACTGAGTGCCTCCAGAGTGCCTCCAAGAAATGGATGCCAAAGACACATGCATCCACCTCAAGTGAGATGCAGTGTAACTGTAAGTAAAATTGAAATGGGGCAAAGCTCACAAAAGTTGAGTCAGGATCAGTATACTGCCATAATCTATAAAAAGATCAGGAAACATGGAACCACAGTAAGTTTGAGTGATATAAGGAAGTTTATAGACACCATCTGTGAAATCTGTCCTTGGGTATCAGAATGACCTCCTGTGAGTTTAGACTCTTGGGTCATTGTTGAGGAGCAGTTAACATCTTATGAGCTTGAAAATCCAGGTGAACTGGATCCTCATAAATTCTTCTTATATAACATGCTGAAGAATGTGTTCATAGAGGAAGACGGTAGCAAGGCAGTTCAAATGAGAATATTCACCACATCCTCACAGACAACTCCATCAGAGTCAGAGAGCAGTACAAGGGACAATAGCCTGGAAAGGCAGCTGGTCATGGGTACAAAGTCTCTGAGAAAAAATTATTCTGGCAACAGGAATGGACCATCTTCAGGGTGGATTGGCCACCCAAGGGGACATTTGATAAATCATTTGCAGGGTGGGTGCAGAGAATAGTGAATGGGGATCTGCCCATCTGGATCAGATCCCATATATCAGCATCTGAATAGATTTGATTCCCCGTCCTTGAAACACGGTGACAGAAAGTAAGCCAAAGTTATAATTTGTGTAGATAATTTCTGAAAATGTTTTTCTTTCAGTTTTTGGATTTTTTTTATTGTCTGTATGTGTTCTGCCTTTACATGTTCTGTGTGTATGTGTGTTTTTGGTCTTTACATGTTCTGTGTGTGTGTGTGTGTGTGTGTGTTTGTGAGTTATTATGGCCAGCTCCATTGTAGCTGGAATTTGGAAAGTTATCTCTTTCCCTCCCCCTCGTCCCTTCTCTCTGATGGCTGCAGCATCAAGGAGGAGAATGAGATAGAGAAAGTGAGAAACTAGGCAAGGAAATTATTGAAAAGTTGTTGGTAAAATTCTCTCTCTCTTTCTACCTCCTAACTCTGGCCAGGTTGTGAAGGTGAAGAGAAAGACAAGAAGACATCGCGAATTTTTTCCTTCATATCAGCAAGGCGGATTGAATAGTTTTTTAATTACCTCATGCCTCACCTAAAAGAGAAAAGTTTTTGTGTATGGGATACAAATAAAAGGTAGTTTTTCTGGTCACATTTTAAGTGAAACATGTCACTCCTAATTGGATGTTTAAAACAGGTCAGAATTTGTTGTATTATTTGTCACTAAGGCAAATTGAGAAAATATATAAATCTGAAAATGAAAAAGACTCTATAATCCATAAATGATTTGTAATCTGAATTTTGTTGAAACTAAAAGAGGTTGGAAAATTGTAAAACCAGGTATTTTCACTTTTGTCTGTTGAAGAAGTGACAGCTAAAATAATTGGTTATCATTTATAAAAGTTGTAAGATTGTCAACTAAGTCTTTGAAGTTGCTGTTTTAATGCTAAAACTAAAATTGTTAATTGGTTACTGTGTGGAAAGAAATGAATGGAGCAAAAATTTATTTGGACTAATTCTGCCCGATTGGTTCTGCAGAACAGTCCTCCTGTATGTCTGGGGGTTGGCAGGCATGGGATTTGTGCCAATTCCTTTTGTTTTGTAAAATTACCAAGGCTCCTTTCATGTGGACAAGGTCATCAGTCCTAAGAGAAAGATTTGTTTGAAACAATTAATGTGACTTGCTCGGAAGTTATACAAATAACTGTATTTGGCTTTAAGTTGTAATTAATAAAATTTGCTGTTTAAGGTAAAACCATTTGGGACCATGGACATTTTAGTTTAAGTGTGAATTCGGGTATAGTTGTCTGCATTAAATAAGTATCTGAGAGAATATCTCAATGCGTCTGTAGACACTTTCTCTGGTTTCATCATGGCTACTCTACATACTGGAGAGGCAGTTAAGGATGTGTGTAGTCACATGCTGCATTGTTTTGCCGCCCATAGCATCCCACAATTGTTAAAAATTGACAATGCCCCAGCATACGCTGATTCAGCCTTCCAAAAATTTCTCTCAGATTTTGGAATCTCTCATGTGACTGGGATCCCCTATAACCCCACAGGACAAGCCATAGTAGAAAGTGTGAACTGCACCATAAAACAATATGTCCAGAAACTAAAGGGGAGAGTTTCGGGACCCAGATCCACAGCATATGACCAATTGAAGTTAGCACTTTATACTATCAATTTTTTAAAATTCTATGAGCACAGTCTTATACCTGCCAAGAAATACATGGTCAGTTCAGGCACACCTCCAGATGATTTAAAGAAAAAGTTGGAATGGACACCTCCGACCATGGGACAGACAGCCATGTGGCAAGATCAGGAAGGGCAATGATATGGACCGCATACTATAATAACTTGGGACAAGGGTTATGTTTGTATCTTTACAGGAAACAAGGAGATTTGGGTACCAGTGAAAAGATTACAGGTCATACATCACAGGGAAGAAATCACAGGGATTCCACCAGAGGAAGAAGAGGAAACTACAATGCCTGCTTCTTACTGCTTCTAACAGTGAGCCAGGCCGAGGACCAGTACTGGGCCTTCATCCGCAACCCACCATAGTTGAAGGTTGTCACGTACTGGGAGGCCACGAACATTTGCCCAGTGTTGCACGGCAACTTGACTTGATTGTGGCAAAGGTGAGAAGATGGGACAAGAGCCCAGAAGAATATAACCTGTTAGAATTAATCAAATCCACAAGTGGAGATATCGGTCATAGAACAAAGAGATGTTTTTCATGTGTAGTGTTAGGACTCTCTTTATTGATGGATTTCATATTATCTTCTGTTGCTATTGCTGTAAGTGTTAAGAATATGCAAGAAACAATTGTGAATACACATGATGTTCAGGAGTTAATGCGTAATGTGTCAGTGCCATTTAGGGAACAATTGAAGATGAATCACGAATTCTATCAGGCCATAAAAAATGATGTAATAGCCATTGGAGATGAACTGCAGGCCATAGAAACACAATTGGCTTTAAGATGTGATTACAGATATCGTCATTTTTGCATGATGAACAAATTGTATAATTATACTGCATTCAATTGGGAAGAAATAAGAGCTCAGTTGCATGGTTTAACACTTGCCAACATTTCAAGTGAAATGAAACTGTTGGAAAAATTGGCATTGGATATAAATACTCAGGGGACGAAAAAATTAATACCTGAGAAATTTGCTTCGGACATGATACAATTTTTTGGTCATTCCACCTCATTGTTTAAATGGTTAGGTCCGTGGTTGTCAGGAGGTATTGTTCCTTTGATTGTTATCATTGTTAACATTATGATATGTTATACCAGCATGTCTCAAATATGCCCTATGAACTGTAAAAGATGCAATGTGGATGCTTACTGAAAATCAATTCAAGATGAGAGATGTACAAACCCGTGAAGATCACCAGGTCTAAAACAAAGAGGGGGAGTTGTAAGGGGCAGTGACCACCACGCCACCTGGTATGTCACACTGACAGACATCAGGTAAACTGAGTCCAGAGCAGGGAAGGGTGAACAAGGTGGTGCTGGCAGGGATGGCCCCACCCTTGTTTGTTATTATTACCATGGTCCCAGGTTTGTAGAATGTGTTACCATTACCATAGTTCCAGGTTTGTTGTATGTGTTACCATAGTTCATTAGGCTGATGGGGCAGAGACTATATAACCAGAGTGCTTGCTTGAATAAATTGGAGTTGCTTCATGACCCACTTTCCCGCCTCATTCTTTTACTCACAAGCTCCACAGGTGGACAAGCAGCTGCCCAGGCATAAGACTTGCCCCTCTCAGCAGTGCTAAGCCATAACCCTAGCACCATTCTATGTTAGAATTGGCAGGATAATGGAGATCATCAAGTTTAATAAATTTCTTTTTACTACAAATGAGATTTATATGATATTTATGTTTCTATTTATAAATTTGTCTGTTTATATTGCTTATATTACAAAGCCATAATCACACTGAGACATTTTGAGGTGTCATATTTTAACATGAATGCAGAGAGAAGTTTTGACATCATACCCTAGTTCCTAGTATTTGTATTTGCCTCATAATTCTTACTGGGTTCTTGAACATGTACAATCTTCACATATAACTCTACATTTCTTCCCCTTACTAAATTGCAAACTTTCTGAGAGAAGAGACATAAACTACCTTTCCTTCCTTTCTACATAGTGCCTTTTAAATTGCTAAGTGTTGTGTAAATATTTGATGAATGAATGATTACATTTAAAGTGAGAATATAATTATTAAACCATATTCAGTTCAATAAGCATTTGCCTAGTCTTTCAAGTTCTTTGTCAGGCAAAATTGAAAAAATTCACATTTCTAGGAACTTAGTTTCCACTGGGAGGAAATAACACACACATGCATGCAAATACACACATATGTTCATATGTATGTATACACATATATAGAAATACATATATGTAAGCATGAAAAATACAAAATTAAGTAGAAACATAAGTAGTAGATTACATATGTAAACTTCTTTGCAAATGTTAGCGTTCTACTTAATGTAATATATGACAGCGGTACTATGCTAGCTATGATGATGATGACAATGATGACGACGACGATGATAATATAATGCATAAACATTAACATGTTAATGTGGGGGATTAGGAAAAGACTTGGTAGCAAATGGTACTTGTTTGGGCCTTGAACAATAATGTAAGGGCTGCTAAGGAGGTAAATAAGATTAATTCATACATTTTTGCTAAATTCATTTTCTTAGATTACAGATTGGATCCCCTTGCATGCCATATCCTTCAAAAGATTTCTTCCTAAGTGATGCCCACTCTTTTACTTATTTTCAATATTTTCCTTTCTCATCATCTACTAACTATAAATATACTTATGTCTTCCCCATCCTGAAAAAAAAGAACTCCTAATTTGTCCCTTTTATTTCCACTCTCATCTTATATCTCTTCTTTCCTTTATAGCTAAATTCCTTGAAGAGACTATCTAAAATAGATTCTTCCATTTCTCTTCCTTCTTAACCCTTTATAATCTGGTTTCCAATCTTATTATTCCCCTGAAACTATTTTCTGCAAAGTTAATAATTATCTCCCAGTGGCCAAATCCAATGGCTTTTTCTCAGTTCTGATTTTCCTTGACCTCTCTGCAGATTTTGATAATATTAGTCACTATGCTCTCCATAAAATAATCTTTTCTCTATGATTTTAGGACATCACTCCCTCCTGACTCTCTTCCTACCTCTCTGAACACTCCATTCATTTTTCTTTCTTATTTTGCTGGATCTGTTTTTTGCATCAAGCTATCTCAAGATAGGTGTCCTTCAGGGATCTATCCTGGGCCCTCTTGTCTTCTCCCTCTATATCCCTTCACTTAGTTATCTTATCAGCTTTCAAGGATTTTATTATCATCTTTTTGCTGATGACCACCAAATCCACCTATCTTTCCTCAAATTGTCTTCTGACCTTCAATCCCTTATTAACTGTTGACATTTTAAACTCAACAAGTCAAAAACTGAACTCATTATCTTTCCCCTAAACCTAGTTATACTCTCTTCCTTCCCTATAACTTTAGAGGACAATATTATCCTCCCAATTTCTCAGGCTACCAACCTAGCTGTACCCCTCAATTCCTCACTAACTCTCTAATTATTTCCTCAATCATATGATTTTCCAACGACTATCAGTTTTACCTTTGTAATATCTCTTGAAAACTCCGCCCCCCCACACACAACTTTTTCTTCTATTATACCACCACCGTTTTGGTACAGGCACTCAACCCCTCATACCCGTTCATTGCTAATGAGTCTTCCTGGCTGAAGTTTTTCTCCTCTCTCGTCCATTCTTTTTTTTAGTCTCCAAAGTGATTTTCCAAAATACCACTCTGATCAGGTGGGTCCTTGTTACTTACAGGATAAAATCTAAAATCATCCGTTTGGTATTCAAAGCCCTATTGATTTAAACCCTTCATATCTTTGTAGTCTTCTTATATCGTGTCTCCAACAAATACTCTTCTATACTATGACACTGGCTTCCTAGCTGTTAAAAAACCAAGACACTCCAACTCTTAGTCATGGGCATTTCTTCAGTTATTCCTCATGCCTGAAATGATCTCCTTGTTCTTTGACTACTAATCTACCTGGCTTCCTTCAAGTACTGATTAAAAAAACATCTTTTACTGGATTCCTTCCTTAAACCTTCTTAATTCTAATACTTTCTCTCTGTTAATTATTTTCTATTTAGTTTGTATATAATTTGCTTTTTATAAATCTGTATGCATGTTTTCTTCCTAATTATATTGTTAACTTCTTGAGAACAGAAACTTTATTATGCCCCTTTAAAAAAATAAGAAATAGAATTCTATAAAAAAAAACTGCACACTACTGTGTGTAGCTTTTTCTTTGAGGGCAACATGTAGTAAGATAGTAACAGAACTGAACTGTGTACATTTCCTCTTGCTAGTTCAGTCTGCTTGCATTGCTAAGGTGGGGCTGAGGTAGATCCATTTCTTTATTCCACTAGCATCTGTTAAGGTTCTACTCTGTGAGACAGGGGCAGGGGCAGAGGCAAGGGCCACCCCCTGTATCTTCCCACTGGACTCAGATGACTTTGAAGGAGAAGGTTAAGCTGATGAAATTGCACAAATCTTTCTCACTTAAATTCAATTCACTTGCAACTCATGGCATTGTCTTCCTGGTGGCATGGTCCTCTTTGAGAACAAAGGAGAAACAACAACGGCAACCATGTTTAGGACAGTATAAGGCATGTAATAGGATTTCAATAAATGTTTATTGACACAAAAGCAAAACTAGTCATAATTTAGGGACATACATGAAATCAAATACCACATCAGTTGTTAAATACAGACACACACTCAAATGTGTGTCTCTGTATATGTTTGTGTGTGTATAATTTTTTCATCGATCATTTTATTAACTATCATCTAACTTACTATCATTTGTGAGACAATTATACTTTCCATTCAGTCCTCTAAGAAACTCTTCTGGATTCCCTTAACTTTAAGTGATTCCCTGTAGACAAGAGCTATTGGTGATTTTTTTGTGAGTAACTATAATTAGATACTGACTGAAGGCAACATATGCTTCCAGGTAGCATCTTCATAATATAAATGACTATATAACCCACATATCTATTAATTTATACATTTTGTTCAATTAATGGAATAAAACTATTCATAGATGACTATTTGACAATCCAAGTTTTATTTCTTTTCCTCTTTAACTGGAGAGTAACAACAAACATTTATCTACTTATTAAATAAAAAAAGTGATTTGAGAAAATTGTGTTAGTAACCTTGGTAATGAAATTCATTCAGTAAATATTCATTTGCTTCAATCTCTCAATCTTTCCTAATCTGTCTTCTGCCATTTTACTCTATTAATTCTCCTTCACTAATGATCACTAATGAAATCTTATCCAATGGTCCTTACTTTGGTCTTCATTCTTATTTACCTTCCTGATCTTTTTGACATGATTGGTTATCAATTAGTTCTTGCATTTCATTTCTTCCTCAGTTTCCATGATATTGTACTTTTCTCATTCTTACCCTCTGTCAATAATCACTTTTATTCTTCTTCTTTTTATAACTTTCCATATTCTCTCTCTTCTCTAAATGTAAGATACCTCAAGGAATTGCTTTTGGCCCTCTCTACCTTTTTCTCTTCTCTCTCCTCAGTGATCACATAAGAAATGTCCTTTTCATAATGTTAGTGGCAATCACTAGTAGTATATATTTTGTCATGCATTTGAAGTAAATGTAGTATTGTAGATTATCAATGAATTGAAGCTGAGAACTTCTCTAATGAAGGGATGTGAATCTCGATTTATCCTTCTTAACTTCCATAAATGGAACCTTTTTTCCAGAAGCAACTGAAGGAAGTATTAAGCAATTCATTATATCCAAACAATTTTAGTCTTGCCTAAGTTTTTTAAAGTGGAGAGGTAAGAAAAGCTTCTAAATTTGAAATACAAGATAGTAATTAGGATTGACATTGGATTCAGACAAGGAGAAACCTTTAGCAACAATCTTCTAGAATTAGTATAAAAACTAGCCATATGCTTAAGTCAAGCTTGGAACACAGTTAAATGGTAGGGAAACTGGTTACTTAAAGCAACAGTGAAAGTCTATACCCTGTCTCTTGTAAGTACCTAACAGAATATTGAAGGGATGTAGCTCCATTAGTTTAAGGGAATAAGTCAGTTGATATTAAAATTGTTTCTTTCTATTTATTTCTTTTTCTCAATTTATTTCTTTTTAGTTTTCCAATTCACTTCCATAAATTTTAAATTTTCTCTCCCTTCTTTCCCACTCCAACCCCAAGATGGCATGCTATCTGATATGTTCTCTACATATACAGTCTTATTAAATACATTTTCACATTAATCACATTGCATAGAAGAATTTTAACAAAGAAGAGAAACCATGTAAAAGAAAAAAAAAACAAAAGAAAAGAAAATAGTCTGCTTCTCTCTGCATTCCAAATATATAGTTATTTTTCTGAAAATGGATGGCATTTTGCATCATGATACCTTTGGAATTGTTTTAGGTACTTGCACTGCTGAGGAGGGCTAAGTCTATCAAAAACAGTCATTGAACACTGTGAGTGTTACTGTGTACCATGTTCTCATGGTCCTGCTCATATCACTCAGCATCAGTTCATACAAGTCTTTCTGGGTTTCTCTGAAGTATGCCTGTAAAACATTTCTTATAGCACAATAGTATTTCTTTACATTAATGTACAATAACTTCTTCAGTCACTCCCAAATTTATGGGAATCCCCTCAATTTCCAGTTCTTGGCCACCACAAAAAGAGATGTCACAAATTTTTTTTTTCTACATGTGGGTCCTTTTTGTATTTTTTATCATCTCTTCTGGATACAGTCATAGAGTGGTATTGTGGGGTCAAAATGGATGAATATTTTTATAATCCTTTATAGTTCCAAATTGCTCCCCAAAATGGTTGGGTTGGGACACAGTTCCACCAAAAACCATCTCTCTAATCAATAATGATTTCCAACATTTTTTTCATATAATTATAGATAGCTTTAGTTTCTTCCTCTGAAAACTGTCCATATCCTCTGACCATTTAATAGTTGGTGAATGACTTGTATTCTTGTAATTTGACTCAGTTATCTCTCTCTCTCTCTTTTTCTCTCTGTGTGTGTGTGTATGTGTGTGTGTGTCTATATACATATATATACACATACATATATTTATATATGTATATGTATATATATACATTTATGTGTGTGTGTGTGTGTGTGTATGAGCAGCTTAGTGGTGCAGTGGGTAGAGCACCAGTGGAGAAGTCAGGAGGACCTGAGTTCAAATCTCACCTCAGAAACTTGATACTCACTACCTGTGTGACCTTGGACAAGTCATAACACCAACTGCCTCATCCTGGGTCATCTCCAGTCATCCTGATAAACATCCGGTCACTGGATTCAGATTGCTCTGGAGGAGAAGTGAGGCTGGTGACCTGCACAACCCTCCCTCACTCAAAATAAAGTCAAGTGCAAGTCATGTCATCATTTCTCTGATGACATGGTCTTCTTCATCAATGAAGGAGGAACACACACACACATACACACATGTGTGTGTATATATATATTAGAAACAAGGCCTTTGTCACAGACACTAGTTGTAGAACTACTTTTCTCGTTTTCTCCTTCCCTCCTAGTCTTGGTTGCATTAGCATTGTTTGTTCACCAACAGTCATTGTTCAAACACTTTTGAATTTAATGTAATCAAAATTATCCATTTTGCATTTCATAATGTTCTCTATGTCTTGTTTATTAAGAAATTACTCCATTCTCCATACATCTAATGGATAAACTGTTCCTTGCACTCCTCATTTGTTTATTGTATCAACTTTTATGCCATAATTGTACAACCATATGGACTTTATTTTGCAAAACTGTGTCAGACAATGGTGTATTCCAAGTTTCTGCCAAACTATTTTCCTGCTTTCTAGCAGATTTTTTCAAATAATGAGTTCTTGTACCAGAAGCTGGGATCCTAGGGTTTATCAAATAGTAGATTGCTATGATCATTGACTACAGTGACGTGTACCTAAATGATTCCACTGATCTAAAATCGCTGTTTCTTAGCCAGTACCAAGTACTTTTGATGATTACTGCTTTATAATACAATTGAAGGTCTAGTATAGATAGGCCATCTTCCCTAGCATTTCTTTTCAATAATTCCCATGGTATTCTGTACATTTTTTCTTCCAGATGAAATTGATATCATTTTTTCTAGATCCATAAAATAATTTTGGTAGTTTAATTGGTATGGCACTACATAAAGTGATTACCTTAGGTAGAAATGTCATTTTGATTATATTCATTCTGCCTACCCATGAGCAACTGATATGTTTACAATTATTTAGGTTTGACTTTATTTATATGAATTATGTTTTGTAATTGTGTTCTTATTTTTTCTGGGTTTGTCTTGTAAGGTAGACTCCCAAATATTATATACTATCTGCAGTAACTTTTAATGGAATATCTCTTTTCCTGTTGATGCTGGTTTTTGTTAGTAATAGATAGAAATGTAGATGACTTATCTGGATTTATTTTATATCATACAACTTTATGTAAGTTGTTTATTATTTCAAGTAATTTATACTTGACTCTCTAGCATTCTGTGTGTATATCATCAAATCATCTGCAAAGAGTGATAACTTGGCTCCTTCTTTGTCTATTCTAATTCCTTTAATATTTTTCTTCTCATTGCTGAATTTGACATTTCTAGTACCATATTTCAAAACAGTGGTGAAAAAAGACATCTTTATTTCACCTCTAGTCAACTGCAGAGTATTGTTCTTGCTACTAGGAAATGAGAAATACAAGTAATGGGAAAAAGAAAGTTATCTGGTCCTACAGGACAAAAGAGAAGATGGGGAAAAGGGAAGGGAAGGATGATAGAAGAGGGGACAGATTGGTGATAGGGGAAATTAGAATGCTTGGTGTATTGGGGTGGGGGAAGGGGACAAATGGGGAGAAAATTTGGAACCCAAAAATTTTGTGAAAATGAATGTAAAAAGTTAAATAAGTAAATTTAATTAAAAAAGAAGTTACACATATTATCTTTCCATGTAGGAATGTAAACAGCTCAACTTTAGCACCTTTTGATTTTTTCTTTCCTATTTACCAAAAGAAAACATGCTTCTCTTGATGCTTGTGTTTGGAAGTCAAACAAAGTCCTCTATTATATTGAATGACCATTTTTTCCCCTGAAGTATTATACCCAGTTTTGCTGAGTAGGTGATTCTTTGTTTAAAGCTTAGTTCCTTTGACTACTGGAATACCATATTTTAAATCTTTCAATCCCTTAATGTAGAAGCTGCTAGATCTTTTGTTATCCTGATTGTATGTCCACAATACTCAAATTGTTTCTTTCTAGCTGCTTGTAATATTTTCGCCTTCACCTGGGAACTCTGGAATCTTCCTACAATATTTCCAGGAGTTTTTCTTTTTGCATCTCTTTCAGGAGGTGATCAGTGTATTCTTTCAATATTTATTTTATCCTCTGCTTCTAGAATATCAGGAAAGTTTTCCTTGATAATTTCATGAAAGATGATGTCTAGGCTCGTATTTCATGATGGCTTTCAGGTAGTCCCATAATTCTTAAATTGTCCATCCTGGATCTATTTTCCAGGTCAGTTGTTTTTCCAATGAGATGTGTGTGTGTATATATATGTATATATATATATATATATATATATATATATATATATATATATATATATGTGTGTGTGTGTGTGTGTGTGTATGTGTGTGTGTGCATATATAGACATATATATAGATATATATCTATAGATAGATATATAGATATAGATAGATAGATATAGATATCATTGTCTTCAACGTTTCTTTCTTTTGATTTTGTTCTGTAATATCGTGGTTTCTCATAAAGTCATTAGCTTCCATTTGCTCCATTCTAATTTTTAAAGAACTATTTTCTTCAGTGAACTTTTGAACATACCCTCCCATTTGGTTAATTCTGCTTTTTAATATATTTTCTTCCTCCTTGGTTTTTTGGACCATTTTTTGCCATTTGGGTTAGTCTATTTGTAAAGATATTACTTTCCTCAGCATTTTTTTTTGCATCTCCTTTAGCAAACTGTTGACTCGTTTTTCATAATTTTCCTCCATCTCTATCATTTCTCTTTCCAATTTTTCCTCCACCTCTCTTACTTGATTTTCAAATTTTTTGTGCTCTTCCCTGGCTTGATGCCATTGCAAATTTATTTTGGAGTTTTGGAAGAAGAAGCCTTGACTTTGATGTCTTCCTGTAATATTATGCTTTGTTCTTTTGTAAAGATGGAGGAAAATACCTGTTCACCAACAATGTAATCTTTTATAGTCTTTTTCCTTTTGGGGGGCATTTTTCCAGCCAGTTAGCTGAGTTTTGTGTCCTTTCTCAAGGACTTTAGGGATCCATAAGTTCTCAGTTCCTCCAAGGTGGTACAATCAATGGAGAGGAGTTTACTTCTCTCCTGTCCTACACTCTTATCTGGGAGAAACAACAAGGTTTTCTGCCCAGGATCTGAGAGTAGGGTTCCTTCTCCTCAACTGCCTCTCACTCCATCACCCCAGTGCTTCTCCTCACCCGAGGGACCACCACTCCAGTTGAACTTTTAAGTTGTCTCTGGTGTCTGTGGGCTAAGAAGTCTGGAAACTGCCACAGTTTTTTGTGCTTCAATTCCCTGTCTTTGCTGGAGCCAGGTTGTGGCCTGCTCAGGATTTATGGGGGTCAGTTTGTGGCCAGTGCTAGACAGAGAGCTCCTCTGTCAGCTTGGTGAAATAAGCACTTCCTGTCAACCTTCCAGGTTTTCTTGGTCTGGAAATCCATCTCACTCCATCCCTTTGTGGGTTCTGCCTCTTTAGAATATTTCAGTCACTTTATCAATGTAAATAAGAGGATTTGGGGGAAAGCTCAGGCATGTCCCTGCTTTTATTCCACCATCTTGACTCTGCCTCCAACAAATATCTATGACTCTCATTTCTTTTCCCAATTTTTATTCTACTTCTTTTATGTGACTTTTAAAATCCTTCTTGAGCTCTTCCAAGAAGGACTTTTGGGCTTGAGGTAATTCATATTCCCATTTCAGGTTTCTGATGTAGATGTATTAACAAAATTGTCCTCTTCTCAGTTTGTTTTTGATCTTCCCTGTCACCATAGTAATTTTCTGTGTTCAATGTTTATCATTGCTTCTTCCTCATTTTTAAAGAATTTTTTGGCTTTTAAATTTGAGTCACTTTTCCAAGCTTCCTGTGGTGTCAGAAGCCTGGTTACTGGTTTCTGCATTGAGTCCTCGGGTGCCAATGGCTTTAGGTTACAGGTGTCTGGCAGTTTACCTGATGCTGCGCTAGGGGTCTGTTGTGTGCTAAGGCCAGGTGGAGTTTTTCTGTGCTTCTCACAGGAAGCCCCAAAGCACATGGAGGCCTGGTCCCTGAAGGATGTCCATTTGTCATGAGTGTGCTGAAGCACATTCATCTCTAGCCCTTGGATGATGCTTATCTGCCCCTGTTTAGGGCTATATTGAAGCACATGGTGGTTATTAGAGCCAGAGTCTGCCAGTTTCCCTGACCATTTTAAGACACATAGGAGATCCTGGTACTGGTGTTTGCCTGCTCCACTACCTGAGGTCTCAGGATGTCTCACTGGTTTTCTGAGGTGGGGCTTACTGCTGACTTGCTGGGAAGCTTCCTGTCCTGAACTGTGCTTCCCCTTTACCCAAGTGAGAGGGAACTTTCTTACCTTTTCTCCTAGTCTCCCAGGATAAAAGACTGGTCCACCCCATCTCTGCTGGCTTAACTATATCAGAATTAGCTGTGGGGCACTATTTTTATGTTTTTTTCAGAAAACATGGGAGAAATACAGTAATTTACTGCTTACTCTATCACGTTAGCTACCGGGATATTTTGTTAACAACAACAAACCTAATAAACAATTTCAAGGAATTCACATCTAAGAAATAGAAAAAAATATCAACTGTATTTGGGGTAAGGCAGTGCTTTTTTGTTTTTGTTTTATATAGATTTTATGATTGGGAGAAAAGTCAACATGTTTCCTCCTTTTACAATGACATTCAAGTTAATGTTCTTAATATTCACTTAGACTTTCCAGGACTTATATTCATGAGAATATAGTTTAAAATTTCATCTTAAAACTTCTTTTCAACTTCGAATTGATTTTAACTTTACTTACTAAATTTTTATTATGATTTATTTAGTGTGGTGGTCCCCAACATTTTATATTTCATCAACACTTTTCATCAAGAATAAAAACAAAATATGTTGTGACTCCCCAAAGTAATTTAAAATATTGCTCACAATATTCCATAGATTTATTAAGTTGTAACAATGGTAATCATAAATTTCACTGAAAATGTTCTGAATTGAAATATATGTTATATGCTTATAAATATAAGAAGAAAAATACTTATTTTACTCATAATTAAAAAAGCAAAAAAATAATTGCAGATGATTTGTGTGGGATATTCTGTAAGAATTTTCATCCATCAGGATCTCATGCTGATTATTATCTAAGAGGCTTTATACTATATTTCTTCATTTTATAATTTTTGTTGCAAATGAACAGAATTTTAATGAACATATTTACAGTTTATAAGATGTTTAATGTGACATAACTGAGAGAAATAATGATTTTTAAATATTGTTATTTGAATAAAGGTTTATAATATTTGACTCCATGGCAGGCAAACACATTCTTTTGTTTTCACTGTTTATTTATTTAGGTTAAGTTTTCAACATTCATTTTCACAAAATTTTGAGTTCCAAACTTTCTTCCCATTTCTCTCCTCCCCCTACTACTCCAAAGCACCATGTATTCTGATTACCCCTTTCCCCAATAGGCCTTGCCATATATCACACCACTCCCTTCCCTTATCCCCATCTCCCCTCTTTTCTTGCAGGGCAAGATAGATTTTCATACCCCATTACCTGTATTTCTTCTTTCCCAGTTGCAGGCAAGAACAATTCTCAACACGTGTTCCTAACACCTTGAATTCCAACTTTTCTCCTTTCCTTTCTCCCTACCCAACCCTACTGAGAAGGTACACAATTCAATATACGCTATATCCATGCGGCTTTCATAATACTTTCATAAGACTTCCATAATAGTCATCTAGAGTATGGCTGACTATATTTCCCTCCATCCTACCCTGTCTAACATTAATTCTATTCTCTCTTTTGACCTTGTCCCTCCCAAGTAGTGTTTACTTCCAATAACTCCCTCCTCTCATTTGCCCTCACTTATGTAATCCCCCTCTACTCCACTTAAGCTCTTCTCCCCTACTTTCTTGGACTAGAAGACAGATTTTCATGCCAAATTGAGTGTGCATGTTATTCCCTCCTTAAGCCAAATGTGATGAAAGCTTCACTTTTTCCCTCTCATCTGCCCACTTTCCTCCTCAATCGAAAAGGCTTATTCAATTTCTTTCTCTCTCCTTGCAATATATTCCTCTATCACTGCTTAATTTTATTTTTTAGATATCTTCCCTTAGTATTCAAATAACTCTGTGCCCTCTGTCTCTGTCTCTCCATATATATATACATATATATGTATTTGCATGTGTATCTGTGTGTGTGCATGTGTGTGTGTATGTGTATGTGTATGTGTGTGTAATCCCACCAATTACCCAGACACTGAAAAGTTTCCAGAATTACAAATATTGTCTTTCCATGTGGGAATGTAAACAGTTCAACTTTGGTAAGTCCCTCTTTGCTGTTTACTTTTTCATGCTTCTTCCCATTCTTGTGTTTGAAAGTCAAATTTTCTTTTCAGTTCTGGTCTTTTCATCAAGAATGCTTGAAAGTCCTCTGTTTCATTGAAAGACCATATTTTCCCCTGAAGCATTATACTCAATTTTGCTGGGTAGGTGATTCTTGGTTTTTGTCCTAGTTCTTTGACTTCTGAAGTATCATATTCCATGCCCTTCGATCCCTTAATGTAAAAGCTGCTAGATCTTATGTTATCCTGATTGTATTTCCACAATACTGGAATTGTTTCTTTCTAGCTGCTTGCAATATTTTCTCCTTGACCTGGGAATTCTAGAATTTGGCCACAATGTTCCTAGGAGTTTCTCTTTTTGGATCTCTTTTAGGTGGTGATCAGTGGATTCATTGAATACTTATTTTGCCCTCTGGTTGTAGAATATCAGGGCAGTTTTCCTTGATAATTTCATGAAAGATGATGTATAGGCTCTTTTTTTTGATCATGGCTTTCAGGTAGTCCCATAATTTTTAAGTTGTCTCTCCTGGATCTATTTTTCAGGTCAATCGTTTTTTCAATGAGATATTTCACATTATCTTCCATTTTTTCATTTTTTTTGGTTTTGTTTTGTGATTTCTTGGTTTCTCATAAAGTCATTAGCCTCCATCTGTTCCACTCTAATTTTGAAAGAACCATTTTCTTCAGTGACCTCCTTTTTTTGGCTCCTTTTCCATTTGGCTCATTCTGCTTTTGAAAGCATTCTTCTCCCCGTTGGCTTTTTGAACGTCTTTTGCCAATTGAGTGAGCCTATTTTTCAAGGTGTTATTTTCTTCAGCATTTTTTGGGGTGTCCTTTACCAAGGTATTGACCCATTTTTCATGCTTTTCTTGCATCTCTGTCATTTCTCTTCCCAGTTTTTCCTCTACCTGTCTAACTTGATTTTCAAAATCCTTTTTGAGCTCTTCCATGACCTGATCCCATTAAGTATCTATTTTGGTGTTTGCTATGCAGAATCCTTGACTTCTATGTCTTTCTCTGATGGTAAACATTGTTCTTCCTCATCAGAAAGGAATGGAGAAAATATCTGTTTACCAAGAAAGTAACCTTCTATAGTCTTATTTTTTTTTTCCCTTTTCTGGGCATTTTCCCAGCCAGTTACTTGACTTCTGAGATTCCTTTCCACAGCCACCTCACCTCCAGATCCACCCAGCTAGTGTTGGGGGTCTGAGATTCAAATCCTGCTCCCCTGCCTCAGGGTTTTCAGCGGGGGCAGGGCTGCTTTCCATGTGAAATTAAGTTCAGGTACTCGGGGTGGGGGCAGGCCACTACACAGGGCTCAATTCCCTCAGGGATTTATGGGGAGACCTTCAATAATGGATCCAAACTCCTGCCTGATTTGGGAGCTCCTGCTTTCTGCTGCCTCTGCTGCTACCTTCCGAGGGTGCCTGAGTTATGGAAACACCCTGCTCCCCTCTCGGCCCTCCAAACAGTGTCTCTCACTGTTCTGTGTACCTGTGGGTGGACGTAACTTCGTGGCTGCTGGAGTTTCTGTCCCTGAAGCCTGCTTGGATCTGGTCCTCTCGGTGCCACACGGCCAAGGCAGGGCTGAGTTCCACCCCAGGTCTGGTGTGTGATGGATCTTTGGGGTTGGTTTTTCTGGGCTCTCTGGAACTGAAATCTCCTCCATTCCGTTGTTGTGTGGCTTCCACTGCTCCAGAATTTGTTGGGAGTTCCTCTTTACAGTTACTTTATGAGCTATGGATTCAGAGCTAGCGTATGTCAATCTTTCTACTCCACTATCTTGGCTCCTCCCCTCCGGCCAATTTTTAGAGAACCATTTTCTTCAGTGAATTTTGAACCTCCTTTGAAATTTGGCTTATTCTACTTTTTAAAGCATTCTAGTCCTGATTGACTTTCTGTCCTCTTTTACCACTTGAGTAAGTCTATTTTTTTTTTTGGTTGCTCCCTGGTATACTTTATTTTATAAAAAGTATGTGGAATGGAATGGCCTTGGACAACATGGAAGAATAATATATGGAAACAAACAAACAAACAAAAATATTTCTGTCAGCCTGGGTCTAATAAAACTTGTCCTGACAATTCCATATCCATATGCAACTATGTATTTAAAGCAGAAAGAGAAATAAATCTTGATATTAAAAATAAGTCCGAAATAGTGGTGTCTCATTTCTGCCACCTAAGGAAAGGCAACTTTTACCAACATGCCTCTTTTGTCTTATGGCTTTTTTCCTCATTAAATTGTATTCATTTTAGAAACATATTTTTAAAGACTACCACCTGTAGAAGATTTATATATGAACTGATGCAAAATGATTTAACCAGAACCAAGGAAATAATATACACCATTGATACAACAATCGCAATGTACAGTATTATAAGAGTAACGTATTTACATCATAATCAAAATTTAATACTTATACCTAAGTTTAGACTCAGAGAAAATATACCTCAGCTTATATTTCATATTTTTTTGGAAGAGGTGAGAGACTGTAGGCATGAGCCTATGAGGACTAGTCTAGGGCCTAGCAGACAGAAGCAACTTCATTTCTTTTTTGTAATTTTTTTTATTAATATATTCATTTTATTTATTTTTAATGCTCTACAATTACTACCATAAAAATTAGAATTTTCCCCCTACCTACCCACCGCCACTCTCTCCCACCCCAAGACAGCATACAATTATATATAGGATCTAAACATACGTTCCAATTCAGTACATTTTCCTTGTAGTCATACTGTATGGAAGCACTAAAATAAATGGGAGAAATCATATCATATAACAAACCAAAATACACACATACACACACACACACACACACACACACAAACATGATCTTCTGCATTCTGTGATTGAATTCCATAGGTCTTTCTCTGAATGTGGAAGATATTTTGCCTTAGAAGACCATTGGGAATTTTTTTCTTTTTAATGTCCTTGCATTGCTATGAAGATCCAAGGCTACCAGAAAAAAAAAAACAAAAAATAAACAAAAAAAAAAAAAAAAACAACTCTCACACACTGTGGTTGTGGCTGTGCACAAAATTCTCCTGGTTCTGATCCTTTCACTCAGCATCAGATCATAGAAGTCCTTCCAGGCCTCTCTGAGGTCCTCTTGTTCATCATTTCTTACAGCACAATAGCATTCCATTACATTCATACACCATAATTTATTCAGTCATTCCCCAATTGATGGACATCCCCTTGATTTCTGGTTGTTGGCAACTACACAGAGTGCTACTATAAATATTTTTGAACATGTGGGACTCTTTCCCATTTTTTTTATCTCTTGGGGATACAGTCCTAGAAGCACTATTTCTGGGTCGAAGGGTATGCACATTTTTGTATGCCCTTTGGGCATAGTTCCAAACTGTTCTCCAGAATGGTTGGATGAGCTCACAGCTCTACCAACAATGAATTAATATTCCAACTCTTCCACAACCTCTCCAACATTTTTCATTTTCCTTTTCTGTCATGTCTGTCAATCTAGTAGGTGTGATGTGGTACCTCAGAGTTGTTTTGATTTGCATGTCTCTAATCAAAAGTGTTTTAGAGCATTTTTTCATATGATTATAGATATCTTTAATTTCTTCCTCTGAAAATTGCCTATTCATGTCCTTTGACAATTTATCAATTGAGAGAGTTAGTCTATTTTTAAGGGTTATTTTCCATAGCACTTTTCTAGGTCTTCTTTTGCAAGCTGTTGACTTGCTTTTCATGATTTTCTTGCATTGCACTCATTTCTCATACTAATTTTGCCTGCACATCTCTTACTTGATTTTCAAAATCATTTTTGAGCTCTTCCATGGCCTGAGATAATTACATATTCATTTGGAGGTTTTGAATGCAGAAGCTTTAAATTTTCTGTCTTCCTCTAAGAGTGTGCATTATTCTTTCTCAGCCAAAAGAATGAAAGAAAATACTTTCACACCAAGAAGAAGGCATTCTCTAGGGACCTGTATGTTCTCAGTTCCTCCAAAGTGGCATAATCAAGGGAGAGGACTTTACTCCTCTCCTGGCCTGTACTCTGGTCTGGGAGGTACTGCAACCTTTGCTGGCCATGCCCTAAGAACAGAATTCCCAGAACCTCCATTAGTTCCACCACATCATCACTCTTCCCCAGGGCTGTCACTCTGAGATCCAGATCAGCTGCACCATGCCCCCAGGGTCTTTTGGCTGAGCACCCCAAAAACTGACACTGCTGCTGCAGTGGTTGTTGCTGGCCAGGCCAAACCATTTTCCCTTCTCACTCAGGTGAAAGACCTTTCTCACTGACCTTGGAAGATATTTTTGGAGTTTTTGGGTTGAGCAATCTGGGAAGTGCCAGGGATTCTGCCTCCTGAGGCCTGCTCCGATCCTGAGTCCTGTCCCTGACACGCCAAGGCTGGGCTGTGCCTTGCTGCATGCCTGCTGCAATAGACCTTTCCTGTCAGCTTTTCAGGCTGTCTTGGACTGAAAATCTCTTTCACTCTGTCGTTTTGTGGCTTCTGATGCTCTACAGTCTCTTTAGCATCATTTTTTACAGGTATTTTATGAGCTAAGGGGGAGAGCTTTTACAGGTCTGACCTACTCCACCATCTTATCTCTGCCCCACCCCCTGGCAGAGAAACCAATTCTTAAATATGTTTCTGTATACTGTCTATTTCTTTATGAGTGCTCCTACAAATATTGAATGTAACATGGCAGGAGGATTTTATACTCTCCCTTGATGACAGTGCATATTTTTAGCCAGCTAAACAATTGATAAAAATGAATAGCTAGTTATGATATAAAATATTTGTATCTTCATGGCACATTCTATATTGAAAGATAAATATGTTTCAACTGCAATTAGGTATATGCTTTCATGTTTTTTTAAAGAAATTTTAAATAGGAATCTCAGTTTTGTATGGAACTAATCTCTTCAGACAAATTTATTCTCTTCTACCACTGGTATATGAGCTATAATTTTACATAAACTTTACTGAACAGCAGACCAGATTTGCCAGCCAATTTATTTCTAAATTTAAAAAAATGAATTTTAAATTTATGTCTGAAAATATCTTTAATGTAGAATGAGAAAGAATATAAAATTCGATGTCACAGAATGTTTGTGATGATTCATGATGGTTTCAAGATGGTTTGCAATGAACTTGCCAAGAAATCATGGTTTTCAAATATTCTGATATTTGCAAAGCAACAATTAAAATATCCCTAACATCTTGACCACATGATGATTGAAAAAACTGACAATGATTATGCAATAACAAAAGGAAATGAAAGATTTATTTTTCTGTGCTGTAAAGAATGCGAATGTCTGTATGTTCATTCTTCTGATCATTTTTTAGGAATTCGTTTGTACTCAAATATTTATCACTTCTCATGGTTTGGAAACAATGTGAAGAAAAATTGAGAAACTGCAATAATATATTGTACTAAGTCAGAAATAGTTCGATCTGATTGTTGAGCAACCACCAAAATTATTGTGCATAATTTCAGTTTCAAATTGCTGAAGAAACAAATTCATATAGTGACAAAAATAATTTAATATTACAATGAAAAATATCTATCTGTAGAATAATACACTGATTACTTATTGCTCAAGGTATCATTACACACATGTACACACATATGTGTGTAATGTATGTGTATGTGTGTGTGTATATATATATATATATATATATATATATATCAAATATAACTATCTATAGCACAAAAAACTGCCCACACATCATCTGGACAACATATATTTGTATGTGTATGTATGTGTGTGTGTATATGTATATATATGTATATGTGTGTATATACATATATATGTATACACCTACACACACGAATATGTATATACGTGTGTGTGTGCATATACAGACACACACACATATGGGTGTGTTAGTATCCCAGGAACATTTTGTATCTTAAAGACAGTTATAATATAGGCAACTTGATCTCAATTTTATCTCACCTAATTCCCTCATTGTGGAGTTACTCTGATCGTAAAATACAGAAAAATATCTAAGGTTTTGGAAAATCAAATTTGATATATAAATATTATATTTAAAAATACTATAGATAGTGGACAAAGTGATATACAAAAAAAGGTAGTCAAACATGTTAACATTTTCTTCCTTGGAATATAGGAAAGGAACTTATCTATGGGCATATTATCTATGGGCACATATGTAGCACACTACATAGAATGCCAGACTGAGGAAAACTCTCTATTCAAATCTGGCCTCCGAATTAATAGCTGTGTAACAATGTGCAAGTAACTTAATTCCGTTTCTCTCAGTTCCTCTTCTGTAAAATAGCTGGAGAAGGAAATAGTAATCCAATCCAGTATTGTTGCTAAGGAAACCCCCCAGTAGGATCACGAAGAGTAAGATACAACTGAAAAATATCTCACCAACACGCAAAACCATATGTGAGTGTAGATGTTTCTTTGTGTCTTTGTGTGAGTGATTGCATACACGTATGTGTACTTTCAACCTAGTACAGTAGAAAATTTGCTCCCTTTGTTGGCCTAAATTCCAATTTAATTTACAAATTAATCTCAAATTCAAATAATTAAATCAATAAAATAATATATTCACTTTGTTAAACATTTAGAACACTCTAACCTCGATATAGGTCATTAACAACACTAAGGAAAATGAAGAACAGAGTTATTGTGTTTACATTAATATAGCCAGACATTTTTAGGGCAGTTCCTCACATGAACGTAAGTCCTTTTATGAGAACTCGGGTATTTAAGAGTACTGATGGAGAATAATCTCTGTTCCTATGTATCCTTTCAAGCAAAGACATTCAGAAGCAGCCTAGGGGGAAGAGGGGGCAAAGGTTGCGTTTAGTTGTTTGAAGGCCCGGTACATGGAAGATCTATTCCTTAGATTTTTTTTTCTCATTGACTCTTGGTGGCTAGAACTAGAAGTCAGTGCTACAAGTTGTAGTGAGGAAAATTTAGGGTGATTCTAACTAAAAGTAACCTAATAATAAAATTTATCTAAAAATATAGTGGCATACAGTGACATGATCAGTTGACTTTCACTGGAGATCTTTAAACAAATTCTGAGCATAACTGGTTAAGTATTTGAAATGATTATTTTTCAATTTGAGGTTGAAATAAAAATCTCCTGAGGTTCCTTCCAGATCTGAAATTCTGTGACTCGCTAACATTTGTTCATTGTTCAAAAGATACTGTGTCCATTAAAGCACATATAATTCTTATAATACTCCTGTTGATCATGTTTGCTTTTCAACTGGTTAAAAAGATATGAACATTTGTTGGAATTATTTTGATGGTAATGTGGTGGCAAGTTTTCGAATTAGTGCTGTGGTCCGTAACTCTTTTTCTTCTT
Organism: Bettongia penicillata ogilbyi; assembly: GCA_023548195.1. Taxonomy (NCBI): domain Eukaryota; kingdom Metazoa; phylum Chordata; class Mammalia; order Diprotodontia; family Potoroidae; genus Bettongia; species Bettongia penicillata. The sequence goes on along the minus strand of JAJHZJ010000688.1, from coordinate 82,962 downwards.
CTCCTTGTACGAAATGAACCAGAAGCTGAGAAAGTATATTTTGGAACAAATGACATGTCACATTTACCTTATGTAGAAACAGATAAGTGCACTTTCTTCACTTCTTTTAACAATCTATTACATCTGTTCAAAAGAGGGCAAATGTTCTGACCATGACAATAAAATATAAAAATTCACTGTAGCATTGTAATCTAAAACTGAGGTTGGCATGTTTGCTTGATCGATAATGAACAACGATGAAAAAGCCTTTTATTGTTTCCTGAATGTCAGTAGAGGGGGCTGTATGGCAAGAGGCATTCAAGTCCCCCATTAAGAGCAGTTTACTAGTAGCTCCTGCGTCCGTAAAGGGATACTTCGTTTATCAACTTCACTGCAACAAAGTACTAGTGCCACTGGCAAAGGTTGATGAAGCCAAGGGGCAAAGAAAACATAAATGCAGGTGAGTCACAGAGGGAAAAGTCACAGAGGGAACGTGGTCATAATTATTTAGCTGACGAATCTAATCGTAAAAAATTAAACTCTAAGTTTAGTACAATGATTCTTTCATTTCCCTAATAATGTTCATGATTTTAATTATGTTTAGATGAAGTATAAGAGGTATTACAATTGTACACATCAATAAGAAATCAGGCAGGCTGACTGAAAGGGTCCCATAACATAATCCTTGTTTACGTCAGTTCATAAGTTTTTGCTCCAGGTTTCCCAAGAATATTTTTACATGGTTTCTTCCCTTAAATCTTAATATTAACTTTAAAACAAAATTGAATGTCATAAAAATGATTATGTTCAATTTGAACAGATATAGTGAATGAACTTTATTAAAATATCCTGATGATATTATCATGTGAATGCATTTTGAGAATTAATAATTTAGTATAGGTTGAGAAGTACTATTGTTAGGATCCTCCTTTTCCACTCCCTGCCCCCTAGAGTTTCCCTTGAAGTTCTTGAACACACATGGCTTCAGCTGAATGTTGTTATTAATTTTAAGATATATAAAATAATCCTTTGGTAGTTTCATTCATATGATACTAAATAGGTTATTCAATTTACCTAATAAAAAAGTTCCTATTACTTTGACTAGGCACAAGGAATTTTAAAATCTCCAGTTATTTTAATCTGCTTTCATATAGGATGATGTGTTTTTGAATTCTTAGTTCCTCTCTTTGCCTTATCAAGGAGACTCCCAAGTATGATATGCAATTTGAAGTTTTATTAAATGGATTTTCTCTTTCTATCTCTTTCTAGAGAAATCCTGTGGATTTCTTGGCTTCTACATCATGAAACTTGGATGAAATTGGCAATGGTTTCATTTAATTTTTGGTAGATTTCTTTCAATATCCCTGATGTCTTTGGAAAAGACTCTAGTATATAATACTGATTCTTGGTTTTAGACACATCCTATTTAACGTGTTAAGAGAAAAACAATTAACCCTAGGTTTTCTAGTGCTTTAAATCAAAATGATTGTTTGGTTTCTGCTGAAAAATATGTTTTTGCTTCTATTGATAGAAATGTAAGTTTTGTTTTCCATATTATTCATATGGTTAGTTACTTTTTTTCCTCATATCAAACTGCTCCTGAATTCTTGATATAAATGTGGCATAACGATAGTTTAAAGTGATTATTACACAGTTGGGGGGGTCTCTTTCATATACATACATATAAATAGATAGATTGATTGATATACAGACAGAAAGAATTAATATATTGTCTACCCCACTCTTTCTTAACCAGTACCAATTGGTTTTGATGATTGCTGCTTTTTAATACAATTTGAAATCTGGCAGAACTGGACCACCTTCCCTAGCATTTCTTTTCATTAGTTCCCTTGATATTCTGGACCTGTTCTTCTTCTAGATGAATTTTTATATTATTTTTCTAGGTCTAGAAAACAATTATCTGGTAGTTCGATTGGTATGGCACTGAATCAGTAGATTAATTTAGGTTGAATTGTCATTTTTATTATATTATCTTGGCCTACCCATGGGCAACTAATGTTTTTCCACTTATTTAGATCTGACTTTATTTGTGCAAAAACTATTTTGTAATGGTATTCATGTAGCCCTAGCTTTGTTTTGACAGGTAGATTCACAGATACTTTAGAGTGTCTACTGTAGCTTTAAATAAGATTTCTCTTTCTATCTTTTCCTATTGGACTTTGTTAGTAATGTATAGAAATGTTGAGGATTAATCTGAGTTTATGTTGTAACCTGCAACTTTGCCAAAGTTGTCCATTATTTCAAGTAGTTTTTTACTTGATTCTCTTGGATTCTCTAAGGATATCATCTGCAAAGAATGATAATTGAATTTCTTCTTTGTCTTTTTCAGTATCTTTTTCTTCTCTTATTACTACAGCTATCATTGCTAGAACCATGCTGAATAACAGTGGTGATAATGGACATCTTGTTTCACTCCTGATATTATGGGAATTGAATCTAGCTTACTCCCAATGCATGTAATGCTTGCTGAGAGTTTTAGGTAAATACTGCTTGTTATTTTATGGAAAGATACATTTATTCCTATGCTTTCAAGTGTTTTCAGTAGGAATGTGGGTCACATTTTGTCAAAAGCTTTTTCTTCATCTATTGAGATAATCAAGTGTTTTTATTAGTTTTCTTGTTGATATGATCAATAATGCTAAAAGTTTTCATAACTTTGAAGCACCCTGCATTCATGGTATTAGTCCTAAGTTGCTGTATTCTTTTTGCTAATATCATATATAAAATTTTTGCTTCTATATTCGTTAGAGAAAGTGGCCTGTAATTTTCTTTCTTGATTTTTGTTCTTCGAGATGTAGGTATCAGAATCATGTTTGTATTATAAAAAGAATTTGGTAGGACTCCTACTTTCACAACTTTCCAAATAGTCTATATAGTATTAGAAATAAATCTTCTTTAAATGTTTGATAAAATTCACTTGTAAATCTATCTGGCCTTGGAGACTTTATTGGTAGGGTGTTCATTGATGGCTTCTTCAATTTCTTTTTCTGAGATGGAGCTATGTAAGTATTTAGCTTGCTTTACTGTTAATCTGGGCAATTTATATCTTTTAAAATAATTATCCATTTTTTTAAATTGGGAAATTTATGGGTACACAGTTGGACAAAAAATTTCTAATTGTTCTTTCAATTTCCACCTCACTGGAGGTTAGTTCAATCTTTGCACTTTTGATATTCCTGATTCGTTTTTCTTCTATCTTTTTTTAAATCAAATTAACGAAAGATTTATCTGTTTTATCGTTTATTTCTCATAAAACCATCTCTTAGTTTAATTTATTTGGTCAATAGTTTTCTTAATTTTAATTTTATTAATCTCTCCTTTGGTTTTCAGTATCTCTAACTTGATATTTGCTTGAGGATTTTCAATTTGTTCTTTTTCTGACTTTTTCACCTACATGCCCGATAGATTGATCACTTCTTTCTATTTTTTATTCATGAAGACCATTCAAAGATATAAAACTTCCCCAAAGAACTGGTTTTGCTGTATCCCATAAGATTTGGTAGGTTGTCTCAGTACTGTCATTCTCTTGAATGAATTTGTTGGTTGTTTCTATGATTTGTTGTTTAACCCATCTTTTGCAATTAGATTATTTAGTTTCCACTTAATTTTGGTCTATATTTTCAAGGACTTTGATTACACATAATTTTATTGCATTATGATCTGAGAAGGAGGCATTCAAAATCTCTGGCTTTCTGCACTGGATTGTAAGGATTTTATGCTCTATTGCCATATACCACTGAGATAAAAATATATTCCTTTCTATCACCATTAAATTGTCTCCACATGTCTTTCATACCTACCTTATACAGAGTTTCATTCACCTCCTTAACTTTTTTTTTGTTTATTTTGAAGTTAGATTTATCAAGTTCAGAGGGGGAGATTGAGGTCCCCCAGAATCATAGTTTTTCTGTCTATGTGTTCCAGTAACTTCCTTAAATTCTCCTCTCAGAATTTGGATGCTATACCACTTGGAGCATATATACTTATTAATGAAATTCCTTCTTTCTTTGATGACTTTTGTCAGGATGTAGTTTCCTTCCCTATCTCTTTGATTAGATCTATTTCTGCTTTTGCTTTCTCTGAGATTTTTATTGCTACCACTGTTTTTTTTTAACATCAGCTGAAACACAATTTATTCTGCTCCAACCTTTTTTACCTTTACCCGTGTATATGCTCCTGTTTCAAATGCATTTCTTGAAGCAACATATTGTTGGATTATTGTTTTAATCCATTTTGCTGTCCATCTCTGTTATACGGGAGAGTTCGTGTCATTTGCATTCATAGTTCTGATTACTGTCTGTATCGTTCCCTCCTTTATGCTTTTAGTTCTTCCTTCTCTCTTACCCTCCTCAATGGAGTTTTAATCTTTGACCACCACCTACCTCATTCTTCCCTCGCTTCTTTCAGCCACCCTCCCTTTTGATTCCCTTCTTCTCTCCCTTTTAGCCTCCCCTCCCTTTTCTTTCCCCCCTCTCCTTCTACTACTATAGACTAAATTGTGTTTCTATGCTAAACTGAGTTTGCTATTCCGTCCTTGAACCAAATCAGATGAGAGTACCTCTTAAACAATGCTCATCTCCCTCCCCTCTTTCCTTCTACTGTAATATATTTTTGAACCATTTCCTGTGATGCAATTCAATTTTTTCTGACTCCTCCTTTTCAGCTGTCCCTTTTCAATCCCTTCACCATCTTAAAACACATTTTTATCATGGCATCATTTACTTTATACTACTCCCTCTATGCATGTATATCTCCTTACATATCATAATAAATACACAATTCTCAAGATTAACATGTATCTTCTTCCCTCATAGGGATGTAAACAGCTTGGCCATATTGAATAACAAGTTGTTTTGTTTTGTTTTTTTTCCAAACCAGTATACCTTTCTATGCCTCCTTTGAGAACTTTGTTTGAACATTGAATTTTCTATTGACCTCTGGAATTTTCATCAGGAAGGTCTGGAAATCCCTTATTTCATTGGTATCCATCTCCTTCTCTGAAATATTATGCTCAGCTTTGTTGGGAAGTTAATCCTTTGTTGTAGTCCCATATTCTTTGCCTTGCAGAATATCATATTCCAATTCCTCTGATCTTTTTATGAAGGAGCTACAAGGTCCTGTGTGATCCTGTTTGAACTCCTTGATATTTGAATTGTTTCTTTCTAGTTGCCTGCTGTTTTTTCTCCTTCACTTGATAGTTCTGCAATATGGCAATGATATTCCTTGGTGTTTTAGTTTGGGATCCCTTTCAGGAAGTGAATTGTGGATTCTTCTGATGATTATTTTGCCTTCTGCATCTAGGACTTCTAGGCAATATTCCTTGGAAAGTATTGTCCAGAATATTTTTTTTTTCCTCATGGCTTTCTGGTACATCAATAATCCTCAGATTTTCTCTCTTGGATCTATTTTCCAGGTCGGTTTTTTTCCAGTTAGATATCTTACAATTTTGTCTTTCTTTTCATTCTTTAGATTCTTTTCGACTGATTCTTGATGTCTCATCGAGTCATTAGCTTCTAGTTTTCTCATCCTATTTTTTTTTCATAGTTATCTTCAGTTAACTTTTGCATCTTCTTTTCCATCTGTCTAATTGTTCCTTTTAAGAAGTTATTTTCTCCAGTTAGGTTTTGTACTTCTTCTTCCATTTGTCCAACTTTCCTTTTAAATTCCTCTATGATTTTTTTTCATGTTTTAAAAATCATTGGTCAGTCTTTCATCTGTTTCTCTAATTTGAACTTAAAACTCTTTTGCAAGCTCTTCCAAGGAAGCTCTTTGTGCTTCAGAACAGTTACTTTTCCCTTCTGAACTGTCAGATGAAAATTCAGTCTCAATGCTTCCCTGTTGGTATTCATGTTTTGGTCCTTGTCCCCATAGAAAGCTTCTATGGTCTTTTCTTTTCTGCTTTCCTTTTTCCTCAAGATGATCACCCTTTTCCTGGCTTTTAAAGTATATCTCTGCATCTGGGACACAGGGGACTCTGCCCCATAGTTCTTGTGCCTAAAACTTTTGGCTTTTTTTGTTGTGGCCACAATTTTTTACTAAATTGTTTTCTTCAGTTAATTTTGCATCTCCTTTTCCATCTGTCCAATTGTTACTTTCAAAGATATTTTCTCCAGTTAGTTTTTCACTTCCTTTTCCATTTGTCCAATTTTCTAAGTTAGGTTTAGTGTTTCCTTTTACATCAGTCCAATTTCCCTTTTAAATTCTTTCTGATTTCTTTTGTTCCTATTTTTAAAATCATTGGCCAGTTTTTCTTCTACTTCCCTAATCTTGCTTTTCAAAACCTTCTTGAGTTCTTCCAAGAATGCTCTTCCAACTTGAGATCAGGTCATTTTCCTTTCTGAAGTTTCAGATGGGAGAACAGATGCAATGTTGACCTCTTTCATATTTGTGTTTTTTTCTTTGTCCTCTTGCAAAGATTCTATGGTCATCTCTTCTGGTTTGCTTCTTGCTCATGATGATCATCCTTTTCCTGGCTTTTAAAGTGAATTTCTGTTTCTGGGCCACAGAAGACTCTGTCCCCTCATTCCTTTGCTTATAACTTGAGGCTTTGATATTGTAGCCTTTGATTCTTTCAGCGAGAAGCTAGAATTCTTTAGCTTACCTGATGCTGAGTGGGCTCATGTGAGAAAGCAGAGTCCAGGTGCAGTCTTTCTGAATTTCCCTGGAGTTACCCTGGAGCTAGCTGTGTTGGAGAAGGTGTCATCTGGCCACAGGAGGTCTCTTTTCCTGAACAGAGGCGGGTTCAGTGTTTCATGAACTAGTGTTTGTACTAGTGCCGTTCCTATTCTCCTGGCTTTGCCTGGGAATCACACCTGGGCTCTTGGTGTTGACAATTGAAGATTCCACCCTCCTGGGGCTTAGGAACTTCTCAAGTTCTGCTGAGGTGGGGCTGTCTGGGAGAGCCCTGGTCCTCCACTAGTCCCCTTCAGTCACAGCAAGAGGGACCTACCTTTGCAATTTTCCTAGCCTCATGGGTTAAAAGACTATTTGCCCCTTTGTATGATCCCACCATTCCCAGATATTTTCCTGGAGAAATATTTTATGGCCTTTTTTAAGGTCAACAAGGAGAGGGGTAAAACATTTGCCAATTACTCTGACATCTTGCCTCACAGAAGATCAAGTGGGTGAACTTACAGTTATTTAATCTGAGGACTTGTAGTCTCAGGAGTAGCTGCTGTAGGCACCTGGGTTCTGCAGTTCTCTCTCACTTGGTTCCACTAGACTTCCATTCTATGTTAATATGTTTGAGATCCTAAAGTGCGACTGCTGCTTCAGGCACTCCTTACTTACTTACTGCTTGTCTTTGCTATGGTGGGTCCACGCTGGTACTTTTTTTCTGTTTTTAATCTCCACAGTTAATGTATCAAGATATTTATTGTCATGAAATGAATTACGCACTAGTCTTTTTTGACATTTTCAAAAATAAAGAACAATATTAAAATTATTATTTTTTATATAGTTGGTAGAATTCACTTGACACTTCATTTCGTTTTGGAGATTTTCTTTGGGAGTTCGTTTGTGCCTCATTCAATTACTTACTCTTTTTTTTTGGTAAATATTTAGCTATTCCATTTAAGATGTGAGTTTTACTGAATTAAGGAAAGTACTTTGAAATGACATCCTGAATTTGTGCAGTCATTTACAATTCTCTTTTTAGATTTTACACTGGCAATTTAGTTTTTTTCCATTGTTTTTAATCAAATTAGTAAATTATATATTTTATTTTTCAAGGGATATGTATCTTCATTAATTCAGCTATTTTTCTTTCCCTTATTATCTTCCTCAGTTTTCATGATTTACATTTTTTTATTTAATTATGCTTTTAGAATATTTTGGTTTTCTATTTTCTTCAGTTGTAGTGCAGTTGACCTGTTCTTTCTTATTTTTATTGACTAAAGTATTTAAAGATATAAGTTTTCCCAAAAGGCATGCTTTGACTGCATTGCAAGTTTTTTGGTAGCTATCTCATTGTTGTCATTAGTAAACTTCAAAGCATTCTAAATTGTATTTTACTTTGTTTCAGGTCTTCATTTTCATTTATATGCAGAATTCCTAGTGAGGAAGCTGATCTACCAATGGATATTAGCAATCGTTCTTTTTTTTTTTTTGAATTACACAAAGACAGAAGAATGACTTTGCAATTGTCACTGTGTTAATATTTCTCAGAGGCAGGACTCAAGTACTTTTAACCCTAAGACCAGACCTTGATATCTTATACCAGTGAACTTACTGTTCATTTTCCCTTAGTCCTTAAGCCAATTGTCTTACTCATCAATTCAAAGAGATTCAGAAGAAAAAATGGTCTAAGGACAAATCACCATTTTATTATATTGTATCATATTATATTACATTACATTATATTATATTATTCAATGCTCAATTGACTATTAAATAAATATTTTTAGTTCAATAAAAGTACTATGATATAAACATTCTTTGGAGACTCACTGAAAGGATCCTCAGCACAACTTCTGTAGCATCCAAGACAACATGGATGATAAGCACTTCCACCTATTCCATTATGATTCTACTTAATTCAATCAGGTCTTTATAAGCTTAAAACTGTTGATGCTTGCATATTTCTTCTCAGGCATTATGAGTATTTGGGAAAATGAAGACAATTAAAATATTTTAAGGGTTGTTTTAAATAAATCAATGAAATTCTTAGATGATTGTGAGTCACAGTTTGGGCTATGATGCTGTTCTTGGTGTAAGGAGAGATTTTATTAGTTAAGTTACTTTCTCAAGGAGAGTTTGAGATTCATATTCACAGGAAAGGTATTAGCCATCTGTTAGTTGATAAAAAGATTGAGCTAATGATATATAATTCTAGGCACCAATTCATGTCTTTCTAAATATAAAACTATATGCTGAATCTGTATATTCTTCAGTGATGCTTTATATATTTTCCACTATTACCTGGTATAATCTACATTGATCACAATATCCAGACTCCTTAAGAATAACATTTCTATAGTTCCTAATTCCTATGACCTGTCCATAATCATTATTATAACCCACCTACTTTCCCTTACTACAAATAAATGTAAATAGCACCCATTCATTTGATGCATTTTAATTCATTTGTTGTCTTGAGTCCATGTTGCCTATGAAGTCTCTTGATTATTTCATTCTTTAACTCAAGTATTGTATATATTGAATCTGAAATTAATCCAAACATCATCATTATTCGTGTGTGTGTGTGTGTGTGTGTGTGTGTGTGTGTGTTAGTATAATGAAGATATGATGGAATTTGGGAATGGAGTAGTCTTCATATATTTCACTAATCTAATAATATTTTATATGGAATTTATTCTTCCTTATTAAATAGACGATTAAACTTTTTAAATTGAGTAAAATAATGAAAATGTATATGTGTCTTCTATAGATTCATTAAAATCCTTTTAATTTAAATTTCAGGAAAATATCTGATATGGAGATAAGTGCCTGCTCCAGTTCCCTCATGATTTTTATTTCCTCTCTTGAGTGTCTCTGAAGGGTTTCATTCCATGCAGTTTGGACACTGCTAGTATTACATATTATGACATCTTTTAAAAACACCATTCTTAAATTTTTATGGAACAATGTTATATTCAGGTAATTGTGAAGAACATCTGTCTATGGAAATGATTCATCTTCATTATAGATTCTATTTTGAAATCTTATGGATATTTTAAGACATTTGTTTATAATGTGGGGACTTATTTTCTATGTAAACTGAGGAGTTATTTACTATTGTGTATTATATTATTTTAGTGAGCTTCCAAATTATAATTATAGCCAATATTTCATATTTTTCTTGATATTTCACATGTGCAAAATTTTTTTAGTTTTTACTGGTATTTTGCACAGTATCTAGTATTTCCTTGAAAAATCTGCTGCATTGAATAGACACAAGCTATTTAAATATGACTTCTAATTTCTGTTATCAATGACCTACTGTTGCATAATTTTCATAAAATTCTCAATTTCTATATTTTTATTTACTAATAAGTTTTTAAGTTCATTTAATCAACATTTTAAAATTTGCTTGGTATTCCCATCTTGAAACATACTTTTCATTTTGTTCATGTGGATTTCTCCCATGTTGCAGTGGAAAGGAATTTTTCTTTTTTGAATGTTATCCATGACAGATTTCATTCAGAGATGATGTCAGTATCATTTATGTTTAAATTAATTCTTAGTATTACTCGTTGAAGTTTCTATACAGAAAGAATTTCTATACGTGGTTTAGCTGTTTATCAAGAAATCTAAAAAGATTTACCAAATCCTCATCTTTCTTTTAACAATTAAGTTTTCCGTAGTTGTCTCAGCATGAAAGCCACAGTGTTTCATTAATATTATACCAATTTCTTTGGCTACTTTCTAAATATGTTTTTTTTATTTTTTTCTTTTCCAAAGTGCACACTACAAGTAATATTTCAAAGATGATTCATTCTTTATATAAGTATTTCCCTTTGAGCTTTGAATCAGTAATCCAAAAACTCTGCTTACTTATACCATCACAGCATTCTCTTTGATGGCTTCAGGTTTAGTGTGTCCTGTATTGATAAATACATGTTATTTATGTAATTATTTTATTAATCCTCTTGGTTGTAGTTTTGGCAGGAGTAGATCATTGTTATTCAGAAATGTAAATATGTATGTATGTGTATCTACGAGCTGAAATTGTAAAGACACTAGTAATGATATAACAATTATGATTTTGAAATTACTGGGCTATATAAACATGTATGTACACATATGCATGTGCATGCATGATACATTTTTAAATATATCATACATGAATGAAATGAAAACTAAAATAACGGATGAATAATAATATCTCTTCCTCCAGCTGAAGTAAAAAAATACAAAAGAGAGAATTAGGTATCATTTCAGACAAAGCAAAAGCAAACAAAGTCCTAATTAAAACAGATAAAGAGAACTTTGTGTGTATGTAAATACATATATAGATATATGTTAAATCTGTATCTTATATGTGTTTATATGCACATGAACTGACATAACACAATTATTTTAGAAATCACAATTTTATTATTATTCATATTATTGTAATTTCAGCTTCTTCTAAATACCACCTTAGTTGTGTTCTGCAAGACTTTTCATTAGGTCAGAAAAAAAAAAACTGATAAGTTCTTTGACATCTAAAAAACTCACAAAATCCAAGTACTAACTTGTAACAAGAATAATTTTCTGAATTTGATGGAAGGAATGCAAAAAGGGAGATGAAATTAGGGATATTTTGAAATATTGAATTATTGTTATGATTTACATAAAATTCTTAGAAAAATATTTTCACAACCATTAACTCCAATTTTACTCAAAATGTTTCATGAAATCTGTAACAATAAATATAATCTTTATTTTATAACTGAAGAATTTTGATACTGGGGTGGTGAAGCTGTGACTAGGGTTTCAACTCAAGTATCATAAACAGAACTTGAACACAAGTATTGCGACTTAGTTTATTTTCAAGTCATTTAGAAGATTATATATTAAAAAAACTCAACCTCAGGAAAAATAGAGGGGAAACATAGACAAATAACCTTGGCAATATTGTGAAAAGAAAAGTTATTACTTTCAAGAATTGTTCTAGCCCAGTTTTAAAATGACAATCCGATCCTTCTGAAATACTTATAATGTGGATGAATCAATTAGTTTTCAGTGAGTAAGCAAAATATTCTCCCTGATCACTTATATTATTGACATTTTCCTCATCTATAAAATGGGTGAGTTTTAACAGACAATCTAGAGTTTTTTTTGACTTCATAAGTCTATGCCATGCCATGCGACATCACTATTCAGGATCATTTTTTCACGTGCAACTAAGAAAACTTTTAGCTGAGACCTTGTTAAAACTGTTCTAAGCATAAATTAGGATTATATGAAACTAGGTTTGGGTGAGCTTTCATATCTTTTTTCACAGCAAGTTTCGTGAGATACCTGACCAGGCATCCACCTCTGTCAAGTTTCTGTTGCTGATTGAAATTACAGACTGAGAGTCAGCAGTGCTGGTAGCTATTTAAGGGTTTCTTGTAGGGGGATATATATATATATATATATATATATATATATATATATATATATATATAAACATTTCCTATTATAGGGCTATTAAATATTGCTTTTCTGTCCCTTCTCTTAAACCGAAGTCTCATACATGTGTTGTAACCTAAATATCTTTCCTCGAACTAAGTTCTTTTCAAGTGAAGCATGATTAAATATTATTAAATGACTAATATTCTCATTTAGAAAATCTATAATTTAAAATGTTCAGGGAAGAGTGATGATCAGTGATGAAGAATCCCTATATACAGCTCATTAAGAAAAGAAGATCTACAAAATAAAGTAAAAAGAACCAGGAGCACATTGTACACAATAAGAACAATATTGTTTGATGGAAAATTGCAAATAATTCAGCTGTTTTCAGTAATACAAAGATCAAAGATAATCCCAGAGACTATCGATGAAGAGTACTATCTGCCTACAGAGAAAGAACTGATATTGATTGAATACAGACTGGACCATGCTATTTTTCACTTTCTTTTTTTTTTCATTTGGTTTGAGTCCTCTTGTATAAGATGACTAAAATGGAAATATTTTACATAATTGTCGATGTAGGGAGGAGAGAAGAGGGAAGGAAGGAGTAATAGCATTTGGAACTAAAAACTTTAAATTAAAAAAAATTAAAAAGAAAGAAAACTTTAGTTTGAATAATGTTATGGGAACATTAAGACAAAAATCTTGAGAAACTAAAACCAGTCCTGCCTGTTGCTTGATGTACTTAATATAAACACCTAATAAGAAATTTCAAAATAAAATATCACCTACGTTTTTAGAATGATTTCCAAGATTAATGCAATAGGAAATATTGTTTTTATACTCCTTTCAAACTTTTCCAGAAAAGATGATGAAAGCAAGCTTGTAACTCATGTTTTGGTTATTTTTTTAAAATATTTGATCAATCTGGACCACTCTCACTTTAAAATCCATCATTCGTGGATTGACTACTAGTTTTGTATCTATGAAAATGCCTTGAAAGGGGTCTCCGGTTTCTATGAGAAGCATAACTGTCATAAGGAAATTTTAATTTTCTTTTGGATTCCTTGACTGATTCCATGTAATTCTTTATCAGTGTAAGTGAGGTACACACTCTCATTCAGACTGATTCATTTGGTGTATGTACAGAAATGGCATCAATAACTTTCTTCATTAGCTTCTTTAAGAGAACAAAGAAAAAATCCAGAAAGGACAAGGAGTAGGCTGAGAATAAACTGAGGAGATGGGATGTGGAAATTTTTGTTTTTTATAGAGAAAATAAAGTCAACACACTTCATATGATCAAAAATCCCTGACACATTTTTTAAATGACAAAGCACATTTAAAAAAGTCAGATTTAAAAATGGCAAGACCTGTAGATTACATGATCCTGTATATTTTGCATCATACTAATCATGGTACACAACAATCGAAGAATCCATCAAGAATACCCTTTTTATTTTTTATTTATATTTTTATTATTATTTTTTCAGTGTTCTACAATCACTTCCATATATCTTAGATTTTCCCCTCCCTTACCTCCTTCCCCCCTACCTCTCCACTCCTTCCCTGAGACAGTATACAGTCTATATAGGTTCTACACATCCATTCTCATTAAATATATTTTCACCTTAGTTATGTTGCATAGAAGAATTAAAATGAATGAGAGAAATCATAAAACAAGCCAAAACATAATACAAAAGAAAATGATCTGCTTCATTCTGCTTTTGAGTTCCATAGTTCTTTCTCTGGATGTGGAAGGCACTTTGCCTTAGGAGATCAATAGAAATTATTAAAGTCCTTGCATTGCAATGAAGTACTAAGTCTACCAGAAAAATTCCTCTCACACTGCAGTTGCTGCTGTGTACGTAGTTTTCCTCGTTCTGCTCATTTCACTCAGCATCACTTCATATATCTTTCCAGACCTGTCTGAAGTCTTCCTATTCATCATTTCCTATGGCACAATAGTATTCCATTACATTCATATATCACAATTTATTTAGCCATTCCCCAATGGATGGACATTCCCTTGATTTCTCGTTTTGGGTCACCTCAAAGAGAGCTGCTATAAGTATTTTTGTACATGTGGGACCCATTCTCGTTTCTGTGATCTCTTGAGGATACAGTCCTAGAAGCAGTATTGCTGGGTCAAAGGGTATTTTTGTAGGTCTTTGTGCATTGTTCCAAATTGCTCTCCAGAATGGTTGAATCAGCTCCACCAAGAATGAATTAGTGTTCCAACTCTCTCACATTTTCTCCAGCAATTATAATATTCCTGTTTTGTCATGTTAGCCAATCTGATAGGTGCGATGAAGAAAACTTTAAAAAAAAAAAACATTACTAGTTTATTTATTTCCAGTTTTCAGCAATCACTTCCATGAGTTCCAAATTTTCTCCCCTGTCTTCCCCAAGATGACATGCAATCTTATATGGGTTTTATACATGCGTTCCTGCTAAACACATTTTCACATTAGTAATGTTGCATAGAAGAATTATAACAAATGGGGCAAACCGTGAGGAAAAGAAATCATAGCAAAGGAGATAATAGTCTGCTTCATTCTGTGTTACAAAATCAGAAATATTTCTCTGAATGTGGATGGCATTTTGCATCATGAGTTCTTTGGAAATGTTTTAGGTTCTTTCGTTGCTGTGAAAGGCTAAGTCTATCAAAAAGAGTCCCTGCACAATGAGGCTGTTACTGTGCACTCAGCATCAGTTCATATATGTCTTTCTATGTTTTTATAAAGTTCGTGTGTCCATTTATTATAGCACAATAGTGTTCCTATTACATTCATGTGAGACAACTTATTCAGTCATTGCCCAATTGATTGGCATCCCCTCAATTTCCAATTCTTGGCTACCACAAAAATAGATGCTACAAATATTTTTGTACATGTGGGTCCTTTTCCCATGTTTATGATCTCTTTGGGATACCGCTCTAGAAGCAGATTTGCTGAGTCAAAGGGTATACACAGATGTCCAAGCATCATGTCCAAATTGTTCCCCAGAATACTTCAATTAGTTCATAGTTCCAAGAACAATAAATTATTGTTCAACTCCCCCGTATCTTCTCTAACATTTATCAATTTCTTGTTTTGTCATGTTAGCCAATCTGATAGCTGTGTTGTAGTACCTCAGAATTGTTTTGATTAGCATCTCTCTAATTGATAGTGATTTAGAGTATTTTTTTCATATGACTATAGATAGCTTTAATTTCTTCTTCTGAAAACCACCTGTTCATATCTTTTGGCTATTTATCAACTGGGAAATGATTTTTATTTTTTTTAATTTTGATGCAATTCTCTATATATTTTAGGAATGAGGCTTTTATCGCATTCCCTAACTGTAAAAAATTGTTCCCTGTTTTCTGTTTCCTGCCTAATCTTGACTGCGATAGTTTTGCTTGTGCAAGACTTTTAAATTTAATGTAACCAAAGTTATTCATTTTGCATTTCATAATGTTCTCTATTTCTTGTTTGGTCATAAATTCTTCCACTCTCCTTAAATCTGGCGAATAAACTATTCTTTGCTCCCCTATTTTGTTTGTAGTATTAGCCTTTATATCTAGATCATGTATCTATATAGACTTCATTCTGGTGTGTGGTATCAGGCATGGTCTTTACCTAGTTTTCATCATACTTTTTTTCATTTTTTCCAGCAGTTTTTGTTAAACAATGAGTCCTTCTAGCAGAACTTTGGGTCCTTGAATTTATAAAATAGTAGACTGCTATAACCATTGAATACTACATCTTGTATACCTAACCTAATCTTCTGAATCAATCCTCCAGTTCTTAGCCTGCACCAAGTAGTTTTGATGATTGCTCCTTTATAATACAGCTTAAGATCTAGTGTAGTTAAATCACTTTCCCTAGCATTTTTCCCCATTAATTCTATTGATATTCTGGACCTTTTCTTCTTCCAGATATAGTTTGATATTATTTTTTCTAACTCTACACCATTATTTTTGGTAGTTTGATTGGTATGGCACTGAATAAGTAAATTAAATTAGGTAGAATTGTCATTTTTATTTCATTAACATCATCTACCCATGAGCAACTGATGTTTTTTCAATTGTTTTGTAATTGTGTTCATATGGTCCCTGGGATCGTTTTGGCAGGTAGACTCCCAAATATTTCATAGTGTCTACAGTAGCTTTAAATGTGATTTCTCTTTCTGTCTCTTGTTTTTGGACTTTGTTAGTAATATATATACAGATGATTTATTTGGGTTTATTTTGTATCCTGCAACTTTGCTAAAGTTGCTTATTATTTCAAGAGATTTTTGTGGTTTTTTTTTTACTTGATTTTCTATGCTATCATCAGATAGTTGGCAAAGAGTGATAATGTACTTCCTTCTTTGCCTATTCTAATTCCTTCTATTTCTTTTTCTTATCTTGTTGCTAAATCTAATATTTCTAGCATCCTACAGGAGGTTTTCCCTGCAGGTCTTCTCTTTAATTACAATCCCTGTTTCTGTATCCTGCATGAGTTTGCTATGCCCCATATAGATTTAATATCTAATCTTCCCCCTGGGTATAGTCACAGGGCACTGTCCTCAGATATTTCCATCTTATCTTCCTTTATTGATCTTGCTGTATTTTCTAGTGAATGTGGTGAAAACAAAATGCCTTCTATTTCTTCCTATTACTCCACCATCTTGGTTTTCTTTTTACTTTACTTTCCTGTTTAACAGATGAGTAAATTACATCAAAGAAAATTAAGTATCTTTCTCCATTCCTACAAAGTAGAAAAACTGAAACAATTCCCCATCCTAATTACTAAGGAATTATTCAGGTACAGAAATCTAGAAAGATGTCCAAATTTTGAGGAAATTAAAATACATATGATGAAATTACCTGATCTGGATTTGCTAAGCAGTTTGTCAGCCTGAAATAACTCACGATGGGTTAATGCTAATTAACAAAATATAACGATATTCTTTCTATCAGAATTTTGGAGGACATGGTGCTCTTCTGATATTACAGCAAAATTCAGTCTATGTTCTATTATATTCTTTATCATTGTGACTTGTCTTGAAAATATTGCTTTCACCAGATTGACTCTCTTGAGAGGTAAAGCAATGATCTGGTTCACACCTAATGTTATTCATTTGTAGGCTGTGAGAGAGGGGCTTCTAATAATGATACATGCTATTGAAATTTATTTCTCCTATAACTTTTAAACCAGTTTTCTATGTTGTGTCTCATAATACCCACACAATTATTCTGAGACCAATAGGCCAAATAAGAGAACTAAGCATATAATGCAATGTTAAATTATACTGATCCTTAAGTAAGTCATGGCAATTCAGCCTCTACAATATCTTTCCCATTGGTCTTCTTTCCAGGTACAAAAGCCTCACCCTTGGTTTGTAACTTTATCATCTCTAGACTTCTAATTGATCTTTCTACATCCATTTTATTCTATATAGTATTGTCAAATTGCACTTCAAAAATACAGGTTTGACTATGACATTCCTCTACTCAAAAAATCTCTATCATCTCTATGGTCATCAATTCATATGTCATAGGATGACAGGATTGCAAAATCTCAGGGCCATAGGAAAAAATGTTATGTTTGACAGTATCAGATGTCATACAATTAAAGGATCTTGTCTGGAAAGTGATTTACAGTTTGTCTGGTCTCATGTCTGATTTTAAAGATGAACAAACTAAGACTCAAAGATGAAAAATGACTTGCCTAATTTCACACACACACACACATGCACATGCACACGTGTGTGTGTGACATAGAATGAGAGACAGAGATCCAGAAACAGAGAGAGAAAGAGAAATAAGAGAGTGGGGATTTGAACACAGGCCTTCTGATTACCAAATCCCCAACAGTCAATCATATAAAACTTTTCATTATATATCTCCAACTTACAAGTCTTATTTCACATTTCACTCCTAGATGAACTCTTTTTGAGATAGACTGACCTACTTGCTACTGACCATACCTGATATTTCAACTTCTCTCCTTTTAGTTTTTCAATTTTATTTTATTCTTAGTTCCAAATTTTCTCTCTCCTCCTTTGCCTCCCCTGCCCCTCCCATTAAGAAGTCAAGAAAATATAATGCCCGTTACAAATATATGTAGTCATGAAAAAATGACTTGCTGCATTTACCATGTCCCAAAGGAAAAAAAAAAAAAAACAAAGAAGGAAAAGAACACATCACATCTTTTGATCTTCTCTCACAGTCCATCACTTCTCTACATAAGGGTGGATAGAATTTTTCATCATGAATTCTTTGA
The DNA here is from genome assembly GCA_023548195.1 of Bettongia penicillata ogilbyi. Classification (NCBI taxonomy): domain Eukaryota; kingdom Metazoa; phylum Chordata; class Mammalia; order Diprotodontia; family Potoroidae; genus Bettongia; species Bettongia penicillata. The sequence continues at coordinate 64,666 of JAJHZJ010000688.1, read as the reverse complement.
AATCGTGGTTGAGTATTTTGTTGATCAGAGCTCCTAAGTCTTTCAGTGTAAATTGGGTTTAAAAGTATTGCTGTACACTTGTTCTCCCAGTTCTTCTTCTTTCACTTTGTATTAATTCATACAAGTTGTCCTAGATTTCTCTGAAAACATTTCCTTCTCAATACTATTCTATCAAATTCAAAAAATAATTTCTTTGGTCATTCTCCACTTCAGAGGTAGATCTTATGTTTCCAATTCTTTGTTACCACAAAAGGAGTCATTATAAATATTTTGGGGTGTGTGCTTAGGGGACTTTTATTCATACTCTGAATTACAACCCTAGTAGCACTTTCCTTGTGTTGAAAAGTATGCTTAATTTAGTGATATTTTGAGTAGCGTTACAAACTGCTTAAGAGGATAGTTGGAGCAGTGCATCGTATACTAACAGTGTGCTAAAGATCCTATTTTAATATTAAATCATTCATCATTTTTTACTTTCCTTTTTTGTCAACTTAATCTTGCTGATGTGAGATAGTACCTTAAAATCATTTGAAATTATATTTTTTCTAATTATTAGTCATTTACAGCACAGATATCACCCATAAGTTGCATGTAGTCAGCAAAATTTCCTAAATTAAAATTGAATCAAATTAAGATATATTTGGAAAATGATTAACAAAATAAATAAACATATAATACAACATATATCATCTTAATTTGTGGTTTTCTAAGTCTGGAATCCATTTCTGTTTGAGTTTGACACCAATTATTTAAATTACTTCTTAATATTACTATTGATAAATTTTATTTCACCCTCTGACTATTGATCAATTGGGAAATGGTAATTATTCTTATAAATTTGACAGTTCACTGTGTGTTGGAAATGAAATCATTATCAGAGAAATTTCAGCAAATATTTTTTTTTCCAAATGTCTAGCTATCTTTCTGATTTTATCTGTGTAAATTTTGTTTGCACAAAATTTCTCAATTGTATGTAATTACTATTTTCCATTTTACCCCTGGTGAACCTCTCTATGTCTTGTTCATTCATGAGTTATTCTCAGGAATTTGTTTATTAATTCTTCTATTATCCTCTAATTTAATTTTGACATCACCTTTTATGACAATGTTGTGGGCCTTTTTGGAGCTTATCTTGGTATACAGAGTGACATGTAGGTCTATACTTTGTTTCTTCCAAGTGCTTTCCAGTTTTCCAAATAGTTTTTTTTCTAAACAATGAGTGCTTGGGGGGAGGAGCCAAGATGGAGGAGTAGAAAGACACACATATGCTTACCTCTTAACCCACAGCCCATAAAATACCTGTAAAGAAGAACTCTCAACAAATTCTAGAGCAGCAGAAGCCACAGAACAACACAGTGGAGGAGATTTCTGTCCCAGAGAGGCCTTGAAGACTGATGGGAAAGGCCTGTTGCACACCAACGTGGAGCAGAGCCCAGCCGTGCCTTGGCCGTGCAGCACCGAAAGGAGCAGCTCTGAGCAGGCTTCAGGGACAGAATTCCCAGTGGCACCACAGATTCCTCAACCCACTGGCACCAAAGATCATTGAGAAGATCTTACCATCTGGTCAAGAGGGAAGTGGGGTGTCCCTGTAACTCAGGCCTCCTCTGGTGTCAGCAGTAGAAGCAGCAGCAGACCAGGCTCCTAAAGCAGACAATAGCCAGTGTCCATTGTTGATGGTCTCATCAAAAAGCCCCTGAGGGAACTAAGCTCTGGGAATATCAACCCTGCCCCTTCCATCCCCGAAAGCCCCTGAGGCTTGGGAGAAGCTCATTTGAATCTCAGCCCCCAAGTGCTGGCCTGGTGGAATTGGAGGATAGGTGTTTGTGGAGAAGAAACTCAGAAGTCAAGGAACTGGCTGGGAAAATGCCCCAAAAAGGGGGAAAAAATAAGATCATAGAAGTTTACTTTCTTGGGGAACAGGTGTCTCACCCCATCCTTTCAGATGAAGAACAAGGCATACTGTCACATGAAGTCAAGTCTTCTGCCTCCAAAGGGAACTTAAACTTTGCTCAGGCAATAGAAGACCTTAAAAAACAAGTTAGCAGCTTACTAAAGGAGAACCAAAAAAAATGCTGAGGAAAATAACACCTTTAAAAAGAAGCTAACTTAATTGGAAAAAGAGGTCCAAAAAGCCAATGCAAAGGAGGAGGCTTTAAAAAGCAGAATAAGCCAAATGGAGGAGAAGGTTCAAAAGCTCACTGAACAAAATAATTCGTTGAAAGAGAGAATTGAGTTCAGGGAAACGAATGACTTTTAGTCAAATAATGAGTTCTTGTCCCTGCACCTGAGATTTTTGCATTAATCAAACAATAGGTTACTATGCTTATTCTCTTTTTAAATATTTTGTATCTTATGCATACCATTAATGAAACTTTCTAAATCTTATACAGCATCAATTTTTTTTGACAATTATGGTTTCAAATTATTTTGAGGTTTGGTAATGATAGGTCCCCTTCTTTACATCTATGAAAATTATTTCCTTGATATTCGGAACTTTTTTTTCACCAAATGATTTTTAATGTTTTTTCAAGCTATATAATGTAGTATTTTAGGAATTTGGTTGGTATGTCATTACCAAGTAAATAAATTTACTCAGTCCACTATCAAAGTTAATATGCCTCCAATTGTTTAGACATATCTTTACTTGTGTACAGCATATTTTTATTTGTGTTCTTAAAGTACCTATATTTCTCTTTGAAGGCACACACTTTTCAAATATTTTATATTGCCTGTAATTACTTTAAATGAAATTTGTTGTTTTTCTTTCCTGCTATGTTTTGTTAAAAATATACAGAAATGGTGATTTATGTGGATTTATTTTGTAACCTGAAAATTTGCTGAAGTTGTTCATTGTTTAAATCAACTTTGATTCTAAATTACATTCTAGGATTTTCTTGAATAAATTTTCATATCATCTGTAGAATGAGAGTTTTCTTCCCTTTTTCCATTCGATTCAATTTAGCAAGCACTTATTAAGGACTTTATATGTTCCCAGAAGTGTTGGGGATACAAATAAGAAAAATAAATGTATAACTTGCTCTCAAGGATCTTGCAATCTAATGATGGAAGACAACATGCAAAACAAAGCTGAACAGGGGAGACAGAGGAAACCACCAAAAGGTATCTTATGTGGATGCAAATAGTTCTGTGAAAATGAAGCCAAGTACAGCTACTGATGAGAAAAGGAGAGTTCAATAATTGTCTGTGCTTATTCCTTTGCTATTGCTACAGCTATGAAATTTAGTCAAACATTGAATGGTAATGGTGATAATGACCATCTTTGAATCACATTTAATCTTACTGGAAAGGCCTCTAGATTATATCTATTACAGTTAATGTTCATTCTTTTTGTTAGAGAGATACTTATTGCTTAGTTGCATTCACTGCTGTCTAACTCTTTGTGACTGCTTTTAGTTTAGTTTTGTTTTTTTTTCCTTCGGAAACATACTGGAGTGGTTTTACATTTCCTTCTCCTACTCATTTTACAGATGAGGAAAATGAGGCAAACAGGGTTAAATGACTTTCCCAGGGTGACACAACTAGTAAGGGTCTGAGGTCATATTTAAATTAAAATCTTCCTGACTCCAGGGCCAGGACTCTATCCATTGCACTGCCTAGAACAAAAATTTTTTTCTACTTCTCTAAAAACAATCGTATGATTTTTTCCTTCTTTTTTTTTAATTTACATGGCCAATTATGAATATAACGTCCCCAGTAGTGAACCAGTTCTGTATTCCTGGTATAAATCTAGCCTACTTTTATGAATGGTCAGCATAAGATATTAGTATAATCTCCTTGTTTATCTTTAATTTAAAATAAAAATTTGCGTCAAAATTCATCAAGAAAATTGTTCTTTACTTTCCCTTTTCCTCTCTTTTCTTGTTTCTATTTTTGACTCTCCTTCATTTATATACGAAGACAATGTTTGTGTGATAGAAGGAATTTAATAGGACTCCTTTACTTACTTTTTCTTTTCCTTTAAAATTATTTCATACTTTTATCCCATATTTATACCAATAAAATAATATAGTTGTACAAATAATTTTCTCTGTAGTAATAAAATATTCACTTTAATGTTCTTCAGGAAAGATGTCCCTCTACTCTACATCATTCTTCAGCTTTATCTTGAATTTACTTTTTTCTTAATATAAGAGCATTTTGATTAGTCAGTTACTTGAAGGTCCAATCTGTGTCCCTCACCCCTTTACTAAAAAATAGAGAAGCTAAACTTTTTAGTGGAGGGAAAAAGAGGAGAGCTGAGAAAAAACCATGAAGTTTACCCTCATCACATTCGACTAAAGGAAGGAGTAAAATGCACACTCATTTTGGTATGAAAACCTATCTTACAGTACAGAAAAATGGGGAAAAAGGAGATAAGCAGGGAGGGAGGGATAATGGAAGGGAGGGCAATGGAAGAAGGGAGCAATTTGAGGTCAACACTCTTGGGGAGGGACAGGATCAAAAGACAGAACAGAAACAATGGGGGGGCAGAATAGGATGGAGGGAAATACAGTTAGTCTTATACAACAGGACTGTTATCGAAGTCATTTTGCAAAACTACACAGATATGGCTTATATTGAATTGCCTGCCTTCCCAAAGGAAATGGGTGGGGAGGGAGGGATGGGGAGAATTTGGAACTCAAAGTTTTAGGAACAACTGTTGAGTATTGTTGTTGCTACTAGGAAATAAGAAATACAGTTAATGGGGACTAGAAAGTCATCTGGCCCTACAGGACAAAAGAGAAGATGGGAACAAGAGAAGGGAGGGATGATAGAAGAGAGGGCAGATTGGTGATAGGAAAATTAGAATGCTTGGTGTATTGGGGTGGGGGGAGAGGATAAATGGGGAGAAAATTTGGAACCCAAAATTTTGTGAAAATGAATGTAAAAAGTTAAATAAATAAATTTTAAAAATAGAGAAGCTATGACATGATAAAAAATATTTAATATTTTCTATTCCACCTATAATCTATTATACAATCTTCCCTTAAAAACATTTAGGTAAGAAAAAAAAGCAAACTTGCTTTTTTTGTACTTGCTTTTTCATGTAGTCAACAATGCTTTTTTTGTTAATTATAAGGACCAGAAAATACACAATAAGTGAGTTTTTACAATCCCTCAGGTTCTTACAGTGAAAATATTTGATGTTATAACTACTAACTGAAGTACAATGCCATATGAAATTTTAACCAACAAATTCAATACATCTTTATAGAAGGCAATTTTCTGTCCTTCCATTTGAGATGAATTAAGATATTAATTTTCATAAACAAATACACTAGCTTATTGAAAAGCAGCAATAATTACTTTCAATCAATTTTATCTCCTTTATAGGGATTTTTTAAAACAATGCATGCTCATTTATTGTTCTCAATCATGGAAACAAAGAAATGATAAATATCTAAATATAAAATCCTCAATTATTTTCTACTTTAAAAATATCATCACCATGAATGTATTTAATATAAGTGCAGCACTAATTTTGTGCTGAGAATTACAAACCATGAATTCTAGGTGCTTTATTTTAAAAGGAGATTCTAATAACATTTGAAAATATTAATTCATTTCTTTAGAAAGTAGCAATTTGTTATTAATCTGAAATCACTACAAAAGGAACAACAAAACAAATAACAACAAAAAGAAATGCACCAAAACTTTTGAAAATTTTAACTTAGTCAGTATTTGTTTACTAACTAAAGAGTTTATACATATTATGCCATATAGTTCAAAGTACCATATACAAGAAACCATAGAGGAAAAAAAATCACCTTGAAATCTAATTGAACTGAATGTTGTAGGAGTACAAGCTTCATAACTTAAAAAAGTTTTTACACAATTCCTTGAAGTATCTTTTGTCCTTCAGGCTTCCTGCCCTGGTACTATCTCTGCTGCCTTTCATTCCCTATCACTATAATACTCTTTTCTTTTATCACCCTGCACTCTGGGCCTGTTCAAGACCCCAGTTTCTATAGATGTCTCTGTCTTTCTGCCTAAGTTGTCCTGAGGAGGAAAGTGACTCAGTAATTTTTCTTTCTTTTCCTAATAAGAATTTGATTTGCTGCTTTCTCTAGGTCATTGTGGAAGAAATGTGTTGGGAGAGCAAAGCAAAGTGCTTCCTTTCACTACACTATTTTCACTACACTGTGCTTCATCTCCTCTCCTTTCAGATCTCAAATACATACTTCTAATATTCTCTTCTGTGAATTCCTAATTTCCTTCAAACTATACCTGAAATACTACCTTCTATACCAAGTTTCTCCTGACCACCTCAGTCCCTTCCCACTTGTGAGTATTCCATCTCTCTTGAAATATATTTATTTAGCTATTAATCAATTTGCTGTGCATCTATTATCTCTACTCTCCACCCTGTCTTCCCTTTCATCCCCTGATATAAGCCCCTTGAATTCCTAGACTATTCCATTTACAATTTCGTGTCCATAGGAAATAGTCCAGTGCCTTGCACATGTAGATGTTCAATAAGTTTGCTCATTTAAGTCAAAATGAAGGGGCTTTCTTAGGATAACTAAATTGTTGAATGTCAAAACTGGGAATAGAGTGAAAGTCTTTACGTGTAGTCTCATTTTCTTTCTATGACAGCAAGTTGCTTTTAAATCAAGTAAAACAAATTCATATATTACATTTCTTTGCTACTATATATCCTCTGACCTTTTCTATTCAGCTACTTTTCCCACAGTTTTGTTATTTTTCCAGTTTTAATTTGTATTTATATGCTTTGTCAGTTTGGTATATTACAAAATTGTTTACACATATTAAAATTAGGAGTCTTGTTTTCTGGTACCAGACCTGTGATTAATTTCCCGTGCAGTATTATGTAAATCATGTTGCAATCTAGGACTCAATTTTTTTATCTGTAAAGGGATGGGGTGGAAGTATTTGACTTCTGAGGCCTCTTTCACTTTTAATATTTTCAAAGGCTAAGTTGTTCACTTATATCTAAATTAAATAATTCACTTACAGCCTTTAAAGCAATTTGAATGAAAAGTACCCTTCCAATAAATGAAAGAGGATACCAATAATAATGATGATGGTCTGATTACTAAAATGGAGATGTAGGTACATCAGGATATGAATGGCAGTAACAGTCACTGACTGTAAATCCCTGATCTACTCTGAGATATAATTATATTTCCCCACTAATTCCAAAAAGGCTTATCCATGAAGAACAATGCTAGCATCAGTACCAGCAAGGAAAAGAAATTGAAATTAACCAGCCCTAAGTGAAGCTGACTGGAAGTTTCTATTATTGTAATGTTGTATACTCTTCGTGCTTTATTTTCTTTTCATTCTCCATAAATGGTCATCATGTTCCTTTATTAGTTTAGTCAATGCCCCTTATCAGTTTATATGTTTGTGAAATAATGATTGTCACTCCACTTGGAATGTATTATACAGGATTTTAATTGTATTGAGTTCAAATCCCTTTGGAAGGATATGTTCAGAAAAAGCTGCTATCCCTTTATTCTTTTCCAATGTGTACTAGCATTTGATCTTTTTCCTCCTCCCCTGCACCTAATTATCTGTGAACTAGTTCCTGATTTTCACAGAAACAGTGAGCAACTCTTTGAAATGAAGTAAAACAGAAGCTGCATGTGCTTCTATTATGAATTCAGTATTTTTCCAGACTTTGCAGTTAAATGAATGATTAATCATAGGGCTATCTCCTCAAAGGTGTTTTGCCTATCACCTACATAAGGTTACTTTTAATCTCCAAGTTGTTCATAAGATATTGCAAATAAATTTGTTCATTTTATAACTCCAGTGTGAGAAGGTCCTCTATAAGAACAAATAACTGACTCTGACAAGTATGTTTAATTCAAGGCCCTTGATGAAGGAAACATAGGTCTAGAGGTATAATATCTCAGAGGAAGAACTCAAACCCAGGCCTTTCCAGCTATGAGTCCTCCTCTCTCAATCATGCCATGCTGTCTCTCTCATTTTCTTTTTTCCTTTTAAAATAGTTTTTATTTGATGCTAACATGATTACTCATTTTTCTCTAAAGACAATACAGTGCCTGACACATAGTGGACACCTAAAAATGTTTATTCAATGAATCAGAGTTAATGTTAAGGGTAAGTAAACCTCTATTTGTTGGCAACTCTTCAATATTCTGTTTAATATCTAGGGATTTATATTGCCTTCCTTTGTATTCTCACCACTTATCAGACTTCCTGACATCTAGTAGACATTTAACAAACATTTAGTGACTATAATCAAGCAATTCCCCCATTATACTATATCTTTATACTTGTTGAAACCTTTTCCTTCCTCAATTCAGGTGATGAGTCATCATCAAGCTTTCCCTCTTCTTGCCAGTTGAAGGTGGTCTCTCCTTCTTTTAGTCTTTCCTAGTAGTTTGTATGTTTATTTTTGATGTATTTTCTATTTGTGGTAGGGCCTGTGATTTATTTGTTGAAAGGAGATACCAGGGAGGATCTTGCTTCTACCAAAGATGATTGTTATAATTGTTGCTATTTATATTCTTAAATGGTTGTTAGGGCAACTGGGAATGTCTATAACTTTCCTGAGGTCACATAACCAATGTGTAAAAAGAAGGATTGGAACTCAAGACTCCTTGATCTGAGGCCAATTCTTTATCTACTGTACTATAATGCCTCCCTCCTTTGGGAATAATATATCTATGTTCACATTTAAGTGATAGTGTAAATGTTTTATCTCTTCTACTGTATTATAAACTCTTTACATGTTTGGATTGTGTCTTATTTTATCACCATAGTAAGAAGAAAATAAACAACAATGCTTCATACATCAAAGATATTTTATAAAGTTTGCTGAGTGGAATTGAATCAGACATTACAGACTAGAAGTAAGTGTACCCTTTCTCTTTTCATGTTATATCATCCCACAGGAATAGTTTAATGGGCGTAGTTCTAGATTCACCACATATTTTTCCATCTTCATCTTCAGATTTATGTGGTAATAAAATACAAACTAAACACAGTCTAAAGCCAAGAAAAGTAATCACAATGTGTGAGAGTGCATTTGTGTCAAGAGTAGGGATTTAATTGGAACCTCTCCCCACCTTTTCTCTTAAGCACTCTCAGTATTAATATTTTTAGGAATAATTGAGTTAATTAAAATATTTTGCACCAGAAATACGCAAAACAAACTTATTTTGTAGACCTTTCCTTGTGAAACTTATAAGTAATCATCAACATGAATTAGGACCAACTAAGATGTTTCCTTATTCCTAGGAAGAGAAATTGATGCTTATAGGCTAAAGCAAAATTGGTTCTTTTCACACCATTATATTGAACTTCAGAAAAGTGAAATAAATGTTTAAAGAGAAACAGGGAGGAGAAGAAATCTGATTCAATGCAAATCAACAAAAAGTTCTTAAGTATTTTCATAGCTTGAAAATTCTACTAGTAAAGTCATCCTGGAAATTTGGGTTTGGTCTTAGCTATTTAGCACTTTGATCAAAAACTCATATAAATGCAGATGGTGTGATCAGCATAGTTTTAGATTTCACATTTCCCTCCAACTGCAAGTACTGAAACAAAGGGCAGTTACAACTGTGAAATGTTTCTGAGGGGTCTTTGTGAAGAGGAAGCTGGGTTTGCTGGGGCTTCTTCAACTCTAAAATTCTATGATTCTTTTTCAGAACATGAAAATGACATGAATTCAAACTTTTAAATAGGAACAGCTTAGGTACCCAGATGCAAAGTTGCATGTTAATAGGGGAAGAGTATGTAACTCTGACCAACTATAGGCAGGCTCCAGTGGTCTGTCACTCTGTCTGAATTTCTCTTGACCTGATTTCTCCTACTCCTTAATCAAAGAGAAATCTTGGTCAGAGACAAAGACTTGAGCAGCAGTTGGCTTTCCCTCCTTTTTGTGGTAGTCTCAGATGGTAAAGAGCATCTTATTTGAATAAGCCCCCTAATAAATCCCTACCCCTTTTGTTTCCCAGGGCTTTCCTCTTGCCATAAGATATGTCAAGAGTGTCCCAGGTTGTGTCTAAAATATGGTTTGGTGGAGGGCACAAATTCAGTTGTACCATATCTACCTTTCCTATTCCCACAGTTTGGCGACAAAACCATTTTGACAAGCATGTGCTTATCTTGGGTTTAATAAAAGAACAGTTCTCTAACTTCCACAGAGCATCTTTTGTGACACTCCCTTGTTGCTTAAGGCAGAAACTCACACATCATCTGCCAGAACCAGAATGTTTGGTGAATGTTTATATTCTAAGAAATTATAAATTTTCATAATTTTTTGAAAGAGCTAAGAAATGTAAAATTCCTTATAGTTCAGCACTTTATAGATACATTCAAATATGAATACACCTAATCACAGAATATGAGACTAAGATGTTTCTTACATTAGGTAGATAAGTGGTATGGTGCACAGAAATCTGCTTCTGCAGTCAGAAAGACCTGAATTCAAATCTAATCTCTGACATTTATGAGTTCTCTTGTCCTGGAGAAACATTTAAACTCTATCTCAGTTTCCTCATGTTTAAAATGGAGGATAATAACACCTAGTTCCTAGCATTGCTCTGAGGATAAATTAAATATTTCTCAAACATTTTTGCAAACTTTAAAGCACTGTATGAATGTTTGCTATTGTGTCATCATGACCATCACCATCTTTGTGTTGTTTTGCTAATCATACACCCAGAGGAAATCCGACACTCTAACATCCCTGGCAGTGATTATCTAGACTCTACTTGAAAATCATCAAGAAGAAGAAATATAACCCTTAAGGAAAAACATTCTGAGCAAATTCTTAGGAAGTCTGGTTTGGTTTGGTTGTTTTTTCTTCATGTCAAATCTAAATTTGTCTACTTGTAATTTTCATATGTTGTTTCTAGTTCTGACATCTGAGACTGGACAGAGTAAGGTTAATCTCTCTTTGCTATGACAGGCTTTCAAATATATAACAAGTGTCACTTTCTTCTCCCCATATTTTGAGTCTTCTCATCTCTAGATTAAATGTCTAGAGTTCCTTCAACTGATCCTCATATGGTATAAACTTGAGGCCATTTAATACCCTGATTTCTTTCCCTTTAATTCTCTCCAAGTTATATATATCCTTCTTAAATTCATCCAAAACCTAAGTATTCAAGACATGTTGATGTGCGTATTACACTTTCCAGAAGTACTGACCAGAGAATTGCCTTGGACTGAATAAAGCCCTATCTTAGAGGGAAAAAAAAAAGTGGTGGAGGATGTCAAGACTAAGGGAAAGAATGTTGATAGTATGATTAAATGGAAAGGGGCTGGGATTTAGATTCCAGTGACATAGATTTTTATTTTATTTTTGCAACTCATTTTTTTTTGTATAACCTTGGTCAATTCATCAAGCTTCTTGGGACTACAATCTCATAGTCTAGAAATAAACAAGGTAGAACAGATCCAAAAACTGTGATATATAGAATGCTATTATAGATACTTTAATTACAAATTTAATGATATAATATATACCATAAGAAGAAGTGAGAAATGGGGAGAGCTTATTTTTGCATTTATTTTGTCCTTTGTTTGAGTTGTCTATTGTCTCTTCATCAAAACTTACCTTAATGGAAAGCAATAAAAAACTTGGAATCCAATTCTCAACTGAGTACATATGACTGGAAGTACAATATCCGTGACTCATTTCAAGTGCCTTTGACTTTAAATAGCTATTTAAATTTGGCCTTAAAAATGAAATCCTAAGAGTATCATTGCAAGCATTAGTTGACATGAAGTATGTGTATGTGTGGCAACCTATTACTTTTTGGTGATACTTTAAACTGCATTTTGTAGTCACCTTGTGTGAGATGAGTCTAAAAGGCCAAGAACTTTTAGGTGACCTATTATGGATATTACAAAGCAGTTTTTCCCTGGATTTCAATGTTATGGGGTTTGGAGTTTCATTGTTTAAAGCCTTAGCATATTGTTCAGTTGGGGGCAAAACTGTGTCAGAAGCAAAGACAAATAAACAACAAACTCATGCTAAACACATGAAATGTTGTAACATACACCTCTGAAAATGAGAACAGAGAACATGATCAAGTGCGGCTAACAATGAAGAGTCAATCTGGCAGAGTGTTAGAAGTCATTAAAACCTCACTCATCAAAACAACTTCTAGTGATTTACAGAACAGAAAAGTATTAGCTTTTGTATAAGGAGGAATGTGTGAGTGTGTGTGTGTGCATCTGTGTGTGTGTGTGTGTGAGCACACAGACAGACAAGTTCACTCTGTGGCTTCAAGTGCAATATTTGAAGCCACATACATCTTAAAAGTTACTTTCTAGTATCACACACACACACATACATACACACACATACATACCCCATAATTGATTAAAAAACAATAATTCAATCTCTTAGTCACAGAGGATATATTTGTAGCATTCAGAGATTTAGAAAAATTACATGAAATGATACAGAGAGAAATAAGTGTGCCATAAAAATTGCATTCACAATGACTACAATAAAAGCCAAAGGACAAAAGCCCATAACATAAAACACTCTCAGACAAGACTTGGTCACAAAAACAAGTGACAAAACAAACCTCTATCAATCTTTACAGAGTTGGAGAACTTGGTGTGGAAAAGAACATATTGGTATATTTGTTTGGTATGTTTGGTAGTTTTGATGAATTGCTTCTTTCTTTTCTTTCCTATAAAATCTTTCTTAAAAGGGTATTTTACAGATAAGGTGAAAGGAAAGGGGATATTTAAAAAGAAAAGAAAATCAAAAATATATTTCAATCAAAAATAATCTATTCACATACTGGGAAATATTTTGATTAAGGAATGAGAGGGGAATAAATAAGCTTAATAACTGTTATCACCCAATAATGCATATTTATACTACCACAAAACTGGTTGAAAGACAGAAAAATACTAGGTGCTACTGTGCTTACTTTACATTAATAATTTTTTACTTTGATTCTGCAAATCAAAAGCATTAGCTTAAAGGTCCTCTTTCAACAAAGTATCTCCCATCCCTATGCCAAACATCCTACTGATGATTAATATCAAGTGAAGCATAATTACAAAATATATCTTAATATATATATATATACATATATATATATATATTATACACACACACACACACACACAAATCTTCTGGAGAATTAGTAGAGAACTTTTAACAAAACCACTGACCCCTTTTTATTGGTAGAAGAGAATAGCAAATTTATATTTTCTTGGATAAAGTAGTCCAAACACTCCTGAAGCCATACAACTCAAAGAAAATAAAACTATAGAAACCGGCTTTTCATATTCTTCCTGTTTTTGTTTTGGCTGCAGTGAGAAAATTCAATGCAATTGCTGATATTTGCAAGCAATTAATTAGAAGTCTTGAAATGTTCAATTGAACTTCATGGCTCCACAGGCATGTCATTTACAATCCCATTAACTGTGTTTGTTCATTAGGGATATCACGAACGAAATTTGAGGAGTTTTTCCCCTAATTTTGTTCACCGTGGCACATGCTGTTGGCAGACTGTTTTCTTTTACATTTTTACATTGCAATCAAATGTTAATTAATTGTCTCATTTGGAAAATGAATAGTTGCGATAATTTATGCTGCAAGCTTCTAATGCTTATTTTCACGTGTTCATTGATTTGGACTGAGATTTATGTTTGTTTTATTAAATGTAGAGTCTCCTTTTAGTAACATGCAAAATGAGTATATTGGTAGCAATATTATTAGTTTGATTCTTGAATATTATCTCCCTTGTAAATTTGGTGGATTGACATTTCTACCTCTCCAGATACATCTAATGGGATTCACATTGATAAGTGTAAGGAATTAGATGGTATTTGATTGAGTTAGATTCCTGTGGGTAGGATATCTCACCAATAAGTTACAATATGTTGATCTTAAATTCCCTCATAAAATGGAAATGTGCTATTGTTTTCTGGATATATTAGTAATAGGAGATATTGGATATATCACTGATATACAAGGTGGCATGTTTTCATATATAGTATGCTGGATCCTACTTGATTCAAAAGCCTTGAATAAAACCCTGCCTCTTATACCTTCTACATTTGTGACCACGGGTAAATCATTTAACTGTTAATCTCAGGCAACTCTAAAAAAAAAAAAAAACGTGTTACAGTTGGACTATGATGTGCATCAGTATGATGGAAGGATAAAATCACAAAGCCTTGCAATCCTGATATGTGTTGTTAATAAGTAGACTTATGACAAAATTACTCCAGAATCTGTTTCCACAAAGAAATAAGATACAGTTACAGAGGGAATACAGAAAAGAAGAAAAATCAATCAATCAAAAAATAAACATTTATTAAACAATTACTATGTGTCAGGCAGTGATAAGCAGAAGAAAAATGTCATATCCTCTTCAAGGAATAGCATGTAGGGCAATAACCTAGACACTGAAGTGCCTCTAGGGGAATGTGAATTTAAGAAAATTAGAAGTGTAGGAAGGGTCAAGTTTTGAAGAACATTTCATGTCAAATAGAGGATGATATTTGATCCTGATAGTAATAATTCCAGGAGCCACTGGAATTTATTGAATAAGTGGGATGAGTGGTAATACTGTCAGGCTTGAATTTTTGTACTATAAGTTTTTAAGGCTGAGTTGGATATAGATGGGAAGACAATTGAGGTTGGAAGAATGTTTAGAAGGCTATTAAAACTGTCCAGGCAAAAGACAGGATAATAGAGGGGAAATTAAAGCTAAAGGGTAAAAGGGAAAAGCACTTAAATTGTACGTATCATGTGCCAGATACTATACTAAATTATTTAATTTAATCCTAACAACGAACCTTCAGATTTGGTGTTAATAATACCTCCATTTTACAGTTAAGAAAATGGAGGCAAATAGTGATTGACTGACTTATTCAGAGTGACAGTTAATAAGTGTCTGAGATTGTATTTGAACTCAGTTCTTCTGGAAAACTCCTATATTTTTCTGAAACCCTTTGCTGTTGTTGAGGACACCATCAACCTTCCAATATTTCAAAACAACTGCAATATTAATCTAGCCTTCTCAGGACTTTGCTTGGTAATGAGACCAATGAGAAACGTGGGGGACACTACTTCTACCTTCTATAGATCTTGTATTATTCCAGTTTTCCCTTTCACACAGAATTCTAGAAAATCAAAGAGAAAGAAAGCTAAGTATACTGATGATTTTCTCAGTAGAAAAGGAGAATTTGACTGTGTAATTTCATTGCCATGTACATGAATACTGAAGTGAATCTCCACTTCACTTTTTTAACCACTTGAAAATATGAAGACGATCTGAAAAAAATAAATTACACTATTAGGTGGGGGTTGCAACCAAAATATTTTAGCAATTATCATTTTAAGATATTAACATTTAATCTGAGCAGTATAATTGATAGAGGATACAAAACTGACCTCTGAAGCAGGAAGTCATGGGTTCAAGCCTATCCTCTCACACAAGTTGGCTTTGTGACCGAGGGCAAGTCACTTAATGTCTTTGTGCCACAGCCTAAGGCTATGAATTATATCATAGTATATAATTGCATTTATAATTATATATTTTATATATAATTATATAAAACTCTAAATTGCAGAGTAAGTTCAGATCTACATTGCTAGAGAATATTTTGCTTCAGATGTGTCCTTAAACTAATAAATCATCCATCTCCTAAAATAGAATTCAAGAAATAGTAGGTTAGGCAAGGAAAGAATTTATTGAAGTGTTCATTTACCAAATGAGGCAATTAAGTATTTGGCAACATTATTATGTTTTTTCAAGCATTTTTCTCCCTCTAATGGACAGGGATGATATTGCAACTCTTTGGAAATGTGACATGTCAATTGTGTCTCCACCAAACCATAAGGTGGAGACAGTTCAAACATTTATGATGGGTATATGAATTCTGAGTTAGTCTGTGCCTGTTAAAATAATGTTGAGCTATGTGATAGAACAAATTGGACATACCCAAATACAGAGACCACATGTTTAAAGAACAAGCAATTCATTGATATCACCATATGTAGCATGTTTAACTAAACACCATATATTTTTTAATAAATCCCTTTTTCTCAGTGCAAAATTATTGAGCAAGTGGCATGAGGGGTGATATGTTCAGACTTGAACTTTAGGGTTCCTCAAATACTCAATAATAAATACTGAGTATCTCTTCAAATACTGAATATATATGTGCTATTACTGTTAAAATCGTATTATTTATTTATAGATCAAAATGTTGCATACCTCCTAATAAGTCATTTGGCTTTTACTGTTTGTTGTTTAGTAAGAAGAAGAAGGATATGGAATTAATTAAGCTTTGAAATATCCTTTCCCACTGGAGAACTACAAAATACATAGTGTTTCCCCTCAAATGCCCTAAAGTTTCTCAAATCTCTCATGAACTACTCCTCCAGCCAACCTCAGCCACAACCAAGATGGTCATACCTTTTTCCTTGACATCACCACAAATGTACTTTCTCTGCAATTCAAGAATTCTGAAATCCAAACATTTTTTATTGACTTGCCACACCTTCCTCTTCCCTTCTTTACCAAAGCCTTACTCTTCATCCATACCATGGTCTCCATTTCCTTGAGACTTCAGTTCTATCCCAGATTATCTCCCCTGCAGTAAGAACTGCCTCTTCTTTTTTCCTATCATCACCCATTGATAAACCAATTTAGTTTATATTCTTCCCTTCTTGTACACTAAGTTCCCTTATCACATTGCTGATCAATCCTATCAAGACTTGGATGACTCTTGCCATTTGTCACTTTTGCTTTTACACATATACAGATGAAAAAAGATGGAGAAAATCATGCAAGTTTTCTGACTGGGTTCACTGCAAATTATTGTTATATCATCTCAACTGGGTCTTCACTCCTGTTAGGCCATCGTATTATGCCTCCCTTATCAATTCACTCTCTCATTCCCAACAGGAGGTCATCCAAACCTTTTCATCTCTGCTGCGTTCAAGATTTGTTCTATGTTGTCATATCAGCAGCACTGAGTCCCTGTTCAGCTCTCTTAGTCTGTCTCCCCAATCTTCTCTTCTGAGTTCTTGTGAGATCACTACAGCTCCATTATGTTCTTGGGGACTAGCTGCAGTATCCTGTCCTATCCTTATATCACAATAATTTCCTTAGTCATTTGCTTGTATTTGTGATCTTATGCTGAATAAATTACACATTATGATTTCTCCTTAGGTTTCTGATTACTACTCAATACAGTGCTCTTTTGAATTTTTTTTTTAGGCTGATTTTGGAACAACTTGGGCAGTGTTGCTTCCTTATATTCATCTATCTTATTTGTTTTCAGAAAGTAAAGATTATAAACAGAAAGATGGGATAGTAAGGTCAGTCTTCCAGTAAATATGGAGAAGGGTGGAATCAAGGGCACATATATGGATTGTTTGGCCCTGGAGAGAAGAATCCATTCTACGTTAGAGAAAGAAATAAAGGTGGAGATGGTCATGGCTGATATTAAAAGGTTTTGTCTTGAGAAAGGTGGAAGAATCAATTACCTCATATTGAATGGACTTTTGTGATTTAGGATAAGGAGACATTCTCAGCTGTGAAGGTGGTGGGAAAGGAATGGTATGAAAATTTTTAGTTTTTGAAGAGGCGTTGTATTGGGTGGATAGAGGATGTAATAAGGAATAGGAATTTCCTTACTTTATTGACAGTCTAGTATAGTAGAGATTAGAAAAATTAGATTGGGAGTGAACTCATTAAGAGATTTTTCTCTAGGACTGGTCAGCAGCAGAAGAGTAGGAGCAGAGGAAGACATTACAGAAGCATATCACAGGCTGGTTTAGAGATACAGTAATAGAAAAGAGAAAACAAGATTCCAGAATAGAGGACAGGGTAAGATTAAGTGGGAAGAAATATTCTAAAATCAGAGTTCTCATTCCTCTAGAAACACAAAGACAGAACAGATTCAATTCATCCACATACTAAATGGACTCAATTAGAGGGAAATACATAGCATGCCAATTAAAGGAGTGTTTCATTAATATAAGAAAATTATTTGATTTGTTTAACCTTATGTGAGTGTTTCATTTGCAAAATGTTAGGACTGTACTAGTTTACACCTGAAAGTTATCACAAAGGCCAGAAATTGGAGGAGGAACATGGTTATATAACAAAGAATAGTGTGTCAAATAAATGGCTCCATCAATGCAGATTCTGTGTGTCTTCTTGTTCCTGTACCTCCAATCTGGCTACTTTTCCTGTATTAAAAAAATTCCTTTTTTTTATTTTATTTTTTTTTTTACTGTAGCTTTAATTTATGTATGTCCTCCCGAATCATTTTATCTTATTGTTCTCTATGTCTTCTGGAGCAGTTCCTTGATACCTGAGCTCATATTGCCTTGAGTCACCATCTAAAATACCTTGCTCTGATTTTGTCTCTTCAACCACTCCAAGCACTCTACTGGTTTGCCCTACTACCCACTCCCCAAGACTTTTTGTCCTCTGGCTCCAGCAGACTACTCCTTTAAGTATGTTTAAACTAGAGGCTTATTGGATCACCACTACCAAAATAGTTCACAGTGCTGGTATATGTAAGCCCATTTATATTGCTTTCATAGGGCACAGCTGAATAGAACATCTTTCTGAAATGTCATCTACATGGTTGTCATCATTTGATTTCATTTCTCTCTTCCCTCTCTATAAGTTTCTGATTCCACTGGTTGTGATTGGCTGATAAGGATGGTTTCTAATGAATTCACTCTTGAAAGGTTGTCTTCTTTTTTCTTTGAGATGGTGGGAGGTAGGGGAAGGTTCAGTTAAAAATTCATCATAATCTTGCTGCCTTTTCAATCTACTTACTGTATTATATTATCTACATCAAAATACAGTTGAAAAAACTCAATATCAGAATTTACCACCTATAAAATATGCTTACTTTAGAGAATAGCAAAGTGTCTTAAGAGGTACCAAGCCATAAAAGAGATTTAAAACAAAATATCTGAAAATGATCTTAATTATGAGATCATAATTGTGGCATGGCATCCTATGGGAAAAACTATTCTAATTTTGCACCATTTAGCATTATATGGGTTTTAAACCTCTGGTGGAGTAACTCGTTTTCCTCTCATAAATCTTGGCAAAAGACAAAGATTAATTCAAACAACAAAAACATGATTATACAGTGAATGAAAGATCAAAGTAAATAAAGATAAATTGAGATATTGATATACATGTGTAATTGAATTCTTACTAAGTCAACAAAGGAAAAAAAGATTGAGAAATGTACTGAATATATGCAGATTAAGCTAAACATGATTCCATCAATGTGGAAACCTGCTCCATCAGTATAGATTTATAACTAGAAAGTTAGTTGGGAATACTGATTTGTTACATCACTTGTCCATGGTGATACAGTTAATATGAAGGAATCAATATCTTACCAACTCTAAAGTTTTCTGTCTATTATAACGTGCTAACAGTTCAGTGATATCAAGCTAAGTATAAAAAAATCTCTAATATTAGTTTGATTATGGATTTAAATTGGGAAGGAACATCAAGAGTCATCGAGTCCAACTTCTTCATTGGCATATGGGGAAAGGAGGAAGAGAGAGGACAAGTGACTTGCTCAGTGTTACAAAAGCATTTTTTTGTCTAAAGAGATTACATTTGATAACTCATTGATGTGGTTACATCCTTCTAGAGGAAGCTCTCAGGTGATTCATGCTTTTCTATCCCAAGTGACCCTTATTCTGATTCTCCCATCAATCTGCTACAGGAGGACTGTGGAATATTTTGAATGCCTTCATTCATCTTTGTTGATATTTCATAGATATCAAGTGAGCATTTGAGCTATTCCTGAGTTATATTTCACCTTCAGTATATGACATTTCTTCTCTACAAACAACATCTGTTTTCCTGGTGACATCTTTTTCATTATTTCATACTCTTACATACATATGTGTAGCTATAGCTATACATATATGCATATCCAATAAAATATATCACACCACATTATATTACAACATATGATATAAATATTATCACATAATGTAATATGTAATATGTTCTTTCATATATGTACATATACATATATACATTTATATGTATGTATATATTTACATATAAAATCATAAAATAGAAATCATAGACAAATACACTTAAAGATATTTGGGGAGGAATAATGAAGGAGCAATTCCTATGCCTATTTCAGTGTAGTGGGATACATTTATTATGTATCTATGAAAAAAGCAAAACAAAACCAAAAGACAGACTAAATATCTACAGAGATACAAAAGGAAAAGTGAAATTTCAAGCCAGTTTCCCCTAAGAATCTAAAAGTATTTAATATCAAAATAATTACTGAATTTGAATGAAAAAAGTTAAAGAAACAAAGGTCATTCTTATTCATTTTATAAATTATCATAAAGAAGAGCCAGTCGTGTATTTGACTTTGGAAAAAATATAACAGAAATATGAGATCAGACATGGTTTTTCCACTCATGGATCTTTTATTATTGACTAGGACCATACTGTGCTCCAAAAAATGAGTTATAACATAAATTCCAATTTTATTAAACAAACCTTTGTCAAAACAATTTTATTGATATTGTTGTTCTATAGAAACTTTATATCCTAATATATTTCTCCTTGTCCAAGGAAGCATTCTTTATTTGAAGAGAGAGATAAGGAGAGGAATAGAGATACAGATGGAGAAAGAAAGAGAAGAGACAGAGGCAGAGAGATTCAGAGAGTCAGAGAGAAAAAATAGAAAGAGAGGAAAAAAGCAGTTCAGCAAAACTAATATATTTATTATATTTGACTACTATTTTATGCACTGTTCCATAGCTTCAGCCTACTCCTTCTAAAGGAAGAGGGGGTATTATGTATCCTTTTCCCCTTTTCTTTTTCTCTCAGCTAAAATTTTTGCTTCTCGTTTTACCGAAAAAATTAAAACAATTAAAACTAAATTCCTTCATTTAAAAATCCTTTGATATTTCCCCTTCTCTCCTCCTTTTTCTGAAGCTCTCAGCAAGAAATGACCATTCTCCTTGCCAAGGAAAGCCTTTCTTTGTTCATATGCACTTTGTTCTACTCTCTCTTCAGTCTTCAGAATTTATTCTGTTTACATTTTTATGACACACTAGTCCTTGATTACCATCTATCTCCCTGAGTAGTCTTTCTTGTGCTCCTCTTCTAGCTCATCATCTATATGACAACCCACTTTGACTCAGCTCCCTAGATTACACCAAGCTTTGACCATGAACCCCTATCCCAATTTCCTAAATAAAAATATCCTAATAGTCACTGTTATTTGCTGCTTCCTAAAACTGAAATAAAATGAAATTCTGTCACTACTAATGGTGCTGCTACTAACAGCACCAACCCCTAGGGTGAGAGGGAGAATTTATTTTCAAATATTTTTAGGGGCCTATATATTTATACCAATTTGATTAAAATATTATTACGAAATTCAAGGCCCCATATGAGATATGCTAATTTATCAAGGAAGATTTCAAAAAAAAAAAAAAAAGGAGGAAGGGGCAGAACAGGATGGCAGGGTTAAAAGCAAGAACTTCCTTGACCTCTCTCCCAAAGTCCTCCAAGAACCTGTAAAAAATGACTCTAAACAAAGTTACAGCTGCAGAACCAACAAAATGTCAGACTCAAACACATCTCCAGCTCACAAAAAGTGGAAACAGTGACATAAAGGGTCTATCACACTGGAAAGTGAGCAGAACAGTCAGGCATGGGTTGCACCAGTACAAACAGGCCTGAGGAAGCCTCAGATGACTGAATCATTGGCAGCTCTGGCAGTTTCGACAATTCTCAACATGCAAACACCAAAAAAGTCAGTGGGAAAATTCTGTGGGGCTTGGATGAAAGACAAATGCAAGGTCTGTCTGAGTTTGGCCACAACCACAGAACAGTAGGGGTGGTGGCAGCTCTGACCAGTGGTGGTGGCAGTTACCAGTGGTGGTGACAGCAACAGCACCAGCAGTGGAAGAGGCTGATATAAGAGCTCTGGACCCACAGACAGTGGGGGATTAAGTGGCTCATACAAATTCCATGAAGCCAGGGACAGGACACACTTCCCCATCCCCCATCCCCACCAGAAGCATAGTCCTGCCTTGACAAAGAGTTAGAAAGACAAGCCTTTGGCTGGGAAGATGAGTAAAGATCATAAAATAATTCAGACTACAGAATCTTACTATGGTGACAAAAAAGATCAAAACATTCAACCAGAAGACAACAAAGTCAAAGCTCCTCCATAAAACATCCAAGAGAAATGTGAACAGGTCATGGAAGAACTCAAAAAAGGATTTTGAAAATCAAGTAAGAGGGAGTCAAGATGGCAGAGTAGAAAGACTCACATATGCTAGCTCCGAACCCACAGCCCATGGATTTAATGTAAGAAGAGCTCTCCACAAGTTCTGGATCACTGCAGGGCGTGCAGAAACACAGTGGAAGACATTTCCGTTCCAGAGAGCCCTGGAGAGACGTCCCCAGGGTCCCTGGCACCACGAAAAGCAGAGTCCACCCTTGAGCTGCACTGGTCACGCAGTCCCAGAGGAGCAGATCCCAGCAGGCTTCAGGGACAGAACCTCTGGTGGCCGGGAAGGTCCCTCTGCCCAAAGACGCTACAGGTCAGTGAGAGAGATGTCTGGGCTGGCCAAGAGGGGAGCGGGGTGTCTTCATGACTCAAGCCCCCTCGGAAGGAAGCGGTGGAGGCAGACGCAGGGGCAGGAAGCTCTGGAGGCAGAGGCAGGGGCAGAGGCAGCGGCGGCCCGGGACTCCCTGAGCAGGCAGGCAGAATCTCAGGTTTCTGCATAAACCCCATGAGGGAGCTGAGACTGGAAGACAGTCCTGCCCCCCTCCCCGCCCGCTCCATCACTAAAGGTCTCCTCATAAAGCCCCTGAGGGAACTGAGCTTGGGAGGAGGCCCTGCCCCCACCCCAGCACCAGAACTTAAGCTCACAATGAATAGCAGCCGCACCTGCCACGGAAAGCCCATTTGAATCTCAGACCACAAGCAGTAGCTGGGCAGATTGAGGCGGGGGTGGACAGGAATCTCAGAAGTCAAGTAACTGGCTGGGAAAATGCCCAGAAAAGGGAAGAAAAAGAAGACCATAGAGAGCTTCTTTGAACAGGTGAAAATGTTCCCACCTTTCAATTCTGATGATGAGGAAATATTCTTACCATCAGGGAAAGAAGTGGAGGGCGGGGCCTCTGTATCCCAGACATCCCAGGGGGATGGGGGAGGGCTCAGGCCTTGGAAGAGCTCAAAAAGGATTTTGAAAAGCAAGTTAGACAGGTGGAGGAAAACCTGGGAAGAGAAATGTCAGAGATGCAACAAAAGTATGAAAAACGGGTCAATACCTTGGTAAAAGAGACACAAAAAAATGCTGAAGAAAATAACACCTTGAAAAATAGGCTCACTCAATTGGCGAAAGAGGTTCAAAAAGCCAATGAGGAGAAGAATGCTTTCAAAAGCAGAATTAGCCAAAGGGAAAAAGAGGTTCAAAAGCTCACTGAAGAGAATAGTTCTCTCAAAATTAGAATGGAACAGATGGAGTCTAATGACTTTATGAGAAACCAAGAATCACCAAACAAAGCCAAAAGAATGAAAAAATGGAAGAGAGTGTGAAATATCTCATGGGAAAAACAACTGACCTAGAAAATAGATCCAGGAGAGACAATTTAAAAATTATGGGAGTACCTGAAAGTCATGATCAAAAACAAAGCCTAGACATCATCTTCCATGAAATTATCGAGAAAAACTGCCCTGACATTCTACAAGCAGAGGGCAAAATAAGTATTGAAAGAATCCATCGATCACCACCTGAAAGAGATCCAAAAAGAGAAACTCCTAGGAACATTGTTACCAAATTCCAGAACTCCCAGCTCAAGGAGAAAAGATTGCAAGCAGCTAGAAAGAAACAATTCCAGTATTGTGGAAATAAAATCAGGATAACTCAAGAATTAGCAGCTTCTACATTAAGGGATCAAAGGGTGTGGAATAGGATATTCCAGAACTCAAAGGAACTAGGACTCAAAACAAGAATCACCTACCCAGCAAAACTAAGTATAATACTTCAGGGGAAAATATGGTCTTTCAGTGAAACAGAGGACTTTCAAGCATTCTTTATGAAAAGACCAGAGTTGAAAAGAAAATTTGACTTTCAAACACAAGAAGGAGAAGAAGCATGAAAAAGTAAGCAGCAAAGAGAAGTCATAAGGGACTTACCAAAAGTGAACTGTTTACATTCCTACATGGAAAGACAATATTTGTAACTCTTCAAACTTTTCATTATCTGGGTAGTTGGTCAGATCACACACACACATACACACACACACGTACACGCATGCATGCACACACACATACACACATGCACACACATACAGAGACAGAGAGCACAGAGTGAATTGAATAGGATGGGACCGTATCTTAAAAGAAATTAAGGTAAATGGTGAGAGAGAAAGGTAGGGAGAAGAAAGAGGGTGAAATGGAATGGGGTAAATTATATGTCATTTAAGAGGCAAGCAGGAGACTTTTTAGTGGAGGGAAAAAGAGGAGAGCTGAGAAAAAAAACAAGAATTTTCCCTCATCACATTTGACTAAAGGAAGGAATAAAATGCACACTCATTTTGGTATGAAAACCTATCTTACAGTACAGGAAAGTGGGGGAGAAGGAGATAACCAAGGGGGGGGGGTGATGGAAGGGAGGACAATCGGACAGTACAGGAAAGTGGGGGAGAAGGAGATAACCAAGGGGGGGGGGGTGATGGAAGGGAGGACAATCGGAGCAAGGAGCAATTTGAAGTGAACACTCAGGGAGGGACAGGATCAAAAAACAGAATAGAAACCATGAGGAGCAGGATAGGATGGAGGGTAATTCAGTTAGTCTTACCCAACATGACTATTACGGAAATCATTTGCAAGACTACACAGATAAGGCCTCTGTTGAATTGCCTGCCATCCCAAAGGGAATGGGTGGGGAGGGAGGGATGGGGAGAATTTGGAACTCAAAGTTTTAGGAAAACTGTTTAGTATTGTTGTTGCTACTAGGAAATAAGTCATACAGTTAATGAGGACAAGAAATTCATCTGGCACTACAGGACAAAAGAGAAGATGGGGACAAGAGAAGGGAGGGATGATAGAAGAGAGGGCAGATTGGAGATAGGGAAAATTAGATTGCTTGGTTAATGGGGTGGGGGGAGGGGTTAAAAGGGGAGAAAATTTAGAACCCAAATTTTTGTGAAAATGAATGTAAAAAGTTAAATAAATTTTTATTAAAAAAATTAAATAAAGAACATTAAAAAAAGAAAATCAAGTAAGAAAAGTGGAGGAAAAAATAAGAATAGAAATAAGAGTCGTGCAAGAAAATCATAGAAATTGAGTCAACAGCTTGCTAAAGAGGATGTAAATAATACTGAAGAAAATAACACCATAAAATAGACTCACTCAAATGGCAAAAGAACTCCAAAAAGTCTATGAGGCAGAAGAGTGTTGTGGCAGATTCAGAGCCCACAACACACATTATAGCACATCCAGGGCAGTGAATCCAGCGCAGCAGAGCAGAAGGACTTCAGGAAACCTGAGACAGTAGCAGGCAGAACCAATGGAGCAGCAACCTCGCGTGGGAGACCAGCAGAGCTGAAGGAGTGGCAGCCGCTGAACACCAGATATCAGCGCAGCAGCTCCTGAGACTTTCAGCCTGCAGATTAAACTTTGGTAAGTCACCTGCTTGAACTTCCTGAAGCCAGGATGATGGAGTGATTAGTAAATACTCTCTCCTCCTCGACTGATGACCTTGAAAGGAACATAAAATATTTCCTAAGAAAAATCCTGGATCAATGGAAACAACAGAGGGGGCAAAGAGTCTCATTACACCTGAGGCTAGGAAAACACCTAAGGGGGATTCCACTTACTGTGCCAGAGGCAAACTGGAAAGACAGAGGATGCAGGGCTGATGAAATTTGTACTAGAAACCAGGCAAGCTTCAACGCAGGGAGAGGAGCCCCAGGAGGGGTGGGAACTCATACTAGCATCTAGTCATGCCTCAGCACTTCAAGGGAAACAGGAAGACAATAGGGCAGCTTGGATCACCATCCCCTGAGCTTGCCTTTTCCTCAGTTCAGCTGAGGAGATCTCTTGTGACCAGTTCACTCCTCCCTCACACTTAAAAAACTAACCCCAGGGCTGATCAGGGAAACACAAAACAAAATCCTACTCTTAGCATTTTCACTCATCAGCTCAACAGCAAGTTCTGCAGCTTTTAACTGAAGAACCAGAAGCCAAAACATACAATTAACACCATGAACAAGAAAAAGCAAAATAAGCAGGAAAAAACGTAGAATCTTTCTATGGGGATAAAGCCCAAAACACAAATCCCAAAGAGGTCAGTACTGAGATTCTACTGAAAATTCAGAAGGGCCTATGAACTACTCGAGTGCACAAACCCCTCTCCTGGAAGAGCTGAAGAAGGAAATAGAAGAAAAACTGGCCAAAACAATTCACTGATGAGAACATCTCTTTGAAAAGGAAAATTGAACAAATGGAAAAGGAAGTGGAAAAATTAACTGGACAAAATAACTCCCTAAAAGGAACAGTTGGTCAAATGGAAAAGGAAGCACAAAACCTAACTGGGAACATTGGATAAATGCAAAAGGAAGTACAAAAATTAACTGGAGAAAAAAACTCCTTAAAAGGAAAAACTGGACAGATGGAAAAGGAGATGCAAAAGTTCACTGAAGAAAACAATTTGATAAAGATTCAAATTGGGCAAGTAGAAACTAATGACTTAATGAGGCAGCAAGAATCAGTCAAACAAAATCTAAAGAATAAAAAGATAGAAGAAAATGTCAAATATCTATTTGGAAAAACAACTGACCTGGAAAATATATCCAGGAGAGAAAAGTTGAGAATTATTGGCCTGCAGAAAGCCATGATGAAAACAAGAGTCTGGACAATATCTTCCAGGAAATCAACAAGGAAAACTCCCAGAAGTGCTAGATTCAGAGGGCAAAATAGTTATCGAAAGAATCCACGATTAAGCCCCAGAAAGGGATCCCAAACTCAAAACCTCAAGAAATATCACTGCCAAGTTCCAGAACTATCAAGTGAAGGAGAAAATACTACAGATAGCCAGAAACAAACCATTGAAATAGCGAGGAGCTAGAGTCAGAATCACACAGAACCTTGCAGCTTCTACATTAAAAGATCAAAGGAATTGGAATCCAATGTTCTGTAAGGGAAAGGAACTGGAACCACAACCAAGGATCAACTACCCAGCAAAATTCAGCATAACATTTCTGGCAAGGAGATGGTCATTCAACGAAGTAAGGGAGTTTCAGACCTTCCTGATAAAAACGCCAGAACCTAATATACAATTCAATCTTCAAATGCAGGTCTCAAGAGAAGTGGAAAAACAGCTAAATGGGGGGTTGGCAGGAACAACTTGTTACTCAATTTGGGCAAACTGCTTGCTTCCCTTTAAGGGAAGATGATACCTGTTAATCTTGAGAATTCTGCATCTATTATGAAATATAAAAGGGATATACATAGAGGGAACGGGTATAAAGTAAAGGATGTCATGTTAAAAATATGATTTAAGTATGTGAATGGATTGTAACATGAGGTGTGAAAAGGAGGAAGCAGAAAATGGCAAATTACATCACAGGTAGAAATACAAAATTATAGCAGAGGGAAAGAGAGGAGGGAAATGAGCACTATTTGAGCGGTGCTCTCATATGATTTGGTTCAAGGAGGGAACAATAAATTTAAGTAAATAATCGTAACTAGCTCTGTAGGCATTAGGAGAGTAAAGAAGGAAAAAAGGGAAGGGAAGCTAAAAGGAATGGAAGAAGTAGCAAGGGTAAAGGGGAATAAAAGGTAGAGGAGCTAAAAGAACGAAGGGAAGGCTGCAGGTGGAGGTGGTGAAAAGTGAAAACTCTTGAGGAGGGGAAGAGAGATGGGAGAGTTAAAAGTACAAACGGTGGGAAAGAGGATGGAGGGAAAAGGACAGATTGAATCATAACTTTCAATGTGAATGGAATGAACTCTCCCATAAAACGGAGATGGATAGCAGAATGGATTAAAAGCCATTATCCAACAATATGTTGTTTACAAGAAACACATTTGAAAAGGGAGATATACACAGGATAAAGGTCAAATGTTGGAGCAGAATATATTGTGCTTCAGCTGATGTAAGAATAGTAGGAGTAGCAATCTTACTCTCAGAGAAAGCAAAAGCAGAAATAGATCGAATCAAAAGAGATAAGAATGGAAACTATATTCTGCTAAAAGGCACCATAGACAATAAAGCAATATCATTACGAAACATGTATACTCCAAGTGGTATAGCATCCAAAGTCTTAGAGGAGAGGTTGGGGGAGTTGAATGAAGAAATTGACAGCAAAGCTATACCAGTGGGGGACCTCAACCTCTCTGAACTTCATAAATCTAACCTCAGAATAAACAAGAAAGAGGTTAAGGAGGTAAATAAAACTCTGGCTAAGGTAGATATGATAGATCTCTGGAGAAAACTGAATGGGAATAGAAAGGAATATACCTTTTTCTCAGCAGTACATGGCACATTTACAAAAATTGACCATGTACTAGGTGACAAAGACCTCACAATACAGTGCAGAAAGGCAGAGATAAGCAATGCATCCTTCTCACATCATAATGCAATAAAAATTACATGTAATAAAAGGCCATGGAAAGATGAACCAAAATTAAATTGGAATCTAAGTAATCTAATTCTAAAGAAGGAGTGGGTTAAAGAAGAAATCATAGAAACAATCAACAACTTCATTCAGGATAATGACAATAATGAGACAACCTACCAAATCTTATGGCATACTACAAAAGCAGTTATTAGGAGAAATTTTATATCTTTGAATGCCTACATGAATAAAATTGAGAAGGAGATCAATGACTTAGGCACGTGGCTGAAAAACCAAAACAAAACAAAACAAAACAAAAACAAAGTGAAAATCTTCAATACCAAATTCGAAATACTGAAAATCAAAGAGTGATTAATAAAATTGAAATTAAGAAAACTCTTGAATTCATATATAAAACCAATAGTTGGTTTTATGAAAAAACTAATAAAATTGATAAACCTTTGGTCAATATGATTAAAAAAAGAAAGAAGAAAATCAAATTACTAGTATTAAAAATGAAAGGGGTGAACTCACCTCCAATGAGGATGAAATTAAAACAATATCTAGAAATTACTTTGCCCAAATTTATGCCCACAAATTCGATAATCTAAATAAGATAGATAAGTATCTTAAAAAATACAAATTGCCCAGATTAACAGAAGAAGAAGTTGAGGCCTTAACCCCATGTCAGAAAAAGAAATTGAAAAAGCTGTCCTTGAATTCCCTAGGAAAAAATTTCCAGGACCAGATGGATTTACAAGTGAATTCTATCAAACATTTAAAGAACAGTTAATTCCAATACTATATAGACTATTTTGAAAATTAGGGAAGAAGGAATGCTCCCAAATTCTTTCTATGATACAAATATGATTTTGATACCAAAACCAGGAGGAGACAAAACAGAGAAAGAATATTATAGACCAATTTCTCTAATGAATATAGATGCAAAAATTTTAAATAAGATTTTAGCAAAACACATACAACATCTTATCACAAGAATAATACATTATGATCAGGTAAGATGCATACCAGGAATGCAGGATTGATTCAATTTTAGGAAAACTATTAGCATTGTCAATCATATCAACAATAAAACTAACAAAAGCCTCATGATTATTTCAATAGATGCAGAAAAAGCTTTGACAACATACAACACCCATTCCTATTAAAAACACTGAAGAACACAGGAAAAAAGGAAACTTTCCATAAAATAATAAGCAGTATCTACCTAAAATTTTCAGCAAGCATGATATGCAATGGGGATAACCAAGATGCATTTCCAATAAGGTCAGGGGCGAAATAAGGATATCCATTACCACCGTTATTATTCAATATGGTACTAGAAATGTTAGCTATAGCAATTAGACAAGATAAAGGAATGGAATGAATAAGAATAGGCAAGGAAGAAACTAAGTTATTTGCAGATGATATGTTGATATACTTAGAGAATCCCAGAGATTCAAATAAAACTACTTGAAATAATAAACAACTTTGGCAAAGTTGCAGGTTACAAAATAAACCCGCACAAACCTTCTGCATTCTTATATATTAGAAAAAAGTCCAACAGGAAGACATAGGAAGATAAATACCTTTTTAAGCTAGGGTAGACACTATAAAATACTTGGGAGTTTACCTGCCAAAACAAACCCAGGGACTATATGAACACAATTAGAAGGCACTTTTTGCACAAATAAAGTCAGAATTAAGTAAGTGAAATAACATCAATTGTTCATGGTAGATCGAGCTAATATAATAAAAATGACAATTCTACCTAAATTAGTTTATTTATTCTGTGCCATGTTAGTCAACCTATCAGCTAATTATTTTCTAGAACTGGATAAAATCATATCAGAATTCATCTGGAAGAGCAAAAGGTCCAGAATACCAAGGGACTAATGAAAAGAAATGCTAGGGAAGGTGGCCTAGCACTACCAGATCGCAAATTGTACTATGAAGCAGTAATTATCAAAACCACTTGGTACTGGCTAAGAAACAGAAGGGTAGACAAGTGGAATACACTTGGCACTCAGATACAGTAGGTAAGGAGTATAGCAACATCCTCTTTGATAAACCCAGTACACCAGCTTCTGGGATATGAACTCACTGTTAAACAAAAGTTGCTGGGAAAACTGAATAACTGTGTGGCAGAACTAGGCATAGACCCATGCCTGACACCACGCACAAGAAGAAAGTCCAAATGGGTACATGATCTAGGTATAAAGATTGATACCATAGACAAACTGGAGGAGCAAGGAATACTGTATTTATCAGTTCTATGGAGAAGGGAAGAATTTTTTACTAAAGAAGAGATAGAAAACATTATGAAATGCAAGATGGATAATTTTGACTACATTAAACTGAAAAGATTTTGCATAGCAAAACCAATGCAACCAAAATTCTGAGGGATTTAGTAAATTGGGAAAGATTTTTTACAGCTAATCTCTGAGTTAAAGGCCTTATTTCTAGAATATATAGAGAACTAAGTCAAATGTACAACAGTATAAGTCATTCCCCAATTGATAAATGGTCAAAGGATATGAACATGGAATTTTCAGAGAAAGAAATTAAAGATGTCATAATCATATGAAAAAATGCTCTAGTCACTTTTGATTAGAGAGATGCAAATCAAAACAACTCTGAGGTACCACATCACACCTATAAGACTGGCAAATATGATAGAACAGGAAAAGGATAAATGTTGGAGAGGATGTGGGAGAGTTGGAACACTAATTCATTTTTGGTGGAGTTGTGAATTCATTCAACCATTCTGAAGAGTGGGTTGGAACTATTCCCAAAGGGCTACAAAAATGTGCATACCCTTTTACCCATCAATATTGCTACCAGGACTGTATCCCAAGAGATCATAAAAATGGTAGAGTATTCAGTATGTACAAAATTATTTATAGCAGCACTCTTTGTAGTTGCAAAAAACTGGAAATCAAGGGGATGCCCATCAATTGGGGAATGGCTGAATAAATTATGGTATGTGAATGTAATGGAATCCTATTGTGCCATAAGAAATGATGAACAACAAGACTTCAGAGAGGCCTGGAAGGACTTACATGATCTGATGCTGAGTGAAAGGAGCAGAACCAGGAGAACTTTGTGCACAGCAAGGATCACAGTGTGCAAGAGTTTTGGTTTTTTTTTTTTTTGGTGTTTTTTTTTTTTTTCTGGCAGACTTGGAACTTCATAATAACACAAGAACTTTAAAAAAAAAACAAAAAAAAATCCCAATGGTTTTCTAAGGCAGAATGCCTTCCACACTAAGAGAGAGAACTATGGAATTCATTTGCAGAATGTAGCAGATCATATTTGTGTACGTGTGTGTTATATTTTGATTTGTTACATGATTTCTTCCATTTATTTAAGTTTCTCTACACAGCATGAGTATAGTGAAAAAGTATTCAATAGGAAAGTATATGTAGATTCTATATAGAATTTTATGCCGTCTTGGGGAGGGAAGGGGGTGTTGGGCGGTAGGTGAGGGTGGTAAAAATCAAAGTATTGTGGTAGCAATTGTGGAACACCTAAACAACCAAACAAACAAACAAATAATTTTTGGGCTGCATGAAAGTGATGACTAAAAAAGAGCCTAGATATCATCTTTGTAAAACTTATCTGGGAAAAGCAACTTGAAATTCTAGAACCAGAGAGTAAAATAGAAATTGAAAGACTATACTGATCACATCTGGAAGGAGATTCTAAAAGGAAAACTCCTCGGAATGTTGTAGCCAAATTCCAGAGTTTCCAGGTCAAGAAGAAAATGTTGCAAGCAGCCAGAAAGAAACAATTCAAGCACTGTGGAAATATGATGAGGGTAACAGAATCTAGCAGCTTCAACTTTAGGGAATTGAAGGCCTTGGAAAATCATATTCTGGAAGTCAGGAGAGGTAGGATTAAAACCAAGAACCACCTACCCAGCAAAACTGAATATAATGCTTCAGGGCAAAAAGTGTATATACAATTAAATAAAAGACTTTGAAGCATTCTTGATGAAAAGATGAGAGGTGAATAAAAGAAAAATTGACTTTCAAATACTGGAATCAAGAGATGCACGAAAATGTGAACAGTAAAGAGATATCATAAGAAACTTATTAAAGTTGAACTGTTTACATTCCTACATAGAAAGATGATATTTGTAACTCATGAGACAGTGTTAGGGTAATTGGATGAAATAGATAGATAGATAAATCGATAGATAGATAGGTAGATAGATAGATATAGAAAGATAGAGGGCACTGGCTGAGTTGAATATGAAGGCATGCTATCTGAACAATAAAATTTAGGGGTTAAAGGAATATATGGGGAGAAAGAGAAAAGAAGAGAAAGAAGGAAGTAAATTTTCTCACTTAAAAGAGGCAAGAGAAAGATTTCACAATGGAGGGAAACAAGGGCGAGTTGGTAATGAATAATTGAACCTTAATCTAATCAGATTTGGTTTAAGGAGGGAATAATATACACACTCAATTGGGTATCTTAGCCTACAGGAACGCAGGAGGAAAGAAATAAAAGTATCGTGGATGATACAAAGGAGGGCAGATGGGGGAATGTGGTAGTCAAAAACAAATCATTTTGAAAATGGACAGGGTAAAATGAGAAAATAGAATATTTGGTGGGTAGGATAGGATGAAGGAACATATAGTTATTCTTTCACAATGTGACCCTTATGGAAGTTTTTTGCGTAACTATAAATGTATAACCTATATCGAATGGCTTGCCTTCTCAGTGGGGGAAGGAATTGAGGAGAGAAGAAGAGAGAGAATTTGAAAACTCAAAATCTTGTGAAATGAGATGTTGAAAACTAAAAATGAATAAATTGAAAAACAAAAATGGTACTTATGTATTGTTCCATCATTTAATCAATGCATGCGAAGAGTATTCTTTGTGAAAAATTGGGGTGGATAGGACTTCAATTGATCTTTGAGGGAAAGGTCTGTCTCAGCTTCAATGAATTGGTGAAGTTCCCAGATTTGTTTTGACTGGATTCAAGCAGGACCAGGGTCTACCCCAGCTATCAAACACATTGCAATGAGAATATGGTACCAATTGGAGACAGTTTCTGTGCTGAATACTTTGCAGATAAGGTCCTTAAAAGCACCTGCATTTATAGTGTAAGTTGTTGAGACCCTTTTCCAACAACAACAACGAAAATCATGTTTTTATTCAAAAGGTTTCCTCAAAACACTTTGCTATCTTCTAAAGTGATAAAATTTGTAATTCTCTGAGAGGATATTTCTTTATATTTTGTTAATGGGTTTGTCTTCTATGCAATTGCTGGCTTTGCTTACCTTGTATCTTTTTCTGACAGTAAAGAGTCAGTATCTGTTACCTGAGTTGATTTCTGAGGCCCTTTAACACTATTTTTGTAATTCCTTTACAAATGTTAAATTTCTGCATGAAAGATAATAGCTTCTATTTGTCATTATTTTTCATAACCAACAGCTTGAGTAAATCATGTTTGAATAGTTATAATTGTATGAAGGGTCTTCAATTTTTATTATTCCTTATAATCTGGTAGTTATTTTCTGAAATATTGCTTTGATAAGGAGATGGTTTGACTATATATGACAGTTAATTTAAAAATGATTTCTAGATTCATCAATTCTTTTTTCTTCTGACATAGGCTATGTAATTTGTGTATGTGTGTGTTGTTGTTCACTATTTGCCATGTGGAAATGCTTTCCAATTCTTTTCTCAAAGAAACCAAACATGAAAATGTAGGTTTGAGGCTTCTCAATAGTTTATACACTTTGGTTTATTAGATTTCATAATTCTTAACATTATTTTCTATTATATTTTTCCTTCTTCCTTTTCTTTGTTCATCAATGTTTTTAAGTTACATAATATTAGAATAAATTTTGAGTTGGATTGAGAGATTTTTATCAAATTTTTCACAGAATACTGTCTTCATTCTCTGCAACAGATGTTGGCATATAGGCTGTGGCATTATAGCTGTAATAAAAATAGCAATTAAATTGTAATAATAATAAATAATGCCAAAATAAATTACATTTATGGAGCACGTTTTTAATTGTATAAGACTTCACAATGTGTGTGTGTGTTTGTGTGTGTGTGTGTGTGTGTGAGAGAGAGAGAGAGAGAGATAGAGAGAGAAAGACAGACAGACACAGAGAGATACAGGGAGAGGGAGAAAGAAGGTAAATAGAGACAACACATACTCAACTTTAACATAACCTTATGGTTTGATGGAAAGATAATGACATTTTTTTTAGTTAAATAAATAATCACAGAACTTTAAAATTGCAAGTAGCATTAAAGGGGTTTTTTTGTCCTCTGATTTAATTCGTGGATTTGGAAAATGGAAAAAAGACTTCAGTGTTTCTGTCCTGCTGTGCTGGTTGGTGAATGTCTGAAACGAGAGAAATTTCATGAGGGAATGGGTAGCTCAATGAGGAGGAGTTCTGATAAGATTTCAAACACTTATTGCTTATGTGGCTTTGGACAAAGCACTTCACCTCAAGTTCCTCAACTACAAAATAATATTTGACACATAGTATGGAATTAATACATACGCATCCTTTGTCCTGTCCCCAGCATGCTCATTTCACTCCCTGCTCAGGACTGCTCAACTTCTTCAGCAGACTATCCCATGCTTCAATGCTCTTCACTCTCTCCTCCACTTTACCGGTATATTTTATATTCTGCCTTCTCTTATTAGATATAAACTCCTTAGGTGTGTAGACCACCTTATTCCCCCACACTGATCCCTAGTGCATAGCATGATGCCTAGTATATGAGGTTAATAAATATAGTCTCGCTTGCTAGCTGTCATACATTTAATGAAGTCAGATGACTTGCACAAAATCACAACTCTACTAAATCCCAGAGTCCCCCTGATTCCTGTTCTTATGATATTTCCACAATAGTACTCTCTCCCTTTACCCATTTAACAAAAAAAAAAAAAAGATAAATTATTACTATTATAGTTATTTTGCTAAGGAGATCTTAAAATGGCCATATATTTAATTTAGAGCATTTCATCTATATAGAATTATTTTGAGGGAGAGATATTTGGGGCAGAACCCTATGAGATATATCAAAGAGATTGGTAGCAGATTGTGTAGCATACCAGTGAGGATGGAGGGAAAAGAGAGGAAATTATCCACTTAATTTCAGTTACTTAAGTCTCATTGGATGGGAGTAGATTAAATTGTCTTTCTGGTCACCTGGCATAATGGATGGGATATAGAGAAAAAATAATATTATGATTTATCATTTGATAAATAATATTACTCTGTACTTCATCCTTTCCCATATTTTGTCCTAACTCCTCTCTTAGCCTAGCTCAAAAGGAGAGGTCTCCCAACTGTAGTAAGGTATAATTGAGAAATGTGCTCATCACTCCTAACCCCAGGGCATCTGCTGATTGACCACTTTAATGTGGAATACCCCGCCCCCCTCTTCTTTTTGCCCTGTAAACTCAGAACCAGTTTGGACTAGGCCCTCCTCAGGAGGTGGTTCCACTTTCCTTGCTTTTGCTTTTCAAAATTAAGGATGATTTGGTCTCAACATTCCATTGACAGAGGGATATGATCAGCCACACCTGAAGGCCAACCTACTTTCCTTGAGCTGCAGACTGATCTTATCACTTGAGGATTATGAAGGAATAGGAAAGAGGTGAGTTAATTCTCAACCCACTTCATTAAAATATCTACCAGCTGGGATTGTCTTGCCTTTGCCAGGAGAGGCCCAAGTGATGTATGGCAGGCCAATCTGAAGGAAGAAAAGCCTAGGTTTAAAAGACCAGGTTGGCCTTCACTCTGGATTTTTGGTCATCATGAGAGACAACTGACACAATTTATTAGTTACTGCTAATCAACTGATAATTCTCAGATCAGTTGGCTTATTGCTAAGGTCCAGTGTGACATTGTTTTACAAACAATTCACTATTAATGGAATAATATCTTTCACTGGGGATAACAACAACAACAACAAAAATAAACTGTTTCAACATTATTTTTTTTCTTTTACTACCTACAGATATTGCGATTTCAGTCTGGTCCTGGGTTCAAATCATCTCTTCCTAGTTATATGACCATGGACAACTTAAGAACTTCTCTGACCTTCAGTTTCCTACTACAAATAGATAATCATTTCTATATGACCTATCTAAAGGGGTTATTAAGAGACTTAAATGAAACACCCCATGTCATTTGATTAGAAAACTTTACACCACTACCTAGAATGAATTATTTTTATTAACCCTATGGAATGATATTTCAGCCACCTGAGTGGGCAAATGCCTCTACAGGCTCAGATAAAAGAAGGATATAATTTAAATGTATCACTCAACTTTAACCATGACTAATATTGGGTAACATCTAAAGTTTATAAATTTCTTAGAATATAAAACTGGAGACAGCTCATAAGTTGCAGACAAATTAACTGCAAAATATGTTTGCTCAGTCTGCAAACAACTGCTTTCTTTGATAGCCATCTGTGAATTTAGAAAGTCCTCTCTATTTCTGTCTCTCTGTTTGTCTTTTAGTCTGCCTATCTCTGTGTGGATGTAAGCAATAATAAAAAAACCCAGTCATTTGGCAAGATTTTCATTCGATGAAGGTAGTCTACAAAGGATTCAGCTAATTTCAACTGAATCAATAACTTATTAAAAAAAAAATCTTCCTCTGTCGTGCCGAGATAATTGGAGACACCCTGCTTCCCAGAACTAAGGTCCACCAATAAAACTGTGCCCTGAACAGTCCTTTGTAATATAGATTATCTCAGCCTTTTGCAAAGTGTATTGCTTTGACCAACACCAGGTGTTTACTGAGGGATTTATGATTTTCATATCACTCAATATCTGTTTAGATTTGTTGGAGCTCTCCCTATTTCCCTGAAATCCAATGTGCTGCAGCACAGTCATCCATCACATCTCTCGACATGCTCACAATCCCTGTTGCTTGTAACAGCCAAGTGAAGTGAAAGAGGTACTGTACTCATTTTCCCACCCCACTAATTCTGGTTTTATACCCCACTGAATAATTATGAAGCTCAACAACATTGACTTGAGACAAGTAATTTAAGAACTGTTTCCACAGGACACATGAACTCCTGCATTGTCCATACATGAGGCTGCCATGAGAACTACTGTATTGTTAATGCATTTTTACATAATGAGAAGATCTTTGCCATCCATTAATAGACCCATGTGACCTGCTTGAATCACATAGAAACCTGAGTTGCATGAGCCTGTGATGAGGGGAGCTTTCCAAAAGGGTGGAGCAGGAAGGGTGGAGCAGATTTGAGAGGAAGTTGGACAAAGCAATTAGAGCTAAGGGAGAGAGAGGAAGCAGGCAGAGAGCTGTGAGTGTTCATGTGTCAGAAAGCCCTAGCAGGGGGAAACTTTGGGGATTGTGTTGCTCCCTGCATTGTTATCATGTATAGAATTCTTTGTTGCTATGATGCATTTGACTTTCTGGTATTTACATAAATATTTTGGCTCTGTCTTCCAAGAGAAGAGTCTGTTATATTTTGTGATTCAGAATCATGACATAATATTCATAGCCACCATTGATGTGGTGAATAATGAATTAGCACTATAACTAATAAGAATGATTATATCATAGTCCAGCCCACTTGTGTGTTGATTTGTTTGTTTGTTTTTATGTAAGACCTGCCTTTCCCCTAGCATGTTAACTCCTCCTTTCGGGGGGGGTGGGGGGGGAGAAGGTACAACTTCTACCTCTAAGCATTTTCCTCACTCTCAAATTAATTAAACTGTTCTAATCTCTGAGATACCTTTCTCTGGTCTGCTCTGTTTGATTCAGGCCATTCTCAGATTACAGGTTATTTCCAGTCCAGTTGACATGGGAAAAGTCTTGATACCTATTTCACTTTCTTCTTGTGTTATTGGTCATACTATTTTTCTGTTCTTGTGATTTTTCATTTGATGTCCTCCTCTAAATTTAGCTTTCCTAAATTGGGTGTTTCATGGTCATTTCTAGGTTTAATCATATTCTCTATGATTAAACAGAAATTTGAAATCAGTGGGAGTTCATCACTGTACAATAGCTTCAGAGGTGTGAACAAGCATCTCATTTTGCTTGATCCTAATTTCCACACAACCTTTTTCTCTCTCATTTAAATAAAAGTTCCTAAAAGTTAAAAAAAAAGTTGACTTTCTTAGGAAAATAATGTGAATAGAAACTGAGATAGAAGGACTTAAAAGGGAAAGACTAATAAATGAATTCATTAGATACTGCGTACTAAAGGTGAGAAGATTGATATTAGAAAGGAGGATGGGCAGAGGCAGCTTTAAACTTATTATTTTGTCATTTTTAAGGATTAGCATATACTGGTCTCTAGTGCTGCCTGAATGAATGAGTGAATGAATTGAAGGGGGCAAAAAGTTAAACACTTAACTAACTGGTAAGCAACATGCTATGTACTGAAGATAAAACTATAAAAATGAAGACATACCTTGGTATTTAAAATTGTCATAAATATACTTTATTGGTAATCACTTTATATCATCTAGATTTTCCCCATATTATACCTCCAAGAAACCTATCCCTTAAAGAATTTCTTTTTAAAACGAAAAGAAAGAAGATGGAAAGAAAAAAATCTCACTAAACTGATCAACACATGACAAATATTACAGTATGTACTTTATATATATATGCATTGCATACAGCATATTATACTTCATTATATAAATGTCAGCACATATGTGCATTTTCAAAGGAATGGATGGAATGTAATTTCATATTTCTTCTTTGGGACAATGGTACTTGTATTAGACAAAACAACATAGCATATAGGGGAGTGGTTGACAGGGTGGGTTATCATTGTTTGAAAAGTTATTAAGTAGTGTTTGGAGGCATAGGGGAATAGATTGTCATAGTCTTTCCAGTAATAATGTCAGCACTGAAGAAGCTAGGTGGCACAGTGGGGACAGTGCTGTTGCTGGAGACAGGAAGACCTGAGCCCAAATCTGTCTTCACATGTTTACTAATTGCGTTTGCCTAATTTTCCTCATCTCTAAAATGAGAGTGATAATAATGCCTGATAATAATGCCTACTTCCCATAATAAAATGAAATAATAAATGTAAACTCCTGTACTTAGAACATACTAGGCACTATACAAAGGTTAACTGCCATTATCAGACTTCTAAATATAGAAACTGAGGGGAGTAAGGAGTTGGGGCACTTAAACCTGTATTCTGGAGGGCAGACCAGAAAGTGAAATAAATTATGGATAAAACCAGCAAATACATGCATACAGAGATACATACAAAGATGTGTGTTTAGGCAGATAAGAAATTCGTTCATCATGGCAGCAAAACTCTAGGATAAAGGTTCTGAGTGTCATGGAGGCTAATGACAAGGTGGTTGGCTGAGGAAGAAAGTGAAAGTGAAATACACATGACCAAGACACCCCACCTGCTGAAATAGAAAAGGCATCAGATAATTACAATTTAGTAACATGAAAGCCCAAAAGTGAGCATTACAAAGTTAAAAGGTTTAGATTGCCCAGGACCTAATCTCTGGACTAAGCAGTAAGTAGGTCAGTAAATTAAATTTAAAAATGCAACAGTCTTCTTTTCTTTTTTTAAAATTTGTTTATTTATTTTCAGTGTTCAACATTCATTTCCACAAGATTTTGAGTTCCAAATTTTCTCTCTATCTCTCCCCTCCCCCACCTCAAAATATCATGCCTCCTCATTACCCCCTTCCCACAATCTGCCCTCCCTTCTATCACACCCCTCCCTTCCTTTATCCCAGTCTTCTCTCTTTTCTTGTATGTCAAGATAGATTTCTACACCCCATTACCTGTATTTGTTTCCCTGTTCCATGTAAAAACAATTCTCAACATTCCTTCCCAAAACTTTGAGTCCTAACTTCTCTCCCTCCCTCCCTCTATGCACATCCCCACTGAGAAGGCAAGTAATATAATATAGGCTATAGATGTGTCATTTTGAAAAAGACTTCCACTTATTCTAGTCTCTCTTTTGAACTTCTTCCTCCCCTAAAGGGTTTATTTTTATTATTCCCTCCTCCCATTGGGCTTGACTTCTATCATCACCCCAACCCATTTATCCCCTTCTCTCCTACTTTCCTAGACTGTAAGATAGATTTTCATACAAAATTAAGTGTGCATGTTGTTCCCTCCTTAAGCCAAATGTGATGAGAGTAAGCTTCACTTTTTGGCTCTTAACTTCCCTCCTTTTCCCTTCCATTGAAAAACATTTTCTTGCCTCTTCTAGGAGAAATAATTTGCCCCATTCCATTTCTCCCTTTTTTCCTCCCAATATATTCCTCTCTCACCCCTTAATTTTATTTTGTTTGATATCCCTTCCTATGCAACTCACCTTATGCCCTAGGTGTCTATATATATATATATATATATATATATATATATATATATATATATATATATATATATATATATATAGGCATATGTAGGCATATGTAGGTATATAGATATATCTATCTATCTATATCTATCCCTAAATATATATACATATATATATATATGTGTGTGTGTGTGT
The DNA here is from genome assembly GCA_023548195.1 of Bettongia penicillata ogilbyi. Lineage (NCBI taxonomy): Eukaryota > Metazoa > Chordata > Mammalia > Diprotodontia > Potoroidae > Bettongia > Bettongia penicillata. Next base: position 23,549 of record JAJHZJ010000688.1, on the reverse strand, counting down.
ATGTGTGTGTGTATACGTATACATATATGTATACGTATACACACACACACATATATGGACATTTTCACAGCCCATTTCTTGACTTTTGAGTACTTTGTTAAGTGGAGGGTATATTCTATGGACCTCTAAGTTCTCAATTCCCCCAAGGTGACACAATCTAGGGAGAGCAGTTTACTCCTCTTGTAGCCTGCACTCTGGTCTGAGATCAACCCCAAGTTTTTTGCCCAGGATCTGTGAGTATGGTTCCCTCTCCAGAGCCCCTCCTATATCCACCAGCCAGTGCTCCTCCTCACCCCAGTACTGCCAGTCAGGGCTGAGATCTAGATCAGAGGCTCAATTCCCCCAGGGTCTTTAGGGAGAAGGCTCCAAAATGGATTCTGCTGTGCCCTGGGGTCGACTGGAGCCAGGGTTAGGGCAGGGCCCTGTTCTCTTCTCATCCATGTAAAAGGGTTTTCTCATTGACCTTTGAAGTTGTCTTTAGTTTTTGTGGGGTGAGAGATATGGGAAATACAGCTGTTGCCAGGGATTCCATGCCCTTAAGCCTGCTTTAGCGCTGTTCCTGCTGCCCCTGTGCAGCAAGCCTCGGCTTCACTCTGTTCTGAGCTCAGTATAATAGGCCTTTCCTGTTGGCCTTCTAGGCTGTCTGGCTGGAAATCTCTTTCACTCCCTTGTTTTGTGGCTTCTAGTTCTCTAGAATTTGTTTATAGTCATTTTTTCAGGTATTTTATGGGCTGTGGGGAGAGGGCTTCCACAGGTCTGTCATTTCACTCCACCATCTTAACAGTCTTTTTTAAATGCCTAATTATGCAAATATCCATATAATTTACTAGGTCAGGCTCAAGGTCAATTTATTTCCTGGCTTTGTGGAATGTACTGTCTAGTAGAATCAGTCAGTGAACAAGCATTTATTAAAGATGTACTCTGTGTCAGGCACTATTCTAAGGACTGGGATTGTAAAAATAAATAAATAAATAAATAAATAGAGGTAAAAATCTCAGTCCTGATTTCAAGGAACTCAAATTCTGATATGCAACAGAATTTAAACCGGGCTGGTCTGTCATATTGCCAAGGGCATTTATGGGGTGTACAGGGAGGATTAGCACCTCTGGGTGTAAGGGATTACTGAACCCTTTTCAGGGCTGCCCATCCATCTTTGGTATTCAAGTGTGACCTAACTCTCACCTGTGGATCCAAGAAGCCTTAGAATTCTCATTTGGCAAACCCTGGTACAAATGCCTCAGCAAACAAGCTAAACCAGGTAAAGGATAACCAACAAGTCTCAAATTTTTCAGTGAATTGGACAAACTTTTCTTTTTCAAACATATGATGACTAGACAGATGAGAGCAATTTGTTCTAGTTGTCATGAAGGTAGCTAAAGTACAAGCTGTGGAGTGCTTAGACATCAAAGACATGAAGGTCTTCCACTCTATCTCAAACCTTCTTCAGTCATCTGGACTTTTATCTTGCCACTGCATGTTAATGACTCTGGAATAGATTATGAGGCCAATGACTTTTTTCAACTCACTTAAATCAAATTCATGCACATGTTAAGACATCACCCATGATGTCATTGGTCCTTTTATGAAATGAAGACAAACAGCAACAATTTCAATAGAGGGAGATAACATGCAAATACTTGTATTCATATAAAACATATATAGTGTTAATAGAAAATAATCTGAAAGAGAAGAAACAAGTGGCAGGTGGGGGGGCAGGAATATGCTGACAAATGATTAATGAAACAAGAGGAGTCAGAAGGAAAATTTTTTGGGGGGAGACAAGATGGCAGACTAGAAAGACACACGTAGGGTCTCCCCACACAGCCCACAAAATACATGTAGTGAGGGACTCTCAATAAATTCTGGAGCAGCAGAACTGGAGAACAACAGAGTGGGGGAGATTTCCAGCCCAGGGTGACCTGAAAGGCCCACATGAAACATCTGTTGCACCAGACGTGGAGCAGAGCATGGAGCCCAGCCCAGCCTTGGCCACGGGTGTGGCTTGTAAACAGCTCTTGGGGGCAGAATCTCCAGTCGTGGAATCCCCAATCCCAGCAGGTCCTCAAATCCCTCAACGCACAGGCACCAAAGGTCAGTGACAGGGTTTTTTCAGCTGGCCCTGAAGGGAGAGGGGCCCCCCATAGCTCCAGCAGAAGGCAGAAGCCACAGAGGCTGCACAGCAGCCCATATGGACCTCTGAATTGTTGGATGTAAAAACCGGGGGGCACTGAGGATCTGATTCTTGCCTCCTCCCCGTGTGGAGGCTTGGGAGGGCTGGGCTTTGTTTCGCACTGAATGGCGGCCCTCCCTATTCAGTTTATCTGAAAATCAGCCCCCAGCTGACTTGGCAGAATTGAAGGACAGGTGACTGTGGAGAGGTTACTGCTAAGATTCTGGGCACAAAAATTGCTCTCTATACCCAGACCAGTACACACTTGATCGTGCCACCTTGAAGGAACTGAGATCTCACAGATCCCCAGAGTATACCTTCCTCTTGACAAAGGACCCAAAAGTCAAGTAATTGGTTGGGAAAAATGCCCAAAAATGGGAAAAACATAAGACTATGGAAGGTTACTTTCTTGGTGAACAGATATCTTCTCCCATCCTTTCAGATGAGGAAGAACTACGCTTACCATTAGGGTAAGACATAAAAGTCAAGGTTTCTGTATCTCAAACATCGAAAATAAGTATTCAATGGTCTCAGGTCATGGAAGAGCTCAAAGAGGATTTTGAGAATCAAGTAAGAGAAGCGGAGGAAAAATCGGGAAGAGAAATGAGAGAGATGCAAGAAAAGCATGAAAAGCAGGCCAACACATTGCTAAAGGATGCTTGCAACACCTTGCAAAAAAATGATGAAGAAAATAACATCTCTAAAAATAGACTAACTCAATTGGCAAATGAGATTCAAAAAGCCAATGAGGGGAAGAATGCTTTAAGAAGAAGAATTAGCCAAATGGAAAAGGAGGTCCAAAACTCACTGAAGAAAACAGTTCCTTAAAAATTAAAATGGAACAGATGGAGGCTAATGACTTTCTGAGAAACCAAGAAATCACAAAACAAAACCAAAAGAATGAAGAAATGGAAGAGAATGTGAAATATCTCATTGGAAAAAACAACTGACCTGGAAAATAGATGCAGGAGAGACAATTTAAAAATTATGGGACTACCTGAAACTCATGATCAAAAAAAGAGCCTAGACATCATCTTCCATGAAATTATCAAGGAAAAATTCCCTGATATTTTAGAACCAGAGGGCAAAATAAATATTGAAAGAATCCACAGATCACCTCCTGAAAGAGATCCAAAAAGAGAAACTCCTAGGAACATTGTGGCCAAATTTCAGAATTCCCTGGTCAAGGAGAAAATACTGAAAGGAGGTAGAAAGAAACAATTCCAGTATTGTGGAAATACAATCAGGATAACACAAAATCTAGCAACTTCTACATGAAGGGTTGGAAGGGCATGGAATAGGATATTCCAGAAGTCAAAGGAACTAGGACTAAAACCAAGAATCACCTACCCAGCAAAACTGAGCATAATACTTCAGGTGAAAAACAGTCTTTCAATGAAATAGAGGACTTTGAAGCATTCTTGATGAAAAGACCAGAGCTGAAAAGAAAATTTGACTTTCAAACACAAGAATCAAGAGAAGCATGAAAAGGTAAACAGCAAAGAGAAGTCCTAAGGGACTTACCAAAGTGGTACTTTTTACATTTCTACATAGAAAGACAGTATTTGTAATTCTTGAAACTTTTCAATATCTGGGTAGTTGGTGGGAATACACACACACATACACACACACACACACATACACAGAGAGCATAGCTTGAATTGAGTAGGATGGGATCATATCTTAAAATAATGAAATTAAGCTGTGAGAGAGAAATATATTGGGAGGAGAAAGGGAGAAATGGAATGGGGCAAATTATCTCTCATAAAAGAGGCAAGTAAAAGACTTTCTAGTGGAGGGGAAAAGTGGGGAGGTGAGAGAAAAACATGAAGTTTACTCTTATCACATTCAACTAAAGGCAGGAATAAAATCCACGCTCATTTTGATATGAAAACCTATCTTACAATACAGGATAGTGGGGGAGAAGGGGATAAGCAGGGTGGGAGGGATAATGGAAGGGAGAGCAGTGGGAGGAGGGAGAAATCTTGGGGAGGGATAAGATCAAAAGAAGAATAGAAGAAACGGAGGGCAGGACAAGGTGGAAGGACATATAGTTACTCTTACACAACACGACTATTATCGAAGTTGTTTGCAAAACTACACAGATATGGCCTATATTGAATTGCTCGCCTTCCCAAAGGGAATGGGTGGGGAAGGAGGGATGAAGAGAAGTTGGAAGCCAAAGTTTTAGGAACAACTGTCGAGTATTGTTCTTGCTACTAGGAAATAAGAAATACCGGTAAAGGGCTATAGAAAGTTATCTGGCCGTACAGGACAAAAGAAAGATGGGGATAAGGGAAGGGTGGGATGTTAGAAGAGAGGGCAAATTGGTGATGGGGCAGTTAGAATGCTTGGAGTTTTCGGGTGGGGGGGAGGGGAGAAATGGGGGGAAAATTTGGAACCCAAAATTTTGTGAAAATGAATGTTAAAATTAAATAAATTTTAAAAAAAGAAAGAAAATTTGAAGAGGGGGAGAATTTCAGCCATGCAAAAAATATGAAAAACCAGAGTCAGAAGATGGAGAGTCACGTGTGAGGAAGAATAAGAAGCCTAGTATAACTGGATCATAAGGTCGAGAGGGATCAAGTTGTGAAGGACTTTAAAAGTGAGAGGGTAAAATAATAAATAACAACTTCAAAAATCAGTAATCTGTCTCCAGAGCTACTTAAGGGCTTTGTATATCATTTCCCCTCCCTAGTGCCTTCATTAGACTAGTCTACAGCTCCTGAGACTGTTCAAACAGAAGTCCCCTACCAGGGGATTCTGTATCAGAAACCCTCATTCAAGAGAAGAAGAAACAAGCATAGCACATCTTCGCTGAAGCAAGTTCAGGGATTTGATATGAACTCATAATTGATAGTGCATTTAGGAAGGCATAGCTGAAATTCTTTTTTTCTGGGAAAGTAGCATTCATGAATTTTTGTAAAGTTAAAAAAAATCAAGTCCATAATGGAATTGTATGAACCTAAATACATGATGGTAGTGATTGACCATGATGGTAGACCATGTAAAGGTATACATACAATTACCAAAATTAGTAAAATATAAAGCACTGACACCCCTTTAGGAAGGATAAATGGGGCAATATTTCCTTGTCTCACATCTGATTTGGCAGAAATAAATCACATCCAGTAAAAGATGGAACACCTTAAAGGGACCAGGCACAGAATGAAGGTTCCAGAACAAAAAAAAAAAAAAATAGCTTCATCACTTTCTGAGTTGGAGACAAGGTTTCAAGGAGTTCAAAATGCAAATTTAATGGTGCAGTTCCAGAGAGGATTGTTATAGCAGGTAATAATGAAGACATTCCATTTTTCAACACAAGCAGACAATTTATCTCATTAATAATCTTCAAACTCTTAGCACCAAAAACACTTCCCCATATTCTGGAATTAAGTGAGAAAACACTCTGTTTTCTGAACTTAGGAAGTTCCTCCCTCCCAAACCCTGAAAATGAAGATGAAAAGTCACATTCAGAGGGGCAATCAACCCATCAGCAAGTATGTACAGTTGGAAGGCTGAAAAGAGAGAGGTTTCTCAGTGAAAATGTTTCAGCACACAACAATAATTGGTTAGAAGTGATTCCCCATGGCCCAGAGCAGAGTTGGTCTCAAGAAATAAAATTTCAAGGTTGTAGTCACTTTCAGTCCTGGACTACACATAGTGTTTAGACTTTGGACACAGTTAAGGAAATATCAGATAATGTTACTATCATTGTTGCTACTTTCCTGAGATATTAGAGTATACAGTTTAACCAATTGCACCAACTTCTAGAAGAAGAACACAAAGAATGTGTGAAAAGAGAAATGTCAATGTATTCAATTACTTCACATTTCTGGCTGCTTAATTTGGTGTGCATTGGTTTCACTGATATGGAACATAGAGTATACATACATATATATACACACACACACATATATACACATATATATGTATATACATATATGTGTATCTATATACATATATGTACATACATACACACATATATGTATATATGTTTTTAAACACATTTCTAAATTAGCCATGATGTAAAGAAGAATTGGAACACAAGAAAAAATCATGAGAAAAAAGAGAAAATAGTATGCTTTAATCTGCATTCAGACTCCATAGCTCTTTCTCTGGATGTTGATAGCATTTTCCATCTTGAGTCTTTTCGAACTGTCTTAGATCTTTATATTGCTGAAAAGAGCTAAGTCTGTCAAAGTTAATCATTTCAAAATATGACTGTTACTTTGTACAGGATTCTCCTGGTTCTGCTTACTTTACTCAGCATCAGTTCATTCAAGTCTTTCCAGGTTTTTCAGAAGTCTGCTTGATCATCTTTTCTTATACCACAATAGTATTCCATTACCTTCATACACCACAACTTGTTCAGTCATTCTCCAATTAATGGAAATCCCCTCAAGTTTGAATTCTTTGACATCATAAGAAGAGGTATTATAAATATTTTTGTACATGTGGGTCCTTTTCACATTTGTATGATCTCTTTGTGATACAGCCCTCGAACTGACATTGCTGGGTCAAAGGGTATGAATGATTTTATAGCTCTTTGGGCATAGTTGTAATTTGCTCTCCCGATTGGTTGTATCAGTACACAATCCCACCAGCAATGCATTAGTATTGGAATTTTTCCTCATCTTTTCTAGCATTTGTAATTTTCCTGTTTTGTCATGTTAGTCAATCTGATAGGTGTCATGTGGTACCTAAGAGCTGTTTTGATTTGCATTTCTTTAATCAATAATGATTCAGGGCATTTTTTCATATGACTATAGCGAGTTTTAATTTCTTCCCCTGAAAACAGCCTGTTCATATCCTTTCACCATTTATCAACTGAGAATTGCTTGTATTCTTATAAATTTTACTCATTTCTTGATATATTTTAGAAATAAGGACTTTTTCAGAGACATTGCTGTCATTCTCCTTAATTAAATTTCTGATTACTTCTATAATTTGATCTTTGGCTTAATATTGTTTTTTTTTAATTAGACCACTTGGTTTTCAAATAATTTAATCTATCTTTTAACAGATTTTTATTGAATCCATTTTATTGGATTAGGATCTGAAATGGATGCATTTTAACATTTCTACTTTTCTGTATATCATTGCTGGTTTTTATTCAATGATACATGGTGAATTTGTGCGCATGTGTCATGAAAATATATGAGAAAAATATATGACTTTCTATTACTATTAATCTTCTGCAAAGGTGTATGTTCTAACTTTTCTAAAATTCTCTTGAGATCCTTGAGATCTTTGGTTATTTTTTCGTTATATTTATCTAGTTCAGAAAAGGAAAACAAGGTTTCTATACCAATATAATTAACTATTTTCCCATGTAACTCATTCAATTTCTCCTTTAAAAATGTGGATGCTATGCCATTTAGCGCATATATGTTTAGTATCGATTCATCATCTATGGTACTTTTTAGCAAAATGCAATTTCCTTGCTTATCTCTTTTAACTAGATCTATTTTTGCTTTTGCTTTTTTCCGATATCATACTTACTACCTCCACTTTTTTTCCCTCAACTAAAACATTATAGATTTGACTTCGGCCCCTTAACTTTGCTCTGAGAGTTTCTCTCTGTTTTAAATGTATTTCTTATAAACACCATATTGTAGGATTGTGAGTTTTAATCTGCTACACTGCCTTCTTCTGTTTTATGATGAGTTAATATCATTCACCTTCACAATTATGATTACTCTTTATTAATCTTCAAATCTTCATCCCATTTCCCCCATGTATATCGTTCTCTCTCTCTCTCTCTCTCTCTCTCTCTCTCTCTCTCTCTCTCTCTCTCTCTCTCTCTCTCTCTCTCTCTCTCCTTGCACCCAATGTCTTCTCAAAAGTGGCTCTCATTTTGACTGCTGACTTCTTGAATCCACTCACCCTTCTGTCTCCATTTCTTTCATCTCTCTCATCCTAATATCCCACAGGTTAACATAAGTATCTTTATTCAACTGTGTTATTTACTCTTTCAGCCAATTTTGATGAGAATAAAGTTCAAGTATGCTCCACTATCATCCTCCAACATAAAAGATCTTTCACAGACCTTTTGATGGGAGAAAATTTACTCCATTCTAGCTCTCCCTTCCTTCTCATCCCAATGTACCATTCTTTCTTACATTGTCATTTCTTTGATATCATCACAACATAATCAACTCACATCCATGCTCTATATATACTCCTTCTGACAACCCTGGCAATGGTAAAATTCTTAGTATTTACAAGTATTATCTTCCCAGTAAGGAGATAAAAAATTTAAATTTACTGAATCCCCTATCCCTTGTGATTTTTTTTTCTTTCCTGTTAACTTTATTTCTTGAGTCTTGTATTTAAGAACCATATTGTCTACTCAGTTCTTGTCTTTTCATCAGGAATTCTTGAAAGTCCTCCATTTCATTAAATATCCATAAACTCCAAGCCATGAAGTATTGAGATTCATTGGGTAGATGATTCTTGATTGTAATCCTAGTTCATTCATTTTCTTCAGTATCATATTACAAGCCCTCTTTTTTGTTAATGTTGAAGCTGCTAAATCCTGCGTTAGTGTGATCGTGGCTCTATGCTCCTAAAATGTTCTTTCTCGCTGCTTGCTTTGTTTTTCCCTTGAACTGGGACCTCTGAAATTTGGCTATAATATTAATTGGAGTTTTCATTTTCGAATCTCCTTCAAAATATGGCTAGTTTATTCTTTGAGTTCCTATATTACCCTTGAGTTCTAGGATAACAGGATAGTTTTGGCTTAATAATTTTGAAATTTTATCCATTCTCCTTTTTGTTTGCCTTGGGAAGAACAATTGTTTCTCTCCATTTTTTTTTGTGTGTTGTGTCTGGCATATGCAGAATACTATTTTAGAAAGGATTTCAAATTTGTATGGATAGGAATTTGGGAGAACTTAAGAGTGCCCCTTTTTATGTCTCCATCTTGCCTTTATCCCCCCAAGAAGGAAGAATCAGAAATGATGTAACTCAATATCTTAGTGCCTGACAAAAAGAAAAATATAAATTACTAATGAAATGAGTGTGTGTTTGATAAATTTAAAAAAAAAAACCTGTTGGATAAATCAGAAAACAGTCTGGCAGAAATAAAACTTAGTCTAACACCTTGCTCTGTATTCTACAATACATTCTGAATGGATACATTAGCATTACAGATCAGACTGTGAAAAAAATAAAAATCCTGTGAGTATGAGATAAAGTCTAATCAAACATGAGAGTCAATACCAAAAGATAAAGCAGATAGCCTTAATTATAAGAAAGTGAAAAGCTTTTTGCTCAAATTTAAGGAGAAAGATAAACAGTCAAATGGGGAAAATCTATCATTTTTTTCTATTATAAGTTAAGTTTCCATGATATATAAGCAATTAAGAAAGCCGCTCTCTCTCTCTCTCTCTCTCTCTCTCTCTCTCTCTCTCTCTCTCTCTCCTCTCTCTCTCTCTCTCTCTATATATATATATATATATATATATATATATATATATATATATATATATATATCTGTCTGTCTACTGATCTACCTTATCTACCTATCTATTCTGTCTACCTATACCTTTTTTTGCTCTATCCTTCTCTCTGTCTCAATCTTTCTATTTACTTTATTTCAAGATGCAGCTTATTTAAGAAATATTTATTGTTCATTCACTTCTTAAGGTTTTTAAAGAATTTTCTGGAAGAATTAGAGAAGAAAGAAAGAACTTCAATATGAAAATTTTGTTTTATGTAATGCACTCGTTTCCAAAAAGTGGGACTGCCAAATCATAATCTGGGGTTACTCTCAGTGATACGTTCTGTGCTTCCATGCTACTAAGTCCAACGTTTTGTTTTAGTTTTCTTTTCATTTGGATTTTTCGCTTAAATTCGTTATTTCTTTTTCTGTTTACATTTTTCTTCAGGAGATATATTTTCAAAAGTATTTGAAACTCGTAATGTGGAAATATTCTCTCCGTAAGAAAACCATCTCATATGACAATATTTTTAAAGAAAAAAGAGGAAGAAAAAAGATGAAATATATTCAAAATGTGTGAAATTGTTTGTTATAACATAAACCTGGGATTTAAACCCCTGCCTCTGTGTTTCTTTTGAGGCCAAACTTGTTTTTGTTTATTCTGTAACAGTCATTTTAACTGAATTTGTGATTGATATTACTATTTATATTATTTCCATCTTGAACATTGTTTGCTTGAATCTCCTTATTTCACTCTGCATAAATTCATGCCTTTCCACATTTCTTTGTATTCAACACATTCAACCTTTATTTTTTTTCTTTAATATAAATTTACTTATTTAACTTTTTACATTCATTTTAAAAATTTGGGGTTCCAAATTTTCTCCCCATTTATCCCCTCCACCCAAACTGATACACTGAACATTCTAACTTCCTGTATCACCAATCTGCCCTCTCTTCTATCATCCCTCCCTTCTCCTATTCCCATCTTCTCTTTTGTCCTGTAGGGCCAGATGACTTTCTATTCCCCATTAACTGTATATCTTATTTCTTAGTAGCAACAACAATATGCAACAATTGTTCCTAAAACTTTGAGTTCCAACTTCTCCCCATTCCTCCCTCCCTACCCATTCCCTTTGGGAAGGCAGGCAATTCAATATAGGCCATATCTGTGTAGTTTTGCAAATGACTTCAATAATAGTCGTGTTGCATAAGACTAACTATATTTCCCTCCATCCTATCCTGCCCCCCCATTGTTTCTATTCTGTCTTTTGATCCTGCCCCGCCGAGTGTTGACTTCAAATTGAACCCTCTTCCCATTGCCCTCCCTTCCATTATCCCCCCCCTCCCTGCTTATCTTCTTCTCCCCCACTTTCCTGTATTGTAAGATAGGTTTTTCATACCAAAATGAGTGTGCATTTTTTTTCCTTCCTTTAGTCGAATGTGAGGAGAGTAAACTTCATGTTTTTTTTCTCAGCCCTCCTCTTTTTCCCTCCATTAAAAGGTCTCCAGCTTGCCTCTTCTATGAGAGATAATCTGCACCATTCCAGTTCACCTTCTCTCCTCCCACTACATTTCTCTCTCACAGTTTACCTTAATTTCTTTTAAGATATGGTCCTATCCTATTCAATTGACTCTGTGCTCTCTGTCTCTGTATGAGTGTGCATAAATGCATGTACATGTGTGTGCATGTGTGTGTGTGTATGTGTGTGTGTGGCCCCACCAACTACCCAGATACTGAAAAGTTTTAAGAGTGACAAATATTGTCTTTCCATGTAGGAAGGTAAAATGGTTCACCTTTGGTAAAACCCTTATGACTTCTCTTTGCTGTTTACTTTTCCATGCTTCTTCTCATTCTTGTGTTTGAAAGTCAAATTTTCTTTTCAGCTCTGGTCTTTTCATCAAGAATGCTTGAAAGTCCTCTATTTCATTGAAAGAAAATATTTTCCCCTGAAGTATTATACTCAGTTTTGCTGGGTAGGGGATTCTTGGTTTGAGTCCTAGTTCCTTTGACTTCTGGAATATCCTATTCCAAGCCCTTCGATCCCTTAGTGTAGAAGCTGCTAGATCTCGTGTTATCCCGATTTTATTTCCACAACACTGGAATTGTTTCTTTCTAGCTGCTTGTAATATTTTCTCCTTGACCTGGGAATTCTGGAATTTGGCCACAATGTTCCTAGGAGTTTCTCTTTTTGGATCTCTTTCAGGCAGTGATAGATGGATTCCTTCAATACTTATTTTGCCCTCTGGTTCTAGAATCTCAGGGCAGTTTTCCTTGATAATTTCATGAAAGATGATGTCTAGACTCTTTTCCTGATCATGGCTTTCAGGTATTCCCACAATTTTTAAATTGTCTGTCCTGGATCTATTTTCTAGGTCAGTTGTTTTTCCCATGAGATAATTCACATTCTCTTCTTTTTCATTCTTTTGGTTTTGTTTTTAATTTCTTGGTTTCTAAGAGAGTCATTAGCCTGTATCTGTTCTATTGTAATTTTGAGAGAACTATTTTCTTCAGTGAGGTTTTGAACCTCTTTTTTCCATTTGGCTAATTCTGCTTTTTAAAGCATTCTTCTCCTCATTGGCTTTTTGAACCTCTTTTGCCAATTGAGTAAGCCTATTTTTCAAGGTGTTATTTTCTTCAGCATTTTTTTGGGTCTCCTTTAGCAAGCTATTGACCTGTTTTTCGTGCTTTTCTTGCATCTCTCTCATTTTTCTTCCCAGTTTTTCCTCCACCTGTCAGACTTGATTTTCAAAATCCTTTTTGAGCTCTTCCCTGGCCTGAGCTCATTGGATATCTATTTTGGATGTTTGGGGTACAGAATCCTTGACTTCTATGTCTTTCCCTGATGGTAAGCATTGTTCTTCCTCATCAGAAAGGAATGGAGAAAATATCTGTTTACCAAGAAAGTAACCTTCTATAGTCTTATTTTCTTTCCCTTTTCTGGGCATTTTCCCAGCCAGTTACTTGACTTCTGAGATTCCTCTCCACCCCTGCCTAGATCTACCCAGCTAGTGCTTGGGGTCTGAGATTCAAATGCTGCTCCCCAGCCTCAAGGCTTTCAGCTGAGGGCAGGGCTGCTGTTCAATGTGAGCTTAAGTTCTGGTGCTCAGGTAGAGGCAGGGCCACCTCCCAGGCTCAGTTCCCTCAGGGGGTTTATGTGGAGATCTTCAGTAATGAATCTGAGGTTCTGCCTGCTCTGGGAGCACGGCTGCCTCTGCTGCTGCCTCCTAAGGGGGCCTGGGTTATGGAGCCACCCTGCTGTCCTCTCGGCCAGCCCAGCAGTCTCTCTCACTGACCTGTAGTGCCTGTGGGTGGAGGGACCTTTGTGGCCACCTGAGATTCCCTCCCTGAAGACTCCTCGGATCTCCTCCTCTCAGGGCCACTTGGGCAGGGCTGGGCTTCACTGTCCGGTGCACGATGGACCTTTGGTGGTGGTTTTTCAGGGCTCTCTGGAACAGAAATCTCCTCCACTGCATTGCTGCATGGCTTCCACTGCTCCGGAACTTGTGGGGAGTTCTTTTTACAGGAAATTTATGGGCTGTGGGTTCGGAGCTCGCATACGTGAGTGTTTCTGCTCTGCCATCTTGGCTCCTCCCCGCTCCAACATTTCTTATAATTAATATTTCTATTGTTACAGGTATGTATAACAACTCTTTAATTGCTCTCTAATCAATGGACATCTACTTTATTTCCAATTCTGCTAACAAAAACAGAAATACTGTTATAAAATTAGTGATTCCATTAGGACTTTCTTTCTATCGATTCTTTCCTCTTCTTGATTGAGTATTGATCCCCAAATTCTTCTTCCTTTCTTTGTAGTCTAATCGAATTTAATTCCATGAATTCAACTATAATCTCTACTTGAATAAAATATCAGTCCTCATTTCAATTCTACATCTCAAGTTGCTTCACAAACATCATGAACAGATGTTCCACTGGCATCTCAAATTCAACATTTGGATAACAGAATTCATTATCTTCCTTTCTAATTCTATCCTACCTCAAAATTTTCCTTTTGTTGTTTATGGTAGCAATATCCTTCAAGTTACCTCAGTTCCTAACCTCAGAATCAACTCTGACATTTTCCTTCACACTTTCTTTTTCTTTCTAATCAGCATACTGCCAACCTATTCCAGACTTATACACCCTATTCCCTAAATTTCTTATGTGTATACTTGTCATCAATCTCTTCCTTTTTAAATCTCCCTTTAGCAAAGTTATAAAAATATTTTACCTAAAGCATAAATCTGGTCACACCACTCCCCTGTTCGAGAATCTTGAATGGTTCCCAATGAATTCTAGCATTAAATAAAAATTCCTTAGACTGGAATGTAAGACAGTTAAAAATTTACTTCCAACATACATACCCAGACATATCATTTCCTACCACAACTAATTGCTCCAAAGAAAATAGAATATTTCACACAATCCACCTCCCCAACAAGACATAATTTTCCTGCATTTGAGCATTTCCCCATTTGCACATGAATGCCATGAATGGGCAAATTCTTGTGAATTTAGGTAAAATTCTTGACGAACCTATTTCTTCATCAAAAGACTTCAGAATATCTATCTCTCTTTTAAACTAAGATTGGTGCCATGATTTCTGTGAAATCTTCATTGTATTTTTCCAAACATTAATATTTCCTCATGTATGTACAGTTTATTTTTTATCTATCTATTGAATTATAGGTTAATAATATAATAATTTTTTACCCAATTACATGAAAAAAACAATTTTAACATTCTTTCTTTTTAAATTTGAGTTCCACATTCTCTTCCTTATTATTTAGAAGTCAAATTATCCGATATCCATGTGCAATTCGACAAAAAAATGTTTCCATATTAGTCATGTTGTAAAGGAAAACATGAACCAAAATAAACAAACAAGAAAAACAAAGAATTTTTTTTTAAGTATGCTTAGATTCACATCAGTACTCCCATTAGTTTTTTCTTTGGAGATAGATAGCATTTTTCACCAAAAGTTTTTGGATCTGTCTTGGGTCTTTGCATTGCTATTGCTATGTACAATGTTCTCCTGATTCTGCACATTTTACTTTTCAGTAGTACATGTCAGTCTTTCCAGGTTTTTCTAAGAATAGTCCTGCTCATCATTTTTTCTAAAACAGTGCTCTCATATACCACAAATTTTTCAACCATTCCCGAAATGATAAGGTTCCCCCTCCCCAATTTCTAAATCTTTGCCACCATTAAAAGAGCTGTGATAAATACTTTTTGTTGTTGTTGTTGTTCAGTGAGGTCTTTTTATCTTTTTGTGACCTGTTTGGGATACAGATATAGTAATGTTATCGTTGGGTCAAAAGGTATGCAGAATTTGATAGCCCTTTGGGAACAGTTGCAAATTGTTTTCCAAAATGGTTGAATCACTTCAAAACTCTAGCAACATTGGAATAGTTTCCCGATTTTTCCACATACACTCTAACATTTATCATAATCCTTTTCAGTAATAATAGCCAATTGAATAGGTATTAGGTGGTATCTCTCAGTTGTTTTAATTTGTATCAATGGCAATAGAATTCTTTTCATAAGACTACAAATAATTTTTATTCTTCACAAAAAGATGTTTATTCATATCTTTTGACCTTTGTCATTGGTAATTAAGGTATTCTTCCACATTTGCCCCCAGTTCTACACATATTTGAGACATGAAGACTTTATTAGTGAAACTCTCTTTAAATTTTTCCCAGGTTTCCTCTTTAAAAACATTATTTATTACTTTAATTTTTCCAATTACAGGTAAAATAAAAATATACAATTTGTTTTTTGATTAATTTTGAATTTCAACTTCTCCCTCTCCCTCCTATGGCATCCTCATTGAGAATTAAAGTAATCTGGCATACATTATACATGTGTCATCTTGGAAAACACATTGCCATATTAGTCATGTTTTAAAAGGAATGCCAGACCAAAGAAAAAGAAATTAAAAAATAATAGCATCCTTCAATTTGCTTTCAGTCTCCATCAATTCTTTCTCTGGAGATGGGTAGGATTTTACCTCAAAAGTAATTCAGAATATTCTAGAGGGGCATAGGCAACATAGTGGATTAGACACAGGGACCTGACTGAACTGCACACCCAAAACCCTCAAAATAACTGTAAATATTACTCTAAACAAGTTCTCAAGTATCAGAAATCACAAAATGACAGAGTGAAACAGATTTACAACCGAAGATAATCTATAAGGCCAATAGGAAGGGTCTGTTGCACTGGGGTGGGAGTAGAGCACAGCACAGCGTGGGCCACACTGGTGCAGACAGGACTAGAGGAGGGTTCATGATTCTCAACCTACAAACGCAGAAGAGGGCTTCAAAGTCAGTAGGAAAGCTCTCTCACATGGGTGAAAGAGGAATATGATCTGGCCACAGCCCCAGGCCACATCCACAGGGCAGTGACAGCCACTGATGCTGCAATTGTTGCTCCTTAAACTTTCAGAATACAGACAGTGGGGCAATCATGAAGCTGCTCTGGGTCACAGTCCTAAGTGGTGGTCCTGGGTGGGGAGGTGCTGGCATGGCAGAACTTGTTGTAGGTGTGAAGAGAGAATCCTGCTCATAGTTCTATAGCAGAAAATGTGTCTTATGGTTGCTCACAGACCAGAATGCAGGCCAGAGGAGTAGGAACTACCTCTCCTTTTATCAAACCACTTTGGAAGGTTCTTTAGAGATATCGCAGAAAACAGCTGCACAAACCCCCTCAAACTTTGGGCAATATGCCCTCCACTTAACAAAGAGTTCAAAAATCAAGTAACTAGCTGGAAAAATGACCAAAAAGAGGAAAATAAGATTATAGAAGGTTGCTTTCACAATGAAAATGTATTGTCTTACAATGAGGAAAATCAAAGCATATAACCAGAGGAAGACAACGAAGTCAAGGCTCCTACATCCAAAACTTCCAAGAGAAAAATGAAATAGTCTCAGGCCATGCAAGAGCTCAAAAAGGATTTTGAAAATCAAGAGAAGTAGGGGAGAAATTGGAAAAAGAAATGAGAGTGATGCAAGAAAATCATGAAAAATGAATCAACAGCTTTCTAAAGGAGACCCCAAAAGTGCTGAAGAAAATAAAAACTTTAAAAATGAACTAAGTCAAATAGCAAAATGGTTAAATGATTCAAAAACCCAATGAGGAAAAGAATGCTTCAAAAAGTAGACTTGGCCAAATGGAGAAGGCACTCCAAAAACTCACTGAAGAAAATGATACCTTAAAAATTAGAGTAGATCAAATCAAAGGTAATGATTTTTCTGAGAAATCAAGAAATTATAAAACAGAAAGAAAAGTATGAAACAAGAAGACAATGTATAGTATTTCACTCAAAAACCACTGACTTGCATAATAGCTCCAAGAGAGATAACGTAAAAAATAGTGGTCTTCCTGAAATCCATGATTAAAACAATAGACTAGACATCATCTTTCAAGAAATTATCAAGGAAAACTACCTCTAGAAGTAGAGGCTAAAATAGAAATGGAAAGAATCTACTAATCATTTCCAGAACAAGATTCCAAAAGAAAAAATCTTAAGAATGTTGTAGCCAAATTCAAGAGCTCCCAGACGAAGGAGAAAAATATAACAAGTAACAATTCAAGCATTGTGGAAAAATCATCAGGATAAGACAGGATTTAGAAGCTTCTCCACTAAGAGAATGGAGGGCTTGGAATATGATATTCCAGAGGTCAAAGGAGGTAGAATAAAAGCCAAGAATCACCTACCAAGCAAAATTGAACATAATATTTCTGGAAGAAAAGGGAATTTCGAGGGGCAGAGCCAAGATGGTGGAGTAGAAGGACGCACGTTTATGAACTCCGAAACCAAAAACCCATAGAATTAATGTAAAAAGAGTCCCCCATAACTTCTGGGTCAATACAAGGTGTGCAGAAACAGAGTGGAAGAGATTTCCTTTCCAGGGAGCCCTGGAGACCCTTCCCCAGGGTCCAGCGCACCCCGGAAAGTGGACCCCACCCTCAGCGCTGCCCTGGCCGGGGCCCCAGAGAAGCTGATCCGAGCAGGCTTCAGAGACGGAAGCTCCGGCAGCCGGGAAAGTCCCTCCGCCCACAGAAGCTACAGGTCAGTGAGAGAGAAGGCCAGGCTGGAGGAGAGGGGGAGCAGGGCGTCTCCCTGACTCAGGCCCCCTCGGGAGGAAGCGGCGGTGGCAGAGACGGGGGCAGGAAGTTGCGGAGGCAGAGGTGTGGGAGGCGGCTGAGGCGGCAGCGGACGGGGACTCAGGAATCCCCCAGCAACAGGCAGGATCTTCATTACGGAAGATTCCTGCATAAAACCTGACGGAGCTGAGCCTGGGAGATGGCCCTGCACCCACCCCGCTCTATTACTGAAGGCTTCTGCTTAAAGCCCGCAAGGGAACTGAGCTTGAGAGGCAGGCTCCCCACCCCGCCCCCACCCGCTCCATTCCTGAAAGTCTCTACATAAATCCCCTAAGGGATCTGAGCCTGGGAGACGGCCCTGCCCCCACCCCAGCACCTGAACTAAAGCTCACTGATTGACAGCTGGCAGGAGGAAAGCCCATTTAAATCTCAGAGGCCAAGCACTAACTGGGCGGATCCAGGCGGGGGTGGAAAGGAATCTCAGAAGTCAAGTAACTGGCTGGGAAAACGCCTAGAAAAGGGAAGAAAAATAAGACTTCAGAGAGTTTTTTCCAACAAATGCAAATGATCCCCACCTTCAGATCTGATGATGAGGACGTATCCTTGCCATCAGGGAAAGACGTGGAAGGCGGGGCCTCAGTACCCCAGACACCCCAGGGGGGTGGCGGGTGGGCTCAGGCCCTGGAAGAGCTTAAAAAGGATTTTGAAAAGCAAGTTAGACAGGTGGAGGAAAAACTGGGAAGAGAAATGTCAGAGATGCAAGAAAAGTATGAAAAACGGGTCAATACCTTGGTAAAGGAGACCCAAAAAAATGCTGAGGAAATTAACACCTTGAAAAATAGGCTCACTCAATTGGCAAAGGAGGTTCAAAAAGCCAATGAGGAGAAGAATGCTTTCAAAAGCAGAATGAGCCAAATGGAAAAAAGAGGCTCAAAAGCTCACTGAATTGAATAGTTCTCTCAAAATTAGAATGGAACAGATGGAGTCTAATGACTTTACGAGAAACCAAGAAATCACCAAACAAAACCAAAAGAATGAAAAAATGGAAGAGAATGTGAAATATCTCATGGGAAAAACAACTGACCTGGAGAATAGATCCAGGAGAGACAATTTAAAAATTATAGGACTACCTGAACTCATGATCAAAAAAAGAGCCTAGACATCATCTTCCATGAAATTATCAAGGAAAACTGCCCTGACATTCTAGAACCAGAGGGCAAAATAAGTATTGAAAGAATCCATCGGTCACCGATAAGCAAGGAAGAGAAGGCATGAAGGGCTTATTAAAGTTAAGTTGTTTACATTCCTACATGGAAAGATGATATTTATAACTCATAAGACCTTTCTCAGTATTTGGGTAGACAGAAGGTACAGGTTTAATTTAATATGAAGGGAGGATACCTAAAAAATAAAATTAAGTGTTGAGGCATATGTACTGGGAGAAAGAGAAAGGGAGAGACAGAATGTAGTAAATCATCAAAGAAATTTTCAATGGAGGGGAAGAGGAGGAAGTTGAGAGGGAATAAGTGAGCCTTACTCTCATCGAATTTGGCTTAAGGAGGGAATGATACATTCATTTGTGTATGGAAATATATCTTATCCTGCAGGAAGACAGGGGAGGGAGGATAATAGAAGGGATGACAAATTGTGGGAATTGATAATCAGAAGCAAGTGCAAAGACAGGTCAAGGGAGAGCACGGAATAAATGGAGAGCAGGGCAGGATAGAGGGAATTGTGGTTAGTCTTTCACAGCATGACTGTTATGTAAGTGTTTTGTGTGACTAGACATTTAGGACCTATGTCTAATTGCTTGCTTTCTCATTGAGGGTGTTTGGGGAAGGAGGAAGGAAGAGAATGGGGTGTTCAAAATGCTCAAAATGATTGTTAAAAGTTGTTTTTCATGCACCTAGGAAATAAGTTGTTCAGACAATGGAGTATAGAAATTTATCTTGTCCTACAGGAAAATACAGAGGGGTGGAAGAAAAGAGGTGATAGAAGGGAGGGCAGATTGGGGAAAAGGGTGATTAGGGTACATGATCTCCTGGGCTGGGGGAGGGGATTGATGGAGAGAAAATTTAAAATTCAAAATCTTGAGAAAATGAATGCTGAAATCTGAAAAACCTTCCCATTAAGAAACAAAATTACATTAAAAATAAACAAAAATGCATTTATCAATACTGCAAGTGATTTGATTATACATATACATATATATATATATATATATATATTTTTTTGTTATACATACTTGCCTTGTTGTGAAAGACTAACTGTATTTCCTTGCATCTTATCCTGGCCCTACTATTATTCTATTCTCCTTTACCCAAATATTCCTCTTCTCCTCTTTTATTAAACTATTTCCTTGAATCTTTTGTGTGAGATAATTTACTCCATTGTAACCCTTCCTTTCTCCTTCTCCCAAAAAAATTGCTCTCTGACATCTTATTTTTAATGTTTTTAAATATCATTCCTTCAACACTCTCTCTGTAGATAAATAGATATAGATATGTATA
Organism: Bettongia penicillata ogilbyi; assembly: GCA_023548195.1. Taxonomy (NCBI): domain Eukaryota; kingdom Metazoa; phylum Chordata; class Mammalia; order Diprotodontia; family Potoroidae; genus Bettongia; species Bettongia penicillata. The sequence continues at coordinate 3,306 of JAJHZJ010000688.1, read as the reverse complement.
TAGAAAGAAAGATACAGATATCTATCTACATACATACATATATACATATAATATATATCTATGTACACCCAGTGTGTGTACATGTGTATGTGTATATATGTATATATATGCACATATATATAAACATGTACACATTTATATGCACATATAAATAAACATGTACACATTTATATGCACACTCATATACATATGTGTGTAGATGTGTATAAAATATGTATATATTTCGGTAGGTATGTGTATTCATACACATATGTATATGTTTGTATACATTCACAGACACATATATACATACATATGTATGTATAAATGTGCATATGTGTACGTATGTAGATAGATAGATACATACATACATAAATGTATATGTATATCCTATCCAAATATCAGACCACTGAGAATGGTCTCATGAATTATAAATATCATTTTTTCATGTAGGAATATAAAGAGTTCAACTTTAATAAGTCCCTAATGATTACTCTTTCCTGTATAACTTTCGATGCTTGTCTTGATTCTTGTATTTGAAAGTCAAATTTTTTATTCAGCTCTGGTCTTGTCCTCAAGAATACTTAAAAGTTCTTTATTTTATTGAATACCCATTTTTCCTGAAAGTATTATACTCAGTTTTTCTGGGTAGGTGATTCTTGGTTTTAATCCTAACTCCTTTGACTTCTGGAATATCATATTCCAAGACCTCTGAGACTTTAATGCAATAGCTGCTAAATCTTCTGATATATGGCCTGTGGTCGCACAATAGTCAACTTGTTTCTTTCCAGTTATTTACAATATTTTCTCCATGACTCAGGAACTCTAGAATTTGGCTACAATATTCCTAGGAGTTTTCCTTTTGGGATCTCTTTCAGGAGGTGATTGGTAGATTCTTTCCATTTTTATTGTACCCTCTATTTTTAGAATATCAGGGCAGGTTTTCTCAACAATTTCTTGAAGAAGATGTCTAGGCTCTTTTTGTGATTATGGCTTTCGGGTAGTCCAATAATTTTAAAATTATCTCTCTTCAATCTATTTTCTAGATCAGTTGTTTTTCCAAAGATATATTTCACATTGTCTTCTATTTTTTTCCACTTTTTTGGTTTATTTTATAATTTTTGATTTCTTATAAAGTCTTTACCTCCAATTTGCTCCATTCTACTTTGAAGGAATTATTTTCATAAGTGAGCTTTTGTAGTTCCTTTTCCATTTGGGCAATTCTGTTTTTTTAAGGCATTCTTCTCATTGACTTTTTGAACTTCTTTTGCCATTTATGTGAGTCTATTTTTTTAAGAAGTATTTTTTTCAGCACTTTTTTGGTGTTCCTTTACCATGCTGTTGACTTTTTAAAAAAACTTATTGCATCACTCTCATTTCTCTATTTGATTTTCAAAATCCTTTTTGATCTCTCCCATGACCTGCCACCAATTCATAATTTTCTAGGAGACTTTGTATGTAGGACTTCGACTTTGTTGTTTTCTTCTGGTTGTGTGTTTTGATCTTCTTTGTCACCAAAGTGAGATTCTATAGTCTGTGGGTTTTTTTTTTTTGCACTGTTCACTCATTTTCTGAGAGAATTACTTGATATTTTAGCTCTTTGTCAAAGTAGGACTCTGCACCCCATGGGGGTTAAGTGTATATTGTCCCAAACTTCAGGAGTTTTGTGCAACTCTTTTCAGATGTACTTCTAGGAACCGGTAAATTTTCAGCTCTTCCAAAATGGTATGATCAAGGAAACGTTTACTCCTCTCCTGGACTATACTTTGGTCTGTGACATCTCATTTCTGTTTTGAAACTGTGAGAAGGATTCCCTCTCCACTTACACCCTCCTCCATCATGTAAACACTCCTCTTTTCCCAGGGACTGCCATCTCGGACTTTGACCAGATAAACTCAAGGGTAAGCAAGAGAATCCCGCCTCATCAGCAGCAAAGAGATCCCTGCAATCTTTCTCTAATCCGCCACTGCATACCTCCCATAGTCTGTGGGCTAAGAGCTCTGGAGGCAGTCACTGCACCTGCTGCTTCCCACTACTTCCACCCTCCTCCTCCACCACCATGGGGATATGGTCTGACCATGCTCCTCTCTCACACAGATCTGATAAACTTTTCCCACTGACTTTCCATTTTGGGATTGAGAAGTCTGGAAACTCCCACAGCTACCAGTGATTCAGTCCCCTGAGGCCCTTTCTGTGCCAGTGTGATCCACACTATACTGGGCTCCTCTCCTATCCTGGTGCAACAGACCTTTCCTGCTGACATTCCAGATTGTCTTGGCATAGAAATGTGTTTCAATCTGTCTTTTTGTGGGATCTACTACTCTACAATTTCTTTAGTGTAGCTTTTACAGGTATTTGGAGGAGTTTGGAGGAGAGTTCAAGCAAGTCCCTGCTTTTACTCTGCCATCTTGGCCAGCGATTATTTTCCATTGTTCCTCTGTCAAATGGGGAGTTGTATTACATGACTTCCTTCTTCAAAGATACCTTTCAGCTCTCTATCTCTGCTTCTGTGACTTGAGTTTAAATGTTACCATTCACACTGTGTGACTTTGGCCAAGTCATTTGTTCATCTTTAGATCTCAATTTTTCCTTATGTAAAGTAAGGTTATTTGAACAGGTGAACTGATATCTCTCCCATCTCTACAATTTGGTGCTATTTTAGCTCTCTAGACCACAAATTCATCAAATTTGAAATGATGAGGTTGAACTACATAGACTCTATGGTACATTCCAGGTCTAAATTATTAATCCTACCTTATCTGAAGTAGAATATCACCTCTTGGAATCTTTTTATCTTTCTATATCCTAAAAAAGCACCTATGGGTTGCTTAATAAATATTTTTTTTTTAATTGTCACATTACGTTGAATGAAATTATTGTGGAATTTTAGAGACTGATTCACAGTCATAGAGTTTGTAAGACTCAGAGACAAGCTGAACTGGAAGCAACTATGCATATAAATAATTTAGTGTCCTTTCCAGTGTATCATACTATCCCATAACATAGACTAAATCATTAGCCCTTGAAGTGATCTTGGTATATGGACATGGAGAATCAAATATTTTAAGCCCATTTCAGACTATAAGAATCTCATAAACTACAAAAGTTGACACAGTCAAGATCTGAGAATTATTTTTATACCTTTATTAGTCTATTCCAGGCATGGGGAACATGTAGCTTCAAGGCCATATATGACCATCTAGGTCTTCAAGTGTGGCCCTTTGACTGAATCTAAATCTCACAGAACAAATCCCCTCACTGAAAGGATTTTTTTCTATAAAACTTGGATTTGGTCAAAAGGCCACAACCAAGGACATAGAAGGCTAC